>CP012809.1:2248784-3580068 GCA_001936135.1 Saccharomycopsis fibuligera x Saccharomycopsis cf. fibuligera | reverse complement strand
GGTGGGATAATCCCGTTGTTCATCGCTAATAACGTAAAACCGGCCTCCACCGCCCCTGCTGCTCCAAGCAAATGGCCAATTGACCCTTTATTGCTTGAAACAACAAGCTGATCTTTGTGTGCACCAAATATGTCCTTTAAAGCTGAATTCTCAGCACTATCTCCGACTTTTGTAGATGTGGCATGCGCGTTGATGTAATCAATCTTGCTTGGATTATATTCCAACCCTGAAGTTCTCAAAGCACTCAACATTGCTCGTTTAGCACCTTCGCCCAGGCTTGGCGGAGCAGTAATATGGTGAGCGTCGCTTGATAGACCGTACCCAATAATCTCACCATAAATCTTTTTCACTCCTCTGTTCAATGCATGTTCTAAATTTTCCAATATCAAAACGCCACTGCCCTCGCTAAGCACAAACCCGCTTCTTTTAGAGTCAAAAGGTCGAGATGCTCTGGACGGCTCGTCTTGAAAGTCTAAGGTAAGTGACTTAGCACGGGCAAATCCTGCAAGCGCCAATGGATGGGTTACTGCTTCAGTAGCACCAGCTACCATGACATTCTGGTACCCATCTTTTATAAATCTGTATGCGTCTCCTATAGCATTGCTACCCGTAGCACAAGCGGTGGAGACTGTATGGGAAAGACCTTTGAAACCATACTTTATAGAGACTGCGCCTGCAGCCATGTTATTCAAGTATTTTGGAATAAATATCGGTGGAATTTTTCTATATCCCTTTTCCTGGAATACTATGGAATTATTGTACAAGTCATCGAAGCTGCCTATGCATGAGCCCATACAAACACCGGTGGCATTTTGCTCTGATTCTGTTAGTTGCAACCAATTTGCGTCTTCTAAGGCTTCCTGGGAGGCTATTAAGGCATACTGAGAAAATTTTGCTAATCTTCTAACATCTTGAAGATGTTCAGAAACATCTAACTTTCCCTCAGTTTTTTTCCCCCGAGGAACAACTCCTATTGCCTTACTGGGTACTTGTGCGTACTGCTCTCTTTCTTGGTCTGACAAATCAGGAATACTTGAGGTAGATATTATTCCCGATTCTTTGGCAACTATCCGAGAAAAATTGTGTGCAGCGCCGATACCCAAAGGAGTTACCAACCCTATTCCAGTTACCACTACTCTATTTGCCATTCTTCGAGTAAATCAAAATCAATCTTCAATAAAAGATGCTTGAAAATTTTCGTTATGATATAGATTGTCTTGGTTCTGGTTCCCCGAAAGTCTTTTTTTTTTTGGTTTCGCTGCTAAACTTTACGTATATTTCGGCTACAAAACCCTTACATCACACCCTGACACCTTATATATCAGATAACCCGAAGTTATCTCAAAGCTCCTAATTTTGTAAGTCTTTACCAGCCACCTACAAACGCTCCATGGACCAATTTGCCTATTTGCCTCAACTGTTTTCCTGATTTTTGCTAACTGTTCAAAATAAGTAATAGAAATAGTAGCTAACTAAGATTTTGGGCCCTATTTGCAACAGTAGTGTTTATACGTGCCTTACTCAATAAAACATGATAAAACCCGTAGAAAAAATGCCGCTATTGCCAGAGGGCATTGATGATTTATATCATCAATGGCATGAACCAAAAACATTACAACACAAAAAAAAAAAAAAAAAAAAAAAAAAAAAAAAATGTGCCGACTATCAGACTTGTCCCTAGGTGAAGCAAAATTGTTGATGCAACGTTCGGCACGATTTTGGTAGTGTTTGATGAGAGAGAGAAGGACATAGAAAGAAGAGTATATATACAAATTGAATTAAGATAATAATTACTATTTTATTTTACTAATGTATAAGAATTATTTAATCAAAATACTAGTAAACTTCAAGGTTCTTTTCTCTTCAAACGCGAAAGAGTATCTTCACCATATAGCGCGACGCAACTTATTTTGAACCATCAGATAGTAACAATAATGATAGTAAACAAACTGCGTCAAGTTTGTAATGACTTTCTAATAGAAACTGAACAAATTCATCATGAATGCTAAATGGTAACTATCTTAACTCGTAGACAAAAAAAAATTAATTTCAATATGCAAATTTCATTGCTTGAATAGATCATTTTTCAGTCTGGTAGCTTGCGAGCGAAATTCTAGCCAAAGAGGAGTTTTACTCAGATATGTGCTACCGCTGGCGATATTCATAATTACACTTTCCTTATGCATATAATTCCAGTGGAGTGAGATTTGTATCGAATTTAACATTTTTGCAAAAAAATTTCCCCTTTTTACAGAAAGATCATAGTTTCTTTTTTTTATCTTCTGTGCTATTTAAGATTTTGACGCATCATAGTCAGTGAATACTGAAAATAAGAATTGTTGGTAAGCTTCCTGAATCCGCTAACGTTATGTACTTCCAACATAATTCAGTATAATATGTGGAAATTAGATGCATTGTGGTATAAATTGAGATTGAAATGATGAGCAACATAAAGGGAAAGTAGCATTGCAACTGAATATCACCATATGCAAGCAAAATTGTTTGTAATATTACAATATCAAAGAAAAGTGCTAAAATGAGCTAACTCGAAGATCTAGATTATTATATTAATGAATACATCGCCTTTATTCACTACATTATGTACTGAGAGTTATCTCAGAACTGTCTTACAATAAAGCTAGTCAATACAAGCAATTTACCGACTCCATAATTTTGAAACAGATCTAACTAATTATACACCTCTCGCCAATGGGTAACTTTAACCATGGTCGGTATATTTTATCGTTTGGTTCGGACTTGTTAACATCCTTCTAGTATGCTATTCCGCTAAGTTAAAGGATTATCTTAGTGTTATCACAGCAAACCAACTCCCGAGCCTCACTATGTACAGAATATACCAATTCATATTATTATTTGATGTACCACAAGCTAATTGGATGATGTTATCAACGCTTGCAGCGTCTTTTCTTTCATATATGTAAATTTCAACGGAGGAGTGACTATATAGTTATGGAGATGAGAGTAATATGAAATATGTGGTACAGTTACTTAAACACTTTGACCCTTCAAAGTTTGGTTTTGCTTCGCAATTTTCATATTGATTCGTGATTCCAATTCGTGATTCTAATTATCAAAAAAAAATTTGACGTTTTTTTTTAGGAACTTTAACATATTTTTGCAGACTGTCACAAGCTAAAGTTGACATCATGGGGACTTTGCTACTGTCAAATGCAACAAAAGAAGTTGTAATTCAGCAATTATAAATTTTATTTATTAAAAAGATGGTAGCAGCCTTGCCGTATTTGCTTGAATTTTTTGGCATTTAGACAAACAAATAAGCGGTACTGCCTTAGCTCATAGTAGAGCCTTCATGCATCGTGAATTAAACAACGTTACTGCCTACAATTATCAGTATTCACATAACTTTCAGCAATCTAGTTAAAAAAGTATGGCAAATATGGCGAATATACGAGCAGTTTTACGCACAAGTTTGGCAAGATGATACTCAATCGAAAATATCAAATATAGTAGGCTTGTATCTTTTCTTCACTGTAGAAGAAAAAATATATCCATTGATGCTGTCCCATACTATACAACTAAACAAAAACGTGTATGAAGTTTTTGAAAGGTAATTTTTTTACGTATTAATGGCTAGCGTGCAGCAAAATATTGCTCTGGTGATATGCGATGATTGCTGACTGAATACGCAGTGATGGTATAATAAATGCTATAGCATAGAAAATATGGACCAAAAAAGACTTTTTTTCGAGGCAAACTATCGTTCTAAACTCATGTTTGATTTCAAAATGAGTGAAATTTTTCTTCTTATGGGTTAATATGAGTTATAACATGTATACATTAATGTCAATTCACTTGAATTTGCTTGCTTAGAACTCCGTTATACTCCTATGTGAGCTCTATAGAACTGTGTCTTTTTCTTTTTGTTGTCAGCAAATTCTAAAGTATTCATTTTCATGGTGAAGCAGAAAATTACCCAGCAGTGTACATATACGATCTTCGGTATGGCGGCTAATAAGCAGAGAAAAATGCTTAAGAATGCCGCGTAAATTGAGTTGAGATTTTAATGAATTATCCCAATAATTTTAGTGATGCTTACAAGCCTGTCATAATTATAAAGATTAATTTCTGTTATTGTCATTGAGGTTGTGGCGAGGTACATAAGTTTTGAGCCCTCGAATACCACGCCGCTTTCTCTCGTAATTACTATGAAAAAGGCCGCCAAAGTGCCGGCTGCTGTTGGCATTACACAATAAAACAAGTATACATAGGCTATCATTTATCAACTTATGATATATGAGGAGAAGAAAATAATGTTTAGGGGTTTTGAATTGTGGGATATCGATGTGCTGGAATACTTATTTACCCGCCAGAAGTTCTTTCTTTTTCAATTTTAAAGAATTTTTCAGCAAAAGAAAGCGTTCTCATTTACAAAAACTGTATGACTATTTATCTCCGGCTTAACTCCTTATTTCATCGCCTCTTTTGGTTAGAAAATTGCCCCCATAAACATTTTGGTATTTTAAGCGCGGAGACCGGGACTAGCACAAAATGTTACTTGACTTAACCCCTTTTTTTCTTATTAGTAAACTACAGAAGGGTAGACAGAAAATAACAGAGGTAAGGTTTGTAAATATAAACATCGTCAAAATTTTCTTGACTTCATATAGAAGCTCTTAATCTGAGCCTGACAAAATAACTCCTACTGAACTTTCATGAACACTACATTTGACCTTGGGTTTGAAAGCTTCTTATTGACGTTCACTGTCCGACTTGATAAGCGAAAAAAATTGTTTTTAAAAGAGTCAAAGATAGAGGTGAATTAAAAAATTTTTAATACGAAAGTTTTAGGAGACACTAGAATTTTTATGATTGTCACATAAATGATCATCATTATTAGCCGGCTGACGACCGTGTCAGTCCCGAGAACTGCCATAGAAATAATACCGATATAATTTTTGAGTCAAGCCACACATATTTGTTATTTTTAGCTTTTTACAAACTTCTTTCAATAGCAAATTACGGCATCATAAGTAGACAATAGTGCTGAAAAATTCATCACCGACAGGCAAAGTGATGAAAAAGATTTTTTTTTTTTTCGTTCAAGCTGTATGCAAATGTTATATACGTCAATCATTCTCGGCATGCATTTAGGTCCCTGAAAGATGCGCCATCTGCAGTATATTACAGTTTATGCAATCACCATGACATGTACTCACCGGCAGATTTTTCGTGGGACTAATCCTCTACTTGTCGGGGCTCCTGTTGTCTTGTTTTTCGGAGGAATATCAGCCATGGCTGATGCATCTGCGGCTTGTGTGCGTGGCTGGGGCCTAGACCTAAGGCTTTCTCCATAGAGCATACGTGCCGGACCGTTTTTGAGAAGTGGCATGTTTTTATTAGATGTACTTTTTCACTGTACATATATGTTTGTTCTTGTATGCCCATCAAACAAAAAAAAACAAAAAAAAAACAAAAAAAAACAAAGATATTATTATAATACTTGTTTAGGTGGCTGAGATTTTCGCCCATTTTTACTATTTTTTATTTATTTCATCTGTGTCGGAGCTTACTGGAATTTCGGATGAAGTTTATTAATATTCAATATCTATTAGTAGTGGGCTACAAATAAACTCGCCACAAAATAATGCGCCACAAAGTAATGCGCCACAAAGTAATGCTCCACAAAGTAATGCTCCATAAAGCAATGCGCCACAAAGCAATGCGCCACAAAGCAATGCGCCACAAACTAATACACCACAAAGTAAGCTTATTTTCCGTGGCTGAAATAAAATATAGTATATTGTAGTCACCAAATAACAACAACACACTTCTACTAAATTATTTGTTCCTTTTTGTTGCTTTTCAAACTTAGGTGTAACATTATAGGAATTGTGATCATCCTCATTGCATGAATTCATGATTCTCTTTACCGCCATGCTGTCATATGTTGGTGAAATGCTATAGAAGCTTGGAAGACTGTTCTCGAAAGCCCATTTTAGGTATTGCTGAGCGCATAAAAATCTCTGTGCGTATGTACAGCTGTATACAGCTGTAGTGTTTGTATGTAGTTATGTTGTATCTCATATAGGAGGTCGTAATGTCTATTGAGCTACAAATTTTATACAAAGATTCTTCTATGTTTAAATTCTGTTGCCCATAAATACTGAGCAATCAGGCGTTAATATGTTTTGGCGGTGGACGGCTAAGACACAGATCAGGGGCTAAAACTAGAGGAGAATGTTATATGGCATAACGTTGGATTTGAAACATAATGCGTAGCAAACGGGGAGAACTCTTATCACTATCAGTAATGTCATAAATGGTGTCTCAATTAACGAATTTGGCAAACCAAACCTGACAAGGCCAAATGATGTACTAAAGTAACTTTGCCTGCGTGTATTCATACTCACAACAGTTTTCCATGCTTAGTGGCGAGGCAAAAGCAAGCCACATCTGACATCAATATACTGATTTTATTCATAAAGGTAAGAGAGTTTTTATGCAGCCCTTCTGACATCAATTGCCTATTAGTGTGACAAATTGTATATTATAGAAATCCGTACTACATTTCATAAAATATGTGCCCCTGTTGTTCCATGTGCTTCCGCAAAATAATTGCATAAGCATGAAATTTGGTAAGGAGATCTATTGTCTTTTTTGAAAGCTTCAAGACATAGCCAAAAGAAAAGTTGCGAATTGTTTCTATCGTTTTCTATTGCAATATTCTAAAACAAAACCAAACTCAAAAAAAAAAAAAAAAAAAAAATTAAAAGAAAAGAAAAAAAGAAAGAGCTTGCCTTGCGTTGCATTGTTAGCTATCAAATCATGAAGAAGTGATTTGGGGGGTCCAAACATCGAGGTTGAATAAAGATCTTTGAGCAAACAATAAATTGACGTACAGGGGTTTCCACCAGAAAATATCGTAAATCACAAACCCGTCTTTGTAAAGAATTTTGAGGTGGATTATAACCTGTCTGTCGGACTTCGAAATATGACCTTAATTGACTTACACGCTGCATTTTCGATATTGATAAACAGATTTCAATATTTCGAATAAAGGTCTTGACTCAAAAGATGTCAGAAATGTTAAAACTAAAAATCTTTCAGTCTGCACAATGACTATTGAAGAAGTATGCTTTATAAATCAGGACCAAAAATATGATAAGCCTATAGGCGTTAAAAAGTAGCACTTCTCTCTGATACCTGTTTACTTTTGTCTATGATATCATAAAGTGGCATTTGCTTTAAGGTGGGAGTAAATAGAAAAAAGTACCTTTTATACAGAGAGCAATTTAAATTAGGAACAAGAATGTCGTTGCTCGTTAAAGGCAATGACAATAGAACTTCAAGACTAGATACTCTCAATTACATCAGACACGCCAATATACACTACCGACTGCTTTAGCAACATGATAACTAGCTCACAATGTAAGAAATGTGTGGTAAATAGTTTTTGTGAGGGCAACCATCTATCATTTAACTATAGCCGAGAAAAGGAAGCCAAAATTTGCTTTCTTCAATATTGTGGTGAGGAAAAATAGGAAAAACAGCACCAATGTGCAGACAGAACAACAAAAATAAAGCGAAGACAATAAGCGAATCATCTGTAAGGAGGCTACAACGATCAAAATAATTATTAATAAGACCGGTTAAGCAGGCACGTAGTCCGGATCGATGGTAGTTACATATAGCATCAGCATTGGCTGATTGTTGGCTCGTAACGGAAATTCCCTAATGCTGGCATTTATTTCGATGTGACAATGTTGGGCTTGGCTTGCATACTAATGTCAACAGCGGTGTGTCTGACTATGCCGCGCCACAACCAACGATTACGTAGTGGCTGGGATTGCAGAGTGGCTGGGGAATAATAAGAAAGTACGAAAAAAGATGAAGTGTTGGGCTAGACCACGAAGCAGAGCACAGACGCAAGAATATGCGGCAGCCGAACATCACTAGCCACAGATAAAACTAATTATGAAGCGCACTTGCACGCGGGAGTTGAGGGCGTGGCGCATTAGTGTGGACGCCACTAGCCAGAGACCACACTTGGCCAGCTTTTACATCATACACGCAGCCACAGATATTATATCACCTAATAGACATGGGGGCACTAGCTTTAGCTTTGCTAGATATGATGTATATGGGGACATCTGTAGCACTTTCAGTAATGGGCGTGGCGCAGAGCTGTGTCGCCTAACCCGGGTGGCCGCTGAGTGGCTTGAGCTCTACGACGACAAATATCAGTCGTGATATGCCACAACACCTGTACCTGAGGTACTGATGAGCAGTCGGAAAAAATAGTTAGTGAGAAAATCATCATCAAAAATGGGAATATGGAAAAAAAAGTGAGAAAGCTTCAAGTACCAGTACCTGATACGTTCTGAGTGACAGTTCCCCGATTAGTAACAGAAACCAGTGATGTGATGTTTAGAGGTGGAGACGTAGAGAAAGTTTAGTACTAGGTAGTGCGAAACAGCGTATATCATAGCAGTGTAGTTTAACATTAAGAAGCTAAAATATAAATGGAAGAGGGGGAAAGTTAGCTTTAATGTTCGGTAATGTTCTACGCAGCAAAAAGTAAATGGCTCAGCTGGAGAGAAGCCCGTCATGAGGCTTGTGGGATTGTCGAAGTCTCCTCCGAAGCTAAACATTGACTTTTAAGTTAAGGTACACAATAAGGTTTGCCTTGTAATGCATTGCAGCATGCATATTGTAATGCATTGCTTAAGCGTTGCGTTTAAAGCTTAAAAAATATAAAAAATAAAAAATGAGCCCAGTAAATTTGTCTAGAAGAAGCTCTGCGGGTATTGCAAACTCTAAAACAAGGAATTCACTTGGATATATGTAATAGTTTTTTTTTTTTTTTTATAATTACCTATATATATATTTGACCAAGCACTCCCTGTGTCATTTATAATTTTTTCATTAATTTTTTTTCTTGTCTCTTCTTTTTCTTTTCTTCTGTTTACTTGCACCAGCAACCATTAATTGTTTACCTTAACTTTACATTTTTAGTTTCCGAAGTGCTATTATAGACTAGGGACTTGAGTGAAAAACATATTCTACTTGAACAATTTCACTGAATAAAAATTTTATTTTTCTTTTTCTTTTTGCGCTAAGTTTTCAACTTGAAAACTAAATTAGTATTTGACAAATCTGTTTTTTTTATTTTATTTTTAAATTACTTTTTTTTTCTTCAGTACATTATTGATAATGAGTACTTCTGACTACAGCTCAGAGAATGCCAAATGGAAGGCATATCAATTCCAGGACCCTTATGCAGAAGGAGTATTTTATGTGGGTTACAGAGCATCTAAGAAATTTTGCTCACCAAGCTGCGATTTGAAAGATCCAATTCAGGACAAGTCCAGTATAGTGTACTTCAACAACGCTAGTGAAGCAATTGATCAAGATTTCATTCCTTGTGCTCATTGCAACCCATTGGATGTGAACCAATACAAAAAGAAGTTGGTGATGATGTGCATTGACCACATAAACCAATTGATCAACTTTAATCCACCAATGAATTTGTTTGACGAAGCAAACTTATCAAATGATTCAGGCACCATCAGTAGCAATAACAGTAGCAATAGCAACACCAATAATTCCACAACCAATAACCATATCGTGACAATTATTGCTTGCCGTCACATTGCCGCTGCCGCTGCTAATTCATTCTTGAACAGTGATGATGATATTTCTCCAAACAATTCTGCTCCAACATCTCCAACATCAGCAGCTACTGTCAATACAAACAAGAAAAGAAGAAAGAGAGGTGGTGTCGTGGGGTTCAAAGAGTTGGCTGCTAAATCAAAATTGTCTCCATGGCATTTTCACAGAGTGTTTAAGTCTATAACTGGCTTAACTCCTAAGGCATATGGCGACAAGTGCTCTGAATTTATCAAAAATGTCAGAGAGAATGAAACACCAACTGGTGCTGCCGTTGGTAACCAATTTGTGACATTGGAAAGTCAAAACATCAATGATCCTTTGACTACTGCTGCTATTTCAACATTGCCGCAAATAACAACTACTGCTGTTGACGGTGGTATTGGTAGCTTTGGTGACGGCAGCCACAAATTGTACATTGATCACAACAACAACAACTACAATATGACTCCACATCGTCACTCAATAGTGACAACTGCAACCAGCCAGTCCTTTGATTCCCAAATACTCGACAATCCAAATAGCTTTAGTCCAACAGAGTTTGAAAGTGCCTCTCCAATTTCTTCTTACTTGTCTACAACCAACAATCAATTCTTCACTACCCCTCAAGACAACAATTACAACACTACTTCCAGTTTGAACAATGACCAGCTAATTGATTTGGAGTTGTTAGACTACGTGAAGAACCCAACAACAGCTATGCCTACACTTGGTGCAGTTGGTAATAACAGCATTAGTGGCAGTAATAATACTCTTGTGAACAAACCTCTCAATGAGTCCACATATTCCAACCCAAGCTTTGGTATGCCAACAACTATGACAAGTGATAGCTTTAGCTCAAACAACAATCAAAGTACTCAAGGTAGCACGAGCACTAATAACAGCACATTCACCACTTTGAGTGGATCTTCTCAAAGTCAAACCCCACCAGAAAACACAATCAACCTCAACAAGGTAAACCCAGCATCAATCGATTTCAATTTATACTTGAGTGATTTTGGTGACATGTCTGGTTTGAATAACTTTGGTGCTGAACTCAATGATTTGAATAATGATGCTTTTTTCAACACTTTTATGGGCAACAGTCTTACCACCGATGGTCTTAATAAGAATACTAATGCCAATAATACTACCGTCAACAACAAAACTAATGCCATCAATGCAAATAACGCCAATGCTCCTTTTAATCAATTAGGAGCAGCTAATGGCCTTACCAATGATTTCGTGTTTATATAATCAAATTGCCTGCCTTTAGGCTTGCTGACGACTGGTTTATGAAGCTTTTTGTTTGTTTGTTTGTTTGGTTTTTTAATTGATGATAATGTGCACTTTCCTTTGATTTGAAGAACATCTTGTTTGGATTAATAATTATTTTTCCTGGATAATGACTTTTTTTATTTTTGTTTTTCCATGAACACTTGTTACGATCTTATTTTTTTTTTTTGTCATTTTCAATTGCTTGTTTTAATACCGTTTTTTTCTATAATGGGTTTTCACTGCTTGAATTTCCGTTTCTTTTCCGTCGCTTGTTTTATTTGCGCTTGTATTTTTAGCTACGGTATCATCTATTATTGATTTTAATGTCTATCATATATTTACAGCCTCCGCGATGCTGATGCCATTTATTTAATAACACATACAGCTACAAATAGCTGCAAATTTTAATGATCCAAAACTTGTAAAGTGTTTCACCGTCCAAAAGAAAAAAAGAAAGTAAAAAAAAAAAAAAGCTATTGCGGAGAGACATTGCAAGTTCGTAACTGTGTCTCATGACGTCTGAATCTAGTGTTGGCAAGATCATTGTATTAATTTCGTTATCTGGTAGGTAGGCGGGCGGTATAAAACAAAGAATCTAGGAAGTGGCGGGCGGTGCGATGTGCATCCAACTGAAATCAAAATACCGAAGTCAGCGGGTAGGCTTGTCATAACAAAGTGCCGAACGCGGGACACAGCAGCAGCAGCGGTAGTGACAGAGTTGGGGGGCTCAAAGAGCTTGTATTCAGTTTAGAAATGATGGTGGCATAAAGAAAAAAAAAAAAAAGTGTCCAGCACTCGGCTTCTGTTTAGCAACACACTAAGTACTCTACAATAATATCTTTCCGTTTCTACAGACATCATGGCTCAGTAACAAGCAGTGGAACTGAGCATGGATCAAACCCTTCTTTTTTTTGTTGTTTTGTTATTCAATAGTTTTACTAGAAAGCTTATTTATAGAGACAAAAAAAAAAAAAAAAAGAGAAAATCCCTCCATGAAAGTCAAGCTTGTTTCTTGCCATGCTGACCAATAAGTAACCCTAAGAAAACTAGAGCGAGCTTTAAGCTCAAGCAGCAGACACGGTATGCAATAAGGAGCATTAAGTTTGGAATAATCCGGAATATTATGCTCTTTCTGAGCTGACTTGTATCTTGTGGACTGTTCTAATTTTATTCTCAAAATAGTATGCTTATTTCATCTGGGGTGTTCACCACAGTAGCACCACAGTAGCAAAAGCTTCTGGAAGCAGACAAGCATGCCATGCCATAAAAAAGAAAAAGAGCTCCCGAAAGTTGAGAAGTTTTAGACTGCATTAGTGTTGAAGCATATTGCGCTGAAATAGCCGCTCTGAAGTCATACAGAACTGTCATATTAGTTAACTGGGAGCAGTCACAAGTAGCCACACTAGCCACACTAGCCACCGCTGCTGCCACACTGCACAACTGCTTATAGGCAGACACAGCTGCTTGTATTGGTGGGTGGTTTTAGACTGTTTTTGTTAGTTTCATTGCGCTCATGGACCGGCGAGCAAAATTTCATTTAGATTCACTAGGCTCTATGATATAATCCTAACAACAAAGGAGAAGGGGGTTGGGTTGGTCAACATTGGCAGTCGAATGGCGTGCCCATTCATTTCCCCAGCTATAGACATTCAATTACTGTACGACCACACAATGCCATGGATGATGTCAAGAGTTCGAGTGGCGGTGCTGCCTGTGGCTGCCATTTAGAATGAAACGAGGGTACACACCTGGAAGCTGGATTGGTGTTGATGTGCACAGACAACATGGCCTTATTATACTCATTACGGACTGTTGCACGGGTCTCGTTCCCGGCGGTCTAGACAACTGTTTCAGGTAGTAAGTAGCCTATAGTCTATCCCAGGCGCCGGCCATCTCATGGTGGCTGACTGACTCCCACCACCATACTGTATGTATTAGAGAAAACGCTTTCGCTCTGGTGAATCTTCAGGCAGAACGACACACACTACTCAGCAACTCAAAGCACCTCAGACCGTTCATTTAAGTTGAATGACCATATGTTTGTGGTCTGTTTTCTTTGGCAAAAACTGGCCACGGGCCTGATTGGGCTTGTCGCCATCCGCTTCAGCCCAACTCAAAGCCAATGATATGGGGTTCTAGCGCGTTGCCTGGTGGGTGGACTATCCGGGCCGTTTTGGGGTATGATTGACCTATATGCGATACATCTATGTGCATATGCGATATATATACAAGAAAGATATGCGGTGAACGGATTTTACTCTCGACCACCTTATTTTTGTTTACATTGACTGACTGTCAATCACACACAAAGCATTGCCGATCATTATTTCGTTTTGGTTGCATCACCATTTTTTTTTCTTTTCTTTTTTGTGTAGAGAAGCACACGCACCGCACCACCCACCGACCGCATTTGTGATGCAGGTTCTCGCTAACGAAGCTCGTTGTCCGCCTAAATGGCTTGAGTACCGGCCGGACAACTAGCCTAAGCATCTTACTTTGGCCAATGGCCGGATGAACCGTTTGTCGTGCGGTATTATCGTTCGTGGCGAATGCTGATGTGATAATGTATCTATATGTCTGTCTTCTGGAGCGGTGCTTGGAGAGCTCCTTGCCTAAGCTCTAGAACTAGACCGTCTTCCGAAAAATTAACCCAGTTGTTTCAAAAGTAAAAGAGCAGCGTAATGCAGAATTGATGGCAAAAGAACAAAAAAATATTGTTTTAATTTTAGCATGACTGGTGACTGACTCTCCCCCGGCCAAGTTGGGGAAAGCGCTTTTTACTAAACAGGTTTCTGGATTCCGTTGATTATGATTATAGTATGAGTCTTATAGTCTTAGAGCCAATCCTTATTGTGTTTCTGGTTAATCGAGCCTTGCCAAGGGTGTCTAGTGTAATGCTGATCGGCTGGGTATAGGTCAAAACGAGACTAGTTTTCTTAGTAGCTGTGATATCGCTGGCGAAAGATGGGCAGGGGAGGAGGGGGAGGGGGGCCTTTCCTGCAAAAAGAAGAAAACGGACTGCCACCGAAGGTTGTACCTTAATTAGAAACAGCTGCTGTCGCGGATAGTGTTTCTGCGGATACTGCGGTTGCGGAAGAGAAAGAGAGAGAGCTACCGGTGAACGCGGTTATAGGTTAAAGCAGGGTTGTAATTGCAATATATATTGTAATTGCAGTTGTACTGCAGTGAAATTCACTGCACTGTGTGATTTCTATTGTAAGGCACAAAACGGCAGAAAACGCCGCTGTCGGGCATACAAAAGCCCACTGTGGCTGGTGGCACGTGGATGGTGGAACTCAAAACAAGGTCAGATGATATATCACGTGCAACACAAAAAAAAGAAGATGAAAAATAAAAATATAGACAGAAACCATCACGGCAAGTAAAAACAGAGCGTGGACGCGGTCGCGCTTTACTTGATAGTCCAGCAAAAGCATCAACATCAGCATCGTCATCGTCATCAACATCACCTGCAAAAAGCATAATAGCAACCATGTCGGCTCTAAAAAGACATAAGCTCAACAATCATGGCGCAGCCCCTCCGCAATCTGCTTCTTTTCCTCCGCCACCCGCTGCCAGTACCAATAATTTTCTTTATCATCCAAAGACTGTGCTCAGCGGTATCACATCCAACGACGGTCTCACCAACGTTTCTTTGAAGTCAACAACTTCAGTTAATTATGTTATTGCCAATGAGCTTATGCTCAAAAGTTTTGGCTTGCTCAGGCCAACCAGCGCGGGTGACGATGCTGACCTCATTGATTACAATGTACAGGGCGACGATTTGAAAATTGATGGGGAACACCAAGATTTTCAGGACGTGATCAGCAGTCTACAAAAGGAAATTGAGGAATTGCAAAGCGAAACCAGCAATTCAAGCGCTATCAGCCAACTGTTTGAAAGAAACTTTTTCTCCGCAAATGCTGACAATAGCAGAAGTACTGAAAACAAGTTGGAAAGCAAGTTGGACTTGTTGGAAGAAATAAAAAACTTATCAAAAGAGTTTACAGTGTCTGCTACTGCAAACACTTCTACCAAGAGAGCAGTGCCTAGCAAAACCGCTACCGGAGTTTCTGCTAAAGCAGCAGTAGGGGCTTCTGTTTCCGTTGGAACTACAACAAATAATAACAGCACTAGCACCAGCGATGCTGAAGCTGAAGTCGAGGACGATGGGCTTATCATAAGTGATGATATAAAATTTCACAATGACAAAAGCCGCCTTTTGTTTGAAAAAAGTTACAACAAGGATGTGGTGTTCATAAACAATACTGATGGTGTGATTTCGAGGCTGAAGTTGCCTGCCGCCACGTACATTGGCGCTACCACTAATACTAACAGCCTAGATAAGCATCTTAGGGTGGTAAGACTTGGTAGTTTGAATATAATTAATCAGGAGACTAACCCTTTTAAAGATAACGCTATTGAAGACCAAGTTCCAATTGAAGTTGACCAGCCAGAACATATGGCAGAAAGCCAAACGGAAACCAATAACGAGAAGCTAAGCAACCCACAGCAACAAGAGGCTCGGCAGGCTCAGCAGGCTCAACAGGCACTGGGAACACAAAAACCGCAAGCAGCTAATACTGGAACAGAACCAGTGCCAGCATCAGCAACTGAATCATTGCAAATGTCAATCTCAGCAGAAAGTGACGCTACGGAGTCGCAGCCAACATCATCTCAAGTGGCCAAGGAAGGTGATACAAACAAGGGTATTATTTGAATAACTTAACAATATGACTGTCCACTCACAAAGTTTGAACACGTATAGTTTCCAGGAGAGAGAGAGAGAGATATATACCTCTTAGGCTGTGTATGAATCTTTTTCTGTTGCTTCATGTTCTGGTTTCTTTTTTTTAGCGTGTGTTTGTTTTCACTTACGATCAAATGTAAATTCAATGTACAATATACAGCTATATCAGGATAACTATATGACCCAGGCAATGTGAAAACTTGCTTGGAAAAATGTAGTGCATATGTCTATGGCGTATCAATGACAGGAAAGTTGAAAATCGCGAAGAATCAAGGGAGAAGGGAACATACCTGTTGTGCAAATAGTTCATTTTAGTTGAACAAGGGACAAATGTCACTAAATTCTCAGATCAATACTGAACCTTAAAATTCAAATATTCTTAACTAATTATACAAGGCATCCTACCATCAAAGCACGATTACCAAAACAGCAGTGAATAGTTCAAAACTCTTTCCTAAAAGTTTTTTTTTTTTTTTTTTTTTTTTTTGACAGCTCGACCTCAAAAAATAGGTGTGAAATTGGAGAGCAATCATCTACCACTTAGATCTGGTTAGAATTTTACTTGAAAATAACTTTAGTGGTGCCCAAACTCAATGCAAAAGGGTCTATATAAAGATCAATTTCTCATCTACGGGGAATTTTTTGTGTTTTTCTCTATAAATTTTACTTTCTCTATAAATTTTATTTTCTCTAATTTCAGTTATTCGTTCTTTCCAAGTATATTTTTTGCGTGGGCAGATAGCTGCTTCTTTTATTTTATTTATTTTATTTATTTATCTATTTTTTAAATTTCAATTTCAGGTTTTCTAGCTTTTATAACGTTTAAACTCCGATACTCAGTAGTGTTAGTAGTTATTTAAAGTGTGACAACAACACCATGAATATTTTTTTTTTATAAACATGATAATTGTAAGCATAAATGACCATGGTCTCGATTAACGCTATAAATCACACGTACACTCATTTTTATGTAACTTTTTTTTACTTTTTTTTTTTTCTTTCATTTTTTAACTTTTTTTTTTTGTTCTTTGCGTGCCTCTTGGACCGAATTCACATTGCACCGTACTGCGCACCTAAAGTACATTGTTGTTAGTGATCAGCGGCCTTTATAATATGTTGCGTGCTAGTTAGAAGCACTCTAAATGGGAATTTTACTTTAAACGTAAGGCATTTTTCTTTTTTATTTTTTATAACTGTTTTTTGTAAAATTTTCGAAAATGTAGATAATAATAAAAATAAAAATAAAAATAATATTTTTTTCAGTAGGATGACACATTTTTAGTTGTACATTTTTCCAGTCTTGGCTACTATGCGGGTATTGGCTAGTGACGGGCAAGTTCATAACCACAAAAGTTTATGGTGGGGATTTCAGGTATAAATACTGACATTAATGTTCTGTAATTACAAATGTCATTATACTGAGTAATAATAGAAAAAACTTTGGATTCTGCTGAAAAATCTAAAAGCAAATTTTATAAATTAGTGTTTGACAGCAATATCATCAGCATAAGGAAAATTTTATTTTTTTCTATGTATGTTGCAGAAATATTACGTAGCTAATAGCACAAAGTTTATTACCGTATTTTCAAATTTAGTTTTTTCCTATGCCTGCCAATCACCAAAAACAATTATATCACTTATAATACATGAATAAAAACAGGCACACATAATAGCTTTTTTTTTTTTTTTTTTTTTTTTTTTTTTCCAGTTTGAGATCATTGCCTTATTGCCTCATTGCCTAATTTTTTTCTGGCCCTTCCTATGAAAATGTATGCACGCATCCTATAACGCAATCCATCCGGTGCCACCTCCAAGTATGTCTGCTTACGCCATATACAAGGAATTCTTTGTGTTTTGGCGGTGACGGAACATCGCATAATCTATCGAAGATCGCAGCAGCAACGGCTAATAACAATAAAACCCAGCAGATGTAATACTACTTTACAGTCCGTATCTTTCATGAAAGTCGCGTATTACATCGAGTCAAGCCACCCAGAAAAAAGATTTTTGAAAGTATATTTTTGTTTTAGGAGTTTTGCTAGTCAGCAACATAGAAGACGTAACAGGCACACTTTGTACGTGTGTAGCACAAATCATGAATAAATTGAAGGGGAAAAGAAGTTGTTTGTCTATCATTTATTAGCAATATTCGATTATAAGGTAGATAATAAAAGGCAACTAGCTGACACGTTTCCTAGTTTCGCTCTGGCCTCTGAACAGCGCTCCCAAGATACGAATTAAAAAGCTGCTATAAAAAACATATATATTCCATTCCAGTTACTCGATATGAAGGTGGCCAAGTGAGATACAATAATTATTAAATTCAAACTACCAGTATTAATAATAAGAAAAAACGATTTTCGCAGCAGCTTCTATGTACCGTATTGTAATAAAGTTGCTTCCATGCATTACATATATATAATTACATAAAATAAAATTTATCCAAGCAAAACTTTGTGAAGCTTAGGTTTGCATTGAATTTGGTAGATTACAAGTACAGCGCAGTGGTGTACGTAATAGTGATGTTTGAAATGATTTTTGGCACCTTGCATTAGCGTATTGCGCACATGTAGTGTCATGCAATCAGCATTACGTACCAAACGTTATATTTGATGAAGGCTTGTGACTTGTGGCTCGTGGCTTGAATTTCGCTCGTTTTCTTCGATGGGGAGGAGAATCCCAAAATTGAGGTCTGCAGCATTCTGCTTCTAGGTCTGGCTGGTTTTGTACATGAAGTAGAAAACTGCGCAGTGCTGCACCATATTGATGTGCGGTTTCTTATCTACAGTATCCCTATTGATACTAATATGTTCTAGGTGCACTCATACCTACGCCCACACCCACACCCAACACCCAGCACAGCCACTGAAAATATTCAAGGGTTCATAATTTTTGACATGTTGACATTCTGATATTATGACATTGTAACATTTTGACAGGTTAATTGTGGCGATGGAGGGAGGCGCTTTGCAGGTTCCAAACTTGCCACCACCGCCACATGGCTTGTAATGTCTGTCGAATTCATAATTTCAGCCTGCACCTTATTAGCCACAAAGTCGGACTATAGGTACGATGTACTAGCCACCGTAAACTAGCCACCAGCCACCAGAAAGAGTCTTCATCGTTCGTAACCATATTCCCCAGGTTTGCATCTTTTCTAACAAACTCGATCAAAAAAGCTCTAGCCATCTGGCGATGAGCTTCACGTGAGCTCTATTTTACACTACTGTTACTATCACTAGCGTGATCAGAAAAACAGAGTAGAAATTACTTAGTTAGTTAGCCTGCTAACCGCACTAGGGTATCTTGTACGCATTTTTAGGAAGGAAAGGTACATTCACCCCTATAGTAACCACTGTTTTGCAACTACATAAGATTTGCAGTGAGGCCATTAATCAGAAACTGTTTTTTAACCATGAGGTACGTGAAAATATGATACAGCTGAAATTGCAACCACCTTTGATTTAACAATCACATCAGGCAAACGCTCTCGCGATGGGCGGCAATATCAATTTTGAAATTGCCATTAGTGGGCGCTTATGAGTGGCAAAGTTTCATTATTATGAATTAGAAGACTAACATCTTTGTCATAGCTCCTCAAAAAATCGTATAAAGACAGACGTCATGAAGTTGTATGTTTTTTTTTTTTTATCCTGATTTTATTTCGTTTTACATTTTTGGTTTACTTGATGCCGGTAAGCTTGACGACAAGGCCAAACTTGTTGTGTCTGCGATCCATATTATCCAGATAGGCCTTACGCAGTTTCACATATGCAGTGTATTGATGGTAGTAAAAATGAAACGGAAACTAACAAATGATAGATTGATGAGTGACTACAATGTCAACTTAGTCAAGGATAATCTTCAAGAATTCAACGTCAAATTCATAGGTCCGGAAGGAAGTAAGTAAAAGCTAGAAATCATATCTGCAACTTTAAATTCTATGATTATGAGTCACTCTTTAATTAATTCGGAGTATAATCACTAACTCTGTTTTAGCACCTTACGAAGGCGGAATTTGGAAAATTCATGTTGAGCTTCCTAATGAATACCCATACAAATCGCCATCTATTGGCTTTTTGAACAAAATTTACCATCCTAACATTGACGAAGGCAGTGGATCTGTCTGTTTAGATGTCATAAATCAAACATGGTCACCAATGTTTGATATTTTCAATATCTTTGAAATATTTCTTCCTCAGCTTCTTAGCTACCCTAACGCTGCAGATCCACTCAATAGTGACGCAAGTCAGCTATATATGAGCGATAACGAGTATTATATAAAAAAAGTGAGAGAATATGTCAAGAAGTATGCTAGTAATGATGATTTCAAAGAAGAGGAAGATGATGAACAGGAAGACAATGATGAGCTATCGTCAGCAGAATCCTCGGATTCCGATGAGGAAGAAGAAGAAGAAGAAGAAGAAGAAGAAGAAGAAGAAGAAGAAGAAGAAGAAGAAGAAGAAGAAGAAGAAGAAGAAGAAGAAGAAGAAGAAGAAGAAGAAGAAGAAGGCAGTGAAAGTGATGAGGAAGAGGATGATGAGGAGGAAGGGGATAGTGAAGCATGATTAAGCAGAGCTTTGTCGCAAATGCTAGAGTTAACGTACAATAACATCTTATTTTTTGCCAATGTTCATTGATTATTATTTCTCTTCAGCTATTATAAATATGTTATCTTTTCTCGGTTTTCTTTTCTTATCTTTATACCTAGTTTTGTTCATACGATTGATTTTCATGATATTCTCCCCTTCTTACTTCAGGGTTTTTATTATCCCATTTATTTCCGTTTTTATTCCCAATTTTTTTATATGGCACAAAACCCTTATTTTAGACAATGCTTTAGTTTTGGGCTTGATATGACCCTGATTTATTTTACTTTAGCATACATATTTTTTTGTCTCCACAAATGGGTGGTCGTTACTCATTATGTAGTATTCCAAAAAGACTCAAAGATTTATGACCAAGATCTTTTTTTTTTTTTAGCTAGCTACTGCACTGTAGAAACCAATTTATCGAATAATAGTTTGAACTGAAGGTTGGAACAGCATCTAAAAATTAAAAAATAAAACTCAGCCTTTATTGCCATTTACTGAACCTCTCGTATTTGTTCTTTTCAACCTCAATTTTTTCGATGGAGCTTTTGGGTACTGATAGCATGCCCAAATATCTTTTCTTTAAAACCCTTTCATTCTTACTTGACTCAATAATGATTTCCTTGCTACTGTTAAGTAGCACGTTGGCTTCTTTATCGCTTGCCAATAAGTATCCCACAACAATCCTTTTATGGTTTGGCAAATGTTTGGGTTCCACTAAAGTTTCATCTTTTAAAGTTATTCTGAATAGTAAGCCAAAATACACATCCAATGGATTCTTTGACATGATTGCTCTGTGAATCCTTTTCCAATGATCTCTCTTTGTTATTCTCTGCCGTAATTTTAGATGGAATTACCTATGATGATAGTTTATTGGTTTGATGTCGGTGGAATATACATCTACTTTTTTTTTCCCTCAATCATGGAAGCGAATAGGGGGTTCAAGTCACATGCTTACACCCGCTTTATAACTATCACTGTGTGTTATTAGTTATTGTTGTAGGCGAGAGAATTGTCTGTGCATCTATTATCAGTTTACAAACAGCCTGAGGACTCCATATTACAAGCACACAAAAAACGGGCCAAATAAGCCGCTTCCAGTAGACCAAGCCATGGGCCACAAAGGTACGATCAAAACTCGTTTCCTTCGCTTATTTCAAAGCTTTGCCGCGACCAAAATACTACGGGCTGTGTATTAAGAAAATACGAAAAATCTGGAGGAAAAGAACAGAATCGAGGCGCGGTTATACTCCCTCTGTTATGGTATATATTTCCGCATCATATTACCAAAACTTAATGCGATACGAACGGGGCTCCGGTCTCATCCGTGACGGTAGGTCACGAGGGGGACAGCATGTATGTTGCACATCCCGCCGTCCATGTCCGTTCTCCGCCCCCGCGCCATCTTCCCGTGTGGATTTTGGTGCCCAGCTCTCAAAAGTTTTAGGGGCCTTTTGGACCAAAGTAAAAATAATCAACCCATGCCGACGCTTCATCTTCTCGTTTGTAAAGGCCCAGTCATTGTTTAACTAGGAGTACAATTGCAGAATACCTATAATTGACACTTTTTTTTTATCAGATTTATCTGCTGTTTCCCAGGAACCACATCTAGCATATAACCTAATATTATAGAGTTGTCGCAAGAAACCATTTTTCTGTCAAGTATACATTATCTTTTAAACATTAGCTCACAAATTTGCTACTTCACTTCAAATTTTCGAGAGTAAAGTTCTTCTTGTATTAGATCTCAACACACGCAGAACATTTCAGCATTTTCTGCTGGCAGACATAATAGAAATTTAACAGCAGCCGGAGTCAATCATGCCGATCGTTGATCCAGATATCATTCAGCCATCGCCAATTCAAGGCCATGGGATTCAGAAATTTATCCAAAAGCTTAGCGGCCATCCGGCTTCATACTCCAGAAAGAATAACTACATTTTCGGCAAGACCCTCGGCGCCGGGACTTTCGGCGTGGTTCGTCAGGCAAGGGACGTAGCCACTGGAGAAGATATTGCCATGAAGATAATTCTTAAAAAGACGTTAAAAGGGAACTTCAACATGGTTTATGATGAATTGAAGCTTTTACAGCATGTTAAACACCCAAACATCGTTGGTTTCAAGGACTGGTTTGAAAGCAGAGATAAATTCTACATTGCGACCCAATTAGCTACTGGCGGTGAGCTATTTGACCGTATCATCGCCAAGGGAAAGTTTACCGAAAAGGACGCCGCGTCTTGTATTAAGCAGATATTACAGGCGTTGTCATATTTGCACCAAAATGACATTGTACACAGAGATATCAAGCCAGAAAATGTTCTTTATTTGAAGACTGAAGATGAAGATCCACAGTCACCAATTGTGTTGGCAGATTTTGGTATTGCCAAAAAGCTTCGATCCAAGGATCAAGTTTTGAAAACTACTGCTGGCTCTTTTGGCTACGCTGCTCCCGAAGTGCTATTGGGAGTTGGGCATGGAAAACCATGTGATATATGGTCTACCGGTGTTATTACTTATACTTTATTGTGTGGTTATTCGCCATTTAGATCAGAAAATATCAATGATTTTTTGCAGGAAGTTAAAAACGATAATGGGGTTGTTTTCCATGACAAGTACTGGAAAGACGTCAGCGATGATGCAAAATATTTCATTTTGAGAATGCTTAGGGTGGACCAGAATAAGAGATTAACTGCAGATCAGTTGTTACAAGATAAATGGATTACTAATAACAACAGTGTTGACTTGTTGCCAACTATTAGAGAAGGATTCAATGCCAGAAGTAAATTCATTCAAGCTATTGAAGTTGTGAGATTGAAGAACAGAATCAAGGCATTGAGAGAGTCTGTTGATGGTGAGGATGAGGAGGATAACGATTTAGCCGAACTTGACTATTCTTCCAGAAACGATTTCACTATTCCTGACTATCATGCTGGCAATAACTTAAATGCATATATCCCAGGTTTAAGTGGCTCTACTGATAGCGGCAACCCTACCAACCCTAAGCCACCCTCCCCGAAGAGGACCCCTAGCAAAGCTGACTTGACGGTGAAAGCATTCCAGCTGTTGGTGTTGACGGCACATAAAAACAAAGAAAGAGTACAGACCTTTAGTGATGAGGATGGAAAAGACCAGAGAGAAGGGGAGCCAGAGCAGTAGCAGTATCTGTATAGTGTAGTAGTGCTATATCGTCGTCGAGTATCATCTTTGATAAGTTTTTCATGTTTTTCTCTTTTTCTTTTTTTTTCTTTTCCTACCTATAATATTGTTTGTTTGCTTTTTTCAATTGGTCACTTTTGAAACCAAGGCGTTAATCGTTGTATATTTCTGTTCTTGTTTGCTTTTCATTTAGTTTAGTTCAACGCTGTTCTGTTAAATTTGTCTTGTTTTTTATTTTCTTTTTCTTGTACCGCAACCGTTGCTGTGTGTAGAGTGCCGCATGTTGGCCTGATCACTCAATCAGGCGCACGCACTTGCCTCATCACGCGACGAGGCCACCAGCCACAGCCCACGGCGATTGGCACCCCAGTTTTTCCGACATCACCCCCGCGGTTTTTCCGCACTTTATCCGCAGATCTCTACACTTTCTCCAGCGAGTCAATCCACTCTTTCTTTTTTGTTCCTCTTGCTGCGTGGTGCTTCCTCTTCCTCTCTCTCTCTCTCTCTCTCTCTTTTTTTTTCTTTTCTTTTCTTTTCTTTTCTTTCTTTCCTCGGACGCTACTATCTATCCACGGTGCAAATGTGCTCTTCAACCCCAGCTGAGTAGTTTTCTTTCACCGCCATTGCTATCGTTATTTTCTTTGATACCTGCTTTTTAACGCACTCTTTATTTCAGATCATTTTGCTTTTTTTTTTTTTGGATTTTTTTTGTTCAAGGCCATTTTGTTTGTGCGTTTCTGACTTATCGGACAACCCTTATCTAACAGATAAAGACATACATTGCCTCATTATCTCTATATATTCTCCCACCCCATACAGCATGGCATCCATAGCCGAGCAGCCAGTGGTTTGGCCTCAGTTGGAAAATTTTGATATCGACAAAAAAAGACCGAAAGTGGCTTGCAAATACGTGCTCTCCAAGCACTGTTTGGGTAACGGCTCCTTCTCAAGGGTGTACGAGTGCAAGCATGTTGATACGCATTCTCATTTTGCGGTGAAGTTGATCAAGAAGAAAAGTAACCGAGGAAAAATTAAGCTTATTCAGAATGAGTTTAAGATATTATCCAAAATTTCCAACAGTAGTATCAACAACAACAACAACAACAACTACAACTACAATAATAATACCGGTAATAGCACTAATATCAGTACCGGGAATGATGAAAGCAAAAAATATCTATTAAAGCTTTACGATTATTTCGAAACTGACCAAGATTTCTACTTGATTACTGATTTAGCTGTAGGAGGTGACTTGTTTGATAAAATTCTCAACGACGGTTGCTACAAGGTTGAAAGTGATGGAATTAAGATCATCAACTCTATTGTGTCTGGTTTATATTTTTTGAAAAAGCAAAATATTATTCATAGAGACTTGAAAGCCGAAAATATCTTCTTCAAATACAGCAACACGAAATTCGATGTGTTGATTGGTGATTTTGGATTATCGACATACGCAAACTCGGAAAAGCTGAGAGAGCACAGCGGTAATGGCAGCAACCAGGACAATGATGATGACTTGTCTAATATGTTATGTGGGACATTATCATACATGGCGCCTGAGATTTTGGATAGAAAGTCATATAGTTTCCCGATTGATATTTGGGCTCTTGGAGTATTGATTTATTTTATGTTTTGTGGGTACATGCCTTTTGATTGTGAGACTGATGATGAAACAAAAGAGGCAATCAAGACCAGTGACT
This sequence comes from Saccharomycopsis fibuligera x Saccharomycopsis cf. fibuligera, assembly GCA_001936135.1. Taxonomy (NCBI): domain Eukaryota; kingdom Fungi; phylum Ascomycota; class Saccharomycetes; order Ascoideales; family Saccharomycopsidaceae; genus Saccharomycopsis; species Saccharomycopsis fibuligera x Saccharomycopsis cf. fibuligera. The sequence goes on along the minus strand of CP012809.1, from coordinate 3,554,962 downwards.
ATATGTTTGAACCTCCAGAATATTGGGACCACGTTTCAGCAAACATGAGACAAACGATATCCAAATGTTTCATTCTACAGCAGGACGAAAGAATTACTATTGAGCAAATGCAAAACGACGAATATTTGAAAAGAAGCGGCAAGAGCTCTAGTGGGGCTGCAAAGGCATTTAGCCATTTAAATGAGAGCAATAGAAATAACAGCAACACGGATTTGAAAAGGTTTGATTCGCCAATCATCGAAGACTCTGAATCAACAACAGAAGAAGAATTGCTTACTACTAGTGCAAGCTCAGACTCACTAAGTGATGAAGAAGACGAAGAGAGAGAAAAAGCATTGAATTCTTTACGAGAGTCTCTTTACGGAAGTCTTAAATCTGCTGACAGTGGATCTGGTGGAAATATTAATGATCGTAACAGCAATAATAATAATAACCACAAGAACGATCTTCACCACACTTTAAACAATCATGCCGGTGACCATCATCATAGCGTTGGGAACAGCAATAGCCCACAGAAGCCTTCAAAGGCCGCTTTTGTCTTGAGCGGCAGTAGTCTATTGGCTTCGCAAAAATCATTCAGTTACACATCGCTCAGAGATTTAAACAAACGGACTCTTAGCAATTCATCATTGAAGGACTTGTTCAATTTGAATTTGCGTTCCAACAATAACAGCAATTCTCAAACTAATGTCCAATTCACCAAAATGAATGGGGCATTGTGTGTTGAACCAGAAACCTCTGCTACTTTCCGTGCTGCTTCGTCGAGATCTAATATTACATCGAGAATCAACTCTACCTTCAATAGTATCAATCCGTCAAGAATCAATTCCAGAAACCATTCGAGAGTCAATTCTAATGTACATTCCAGGGTACAGTCGAGAACTCACTCGAAAATCTTTTCCAATAAAATTCACTCCAGAACCAATTCCTTGAGTTAGAGGTTGTCGATTATTTTTTTATTCCCCTTTTGAGCTTGGTTTGCTTGTTTTCCAAATTTAGTTTGTTTGTTTATTTTTTTTTCGTTTTTTGTTTTTTGTTTTTTGTTTCTTTCTTTGTCTATTGACAATTTTTCCCATATTTTATACGAGCAACGTTTTTTACTTTGTTGAGCTTTTTCCTCCAGTTATTTCTTAGTTATTTTACATGTTTACGGTACATTTGGTTTACGATTAGGTTTGTCATTACAATTTTTATCATTACAATTTTATCATTCATAAGAAAATTAGACATTTTTTCTCTCTCCTTTTTTTTTTTTTTTTTTTTTTTTTTTTTAGGCTCATAAACTCATTATATATTAAAATTGAATGGCACTCTTTTTTTTTTTTAAAATTTCTGTGAAACTATTGGCCAATTTTGAAACGCTGCCAATTTTCATTCAAAACCTGCACGCCCTTGTCAAATTTCCAATTCTTTATGTCGCAAACGAGCTTTGCAATATGCATAAGATCATTGTAATGCGTTTCATTAGATTTCTCTGCATAGTAATGGTCAATAGGCAAGTCTGTCTCGATCAAGATCAGCGAATCTGGCAAGCTTTGAATCAATGTCTTGAAATCAAAACTTTGCTTTGTTTTGCCATTGTTGGAATTAATAATACTAGAGAAGGAGAAATACACATGAGTGTTCTTCAGCACCTGCTTGAGTTTTGTAGCCCAAACTTTTGCCTGTTCTATGGAGCCGGTGTAAGAATGCAAGCAAATTGCTGGGATGCGTTTGATATTACCACCACTGCTGCTGCTGCTACTGCTGCTGCTGTCGCCGCCTCCACTAGCGTCGCTATTTTTATCGTTGCTTGCTTTAATTGTAGCGCTTTGCTTGAAAAAGTCGGTAAAGATATCGTAGAGCAAACCGTGACACTTGACAGAATGCACCGAAACAGGCAAGTTATTTGCCCAGGCCAACTCGAGCTGTTTAGTGAATATTTGGGTTTGATGGTCCATGCTGACCCTAAACGGTGAAAGCTGGCTATTGTTGTTGCTCTTTTCAGAAGCGAGCTTCTCTGTGTTGGAAGCAGACTGGTTACCTAAGAAACCGGCCCATGGTACGCGGAAAAGCTTATCAAGGCCAATTTCGCCAATGAGAAAAACTTGATGTGATTTCCTGAGATCATTGATATGCAGTTGCAATTGCTGTAGGTGGGAATTGAGGTTAGTTGGGTGAGGTAGGTTATTGAGGAAGTCTAGATCAAGGTCGTCTTTCTTGAACACTGACTGGTAATGGCGTAGTTTAAAGTCTTGGTCCGGCTCATCTTGATTTTGGTCAAGGAGAGTGAAAAGATGGGAGTACCACGGATGGATCCCCAAACAAGGGACAATCTGGTTTTGGCCTGTACTTGTGCCGTAATTTGCCAAATCCACCACCAAGCGGCAGTCGTAGTGGTTAGTTGACATCAACGCGATCTGGGCAATAGAGCCCTGCGGGGCACTGGCCTTGGTGAATCTGGGGCCTAGCAGGGCAGGGTCTATGGAGAAGCAGTTTGGGGAAAGATGGCAATGGGCATCGTATAACGATGGGGAATGGTGTGGCATGGGTTTACGGACTATATGAAGGATTCAATGAGGGGGCTTTCAGAGGTTTGCAGAGGTTTCCAGAGGTTTCCAGAGGTTTCCAGAGGTTTCCAGAGGTTTCAGAGACTCGGCGGTGGTGGGGCAGTCGATGCCAATTAATATATTGTATGCTACTGGCATCTACTTTGAAAGCAAACTGCCAAAACTTCCGGCCCCAGGATCCGGACACGAGACGGCCACGCCCCTCGGCCACGCCCCCGAGAAACTCCTCGAGAAACTCCTCGCGGACCCCCGGACATCCCTCGTAGCTTTCTCCAACTCTCCCGAGGGCTGCTCTGTTGCTGCGGCGGAGGATGGACGGACAGGCTGCGGAGGCTATTTAACGCCGTCGAGATCCTCGCATCATCACCAAACTCATCCATCAACTCATCCATATCCACAAACTCATCCTCGTCCACGCTCTACAACAGCTGTCCAGCGCATTCACAATGGCTATCCTCACTGTATCTTTGTACGTCTTGCTCTGTGTTCTTCTCAATTGCACCGCCCTCCTGCCAAAACTTGTATACTAACCCCCCACCGCAGGTTTCTTCCCTACACTGTGCATTTCGAAATAGATTCGCACGGAAACAGCACACAAGCACAACCACCTCAAGATGTCAGCGACCACCGCCACATCCACGCTCCAAAGCCGCTCAGTGGGCCCAGCATTGAGAAGTCTGCCATCTTCAACAACCCCAACTCCAAGCTGCTGCAGCAATTGCAACAGCCTCCTCCTGGCTTTCTTGCCGGCGCCTCTCCTAGCCCGCCAATATCATCCTCCCCAATCACCAGTGGCTTCAAAAACCCTCACCACCCGAACGCCAGTGCCGGCCAATTGTCCCTGAATCAAGAGCCTCTCAATCAACAACAAAGCCCAAACAACAATGACGACTTTTTTTACAAACACCCATTGCGAGCTTCATCTAGCAACCTTGCCTCATTGGCCCCCTTGGGCGAGACCGAGACCGATGTATTGAAGCAACCAGGCAAATCGTACGTTTTGCGTAAAAATCAATCTTTTTCCTACATTCAACCAAGGTCCAGAGCTGACACCCCAAACAAAATCAACTCTAACGTTGTTGAAGGCCGTAGCACTCCCAACGCCGTTGGTACCCCTTCATTACTCAACAAAAGAAGCTACAAGGCCCCACCTTCTACCAACTTGCTCAAAGTTGCTTCCTATAACAATGTTTATAACTTGAATGCAAGCAACGAAGCTAAAGAAGCAAAACAGCAACCTTCCACTACTGGGCCTGGCCAATCAAACCTTGGTTTCACCGACAAAAATGATAAGGACGTCCCATATGGCGGGTTTTCCAATCCCAATATTGGCCAAAACATGTTGCATGATGAAAATATTTTTGATAACGCACCATGGTCAATCACTGATTATGGCAAAGGTAACGGAGGCTTGCGCAATGCTATCAACTTTGCCGTTGAAGAGAATGAAATCCATGATGTGAAATGGATTGGAACCACTGGCATGGCTACTGATGCATTGTCGCCAAAGATCAAAAAAGACATTTCCGACAAGTTGGCGGCTGAGCACAATTCCTATGCTGTTTTCTCTGATGATTTCACTTTCCAAGGTCATTACAAAAATTTTTGCAAGCAAATCTTGTGGCCAACTCTTCATTATCAAGTGCCAGACAATCCAAAATCTAAAGCTTTTGAAGATCACTCGTGGAAATACTACAAGGCTTTCAACGAAATTTTTGCTGACACTATTGCTAAAGTATACAAAGAAGGTGACATCATATGGATTCACGATTACCACTTGTTGCTTTTGCCCCAATTATTAAGAGACAGATTGGGGCCAAACGCCAAAATTGGGTTTTTCTTGCATACTGCGTTCCCATCCTCTGAAGTTTTCAGATGTTTGGCTCAGCGCAAGAACCTTTTGCTTGGGATGATTGGTGCTAATTCTATTGGATTTCAAATCCCTGAGTACTGCAGACATTTTTTGCAAACTTGCAACAGAATTTTGCTTGCTGATGTGGTGAATAACGAGGGCTTGCTTTATGATGGAAAGTATGTCCACGTTTACTCTACCCCAGTTGGTATTGACACCAAAAAACTTGCAAAGCAGCTTGATGATCCAAGCGCTATTGAATGGGGCAAGTTGATTCAAGAAAGATGGGCTGGCAAGCAGTTGATCGTTGGTAGAGATAAGCTTGATAGATTGAGAGGTGTGAAACAAAAATTGCTTGCTTACGAAATTTTTTTGAAGCAGAACCCCGAATTTATCGATAAGACTGTTTTGATCCAAATTTGTCTCAAGTCAAATAATGCTGACACCGACTTGGAATCAGAAATAATGCTAATTGTCGAAAGAATTAATAGCTTATCTACCGACTTTACGGTTTCTCAGCCAGTGGTTTTTTTGAACCAAGATATTGACTTCCAACAATACTTGGCATTGCTTAGTAACGCTGATACTTTTATTGTGTCGACCATGCGTGAAGGAATGAACTTGACTTGTCATGAATTTATCGTTGCTACTGAGAAAAACAAACCACCATTAATTTTGTCTGAGTTTACCGGCTCCGCTAGCATTTTTGAGGAGGGTGCGTTATTAATCAACCCATGGAATCTCAACCAAATTGCTAAACAAATTTACATTGCATTAACAATGCCAAAAGAAGAAAAAACTAAAAGATGGGATCTTTTGTATCAAGTGTTGCGCCAGCAAAATTGTTACAACTGGATCAATTCTTCATTGAAACAAATCAATTTGGCTTATGACAGACAGCAACAAAGAAGTAAAACAAAGTCAATTCTTTTGAACAATAGTCAATTCATCAAGATTTTCAACAACTTGAAATCAGAGAACAGCACGGGTAAAAGGGTGTTTGTTATTGATTTTGATGAGCAGGACAATGGCAATAAGATTCCTTCTGCAGGAATGACTAACCGTAAGTTGTCTATTGTTTCTGATTTAGCTAACGATCCATATAATGCAGTCTTCATAATGAGTTATTTGAAGAAGTCTGATTTAGACATTATGTATGGTCGATTCCCTAATGTTGGTCTTATTAGTGAAAATGGGGCATTTATCAAGTTCCCTAAATTCAACGCACACTGGGTCTCTCTTGTTAGCGACAAAGACTTGGCATGGATGGACGAAGCAGTCAGCTTTTCCAAATCAATGACTGAAAGATTACCGGGTTCCTATTTGGAAGTTCTTGACAGCACTGTTCGTTTCCATACTGAAAAAGTAGATGACCAAGAAAGGGCAGCATTAACCATAAGTGACTGCGTCACTCATATCAATGAAACGTTTGAAGGTGAAGGGGTTCATGCTACCCTTGTCAAAGACTTGGTGGTGGTTCAGCAGCCAGATTTGCTTTTGAAGGCTATATCTGCCATCTTGACATATTTTGAAAAAGGGGAAGCTAGTTTGAGCAAGTATAAACTTTTGAGTTCATCTACAAACTCGTCACCAATTTCCCAACCTGATTTTGAGTTGTTTCCTCCACTGGATCAGCCACTGACAACGTCAACCGCACAGGCACCATCTACCAATAAAGATGTCATTGACTTGTTGATTTACATTTCCAGTTCTAATCCCGTTACAGAACCTGCATTTGAGTACTGCAATAACTTGTCTAAGGAGCAGAAAATTGATAATGTGTTTAGTGTGGCTACTGGGCAAGAACAAAATGATACAAGTGCTATGTCGCAGGTGGATGGTGTCAATAAGCTCTTGACTATATTGTCGAGCATTACTTAGGTCATTTATATAAAGCATTTTAAAATTGTAATTTCTTTTTTGATGTTTCAATTTTCTCAATTTTCTCAGTTTTCTTCTTTTTTCTTTTTTTTCCTATACTTTGATATCATTTGTGGCATGCGCTTAATTTTCACTGCATCATATTCAATGATTTCTATTAATTTTAATGAATTAACAAAACCTTAGCGCTTTTTCTGCACTGTAGTAATGCTACCGATTGATAATTTTATGTACATACATGTCAAGAGTAACTTTAATAATTAGGCACTTGTACCATTATTTAAATGGCTCAAAGATCGATGGTCTGGTTACATGATAGCATGAAACTAATCTTTAAACTGAATGTATTCAAACTTCAAGGCGCTCGCTTTTCTCTATACAACCTCCGCAGAGCCTAATTACCGTTTGATAACTTTACATACGTATATAGAGGTTCCGGCTTTTAAAACGCAGATACTCGCTGAAATGCTGTTAGCCTCCTCGCCAAAACATCATTTTGGCATCCTTTTTTTATTTTTCCCAGTCTCCATTTCCTTTAGCTCATCTTCAGTGAAATAATGGGGAGCAACCTCCTTCAATATTGCCTCATCAACAACAAGCACATTTCTCATGTATTCTTTTGTGGTGAGCACTAACTCATTATACAAAACCAACTTTGCTGGCGGTTTCTGTTTAAACAACACGGAAGAAGGATGAATAAATACTTCCTGTTGTCTTTTTATGTTGCGGTACGATGTGCCTGATTTTGTTAAACGGGCTGTGTGAGGGAAAAAGCCTGCAGCAATGGCCCGTTTTATGTCATTAGTTAGCTTTTCATAACTTAGACCTTCATCATCATCGCCGTCACTGTCGTCATTGTTACCATGATTTTCGATGGTTTTTTTCTGTGACGATGACATGGCCTCGACAAAATAATCAACACGCTGACACAACCTTTCAAGCTGTTCTCTGACATTTCTGGCACGATTTAGGGTCTTGTATTGCAAAAAATTATCGCGACACCACTGATACGAGTATCCACTAGCCACCCATTGCTGCCAAATTTCCAAGTATAGGAAATGATCACTTAAACCTTGGCTTTGGCCTTGGCCTTTGTTGGACTGTTTGGCAAAGTTTTCTTTGCATTTATCCGCTTGCTCTTTTTGATGTTTGGGACGATAAAATAGAGAGCTTGACTCGCTAAGCATGGCAATGATGGTTAGAATCTCTTCCAAGCAAGTGCTTGTGTGACCGCCTTCAATATCTTTGCTACCGTCAGCAATCCCAGCATTGTTATCGCCGTTATTATTTTTACGACGGCCGCTGACACTGGTAATCAATGTTTTGCTAAACATTGGGTCAATTGGGAAATCTGCCATTGTTCTTCCTACTTTTGTCAACTCTCCCCTATCATTTAATGCCCCTAAAGAATATAGTAACTCTAAAGATTTGATCAACACTTCGCTACTTGGTCTGTCTAAAAACTCAAACCTCACCACGTCATATATTCCTAAAGAAAGCAACAATAGTATAACTGATGATAAATTGGTTCGAAGTATTTCCGGTGTTGGCTGTTTGGGGAGTTCGTTTTTGAACGACCATTTAGTATATAAACGAAAACATTTTCCTGGCCCAACACGTCCAGCACGTCCAGCACGCTGTTGAGCTGAGGCCTGGGAACATGGCGTAACCACAAGACTTTCCATGCCAGTTGTCGGGTTGAAAACCTTTTCTTTAACAAAACCTGGATCAATGACGTATTTGATGCCATCAATGGTAATAGATGTTTCGGCGATATTTGTAGCAAGCACAACTTTTCGAGCATTAGCAGGAGTTGGCTCGAAAATTCTGGACTGCAATTCTATAGGCAAGTTGGAATAAATTGGAGTAACAATGAGTTCTTTGGCAAGACTATTACCGAGCTTCATACATGTTTCTTTCAAATTTTCCTCCACTAACTCGATCTCTTCTTGGCCAGTCAAAAACACAAGAATATCACCAGGAGTAGGTTGTGATAAATGAATCTGAAAAATTGTCGTGATTGTAGCAGACAAGTAATTAGCTTCTGGCTGTTGAGTGTAGTAAATATCAACTGGATACCTTCTCCCTGGCACATTAAATATGGGAGCATTGTCAAAAAAATCAGAGAATTTCTTCGAATTCACCGTAGCAGAACTTATAATCAACTTTAAATCTTTGTTGACTTTTAAAATGTCTTTTAATAAGCCAAGCAAAATGTCAGTGCTAATAGTTCTTTCATGGGCCTCATCAATAATTATAGCAGAATAGGACGTTAGTTCTGGGTCAGTAAGAAATTCGCGGAGCAACATACCGTCAGTCACGTATTTAATTAGCGTTTTGGGACTAGTCTTATCATCAAATCTAATAGAATAACCTACTTCATTACCCAATTTGAATCCCATTTCGTCAGCAACACGCGCTGCCACCGAAGTAGCAGCAACTCTGCGGGGTTGAGTGATAGCAATTTTTTTGAAATTTGCGGGATCTTTTTGCGTTTTTTCTTTATTTTTGCAAAAACCAGCCTCATACAAGTATTGTGGAAGCTGAGTAGTCTTACCAGACCCAGTTTCACCCACAAAAATCAATACTTGAAACTTTTCGACAGCAGCAATAATCTGATCCTTATACTTGTACACGGGCAATGATTTTTTCGTTTCTTCAATAATTTTTATTCTCTGTTTTTCTGATTCAATACGTTGTTTAAGTACTTGCTGTTGTTGTTCTTGTAATTGCTGCTCTTCTTGCTGCTGCTGCTCGATGATCTCCTCATTTAAAACTAACTTTTCACCATCAGTGACAAAATCAATATTTTGCGAATCATCAAATACAAACTCGTATTTGTTACTTCCAGGCAAATTAAGCGATGATGGGTCTTCAAAATTGTCCTGAAGATGATGCCCGCTGCCATTGTTGTTATATTTGTTGTTAGTTGCACTTACTTGACTTTGTTCCCATTTTTCCCAATCAGACTTTATCTTCTTGTTAGGCTGCTGTAACAAATCAAAGTCCTTATAGGTTCCGCCCTTGCCACTAAGCAACTGTTTTTTCCTCTTTCTATCAATCTTTAGCCCTTGCGCATTCTCACTGTCACCGCCATCATTGTCCTCAGTAGTGAAGTAATCCAGCGGCAACTGATAGTTGAAATTGAGCTGGCTATAGATTTGTTCACTAAGATCCTTACGTTGCAATACTATACCGAGGATCTGCTTTTTATACTCATAATCTTCCTGCTCTTGCTTTGTGAGGTTTAACCATCCATACTGTTTGATATCGTTGTTGTATTCGAGGATTTCCTGCTTGAGAATCAAAAGTTTTTGTTCTTCACGGTGCGACAAGTAGCGCTGCCGCGCGAGGATCCGGAGGTGGCCGATGTCGGTGTTATCTCTTTGTTCAGTATCATTATTATCCTGGGACATCCTAAACTATGAGTTTTTATGCTATTGCAGAATGGTTTGAGTCGTAGTTTGAAGACTCTCTTATTTGTGGTCTGGTTTTATAAGTGATGATCCTTTTCATGTTGTATTCTTGCAACAGGTTACCGATGTTTATGTCACCATGAGAAAAAAAAAGTACGGAGCAGACCATATACTACTAAGCGCACTACATAAAATGCTCTATGGGCTTCACATATAGCCAAGTAGGCGTTGTTGTTGACTCGACAACTCAAGGCTCTCTTTCTCTCTCTCTATTAAAAAAAAATTGGTTTTGAAAATAAAATATTAAAGATATTGCCATATATTTAATGATTATCTGAGTGGATCAAAAAATGATAACCTTTTGACTTCGTGTGCATCACCAAGTGACACTACATGAATTGCAATTCGTAATGCTGAAGCTTTTCAGCTTTGTAATGACTTTGTTGGACTAATTTTCAATAACAAAATTTTTATTTTATTATTTTTTTATTCTATAATTTGCATATATTCTGATTTTTTCTACACATTTTAGAAACAAAAAGATGTGGAAAAAAGGCAAAATTTCAAAATTACAGAAACATGTAGAATGGCAAGGTCTCTTTACACTGATTGTTTGATTTCAACCTCTGAAACTTTGGGGTTATATATGTACCTGAGTTTTTCATTGCTCTGACTACCTTATCTGAAACAATATGAGAGCCTACATATGCTATAAATGGAAAGATGCTTACCGGGTGGTCATATATCGTCGACCATGTCCACGCAGTACATATTCCGAGAATATCATATATGTACCAACATTACGGGCCATCGGTGCTCAACAATTTCTGGTCTCTCCAACTTTCTGGGGTGATTTTATACTGCATATCAGGTCGCCTGGTGGTCCACCACAACCTTTATCCTCATTTCCACCAAAACGCTTCTCGTCTGCCACAATATTCAATAACAACGATACTCCTGTCTTCACCTTTGAACAACATCTATATCAGATTGTGATACCATAATGTTTAGGTTTCTAAGTTCGCTTATCAAAGGCGACGACAACAGTGCAACTCAGCAACCCTCATCATCGTCATCATTTGACACAGCTATTAATAAGAATCATCATGACATCTATGGCCATCAATCCACCGAAGGAGTTCCAGAGCCAGAGGCCCCCCGTATACTTGTTAAATTGAATCCCAGTAGCCCACCCCTCGGTGAGCTACCAGAAGAAATTATACACTCCATACTTGATTACTTACCTCAGAATGACTTGCTCAACTTAAGCGTCACTAATAAAAAACTACATAGCTTATGTCAGGATAAGCTTGTCAGAAAAATAACAATTAAGCAGTTTGCTAACTTGAAATCTAGCAAAGCGTGGCTCGAGTCTAACGCAACAACTGTAGGTGGATCGGGCAATATTTTTCAAATTGGTAAGCAGCAAAATGACGAGTCATTGGCTTACAAGTTACAGCGTTTGCATAAACATATATTGCATCGTCCAGAGTTTATTGAAAACAAAGTTGAGCTGCTTGTGGTGTATGATCATTTGTTCAACGATGAGGAGCTTGATGCCGCACATTTTGAGCTCTTATATGACATTATTTTCCGCATAGTAACTGCCAATATGTCAAACCTAAGAGTTTTAAAAGTATTTGATATAAAATTGAGAAAAACATTGAATGCTCAAGTGCTTTCTAATTCGCGACTTCGTTTTGAAAAATTGCAAAATGTGATCTTGGACGATATCAGAAGCATTAACAATATACAAGCGGTGCCGAATTTGGAAAAATTAGTTTTGAATATAGAGGATGATAGTTTGGTTAGCTATGATTTGGAAAATGATTTTAGCCAACATTTCTGCTTAGTTCTATCTCAGATAAATGAGCTTACCATTATTGATGACGAAGACTCCTCGCTTCGAATTTTAAAACTTTTCCTGGATGTTCTTACCAAGAAGGCTATCCATAAAAAACTCCAGCTTAAAGCCTTGCGTTTCAATCATTACCACGGCATGAACAGCTACAATCACGTTTCTAGAAATTTTTCCATAGTAGTGCTAGAACAAATACTTGATCTCTCGAAGCTTGAAAGTGTTGAGTTGATCGTGAACTGTGACGAGCCTAATTGTGATTGCTTGAGCAGTTTTTTGAACTCTTTGGCTGCTCAACTCACATCCCTACAGACAGTCTCAATTGTGGAAAAATTATACAATCATCAGAACTCCGTGAAAAAACACCAAATTTACGAAGATTGGGATTTGAAAGCTTTTTCATTTTTGAACAATCTTCCTAACAAAACATTGTTGAAGCATTTGTACATCAAAACCGACCCACCAGTGGATGGAAAGATTGAGGATGGCCTCGAGGGGAACTACTTGCGCAGGAGAAAATTATACGAAACTACATTACCACAATTCACCAATTTGGAGTCCCTCGTATTACCAAACATCTTATCTAGCATTTGCTGCTATGAGCAGGTCGTCTCTGACTTTCTTTGGAATGGATGCGAGTGTAAATATTGTGAACAATACTTGTCTATCTTTGATACTTATTTGATGACACACCAGTATTTTGACTATACCGATTTTGACTTCAAGGATATGATCTCGCCACGCTTGTTTGGATTCTTTAGCGATGCTTTATCTAAACGGATCCCTTTTGTTGACAATAAGCTTGACAGTAATGAATTTGAAAAAAAAGTGGTGTTCAAGAATGTAACATCTGGATTAAACCAGTTCGAAGTGGCCCAGTCAATTCGCAAAACGGCGCCAAATTTGGTAAGCTGGGATTTCCATGGTTATTCCAAAATTGTTTGTCGTGATTTTAGAAATGACAATGATGACGATTTTTACACAGAGGAGTTCAGCAAACATATTAAAGATAGTGATTTGGAAGGTGCCGGTACACATTGCGATTACAACCAAAGCTGTTTTAACATTTTGGCTAGCTGCGCGGATCACTTTTTCAAGCGGAATTATCTTGAGTGGCTAGCGGAGCATGTTCCTAGTGTGCGATTTGTGGTTTTGAATGGACTATATTATAGTTTTGACATGGACATACACGGGAAGGTGAAAATAAATTGTATTTACGATTGAGGAGAATAATTTTAATGAAACAATAATCTGTTTGGCTTCCGTCTTGCTATGACTACACTATAATAATAAATTCAAATAGAAAATAATAAACGGTTATGTAAATCTTATCTACTGTTCGGACTTGCGTAACAAATCTCTAGCTGCTTTCAATCCTTCAATACCTTTTGATGGTTCACCTTCTAACTCCTCGACTTTAACATTGTCATCCGTTGGCTGTTCATTTTCATGAATTGGCTCTTCACCTTGAAAAGATATATCGTCATCGTCAGAAGAGCCAGCCATTACGACATGATAATGACGACGTTGTTGTTCAGTTTTGCTAGCTGGGACAGATTCTGTTAATTCAGAGCTTTGTTTCATTTTGAAAATTTTTATGGGTGGCTCAATATTATCTGATTCAATTTTATGTTTTTGTTCTGCTTTGACAGTTGTTTGCATTTCACTTGTAGTAGTTTTTTCGTTGTCTGAGTCCAAGAAGTCCACACCATCTTCGGTTCTGATTATATAAGCCAGTCTCTTTGGCCGTTCTTTGTTGTTCATTCTATGTTTAATCTTTTCACCAAATTCGTTTAATCGATCAATAATGCTCAACTTATGATCTATTTTCCTTTGTATATTTTGAGAATTGAAATGCCTGTTTTCTTTTGTTTCTTCGTCAACCTGCTCTTGTAGCTCCTTGACACTGTCAACAATATCGTCAAGTAGAAATTTGAGGTCCATTCTTGAAAAAACATCTAGTTCTTCATCTGGCACATCAATGGCGCTCAACGCGTTCTGTATTTCTATTTCGTCCTCTAGTGAAGAGTCATCGTCAATAAAACTATCATCGGAATTGTATTCATCCTCGTAATTCGCTTGTTGCTTATTATTATTAATTTTTTTATTTTTATTACTATCGTTAATATCATTATCATTAACAATGTTATTGTTATCGTTTTCAACAGCATCTTCTGGATTCAAGTTGGAAGCCACTTCACTGGCATCATCTGCACCGGCTTCTGCTATTATTGGCTCATCATCATTACTCCAATACTCGTCGTCCTCATCAGTAAAGATTGGACCTTCATCACCATTTATTTCTTCTTCATCCTCATTAATATTGATAATACGAGTACCGCAATGATCACAAATCGTACCGAGCACTTCCCAGAAGCAGTTGCTGCATCTTTTCACTCCTTCGTCATCTTCGTCAACAGTGGCGCGTGCAAACACATTAGGGAACAATCCTTCGCCTTCCAAATCTTTCTGATAATCACCTTTCACAACTGCAACCGCACTATTCAAAGCATCAACAATGTCTGGGTTTAGTTGCTTAGCAAAATCCAATGAATGGGCGGTAATGGTTTTGAGGTTGTTGTTTAATAGTGGCCGGTCATGAAGTTCTCCTCTGCATATTGGACAGCTTGAATTCTGTAGAAGCCACTGCTTCAAACAGCTATAACAGGAAGCATGACCACATGGCCCATTGAAAGGGTATACCATCGCTTGGTTGCATATCGTGCAAATGACTTCTTGAATGGCCTTTTTGGCGAACTCATTGACAGGACTAGATTCCTATTGTTTATTAGCGACTGGAACGAGAGACTGAAATAATATCATTGACGATGACGCACTCGGGTGCTAATTTTCTGACAACATACCTGAGCTAAAGTCAACTTATCTAACGATAGTGGTGTCTCCAAAGACATGATGGATGTGCATAGTAGACTTTGATATTTGCCTGCGAGATGTGCCACTGTGCACTTGATAGTGGTGCTCAATCCATCCCATCGCATGCAATGTTGGAGACGCGATGCACTAACTTTTTTTTATTTACTTTTTTCCGGATTTACGAGACTATTTTATTACCCGGTCATTACAAGTTTTGACCCACAACACTGGTATACTCAGTATCGTCACATGATCGCCTTTTAAATTGTCGCATTTTCATTGGCGGAGCACTGGCAGAAAAATGTCACGATATTCCAGCCGCAGAAAAAATTGAGCGCAGGCAGAAAATACAAAAAACCAACAAGTACCTTCATTAACATACACACACCTTCTTGCCTTGCTGGTCTGTATCTCTCCAAACACAACAAAATTACATATTCAAGTACGTAAAGCTTCTGATGTAGTTCTGCGTCTCCAATTTGCCAAAGGAAAGCAGCATTCTTGCATGATCGCAACGTGGATTCTGTCTATATCTCAAAAGCAACTTCGTTCGATATCATCACTTTTCATTGATTAATTATCATACTAACTTCTATTTACTATAGAATGGCCGCCAAAAACAGAGTTATTGAGCTTCAAAGATTATACCAACACTCCAGCAAACCATTGTGGTGGAGACATCCAAGATCCGGCTTGTACTTGTACCCTTTCTACGGTTTGTTTGCCGTTGCCCTTGCCGTCCCATTAGTCTACACTGGTAGAGCTATCCTCGGTATCAAGGACCCAAAGAGAAACTAAGCTAGTTGTTTGCATCATAAACAAACATACGAAAATCATGCATTTTTGTCTAAAAAACTGAAATTATAACAATAATATTACTAATATAAAAATAACTATTACACCATCATTTCAAGAAAAAATCAAGATGTTATTCACCAAAAAAAGTTAAGTCAGGACAGTTTGGTACTCAATGTTTTGGAAAAGAGAATCTGTTTGGGAGGCTATGGTTTACAATCACTTAAAGCTTCACCATTGTCTTGCTCTCATATGGATTCAAAAATAAAGAAAATTTAAAATAATTGAATGGGCCTACAATTATCATTTTAACATATTCCCCCTCATAATTAATCACTTTTTTCAGAAATTTTATTTTATATAAAAGCAAGAACGTCACAATAAATTTTATTTAAAATTTTAAAGTTTAATTGATATTTCAGTAACAAGCAAGTAAGGAAGAAAAATATTCATTTATACCTATGAATCAATAGCTTATTAACTAAAAATAGCATCAGCAACAGCAGCAGCAAGTATAGTCTTCCAATTTGACACTTTCGTACGCGATGTCCTATAATGCCAAGGAACACAAAACGTTAGTATTCCTGCTTGGAGATTGTAGAAACTGGGTAGAACTATACAAATCTGCATTGCTCACTAGAGCTTATGTGCGTTTATGCCGTTGTATTCTGCCGATATTCTAGTTAATTTTCTTTTGTAGCTGGGAGTATATCAAACTGCTATGGCATTTCACCCAAAATAAGCTGATAGACTCGGTTTGGGTATTCTATATAAACTGTGCCCTGTTTAATAGCAGTAGCATTGCATCCGTAGTTTTGAGTCAGTCATCTCGCTTCATTTTATTAGTCAAATTGTTCTCATTTTTTTTTCCAGAGAGACGGTGTTTTATTTTTATAAGTTGTCCCAATCGCTCTAATTTGTTTCTGATAGCAAAAGTAAAGCACGAGCTATTTGACGATATCAGGTTTGATCTCAAAGCAAATGCACCTAGTCATTTGGACTAGTTTCAGTGAGATAAGTCGAAAGTTGAAAAAATTACACAAAAGATATTAATATAATTGCCGATAAATTTTTGTTTGTCCATTATTTATGTTCATGAAGGGAGAGTAGAATAAATAAACTAACATAATATCTCTTCTTACTCTTTACACGTTCGGGCAGACAAATGCAACGTTTGGCCCAATTTATGTTAAATTGAAAACGACGAAGCAACCAACCACAGTTCAAGAACTTATCTTGTGCGCACTTATGCACCCTTGAAATTTAATCTTTGATTAGATAACGTAAAACTATGGGGAAATGAACATACCGTCTCAATGTAACATTCAGTCTGCAATTTATTCACAGTGCATTATAACTAGCCGATTTCAGCTCATTTAACTAACCAACTTTTGAGCTTCAATTCCTGGAAATGCTTTTCTCAAACAATCCTCTAACGTTACTGCATAGCGCCAAAATAAATTTCCAGCATCATTACTATTTGCTGTCACATTATATTTTGCCACAATTATAGCAATTTCAGAAATGTAAGTCAAAAAATCTTGTTTGGTTAACCTATAAAGAGGCTGCTTTTGCTGAATGTGGACGGTTTTTAGGATGCTGGGGGATAAGTTTCCATGAATGTTTATTGGGGTTGCATTTGTCTGCACGTAGCTAATGTATTCCTTCTTCATGTCATTAACATTGGCGTTGCCATCATTATCACAAACGTTATTATTGATAAACAAACTGTTCAATATTCTGATGAAAATAGTTATAGTGAACAGTAATGAAAAATGAATTTGGTCAGAGAAATACTCAAACTGTTCTGAACTGTCAACAATGGTATCCATGTTAGATTTGGAAATAAATGACAAAATCTCATTCACCACTTTGAGACAATTGAAAAGCATGCTGTTCAAAAAATGCAATTCTGTATGTTTAAGAATACTATCTAACGTTTCAAAGCTGCAATGCTGTTTAAATATGTTGAAGTCCCCATTATTCCCGTCATTACCATCCCCATCTTCATCCCCATTGGCATCGGCATCTAAACCTTCCATTTCGTGTTGGTGTTGTAGTTGTCCCACCTTGTCAAAATGCAATTGAAAATTGACATGATAGGTAATCAACAACTTGTAAAAATTGTAAAAATATTCGAGCACTTGAGGAATTGGCTGATCTATAAGATATTTCCAATTCTCATACCACTTTTTTAACTCTTTTTGAACATAAGTGTACTGTGCTGGATCATAGTGCTTGACGAAAAAATTATAAACCGTATCACATAAATAAATCTCTGCAGTCATTTTTCCGTCAAAAGTTCCAGCAAAAACAATGTCTAATTTTGACCTAATTTTGTTGAGACGAATACGATCAATGGAGCAAGTACGACCACTTACTATGCAATTAAATAAATGCGTCACTAGTAAATGATCGTAAATGCGCATATAAGTGAGTAAATCGTACTGAGAGCCTGCATCGGGAATGGAAATGGTAGCATTGACAAAAGTTGGGTTGTAATTCACTGAAGTGATAAAATGTTGCAACCCTAAACCGGAATAATACCACGGATCAATGGTTAACTCCTGCAGAGACATAGAGTAGCCATATATGGACAATAGTGCCAATGTGCAAATGAATTTTAAGTCCGAAACAGGATAGTTGAGAAGCTGTTTGCCTAAGCTGTTGACTATACGTTGATTAAGCCATTTAGTAATTTTTTTGCGTAGAGAATGATTTTGGGAACTGCGAAGGGCCACAAGGCAGGCAACGTCTAATAGTAAAGGAGACTCTTTGCGGTATTGACTTAGTAAGTCCTCGGTTGAAGTGGTTGGAGGCAAAGAAATCCATTTACCGTATTTTTCACGAAATATGTTGAGTAATGAAAAAGCTTCGGCTTTACTTATGAAACCAAGAGTGACTATGTCCTTTTCGACGGTAGTCAAAGAAGGTTCTAATAGACTGGTAACAGGAAATGGAAGCATAGAGGAAGAATGACTTTCCTTGAGAACGTTGAACGGCGATGTTAAAAATGATAATGGAACCATTGTCAGAGGAGTGATAGCGTTTTTATCACGCATGCTAGTTTCGTAGTTATTCTGAGAAAGGTCATTGAAATTGTTGTTTATAGTATCATTTAAGGTATCCAGACTATTTGACTCATAAAAATTATTGTTCATATTGATACTGTCATCCTCCAAAGAGCTGGCAGTGGGGTTATTTGACATGACATATTGAAGAATTTTCTTTACATCCTGGTGAATTGACTCCAACTTATCATTGGGATAGTCTAGACCAGATTGTGGAGAAAACAGCTGCAAGATCCCTCTTGATTTGGGTACCCTTGACTTGTCATAACTTCGCACTTCGTCAATAGTCGTAAACTGGCCGTCGTTAATAGCTTCTTCTTCAAAGCTGCAAAGAAGACTAAGTGATTCGCATCTGGAGCAAGCGACTTTGGAATTTGAAGGGAAACACCTTGTCTTTTTACGGCGACAACCACTGCAAGCCTTAGATGCCCTGGTGATCTGAGTAGCAGCTGTGGAGGCTACAATGCGCGGCTTAGTGATCCTCGAAGTTTGGGATGACGGCACCGAGAAGGAGGGGGCCGATTGTCTTCTATGAAAGTGATCAGACATTTTGAGCGCGGTGGCCGTTGGTATCCGTCAATGGTAAGTGAAGTATGCAGTCAAATGGGAAGGGAGAAACGTGGGTGAGACAAAGAATAAGAGCTGTTGGATCAGGGAGACAAATGATATTTCACAGAACCAATGTTGGATGGTACTTGGTTGGTGAACAGAGCGATAAGCGGTTCCGCGGTAAGCCTACAGGATCGCTACACCGGTGAGTGAGAGAGCTAGTGAGTGAGTTTATGGGAATGGCTGAGACTGGCAGCAGAGAAGAAGATGCTGAGCTACCTTATAAGCAAGAGTGAAGCAGCAGTGTGGGACGGATGGCTGGAGGGCGACGGGATGCTATACCTTAAACAAATAAATAGTTGACGTGTTTTTGTAACTGCTGCTTTGGCTCAATTTGCCTCAAATTGCTGATGTTCAGAACTTCCTCATCCGCAGGGGGTGTGGCCCACTGTGGTACACCCTCCATTTACTACAGTGCTTACTATATATATATATGTATGTATACATAGTAAGCAGATAATCTACTGGAAAATCACTTGTAGTAGTCTGTACGTGTTGTAGAATAATATTACAGTAGCTTTAGTAGTTAATATTTTATTTCAAAAACTTACGCATACAGTTCTTTTGATAACAAGACAGGAACTTTTGCAAATAAATTATAAAGGAATTTGTAAAAGAATGTGTAAATGAATGGAACAGTATTGGCTAGATTGATTCCGCACACAATAATAAGCCCCAGGCCCCTAAGGGCTTGAGGCTTGTATATTTTCAAGATATATCTAACATAGTCTCAAATCCCAAGGCCCGTTTAGGCGGAGACAGCAGAGGCAAAACGAGATTCGGCTTCCTTCCAGTTGATGACATTCCAGATAGCTTTAAAGTATTCAGCCTTAACGTTTTGGTATTGCAAGTAATAAGCATGCTCCCAAGCGTCAATGGCCACCAATGGGATCAACGATCCGGTAACGGTGTCTTGATTGTAACGTTGAACCACTTCAATAGCATTAGTTTCCTTGTTGAAAACAATAAAAGCCCAACCAGAACCTTGGATTCCGGCCAATTTGGAATTAGTCAACCCAATCAATTTGTCCAAAGAACCAAATTGAGTGTTAATTTGCTCGGCCAATTTGCCACTTGGTGGTTCACCACCATATTTGGAAGTTGGGGACAAGTTCTTCCAGAACAAGTTGTGGTTAACAAAACCGCCGCCGTGAAATTTGATGTTTTGTTGCAAACCAACAGCAGCCTTAGCATCGCTTTTAGATTCTGCAACTAGTAATTTCTCGGTAGCGTCATTGAAACCATTGACATAAGTTTGATGATGCTTCTTGTGGTGCAATTCGTTAATTTGACCAGAAATGTGTGGCTCTAAAGCACCATAATCCCAGTCCAAGTCTGGTAAAGTGACTTTGGTTCTAATGGAGGACAAGACACCAATTGTGTTTCTGGTGGAGATCAATTGAGCTTGGTTTCTGACAGAATGACGCAAGGTACTGGCTAAGATGGAAGACATTATTGGGATTTATGAGTGTATTTTTGGAATTGGCTTATCAATCGATTTTTGATATATTTGATTATTTGTCTGCTTTGTTTAGATGATTTAAAAAGTACACAATAGGTTTGGGCGTGGGAGCTTCAATGGTACTGAACAAACAAAGGTGTAGAGGAAAACAAGAAGTAAAAAGAGGAGCAGGGAAAAAAACCCCAGTAGGGCTGGCGGATATATTTACTCATTTATTCATTCAGGAGCGTCTTTGTCATTGGCCGGGGACAACGGCTTCGCAATCGGAGAAACCAAGACGAAAATTCCAGGACAGCAAAGCTAGCTCACCACACATGATCTCCAACGGTTGTGTGATGATGGTGCAATTGTTTGTGTGTTTGAATTAATTTCTGAATTGATTGCAAGATAACCTGGCTATTTGATGTTTGCAAAGCAGGCCGTACACTGCTGCGAAGCGTAACAGCAGGGAGTGTTAAAATGGCACAACATGAGCCGTATTGTGCTATTTACACTAAAGTGTCTATCTATCCTATTCTACAATAAGGCCTGTCAAAAAGAGAGACAAAAATGCTTATAGCTGCATTATATTCCCATTCCATACACAGCGTAGTTCCCCATGCATCTCTGGCTTTTCATCGGCTATGAGCAGCCAATAAGATTATCCTGATTTGTCATATAAATATCACATAGAAAGTACAGGAAGCAAAATTGGAAGGTTTCTTGTTGTCAATTTCTTGTAGGGCACTCTAATGATAAAAATTGTAAAAACAAAAAAGAATAATAATAATGCGTAGACATTCGAGATGGGTTCAGAAACCAATTGCCTGGTGTAGGTTCTCCTGGAGCACCGGTCCACGCGTGCAACATTAACGCTAAGTCCAAACAGAGCAGTTTTATTACGGTGCAACGATGAGAAATCGCTACAAGATACAGCAGGTTGTTTATTATTTAGACGCTGGCCAGGAAATTAAAAGATTGAGGCCCTATACTTGGTCGCCTGGCCCACTGTCATGATAATCTTGACGTTGATGATGTTGACCCTTATATGAAGCTTCACTAGTGACTGGGGCAGCAGCACTGCCGGTCAGGGTGAAATTGAACCGCTCAGTGATAGCCTGTACAGTGCTTGCAACGCTGATTCATGGACTTAGCATTTCCATGCCCAGTAGCCTTGAGGCTCGTAGCGCGTTTTCCAACACAGCGAGGAGCGATTTCACTTCCCTTGAACTGTTTCGAGCGTCTGGGTCTCTTGTTCTATTGCTGAGTCGTGATTCCTTCCAAAAATAATCTCAGCCACTTAGCCAGTTCCGACTTCACTATCAGCTGATATGTGGACAACCGCCCTCGAAATTGGCTGTGACCGGAGCAGAAAACAGAAAACAAAAAAACAAAAAAAAAAACAAAATGAAATATTCATTGACGCTGCTCAAGGTGATGGCCAACTGATAACACTGGTTTTACCCCATATATATATATCTATATATCTATATATATAAGTACACACACAGGCACACACAGACACACACAGGCACACACAGGCACACGCAATGACAGAAACTATACCGCTTCTCAGAAGCGCAATTTCCAATAATCACAAAATCGAACTTTTAGCCAATAATGCGCCTACGCAGGACATCGCAACGGCCACTACTCTAGTGCTACACAATTCCAAAGATGAACAGCAGCAATACAACTTAAATGACTTGACTAATTATCGCATCGATGACAAACCTCTACCATTACGCGCCATATACAATGCCTTTTTGCACAAGGACTCCTCGGTGGCCGATTATATCTCGGACTCTCAGTTGAAGAAAATTGAGACTATCAATTTCAAAAATAAAAATGACTTAATCAACTACTTGCAAGGGAATACTGACGTACTTCATGCTTTAGCAGGTGGAGCTGCCACTGGTGCTGCTGGCGTTACTTCTGGTACGGCTACCGGCGCTTCTTCAGTTTCAGAGACCCCACTACGCGGTACTCCAGGGGCAGATGCTAGTATAGCCAGTACGGTGGCCCCAATTCAAAGTCAAGCAGCGACCGCTGCTCTGATAAACCCAGCTGAGGCACCTTTACTACACGAAAACTTCTTTCAAGGAGAAAAACTAATCAATTTTAACTACTTAATCAAAGACGCGCAGCTCAAAATTATTAACCAGCTAAAGTCTGACATGAAAAAATCTGCAAGCAGCAACAATGCCCACAAAGTGGGAAAACCCCCTGGAGGAGTTCCACCAAAATCAAGAAAAAACGAAAGCCCAATTATTCTTCTTTCGCCATCTACATCAGCTCTTTTACAAATGCAAAACGCTAAAGATTTCTTAGAGTATGGCACTTTCAAGGAGCCAGCTACTCAATCTTTAACCAGCGCTTCTTCTACTTTGCTCATCATCAAGAAAAACTTGGCTCATTTGGGTCCACAAAAGTTCCTTATTGTTAACTCCACAGAATTTTTCACAAAGCAAGATTACTGGAACAGAGTCGTTGCTATCTTTACCACAGGCCAGCCCTGGCAATTCAAAGGTTATCCCATCAAGGACCCAGAAAAATTGTTTCAGAAGCACAAAGGGTATCATATTGCATACGAAGGTGATATGATAAACAAGAACGTGCAGAATTGGAACGTAGAAGTGATTAAAATAGATAGAAATAGAAGATTTAATGATAAAGAGATCTCAGAGTATTTCTGGGCAAGTTTGGAAAAGGCGATGATTGCTAAGGGCTTTCCAAGAAGAGCTTGATCAGTTACCGTTTCATGTTTTGTTTTTTCAAATTAGTTTCTATCGAAAAAGAACAAACTGAATAATTATAAAATTCTTTTCTAAATATCATAAAACTAATGTACAATGTAGGCTATTTCATTTGAAAAAATTGTAACTTTTAGATTAATGGCACTTTTTTTTTCTCTTTCTTTTTTTACATCCATTTGCCGTAGGCATTCTCATCATTAATCCCGGACGTTTTCAATAATTTGATGACTTTTGCGATTTTGCCATCGGAGCATAACATCTTAGATAATTCAAACCTTTTCAATACAGCAAAAGTTTTCAACAAAGCCAAAACTTTTTCCTTTGTTGTCTCGCCGTCATCTTTCGCCCTATTGTTCTCTGTCTCAAAAATGTATATCGCCGCATCTAGAAAAAACTCCAAGAATTCGCTATCAACTCCACCAAACTCAAACACCTTAAGATACGTCAGTGGAGAGACGCCAATAACATAGTTATAGGCTTGATATCTTTGAGGACCCTGATACTTGGTCAATGAAGTTAGATAGTAATGAGTTGGGATTTGCGGAAACGTTAATATTATATTGCTATTATTAGATGATGGCGATGACTCGCTCGACTCCTTTTTTTGGCCAGTCGAATGTCGTACTTTATTGGTGTCTGGTTTGGTATCGATTTCCTGAATCAAAGGTTTTGGCTTGGAAATTGATAATGATGACAGTGATTTAGGTAAGTCTGATAGCAATGATGATCCTGGTGATGATGCTGATACCGATGGCG
The DNA here is from genome assembly GCA_001936135.1 of Saccharomycopsis fibuligera x Saccharomycopsis cf. fibuligera. Lineage (NCBI taxonomy): Eukaryota > Fungi > Ascomycota > Saccharomycetes > Ascoideales > Saccharomycopsidaceae > Saccharomycopsis > Saccharomycopsis fibuligera x Saccharomycopsis cf. fibuligera. The sequence continues at coordinate 3,531,104 of CP012809.1, read as the reverse complement.
ATGATGAAACCAGTTTTGATGTAGCCTCATTGAGCTGCACATCAGATTTTGACAGACCATTAATGAGAGCCTGATATTCCTTTGGTAAAGTTTCCACCTCTTCAATCTCAATTGTTTGAAGCCCTAATGCCTTTTCGGATATGTCTTTACTGCCCCGATCTTTTTCTTCATCTAAAGTGGCTAATTCTTTTCGAATTAATGAATTACCGGGGTCAATCCGTAATCCATCTTCAAAAGCTTTTCTCGCAACTTTTTCGTTTATGTTGCCGTCACCATCAGCAGTGTTTCTTATCTGTAGAAGCGCAAGCCCTTTCCGATAAAGTAACTTTACTAAAGTCTTGTTATTCTCTGGTTTGTTCCCACATAATTGAATTCCTTTGTTGGAATCCAGTAACACTCGCTGCCAGTCTTTGAGCTTCAAGAAGCACATGGAGCGGTTAGAATAGAGCACCGGATTAGATGGATCTAAAACGATGGCATCGCGATATAATTTGGCGGCTTTCTTGTATTCGCAGTTTTTGAATGACTCGTTGCCTTTCTTTTTGAGTATTTCTGCCATCTTCAAGTTTGAGATCTTTTTATAAACCCCAGCTGGTGATGTTTATGGCATCAAAAAATGAAGCTTTATTTATTTATTTTTTCTTTTCAAAACGAATTATGTAGCCATGCATGCATCAAGTAGGAGGAAAAATGTGAAAAAAAAAAAAAGGTAGTCCCAGTAAATATCAAAATCAAATTTATTATTCAAAAACCTTAACTCCAGACTGATAATCCGATACAACGATAAGAACCAAAACTATCTAGCTTAATAGATAGAAGAAAAAGTCATATTCTCATCATGGTGCTACAGGAATTTATAGACGAACTTGATGCAATAGAGGCAATCTACCCAAGCTCTTTAACGAAGCTTACAGAGAACATTATAGAAATAATCATCCCCGATCACCAAGAGTTTAAAGTCCGATTATCATTCAACGACGAGTACCCAGATCAGCAAATCCCGCCAAATATCCTACTAGTCAGCTCAACCCGTAAAGTTGACAAAGCTCTTGATGACAAGCTCGTAAGTTTGTTTCAACTCACGCTCAATGAGATCTTTAACCAAGGACAAGTATGCCTCTTTGATTTCTTGACGGAAATCGAGCCAAAGCTAGCAGATTTCAAGGATGCATACCCAGAAGACGACCAGTTCGAATACGATGATGATTACATTGATTATTCAACTACTGATGAAGAGCTCACAAAACACTGGGCCGTTTCTAATGCAATAACGGATAGAGGGTCTACGTTCATGGGCTTTGCCTGTGAGGTGCATAGTGATGATGATGTAAATGAGCGCCTATACCAATTGAGAACAAATAGAAAAGTTGCAAAATCTCAGCATTCAATGTGCGCTTGGAGAATAAAAAATGCAGATGGAACAATAATTCTGGATTCTGACGATGATGGCGAAACTGCCGCTGGCAGTAGAATGTTACATTTGATGACTTTAATGGAAGCTTGGAATTGTTTAGTGGTAGATGTCAGATGGTTTGGTGGTACCCATATTGGGCCAGATAGATTCAAGCATATTAATTCAACTTCAAGAGAAGCGCTAATAAATGGTGGATTTTCAAGCGCTGAAAAAAAGAAATAGACATTGATTTTACTAATGAGAGTCGAAAATTATGAGAAAAAAAAAGCCAGTTAGCTAAAACTGAGTATCAAACTTTTTATTAATAACTTGCTGCAACTAATAAAATAGAATCTGGAGATTTTCAGGTACGTAGGCAAACAAATCAACTTTGAAAACTTTTTCCAAGAAAAAGGGCACCATGAAAAGTAAAATGAAAAATGCTAGTATGAAAATAAACATTACCAGGTAGGCAGCAACCACAATCTTTTGCTTTCTTCTTTGTTTTGTTGTTAAAACATGAGGTCTTATTTGCTTTCCTGGTTTCAACCAAAACAACATCAAGGAATGCCATTTGTTGATACCAGGAATCAATAATATCGGAATTTGGAGGAAAAGTAGGAAGTGCCCCAAAACAAAATCGTTGGTAAACATGCTTAGTTCAATTATTTTACACAAAAATTCTCTAAGCGGCTGTGTAATCACATGCCATCCTAAACCAGAAGTAAGCCACCCACCAGACCACCAGGCTTTGTTGGCAATGTCGTGTTTCATCTCTTTGGAAATGAATAAAGTGATTATTATTTTAAATATCAAATCCTGTATCATTGTAACAACAGCCAGCCCTAACACAGTCTTAGGAAAATTCCATTCTTGCAGAAACCAAAGTATTTCGAAAAATATGATATGGTTGAAGAGAGAAAAACCGTGAACCAGAAACGCAATAACAGGAGGAAATTTACCACAGAAACAGCTAAATACTGGTCCTAATACTGTTGAAAATATAAACCCAACAATTAGCACAATCATATTCAATGCCAGTGGACACAATGTTACCACTGCGATTCGCAATATAGCACTAGATGGTGTTGAGCCTCCATTTTTTTTATGCGAATTTGCAAAAAGATAAGCTGTCAAAACAAAAATTGTCATTAATAACTTTGCAAATATTTGATACAAGACGATATTCATTGGGGATGGTTTTCTGAAGCTTGCTGAAAGCTTGTCACCGCGTTTAGCATGGGATTTTTTCTTGGACCCAGTAAGTTGTGATCTCAAATCTCTAGTATATTTTATCCAGGAAGATTGTTTTGCCTGACTATTACCTGATGATAGCCATTTGATAAAGTTCTTGTAGTCAACAAAGAAGTCGTTCCACGAAAACTGGCTAGGATTGTATAAAAACGGTGATAAACAAAGACCGACTATTGTGAACCAAAACCAAACAATTGATATATTATACATTGCACATGTACAATAGATTATCATCAATGCGGTTAAAGCTCCGAAATATAAACTTTCCGAGGCAAAACGCGAGTATATAACTTCGAATGGTACTCGTATTGTTGCAAACCCTCTCCCAGTGGCTATATACTTCGCACCTCCAAGAGCTAAGTCATTGATTAAGGACTGTGCATAAATTTTACACACAAATACTTCAAATAATGGTGATAATGATGCGAAGTGCTTACTAATTCGAGTGAATGCTTTCCATATCCCTCTTTCAGTAAGTTCTTGAACGCACAATGGAACAAATGAGATTCCGAACACCACAAATATGGACAATACGCATCTCTTTAACCAACCAACGACTGGCACAAGATTGTAGCATCCGAGAGGTTTTCTAGGGTCTGTATGTGGCCTGTGCTTGTCATATTCACAAATTGTACTATTGTGGGATAAAGCAGAAAGATTGACTGCAACCAACAATAAGAGTTTCATAGACAGTATAATGAAAACATTATTCAAATGAAAGCCAGGATGCCCGTAATAGAATGACAAAAATCTATCCAACGGCAGTTGAGTTCCCAAGTAGAAATACTCTCTTGATAGCATTTGTTCGCCCATCCCCGCTCCAATTTTCGTAGTAAAATTCAAAATTGAACCAAATCCAAGATCTCTTCCCTTACCACATTGCATATATTCGCAGTGCTTGATTCTTCCTCCCCTGAGAACAGCGTTCATTCCTGCGTATATATCCTCATTCAAATGAAGACCTTTTTGAGCTTTTGATACACCGCCACGAGTAGTCATAAAGATTCCATTCAAAAAATCTGGATGGCCATAGTGTAACTTACCTCCTATTTGAGCTAGAGTACGCGCAAAAAGCGTGCCAAAGGTCTGCTCCTTTCCTGCAGCAATATCTCCAAGAATACCTATATTTTCGGAGAAAATGTATTCTCTTGTTCCAATAATGGCGATAGGATTTTGATAAGGACTATCAAAGTGTGACCCATCAACTGAGTATTGCATAGGATGATAGTCTTCTTCGAACTCGGCTATAACGTTTCTAATTTTTAAGCACTCCTCAAGATAGTTATCTTGGTTGGCATCGACGAGCTGTATGTATTCGCCTCTGCAAAAGATTAAAGAGTTATTTTGATTATCACTTTTACCGTCGCCAAGAATTGGATTTCCTGATAGTTTAATTCTATATTTGGGAAGTCTTTTCCCCGTCTCATCAATTTCACAACTACCATCAATCAATGAAGAAAAGTAAGTAATTTTGTTTGTTTCTGGGTTCAATTCTTTTTCTAGATAAGAAATCTGTAGCTCGGGATAAGCCCTCAACAAAAAATCCTTATTCTCTTCTTCATCCGCATTAAACTCTGCCATTCTCTGCATCGACACCACGATTCTAAATTTTCTTAAGGCCATAATAGCAGCACTTTCGTGCTTTTTCTGTTCAAGGCCTTCAAAGTCGTTCAAATCTGGATTTTCAATGTCATATAAAAGCTTGATTGCTCTAGAGTAATTCATGAAACCAGATATAGTTCTGTATAACGTCTGAGACCTCAATGATGCCCAAATTCTTGTTCGTAAAATATATTCGGGGGTTGCTGACTTAAACCCAACACAATAATATGGTAAATCGTTGTATTTTTCTTTCTCGGAATCAAAAGAACCTGAGGAGGCCGTGCTTTCCATTTCTTCCGCCAACATTTTAGTATCTTGCACGAAGCACATCCATTCTAATGGATGGAGTTGCTTTAGATATTCAAGTAAGGTAACGTGTGCGTATTCGTCTTCTTCCCTGATGATTTCTTTCAAAGTTAATGTAATTTTTTCACCATAGTGCGGTATAAGGACAGAAAAAGTTGGCATTCTATCAATTGGGCAAGGCTCTGGCATAGGCGTCGACAAAGATTGAGCAAAAAAGGTTATTCGTCTCTGAGCTTCGGTCTGGTGATCAAACAATGAAGATTTGACAGATCTGTCTTCTTGTGAAACAAAAAAAATTGGCTCTTTGAGTGAGTCAATTTCATCCACGCCAGGCGTAGCAACCTGTTGATAGATCAATTTTTGAACATGTTCTAACGAAAGTAGATGCTCTCTGTACATTGAGATTACCACTGAATTCCATATTTGGGAAACAACTAACTTTGGCTTCAAATTTTTGTCGCTTGAGTATATCACTTTAGAAAATATTCTTTTGGGTAATCTTGAGAAAATGTTTCTCCAAGGGGTCCAAATAGAGACACCCATGTAGAACGATCTGCACACCGAAAATATAGTATTCCACACAATGTACCATAAATATGTGCCTAAGAAGAACAATAATAAATCAGTGATATACATAATGATAAGCACAAATTTTGGCTGATGGCGACATATGAAGCTCCCGAAAACTATATCATTTGAGCAATTAGTAACTTTCATAATGCTCAACTCTCTAATAGGGTCACGTATTGAAAGAACTAAGAAAAAGTATGATTCCAGAAATTTTGCTAAAAAAACCGCGGTCCACAATCCATATGATGAGAGTAATGCTTTTCCTCGAAGCTTGTGAACTGATGCTGTGAAAGCCTTGCTCGGAGCGTATTTTCTTTCTTCTTTCTTCAAGTAAGAACCGAACAGACTCCCCAGGGGCATAAAAGAAAAATACACAACAGTGAAAATGGATATGATAAATTGAGCAATAGCAACTGCCAGCCCGCTTCTGGATTTTTTTTCTAGAGGTAGTAATATCAACACATATATGGAAGGCAGAGTGTTGATCAGAAAAATTGCAAGCAAAACAAAAAAACGTTTAGTGAGACTCTCTGCGCCTGGCCACTTTCTTGGAACAAATGCTGTTTCGCCCACTGTTGCTATAATGTTTATTAACGAAGCTACTGACCCAGATAGTGCCATAACTGATAACTGAGTCTGAGGAGTTGGTTGTGTGTCAAGTTGGATTTGGTAGTTAATGGTATACAATGTGGGCGAATTGTACACTATGTAGTACCAAAATACGCAGCAATGTATGATCCAGATTCTGTTGAAGTTTACAATAACATGTACCCAAGTACGTGACTCTTTGTACGTTTTATAGAAAGCCTTGTCCCAGTTTATATCACTAAAAAATAAGTACCTTTCACTTGCTTTAATTTCCATAAACTTTTTCTTTTCACTCTTTAAACTAAGTTTTTGTAAGCCTTTTCGGTACCAAAATAACTGATTCATATCATCATATCCAATCACGTTTGAGTGATCACGATCCCTCCGCACATAGGAGCCTTCCACAAATTCATAGTTTTGATCCCTATAGTAATTGTACAAAGGAGTAATAACATGTTCCAAAAAGCTGCTAGGAGGTGTGGCAAGTGGTTGCATCAAGTCTAAAGAGTAATAGTGATCATTACAGCATTTAAAAATGAAGCATAAACTTTCGGGCATAAATCTGATATTATTAGCTTCACCCCAGCATAGTAAGTACAACGCTAGCTGAGCTATACAATCTTTTGGAGGTAACTGGTGCATTTTAACTTTCCAAGCTTTCTCCATCTCGGCAAAAGTTAAGGACTTTAAATCATGATGAACAGCGCTAGCCTTGGGTTCTCCGTTAGAATGACTTTTGGAATATCCTATGGTATCATCAACGTCCAACTGTGCAGCAAAGTACCATTTTTTGAAATTAGAATTATCCCCACTAATATAATCGGCATGCAATGATCTCAAAGCCACATGAGGACCCATTCTAGATGCTCTAGAGTCCAATAATCTTAAAAGGTAGTCAAACATATTCTTAGTGTTATCCATCTGAAAACCGAATATCTCCGTCAAGGTGATGAAAATGGATTCTATCTCTTCTCTGGAAATTGGAACTTTATCCTCTGGATTCCAACTTGGATATGGGTCGTAGTAGTTATCAAAAGTATCATAAACGCCTTTTTCTGCAAATGTTTCGCCTTTATTAAACTCGCTTTGTCCCGCGTTTACACCACCAAGATTACCCAATTCCTTCCATCTGCTTGAATTTATGTTTGGAGTTCTGAAACCGCTGAACAACTGCGTAGTTCTTTCTGTTAACGCCGAATTTGAAGCATGTTGAAAATGTTTATTACTTTCAAATGCTGTAACACAGATATGTTAGAATAATGCTATGAGTGTCATCCGCTGTAAATACAAAAGTAAAGTCATACAAACAGGAGCCTGATATTCTGGGGAGTCGGTATAGTTAGTGGAGCCAGACTCCGATACCGTTGGGTTTTCATCCTCATCGTCGACAGTTTCCTGATAATCATAATTAGCAATCTTTTCCGACGTATATCCCGAACTATCTGTTTTAGGCCCAATATGTGGCGAACTATGGGCCATTTTCTTTGCGCGCCCAATTATTCTTTTCCAAAGAGCAACCACAAATGTGATGTGAAGGGTTTTATGTTATTAAGATTCAGTGGAGTTTTGTTTATCTGCTAATATATCTTTATATTGACTATTAATTGGGTATAGCGCTCAGTAAAAACAGCCAGAACTATATGGGTTTATCACTTTACAGTACTTTTTGTGAACCTCATATATCTCGAATGAATGCTGTATCTCGTTTTGTTCTCTTGTTGATAACACCAATGCAGTAACTTGCCACAAATGCAAAATTCTGCATCATATCTGGCCGCACAAAGTTTCAGGCAGTCGGAATAAGCAAATCTAGGTTCTACTTAGCTAAGTATATCATAATAAGAAGATAAGAGATTCTTTTGAAACAGACTTCGATTTTGAAGAAGTAAAGAGGATCAAAAAGCGGCTGGTTTCAATGAATATATCGTGCAGTCATATATAGTCAGTCAGTGCTTTGCTTATATTATATCAAGATATACGCATTAGGTCGGATTTCATGTGATTTACCCTCGTAATTCAAGTACCTGTAGAAAAAAATTGGAGAAATAGTGAAAAATTAACATTATTGGAAAGCAGAGTTAACGATGATTCAAAGTAAATGCTGATTATTGACATACCAAACACCAAACAAAGAGACTATAATTCAACTACAAAATGTTTAAAAACTTGATTCAAAAAAGAAATTTGTCACACACGTTCGTGTCGCATGCAGTCAAAAAGAAGATTGAAGTGCAGTTGTTAAAAGACTTTGAGGGTTTAGGTAAAAGAGGAGAGATTGTCAAGGTTTTATCTACTAGAATGATAAATCAGTTACATCCAAACAATGGCGCTGCTTACATCTTGCCAAATCAAGGTCCAAGAATTCCCGTTGTGGAGAAGGAAGTTGCTGCTGCCACTGTGACTCCTGATTTTGGAGGGTCCGTCAACACTTCAAAAGCCTCCGGTAAATCAAACACTCAACAAGGAGATAAAATTACTACCTCAAAGAAAGAAAGTATATTTGATGCTTTGGATGATTTGTCATTTGATTTCAAGAAACCGGAATCAAAGCCAAGTGCTGATAATGATGATGCTTTCTTCAAATTTAACTCTCTTAAAGAACTTCCTGAATCGATACAATATGTCCAAGATGCCCAAAAGGATGGCTTCTTAATCTCACCGGTGACCAAAAAAATCTTTGCTGAAAAATTGAATAGCTTGACGGGCTACAAATTCACTGAAAATGAACTTTCGCTCTACTACATTGGTCAAAAGGGTCAGGTAAAGCTCGAGAAGATGGACTTCGAGGGATTATATAATGTTGTCATCAAGATAGCTGACTTTAAACCAGCGTCTGTTGAAGTGAAAATTACTTCCAATTCCATACCTGAAAGCCAAATTTTGGTCAGACCATAAATTAGGAACTTTCAATCTTGTAAATATTGTTTCAGTTATAGACCAAATATTGAATTTTAAGCTCTTTTGATTATAACCTTTTGCGTTTTGGTTATCTTTTAGTAAAGATCTACTAAAAGACTTAAACATAATAACTTTAAGACCCTACTATGATTTCATAATAAAACAAAAATTACAATTATTACTATACATTATTTTCAGAAAGAAGAAATTGAAATTTAGCTCATTTAAATTCTATTACTGTTGAGCAATAAGTCAATATTCTCGTCTAATAACTCATCAGTATAAAATTCAGATCTTCTAGCGTTTTCTTCAGTGTAACCCTCGTCACCAGTTAAAATTTTTAATGCTTTTGCGTGAGATTCAGACCACTTTTCTAAGAAGTCAACTGGATCATTAGCAAGTCTTTTGTAAAATTCGTATTTGGTTCGTGACTGATTCAAAGCTTGTATATCGAGGGCAATCTTGTTGTCCAACTCTTTGATAGCCCCGTCATTTTTGAAGTAGACTTCATTTAGTTTGTTGAGTTCATTTGCTTTTCTCTTTTCAATAACGTCTCTTCTTTCCACGCTGATGTCTAAAACCACATCACCTAAAGTTGACGACTTATCAGGAGTGATTTCATAGTCAATTGTTACCGGTTCCACTGGTCTCAAAAATTTTCTAATCAATACTAGCAAATCTGGAAATGCAATTTTCTTGAATCCAAAAATTTTTTCTAATCCTTCATCACAATTTATTAATCTTTTGTCAGCTTTATCTTGTAGCTTATTGATTTGAATATATTGCCACAACGCGTAAATAACATCGCGCTCACTCATTTCGTTGCTGCCGAGTAACTGCACCAACGGGTCATCAAGTTTAAATTTGGTTGGATATTCTTTTGGTTGGATCGTGATTTTGCATTTCACTTTTTCAGATCCCTTTCTTTTTATATCCATTCCGTCAAAGGCTGAGATGTTTCCCTGTGGGTTGTCGTGCCATTCGATGATTTTTTGGTTTTGTTGATTAGGGCTTACTGAGTCGAATTTTGCAGTAGGATCTAAGTCAATGGCAATGCCTGTCAAGTAACTGCTAAACTTTTCTCTATTTTCTGACTCCACTGGCTCGTCATCGTTGAGCAACCTGCCTTCTATTCTAAGCGTCCAGGTAGGTTCTTCTTGTTCGTTGACTTCTTTTCCCTGACTTTTAGATAATTCTTTTTGCCAAACCTGGTTCTCGGCAGTATTATAAATGAATATTCTCAACACCGATGTAGTTTTAGAAGGCGCCTGAATAGAATCCTGCAAGTCCATCCATTTTCTAGTAGTGTAAGCGTCCACTCTTTTTTCGGCATCTTGTAATTTCCTAAGTTGCTCTATTTCTGGAAATAGCTCATCTAAACTATGGGGTATAGTGAAGTCTGTTGGCTTTAGACTTACTATTGGTTGAGGGAGCGCAGTAGTTGGTGCTGCTGCTGGAGGTGGAGGAGGGATCTGTTGTCCTGGTGGCAAAGGGATACTGCCTGTTACATTAGGTGAATTTTTAACTGCATTCATGACGTATGTTTTGATAGGAGCGTTAATACGATTTGTGCGTGAACAAGTGTATCTTAAGAAAACCCAATATAAGGATTTGTTTATATATCGTATCTTCAATAGTTTATGGTGTCGCGATTTCACTTTTCCTATATGCTATTCACCAACACTTCCAAACACCACAGTGTTTTGAGCGCGCATGAAACACGGCTTTTTTTTTCTTTCTCTTTCAGTTTTATTTTCGTGGATGCTCAAAGTTTCGCGTTTTGACCAAAAAATAAGCCAGTTAGAGTACACTGTTGACAGTGTTAACGGACAAGAACCACAAAGTTATTTAATAATATTAAACAATGGCTGTAGGCTTTGACGAGGAGTCTATCAAACAGGCTCAAACAGAACTCGAGCAGTTGAAAAATAGTGAGCCAACAGAAGATCAGCAGGAACTCACCATAGAGCAGGAATATGAGTTATGGAAAAAGAACTGCCCCTTTATGTACGACTTTGTCTATGAGTCAAACCTCAAATGGCCATCCTTATCTGTGCAATGGCTACCTTCGGTTGACTATAATGAGGAAAATAAATGCATAAACACAAGTTTATTATTGGGCACCAACACATCAGGAGAAGAGCATGAGAATGTCAAGATTGTGAATGCTAATCTTCCGTCATATATTTCCACCAGGTATGAGGATCAGTCTTTAGACGTCAATGGCATTAGCAAAGAGGGAAATCAGAAAACCCAAACCAAGATCAAAATAAAAAAAAAGCTTGATCACTTTGATAGTGAAGTAAATAGAACGCGTTACATGCCTCAGAACTCAAAGATAATTTCTTCAATTTCAGGTACTGGCACTGCTTACATATATGCTAATTCTGATATCAAGAAATTGAATAGAGGGCCAGTACTAACGTTGGGCCACCACAAAGACAATGGTTACGGCCTTGACTGGAGCACTTTTAAAGAAGGACATTTGCTTACTGCTGCTGATGATAAAACTATCTGTTTGTGGGACATTAACTCTAAATCTATCAAATTAGAAGAAGAAAACCAAAATGCTATATTGAAGCCTCTCAATGCCTTGAAGTTCCATGAAGACATTGTGAACGATGTCAAATGGCACAAATTTAATGGAAATTTGTTTGGCTCTGTTTCGGACGACAAAAGCTTGTTGGTTTTCGATACTAGAGATCTTAGAAAACCAGCTATTAGCAAGCCTAATGTTCATGACAAGTCAGTTAATGCATTGTCATTCTCTCCATTCTCCAAATACTTACTAGCGACGGGATCTTCTGACGCTACAGTGGGATTATTTGATCTCCGTAATTTGAACAGCAAGCTACATTCGATGATGGGCCATTCTGAATCAATTACAACTCTTGAATGGTCGCCGCATGTTGATGGGTTTTTGGCTTCCGGTTCAGAAGACCGCAGAGTGATTGTCTGGGATGTTGCCAGAATTGGAGAAGAGCAGAATCAAGAGGATGCTGACGACGGGGCACCAGAAATCTTTATGATGCACGCAGGACATACTGGGCTTGTCACAGACTTAAACTGGCACCCAGATGAAAGTCTCAAGTGGTTGGTGGCCAGTGTAAGTGATAACAATGTGGTTCAGCTCTGGAAGGTGAATCGCAACCTTAGCGACCCTGTGGACGGGTGGGCGAACGAGGATGTTGATCTAGCAGAGCTTGAGTGATCACTAGTGGACACCTAGATTTGTTTTATAATGAATGGTCTTTTTATTGTTTGGGATAAAATTCTGTGGCAGCTAAAGGCTGTTGTGATACTGTGTATCTATAGATCTTGTATAGTGGGAAACCGTTCTAGTAGGTATAATGTTTATGTTGTGCTGTTAACGGCAGTATTGTTCAGCTGACGTAAGCGTTTTGTTAAGCAGGTGAGTTGGTTTTGAGGCAGATACTGGTGTCCGGGTAAAAGTAGGTGGCGCTGAACGAGGCTTGGTGTGTGCAGTTGTTTCTCAAGGGTGAGCCCATCCATTCACTTGTGGGCGCTGCTGAAATCTCCTTCGACCCTAGGACCGCAGCACCAGTGTTAGTACTTACTTTGGTGTTTTTTACTGCAAACTTCAGCTCTCGCTACTGTTGTTTTTTGTTGTTTTTTTTTTGTTTTTTTGTTTTTTTGTTTAATCTTTCTTGGTTTGCGTTTTTGTCAACGTCATAATAGACATTTTTTCTGTGTGTTTTTGTTTTTCCCTGTTTCCTGTTTCCGTCTCAAGGTTTTTTCGACACGCTACGGTAATCTTGATACTTTTCCGTTCCTGAGGATTAGCACCATCAAACGAAAATAAATATTAGGCTTATTTCCAGTTTGCTAAACAAACATTCACCACTTCATTTTTGCTTATTCACGCTCGTTCTTATATTACAAATAGGAGTTTTCTGGTTAGGCTGAAGCTTTCTACTCGTGTTTTCTGATCACACCAAAACCATCAAATTTACAACGAATAGTCGTCATGGAAGAGAAATACATTGGTTTAGGCTTGGCAATGTCCTCGTCTTTAGCCATTGGTACTTCTTTTATTATCACGAAAAAGGGTCTTATTAACGCTCAAAATCAAGGTTATGAGGGTAAAGGATTTGAATACTTAAAGAACCCGATATGGTGGGCCGGTATTTTCACCATGGCCATTGGTGAAATTGCAAATTTCGCAGCTTACACTTTTGCTCCTGCTATCCTTGTCACTCCATTAGGTGCCTTGTCTGTCATCATTGGTGCCATTTTGGCCGCCATTTTCTTGAAGGAAGAATTGGGTACTTTAGGCAAATTGGGATGTGCTAACTGTATTTTGGGTTCTGTCATTATTGTCTTACATGCTCCTCCTGACAAGGACATTCAAACTGTTGACGAAATTTTAGACTATGCTTTGAGACCTGGCTTTATATCTTACTGTTTAATCGTGGCAGTTTTTGCAACCTTCATGATTTATAAAGTGGCTCCAAAATATGGCGAGAAAAATCCAATTATTTATATCTCTATTTGTTCTTCTGTGGGGTCAATCTCTGTCATGGCCATAAAAGCTTTTGGGATTGCATTAAAGTTGACATTTGCTGGTAACAATCAGTTCACTCACTTGTCCACTTACTTCTTCATCATAGTTGTGGTATTCTGTATCTTGACCCAGATGAACTACTTCAACAAAGCGTTAGATCAATTTGATACTTCCATTGTCAACCCATTGTACTATGTTACATTCACCTCCTGTACCTTGGCTGCTTCTTTTATCCTTTTTAGAGGTTTCAATACTACCTCTAATATTAACATTATCTCATTGATTGATGGCTTTATTATTATTTTCCTTGGCGTTTTCTTGTTGAATATATCCAGAAAACACAAAAATGAAGATTTGTTGCCAGTCAATACCAACGAAGAAAATCCACAGCACTTGTTTGGAACTGGGAAGAATTTCAATGACATTCCTTTGGACAATGGCGTTGGTGGAGGGGTTTCCATTAGAAGATCATTACAATTACACAGAAGGGTAAGCTCTAACAGTCATAGTCTCTTCAGCTTGGAGAATGAAGAAACTGTTGGTTTAACTACGCTAGATGAGGAGGAGGATAATAATGCTAGCAGCGCAAGACATCATAGCCACGTTTAATAACTCGAAAAATTATCTGCTAATTATTTGAACGAAAAAATGAATATTTCCAAGAAAGAAGTATTTCAACGACTATTTGATGAGACTTTCAAGATAAGATCACTATGTTTTAACTCTTGAAAAACGATATAATGACTGAGTGGTTAGTCTAGCATCTGCTAATACTTATCACAAAAACTCTTTTCTTCCTTTATTCAGCTTCACTTCTATTCTCTTCATGCTGTATTATAGTTATTGATTTGTTTCCCTGTCATTGGAAAATGTTTTGGAAAAGAAAAAGGACATAGCCTGGAGAAAAAAGCATTGCCTTTAAAAAACTTTGTGGATATGTTCCAGACTATATGTTCTCTGGCGCTTTTCAAATATGGGACAAAGTATATTGATAAAGTTGGCAAGTTTTTGGGCGATTTATTGCATGTCTTCGCTATATTACGCCTTAGTTTTACTACATCACTTTTTGTTATTTTTGTTCTTTTGTTCAATTCTAAACTGCTATTATATCATGCTTGCAATAATGTTGCTTGATTATTCATGTATAAGATGCAAATTGGGATATGTTTTGATTTACTTTTTTCTTCAAACTTCATTTTACTTCATTTTTTTTCTTTCTTGCTTATGTTACAATTATGTTTTGGTATATTTTTTATTTTCTTTTTTCTTTTCATATCTTCTTTTTGTGTTTCTTGTGTTGTTGTTTGTATAGAGTAAAGTAAGCACGCTTATAAAAATAGTCTACATTCGTAAGCCTACAGCATTGCTAAAGATTGCATTAGTTTAAAGTAAAATCATTTATTGGACAAGTCTCCACACACAGTTGCCCAAGACGAAGCCAAAGTGCGAAATTCAAATGTCACACTTTTGGTTCAAAACAAATTTCAGATCAGTCATATGTCACGAAGAGCAATAAACGCCTATAATTTAAAGAATAACCTAACAAACATCAAGATAGACTTCAAGTAATAAAACAAAACGCAGCGTAACATGGTTGCAAAAATCTCAACGTAAGCATCCCAACAGGGCCATCTCACGTCCATAAGATCCGGCTACATCGTCGCACATATTCCCACCCTATAATTCTGCTTTATCTAATTGCCTTTGTTATGCTTTCTTTTCTTCTGCTTCTTATCTTTCTGCGGCATGCTTCTCTTTCCGGGTCTGGACTTACCTACCACTTCCACTTCATCATCACCGTCACCTTCGCCGCTGCCTTTATTAAGAAAGTCCTCCACGCTCGGTATTATCAGTTGCTTTTCTCCGTTTCTAATATCCTTATTCTGATTGTTTTTGCCTTTGCCTTTCTTGTTTGATGGCTCCTGCTGCAGCTGCTGACTACTGGGTTGTGTGGAATCAAGTATATTTGTGAGGAATTTGTTTGAGTCGGCACTGGCAGTAGTTTGTTGTTCTGTAGTTTTACCATTACCAAATTCAGCGTTACTGCTAGTCTCTTGATTCTTGACAGTTTTGCCTTTTTTCTTGCTCTCCTTTCCAAGTTTTGTTTCAGTAATTCTATTTGTCTCATTGGCATCATCACTGGAAATGCCCTCAGTAGTCGTCTTTTCTTTCTTTATCGTGCCAAAAACTCTTCTTCCAACAAGCCCCGTCGGCTCATTATCATCTCCACTTCCTTCTTCGTCATCATCATCATTACTATCATTATTATCATTATTATTATTATGATTATGATTATTGTCTTCATTATTCTCCTCCTCATCATCTTCATCGAAAAATGATTTAACATCGGTATACCCTACCAGCTGGAATTTCGAAGTTGCACCTAATGCGCTTTTTTTATTCTTGAATGCATCAACATTGATCAATGACCACTGGCTTGCGTCTTTCTTTTTTTGTTCTTTCACTTCTTCCTGTTGTATATTTTCTTTCTTCACCGCTTGGCGCATAAACTTCATGTTTAGCACTCTCGAAGAGATGCCGGACATTTTGATTGGATGTATTAGATTTGATTTACTGGCTGTCTTGTCCTTATCCTTTCAGCTAGTAGTATGCTGATCTTCAGTTTGCTAGATTTTAGCTGTATGTTTTGAAAGTTGTAATGGTCGCAATATTTTAGTACGTGCGAGCTGTTTGTTATACTCGATAAATACATTCCAACAGGATCACTATTCTTGGCTCTATCGGTTAATCTCTGCTTATAATTTTTTTTCATCTCATGCAGGTTATCGTCTGCATCTAAAGAAAAACAAATATTAGGCGGTCATTGATTTTGGGAAATTTTATTCATTACCCGCCAAATTTTATGGTGTATGGATTTTATTTTAAATTTGATGATCGGATGTTTACCGCTGGTCATCCAGTGTCATGATTTTTAAGGTGTTGGCAGTAGCTAGCATGCAGCAGGGTTGCTGACTTGTGGACTTACTGATTTGATGATTTTATGATTTGATGATCCGTAATTTTACGATTTAGTAATTTTACTATTTAGTTATTTTAAAATTTAGTAATTTTGCGATTTAGTAATTTTACGGTTCAGGGATATAATAATCCAAGGACTTTCTATAACAATGAACAAAGCTACGGTAGCAAATACAAAGAATCTTTGTTTAGTTCCCATATATCATATTAGCAAAAATATTTTAAGGCACCCTCAGATTTAATAATTGGAATCAATAATATACATGGAATCTTAGCTCAGAGGTAAACTAAAAAGCAGCCTGTTAAGAAAATGCTCTGTTTGACATGCGTCGTCACCATGAGAATTCATACAACTGGTTTTTTTTCCTGTAGACAAAAAAATGAACACAATAGGAAAAAAAGTAGCAAAGATGCTGCCAATTCAAAAATATAATTTATCGAGACTCAGATCATATACAAAACACACACGCTTAGAAGAAACTATATTTTAGTGCCATATCAAGTATTGAAAAAAATGTGATATAGCTTTTATTCTCTAAGAGGCACAGTAAAACAAAAAAAAAAAAAAAGAAAGAAAGAAGAAGCTGTCTGCTAGTAGCTCCGACAATACCGCTATTTTTTTTTGTATGGCGTTACTATTGAGACCAATTTGTTATCCAAAGTTAAGTTTTATAGTACGTGTTGTTCATGCTGGTTCACAGAACAGCGCTGAAGATTGGTTGATAGGAAACAATACCAAAGAAATTTAGCTCACATATTTGGTTTGGTTACAATATAATCGCATGTTCTATAGAATAGTGAGTCTATAATGTTATGCGGTTTAATAAAAGTAAACATTTAGGCAAATGAACTGGTAGAGCTTACAATAATATGTATGTTTGTATGTGTGTGTATGTGCTATCAAGCTCAGCTTGGAACATGTCTTTTCTTTTTGAATTTTCTCTTAATAAAATTGTAAACGCTTTACAGCGTTTCTCACATGCTGCTCTTTTTTTATAGACAAGTTTGAGTATGAGCCTATTGAATCAATAGCAACTGAAGTTGTCATCCAAATCTCATTATCGACGAACAGATAGTGAAGGTCCTGCATAAAGTCAAAATTGAGACAGTACGAAGAAAACTGCGTATGAGGTACTTTTCCAAAAACAGAGGTGCACTGAAGAAATTAGAGCATATTGCGATTAATCGAGCAGATATGACAGTTTAAAAAAATTAATTTTAAATCAAGTTAACTAGAGTTATAGCATGTCTATTACTGTATGACAGCACATCAAGCTATATGTTATAGCACATGCGCGACTGTCAACATGTTGTATGCAGTACCCAGTAGACGGCATGCAAAAGGGGCAAAGACGTGCTAAAGATAAAATGGGAAAAATACGGTTGAGTTATGACCAGCCGCATCTCACCTAAGTACGACAATAGTTCAAAATCTCAAAACTTCAGTGCTATGTATTTTTATCTAATTCCGTGTAGGGCAAAGACAGTTCATATGTTTTCACTCTAGAACGTTAACCTGTTGGGTCAGAAAATGACAGTGTTGCATTAATGCAGGTATACGGTTTCTTGTCATACGAGCCCAAACAGGCCAATGAGGAGGCACTTGTACCAAGTAAAAATGCAAGTACATCCTACATTGTAATGACGGCAAAAAATCAGTTGATGAATAATCAGCTTCAATGTATACCCCTTTTTCGGGGCGGAGGGATGGTTGTAACATCCAGCTCTCGATTCGGCTCCATATGACGGGTGGAGAACGAACTTTCCTTGAAATTGATGGTCTGCAAAGATTATCGGGTCTGGATGCTTCCGAGTCAACGGCGCTAAATGAATAGCGACTTTCCATATGAACTAAAGTTCTTTCATATGGAAATGAGCTTCAAATTGTGGTTAATTACGAAAAATATTACATACCTAGCAAGACTCTAAGTAATTAATATTACTTTAACTGGCTAGCATGTTTTTTGTGCTTTTGGTAGCCTCGGCCAACTTGAGGTCCCAGCCGAACCACAAAGAGGCTTTCGCGAGGGTCCTTCCTTTTGTGGATAGCATTGCTACTATTAATGTGCCAAAAAACCAAGCACTACAGCATATATGTGCTATATAAAATATGTGCAAAAGCTGTGCGGTAGTAACTAAAACCCGCTCATATCAAAGGCCGCTCGGCTCGGAACAAAAAGGCACCGCGGATGCTGCGATGTACAATCATAAATAATATATAGCTCGAGTTTGGCATTGACGCTTTTTGTCTGCTAACATACATCAGAAAGGTTCTATCGGGTTCCATGCTGCAGTGTGCTGCACGCTGCCCGTGTCGCTTAAGGCAGCACAGAGAGCAGACAGTATTGTCATGTTAATGCGTTCATGAGGCAAATACCCACCTATAGGGGATATTCATGTAAGGTCAATTAGGTAACCTACCCGCCGTTTCTGTTGGACGGTGACAGTAATCTGTTTTGTACGTAGTTTAAACTTGAAAAGGGTACTCGAAGCTGCTTCGACAATCAGTAGGTCATAAATTTGTTACAATACAACAATAGTAAATTCAATACCTGCTAATTCTTAATAGCGTTACAGTAACTCATGATCTCCCCAGCTGCAAAGGCGGCTTGAGTTGAGAAATTAAGCGCTGACTGTAACAAGAATCGGAAGGGTTTATTTGTCGTATTCCGAAAGAATATAATCAGGTTTCCACTTTTAGGTGCTGTCAATTGTTATCAAATACTTTCGGAGATGTCTGCTACTGGCGACCACATTATAATTGTTACTCGATTTAAGCCTTGCTACTGCAACAGCAACTACTTCTTCCACAGCACTGCCAAAATGTCTTCACAACAGCTAACGTTGGGCGTAAACCGCGGTTGCGAAGCTCACTTAACTGAATGTGGTGGAAAAAACTTTTTTTGTCCGCAAGTTCCGAAAACTTGGGTGGTGCAGCTGCCTGCAGAAGACTCATCTGCTGCGACTTTTTTACTTTTTTTATTTTTTACTTTATTTTTTTCTTAACTATTAGGATCGGCCTTAATAGGCAAAATTTACTACTTAAGCGCTCTGTCCCCATTTCATTCCCAATGCTGGTTTACTGATACTTCCCTTTTATTTGATACTTTTTCTTGACTTGTTACATTTCTTCTCTTTTTTATCAGTAAATCATTCTCTTTTAACTGCCATTGACCTGCCACAAGGGAGTCTTTTTGGCTACTTTCCTCTTCATTATACTCCTAGTATTGTTTTTTTCTATCTCGGCACAATACATTGTCCACCAGCCGCCGCCTTATTATTGAAAGTACCAAACAGTTTATAAAGTGCTTACAGAGTTTCTTCATAATTGTCAGTTTCTTACCAAGGATAACCATAGCTAGTTGAAGGTAAACAAGTGCATTTTAATTGTCAATATATTATTTATAATTACATTCTCAGAACAATGAAGTTAAGCGCCATACTAATACCTTTTCTTCTACTTGGTAGCCGAAATGTTTTGGCGCTTGCCAGCGAAGATCACCAGGATATGTCTATGCAGAATGAAGTTCATCATGATTCCACTACTACTTCAATGGCTAGCAAAAATAATACCAATGCACTCGAGCCAGTGCCACACAGAGACCATCATCATCATGGTGTTCCAATCCTTCAAACCGACCTATATCCCGAAGAACGTGCTTTTTGGGAGGCTTACAACACTACCAGTTTCCTAACTATAAAAAATTCTAATAAGGGCGCTTTGGCTGGCCACATTGTATTAACCACATTGATTATATTTTTCTTTTACCCAATAACTTTAGTATTGAATAATGTCGGTTCTAACTGGTACTTACCAGCGTTGACTGTCAACTTGTTAGCAACGTTAGCTGCCTTGCTCTGCTTGGCAATATTTGGCGGTTCGGTTCCAAACCTTTATCCAAAAAATGCATATACTAGAATGTCCTACATTTTGTTTGTCAGCATTATTGTTCACTATGTCAGCGCAATCTTCGCCTATGCCGAAAAATGGCTTTCACAAGAAAACCAGGTTGATGAATACAACACCTATGTACCATTGAGAGATTATGGTCACGAGCGCGGAAGCTCCAGTGTTTCTCCATCCTCGACATTGTACGATTTTAACAATAACAGCAGTGATGGCCACCATAACCATAGTAGCAGTAAAAACTTCTCCATCGACAGTCCTAGGTTCTCTGATGCTCAGCACTATAGAAACTCTGAGGCTACCGTTGAAAGACTTTCTGAAGTCGGTGAGGAAGATACCTTTGAAATTGAAAGCCAGCATGATAACGAAACCGCAAACTCTAATCAAGTGCACTTCTCCGATAATATCAATGATGCTGAAAACGCAGGGTTGATCAATAGTGATTATATTATGGAGACTAAGAAAAATAAAATTTTTAAAACTGCAGCTTCTAAGAGAGATGGCTTGTACCAGAAGTTCAACTCCAAATTTATTAAATCTTTTCTTCATAGATTTGGCAAATTTTCTTCATTTATATTCAACTTTTTAAACTACTCTCTTTTTGGTTTCTTTTTAGTATACGGCCCTACGGGTGTTGCCGTTGCCAACTTAATGGGCCAGGGCGTCAAAGTTTTTAATTTATTGGCTCATTTCATTAAAGGTGGCGTTTTCTTTTTGCTAGGTCTTGTTTCTTTGGCCAGATACTGTGGTTGCTGGAATGAACAAGGTTTAGCTTGGAACGCTGTAAAGTTCAACTCCAGTGAGAAACAGCAAAACAAACATTTTTTAATTAGAAGAGGACCAAAAGGGTTATTCACCATGGAATTTATCGAGAGTTTTTTGATTTTCTTCTACGGTTCAACCAATGTCTTCTTGGAGCATTTATCCAACCCAGGTGGCGAATGGGCCGCCAAGGACTTGCAGCATGCTTCCATTGCCTTCATGTACATTGGTGGTGGTTTGGGTGGCTTGCTCACTGAGTTTGGATTATCCGAATGGAGATTTAGAAGAGTAATGGAGTCTTATGATAACAACAGACACCCAAACAAACAAATACAATATGCCTCACCGGGGTTTTCACCAAATCCATTTCCAGCATTTACAATTTTCTGGACCGGTATCTTGATGTCGCAGCACGCACAAGCATCCGCAACCTCAACCAAAATTCACATGCAATGGGGTTACATGTTGTCCTATGGTGCACTTTTCAGATTATTGACTTATGTTATTTGCCAGTTTACCAAACCATCTAAATATGAGGCTAAAAGCTCAGTTCACAAACCAATGAAGCCACTCACTGAATTGATTGTTTCTAGCGCGTTATTAGCCGGCGGCTTGATCTTCATGGAAAGCACTGATCAATGTGTCAACGCATTAGAATACCGCGGCTTGACCCCGATGTTCACTTTGAATGTCAGTGTTGGTGTTTGTGCTTTATTGATGGGCTGGGAAATGACTTTATTATTTTGGAAAGACTGGTTAAAGCAGAGAAGTTGATAGCTTTTCTGAGCTAATAACTCAAGATTTTTTATTTTTTTCTGTTTTCTGTTTTTTTCACCCCCTTTTTTTTGTGATCCATGTAGTTTGTCAATACTTTTTGCTCTGTTATTCCATTTATAATCTCTAATATTCCTATTTTTTTTTTTTTTTTTTGATAATATGTTTAATGACCTGCCTTTTCTATTTTTTTTTCTTATTACCGATTTTCAGCATCGTGAAAATTACAGGATACAATAGCTCAAAAGTGCATGTTTGTGTTTCTTTATTTGATTCGATTTTGATTTATCGATTTTCATCTATTACCTACTTAAAGATTGCACAGCTTTCAAGTTTAACATAGTTCTGCACCTAAAGTTTTATGTTTTTTTTTCAGTTCTTGTTGGTTCCGTTATTTAGTTTTAATGCCCGATTAATGAATAATTCTAATTTTTTTTACATAATTTTAGCTGTATTTAATATATTATGTCAATTCGGTTATTCTTGGTTAAAACTCTTTTAAATTTGAGCCATTATCTTGTAACATCAAAGGACAAAAGAAATGATACTTCTACATAAAACGATTTAACGCAGCAAATAACTTTGAATTCAAAGAACCATCAATCGCAAGTAACTATGACTTATGAACAATTATACGGTTACGCTAAAATACAGCATCATCCCGCTGTCTTTGTTTTTTTCTCTTATAATATCTTGCTTTGGCTTGATTTATCTCTGATTCTAGTATTGTTGTGCGGAATAGCCGTGTGGCAAGTTCCCTTAATCGCTTCTTTTCACTCTCATTCAATCTGCTACTAATATAGGTTAATTTCTGGTTCCCCGTGATACTTTTGCCTGCATTATCGATATGTTGCGAAGTTGTTGTTGATGCCGGCGACAGACCTGCCGCAATCGCGGTTAAGTTTAATCCTGCATCGAGATCATAAGCTCCCTTAATATCATTATCACTATCACTTTCACTGTAATCAGAAACTGCTAAAAGCCGGTTTGTGAACTTGGCATAAGATGCATCACCACCACCGTTACTATCTTTGTCGTCGCTAGACCTGCTAGCAGATGCAAAAAAAGGGATTCTAGAGGATTCTAGAGCATTAGTGCTTGAGGCACGAATATCTGCATTCGACCCGTTAGACAACGTCTCAACTTCATCTTCTTCTTCCTCCCTTTCGCCATCATCCAAGAATCTTAGATATACATTCTTCATTCCAGCACCAGTTCGAGTAAATCCGCCTTTTTTTCTACTCTCCTGTATTTTCCTTTGTTGTTGTTCTTCTTCTTCAGCATCCTTACTTTTCTGCTTTGCTTTCTCCTTAGCGTCTTTCTCGAGTTGTTTCCGGTACGTACCTGTCACAAATGTCTCTTTTTTGCCAAATAATTCTTCCTCCTCACGCAATTGACGTTGGATCCTGAGCTCTTTGGCTTCATTGTTTCTCCGTTCTCTTTCTGTCTTCAGAGCAAGCAATCCACCAATATAAGTTGATTTTTCTCCATTGCCACTTTTTCTTTCCTTTCGTTCCTTATTTTTTTTGATATCGTCATATATTTCGTCGTATTGAAATGCTTCTGGATTAGCTTTTTGTTGCTCTTCTGCTTCTTTGGCGTACTTTCGCAGCAAGATTCGACTATGTTCAGTGATCCGCTTGGATTCTTCCTCTCGTTGTTGTAATCTAATTCTCTTTTGACGGTCCCGCTCTTTTTCCATTTCATACTTAGTTTCTTCTTTTAACTTTTCCTGATTTTTCTTTGTCTCTAACCCTGAGTATTGCTCATCCTCTTCATCATCGCTGTTCTCGACCTGGAACAATGTCCGCTTTTGAACAACCGGCTTGCCTATCCCTTTTGGTTGTTTCAAGTTACCAACACCGGGCTTTTTTTTTAAGTTCAATTTGAAATTCATATTGGTTTGAATAGGTTATTACTTTTTATGTCAATATGTATTCTATGTTTCTAGGAAGTCTATCGCTAATCTATTATATATAAGAACAGAAATAATATAGTGAATTAGAAAAACAAAAAAAAAAGCCAAAAGCCGCGGAGATCTTTTTTGGACCGTATTACATAAGCAGTGCACCTTCTCAAAATCAGCCATTTACCCACGGAATATTGTTAGCCATCAATCAGCTTGAATAAGAACACGAAATAAATTTAACATTCGCAATTATTAACACTTCTTGACAAAGGTATAACATCTTTGATATTATCCACATTACATACAAAACTCACTAATCTCTCAAAGCCCATGCCAAAACCACCATGAGGTACTGACCCATTCTTGCGCAAGTCCAAGTACCACTGCAACTCCGAGATATTCATATTACGGCGCTCAATTTCTTTCAACAACTTCCCGTAATTTGCTTCTCTAACAGATCCCCCAATGAGTTCACCCATCACTGGGAATAGTAAATCGAAACAAGCAACAGTCTGTCCGTTGGTGTCAATTTCCATGTAGAATGCCTTCTCGTCCTTTGGATAGTTAGTCACAAACAATGGTGCTTTGAATACTTCGTTAGTCAAAAACTTTTCATGTTCTGTTGACAAACTTTCACCCATCACTGGCGGAACATAGTCCCATTTTTTCTTTGCTTGGAGCAATATCTTTATCGCTTCATGATAAGTTATCTGAGCCCAAGGTTTACCAGCGTTTTCCAAAATACGCAATCTGCGCTCAATCTCACTTAATTCCTCTACTGGTCGTTTAGAGTTTTGCAATAAATTATCAAGCGCATAGTTTTCATTGCAGAGGACCCCATTAATGCAATGTTTAAGCATACGTTCGGCGAAATATGTGAGCTGGTCGACAGTGGCCGCATATGCAATCTCTGCTTCAAGCATCCAGAATTCGCTCAAGTGACGATTAGTATCGCTAGCTTCAGCACGGAAACATGGCGACATGGTCCAAACTTTGCTAAAAGATTGTGCAAGGATTTCCAAATGCAACTGTGTAGACACTGTTAAATACGACTTTTTGCCAAAAAACGGTTTCACATTATCATCATTACCAGCGCTTTTATTGTTATTGTCTTCCTTCTTGCTCAAATTTTTAATTTGTTTTTCCAATATTGAGGCACCTTCCACCTGAAATAACTCCCCAGCACCCTCACAATCTGCACCAGTAATCAATGGTGGATTAGTTTTCACAAAACCTTCTTTTTGAAAAAACTCTGAAAATTTCCATTCTAAAAACGACCGTGCCCGTATCACTGAGTTCAACTTGCTAGTTTGGAACTTCAAGGTATTTAAACTTCTCACAAACTCAGGAGTATGATATTTTTTCTGCAATGGGTAATTCTCTTCAACTGGCCCCACTATCTTGAGTCCATGGCTCTGATTTTCCCCCTCTGCTATAGTATCGTTAATCTGCAATTCAAAGCTCTGATTTTTGCCTTTGCTCTGCACCCACTCGCCAACTACTTCCACTGAGCAGCCGGTAGTGACTCTGCTTTGTTTTGCTAAAGTAGGACTAGTGACAAGCATCAATGAATGATGCGACGTGCCATCAGAAATATCAATAAATGCAATTTTTTTCAAAATACGAACTGACCGCACCCATCCTTGAGCTGTGACTAGGGAGTGCTCTGTAGGTGGACTTTCTAGAAGCATGCGAATACTGGTTCTTAGTTTTGCATTACAATTGGTAGTGCTCTTAGGAATTGTGCAATTTGAAAGTGTGTTTGACGTACTAGTAAGGTCAGCCAAAGGGTCATTGGAAGAATTAGAAGCATTTGAAGGTGCCAGCGATAAGGGCGCTGTGGGTTGAGAATACCGGCGACGTTGATGATCGCTGATTATTGAAGATTGACGAGCCACTCTCACAGCATCAACAGAACTACTAACAGACCTGTGTATGGATAGCTGTGAGACAGCTTTAAAAAAGGAAGCTTTATTCATCCGGAATAAAATTATAGTGCCAATTTTAGTTGATACCTGAATTTGCAGTCTACTCAAGATGTTGTGACTGATGCTGCTTGATCTTTGAAAATGTTCGGTAATTTTTTTATTCACGGTAAAAAACCGTTTCTTGGAAAGTCACAGTAGGCGAAAACTGCTAAAAGGACTACGAAATATAATCTCCGAGGAAATACAGATTATATAAGCGCATCGGTTTAAAGCTGGTATCACCTGCAAACAGGCAAGTCTTTGTATATAAAATGGCGTTTAAAACAGAATATATCATCAAATATGATAACATGATTGTAAAATACTATCTATGCTCGGTATAGATAGCAAAATGTAGAAAGTAGATAAATAGTATACACCTGGAACAATTTTTTTTTCATTGTAATGCTATGACGAACCGTAAATATGAGCAAAACGTTTGCAAAGGACAAAAATAAATAAATTTGATTAAAAAAAAATGAAAACAAAGGGTATAGAATATATGCGAACAACTTCGCACCTACGACAACGATGCAAGTTGCCTAGCCCCCAGACTTTACCATATGGCCTCGATCATCAAAAGGCGAAGAGTCAAAAAAGTAAAAAATTGAAAAGAAAATAGAAGATAAAGCAACAAATACATAGTCTAGTTGGTTGTTCCACCGTATTTACATCGTGAACGGTTGAGTTAAAAACCTAAACAAATCATTAAACAACATCAAAATCAGAATCTTAGTGAACCACTACCGCCGTCATTTACTCAAAATCGTCTTCCCAACTCTCCTCAACAGTTTCCTTAACTCTCTGGATATATTGAGATCTGTGATCTTTGTATAAGTTAGCTGCTTCAACGTTGGCCGGACTGGAGATGTTTGGGTCATTCAACAAAGACTGGACCGACGTTAAAATCGAAGCAACGTCATATGTAGGAGACCACCTGTTCTGCAAAATATCCAAACATAAGTCGCCGCTGGCGTAGACATTAGGATGAAACATTTTGCTGAGGAACTTCACCGTCGGTGGCTTATTTGGATACTGTTCGTCAAAGGTCATTCTTAACTTAAAGGTGCCGTCCTCAAATGGAGTGTCTGATGGACCGATGATGACCGCGTTCCTAAAGATTGTTAGTTTGTGTTACTAATAGACTTAATGAGTATCATAGTAAAAGAAAAAAAAAAGAAAAAGCAACCATTATGACAACAAGAAAACACTTACCAGACAAGGACATTATCAGGCAACGGAGAGGCACTCAAACCAGCAGGAGCATCCTGTTGCATTCGCTAAACGTAATAGTTAGTAACCATTCAGTCTGCTGTGTCTCTTGAAACAGGTTGCCTCCGTATATAGGCAATACTTTCAATAGATATACAGTGGCAATCAGCACAGAAAAGCAGGAAGTATACATACCTTGAAGTCACGCATCAATCTTCTTCTAGCAGGAGTAGACATCTTGAGAGGTTGTGTGTGTGCGTATGTACTGGTGTGAAGTGTCGATGCTGAGACCGTGAATATTCAGCAGAGAATCGAATCACGAAGGCGAATTTATTTTAGTTTTTCGTGAAGTGGAAAGTAAATACAAGCACAGCAGCGGAAAAACAGACTAGGAGAATAAATGCCGGGAAAAGATAGACTCAGACTCAAACAGAAAGGACAAGAAAAAAAAAAACTATAGAAGAAAAGTAGAACAGATAGAACCACACAGTTAATGTGCAGAAGTGGAAGTGGGCGGATAAAGCAGTGTATTCTTCTCTTTGTCCAAAGTCACCTTCTGTCTTTGGGGTCTCCAGCGCTTTTACGGTCGATGATTTTCAGGTGGCAATTTCTCAGAAACAGTAAAAGCTGCTTAACTATGTATCACGTGAGTATATATACACCAACACCGCTCCGCATATCAGCATGTCTGCAGCAGCGACAAGCGATAAACAGAACATCAGCATCAACATCAACAAAAATAAAATGCGCCAACAGCACAAGTTGATTTGTCAATTAAAACACCGCCCTAACATGTCTCAAACGCAACTAGCCTCAGTATGTACATATTTAATTCATCATTCAACTCATCAGCAGCATTTTACTTAAGCCACAAGTAGTACCACTTTTTGCCTGTTACATTAGCAGGACTTTGGTCTGCAGCCACACCACCTTCAAAGCCAATCTTTTCTGCTTCTGCAGTTTCCGGTTCCTTGTGTTTGTATTGCTCAAAATCCTTGATCCACTCCACAGTCTCTGTTTCCTCGCCGACATTGTCAATTGTATTCTCCAACGAGCAGTCATCTTCTTGCTCATTCATGTATTTGTCCCTGGCAATAGCCACAGCAGTAACCAAAAAGGCAAATATTACCACCGCTTGACTCGCTGGATCAAGTTTTTTCACATTCTTGTTGAAAATCTCTTTGCGTGTCTCATTCACAAGCATCAAATTGATTGCTGGAAGTTTTCTGACGTTGGTGCTGGGTTGCGGATTTACCGTCTTTAGGTGCGAAGGGTATGAGAACGGTATATCTTCAGGTACGTAATTGCTGTGACCATTGGAGTTTGCTATAGGGTCTTTAAATGACTCTCTTGGGCCCCAATTGCCATAGGAAACAAAATACATCAACCGCTTAATATTTTGCGGCACCTCATTCCACTCCTTGTATCTCCAATGATCAACTGTCTCAACCACTGTTTCCTTCTGATTGAGAGAGAGCTTTTTAAATGACGATGGCTGGCTAATAACTGCATCAACATTTACTGATTCCTTAAAATTGAGCTCTTCGGGGGAATTATGCATCACGAAATCAAAAATATCGCTGATACTGGTACGAGTCAACTCGGCAGCCTGTTTGCGTTTTTGTGATGGTGTGAGCTTGGAAGTATTAGACTTAGGGATCTTTGAAAAATCTACCACTGTTCCTTTGCCATCACTGACACATGCATCACCATCTTTTGACTTGCCGAAATCGCCTCGGCTTTGATCTGGAGATTTCGCCTGACGAGAACAGACATTAATGTGAAGGCCTCTTATTGCAGGGTGTACAGGACGTACCGCACGTTGAATCAATTTTATACGTGGTATCATTATTATGATGCTTGACGTTATTTTGAAAAAGGGTAATTGCCCTGGTTAGTTGTCACTATGCTGATAAAGCTCAGTAGTGACTACCTTCATAGTCCTTCATTTTGGCCATTGAAACGCAAAGCGAAAGACAAAAAATATTTCACTGGGGTTACGTGCCCTGGGGAATGCCCCAAATGGACGGTCTCTTTCTTTAGTTGGTGTCTTAAATATGCCCATCATTTATGACGATAGGTTGTGCCTATAAGGTACCTGATACACCTTTATAAATCCTTTAACATGCTTTGTGTTTAATGTGACGAATATTGTACTTAACACAGCTTCTGTATGCCTGTGCAGTGCAGCCTTTTTACTGGCTGATCAGTTGGAGGGCGCATGTGCCAACTGGAAACGAATCGGAAAACTAAAAAATCAATTAATATAAAAAAAAAGTAAGGAATTGTCACGGTCTCTGTCCTGATAACACAGATCAAAGACTAACAACACCAACAAAAATAATAAGTCCTGGGTGTCTAGTAAAAAAGAAAATTACTTATTCAGCAGCTGAGAGTACACAACTACTACTCTGGTTTAAATATGGCTGCCCTTAATGGCAATATGTTTAGCATATTGTCTAAAAAGAAAAACTTTATTGCATCGTCTAAAAAGCCAAATCACTACCACAACAACGACAACAGTGAGTTTGAATACTCTAGCGAAGATATTGAGATTGAAGATGAGGAAGAAGCCTTGAATAGTATTTACGTCACCTCTAATCATGGCAATGGCAATGGCGATGAAAACAAATTTCAGTACGACTACGCATCTGAAGTTGACTACGACTCTGACACGGCTGACGAAGCTCCATATAACCCAATGGAAGACTTGGACGCCCTAGGCGATCTTTTGGAGGTTTCTGGCATACCTGAGCCAGTACCTGCTACTGTTCCGCGCATACCAGAAGACGATGATTTTGAAACTGCTGCCGCTGTACCCAATAACTATCTGAAACCTAAATCATTAAAAGAGGACAACTTCAAATTGAACAACAGGGAACGGAATTTGTCTAGGAAACCAATCACATATCCAAACACAACAATGCTTGCTTCCAAAGACAGGACTCTTCCAAAAATGTCAAACATGTCAGAATTGGAGACTGTTCCAGCTTTGGCAAAGTCACAATCTACTGTGCCTACTGTTTCAGCAGCCAAGAAAAAAAAGAAAAAGAAGAACAAGAAGAAGTCTAAGTCAAAGAACAATGACGAATCCGTAATTAGCGATCAAGCTCCACATCTTACGAGGCAGTTACGAAAACAGAGTAGTTTCGATGACTCCGACAACTCTCAGCTCTTCAGCGAAATCCATCCTCTGCTCGACGTTTTCTCTAGTGCCGTTGCTTTCACCTTAACGGGTGACTTAATTGTAGACCCAAATAGGTTCAATAAGGATCTCAAGTTGTACAAACTTACTCAACCCACTCCAAAGCCAAAATTCAACGGTCCACGTAGGCCAAACGAAGGTCTTGACTGGCTTTCCCGCATGGTCAAAAACTACCGTTGTAGCATGAAGGAACCATATACTTATATCACTACCAATCTCAAAGCCATGCTCGAATCCGATAGCATTTCCAAACGAAGATTATGCCTTTTCGTGAAACGTTCTTTGAAGCTTCTTGGGTCTGATAATTACTCTACAGTTGCGGAAAAATTGAGAGAGTTTCAAAAATATAGACAGACCAAACCAAAGAGCCTTCTTTACACATTCACTAACAACATTCATACCAACCCACAGGAAGAGTATTTCTACAAGCAAGCCCTTCTTGTTAACTTGCTGAACTACATGGACCAGTTTACAAAAGTTTGCATGAACTATTTTGACAAGCTTGGTGCTGTGGTGGAGCTGATTATTGAAAAATACGAAAGAAAGCCAGATATTTTACAGATGGAGGAAGAGCGTCTGCAGATCAATGATATGGTGGAATACTATTTTGGAAACGGTTCACGTTTTGTAACTGAAGGGTTTAAGGGATACGCAAGAGATGCCCATATTTTGGGTACTATCATTTTCTCTAACTATGGTCAGTTGACTGAAGAGCTTCCAAAGTTACTCCATAGAATTTTGTTTTATTGCCAAGATGACTGGCAATACTTTTATTGAAACAAAAAAATTTCAACGCCGCATTGGGGTAACCTCTACTTGTTTGTTGTGCAGTTTAACGAATACTGCAAAATAACGCAAACTGATCCAGTGGCTATTAGCTACGAGTGAAACATGAACACGCAGTTTGTGCCTTAGGTTCATAGACGCCCTTCCAGTGTTCAACGGATTAGCTAAAGAAATCCGCGTTATATGCGCATTTGTCTACTTTAACTAGGGAGTCTTTGTGCAGAATCTATTTGGGATGCTCCTTAGAGTTTGAAAAAACGTTGTGTATAGTGCCTTATGAACGTAAAGCTGAAAGTATGACACATATGTTACGAGCAACTCTAAGCTTGAATTACCAAAGACAAGGTAATTGCTAAAGACGGAACAATTTTTGTTCCCCTCCATTCAAAAGCTCTGAGGTGCCTCTGATTAAACTGAGTTAGCTATTTAAACTACGATACACACAACTGTTGTTTTAAGAAAGAGCTCTAAATTTGCAAATGCTGGCTTAACATTCATGTCCATTGTTTTGACTTTAAGAGATTGGCTCACAGTTTATTTGTTTCTTTATCTTTTCTCTCAAAGTCTTGATTTAAATTGGTATTTCCTTGAAATTGGCATTTAACTAGGGAGTTAAATTTATGTCGGAGCGCTATTTGTAGAGTCGGGCTGCATAGTTAATCTCGCTATGATGTTTGTGCTTCATACCAACTCAGAAACTGTAAGAGTAAAAAAACTTTAATCTTTTTATTATCTTTTTATACACCCGAAGTGGACTAATATGTTTTATTGGGATAAAAGTAACTTTCATGTCTGATGGAGTTTCCAGGTATTGATAGGGTGCGATTATTACCTATTTATATCAATTTTGAAGATTGTCCGAGAATATCTACTTCTCTAACTTCAGTTTGTGCTCTATAGAGACTATATACAACTTATTGTTTTACAAAATCAAGTAGGAACACTAACACATTATGTGCAGGTATAAAGTTTTTTAGATTGTATAAAAAGATTCATGTTTGAGACTATCCAACAGCATATCTGCATGCCAACTGGAGCCTTATTTTTCTCCTAGAACTCATCGTTCGGGTAATATGGCATCGCGCATCGAAAAAAAAAAAAAAAAATAAATAAAAAAAAAAAAATTTGAAATATTTGGAAAATGTGAAAGTAAGAACATAATACAGTTTGTTATACAGCAATATTTTTAACGTTTTGAAAACTACACAATACGGTTATCTAACACTAAACAAAAGATCCAAAATATTTTAGAGAAGCAGGTCGAATCAAAGCAAAAATCAACAGGCGGCTTACTAACAAAAATACAGGAAAAAAGGAAATCAAATAGCACAGCACAATAATGAGACAAAAGAGAGCTAAGGCCTACAGAAAGCAAATGTTGGTGTATAACCACACATTTAAATTTCGTGCACCATATCAAGTGCTTCTAGATCATGAAATTGTGCAAGTGGCCCAAGGCGCTAAAATTGACCTCCTCAAGTATTTACGCAACACATTACAAGCAGAAGAAGTTAAGCCGATGATTACTCAATGTGCAATGCAAGCACTTTATCTTACCAAAGACCAAACCGCCATTGATTTTGCCAAGACATTTGAAAGAAGACGTTGTGGTCACAAAGGTAATGCTATTGCTCCACGAGACTGTATGCGTGCCATGGTTGACATAAATGGTTTTAATAAGCATCGTTATGTGGTGGTAACTCAAGACGTGGAGCTTAGACGTAAGCTTAGAGCAGTGCCAGGCGTTCCTTTAGTGTACATGAACCGCTCGGTGATGGTGATGGAACCGCTCAGTGAAGCAAGTGCCAAGAAACAGCAAAAGGTGGAGAATGCAAAATTGAGCGGTGGATTGAATGACAAACAAGCAGGTTTAATAAAAGAAGGTAATGATGACAAAGAGGATCATGAGGAGGATCATGAAGCTACGAAAACCAAAAAAAGAAAAGGACCAAAAGGGCCAAATCCTTTGAGTGTAAAGAAACCAAAGAAGGAGAATGAGAAGAGCCTGGGTAATGATGATGAAGACGGGAAGAAGAGAAAGAGAAGAAGAAAGCACAAGCATGCTAGTGACAATAATGAAGGCGGCGAAAATGGTGGCAATGGTGACAATGGTGAAGCTAGTCAGGAGAAAGATAATACAGAAAAGGGGAACAAACAGGATAATCAGGACACTAATAGAAAACAAGTTTCAGAGAAGCAAAATCCGAACGATAGTACCGATGACTCTAATTGATCAAAAGTTAGATAGAGAATATCTGCTTGAAAATATTTAGTAACATTTGGTTTTGTTTTCAACACTTGGTTTTAGGTAATGACTTTAATTAATGAAAGAGTTTTAAGTAATCTAGTGCCTCTAAGTAAGCTTTTCAAATTCAAGAAACAGGCATAAGTGTAGGTATATGTGATATTGTGAAAAAGCGCAATCAATGTAACTTCTAGCCGGTTTTGAAAAGCATTGATTGCTGAAGGGTGGCAGATCATAAAATAAAATAGAATAGAATAAAATTAAAAGCTTAATGGAAGTTTTTACAATATCTACACCCATAGTAAACAAACACAACGCAATAGTCCCATTGCGCCCATTGCGCC
Source organism: Saccharomycopsis fibuligera x Saccharomycopsis cf. fibuligera (assembly GCA_001936135.1). Classification (NCBI taxonomy): domain Eukaryota; kingdom Fungi; phylum Ascomycota; class Saccharomycetes; order Ascoideales; family Saccharomycopsidaceae; genus Saccharomycopsis; species Saccharomycopsis fibuligera x Saccharomycopsis cf. fibuligera. The sequence goes on along the minus strand of CP012809.1, from coordinate 3,497,878 downwards.
AGTTATGTATGGATAAGCTAAACAGTCTTTTTTTTTTCACTCGCAGGATCGATTTATTGATTAAATACAGTTTGATAGTGTAACATAAGTCAATGGAACATAAGTATATGGTAATCCCATTCAATTCCTTCTCTTAACACCACAGTTAACTTCCCTTTTAGGAAGATACTAGTATTCTGGTTTATGATTGTTACTGTTTTTTTTGTGATGTCTACAGTTAAAAAGAAAGGATCACACTTCGATACCATCCGCCTACTGATAGTCTACGCAAACAGTTTAAGAATTTAAAATGCCTATCTGCAAAAGCGCTGCATTACGGACATAAAAACGTTTTTACGTCGGTACGATTGTACACCGCGGAAATAACGGCGTGCCGATCCTAAGGCTCTCGGAGACGAAAGCAGCGAGGAGCAGCTCTGCAGCCACAGGCATGACCTATTTGAAAGCATTAGAAGGTTTTACAAATTGAGTGTTTTTTTGCATTTGTAATGCTAACTTTTATTGAAAAAAAAATTGAAACTAGTAGAAAAGTAAGCCAAGATAAACAAACAAACAAATAAATAAAATGAGAAAAAGTCATTCTTGATAAAACAAAAGACGAATTGAAAAGCGTATTTTTTCCTTTTATGTTATTAAAATTAGTTCTTTGAAATACATTCTTTGAAAAAGAACACAATAACATAAAATAAACCGAATGAACCCCAAATAGCAGCAAGCAAACAAAAAGAAATTAATGGAAAAACAAGAAAGTGAAACAAAGCATCATAAGGAAGATAGGTGTAATATAGTCATTAAAGCGAATTGCAATTGTAATCAAGCTTAAAAAAACTGTATGAAAACATTTTTGCAAACGGTCATTGATTTTGTAAAATTTTGAGTTTTTTTGATTTTTGGCCGCGCATCTTTTTGGCCGCGCTCAGCATGACTGAGAAAAATCAAATAGAAATGTTTTCTTCAGCATGAGATAAAAAGCTGGACGCACTGGAGTCAGATCTTGTCATTCCCACGCTTGTAACTGAAGAGCTTCTTCTGAAAGCACTACTGGCGTTGCTCTTGGAACTGGTAATTGGAGATACGTCTGGAATGACAAAAGGCTTGGACAAGTCGGAAGTCAAGGTCAAGAACTGGTTAGCCATTGCGGATGATTTAGTCTTAGAAGATGAAGTAGTTTTGGAAGACGTGATGAAAGATTTGAAGGTTATAGGAGAGGAAATCAAATGATTAAACTAAACGAGAATAATTAGTTGAAGATGTTGAAAGAGAAAAATAGGTTGAAGAGAATGAAATCATGGGAAGGCCCCAGCTTTTTATATAGCTCAGATCTCACGGGCTGCTGGGAGGCCGGGATTCTTTTTTTTTTTTCTCTTGCTTCTAGCGGATGCAGACAGTCATCACTGCTTTGTGCTGTAGGATGCTGCATGGTGTTGCATCACAGGACCTGCCGCTATCTTGTGTTTTTTGTGTTTTGTTTTGTCTACATGAGTTGCCCTTTGCCAGCTACGTATGTTGAAAGCCCGCTGCGACTGCTCCGGGGCACTACAATACGTACAAAGCATACTATACAGCATATAGGCGCCCAAACTCACCGGGGGCTCCTTGCTCCCGAGGCAAATATAGCCAAATATTGATATTCAGGATATCCACAGTTTAAGGTGTATACCTATAGTTAGTTTTTTTTGCATCCTTCATAGAATCCTTAGCGTTTGCTATTTTCCACTCTCGGCAAAAAATCATGTCATCATTCTTTTTAGGTATTATAACAATATTACTCATTATTATTACTCATCGCGCCTCCATATATACGGGCACACAACACACGTTATGGCTACAAGTACCACCACAAGCGCAAGCGCTAAGGATGAGGGCCATGTAAATTTGTTTAATCATTCAATTCCAAGCTATGTTGTGCCAATTGTGCTTGGTTCTTTGTCTTCTTCATTGCTTGCCTAAATAAAATAAAAAAAATAAGGAAATGCAAAGGTACATCCCAGATAGTTGTTTGTAAAACGCAAATCAACAATAGTAATCATTTTCGGTGCGACCATCAAATCATCCACAAATTATCCACAAAATCGACTTGACTTTACTTGATAATTTCTTATTAGAGGGAAATCACAATAGAGTCTTAATTTCCAATTTTAAAAGGGTAACGCGGGTCGACGCACGATTTCTTTATGTCATTCAACATGGGCGTCTGACGTTATATATATGTGTTGTTTTGTCTGTATTCCTCAACTTTAACTTTCATCGGCTTCAACGGTAATCAAATAGTTACGCACTCAGTTTCCCCATCCCACTCAGTTGCTCTGCCCTGTCCGTGACACAGCATGTGCCCGATGCAAACAATTGCAGCCACATTGTAGATTCTTGGTATTTTTGTAGCCTCAATTAGTGTTTTTTCTTGCTTGTTTTTTTTTTTTTGTCTTACTTTTTGGTGTTCTGTTCTGTTTGTTTCAAATTGTCTTCTGCCACGTTTTAGCAGGGTGTCTTTAGCCGGCATTATCTTGCATGGAACTGACATGCCTCGAGCCAAAAAAAAAAAAAAAAAAAAAAAAAAAAAAAAAAAAAAAAAAACTGAGAAAAATAAAAAGTGAAAATCTGCAACTTTTGGAAAACTCATCACTGCGCATGGTCAGTGTTGAATGGGTGCTGCGTGAGCACTACGTGGGGGCGCCCCCGTGGGAGGAAGACACTACACACTGCAATAATTCTAATTTTTCAAAAACAAAAACAAAAAACAAAATACAAAATACAACTAATAACAAATGCCAGAACTGCCAAGCAATTACACTATTACTGAGATGGTATATAATGCTCCGCTTTGGGTATATGCAGCAAGAAAAATCAAAGAAAAAAAATCAAAACAAATAAAACAGCACCGCCTGGCTGTTTTTGGTGTTGAAATCTTCAGCTTTCCAAAACTTCTAGAGTTTATTTGTAAGGATAACTTAATTTATTTCCACCTACACCACTGCACTACCCATATGTTATACATACACTCGATATAGCGAGCTCAGCAGCGCGCAGTCCGTGGAAAATTCATGCATGTAAAGCACCATCATGACCTTTTTTTCAAGCTGTCATGACCATGGAGCTGCACCACTGCGGTATCAAACCTGCTTATTGTTGTTTATCTGGCGAATTGCAACGTAGAATTTTGCAATATCTACATGAACGATACCGGTGCCAATGGTGTCTTTTTTGAAATTTTGGCACTTGCAGAATTTTTCTTATTATGACATTTGTTTTGCAATAAAACATTTTGAAACAACAACAACAACAACAACAAAAATGATTACTTAGTTTGTGGTAGTTTATCCGAACTCCGTGTTTCAATGCTCTACATTCTATCGTCACATTCAATAAGCACACCACACTTTAATGGATAGCAATTATTTGTAAACTCTTCTTTGCATGCTATCGCAGTAAAATTGATTGTCAGTGCTGATGGGGGCAGTGTATAGCTAATATGATTTACCAGTTGAGATAACCCAAGGTGGCATCATAGTGGACTGGTACATCTATATGCGTGCCTTTATAAATTTGAATAATTAAGGGGTTCAATTTAGACAGTCATCCCTAAATGGAATTGCCACTTGACAGAAAATCCATGGAACAATAATTGGTGCAATGCACCCTCACGGATTCCATTCAAGATACGAGTATGTGACTTTCCTGTCCAGTAAGACCCTTAATCACAAATGCAGTCCATTCTTAGAGCAGGATTAGCAGAGCGTTTGGAAAACTGAACTCCGAAATGCAAATCCTTAGCTATGAAAAACAACAATCGATGAATTCCTCAAAATTAAAAATAAATGCAACAACGTTAATACAACAATGTTAATACAACAATGCGGCGATACTTATTCTCCATTAACCAGTTACAAAGGAAGGGGTGTTAATTTTTACATTATTATTGTTTTACTTACTTAGCTTTTGTGCTTGCCTTTTGTAAGTCAAAATCTTGCTCTATGGGTTACTTTCCAAGAAATTTGATTATTGAACTACCATTATAGTTCAATTTATTGGCAATATGTTGACTCTGACTCATTAAAAAGAGAAAGATGTTCATCCATGAACTACTCAAACAGCCGACTATGCTTTTTATCTGTTGTTTTGATTATTGTTACAAATACTGAGAAACCTAAGTCAACTAAGAACTTTTTTTCGTCCTTGAAACACCCCCAATTAACTTTGGTCTTGGATCTACATATAGCATATCTTTTTCGATTATTGGTGTTGACTGAAATTGATCTGTTTGAAGCACAAAGAGAAAAAGTGAATCTGCTATTGGCCGTTTCAGGCGCGAATTAAACTCATTAAAAAAACCTATTGAATATAGAAGAGGATTTCCGTCAGCATATTGTGACTGCATGTTATTTAATAATAATTAATCTCAAACAATTATCGATGATGTCTGAGTCAAGTACAGCCGTACTTGCACAATTCGACCTACCACATACCGGCTCAACATACATCAGCACACAATAGCTGCTTTATTTCAGACTTGGTCTCAAACCTTACTTCATGAGATGGCTGTAGTTTATTGGATAACGTGAATATTTCTGTTTTAGTAGTATTGTTGGCTAATTATTTTTGGCTTCGATTCTAAGTGTAGGTTGATCTTATCGAAGATCTAGATCTGATATGGCTATTGCGGGTCCACTTAGTTGCACCAAATCATATACTATTAAGATAGAGAAGCTCTCAAATGTTGTGGTATAGGCATTGTTAACTGAGAATCTACTGCCCGGAGATGTCAAGATGAGTAGTGCTAACGCCGGTACTTGTCAACATGGCGCTAATCGAGCTCGATTGTGGAGGCATGTGCCATCCGTGCTAGTGTCTTTTTGGCCTGGTTCCGAGGACTCGACACCTCGACACCTCCACGGTTATTTTTGTCCATATACCACTGTCCAGAGAAGCTCATAGCCATGGATTCGGGGACGGTTTACAGTTTTGGTTTACATATTCTACAGCACCTGCAGTTTACCCAGTTGCTCAGTTTATCTGACAAGAAACAACTTCTCACAATTTCAGCGACACATTGATTCCGGAGAACTATATCCCATGCGCTTATGAAGAATACGCTACCATGCTAGCTCGCATGCTATATGCTATATTACTGCTAGCATATAGAAATTATCAATACTTGACGTTTCGATCAGTCGCTAAATTCCTTCCATGAAGTGCTCTCTCCATCCACCCGCGAACTCTGGTGTCTGGGCCGCACCAGGGCCTCACAACCAAGATCCGCTTTACCCTGTCCTTTGCCTCCCACAAACAGCAGGCAAAAGCAGTCTGCAAACGTCACTGAAGACCCGCAGTCGATCTGCGCATTTATAGGCATGTAACCGCAGAAATATGCATATAGACGCTTCTATTCGCTGTTAGCGACAGCAAATTGTTTTATTTTTTTTCTCCCTTGTGTATTTTGTTCTTTTTTCTTTCAATCAATTTTCTTTCATACAATCGTGCTAAATTTACTCGCCCGGGGCATTTTTTTTTTATACTTTTCAGGCGTTATCGAATAGCACAGCGCTTATTTGTGAGCAGTTCACCTCTCTGTCTGTGGGCGCGAAAGTGCACCTCTCAAGATCAAACCAGATCATTGAGTACTTAATGCTATCTTCCAGTAGCAGTTCAGTTGACTGTAGTCTGTAGCCTCCGCCCATGGATCTTGGTCACCTCAATGGCATGGAATGTCAGCAATAGTTAACAGCAGACTATCGTAGCTGGCGGCTGCCACCAGACTAAGCTTCCAGCTGTTGGGCCGGCGGTTTTGCAGCGACGCCCAGAAACTCTGCAAATTTGCGTTACGATAATGCTGCAACTGCTGCGCTCACCGCTGGCTCACTGCGCTCTGCAGTCCGCAGCTCTCAGCGCCCAAAATTACTCATCCCGAGCATCGATGGTCGCTCGCCCATATAAAGCTGGGCCTATATCCTCCTTCTCCGAGCGCATTGCTTGCTTCACCCTGCTTTTGGATTTCCAGTCTCTTTCTCTCTTGTGTTTCTGCTCTTTAACGCTTGTTAACCTTTTCCTCTCTCATCTCCCTTCCCCCTGCTGTGTATAGCTGCCGCTAATACTCATTCTCTGGTTTATTTGTTTACCATTGCCATTTCATTTATCCTTTTTAACCCCTTTTTTATTCCCCATCTTGCTTGTTCTGCTTTTGCTCTACTTTCCAAGCCCAATAATTAGTACTATTTGTCTATCAAGCACCTACAGAATCCATCAATCTTATATTCTAATTTCTCAGCGATATCAATTGCCTAAATTTTCATATCACCAACCCAAAAAAATACATTCCCAAGATGTCCGTTCCAGAGGTGAAAACTAGAAAACTTTCCAATATTAACGAGATCAGAGACGCCCAATCCGTGTTGGGCAGCCTCAACAAGATCCTTGTGGCCAACAGAGGTGAAATTCCAATCAGAATTTTCAGAACCGCTCACGAATTGTCTATGCGTACTGTTGCTATTTACTCCCACGAGGATCGTCTCTCTATGCACAGATTGAAAGCCGACGAGGCGTACGTAATAGGCGCTAAAGGCCAATTCTCCCCAGTGCAGGCATATTTGCAAATTGACGAAATCATCAAGATTGCTGTCGCTCACGGGGTTGACATGATCCATCCAGGTTATGGTTTCTTATCAGAAAATTCCGAATTCGCTAGAAAAGTCAGAGAAGCTGGTATCAAGTGGATCGGCCCACCACCGGAGGTTATTGACGCTGTTGGTGACAAGGTTAGCGCTAGAGTGCTCGCTGCTAAAGCTCAGGTGCCAACTGTGCCAGGTACCCCAGGTCCAATTTCCAGCCCTGAAGAAGCTGAGGAATTTGTTCAACAATACGGCTACCCAGTCATTATCAAAGCTGCTTTTGGCGGTGGTGGTAGAGGTATGAGAGTGGTGCGTGAAGGTGATGATATTAGAGACGCATTCACTAGAGCTACTTCTGAAGCTAAAACCGCCTTTGGTAATGGTACCTGCTTTGTTGAAAGATTTTTGGACAAACCAAAGCACATTGAAGTGCAATTGCTTGCTGATCAATATGGTAACGTTATTCACTTATTTGAAAGAGACTGCTCTGTGCAAAGAAGACATCAAAAAGTTGTGGAAATTGCCCCAGCTAAGACATTGCCAATCGAGACCCGTAATGCCATTTTGACCGATGCAGTCAAATTGGCTAAGGCTGCTAACTATGTTAATGCTGGTACCGCAGAATTCCTTGTTGATGCTCAAAATAGACATTATTTTATTGAAATTAACCCTAGAATTCAAGTTGAGCACACTATTACTGAAGAGATCACTGGTGTTGATGTCGTCAGCGCCCAGATTCAAATCACTGCTGGTGCTTCTTTGGCTGACTTGGGTCTTTTGCAAGACAAAATCACCACTAGAGGCTTCGCCATTCAATGTAGAATCACTACTGAAGATCCAGCTAAAGGTTTCCAGCCAGACACTGGTAAAATTGAAGTGTACAGATCCGCTGGCGGTAATGGTGTCAGATTGGATGGTGGTAACGGTTTTGCCGGTAGCGTTATTTCTCCGCATTACGATTCCATGTTGGTTAAATGCTCTTGTTCCGGTCTGACTTATGAAATTGCTAGAAGAAAGATGATTAGATCTTTGATTGAGTTCAGAATCAGAGGGGTTAAGACCAACATTCCTTTCTTGCTTACTTTGCTCACTCACGAAACCTTTATTAAAGGTGACTGTTGGACCACTTTTATTGATGATACTCCACAGTTGTTTGAAATGGTTACATCAAGAAATAGAGCTCAAAAGATTTTGCACTACTTGGCTGATTTGGCCGTCAATGGCTCATCTATCAAGGGTCAAGTTGGTTTGCCAAAATTGCTTAATGCCCCAATTGTTCCACCACTTCACGACTCCAAGGGTAATGTTATTGACGTCTCCAGCCCTGCTAAAGAAGGATGGAGAAACATTCTTGTTGAAAAAGGCCCAGAAGCTTTTGCTCAAGCTGTCAGAAATAATGATGGCTGCTTGGTTATGGACACTACATGGAGAGATGCTCATCAATCTTTGTTGGCCACCAGAGTGCGTACTTACGATTTGCTCGGTATTGCTCCAGCCACTTCTCATGCCCTCAAAGGTGCTTTCGCTCTTGAATGTTGGGGCGGTGCCACTTTTGACGTGGCAATGAGATTCCTTTATGAAGATCCATGGGAAAGATTGCGTCAATTGAGGAAAGCTGTGCCAAACATTCCATTCCAAATGTTGCTTAGAGGTGCTAATGGTGTTGCTTACTCTTCTTTACCAGATAACGCTATTGACCATTTTGTCAAGAGAGCTAAAGTCAACGGTGTTGATATCTTTAGAGTATTTGATGCTTTGAACGATTTGGACCAATTGAAGGTTGGTGTTGATGCTGTTAAAAAAGCAGGTGGTGTTGTTGAAGCTACTGTTTGTTACTCTGGTGATATGTTGCAACCAGGTAAAAAGTACAACTTGGACTACTATTTGGGTTTTGTTGACAGAGTTGTTGAGATGGGCACTCACATTCTTGGTATTAAAGATATGGCCGGTACTTTGAGACCAAGTGCTGCTACTAAATTGATTGGAGCTATTAGAGAAAGATACCCATCATTGCCAATCCATGTGCACACTCACGATTCTGCTGGTACTGGTGTTGCTTCTATGGTTGCTTGTGCTAAGGCTGGTGCTGATGCTGTTGACTGTGCCACTAACTCTTTGTCAGGTTTGACTTCTCAACCATCTATTAATGCTTTTATTGCCTCTTTGGATAACGAAATCAAAACTGGTTTGGATGCCCGTCAATTGACAGAAATTGACACTTACTGGGCACAAATGAGATTGCTATATAGTGTATTTGAAGCTGATTTGAAGGGTCCAGATCCAGAAGTTTACTCTCATGAAATTCCTGGTGGTCAATTGACTAATTTGCTTTTCCAAGCACAACAAGTTGGTCTTGGTGAACAATGGTTAGAAACCAAAGCTGCTTACAAAGAGGCCAACTACTTACTTGGTGACATAGTTAAAGTTACCCCTACCTCGAAAGTGGTTGGCGATTTGGCCCAATTCATGGTTATTAACAAATTGACTGCTGATGATGTTAGAAGATTGGCTGGTTCTTTGGATTTCCCAGATTCTGTGTTGGACTTCTTTGAAGGTAAGATTGGTCAACCATACGGCGGCTTCCCAGAACCATTGAGAACTGATGTTCTCAGAGGTAAGAGAAGAAAGTTGAATGTCAGACCAGGACTTGAATTGGCGCCATTTGACTTGAAGGCTATCAAGGAAGATTTGGCCAGCAGATATGAAAATATCACTGAAGATGATGTTGCTTCTTACAATATGTACCCTAAGGTGTACGAAGACTTCCAAAAGATCAAGGAGAAATTTGGTGACTTGTCCGTTATACCGACAAGATACTTTTTGGCTGCACCAAAGGTTGATGAAGAAATTGCCATTGAAATTGAAAAGGGTAAGATTTTGATCTTCAAGATGACTGCCATCTCTGAAGTCGCCGAGGGTAAGAAAGACGTATACTATGAATTGAATGGTGAAATGAGAAAGGTCACCGTTGAGGACAAGAATGTCAAGATTGACAAGGTTGCCAAGTTGAAGGCAGATACTCACAAGCCAGAAGAAATTGGTGCTCCAATGGCTGGTGTCATTGTGGAGGTTAAAGTGCACAATGGCTCTCAAGTTAAGAAAGGTGACCCGTTATGTGTATTGTCTGCCATGAAGATGGAAATGGTAATCAGCGCTCCTCATGATGGTAACGTTGGCGATGTTTCAGTGAAAGAAAATGATAATGTCGAGGCCGCTGACTTGGTCTGCAAAGTTATCGCTCCTGGAGATGAAAAACCGGTTGAATCTGAGGCTAAAGAAGAAAAGAAATAAACGGTTTGATATTGATTATTGATTAGAAAACTGGCTTTTTCATAACTTTTTTCATTCCCGTGTTTGTTCAATGTTTATATTTACTTTATTTTATTCTACTTTAGTTTATCATATCTTATTTACTTATTGTGTTAACGAAGTTTGTTCTTTTTGTTTTCTGAAACTTTTTGTAACTGGTAATACTGTAAAGAAAGACCTTCAACTTCAATGTTGAAATTGAAACGTTTGGAAACAATAACTGAGCCAGTCAATTAAGTTTGCTACTTGTATCTAAATCTGTCAAGCTTTATAATATCACAAACAAATCCAGCCCTTGTTTGTGATATACCTATCTCATTTGAACTTTGATATTTGTTTGCTTGTTACTATAATAGTTATTAGTCAACTATTATTAATTATTTGTTGATCTGAACAACAAATTAAAAGCGCACAGACGTTTGTGTACAGGATAGTGTACCATGGGACAAGGATATGCAGGTGCGTCAAAAAAGCTATTACCTACTATAGTATAATGTTTGATTGCAGGCCTACAGAAAAAAACACAAAAAACAGTAGCAATATGTGTTTCTATGATATCGCCCTCAAAAAAAAAAAAAAAAAAAAAAAAAAAAAAAAAAAAAAAACACTGTTCTACCAAAGCAAAAAATCTTAGCTTGAAGAGACATTGAATTATCTTGTGATTTACAGTAGCAGCAACGAGAATCGGCGATTCTGCAACCTCAGTCTTCCTGTTTCAGTGACAGCTAGGATGATCAAAGCTATAATAGAGCTTTTCGCAACTTGCGACGGTATAGCACTTGCAGATGCATCATGTTTCCCCGGGGCCCACATGAGGCTTCCCGTGGCCCGCATCGCATGCATCAACAAATTGCAGCCACAACAGCCACAAGCGATGCTCATCGCACGACAACATCGCCCCTATTCCGTATAGCTACACAGCAACAATAAGATGCTTGCCTTGAAACTATTACGACGGTAAATACTAGTATATCGATCTGTCATGGTCTTAATGAATCGGCCGAGTAGGGAAGGTCTACTATGCGAATGCGAAAATATTTGTGGTGATGGCACCTCTCGTTTACAGATATATTACAGTACTTAATATAGGCCAAGCCATCAGCGACATAAGATAACAAAAGATGCAGTCCAAGATTAGGAATGGAAAATACTGTTATTTTGTCATTAAAAATCGAATATGAAGAAAAAAAGAATAAAGGGAAAAAAGAATCAACTAATAAACAAAGACCAGCAGCACTGTAACTCTGGTGACAATGTGGAAAAAAAAATAGACATAAAAAAGGAAAAAAGTAGTGAATGAATAGCTAGGTAATGGTTACTTAATTGATTAAAATGGTGTTGGATATGATTTATTACTTGTATTTTGGATACAATTTCTTGAAAGTAAAACCGTCCAACACAACAAACCCGGTCAACACTGCAGCGTAAACGTACAAAACGTCATCAGGAATTCTCTTGATTCTGAAACGTTCCTGATAAGCGTAAACACCACCAGCAAGCAATCCGGTGGTGATAAGAGCTTGGGTGGCAACCACTGGGTTCTTGAATTCTTCTTTAGCAGTGTAACCGGCGCTGCCTACTTTTTCAGCAGCAACATTGGAGTAGTAACCCACAGCATTGCCCACGTATTTGACAAATCTAACAATAGCGTTTTCCGCATTATCCAATTTTTGCTCAATGTCTTCCCTGTCAATACTGTCCAATTTTTTCTTGGACTTGTCCTTGAAGTTGTCCAACTTGGTGGTAATTTTTTCTTTGGTTTCTTGGATTTGTGGGTCGATTTCTTGTTTGTCGGCGTCAATGGTTTCACCCAAAGATCCTTTTTTGGCGGCTTTATCAGCGTAACTGTAATACATTAGTTAGTAAATAGAAAAATCAAGTAGATAGAAAGAGAGAAATAGTAATCAATTGTCTTCCATGGAAGATAGACCACAAGGGAGTACATACGACATGGTGAATGAGTATTTGTGAATTAGAAATAGATAAGGGATGAAACGAGGAGTAGAATAAACTGACAGTGCAATTCTAGAATATGAAAATCAGAGAATGTAAAACTTATTGAATACAAGTTAGATTGACATTCGTGAGTCGAGAAGAAGAAAGAAGAGATAATTGAAGAGAAGACGGGAGAAGGGTAGGGGAGCGCCTATATAAAAAGGTCAGCGAAGATGGCGGTAGCAATGATTGAGTTGCTCACACTATGAGTGGCCAGTCTTGCCCTGTAAGCGCAACTGCGCTTGCCACTGCGCAGAAACGCAACCTGTCATCGCTATGCACTTGTAAGCAACAGCCGGCATTTGGAGGTTGAGTGACGTTTATTTATGCGCATGGTGCAGTAGTTTGCATTACGGTCACATGGTCAAAAAACAACACACAAAATCAGCTGACTAGAGACAATCTCTTTTCAAATAACATTTTTAGCCCTACATTGAGACACATGACTTCTATAGGGGCTGTGACAGTAACAAAGAAGTCAGCTGATAGTTTTTCAAGTTTCTTTTCTTCTCTCCTCCTCTCGGAGCTGTACCTTTTTCCCTTGGCCTGTATTGGATGGAAAAATCCAAAAGTGAAATCTTTGATAATCCACCATGTTAAAATATTTAAAAAAACACTATCCAAAACACGTCGATTGAAGGCACCAACCCGCACTTCCGTGAATTAATTCCGACGTTATTACAATCATAAACAATCAAAATGTCTGAACAACCAGCTCAACAACCAGCTCAACAACAAAGAAGAGGTGGCTTCAAAGGTAGAAGAGGTCCAAGAAGAGGTGGCAGAGACCAAGGTGAAAAAGGATGGGTTCCAGTCACCAAGTTAGGTAGATTGGTGAAGGCCGGTAAAATCACCACTTTGGAAGAAATTTACTTGCACTCTTTGCCAGTCAAGGAATACCAAATTGTTGACACCATCTTGCCAGGTTTGAAGGACCAATTGATGAAGATCAAGTCTGTTCAAAAACAAACCAGAGCTGGTCAAAGAACCAGAATGAAGGCTGTTGTCATCATTGGTGATGAAAACGGTCACGTTGGTTTGGGTGTTAAGACTGCTAAGGAAGTTGCTACTGCCATCAGAGCTGCTATCATCATCGCTAAGTTGTCTATCATTCCAGTCAGAAGAGGTTACTGGGGTTCCAACTTGGGTGAACCTCACTCTCTTGCTGCTAAGACCAGCGGTAAGTGTGGTTCTGTCACCGTCAGATTGATCCCAGCTCCAAGAGGTTCTGGTTTGGTTGCTTCTATTGCCGTCAAGAGATTGTTGGAATTGGCCGGTATCCAAGATGCTTACACTTCCTCTGCTGGTTCTACCAGAACTACCGAAAACACCTTGAAGGCTGCTTTCGCTGCTATTGGTAACACCTACGGTTTCTTGACTCCAAACTTGTGGAAAGAAAACGCTTTGACTGCTTCTCCATTTGACGAGTATGCTGACTACTTGACCGCTGCTAAATAAGCGTGGTACTAGTTTTGTTGCATTTAGTGCTGGTTAATTTCTAAGTATAAAATAAATGGATGTATGTTATACAATCTAATTTCAAATGTAGTATGTTTTGGGTTGCTCTCAAGAGTAGTGGTCATTCACCATATATAGTGCCAACAACTACAGTGTAAGTTATGATCATGAAGGTTTATTTAGTAAAGAACCACCAACTACGCGATTTGAATATTTGTTAGTAAGTAATGCACCGTTATTATCATCAAACAGAGGATGCCAGATGTGTTCATCCTCGGAGCATCTTGTAGCCTTTGCATATATATGGGAAGTTTTCTCCGTTGGCATTGTTATTATGCATGTCCTTATGAGGTTAAAGAGTCAACCTGATATACCAGCATCTGTGTTTATTTTTCTTTAAAAAAGATTGATTTGAAATTACCGGACTGGGAAATTTTTGCCCAAAGAGAAACTTTAATATGTCAAACTTCATTTCTAGGAAAAAAAGGGTTTTACGTTTTTTTGGTTAAAACAGTGCGAGTTGACTGGCGTCGTTGTAAAATTCATAGCCCTCTCCTTTCTATTTTCTTAAGTGTATATTTATATACAGTAGACTCGAAGATATTCCTTCTCGGGCAACAGCATGTTCTTATTTTATGTAGTGCGTTTAGCAGTATGTGGTTATTAGCAAGACTTCTTTTTTTCGTGCACAGGCATGTGGCTGGTATGTGAAATGTGGTTGCACAATGTGGCTGGAGAAAGCATCATCCATAGCAAGCATCGCGGATGCTCAGTTCTAGCATCGCTTCTGGTGGTTTTTGTTTTGTTTCTACTTGACTTGCAACTGTCAGAGTATTGTAGCAAAAGTCATTCAAATATTACTTTACCAAATTTATAACAACAAAAACAAATTATCATGTTTGTCCAATTCAGTGTCCTCGGTGCTTTATCTCGCTGCTCCACAAGTTCAGTGGTCCGTTGCTTCGGAGCAAACGCAGCAGCATCATCAAAGCGCTTGCTTTCATCTTCATCATCAAGAAACACAACCAGCATCTTTAGAAACTTCCCACAACTCAACAACAGAATAAGATCAACAAACTTGAAAGCCCCATCAGCAGCAGCGGATGCAATTGCTGCGCCATTGAAGTCTGCTAATGGCAATGCTAATGCCGGTGGCCATGGATTCTCATCGAAGATGGGGTTGTTGTTTGGCGCCACTTTGACAACTGGGCTTTACATGGCCACCGCTCCAGTTATCAAAAACGATAGCCCATTAATTGGAGGATCCAGATCTCCACCAATTGGCGTTTACCATGGCAAACCATTCTCACCGGAACGTAATTTACCTCCACAACCAGCAAAACGTCGTTTAAGCTACGAGGATTTGACTTACGGATCGATTTTTGGTCTTGCTTTGGGTATTGTTATTGGTAAGTTGTCCTCGGTGTTGGCGTTAATCTCGTTTGGTACCTTCTTATCGTTAGAATTTCTAGAAAACCGCGGCATTATTCACATTCCTTGGAATGGGATTGTCAAATTCGGGACACAAAGAGTAAACTTGAAGAGCTTGGTGTTCGATAATTCCAGTTTCAAAATAGCTTTCATTTTAAGTTTTTTCATTGCTGCCTACAATGTTTAATATGCTAAATGATCTAAATACGATTACACAATCAGTTTTAACAGAAGAATCTAGTATATAAGCTTAAAATTTAATTAATACTTAAAGTGAACTTTCTAATAATAAAATTCTTCCAAAGAAGAGAAAGAACAACAAAAAAAGAGAATATAATTAAAAACCTATATACGTAAAACTTTCCTTCTTGTCTCAGTTTAGTCTTGCTAAACAATTAAGAAAAGCTGTAAACAAAGTCTAGTAATACGGCTTACTTCAAGCAGTAGTCTACAATGTCATAAACTAATGCTCAACTCAGATACGGTAGCAGTATTGACAACAGTGCAACTTTTAATACACAAGCACATACCGTTTTATGTTAACAATACAATAAAACGAATTATAATATTGGCATCCTCTATACCAAATTTCACCAATTTATCTCTTCAAGATAGTAACCACATCCTCGTCCTGCAAAACGTGCGACAAACCCACATATTGAGGCTGGTGTTTGACACTGGCCCCAAATACTACCGCGGTCTTGAATTCTTCCACTAAAGACTTGTGAATACTGTGACAGAAATCTTCCACCGTGGCTTTATCCGATCTCAACACCACTGGTTCGGTAAAATCTGGAAGCCTGCCCTTTGGTTTGGTGTAAACTCTCACCAAGTTCAATCTGTCCCACATCATCTCGAGCAAATCATCCAAGTTCCAACCCTTTCCAGAAGATATTGGAACCGCATTTGGAATCTTGTACATCAAATTCAACTCCTCAACTGAAAAAGAATCGATTTTGTTCAATACGTAGACTGCAGGAATGTATTTTCTGTTCTTGGCTTCAATACAGTCAATCAAATCGTCTACTGTAGCGTCGCATCTAAACTGAATATCGGCACTGTTCAATCTGTACTCAGACATGACTGCTCTAATTTCATCTTTTGTCAATCTCGTCAATGGAACGGTATTGGTAATGTTAATACCACCTCTTTCCTTCTTTTTTAAAACAATGTCTGGTGGAGATTTGTTGATTCTGATCCCGAACCCCTCTAATTCATATTCGATTGTCTGTTTGTGCTTCAATGGCTTATTAACATCCAAAACAATGAACAACATGTTACAGGTACGTGTCACAGCAATGACTTGTTTACCACGACCACGACCATCTTTAGCACCTTCAATAATACCTGGCAAATCCAACATCTGGATCTTGGCACCTTTATAACGAATAGTACCCGGCACCGTAGTCAACGTAGTGAACTCATAAGCAGCTGCTTCAGATTGTGTGCCAGTAAGCTTCGAAAGTAAAGTAGATTTACCAACAGATGGGAACCCAACGAACCCCACAGTGGCTATACCAGTTTTGGCCACATCAAAACCAGCGCCGGCACCACCGCCGCCGCCTGTAGGCGTGAGGAGTTCTCTTTTAAGCTTTGCAAGTTTCGCCTTAAGCTGACCCAAATGAAACTCAGTGTTTTTGTTCTTTTGGGTTCTTGCCATCTCTTCCTCGATGGACTTAATTTTATCTGCTGTAGTCGACATGTCTTACTGTGTTGTTCGTGTCTCCCTGTTGATTGCTAATTGGTTGGTGTTAAGTATCGTCTCTCCTTCTTTTCTGACTGAAATAGTTGTGATATGAAAGCTATGCTAATCTTCCTGCTTGATTTTCAAATTGATAATAAAGTGATAAAATTTTTAATATAAGCAGCAAGTGATAGACAACAAGGAAGGCTCAGGTAAATTTAGGAGAGATGTTGAATTCTGACGATTCGAGATTAGAAAGGCTGAAAGTCGGAGTAAATTTTTTTTTATTTCTTTGATGCAAAGAAAAGAAAAGAATAAAACAAAGAAAAAAAATTACGTAATTCGGCAGCCGTTAATATTTTATGCGCACTACGGTACACTACATATCAAGCATCACAACATCAACTGCCAGATTTAAAATCCTGCATTATGGTATACTTCTATCAGGCTTGCCAGATGCTGTGCGCTATACCTTGGCTTGTAAATAAAAGTAAAGAAAAGTTTGAATATAAGAAAATCTAGTAACGTGTATTCTATTTTACCTGGGAGAAATAAGGCAAAAATGTCTAATAATTGTGGAACAGAATTATAATATAACAAAAGATTAAGAAATTGAAATTTGAATTGAAGCCAAACAAACAAAAAGAAAAAAAAAAATAAATAAATAGGTACTTTTGATATGAAAAGCAAAGAAGGGGTAATGGAAGTGGAAGGCTAAAGTCACCTTAAAATGAACATAAAGCATTAAACTTAGATGAGCTTGTGAAGACTTCCACCATTTAATCAAATTAAGAAAAAAATAAAACTCATGAAAAACAAAAAGAAAACTATGAAAACAGAGTATTCAGATATCAATTCTAAAACCACCCGTGCCCAGATTCTGGACTTGAAATGGTTGGAATGATACTTTCCACTTCTTCCATAGTCTCATCCATCTCATCAACTGTAAAAATTCCGTTGTCCTCATAGCCAAAAGTCAGTTCAGCATAATCAGAAAACATAGGCCCTGGTCCCGAAATTGCAGAATTCAATGATTGATATGACATTCTTCTATCCAACCTTGGATCTCTATACACTGGATTTACTAAAACTTCCGGTTCAATTTCAACCTCAGGAGATACAACACCACGTTCAGAAATTGGTAAGATAATCTCTCCATCCTTTGCAGTGGCGAAATTGACATTACCTTTCTTTTGTTTGTAGATGCGGAATCCTACCAATAGCACAGTAATGTAGACGGCAGCGGAGATACCAGAAGATGTACCAACAACACGCAATTTAGAGTTAGCATCTTTGTCGTTTGGTTGCACAGAGTCGAAAGATCCAGAGGATGCTGCACTCAATCCATTAGAACCACTATCACTGCTTTGCTGGTCACCCGATGAGGATGATCCTGAAGAGCCGCTACTGCCTAATGACGACAGACCTGAACCAGTGTCTAAACCAATCAAAGGGATTTTTGAATCAACCAACAGAGCCAATGAATTTGCAGTTGGATCAGTGTTAAAGTAGAATTTAGAGTAACTTGTCTGGATAGATTGATTCAATGCGCTGACATAGTCTTTAGGAAAATAAACCTCAGCAACAGTGACAATGTAATCTAGTGAGGTGGACTGAAATGGAACAAGCTGCTTTACTGCAACCCCATCTGCATTATTGTCAAAAATATAGGACAAAGTCTTTGGCAAATATTGGAAGATCTGAGCAGAGGCGACAGAATGGCTGGCCACAAATGGGTAATTTAACCCTTTTTTGAAACCAATAGTAATCACAGTGTAGTTTTGTTGAGGGTTGCTCTCCGTTGCAGGGGCAATCACGTTAGGTAATTGAGGAGCCTTAGAACTCAGTTGGGCTGCCCCACTGCTGGTACTGCTAGCAGAAAAGGAAGACTCATCACTCAAGGTCAGAGAAGCAAATGCCGTTTGTAGAGTGCTTGGGAGCCAGTTACTAATTGTTGAGGAAGTTGGCGTTGATGATGAAGATGAAGCACCTTTAGAAGCTGTATTTTCAATAAAAGAAGCACCAGAAGCAGAAGAACTAGATAAAGGCCAGGCGAGAGTGCTAGCAGGATTGCTTTCCGAATTTGGTACAAACACAGAGCTGAATGTGGAAGTTTTTGAAGCAGAAATCAGATCATAGAGAGCACTGGTAGTGGCACCCGTGGCGGTGGCCTTATATTCAGCATCTGAACTTGTTGCGGAATAACTGGTAGCAGACCACAAATGATTTTCAGATTCAGAAGAAGGTCTGGTGGTGGTTTCCGAGGAAAATTCACTCCATTTTAGAGCTTCTGAAGAGGTTCCAGCAATATCACTAATCAGAGTCTCAGCAGAAGAGACAGAAGCATCAATAGGAGCAGCAGCTGAAGTAGCGGAAACTGAAGTCACTTTGCTCCATTCCAAGGAAGCGCTGCTGGAAGTGGCACTAGTCGCCTTTAAATTAGAATGACTTTCTTGTGCTTCGCTTGTGGAGGTAACTTCTGACCATTCAGAAACAGAAGTGCCATCAGCATTCGAAGTAGCGGCCGAAGTAGCTGCTATAACCGCAGAACTGTCAGATGAAAATTGGCTCCATTTGGAAGCTGAAGTACTTTGCGGAGCAGCAGCGGAAAGAGTGCTGTATGGGATAGAATCATCCGATGTAGATACTTCTGGTGCGATACTCGAAGTAAACTGTGACCATTCAGAAGCTACTGAGTTTTTAACATTGTCGAAGCTACTAAAAACACTTCCAATGGTTTTAGAATCAGTGAATTGTTCACTGGTACCAATGCTACTCCAAGGAAAGCCGTCGTAGTTTACGCTTGACGTACTTGCGGTATGGTGAAATTGACTTGTGAGCAGAGAAATTGGTACATATTCAATGGAGCCAGCATTAACAACTTGACTTGTAAATTGTGAGTGTACACTATGAGGGTCACTAGTGAACTGCTGATAGTCACTGTGAATATCGTCTGTTAGCTGATACCATCCACTTTTGCCGTTGCTGCTAATCTGGGTATTTGCGAGGTCACTGGTAGTTGACGGAAACCAACTATTATCAGTTTGGGTTGGGGTACCCCAAAAATCAAAAGACGAAGAAGCAGAAGGAGAAGAAGCACCATGTCCCCAGCTAGCCGTTACCCAAGAATTGTCGGACGACTTGCTTGGACCAAACTCTGGTGATGAAGCAGATTCAATTGTTGCTGTTGACCAAGGATTAGAGCCAGAGCTGGCATCAAAAGTATTTGGTGGAACATCTAGGTATGCGCTGTCTGATGATTGTTTCCATGGCAGATCCGAGAACAGATGTTGAAAATTCTCACTTGATGTTGGCTCGGTAGATGTTGAGGTTCCGCTTTGCTGGTAATCGGACGGAGTTGGCCAAACTTGGGGAGACGAAGGCTGAGCAGAGGACGACAGAGAACTAGAAAAGTCACCAAAGCCAAAATTCCAAGAGCTAGTAGTTGATAGCGTTGAGGAAGGGTATGCAGTGGAACTGCTGTCAAACTGATTAGCAGATGTAGTAGGAACTTCAGAACTGGAAGTCTCTAAATCGCTTGAGTAGCTATCGGTTGTTGAATACCCATCCGGGTTTGATGATGACAGCCCTTGCTCCCAAGTGAAAGGATTATCTACCGAGAACCCTGATTTTGAAGATGATGATAGTGATGTTAATGATGAAGTAGTGTAACTGCTATACGACAAACTGCTCACAGATGCTTCAGAGGTAGTGTAACTGTTATACGACAAACTGCTCACAGATGCTTCAGAAGTAGTGTAACTGTTATACGACAGACTGCTCACAGCTGCTTCAAAAGTAGTTTGTGGCTGGTTGTCTAAGCTTGAAGATGCCGAAGAAATAGTGTAAGATGTGCTTGATGGGACAGAAAAGGCAGATTGTGTTGACGGCCATCCTGTGCTGGAGGATGAGGAGGATGATGAGGAGGATGAAGAAGATGAGGAGTATGAGGAGGATGTCCAGGCTGGTATGCTGTTGCTGCTGTATTCTGAGGAACTCAGATATGGCGCTTGTGAATCTTGGAAGCTACTCGTCTGTGGTTTGTAAGACGAATCGGTGGACCATTGGGTACTATCACTCGTTTTTTGTTGCTCAGAAGAGGAAGACCATGGCGTTGTATTGCTCGTACCCTCAGAATAAGTTGATGATGGTGTAGTGGAACTAGAGGTTTGTTGGAGAGTGCTACTTGTCTGCTCAGAATAGGACGATATAGTGGAGCTAGATGTCTCTAGTGATGTACTACTTGTAAACTGCTGGTTTGAGTTATAAGTAGATGCTGGAGAATTATTGGATGTTTGTTCAGCAAAGGTGTAGCTTGTAGTTTCTGTTTGGACACTTGAAGTTGGTTGGCTTGACAGAGTCTGTTGTTGGCTGCTAGTTGCTTGCTGCTCTGCTTGAGAAGAAGAATACAGGGTTGATTGTTCTTTTGATGAACTTACCTCTGTTTTATCTGCTGAAAAAATGGTTTCCGTGGCGGATGTGGCTGCCGCAGTTGACCCCGCAGCAGTGGAGGGTTGGGTTGCAGTGGATTCTTCAACGTTCGAGCTCTGTTGGTCTTCAGAACTTGAGGCTACTGCGCTCGAAAGAGCACAGAAACAGAACGAGATGAGAACTAGTTTCAAGTTCATGAATTTGTAACTGCTCGTTTACACAGCGGCTACTTTTTGTTGTTAGGACTTAAAATCAGCAAATTTTTTTTCAACAGGTTTTGGATCTAGTAATGAATGGCTCTTTAGGTATTTTTTTGGCTGAACTATTCTCTGGGTTAGCAACTGTCGTCTAATTGATTTATCTTTATAATGAGCTTGCCAGGAGAAATGCCACCAAGAGTCAAGAAGAAATCAGGAAATCCCAAAAGAAAAAAAAAAAAAAAAAAGAAGAGAATATAAGACCATTATATCCCTCCAGGGACAAAAATATTTGCGCTTTAGGTGTTCATCATACAGGCTAACCTGGTTTCAAGTCATGGCCAATATATCCACTAGCGCAACAGCACATATCACGTCCAGAGATGTCTGCATGGCGATGCATAATTTGTTTCTGTCTCTGCAGTTTTGAAACTCTAATTCGAATTAGACGCTGTTTTCTGCGTTTAAGTTTTGCACCCGTTGTGGTACCTGCTGGTAGCCGCCCAAGCCCCAGGGCCCCACCATTGAGGAACTGAACAGCTACTAAAACACTGGTGGTCTTGGAAAAATAATATGGTGTTAAAGCTGCATTCTAAGATACTATTTGAAGATGCTTTCTAAAGAAAAGAACAAATCTGTGAGCTTTTCAAGCCGTACTCAATTCATTATTAAAATTTCTCTTTTTGGTCGTTTTCCCCGAGTTGATCTTTTTGCCGTCATTAATTTAGCCTGTGCTGTCGGCCAGGGTCGAACAATAGCGAAAGATGTGCGTATTCTGCATAGATGGGTCTCAGCAGCTGTATTGAGTGATGCCGGGTATTTATGGTGATACACCTAAACTGACGCAACACTTCCTTTTTCCCCGTTTTTGTGCCTAGTGGTATAGCTATATATACAGCTAGAACTAGTGTCAGCTATTAGCAGTAGAAATAAATAAATATTTTTCATCGTTGACCGCCTACAAGCAGTTTTAAAGCTCGCTTTTCAGTCAAAAATGTCTAAAACCATGTATTTGCTTTATATTTCAGGTCTGTCAATTTCTCATTAGGTTTCTATAGCTATAGGATCTCACTCAAGTATAAACAAAAAGTGGGTTTAACTACATGCGCTCTTGGAATTCAATTCAATTCAATTAAGATAAATTTTTGAATAAAATCTTTAGCGAACTTTTTAGGAAAATCGACCTTCTGTAGAGTGTCCTACGGGGTGATTGGCAAGTACTGTGTAGATGAAGACAGTAAACTTACGTGCATCAGAGATTCATGTAACAATAAAATGACAATAGACACTATTTTTGTTAAGACAATAGATGAGGGTCAATTGAAACATCTCCCTTTAAATCAAAGAATATTTATTTCTTGAGCAGTTTAACCATCACCTGTAGAAAAGAGAGAGAAAAAGTTAATTATTGAGTATTATTTCCTACTTATATCATTGATTAAGCTTCGAACTAAAGAGAATATCCAGTCGTGACACGTTTTGCTTGAACAACAACAGCTCACCGCAACTTTCTCAACTTTGTAATGCGTAAAGTCATTTACAATTTTCCGCCTCGAGCCATAATGCTTTTGGCCCCTTTTTTGTTGTGCATACAGTCTGCAGGCACTTACGCTGCCTTAGTCAGTTACCATACAATAGATCCTGCTGCGCCCAAATTGCACTAACGCATGCTAGAGCGTAGTGGCTGTCAGTCGTAGACGAAACATCACAAAAATGCTACTTGATTGGGACAAATTCACTCCAAGCCCTACAAAAAAGGAAATATCGAAAATAAAAATTAAGAAAGATTCTTTAGCCTCGTAAAATATTTATAACAATAGAGGAGCGTTAACCTCAATGAAAATCTATTTTTTGAATGAGATATGTAAGCTATAAACAATCTACAATATTCGGTTCTTCGCTAATTAATAGGTTTTACCTGGTTGAAGACTTTGTTTAGAGTTGTAAAAGACCGTGCTACAGACGTTTTTTTTTCTTTTTTTTTTTTTAAAAAAAAAAGGCAGTGCATATTTTTGCCTATTGCCTTTATTTCCAAATTTTAACATGCAATAGGGAACTTCGCGCAAAGAGTCGTATATTCCGTTTTTGGTAACTGGTAATTTACTATTCTCGATATCCAGCTGCATTTCATGGCCATGCACCTAGCCAAAAAAAAAAAAAAAAAAAAAAAAAAAAAAAAAAAAAAAAAAAAAATTCACGTCTATAATCCTTTAATGCCGCTTCTTGGGGCCATTTGTTACTATAACCACAAAACTAAACCCAGAGACACAACCAAGCTGGTAATATTACTATGTTCTAACAGGGAGCGTATACCTATAACCAGATGACCGATAGATAGTATTGGGTTCAATTTCTTTCTCGATTCCGAGGATACTGTAATGGGAATGTCTGGACAGTGAAGGGTTATAGAATAAATCCTGTTGCAAAATTTTGTTCCTTCAAGTGCCGCAGAAGGCCTATCCGTTTTGATTTGAAACAATTCAGAATGAAAAAGAGTACTAAAAGCTGGTGGTGTAGTGCAATTGGAATAGCTACTGAACTCTTGTGCGCTGGCCTGTCTTTACGGCCGTTGCTGCTTCATTTTATTTATTTATTTATTTATTTATTTATTTATTTATTTATTTATTTATTTATTTATTTATTTATTTATTTATTTATTTATTTATTTATTTATTTATTTATTTATTTATTTATTTATTTATTTATTTTAGCAAGTTTGGTGAGCGGTAAAGGTGAAGAAAACAAAATTAATGCTTAGGTTATAGGTGTCACATATGCGACCTTAAATCACATATCTCGATTAGTGACAGGCTTGAAACCATTGTTGAAAGCTATATTGCCATATAGCTCGCGAACCAGCGACGCACATAAAACAGACAACGCCAATAAATGGCGTATTACTTGCGCAGAACGTTATTAGAGAATAAAGAAAAAAAAAATGAAAGTTGAATAAATTGTTATAACATAAAAGCTTATTGGTGTGTGAGAACTTGACTGTGTATTGTCGAGGAGACACAATTTTGATGATTATCATAGCAGGGCAGCTTTTATGCTGGCTGCAAGACAAATCCAAAAAGTAATGCAAAAGCATCGGCCTTTGGGAATTATAGAAGCTTTATTCCAGAAAAAGCAGATTTGAAGAAGTAAAATAAAATAACAGCAGCAACTATTTTTTTGTATAGTCTTCACCAAGTATGTTTGTTTTTTCCATTCTTTTTGTTTGACAGTTCTTGGGAAAGCACAAGCAGGCCCTTGACCTTGACGATTTTATGCACACAGGCCTGCGGTACCTACCTCAAGCCTAAAAAAGAAAAAGCTAGAAATGCGCTCTTATGATTTAAGCTGCGCTAGCAACATACTAAAAAAAAAAAGCTACTTAGTACTCAAAGCTTTACGTGTTGATTACGCGATGACGTACACGGATCCAATATGTATTAAGCATATTGGGATAAACGTTCTTTATCCGAAAACACGTCACTGGTGCTTTCCGAAAAAGGGCGTTACGAAAACAATTTTTATTTTGAAACGCTGAGAATCAAGGCAAAAGACATTTAGTTCATCTGAAATATAAGAAAGACATCCACATACGTAGACAAGTGGGGAGTAGCTTGCTTGAAGCTTAGCTAGTTTACTTGTCAAAAGGGCTGTTAGCAAAGCATCATTTTTATTTATATTCATAAGCCGAAAACCCTTGAGGGCAACTTCCAATAACGCTGTAAATTTTGGTTGTTGTCAAATCTGTATAAGGCTGATATAGTATACTCTAGTAGCCAAAAGAGTCTACTTCATATAGCAAACAAATATACTTTATGATTCCACCACTTACGGATGTTAAATGTTGAGCCTAAGGGCAATAATATTTCAGGTTTTGAAACTTATATATCCTGAAAAAGGATTTCCAGAAGCAAGATTTAGTTTTGCTAGACACCCTTTCCATTTATATTTGTGCTTGAATATAGCACAATATGCTGATACAGCAACAGTAGGGACAAGCTGCACTAAAATTTGCAGTTGCACAGTTTATCTTTTTTTATGCCTTGAAGTAATTATGGCTCAAAAAAACAAAAAAAATATTCTGTAAGCTAAGACGTATTGCTTGTGGACTGGCTAACAAACCTTACGTATTGGAAAAATGATATCAACTTCACTTGCCAAAAGACAGAAAGTTGATATAAAAGTTACTAAATATGTTTACTTCTAGTTTCTTCACAATACAATGAGCTCTGTTCGCAATGCTCGTATCGTGAAGGAGCTTCATTTATCATCAACGAGTGTATTTGCTGTGCATCAACAAAGTAATACTTTTCCGGGCCGTACTTCGAAGCCGGAAGAGAATTCGTACTGGTGTCAATAGATTTTTTTTTTAAAAAAAAAAGAATGTAATCGATTTTATGTCAACTTTAATAATTATGTTAAATTCCGTGACGCATTTTCTTGCAGAGCACATATCGTATGGCGGTATATGCGCTCAACGCTGACCCATTTGATGGGGCAAATTAGATGTAATATTTGCACCTAGAGAAAAGAAACTCTTGGAAAAAAAAATGGAACACAAGTCATTTTACACTATGAGGGATTATTCTAATTAAGTAAAGAGTTTATGCGCTCGCAGTTCAAATTGGCATCAGTCCAATGGTGCTCGTTCTTCTGCTTCTGCTTCTGCGGGGGGAACAAACAGGCATCACTGAATTAAGTAGGTAGCTGATGTGGCTGGCATGAACCAGACAGTGGCAATGGCGATTAAGTTGCTATTAGCTGCTAGCTATTATTATAATCCATAGACCATTTTTTTTTCTTTTTTTTATTAACGAAATGTAAGTGGGCTCTTTGAACAACTTGCCATAAAAAACAAACGGCCTAATACTATAGAGAACAAGACACACTAATTGGTCTTCAAATACTACAGAGGGGTACAAGAAAAAAGCAGAAGAAAGAAAAGAGATAATCGAAAAGAAGCAACTTGCCTCTTTCCGTATTATACTTTGAATAAACAAAACCAAAAAAAAAAAAAAGAAAAAAACAATATTGACAGGACATCTGGTAATTGACTAGCCACGGAAATTTGCTTGGTATAGATCATTTCAATTCAAGTGAAGTATCCGGGTACACATGTAGTTTCGCAACTGCGGTTTCGCGAAATGTTACGTAATTGGATGGACCCGTGGAAGAATAGCGTCCAGGATTAATTTGCAAGCAAAGTAAATTGGTTATCTATGATTTCGAACTAGCAAATTAGTGTCATGGGATTATATTCAAACTCGAGTCTGGTTTTCGTTTTTTCCTTCTCGAAACGGCTGCTGGCAATGTCGGGCGGTCACTACCGCGGACAGAGAAGATTGGACGACGAGGTGGTTATGAGGCCAACGCACAAGCGCTCGCGAGCCAGAACCCGCCAAAGCCAACCCGCGCCTGCGTCTTGCGGCAGCGATCCCGAAGCTTCGGGCCAGAGTAACTTTATTCTGCTCAGTGGAAGAAGACAAAACTCTTTTGTTTGTCCATTAACTCTATCGCGGTGTCAGCTGGAGCTTGTTTTCGATAACAAACAGCGAGCATGTGCACATAGATGTATACATACGGGGCCCTGGCTGGGCCCTGAGTGTATTAGAGCAGTATGTAGCCCATATAGTGCTCGGTATGGGTGCCGGAACTCCCTAGTAGCTGCCTAACGGTGGACCGTGATATCCGCTTACTTGACGGCCTGGATTGTATAGGCGTATACCACTATATTGCCTTTTTCTCAGACCACCTTAGTGTGTTTTCACTGCCTATATTTTATTTTATTTTATTTTGTTTTGTTTTTTGACCCAATCCGTAAATGTTCCCGAGGGATCTACAAACCGAATAGCCGTATTGGGTCGCAGAGAGTCTAAGTATTGTATCTTATGTACAACCACTACATGCCCAACAACATCTTCGTCATGATGCCTTCGGCTGTAGCTATAGCTCGAGGGACATATAAAAATATAGCACATCTCTGTAAACGAGCGCAGAGACGAACCAAAACTTTGGCGCTCAATTTTGACTCGCTTTATCACCGCCATATTGTGGTGTGAGGATATTCATCAGCGCCGTTAAACTAACGCCAATTGGCGAGACACAACAACGGTAGACAAGCGCCACACCACCGTTCCCGCCGTTTCGACGCACTTTTCCCCAAGTTTCGCAGCACCGATCAATCAAGCCAATCGGCAGCCAGCCCTTAAATCTCAGACTGAAGGGCAGATTTACTGAATACCAGTCAATATTGGCAGGTGCTCGCTAGGGAAACAAGGGCGCGATCCGCTTAATGCCAATCAGAATCCGCAAAACCGCCATATATATTCAGCTGGCTCATGAGCTGTGTGTGCGCTTGTAAGCCTGAAGTCAGTTTCATCATCCTGAGAATTCCGGTAGGCGGCGTGCCGCGAACAACCGCATACCGCACAGGTCCCGCAGGACCTTCCTCTTGGCCTCGCCCTCGGCCTGGCAATTGCCATTAGTGGACACGTCCACAAATCGTAATCATGGACACGAAAACGCCACGCACAGCTGCGATGGATTGTGACGGCTGCTTGCCAGGCCCAGGTGGCACAGCAACCGCGCTAGTTGGAACGCCAGATACCACCGCTGGTAGCACACAGAGCCAAAATAATAATAATGATAATAATGATAATTGTAATAAAAGTGGTTGCGCTAGATTTTGCCCGGTTTAAAGACTGGGCGAGTTCCATTTTGAAAGTGTTAAGCCCCGCTCAACACATGTCAATTACAGAATAACTTTTCCAGTCCCGATATGTCTCTCTTCTTCTCCATTTTTTTTTTCCTTTTTTTTTTTTTTTTTTTTCCTTCTGTTCTCTTTTCGGCGAGTGTCACTAGTCTTTTGCTTGTCTGTTTGCTCAAAAAAAGTGAAGAGTCTTCTGTTTTTTGCTGGGCTTTTCCACCGTCTGCAAAGCGGGAATACTGACAAATGCGGTCGTATGCATTACGCTGCTTTATATGTATCATTATGCTTACAAACGTATATATATGTGTGAATATGCGTGACTCACATACCCCCTCTCTTGCGGCTGCCGTTTGCACACGTCAAACGCCCGTTGCATCATCCATCGCTGCCCTCCAGACCTATCCACCCAGCATTAGATTGTTACGCTAGCTATATATAATGTCCATGCTGCCTTGCTTTAAACTTTTACATGGAACTCTCTCCCGAACCCCTTCTTCTCTTTTCTTCTCTTCTCTTCTCTTCTCTTTCTTCTAACAAACACAAGTCTCTCTTTTAAATCAAACTCAACACTAAAACTCCTACTTTCCTTTTCCCTTTGTATTCTTATATAATTTCCTTACTTTTTGTTCTTTACTCATCTGGTTTACTTCCCTTACTTTCCTTTTCGAATTTTTTTTCTGCTTTACTGTCACATTCTTCGATTTAGTCTTTCTTCCTATATAAAGCGAATTATTGCTTGCTCTACTAGTCCGATTATAGCATTTGGACTTCTCGCTTACTAAACCGAAAGAAGCTGTCTCTTTTACTTTTATAAACTTTCCAAGTTTTCGACCCCTCAAGGCGAGCTCCGGATTTCAACAAAAGGTGCTTGAGTTTCGAATATTTAGTCCATTCTCATTTCATTTTGCGACTAAAAAAAAGCTCCACTTCTACCTTGCTTCACTTCATTTCAGTTCAACTTCATATATTAAGCAAAGCCAAAAAAAAAAAAAAAAATTTTTTTTTTAGTATTCAAAACGAATAGCATACCGAAAGTCACATTACAAAAAGATTTGTTCTTGTTCTGCCGTCATCTATTAAACAGTGAAATTTCAATTTAGTCTGTGAATCAATATGGACGGAGAAGAATACTACTGGAGGTGTTGCCACTGCAAGACTGTCAACGACCAAAACGTTACAAACTGCGAAAAGTGCAACCAAGTACGTTGCCAAAAGTGCAACTGGTATTAAGAGAATCAATTTACCTCTGCATTATGTTCTGTTAGTGGATAATCAACCAACTAGATACAAGAGAAGTTTGCAAAAAAATGTATTTTTCACTGCAGTACATTTAAAAACTCTTTTGGTGTATTATTTCAAATTATCTGTTTTTGCTTTGTTTCTATATTTGTTTTTCTGCAGCTATTTTTGATTTTGGTTGAGACATTGGTACGAATATCTATTGTTCAAATTATCGATGAGATCATCAAAGCGATATCTTTTGAATTTCACATTGTTGATCCTTGTCGGGCACTTTTTCGTACTGCAAGTTTCCTTCTCTGTTTTCTTTATTTTTACTTTTATTTTTTTTTTTTTTTTTGTTTTTCTTGCTTCTCCCAGTTCAATAGGATTTCAATTGTCCATATGCCGCCCAGCTTCCTAGCAACTTTTAGAGTGCATGATTGCACTAAGTTTCGGTTCTAATGCTCAGTTCTCTCCAATTATACTATAGTGACCATCCCAAGACCATCAACAAATCAATTTCAACTCCATATAATAGCAGAAAAAAAAATAAAGGAAACCATGAGGAACCTCACAAAAAGTTATGTGATTGATGGTGTTTGACGATCTAAATTTTTGAAACCAGAACTGATTGTCTTCTAGTCTGATTCACCACTATCGCAATGATGATGATGATATTAATAATAATAATAATAATAATAATAATAATAATAATAATGACGATGATTATAACGATGATAATGATGATGATGATTATAACGATGATAATGATGATGATGATAATTATGATGATGATAAAAATGTCAAATGACTGTTTCTTGCTATGCAAAGACCACGTCAACAATGTCATCAATGTATAAAAAACAAAGTACACTAGACATAGTATTGCTCCAATTTTTTTTTCTCGCTCTATTTCTTCTAGTTCATTATTGGCTTACTGTTTTTTTTATTCTGTTTTTTTTACTCCATTCTATTTTTCTATATACATATTGTGTGTGTGCGATTTGCACAGGTGATTATCTTATTATTATCTATTCTTTTTCTTTTTCTTATAACTATTTCTATACTATATAAATTATACTATATTAGCGAATACCAAGCGCTTTAGACATTGCTGTTGATCCTTTTCAGTTATAACGCAGCTAAAATGCTAAAATGCTCCGTTGTTGCTTCCATATTGAAACTTTTGCTCTTTGAATCGTTGCAAAAAGAAAAAGAAAAAGAAAAAGGAAAAAAAAAAAAAAGGTAAACATATTCGAGATCAGCGTGATGTTGCATAGCAAAAATATGAACAAAACAACCCACCAAGATATCTGATCATCTACAATTGTAGAGTCTCACGAGAGTACACAACATACAAATACAAGCTCAAGAAATATCTTTGTGGGCCTTGCATTCATCATAAACTCTGACGGTCGAAAATGTTTGGACTTTGACGGCATTTTTGAAGAAGTAATACAAGCTGAAAAGCACAATAACGATTCGGTAGTCAGCGATAAAAAAACAGCAGAGTATTGTGTTTGGCCGCTATGGTGTCGGGTACAAAAATTGTGCATATCTTAGCTGATTCATTGTCTCCATGATTCTGAAGCATATTGTGAGCATTGAGTAAAACCAACCTGAACCGGGAGAGAAGGTATCAGGGCACAGGTATTGTGTTTTAGTCGCTGTCATTCAATTGGATACTTAAGCTATTATTAATTCGGGTTCTGAATATTTTTATCGTGCTCCAAAAGCTACATGGGGAGAACTTGTAATTGTGGTGGAGCTACATCCATCGAGCATCATAAAACTTGAAAGGGTAAAAAAAAAAAAAAAAAAAAACTAGCAGAGAAATAATGATAAAGATAAGACCCGATCCGAAAATTTCCAGCTTTAGACAATTTGTTGGCTGCGCAGCGTAAATCTTTTTGCTAGAGCAGCAGTGACTACTGCAGATTAGCATTCTACGTTCCATGTTTGCCCACATTCCGCTTACCAAAATTCACATTCCGCATGTTGCTATCAAACAGTGCCCGTTTCTCTTTGAAAACTGCAAACTCCCTCAACCGCGCTCTTGTCAATATTTGTTATTTTTCTGCTGACATGGACGTGGTTTAAAAATTTGCTGCAGTGGACACATAGCGGTCATGATCATCCAGCAGTAGATTAATCTTCCATAAGGTGTCTTTTGCGCCTCGGGATTCACGGCATCTCAACCATTGAAGATCTTGAGGCTCCCTTAAGGACGCCAACAAGCTGCGGCCGAGGAGCGGTTAACGTTATTATCCTTTTTTTTTTTTTTTTTTTTTTTTTGTTATCGTTGTTGTGGTTACTTTGCGCACCACACCCAAGTTTCAGTGGGTACTACACCGTGTACTATACCATAGCGCCGGTGTCTTAATATCCAACATAGTTGACAATAGCACCTAGAGAATGAGCTTATACTCAAGCTGCAATTGAAAAGCGGTTTTCGGTTTCAAGCTCATGTAATCTTTTCGTGACAGTAAACTGAAGTTTTTGCAGCTTTACACTGATTTTTTTATGCAAACCTTAGATACATTCATGAGCAGCAGTTGATGATAAGGAAATAAAAAAAACTTGACTACCAAACATCGAAATGAGACAAGACGAGCATCGCTTAGATTATATTTTGTTATAGTAGCAGAAACACTCAGCCTTACATATTTCATATCTTTTTCGAGATAAGTTTCCGAAAGCGGTGATTTCAACATGCGCATCTATAGTTTGGTGTTGCCTTCTATTTGAGTTACTTAAGCTAATATAGCAGTGTTGACTGCTATAATCCTGAAGTGTATGACCCTATGCTTAAAGTTAAAAGTCTACTAAGAGAGAGAAAAATGTTTTTTCAGCAATAGAGGCTAAAGAAATGAAGAAACAATACGATCCTATTTGACTATGTAACTAGAAAAAAGAAATATAAGTGAATAGCAGGTGAAATTTTAGTTAGGTATCAAAAAAAAGGAGCTATTCTGGAAGTAAAAATTATAAAAAAAAGTTCTTATATTATGCATAGAACCTTCGGCAGATCAAGTTCTTCTTCATTAGTATTGACGCTTGGATTGCAAACAAGAGAAAGTTCAGCTGGTGAGGTGAGGACAGAATCAAATGCAACGTTGCTGTGGCTCTCAACATTTAGTTCCGACTGGTATTCATCGTCAAAGTTACTATTATAATGTGTAAGCAATCGATCCAGAATATTATCTCCCAATGATTGGCAAAATTTTGAAAAGTCAAAGCCTTCTTTTAGCCAGTCTGCATCTTCCTTTAATTTGTCCCCGACAATTGCAGAATCTTGTTTGATGACAAGTTCTTCCATGCTACGAGCATGAATGTTGTCGTAATGCTCAATACCTGAAGCAGTTATCTTTGAGCGTTTAGTGTCAACATAGGCGCCTTCGAAGCTAAATGGCTCAAAAACTGGCTCATTGGTGTCTGGCATAATACTAAGTTGCAAAGGGGATTTTAAAGCCACAGAGGAAATTTGTGTCAGGTGCTTTTCATCCCATATTTGTGTGTTTAGCGAATCTTCCAGTGAGAGTATCGGAGCTTGAAACAGATTGATTTTCATGTTGCATATACTTTCTGGTACGGCAACATCGTTGGTTTGTGACCAGGGACTTCGACAGCTTGTATTAATCCTTTTGCTTGCCCGAGAGCCGTTATGATCACATTCAAGTCGACGGCTACTCCTTTTTCGTGTAACACCTGGAACCGATATTCTTTCTGATTTGCTGATAAAATTACTGGGGCCTGGCTTCTTGGTGTTATCACTAACACCATGGTTAGAACTGGAATTGCCTTTCTCGTTAAAATGCTTATAATCTTTGATAACTTGAATGGCTTTCAAGTACCTGTAAACCATGAGTCCAAATTTGTTGTTATTCATGTCTCTGAGCATGCCGCATATCTGGTCTTGCATTGCCCGCTTAGCGCTGCTCTTGTAATACTCTCTGATTCCATAAACTTTCAATTTTTGAGAACTGTGATATTCCATAATTTTGGAAAGGGTAGGACAGCTCTTTTGTTTGCGGCCCAGCAAGTAATTGTGCCCCTCGTACTTGAAAAGCTCGTACTTTAGCGAGTATGTACCGCGCTCCTTGATACCAAGGTCGGCAAACGTAAATATAAAAACTCCTTCGGTTTCGTCATTGACTAAATTTTGACATTTGTCAGACAGATACTGTGTTGAAATTTTGTGGAAGGACCCACTTATAAACCTAGTGCCTGATAAATGGTCCGCCTCGCTCATGCTTTGCTGCTTTGACAGTTTCTTTTGAGAGCTGTAGCTTTTCGTCAGTGAAACTCTCAAGTAGAACTGCGACAAAACATAACTAGTGATATTGTGTAAACGTCTTGAATCTTGTGCATCCTGTGAGTAAACCTTGAGGGCAAACACCAGTTGTGGGGTCAAAAGTCTTTTCGCCTTTGTAAACTCTCTGCCAAATTGTGCCTCCTGTATTGGCGAGAGAGAATATTTGATTCCACTTGCTTTTTCAGCGTGGGTAATCGGAGAGAAATCTGCAGACATGGGCATGGAAAGCTGAAACACAACGATATTAAGATGAGTGCAAAGAGTAGTTCTGAGAAAAAGAGAAAAAAGAGAGAGAAAGATATTGAAATCTGGGGTCTTTAAATAGTTGAAAAATTTTGGTTTTACTGAGTTTCCTCTGCTTTAAATTCTTTCTTTGTCGCTCTAGAATGTGCAACTTGTTGTCAATGTACAGTATGAATATCAGTATGCGCTAGTGACGCAGAGGAATGATATTACCGCACTAAGCAGATTATTGTGAATCAATTATGTATGAAAGAAAGAGCACAAATCAGGAATAACCGTAGTTTCAGATATCATAGCATTTAACTCGCTTGACCAATGTTATTGGTTTTGAAAAGGGCAACAACATTTGCTAATATATACTCATTGATAACAAGACTATTCCAGGGCCTGTCGCTAATGTTATTTCCTAGCGACAATGGGAACAGAAGTTGGCGATTCAATCATGCACAGCCAAAAACGCGGTGATGATTATAATGATCTGTTCTTTGCTTTAGTTTCGTAGTCAACGCTCTCTGGCTGTATTTGCAGGCATAGTAACGCAGGCTGACGTTGCTTTGGCAAATAAGTCCGAGATTCAGTAACACTCTACACCGGACTATCGCGGAGTGTCGGAGCAATGGTATTTACCAGTTCACCAGCTTAGAAGTTTTCGCAGAAGAAATATACCAAATATTTTAGATACTTATATTCTATTAATAGTATGTACTATTTTCGTATCCTCCTGTCACAGACCTTTAAGTGAGTCATGTTTGCTAACACTGCCGCAGTAAACTCTCTACAAGTTTTCTTCTACCACTTCTTGTATCCATCCCAGGAGCCTACTGACAGTTACAATAGCCACCAAAACAAAACTATTCTTCTTTTAAAACTGTTTTTAAGATGGTGAGGTTTGCAAAGTGTGGAAGAGTGAATGCGAATAAGCAGAATGAAATTTCAAGCAGAACGTCTTCCAAGTATTATGCCATTTCGAGCCCTTGAGATACATTATAGTATTACAAAAGAGAAGCCAACCAATATAAGGAATCGTAAAAGATAATAAAAAAAAAACATGTACAAGATAATATATAGTACAAGATAAGAACCAAGAGGAAAAAAAGGACAAAAGTATCAATTATAAAAGTATCCAGAAACTGTTTATGCAGTGATGAAAGTCTCCATTGCCCAAAAGAACATTTTTATTTTCTCGACATGATTCAATAAAAATATCCCGAAAACAGTAAAATTATATTCAAATTATTTTTTTATTTCTATATTTTCATGTTATCTTCTACAAGACTTAAATTAAGAAAATTTGTAATTTTGAAGTTTTTTTTTTTTTTTTATTTTTTTTACAATTCAACGCAATAGTTCTATAAAATGACACTTACTTAACTCTTTCACTTTCATAATTCTTGGAGCATTAGGTAAATATCTTCTGGATTCAACTTTGATGGTTGGTCTACAATTCTTTCAAAAAATAGGACTTCCCAATCAGTCCTACAACAGTTGAGTACAATTAAGATTCATCTATTTTCCCCAAGAGGGAACTGGTTATCCCAAAAATTTTATAATTATCTGGAAAACAGCTAATTTTGTTGCTACACTAAATAAACATTTCTTTCAAAGATAGAGTGACAAAAATAATAAACAAGGAACTATTTAGAGCAAGAGGAAAAACAGTAACGGGGAAATTCGTTATCAAAGCCTAATTCAAAGCTTTGTTAGCGTAGACAAATTGTGAATAGGTTGCATTACAATAGTAAGTAAGTAAGTAAGTGAGTAAGTACTTCTTGGAAGCTGTATACAGAGCAGGTGCTACTGTCGAGTATAACCCTTAGATTGAGATTTTTTTTTTTTTTTTTCAAATGAAATCAGAATTCTGATATCGTCCGAACGCCTTCATGTTTGTATGCAAATTCCGACACTAACTTGAAATAATCTGCGCTTATGTCGATTGTTAAAAGTTATATATTTATACAGTGTGATGGCCATAGAATTAATGCCCTATTTTGTTTTTCTCCGGCAACCGATCAGTTACTTGTGTCACCGCGCTACAATGCCGTTTTTTGAACAAAAATAACCAAGAACTTAACACCCGTAATTACTATTCGTATATGTAAACTCCGAACGGAGATAAATAATGTAACTCCCGTGGACTGCAGTGTACCACATACATGTTACATTACATAGGCGTACTGCAAGTATTGCAGAGCCAGCTTTTTTTCTGTGGGTCGCTCGGCCAAGTAATGCCTCGAGGTGATCGCAAAGGATGCCCTAAACAATCACTACAGTAACATCATTGTAGCAGTAACGACAATTGTTAATCACAGCGACGTCAGTGCCAACGCCGAGACAGAAATGAATTTTTAACGCAATCAAGCTTGTCGAATAGAGAAGGTTTAATATAAATCAGTCTTGTTGTTCTATTCACCATTGCAACCAATAATTATTTCACTATGTAGGATTTGCAAAATCTTATTTGCTATAGTGCCTGGCGGATCATGGTTAAAATATTTTGATCAATCTGAAATCATCAATGGCTGCTTTAAACACAGATATGACAGTCGTTACAGGCGCCTGGAACATCGGCACACACCAGATTTAGGATATACATGTGTACTGCTTTTGCCAAAACTATATTTCATATTACAGCGGCAATTTTTATGACCCACAAGGAGTCTGCCCTAGTATCAAAATTCGAAGTTCCTTACCACCTTTGAAATTAGAATTGAATGAGCTAAGTAGTGATTGATGAACACAGCAGGTTGAAAATACAGACGGTATGTTTGCTACTGGTAATTACATGAGATATTCACTTTAAAGCCGGCCGAATCGGCACCTACTACGCGATACCCAAATGGGGTAACTTTCTGACGAAGCAGCATTTATGCATATATATGCATTCACCAAAACTGATACGCTCCGATTACCTATCCGGTATATCTTTTTGTTTACTTTTTTTTTTGCTCCAAGTTTTTTCAAACCAAAAAATAAAAAAAAAAAACAGAAAAAAGATTATGACGCTACCTTGATGAAACAAAACGCTCTGGCTTTGGAATTTCGATTGATTCACTATGGTAGATGGTAGGTGCGGTTCTCAATAAGTTAGTACATTGCTGCTGCTAACAGCTGATTGCAAGACAGTGGCAAACAAACTTGATTTATCAGTAAGACCAGTTATATGTATGGTTTCATGTTTAGCATTTAGGATAACAACTGCAAGATGGTGATTTTGAATTAAATTCTTTTCGTATTGCAACGATACTACTCGTATGCTTATAAGCATTCGCGAGTACGGAATCGTATAGTACATCCCTTAAGCTCCCCTATACGGTAAGAATTAGGACATAGCCCATTGCAACCCACATTGGTGTTGCGTTTGCTGTTGTTGCCAAAGCTATTGTTTGATCACCGCAGCATAAATTCATGATTTTGGCTATTGGGCCACTAATGTGTGTAGTTTTGAGCCCAGGGCCCGTTTTAGCTTACCATATTATTAAATATCGGAACACCATGCCGGGCTTACATCCAGTAAGGCATGACGCTGCATACATAGCACACAACTATCCATAGCTAGCACTCATATACAAGTATTTTCTAAGACTGACCGAGAAAGAAACAGCGGCTATAACTTTACAGCTAGTTTAAAGTCTAGCCACAAAAGAAGGGGTTCGTGATAACTGTCATGATACAGCACATAATGCTAACGTTAATAGATTTGTCGCTTTTTATTTGTTTGCCAAATTTGTATGTGTACCACGAAACTTGCAAAGAAACGGTTATGCATATAGTGTCGATTCCTGACGTACGTAAGGGATTCTTTATGGCGATCAGCTTCCTGAACGAGAAGTCACAGAAAGAGGCCAGTCAATAAAATAAAGGGCAACATGTAGTGCGCTACGGCGCGTGCAGCTGCTACATAATGCATTTACTTCTTTGAACCGTTTGAATTTTGTCTTGGAATACTTTTCCTGATTTTGTGTTGTCCAGCTAATGCACAGACATGTAATAGATGGTTCGGACTGCCGGGTTTAAATTAACTCCATACATTTGCTTATTAATATCTTTGAGTCTCCTTCTCTGGCGAACTCGACAGAGCTTCAAAGAAATCCGTACATATATGTAATCACAAGCAACTGGTAAAACTAAAGAATCAAATAGTCCATGTTTATGGGCTAATTAAGCTGAGAGTGTGTAGCGTGTAAATGTTCTTTTTCTTCACTTCAGTTAAATGCAAATGGCTAGTCAAGGATCCTCAAATGCTTATTGGCGAATTAATACTTAGCAAGTACCAGCAGTAGCAAATAACAATTTGATTAATATCTGTAAGAGGCTGGCCATGGTTTAAGACAAATATAGGTTTTTTACTATAATAATAAAAATAAAAGCCTTGCCCTTCCATATATGCAACGTCGTGCAGCCACATTAAGATTGCCATGCTACAGTGATTTGTTGTCAATAAATTGTTGTCAATAAATTGTTGTCAATAATTAGTTGCCAAATTGTCCAGCGTCCCACGCAAATCAAATGTGCTTTTTTCTTGAGATCATGGATCCATGCATCCATGCACGCAAGCGTACATCTACTCGGATTAGTGGCCATCTGCCAATTATCGTTTGTGCTGCAATACTCTATCCTATCCAGTATGGACTCTACTATATGCTTGTTTCTGAGCAAAATTTTAAATCCGGAGAAGAACCTTTTTGACAATCCAATGAGATAACTAGTAAAAGAAAAAAAAAGATAAACAAAGAAGGGAAACTCAATATATATAAGGCTGTTCTTTTTATGTGCCTTGCTGCGGTCTAGTGTTTGCAGGTGTCACTGAAGCGATAACAGTTTCTTGTTTTGTGTTGACTTGTTCCGTTTCATTAGAAGCTCGAGAATCTTTGTTGCGGTGAAATTCTGTATTAACTGCACATGGCGCGTCAACACGCCAGCTACGTATACATAAATAAATAGTCCAATTTTTTTGAGTCCGAATTCTATTTTCTTTTTTATAGGGGTACCCTTTTTTGCAATACGAAATCTTTAGCCAGCAAAATAGAGGTCCAACAAAACCTCCTAGACACAAAATTATCAAAAAA
Organism: Saccharomycopsis fibuligera x Saccharomycopsis cf. fibuligera; assembly: GCA_001936135.1. Taxonomy (NCBI): domain Eukaryota; kingdom Fungi; phylum Ascomycota; class Saccharomycetes; order Ascoideales; family Saccharomycopsidaceae; genus Saccharomycopsis; species Saccharomycopsis fibuligera x Saccharomycopsis cf. fibuligera. The sequence goes on along the minus strand of CP012809.1, from coordinate 3,459,223 downwards.
GGCGCCTTGAAAATTTAAGTACTCAACAGTAAAACTAGTAAGCCAAGTAGCCAACATTTGTGAACCATGTTCACTTTTTGTATTCATTTGTGCTATGCTGTGGAAGCCAAAACTTACCGAGAAAATTTGGGAATTCACATGCGTTTTTTGTCCCAACTTAGCAAGGATCTTCTTGCTGGCTGTCACCTTGAGCTCAAAACCGGTGCTAGCGTACGGACAGCAGAACATAGTAAAGAACCCGTGCTCGTGGGGCTCCAGACCTCGTGCAAATTTGTAACAAGCATCTTGTCTTTTGTCGAGGGCATTCATCGCGTTTTGCATTTGCATCACAGCTGTAATACTATAGAACTAGCTTGTTCATTGCAGTTCGTTACGTTTGAAGAAGCCGGAATGGTGATGTGCCGGCCATATAATGATTTTAAAATTGCCCTCGACTGGAATGGGGCATTTGCAAGAGAGAAACAAATATAGCTAAATATATATAGGCCTAACATACAAGTAAGTAATTCGCTGGTAAAAAACCTGACATTCTTGACATTCTTGACATTCTTGACTTGAATCCGTGTCGTGCGATGATGGTGTCGTGTCATTTAGTAGCATTACATCGATGTGGATCTATATATGTGTGTATCGGACATATTCACAAAAGTCTTTTTCCGTAATGCCTTTTTTCCTGCAATTGAAACATTGGTTAATATCATTTGGATATCTGACGATTATTGTCCATGTAATGCGGTGATAGTTTTTATTACAAATTGCTTTCCAACTGCCAATAAGATGTTACTGCAGAAAAAGCATACTGAAATGAATGGCATTTTTGAACTTTTTTGTATTATCTCTTTGTAAATTTGCAAACCCAACTTAATCTCACGAACTACAACGAACCGATTATAATAGCATGTGAGCACTGGTTACAAATGGATTCTTCGAATTTAATTCGAATTTAATTCTCTTGTCTCCAATACGGCAGACACAAAGCGCTGAAATGACCAATACTCTGTTCCACTTGTCTTGAAACTGCACCAAACTTTTGTTTCTCTAAATCTGCTTTTAGCTTTATGCCTCCCTAGCCTCTTCGTGGCGCATCTTGTGTGGCCTATTACCAAACAAGTTTTTTTTTTTCGCTCTTGACTGGTTTTAAGTTGGTGTGGTATGTTCATAAGTCTATTCCTTAGTCTAAACTTATAAGTTTACTGGTGTCATTTAACCAAGTTAGCAATGGAGTCAAATTTGAATTGGAACAAAAAAAACAACAAAAAAAAAAAACAAACAAACAAGTATACAAGTATCAACAAGTGGGCTGATTTCAAATGACACTATGAATGATAAGTATAATGTGATAAAAAAAAAAGACACTAAAGATGACAAATTCCCATAATTGTGGCCGTAGGCCAATAAACAAAAATGTATGACGTCGAAAATCAAAATAAAATAACAGATAACAATATCGACAAAAAAAAAAGCCAAAATAAAGTAGTTTGCATAATAAACGAAAAACAAAACAATGCACAAAATTCTATACTTCACAAGAAAAAAAAAAACTGAAGCAAATTTCCTACGCCAAAAGTAGACGTTTGATGCTCATTCGGTCATCATTGGCATCTGTCTTTCTCTTGTTGTCAAGGCCATTCTCACCGTTAAGACTAGCATTAGTAAAATTTGCCTCGCTGTCCTTGGCCACCTCCTCTATATCCTCTTCACTTTCTAGATCTGAATCAGATTTCATTTTCAACTTGTCATCTTCATCATCCTTAAGTTTTTTAGAGTCAACGCCCTTGCATGCCTGTACTATACCTCGTTGTACTAGAAGCCCACCCTTATAATATTGTCCATTGAAATTCGTATGACGCGAAAAGTTTCTCACTACTTCTCTTCTCTTAGTGACTGGGTTATAGCCCACATAGCGGCTCTCTTGTCCAGGATGAGCACTGGGGCCACCAGATGATGCAGCTTCAGCAGTGCCAGCACTTGCCGAGTCAAAAGTAAGAAAAGTACCTTCGTTTCTTGGAGGTAAGAACGGAGGGGGAGGGGGTGGAGGAAGAGGGGCAGATATGTAGAATGGAGGAGAAGCACTTTGGTATTCTAAAGGAGGGCTTTGGCCAGCATCAGCGTCCTCAGGTTCAGCTTCAATATCTTTTCTCTTTTCATCAGTGCTGGTAGCAGCGCTAGCATTGCCTCGCTCTTCGGATATATCCCTAAGAACCTTTATTTTTTTGAGATAAGCTAATGTCTTATCACTTTGAAGTCTATCTTTCTCCAAATCTAACTCTTTAGAAAACATCTCTTGGTTATCCTTTTTGTAAAACTGGCGCGACCCGTAAACTTTAAATTCTCCAGAATACAAGTCGCCAACTTTCATTACATTAGGAATACTATTGCCATCCTTCACCGCGTACTGAAAACATTCAAATTTAAACAATTCAAATCTAAGCTTGAAATTTCCTCTTTTCACAACTCCAAGATCGTTGAATATGAAAACCACTACCCTGTTATTGTCATTGTTAATACTAATATTAACGTCCTTGGCAAGTTCGTCCACACTAGTATAAACAGAATTATCCTTAAATGAACTTTTGTCAGAACCAGCCTTTGTCTCTGGATGGAGAGGGTTCGCATACCGCGGTATTGGTCCATTATTAGCTATTGGTTGTAGAGGCTGGCCGTAAATTGGCGGTACTATTGTTGTTGGTGGATATGGCGGCGGGTATACATTTGGTTGCTGAAACTGCTGTTGCATGAAAAATTGCTGCTGTCTATATCTATGGTGATATTCGCTGTTGATTATTTTGAAATCATAGTCCCCAGGCAAGTTGTACAATGCGCCGCTCATCACTTTGTTACCAACAAGAACCTTCTCCTCGGGAATATTTTGATATCTATCTTGCTCTTCTTCTGGTGTAGTTTCCACCACTGACGCTTTCAAGAAAAAAGTTGATAAATTATGGCTTGTAACGTCCATATAGGAACCATCTGCTGCCTCAACATAAACATTTAAGGTTACTACTGGGTGTGGATGTAAGAGTCTTTTCAGTTTGGTGCTTTCTCGAGCAAACTTGGGCTGTTGGAGAAAAGTTAGTACATATTTGGTTTTACGGGCTTTTTCAATGTTGCTGAGAGGCGTGGATTGCAAAACTTTACGCATTTTAGGGGAAGCGAATATCAGTTGAATTGGATTACTATGGCAGGAGTCTAATGTAAAAAATATTTGTGTATGCGTGTGTGATTTAAATTTTTTAAATGAGCCGTTTCTTAATCCACAATTAAAGTAGTGGATTTGTGGCAGTAATGGGTGAGCCTGTCGTGTCTAAAAAATGACAATTAAGAGCTGCAAACCATGAATCTATATGGTGTGATTTATCGAAAGTGAAAGTGAAAGTGAAAGTGTGAATATACTGTTAGATACAGGTATAAATGGCTCTAAAGGTGTATGGTGGAAGGTTAGAGTGATGGAAGAAGAAGTGGAAACTGTCGAGAGGGTGTGCGTGGTTTGTATAAATATTTTTAATGTTGATTTGCTCTAGTCCATCTTTTTTTTTTTTTTAAGTAATAATTTTATTTTTTTGATTTTTAATTTTTTGACTTTTTAGGGGCAGACAGGCATTACTATATAGCTCCAGGTCGCGAGAGGCAATGCAAGGAGCCACTGAACGATCCAAAACCCACAACATCGACCTCAATGCCGGCCAGCGCAGTCTGGTCAGCATGCTATAGCCGAATCCTCAAAAACCGCCAGGTTTCTGCTACGAAAAGAGAGTAAAAAAACCGAGGGATGCCGTGGGCCGCTTACTCACCGCAGCGATTGCAGAAACAGTTGCAGCATCCTGCATTAATGCAGGACTGTCTCTAATAATAATCAGTAAAGTTGGAGTGGGCCGCTGCAGCTACTGCGGAACGCGCTTCACCGTCTTTCAACGTACACATGCTGCCGCCATCTGCTTGCTTCCGCGGGGGAGTAACCGATGGGTACCGCCGGGTTGTCACTGCAAGCAGCAGTTTCCTGCGCGTTGTTTTACTTTTTCTTACTAATTATATATGATTACTTTATTAGAGTGTTGTGAATTTGCTCCAGGCAGCCTACCGTACGGTCATGTAGTGCTGATATACGAGTCGTCTTCCCATTCCCTCAATTACACCCAAATGTTATTTTATAAAATTGTTTCTTTCGTGAGTTTGCATTTCACACTACAAGCCATCTCTCATTAATTATATTGCTTCTTTTGGCAATCTCTTTTTTTACTTTGTTTTTCACAAACTTTGGCAAGCATTTATGGTATTTGTATCTGTTGTCCGCTCAATGCCTCAGGTGGTTGCTGCTGAGCCAGCATTAGTGAACATCCATGGAGGTGCAGGAAATGCGGCCCGTGGGCCACGGCCCATGGGCCACGGCCCAAAGTACTCGAGTGAATCTCGAAGGCATCCTGCAGCGGTGTAAATAAACCCAATACTTTGTCTCTTGCGAGCAGATTGCACATCGCGGACACAAAGTGCCGGCATTACTATATGATTGGCAAATAAAGATCGGTCTGAACATGAAATAGTTTAAGTAAATGAAAGAAGACACGGCACATATAAGCAGTGATTTTCGAGTGCCTGCCTTTCATATTGGATAGCTTTTTTGCCGATGTCGACTGGTACTTATCCTTAAAAGCAGCTTGTACGACTCACATAAAACCTAAGCAGATACTGTAAACATGAAGCTAAACGAAGTGTTCGCACAGTTATAACCCTTGAATGAACAACAACAAGCTTTTTGCCAAATTGTACGAGCTCAGTATTGTTTAATTTATCGAGGCACATGGTTTCTTACAAAAGCAATATGTTACACTGTGCTAAATTGTGCACGAGCGTTTTTTTCTCTTTTAGTTGTCTGCGTCCACGTCAACTTGAGTTTGCATTTAGCATTGAAACGACATACTGGGTCAGGTATCTGCTCATATTTTAGGTACATTTACAAAAGTAAAACTAAGCGAATAAGAAGTACAACACTTTGTGTATCACAGTTATAGCTACAATGTAAATTAAAGGATAAAGAAAAAGAAAACTAAACTCTATAGTTTATTATTGAGCGCTGCAAGTCACTTTTTTAGCAAAAAAAAGTCTGTCGTCAGTCTAAATCAAATAGAGGTTTAGTGAGTTAGCTTTCATTCTTAAGCCGTTCGGAAATTTCAACAGAGAATATGAAAAAATTAAATTGTGACATTTGTTTATACTAATAGTCACGACAAACAAAGCCTCTTATTTTATTTTCGACAAGTATAGTATTTGCAGCGTATTGCGTAAATTTTCTCTTTTTGCCCTGTAATTAGCTTGCTTTTTACAGGTAATTGTATACTTCCAAATTTTTATTACCAGAATTATTCTATGGCGGAGGATTTTCAATTCAGGTCAACTTCATTCTTTTCACTCCATACTTTCTATGCTGTTTATAGTTTTTTGAAAATATATTAGCATATGTCATTCAAACTATTATTGTCTGTTTTGCGCTATTATCAACATGAAGATCTTGAGTTTTATCGGGATAAACTCGTAAAAAGCATACCCAAAACTGCAATAATCACGCCAAAAGCCCCACAAATGATACATCCATGTTTTTGCTAGACCATAATCGATTTCAGGATGCAACGCCACTTACATCAATAGACTGAATCTTAGTATTAAAGCAAACTAATCGGTAAGAATTGGCTTATCTCGCATATGTTTATTGGAGGGGTGTTCTCATATATCACGAATTTTCTTTATCTTATCAAGTGCGGAGTTGTCATGTTTGGCTCTATCAAAAAATAAACTTCCATAATGAAAAGGCAGTTCGAATGTGAAGAGATACAAACAGATTAACAAACACACAAAACAGAAAATAAATTGAAAATCGAAAAACAAGATGAAAAAGCTTAATGGATGATAAAATTATATCAAGTATTAACTAGTGCAACATAGTCGTATGCAATTGTTGTTCGCAAGGCATGACTCAATCTCGCTCAAACCATTCGAGATCTTCCTGACTTTTGTTCGGAACAGGCGGTGCAGAGATTGGACTAGGACTAGGATTACCGTATTGGTCCAACGCAACACCACTGTTGAGAGCCATACCATAGCCGACTAAAGGATTAGCTTCTGCAAATTGGGAACTCCCTAACGGCGATGCAATGCTGCTGTTGCTGTAAACACCGCCCGTGAATTGCAGTTGGAATTGAGATGGTGATTTATTGAGTTGAAATGAAGCTGTGGATGGCAATTGTGGCGCTTGCTGTTGCTGTTGTTGTTGTTGATATGCAAATTGAGACAGAGGTTGAAACCGGCCAGGTTGGAACTGTTGGGAATGGGGAAAGTTGTTATCCAAAACTTCCGAAGGTGATAATGTGATCTTTGGTGGAAGAGATGGTGGAGCGCCAGAAGATTGAGTTTCTCCTGTGCTTCTTGAGCTTGGAGGAGCAGGAAAATTGTTCAATGTTGCCAAGTCTGCAGTGCTTTGAGGAATATTAGGGCCTCTACTGTGATTTGTTATGTTCAAATTAGCACTAGCAGAATTGCTTCGGCTTCGAGGTGGCGGAGGTGGCGGCATTTTACCTGTTAAAGAGTTGATAAACTGGTCACCAGGTGAAGGGCTAGGCTGTGGACTTAGCGACCCAACTCTTAAATTGTTTGTCCCCAACGATGATAGATGATATGTTTGTTGATTATATTGCAGTGGCTGGGGTTGAGGCTGTTGCAACATTCCAGTATTGGCAAAACTTGCCCCACCAGTACCATTGCCTTGTAGTCCAGATGGCTGTGGAGAAATATATGCTGGAGATAATGAGCCTCCAGTTTGAGGCCTCAAATTTCCTAATGAAGAGAGAGCATTGTGACCATTTACTCCGCCAGTACTTGTATTGTTAGGACTCAATCCATTGGGACTGATATGACCTTGTGTTTGGTTAAATGAGTTTCCAATAAATGCCGCACCATTTTGACCGTTAAAGTAGATGTCATTATTATTTGTATTAGTTGGAGCTCCAAAAGCATGATTTTGCTTTAAAAAATGGTTGGCAGAGCCGGTTAAAGTTGGCTGTAGCGGTTGATTAAACCCTGGGTTAATTTTTCCTACATCCATCGTACCTCCCGTATTCGTTGGTACTAATTCTTGAGGTATAGCCGCTGTTTTACCATGCACTAAAGCGCTCTCGATGTTGACGTTTTGAAAATGTTTAAAATTTTCGCCTAAGATCTCCTCTTCGTCTTCAACTTCTTTGTCTGAAAAGTTTCTCACAGGAATTTGATGTTTTTCATTGGGGTTGTTTTTCAACTTTTGTAAAAGTTGGTCCATCGGCAATGATAAGTCCAAACTGTTTCTATCACCTGCTTTGTTGCTGGGTTGTGTATTGGTTGCCTCGCCAACCGTAGCTGATGCCGAGCTAGGTGGGGGTGATGAAACATATGAGTCGTCTATAGATGTAGATGCGACAGTCACAAGCTGATCGCTAAACTTCACTTTCTTCGCTTTTTTTTTCTTTTTACCTTTATTTATTGGCGATTGGCTGTTCTTGTTAGCTGGACGTTCGCCGGTCATTATGAATTTGGCAAAACTATCAAGATCAATTTTGCCATCACCAGCATTACCAGTATTGTTAAATGGATTGCCTATTGGTGTAGTATTACCATTATTCAGCACCAATAGATTTTCTTCGTTATCACTGTCTTCCTCGGTCACTCTTTTCTTCGCCAAGATGGATCTTGGTTTTGGTACTTGACAACTATGCGCAATTAAATTTTGTGATGGCAATACATCCTTCTTAAGCACTGTAACTCCATAAATGTAATGACTTATCAATCGCAAAAGAGCAAAAAATTGCCCTACATTTAGATCTTCATTAGTAGGAAAAAGTCTTTTCAAATGGCTTTTCAATGGCTCGCTCAAATTGAAATTTTTTAGGAACTCTAAAACATCGTTAATCTTGATTAACTTCGCATGTTTCCTGATTGTTATATCATTATACCATCTAAGATACGTTTTACTTTCTTCTGGAGATAGCTGGTTCACTGACAAAGATAATGGTACACTAGTATTTTGAGAGGTTTTTTGTCGGTGTTGTTGGGGCTCTTCTAGCTGTGGATTTAAGCTTACCGAAGTACCATTGTTTGCTCCAATATTTGCATTTTTATGAAGGCCGCTGGAAAGGTCGGACATGCTTCTGCTGCCAGTGGAGTAAGATGTGCCATTGCCGTTATTGCTTATGTTCAAATCGGCAAAGTAATTGGTAATGCTTTGAGATCCAGTTTGCCGACTGCTACTAGCGGGAGCTTGGGAGTTGGATTGATTATCTAGCTGGTTATTGTCAACACTGTTATCGGGATTCTGGACGCCAGAAAAGGCAAACCAATCAAAACTGGACGCATCCATTTCAAAAATCAAAGCTTAGAAGCTTTTTAAAATAGCGCTAAATATAGAGCGATAAGAGTATAACTGAAAAAGAGATAGCTAAACGAAAAAAAAAAAAAAAAAGCTTTTTGATGCTTTTTTTTTCGAGTGCCAATAAAATGAAATAGTTGAGATAGTTTGTCTTCTGGATGTCTCCTATCTTCAGTGAAACAACACCCAATGCTCGCGAGATGCTGTACAAAATGCGTGATAAAAAAGGTGGTGATGTTGGCGAAAACAAAACAAAGCTGTTAGTTTAAGCAGTGAAGAATTTGATCAAAAACAGTGTATTTACGCGGTGGAATGAGATTGGATGGTTAGGAGATGGGAGAATTGCACTTACAATTCACGGGTGTCCTAGTTGAGTAATGATCCAGTTTTGTTTTTGGAGAAGAGCCAACTCTTCCTACTACGTATTCTCAAGCTCCAAACACTCGTCCTGCCACATCACGATTATGTAATCAGCATGTGACGTGCAGTCGGAGCTCGCGATGCCGACCTAATGCCGAGTGAAAAATCAGAGGAAAGAAAAAAAAATCACCACGATGGTGATCTAATAGCATTTGGAAATACTGGAGATGGAATACTAAGACTACAAAGCACCACTGCTTCAATGAGAAATACATTATGTCTAGTGTGCAGACATTGTTGTTGCTACAGCAGACCGATACAGTTAGTCCGAGTGGCTAATGTGCGGCTTTTAAGGAAATCAACCATAAATGTTTCAAGCATAATAGTCCGAAGACATTTCTGGTTTTTCAACTCAACAAAGAACACCGAAGAAACACTGCAAATCGAACAAAAGGAAAGTCTCGAGAGAAGTATAAATGAAACACTAGCAGAAATGGGGTTTAAATTGCAGAAGGTTCGCAGTGAACTTCTCTTAAAAGAGCAGAAAAAACATTATGACACAGTGCGTGAACTGAATTCTGAGACTGGAAAACCATATCAAGCTTACGAAATTCCTTTTAATCTTGCCCGAAGTGTTTTAAACTTGCCTGTGCTAAGTCCCCGGGTGTTAGGAGAAGCTGAGTCGTTATGGATTAATTTTTCAAACAACTATGACGTAAATTATATGAAGGGAATATTGGTCGAAAAGACCAAAACACCAAATGATCTAAGAAATTTTTGGATAGCATCTATAAGATTATCGATGAGCGGAGTTCAGCTTCATAGAGATTTTATGTACTTGGTCGGAGAGTTATGCGAATCAGTCAAACAGAATGAAAGCTTGAGGGCTAAGTTTTTTTGTGACGATTTTTATGACTGCCTTGTGGGTAGCCATTTCTTGAATACAAATACCCATATGGTGAAATCCATACATGATGAGATATACCCAGTGTTGAAGCCAAAGCGCTTGTTGACAATAATTAAAAGCTGTTATCTAGCAAGCATCAAGTCAGATTTTGAAATGTCAAAACAACTTGAAGCTTTATTTTATTTACAAGAGAACATCAACCAGGGACAGGGAGAAAAAAAAATTGGCAATGGATTTTATCAAACTTTGATCCCATATTTATACAGTGCCCTTTTAATTGAAGAATCTCTTAAATTTACGGCAATCAAAGAAAAGTACCCAGACAACGAAGGTCCAGCCGAGAATGTGAGCTCAGATTTCATTGATACACATAAGGCTAGCAGTTCCGAAGCTTCACGGGAAGCCAAGTATTATAATTTCATGAATGCTATTACTAACTCAGAGTCATTTTTTTTGGTTATGGAGCACCATTTGCTATTATTACTGAAAGGTGATATTCCTCTGTCATCATCAGACATAAATGATCTTCTCACATATATGAAATCTTTAGCTGCCAATGCAATGTTTATCTCCAATAAAAATAAAACGCCATTGGAGCCAAAGTATGAGAAGTTAAAGCATGTGATGAATAGGACTTTTGATGAAATTTTCTTCAATGAGCGAAATATGTTGAGCATTTATGGTAGCCAGAAACTGTTGAAAAAAAAGACCAACGAGGAAAATGGGTGGTTTACTCCACAATTCATTAAGTTGATGGTTACGTATTGTTTTATCGAGAATGGTTACAATACAACAGAACGTTTGGAGCAGCTTATTCGAAAAATACCCAAAGAGTATTACGTTGCTAATCCAGTATTCTGGAACTTGGCTTATAAATTATGTTTTTTCAGTGAGAAAAAGTATATGATATTTGCGCAACTAGATAAATTGTATGCAAGGTATGCTATTCCTGACAATCAAGAGCGACACAGTATTCAAGATTCTATTTACCACAACTACGGGTTTCATGAAGCCCTTGAATATAAATTGTTTAGCAATTACCACGACAACAGGATGCCAGAGTTTCACGCAATGATTGATCCAATAGTTGATGATTTTTTCAATAAAAAAGGCTACGAGAAGCTTTTTCAGGACATTAAGTCTCAAGACAAACTTTACGGGCTTTCGCCTCGAATTCTCGGTATTCATTTAAGATCAATAGCCACTGGCGGCGAATACTTAAAAGCTTTGGATAAGGCTGGTTTTGTTGTCGCAGAGTTGGACAAAAGTTATACAGTTAGAAAACAGTTATGGCTGGAGAGTTTCGAGCCGCTTAGTATGACTTTGCTCTATGAATTTGTTGAACAAATTGTTAACAATTTTATTATGGGCGTCATGATATCTATTTCTAAGGATACCAATTTGCTGTCGTTGGAGATAGCTAAGCGCAATGAAAAAGTCATTACATTGATGGGAGAAATAGTTCTGATATTGGACAATACTACTAATTTCCCTTTATCCAAATTTCCGGTTGTTTATTACCACTTGATTAGTTTTTTTTTGAAATTGCGCGATTATTCGAAAACTAGAGAGTTTTTGGACATGTTTTTTAGCGATATAGACGAGGCTCATAAGCATGAAAAGGAAACCAGTCCTTTTGTATTCGAAAATATTTTTAAAAAATTATTGTATGCACGTCACGAGCAACTTAAGTACAAGCTGCAACACGACAGCGACAGTGTGAAGATTATTAATGAAATGATACACAAATCCTTGCATTATATAAACAAAGTGCCAGCTACATCAAGATTCAGGCCGCAAGTGTGGCAGCATTTGCTATTCTCCCTTAGTAAATCTGTACCAAATTTTGGCCGGTTTGAAGATTACATCTTTTGGGTTATTGACATGATACAGCACTCTGATTTTTATTTGAATAATGGTGTCAATGGTAAAAGCAGTTTACCCGCCGCCGAAACTACCAAATTGACGAATAATAGCAATACTATAGGATATAAACTGTTTCCTGAAAATGCAATGAAGGTGCCTTGGCTAGTATTTGAGTCGTTACCATCCGATAGTGGTAATTGTATTACAGATGGTAAGGCTGCAGTAGGCGGTTCAATGTTTGAACCACAGCTATTGATGCGAAGATTTTATATGGACATTCATGGGTTATTTAATCGACAGATGTTGGTATCTATAGTAAAAGCAGGGGCACGCCTTCAGCCGGATAAACCGTACGTTGGGTTTGAGTTGGTGCTAAAGTTATACAAGATGCATCTTATCAATAGCAAGGTTGTGAAAAATCTGGAAACTCATTTAAAGCGGATGATTATTAGCGTTTTGAAAGCACTATTTTTGGTTGATAACAATAGTTTGTCGTTGGACTGGCAGGCAGCTAAACGAAAGAGAAAAGTTCTTGAGAAGTTGGATTATGAAACTGATAATGAAGGCGATCAGTTAGGACGAAAGCCACTTACACTAAAAGAATGTGTAAAGAAGTTTGAAGAGATTGGAGGGGAGTTGTACGATAAGATTGTGTAGAAGATAGTTTAATAGACGAGGTGACGTGTATATACGCATTTGCATAATATAATTTCCATAGCTCTATTACTGTCGAAATACTATAGTCTCATATTTTGTTGGCACTATTTTGTACATTCGAGGCTGCTTCGGCCACCACAGCCAAGGAGTTGTCAATTGGCTGGATACGGTAAATTTCAACAATTTTAGTCACAAGGGCAATTTGCATTGCGAGTATTGGACTCGCATATATAAGTTTGTACAGTATAAAAACAGTTTATGAGAATGTGATGATCGCCTAGAGCCATTTCTTAGAAAAAAAGCTTATTGTTTCGTGACTTTATTAACCTTTAATATTTTAGCTTTGGCAGATATATTTGAAGTGAGTCTCTGTATTTATTATCCATCCTGACTTTGAATACTTCTGTTTTGGGGCCCCAAAATCCAGTATATACGCGTATTGAAATGTTTCAAGAAGAACAAACTTAAGAGACCAAGGAATTGTCAAAAGTTACTCTGACAACGGTGAATAACATTATACATATTAAAATTAACGATATAGTACTCATAGACGTATGTTATGGTGCATTACCATATATTTAAATGTCCAGTGATTATCAACCAAGCCATGACAGTAATAATGAAAGCTTTCCATCAAAAGTGCATCTGCAAGCTGTGTAGCGTCAAAATTGGCATTTAATGATCGACGCACAATTTTGAGGAATTTGAGAAGTTCAAGCTTATAACAGAGTTAGTTGCCACAAACAGTGCTACGCTAGACTGGCTCAAAGATGGCATTTGTAAAGAAAGTTATTACGCTTAGCAGCTATAGCCACAATAAGGTTGAGCAAAAACCTGGAAACTTTGAAGTTGTTTGATCTTCAAAATCTAAGTTGCTTGATATCGGAAAATTCTATTTTTTTGATTTTTCTCCTTCCTCCATTCAGGACTTTTTCCAGTTACCTGTGAGTAAAATCAATTTTGCAAAACTGTATATGGTATAGTTCTGTCTCTCAACTATGCGTTTGAATCAAAATTTATATAGCCCGTGTTGACGGGCTACTGCAGATAACCAGATTAAGTAGGCGAAGAAGTTGTTATTCTCAGTAGGATTTATGCAACGCTGCAGAGCTCTATTGCAGCATTGCAGCATTGCAGCATTGCAGCATTGCAGCATTGCAGCAAGCACAATCGAAGATGCTACATAGTAGCTTTTTCTTCGAGCACTAAGTTTGTCTCACTGTTTTCAAATCCAACTCCGTATTTTTTTTTTTTTTTTTTTTTTTACATTATTTACTTTTTCGTCTCTAATATTGAATTGATAACTGGTTTGCAAACAAATTAGCGGAACTTAAACTTGCTCAGAGCTATAATGAGATACTCTTTTATGGGGGAATTTGAGAACTTGTTTGTGGTTTACTGCAAGCGCGGAACTTTTACTTTTTTTTTTAGCTTTGTGTCACCACTAGTGCTGCAGACTATGCAGATGTCTCAAGTTATGACCCTTTGCTCATGCAAGAGAAAACTGCCAATGTCTGCCTAGTTAACGAGCACTTGTGTTTTGTGGCTCTTAAGCTAAGCATGAGACTAACATTTTATGAAGCTTGTAATTCGGCCAAAAGGTATTTTTAAACGTGTTCACCATTTTCATATAAGGAATTTTACACGGCTGTAACATTCAACTAGCAAAGACCATTCATTGAAACTTTCAGGTAGCGACAGCAAGCCTAGACCATCTTCATCGAAAAGTGGAAAAAAAAGTGCACAGTGCGCACTAACTCGTGCATGCAGGAATCTGTAATTCGCTGTTATGTTCCGCATATACACACAAACAACTATGTGCATGCATGTGACACTTGTACGAGCGGATTTAGTTTGAACTTTATCCGTACTTGTTTTAAGGCGAGTAGACGCATTTTTCATGATGTATATAATTTGAGGCCCTCTGCTCTTTTTCGCCGGTCCAGGCTTCTGCCGTGCGGCACCGTACTGGAAAGTACAAGACATAAAAAAAAGTGGACATTTTTTAAACGCTGTATATTAAGTAAATTATGATGTTACAGTTGTGTGAATGCATTTACAATTATCATGGCCCAAAATTTTCCGTAGAATACTTGCACTTTGATGGATGTGGAGTAACATATCAAGTAACAAACTACGTAGAATCTCGCGCCACTAGGATGCCGGTGTATGCTTTGGTTACTTGGACTGTGCTTGTGAGCGTGCCTTTCTTCAGTATACTCGTCGCACAATTTCTGTGCGTTCTCACTGACTAGCATTGTGCATAACCTGAAATGGTTTCGGATTTTGTATTTTTGGAGGAAATTTTCTTCAATAAATGCCGTTTGGTTTACTATTCGATTGTCCATGGAATAATACATGTGACACTTGCCTTGAAAAAATCATGCCACCTTCAACTGCCCGCATGAAGAGAATATCGACGGGCTATAAGCCTAATGAAATACTTCCAAATAAGGAAATTTTGGATTTCATTTTCTTTATTTTTCTTTGCGGCTCTTGGGGACACTGTCTTCCTTCACAGAATCTTGATGTAAAGACGGATTTTCTAAACATGTTTTTGAAACTGAAAAATGTAGCAAAGACTCTGATGCAGCATGTGTTTAGGTTATTCAATATTAAATATTGGTTGATTTTAATTTTGACATGGTGTCTCTGCGCAGGTATTACAGGCTAAAAAGCAGTCCTGCACAATTTGAAGAGCTGTTTGTAATGTAGTTGAGGCACATTGCTGTTTAGCTCCTACTCATAATGTATCAGCGACAGCATCCTGCGACACTATGCAGAGTATCTGTATACCCTCTTTTACAAGTGTAGGTTCGAAACCCCAATCGCGGGGCTCTATCGAAGGGTCGATCGAGACCAGCAATAAGTCAAACTACAATTATGATGAACTAGAATAAGAAGCAAAAACATATATATTCAAAGACAACTAAGGCTGTAGGGTTGTGTAAGGGCAACAGCAATCGTTCAATGCTAACTCAATTGCGGGGTAATTCAATAATAAAAGAAAACATGCAAGTGATTTCGTGATTGTTTTTGAAAAAGTAGGGAGAAGTTGATAGTGATTGTAATGAATCTTCTGAACTCGCATTGGAAGTTGCTACTCAGCACTAGAAAGGTTTTTAAATGTGCTATCTGTCAACGTTTCAAGCTCAGGTGTTGAAAGATTCATCAAATACCATAAAACACAGGTTTAGCACAAGGTTCTCTCTACTTGAGTCCAAGTGCTTGCTTGCTAGCAGAGTTGATTTTTGCAGCGCTGTTGGCTTTTGATTACGCGCAGCTAAAGCATTGTAAATCCTTTTTCAAAGCTAAATATAGCACCGACTCATAAAGTTGGGGTTGTGCTTTTGAGTTTTTGCTATGCTCAATCTTATCGTAAATACACTCGCTTGATCGGTACCATATGAGTATCAACATTATACCAACATGGTGCCTAGTTTATGCTCCCATGTACTTTTTGAAATCTATTCTGACCTTGAACGTGTATTCAATAATAAAACTATGCCTTTTTTTTTTTTTTTTTCGTTTTTTTGATTAACATTTAATAGATTACTCAACGACATGCTTCGTAATTGAAGCACAGCACGAAATCTTTGGGTTTTTGAGGCAAAATTGTGCATATATTGTGCTCACTTCATGTCTCAGGTCTAGCAGGCAAACTGTACTATACTGTTGAAAATCTAAATGACGTGTTTTTTTTTTCTTTTTTTACTATTCAGATTAATAGAGCTTTTTTCTTCATTAATATTTTCATTTTTCAAATGGAATCTCATCTCAATGTCGAGCCGGAAATATTGGCTATTTCACCGAGTAACAACAGCCAAAGTGTGTGTTTGATGAAATTTCACATCAAAGTATTCGCAGCATCTTTCGTCAAAAAATTGTGATTGAGCCTGCTCCTATATGGGCTATATTTTCAATTGTGTTGATAACTCCGCAGACTTTCAAGTTTCTCGATTCACTTCCAGTTCAGACAATAAAAAATATGTCATGCTATACAGCACACATCGAATGCTGGCAAATTATTCGAATGATAATAGGCAGTCTGTGCAGCAATAATCCAACACCAGACATGTTTTCTTGTAAACCGAATCCGGATCAATAGAGGAGTTATTTAGCATCGCTCTAGATACAATAGCAGTTATTGGAAAGAACTTACAAAGGGAGAGTAAATTGTGACTAAGGCCTTAAGGTATAGGCGAAGTTCACGGAGCGCACTGGAAAGTATTGCAAACTGTTAAAGCCATGTCAATCGCTACTGTAGCTGCCAAACTAAAAAGATTTGCTTTAATGGCATATGTCGGTGTTTTGACTAAACTATAGTTTCGTTTCTCTGCTGCGCTGCTGCTCTCCGAATTAGACTTTAGAATTTACTGTCAAAATATTAGAAGCTTTCGCATATATCGTAGCTAACAAATTCTTTGGTCTCTCTGCAACCAAGGCCTTGACAGCACGACCAATATGGAGTACGCAACGCTCAGTTTAGGACAAACTGATATACCAGAATTATAATTCTCATTTACCCAGCAAACTTGACCAAGCAAGGCATTTTCTTCGCAATTCTAACGGCAGCAATTTTGTAGCAGCAAATTTGCTTGCTGTATGATCACATGATTGTCATACGTGTTGATGTGGAACTATGCGCTGATATGTATACAGAGGTGCGCTCAGTCTGCAAGAAACAAAACTTTGCAGAGCGTATACAAGTAGCCCTGGCTTTAAAGTTCGCGCTAGAGCTGGGAGCTAAGTTTGTGCTTATACATGCCTATTTGAATGCAGACCACTGCATGCCTCATCATGCAGTATAGCGTCTTATGATGCATTGCTCAACGCCTTTGTTGTCTGCTTCTTTAGTTAATTCTCTGAATTCTATTTTTCTTCTCTGCAGTTTTGCTCTGCTTCCTTTTCCTTCTTGTTTTCTTTCTCCGATAATTGCAACAGAGAAAATTGCTTTCACTTTCTTCTTTGTCTTTCTTCCTCTTGCACAGAAATAAAATAAAGCTTTTTACGTTCAATTTGTCTTTCAGACCTCATTCAGTTTCGCGTTTATTTTTATAATTGTTGTTCATCGGCTCATCTGGCAACAACAGCTTTTTGAATTCTGTCAGCTTTACTTTAGTTCACTTCATTTCGGTTCACTTCATTTCGGTTCACTTAATACCAGACATTACCATCGTATTCCTGTGTAGGAACCACACTTCTTGATCTTTCCTTCTTTTTTTTTTTTCTTTTTATTTTCTTTTTTTTTTTTGAATTTTCTTCTCTATTATTCGAGCAGTTTCTCCCTTTGCTTAGTTTCTCTTTCAATTCCTTTGGTTCTCCCCGGGGCTCTAGCATTCAATTTCCTTTTTGGCATTTTTTTCCTGTTTTTCTAACTTGGTTGTGTGTGTGCCGCTTTTCTTGCCTTACTAGTTATTGCTCTCGCGTTACACTATAAATTTCCTCGGCCTTCTTGATTTTCCTATCCTTTTTCACAAAAAAAACGGAACTGTCCAATTTTTTGTGCTGGTTTCCTGAAAAAAGAACGGCTGATTTTTCAAAGTTATTCATCCACAGAATCAAAGCACAATCAAGCCCATAAGAGTTTATTGTGGCATTAATCACTATATTAGCTGCTTCATTTTTACTTACCGCAGAATCATATTACGGCTTCAAGCATTGAAATCAAAAACCTTAAAAACCAGCGGCAAAAAGCTATTTGAACAAGAATTAGCAAAAGCAAAAGCAAAAGCAATCAAAAGACAAATAGACCAATCTTTTCCGCTATCTAGTCAAATTTTATTCTTATTTATCTAGATCAACTTTCCATTCACCACTCAAAATCAATCTAATTCATCAGCTCTACCCTCATAATTAACATACTTTTGGGAATTTTCTTCGATTATTCTTTCAAGGTTTAACTTAATTTGAAAGTATTTCTCAAAGGCGAAAAGAATTAAGTCACAATCTGATTTCGAAACACAACCATGTCTGGGACAAAAATAACGCCAACTTACCGAGGCTATATATATTCAACAAAAGACGCGCTTCTAGTCGTACAGGCGGCTTTAAACAAGCAGCTACCGACCGTTCCAAGACGCCCTCATGATAAAGAAAGACCAACATTAATACAATCTGGAAATGTTTTTGTTTTTATCGAGGAAAAATCAGGTGTCAAGAGATGGACCGACGGGGTGTCGTGGTCTCCTTCGAGAATCTTGGGAAGATTTTTGGTCTACAGAGAACTAGACCGTGCGGCTGCGAATGACAAAGAAGGGAAGAAGAAGGGAAAAAAAGATAGCAAGCGAAAGTCAGTGAATTCACCAACTGCATCTACATTTTCACCAACACATCCTCAAAATAACCACTCGATCTCGTCAGCATCCAGCTTAGGAGTAGGTGGGCCATTTACTGCCAATGATATGTTAATCAACCCTTCTCAGACGGTTCAAGGAGCAAACTCTGAGCAGCCTAACAGATCTTTGGTGGGCTCATTAGTCACCTCATATGCATTTAAAGATAATGGGTTAGTGAAAAAAACGTTGTCGCTTACAATCTCGCGTCCAAATAACTACAATAATTTTGTTGGAGACGCCGCCTCAAATCAACCACCAACGCTCACTGAAACTGTTCACCTAATTTCATACTACAATACGAAAGACGTTATGGACCATTTATTGATGAAACCATCCCAAGATCCTCAATTAAAGGACATACAGCTTTCTCCTGAGTTGTGGAATGCAGTGAAGGAGTCATCATTAGGTGGTAAAGTCCCTATTGAAGACGAAGCCTTTTACTTTTTGGAAGGCAACCAAGGAAGCAACCCCGGCAGTATTAGCAATATTAATTTGCCTAATAATGCCGGTAATCCTCTGATTCAGTATTTCCAGGCCTTGCCTCACACTCTGCAACTTTCTCTGCAACAACAACAGCAGCAGCAGCAACAACAACAACAACAACAATTATACCATGGACATATTCCTCCACCTCCCCCACACAATAACCAAACTTACTTACCTCCATTAAACCATATGGAATACACTATTCCAACGTTTAATAGCGCTACTACCAGCAGTCCTACTAATAATAACGGCCTTAGTGGTAATGCAAGTAATACAGGTTTCAATAATGCAGTGGTACCACCAGGACAGTTTCCACAAATTGGCCAACCACTGTTCTATAATCCGGTGGTTGCCAATAATTCAGGTAATGCAAACGCTGTTAAGTATGGCGCATCGCCTAGTAACACGCCTTCCAATACTGCTTTCCAGCAAGGCTCTCAGTTTTATAATCAACAAACTGCTGCAAATACTCCTAGCAATCCTTACAGTAAGGGAGGATTATTGCCCAATTTGAGTGGAGGAGACGCTCAAGTGAAGTTTGAACAATCACCAATACCAGCTAGTAACACTGGAAGTACTAATAAAGGATATCAGTCACATCAGCCACAGCCACAACAGTTACAACAACAGCCACAGCAACAAAAATTCAATGGTAACTATATACCCTCATATGGGATTGGTCAACAGGGGCAGCAACCACCTCAGCAATCGCCATATGTTAAAGTTGAAAACACAAAGCCAAATCTCGGAGTGGTTGGAGGTGCCGGTGGATATTCTAAAGCACAGCACCAATTTTATGGTCAAGCCGGCAATGCTAATCCTTTGCTTGGTGTTGGTGGTTATGGTCAAGGACAGGGCCAGCCAAGTCCTAGTGGTCAATATGCATCTACTCAACAGCAACCGCAGTCCCAACAGCAATATGGGAATACCGCAAGTAATCGGTGGTACTATGGAGGAAATAATGGCGGGCAACAGCAAAATCAACTAGAGGATGGCTCTAATTTTTTGAACCAAGGTTATTCAACCAACGGCTTGTATCCATCAAATTGAGGATTAATAGTTGACTTATGCGTCATTATCTATTTTTTGCTATTCTTAAATCACCAGTGATAGCACTTCTATGTACAGTGGACAACCTTTTTTTTTTGTTTTCTTTATCTGTTTATTTCTTTTTTATTCTTTCTATTTTTTTTTCAAGTTTCTTTCTCTGCTATTACTAGTACTGATGATCACTTATTACTTTTACTATCCAGCATTTATAGCTACTAGTATTTACTTTTGTTTTGATTTTTTTTTTTTTTTTTTCTGTCGGGCACTCGTTTTCATTTTTGATAATCTTTCTTTTTAATTTTTTGTCCCTTCCTCTGCTTGATTATTTGTGAACTATGTACATTATAATTCCTATCTTTCTTTTATTTTGTGTTTGATTTTCAATAGTATTTATTTGTTCAGGCTGCTCTTATCTGCAAACTCTGGATAGAATTTGTAAATCTCTATCATGCTGCAGGTTCTATTGTTCCTAATGAACTATGTTTCTACCTTAGATTATCCTCGGCATATGTTTGCTAAGCATTTGCTTAGCCTCGAACTGTTTGAACTACATAACTCAAAACACTGAGCTTATAAGATAGATAGCGTTGAGGTTCTGCAGCGCATTATGCAATCGCGTGGTGCTTTGGCAGCAATAAAGTTACAGGTAAGAAAACTAGGCAGCAGTAAGCGATTTCTGGGAGGAGACAGCGATTAATCGCTTCGAGATAAGAGCCGGATTAGCGGCTCCACCGAAGCTTTCCCCTAACTAACTTATTATATAGATTCTAGTTTAAGAAAGGGAAGAACACAAGGCCCAGCTGTACCATGGTACGCAGTACTGCGCGAATTAAGCGAGCACAGCAGGTCCCAACTCAAGTTTATAGGATTAGTTATAAGAACCCTTCATTCATTGTTTGTGTAAATTAATCACTAGCATTGTTGATTGTATTACAAATTAGCCGAGCTAACCCGGTATTTGTGGGGCGAGGTTTGCGGCAATATGATATATTATATGTTACACTGGTATACCACGGAGTGCAGTTGTTTTGTGCCACTCTAGTGGCTTGACACATAAACGGAAGGAACTGGAAGGAACTTTTACAAAGATCGGAATCACCGGCAGGCGTTTCCGCACACTTGCGTCAACGCTGCACAGCATAGCTGCCAAAACACATCCGTGCACCAGTTCACCATCCCAACATTCTTGTACACTAAGCTATGGTCTACGTGCCTGAAAGCTTTTATAATTTCACATATTTGGTCTCATACACCCCCTTCTTTCTATCTTTTGATTTATCCTTAACAAATTCTGTGAATTCGGCGAATCCACAAAAGCCATGAATGTAAAGTTCGCAGCTTAGTCTACGTCTTATCACTAGATAAAATAACCAAAATATATAATCTTCATAATGAATGGAGACAAATGAAACAGAGAACGTCATGAAAGAAACAAGAGAAGAGCAGAAGAATATGCTGAAAGAATATTAACAAAATTCGGAAAATTTAAACATGAAACAGTTGGTTATTCTACTGCTTATAAGAAATTTAGAGTTGAGATCACAAATTCAGAACTAAACAATACTAAATAAGTAAATGTGTATTCGGTGCACTAGTAAATAACAACATTATAAAGCATTTCAGCTATCTTGCGTTAGCTTATCAGATACATCTTCACCTTCAACATTACGCTCCTCTTCTGCTTCTTCCTCAGCGTCTTTTCGCAATTTCAAATCATCTTCTGCTAGTGTCCTTATTTTATCTTTCTCTGGTGCCACTAGTGGAAGGCTCTTCTCTTGGAGTTCGACAACTTCTCCCACGAATTCGTCATGTAGTTCAGGAAATACCAGGTTTATTCTGTCCCACGTTTGACTCCACAAGTAATCATTCTCGTCAACATTTAAATACTGATGATTTTGCATGTAAAGCAAAGAGTTCTTTATCAACTCTTTCGACGCCTCTTTAATCATTTCATTGTTTTTAGGTGTAATAGGTAACTTTTTCTTGTTTTTCAACTGAAGCTGAAGCTGTCTGTGCTCATCTATAATCAAGTTTTTGAAGACATCAAGTAAGGTTAGCCAGATGTAACTAAGCTCAGAGTTTTCGCTGTATGTTTTCTCTTTGATAATATAGGACTTGTTCAAGTACTGCAAATAAATTTTGGTTATACTGGACAAAACGTCAAGCTTAGTTTTGTGAATGCCGTAGTAATCACAGTATAGAACTTCATCCTTTAATAGCTCTGTCACTAACGGAAATACATCCAATTCAAATATACCCCTAGCAGTAATAAATTTCTTGTTATCAAAATCTAACGAAAGCAAGTTCGTAGTAAAAACTTTTAGAGCATGGTTTCTAATTTCTCTGCAGGGATTGAATGTTTGATGTCCCAATGCCTGGATCAACGCATACCAGCAGGATGTCTTGGTTTTATTCTCAACTTCAACAAAATCAGTCCGAGACACCACGCTCTTCAAATCAGATGTCAAATTAATCGATGCAATAGATAGATCTATTAAACCCTTATGTGGGTTTGTATCTGGTAGCTTTTTATTGGTAAGGTTTGTATCATCATCCGCAGCCTTATCGCTTCGTGCTGCGATGTATTTCGCCAAGTCTGCTTCTTGTTCATAGGCGCTTCCAATGGCCCCAATCAGAGACACCTCATCTAAAAGTCCAAGTACAGACATATAATTTTCAGGAACAATTTTTTCAGGGTTGTTTTGAATTAAACTAGTAACAAACTCGAAAACTTTGTCAGTGTAACTAAAAATACTAGCTATCCTTCTCAATAACTTCCAATAATCCACAGATGTAATGACAACTAAGTATTTCCAGTCTTTACTATCACCCATGAAGTGCACTGTTTCTATTAAAATAGTATGTCCGTATTTTTCAAGAATCACATTATCGATACTAGATAAAAGCTGTAGTGACTTGCGTAAAATGTCTTCACCACCTTCAAATATCTTGTCAGTATTGTTAAATAAGATAAAAATGTAACTAACTAGCCTCACAATAAATGTCTCATTAAATAGCTTTCGGTTGTTTCTCTCATTCACAGCAATAAGTTTCTCAATACTCTTAAGAATGCGTTCATGGTACTCATCGACATAATTTGTATCTTTGAATTTAACGGCTAGTGCTACTGCTGACTCAAAAATAAATAAAACGTCACTCTGGTACACATCTTTGCTATTTTTTGAATAATTTGGAAGCATTTTTAGTAAGCCCAAAATAAGTTCTTTAATATTAACCGCATTTGCTTCCAGAAGATTATCAAATATGGTGTCAACTTTCGAAGTTTTAACACAACTAATAGTCAGAAGAGTTGCATCTATCTCTTCATTTGTAGGTTCCGGCGGTTCATCAGAATTTATCTTCAAATAAGAGGTGAAAGCACTGAATAAACTTACTTCCTTTTCCTCGTCCTGGTTCTTATTGGACCTATCTATAACATAACGTGGCTTAACTTTCGGTAACTCTCCCAAGTAATATTGGCTTTGAAAACTTCTAAAAAAGTTACCATCTATTATAGAGTTCTCGTATAGCTTCAAAATGATAATTAGGATCTTAGACCATGCTTTGGAAAAATTAGAAAAATTACTTTTGCGTATAATGTTAAATAAAGCAACGAGCGAGATTTGTGCTTTAAAGTCCCTGCCAAACCAGGTCGATGTTTCGCTAACGGTTATGATACTGACCTCACTGTCAGTGTGATGCCCAGAATCCACATTTTTAACATTTTTTCTATTTCCATATATTTTTTGGGAATCGTTAGACTTGACACTATCCAATGCATTAGGGTCTTCTATAACATCACTTTTAGAAACTTTGCTCTCACCAACATCAACGCTTTCAGGTCGCGGCAACTTGATTTGAGTCGTTGGAATAACATCTCTAATGAATTCATCGTCACTTTGTATTAATTCGGATTTCTTTTCATTAGTTAAAGTTGTTAATCGAGCCAATTTAACCAATATTGTATCTAAAACATTGTCCAAATTGTAATAATTAGCAATGTTTGAGCACTTATCGATAATACTAACAAGCTTTGCAACTCTGTGGTCATCACTAGTTTCTTCAAATACATGAATAAAGGTATTTAACAACATAGGAAAAGACTTTTCGAACAAAACTCTGTCAAACTGGGAAACTAGTACTTGGTCAATGTCTTTGATTGTAACACTGCTAGACTTCAACTTTTTAAAATCGTTTTCATTTTTTTCTGACTCTTTGAGCGATCTTTCAAAAGCAAACACAAAGTTCTTTTCATTGGCATCATTTGTACTATTGATCAAAATATCCCAGCTGCCCGTGAACCATTTATCGGTACCGTAGTGTTCTTCAGGAATAATAATCTCTCTACTCTTTATAGAGTTGTAGGTAGTTCTCAAGTACCACTCAGGGTAGTCTTTACCGTCTTTATACACTCCTCTTAAATTTTTTCTGAAATCTTCAAATGTCATATGCTCTTTGACTTTAGGATTATGGAGATCAGTATTCAACATTATAATGGCATAACTCAAAATAAAAACCCCATCTTTCTCTGGGGTTACAGGCTCAAGAGGCTCTTTGGTTGACAATCCAGATTTATAATTTTGAAGAGCAGTTTTGTATTCTTTCTCCATATCATCGTAGTTTTGATCATTAACATATTTGTCTGCAAAATTTTCCACTACTCGTTCAATCTGTTGAGATTCGCCAGGGATTCTGAACTTTTGCAACAACATTCGCAATGACTCATCGACTCTCTTTCCTTTAAAATTGAAGTGAGACAAAAAGTTTATCAAAATAGGTAAGTTTTTAGGCTTGGTAATAAACTCACCAACATTCTTTTTATTTAGTAAAGCTGCCTTGTAGTAAAAAAATTCACCCAATTCTTTTTGCTTCTCATCTTCAAAAGAGTCTTTTGATAAGTATTCATATTCTTTCAATGTCTCAAGACCACCCTTAAAGTCATCATTGTTCAAAGCAGTCAAAATTTTTAGGAACTGCTCTTTTCTGGCTTTCATTTTTAGTACCTTGTTTTGGTCAAACCTGGCTTTATCAAAACTAATGCCTTCTTTTTTCAAAGCTTTAACTCTTGAATTAAGGCCGTTGATAAATTGAAGAAGACCTTCCAAGCAGATCGGCGGAACATTGTTTGTTGTTATAGTTGCACTGGATGATTCTGCAAGTTTGTTCAAAAACTTAATGAAAATCAAACTAATATTCTTTGAGTCGAATTTACAGTCAAAACTGATGAACAAATTTATTAACAATTCAGATGAATGAGACCACAACAAACTTAACGACTCAATGATTAGTTCTTTGGCCAATGGATTGCGTGAGCTAATAACAGCTCCTTGTATTGGTGTGGCGGCTCTAGTAGGCCCTTTTGATGCTCCAGTATTTTGTCTCGATAACTTTGGTGGTGTTGAGATTTGTTCATCTGTGGAGCGTTGTGGGTTAGCGTTCTCATCTATACTTTCATCTAAATGATTGAATTCATCTGCTGGTAATATGCTTTTGAAGATATTTTCGTAGGCAAATTCTAGCTGCAAAGTTAAGTGCCCACTCAATATTAAATTTAAACTAATAAAACATTGCAACGCGGCTTGAAGCAAATTTAAACTATCATTTTTTAATATTATTGTCAATAAATTTTTGAGTAACTGGTTTTTAACCAATTTCAAAATAGAGCCGAATTGAGGCATATCTTTCCCAGAAATTTCAATAACAGTTGATAAGAGACTTAAAACAAATATCTTTGTTGATTCAGTATGGTAGTATTGATTTTCAACGGAAACAATGGAAATAAGATTCAAAAGATACTGGAAAAAAAATTTAATGTCAACAGAAAGATGCTCATGGCGTTTTGGATCCAACAAAAATTTCATTTTGTTAAAAATAATTATTGTTATAGTGTTCAAAGATTGCTCAGCATAGCGTCTCAATACTTCTGATCTCTTTTTGTTGCACGCCAATGATAGATTGATTTGTATTACTTGGGAAAATACATCATTGTTTATCAATTTACTATAATTCTTGTTTTTGATAACTTTGAGGATCAAGTCTAAAACTTTGAGTAACACAGAGTCGTCTAAAGTAGGGTCTGAGGACTCGAATTGAGTATGTGTCAAAGAGTTAATGAGTTGATTAATATTAATTTTTACTTTTCTTTGATCTTTTGAAGAGTAACCATCGAATAGAATGTCATACTCAAAAAGCTTTGAAAGAGAGCTTATAGTTATGGAGGTGATTAAGCCTGATGTGCTTGGCGATGATATCAACAAGAAATATGGCTGTAATATCGTAAGGGTGTCAATTTCACTTAGATTATTTATCTCTGAAAGCAATGATTTCAACTGAAGAAATCCCGACAAAATGGGGTCATTACTGTTAGTGTTTGTGCTACCGTTGTTTAGCAGCTGTAATTTAGATCTATTAAATTCAAAAGAGTCTTGCAAC
Source organism: Saccharomycopsis fibuligera x Saccharomycopsis cf. fibuligera (assembly GCA_001936135.1). Lineage (NCBI taxonomy): Eukaryota > Fungi > Ascomycota > Saccharomycetes > Ascoideales > Saccharomycopsidaceae > Saccharomycopsis > Saccharomycopsis fibuligera x Saccharomycopsis cf. fibuligera. The sequence goes on along the minus strand of CP012809.1, from coordinate 3,432,741 downwards.
TCTGCGCTGCTCTGTTTTCCATCTCCAAATTTCAACGACTTAAAGTTGTGTACAAATTCGTCATTAAATAAGTTGATTGTGTCTGATGAACCCAATATAGCAGCGACTCCTGACTGAAAAAATCTCGAGTTTTTCCTAACCTCGGAAATGATTTTGATACATTCCTGGCTGACTAGCGTTAAAGGATCTATGGAGATTCGAATTGCTTCATCTCTGGACATAATGGCGCTGGTGACTGTTGTATCCATTTGACTTGATATGAACATCAGCTCGCAGCTATCGCCCTCTTAAGACTTGTATTTGTTTGGCTGATTTGTCCACAACGCCCTCTAGCAGCGCGGGTCATTACTAATACCCGGTTCATACCATATCACTTGTGGTCGGGTAAATATAAGTTTCACGCCCCACGAACCGAAAATTTTAGCATGTGGAGGCACTTACAAAGGCGTGCTGCTCTGATATCACGATCTTTGCTACAGTGTCAAAGGGAGCGTCCCAAAACATACGATAATGGCAGTCATAGATAACTTGGATCGCAAAAAGTGCTATTTGGATGTCAGTGTAAACAATGTACCAGTAGGCCGCATTGTAATTGAGCTTTACAACGATTTGGCACCTTTGGCTGCGGACAATTTTTTCCAACTCTGCACCGCTGCAGTAGACCAAAACGAAAAAGGCATCAAACTTTCTTTCAAGAATAACTACTTCCATAGAGTCATCAAGAATTTCATTGTTCAAGCCGGGGATATTGTACATTGCTCTGATTTGCCTTCATATCCTCCAACTGATGACGACTTGAAGGTTATAGGAACAGGTGGTGCATCAGTCTATTTAGACAAACCTAGCCAGGAAACTGAAGAAATACAGCTATTTAATACTTTTGAGGATGAAAATTTGAAGAACTCGGTTTTTGACACTACTTTCAATGTTGCCATGTCTAATAATGATACGGACTCCAACACTTCTCAGTTCTTTATCAACACATATCCCTCACCTCATCTCAATCATAAACATACGATATTTGGTAAAGTGATACATGGTAAATCTGTGGTTAGAGAGATTGAAAAAGTTGACATAATAAACAAGGACAATTTCTTTCCAAAACAGATGGTCAAAATAGTAGATTGTGGGGAATTTTCTGATGGTATGCATGTGCCATGCTACAACGCATGTTATGATCCTATTGGTGGTGACAAATACGAGGAGTACCCAGACGATGATTCAAATTTTGATAAAGATGATTACTACGCTTCTCATAAAGTCTGCCTGACAATTAAAAATTCTGGAAACTTATTATTCAAAAAGAAGGATTACAGCAACGCGTTGCTCAAGTTCAAAAAAGCGCTCCGTTATGTGGATGAACTTCTGCCTGACAAAGACGTTTTGATTACTCAAAATAACACTGCATTGCAGAATGAGCAGAATTATAAGCTTTACATTGACTTTCTCATTTTGAAAAAAAGCCTCTACTCTAACTTATCGTTAACTAATTTAAAATTTGAAAACTACACAGAGTCAATTAAATACAGTAACTACACAATTGAAATGTTAGAGGTGTACCCAAAGTGGGAAAAAAAGTTTCCTGCTGATAAAAATGATTTCGTGAAATGTTATTACAGAATAGGTAAATGCTACATGATCATGAACAGATTGGAAAAAGCAAGAGAATTTTTATCAAAAGCAAGCACGCTTAATGAGAGTAAAGACAAGTTAATTACCAATGATTTAGAAACAGTAGAAAATATGATTATAGGAAGAAAGGAAAAAACGAAGAAAAGTTTAGCCAAATTTTTCAGTTGATAGAATTGATTATATAAACGTTCTGGCAAATGGGTACGATATGTTTTGAAGTATAATAGTAATAATAGAAATGCATACATTATCAAGAGCTGGTTATGCATCTTTAACAATCTATCGTAAAGAGTTAGTAGGCTAGTCTGTTATTTTCGATAAAAATGTGCGCAACTCGTAAACTAAGCGCGTTGATATTATTATATTTCCTGAATGATAGGCTGCTAGCCTCCATTTCTCCACTCGTTTTCACATTGTCGGCAAGAGATGATGGATGTGATATTATGGAAAACGGCCGGGGTGGGTGGGTGTGCTGGCACCGCTCGAGGACTGCTGCATGGTGGATGAGCTGTCTAGTGATGTGGAGGGAAAAAAAAATAAAAAGATGAAAGACGGAAACAAAAATGAAAACAGAAAAATAAAAATAAAAATGGAAGACAGGAAGAAAAGCGAAGGACCAAAAGTCTCAGAGCATCAGAAAACAAGCACAAAACCCTTCTGCTAAAACCTTCCCTACTAGACTGTGTTATCGCTATTTTATTACTAGTTAGCTAAACGATTTCAAACTTATAAAACCATTTTGATCCCGAGGGTGAGTTTCAAATATGGACTTGGACAACACCTTGCATAAGCTCATCTGTTCACAGGTTATATACAATGAGCTTTCATCTCTCAAGCAAAATGAAAACACTGATAACTCAATCACTTTATCGTACCTTACATCTACCTTGAAAAAAAGCCCATTAATAAATGACTCTTTGAAACAGTTTTATGCCACACAGACACCCGATAATCAAGAAAACGAAAGACATGTTGCCTCCAAAAGCTCTATAGATAAAATTGACAACAATTATGTTCTTAATGATATAGTGTCTAATATTCAACTTTTATATTTAAAGCAAATGAAGAGTCAAGAGTTAAATATTCAAAATTCCATGGCACAAGAAAGACTGACCTCAGACAATTCATTATTTGTAATAACCAACTCTCAAAAGAACGAATCAAGCAGCATAGACAGTGTGGTGATCAAGTTGAAACAACCGGTAGATATTAAGTTGAATTTTTTCAAAAATTTGATATACCAGTTTAGTAACATAATCAAAAAGCTTCTTTTATATGATATAAAAAATTTAGAAAAAAATTACAAAAACTACTGCAAAGATATAGAGCTAGTTGAAAGTGGCAGATTCACTGAGGAAACACTCCTAAAGGATAATCAAGATTCCAAGTTGAAAAGAACCCATTTTGCACAGGCACAGAATCAAAAGGGTGCTGATACGAGCAGCGAAAAGTTGAGTACGAGTAATAGAAATAAGAATGATGTCACAACTGATTCCAGAATACCAGATATTACTAACGAGCAACAATTTCAAGCGGCGAAAAACAGGCTATTACAAAAGCATAATATTCAAGGAGCTAGCAGTGATATTAATGAACAAATCAAAAAGTTGCAAGAAAAGGTTAAAAGAGAGGTATCACAGGAGGCCGCTGATGAAGAACAGAGGAAAATTGCTTCTAATAAAGTTAGTACCACTGCTACACCAAAACTAAATATCCCATTAATTAATACAGGCTTTAATAAAAACTCTCAAAATATTAACCTGAACAACACCAATCTAATTGAAAGCTTGAAAAATAGATTATCAAATAATTTGAACTCTAACACCATTGATCTTAACAGGGAGCGAGATCTCGCACTCACAAAAGAAATTCTTGAGTCACGAAAGACAAATATTATCAACAATCAAAAGCCGCTTGATAAAGACAGCCAGAATGATCTTTCGGAAATAGATCTGAAAATCAATCAAATCAATTCTGAGCTTGATGAGAAAACAGTGCAGGAGTTACCAGAGCAAAACACTGAGAATACAGCTCAAGCGAATAAATCTTCCGTTTTGAAGGGACGCGCTGAAAATACTGATAAGGTAATAAGCGATTCGCTCCACCAAAATGAAAGTAGCAGCAGGAAAAAGGCACAATCTAATGCAAATAACGGCCCTTACAGTATTAAAGAGCAATCGCAGCAGGCACTAGAACATAAAGATGAACATAAAGCTGAACAGAAAGATGAACAGAAAGATGAAAATAAAGATGAAAATAAAGCTGAACATAAAGACGAACATAAAGCTGAACATAAAGATGAACAGAAAGATGAAAATAAAGATGAAAATAAAGACGAACATAAAGACGAACAGAAAGATGAACAGAAAGCTGAACAGAAAGCTGAACATAAAGACGAACATAAAGCTGAACATAAAGATGAACAGAAAGATGAAAATAAAGATGAAAATAAAGACGAACATAAAGACGAACAGAAAGATGAACAGAAAGATGAACAGAAAGATGAACAGAAAGCTGAACAGAAAGCTGAACAGAAAGCTGAACAGAAATTAAATCAATTGCCGGAAATAGAATTAGACCAAAAGCAAGATACATCACAGGTGAATGAGGTACCAAAAGCACAGAAACAAGAACCATGTGTTGTACAGGACCAAAGGCAACAACAACAACAACAACAACAACAACAACAAAATGAAAAGTTAAGTCAATCCAAGGAAATGGAGAAAGCACAAACGGCTGTTTCAGTAGAAAAAGACGTACAAAATCAATCAAAACAATTAGAAAAAAAGCGTATGCAAACTTTAAAGAAGTTGGAACAAGGCACTGACAGCCCTGAGAAAGAGACTCGCTATGCTGAAGAAAAAGAAGATGCTGGAAAATTGAAAAATAACGAAACTAAAAAGGTTATTGAAATTCAGACCCTGGACAATAACTTTAAAGCCGCGCTGTTGGAGGCTAAATCGCTGAATACAAGCCAAGATGAAAACTATAATAGGAAGGAGCATAAAGATAACCACGTGGAAATCCATACTTCAAAACAGATACAAGATTTCAAAGAAAGTTCGGAAAAATCTGGTGAAATCAAGTCTGAGGAGCAAAGTGAAGAAGATGTTGGTGAAAATGAGCCGAAAGAGGAAGAAGGTCACCGAGTTTTACTGCGACGTAGCCTCAGGAGTTCTACAATTGATCGGCATTTGGATGATGTAAAAAGACACACCAGAAGCGCTAGCAGGAGGGCTAGTGACAGGGTTAAGGTTGATGTAGTGTCAAAGGAGAAAAGTGAAGAGCATGAGATTGAAGATAAGACTGCTGGATCAAAAAGTTTTAAAGAGGAAGTCATTGCACAAGACAAATCAGAAGCAAAAGAAGCAAATAGCGACAGAAAACCCAATTTGATTGCAGTATCTGAAAAGGACGATAAGGACACTGAAAGTCGGAGAAGAACAAGAACTCGATCAAGACGTTCTGAAGTTTCAGAGCTTAACGATAAAGAAGCGGATAATGGTGCTGATGGCGATAACTTAAGACGTATAACGCGGAGCAGATCTGGTAAACGCGAAGACCTGGTGGAAACCAAAGACACACATAAGGACACAGAAGTAGCCGAAGGAGAAGCAGAAAGGGGAGGTGATGAGCATGAAACAACAAAGCAAGAGTTTGATGACAAAGAACTTCGCGACAATAAAAAATCACGACGGGGGAGGGCAGCATCAGTTAAAAGAAAATTACGCACCTCATCTTCTGGCTCGAGAACTCGTCAATCTAAAAGACAGAGACCTAGCGAATCCACTCCACCAGCACTGGCTCCTGTTAATAAAAAATTTGTTGGTGTCGCTAATCAACTCATTGCAAATATATCCTCTTTCAAGTTTGCGTCGCCTTTCTTAACTCCCGTGAATGAAAATGATGCCCCAAACTATTACTCGGTGATATACGAGCCAAGAGATTTGAAAACTATCAAAGCAATGGTCAAAAGTGGCGAGATATCAAGTTCTTTGCACTTAGAGCGAGAGTTGATGCTCATGTTTTCAAATGCTGTGATGTATAATAGAAGTAATACGGATATGAGCAGGTGGGCCTATGAAATGCAAGAAGAAACTACAAAAGTTATTAACTTATTTGCTGAAGCAGAAAGAGACGCGCAAACATGACGATTATATTGTTGTCATTATAGTCTTGTATAAATATATTATGTATGAGCTAAAATACTTTAATTATCTATGTGTTTATGTATTTTTCCGTTCAAAAGGTAACAACCCCATTTTCCAAGTTTCCACAGCTTTGCAGTTTTGAGGAAGATTTTGATTCACTTCATCAAGTGTGTTAAGAAAATCCTTTATGACTTCTTCAGGCAATTCAATTTCTTCTGTTTCAAACATTGTACTTGCACGCAGGCCATTGGGTATAGGAAGATTGTTAAAGTTATCAGAATAGTAAATCTTTAAGCAGTTTCTGAGAACAGACAAATTTGTAAGTGAAGCCGCAATGCCTGTATTGAGTATCCATATGTAGATTTTCTCAGGAACCTCGAGAGAACTGGATGCAGCCTTGGGCTGCGTCTTATTTATTTTGTCTATATTCACAATACAAAAAACTCTTGATGCAGTGGTATTTATCAGATCTATAATAAGACTGTATGCAAAATAATAGGAGTGGAAGAGTTCCTCGCTAATGTTATTTTGTGAATCAGCTTGTATGAGCTTCAAGTGCCACTTATTTAGTTTAATTAAATTTGTCTTGAAGTTTAACTCTCCAAGTATGGCGTTGCAACTTGAACATCTAACTAAATTGACGCCTTTATCAAAAACGACATCTTCAATGTCAATTTTAAGTCTCTTTTTAAAAGCGTCCTCTTTATTCATGGAGAAATAGTAAAGACCCACATTGAGAGAATCTTTTGAAGGCCTCAAAATCGAATACTTGTTAGCGCTAATAGAGGTGCAATTACTTGATTCATCTGGCTTGTGGCAATGCCAAAATTCCATTAGTTCAGACCATATTTCAGAAGGCAATTCATTTATGTTTCTAATAGCATTGGAATTTATCACTTCATGATCGCAATTTGAGCAAGAAAGCTTAAATGTGCCACCGACTCTCCTTATATCCTGTAAATATTTGGCATTCCATTTATAATGACTGTTCAAAGTCATAAAGTAGTTCAGAGACCTTGAATTAAGCTCATGTTCGTTATCTGTGATATTTAGCTTAAGTGTATAGCAGTCTTGTTCTTTATCGTACTTAATAAATGATTTGGAAATCTTGTTGTAAGGATGATAAACCTCGCGAGGTAAGTCGATTAATACATGACTATTGTTGTTGAACTCAAGGCGTAATAAAACTGGTGATGGCAACAAGACTTCTCCAATAGCTATTTCTTTGGTTAATATCTGGAATGATACTATCACACTGTTAATCCGAGGAAGATATTCTGTGTAGTATAATATCGGCCCAAAGCTTTCGGTCATTATACTTGTTTGTCGGTCGAAATTCTCTGTTCTTAAAGACTTGATTGATACTTTTGCAAATTCAAATGCTCATCTCAAAAATTTCACATGCGCGGACACTGCCGTTCTGGCGTCCCAGGAAAAACAAACAACTATTAGAATTCACGTTCTGATTAATAAAAATAATCCATACCTCTCTGTCAATCAGCAGAATGTCTCCCAAATTCACACTTGTCTCTAGTTCTATAAGTACAAGATGGTACGTATACACTTCTAGCCTCTTTTAAGGCGCAGCCCTTTGGTAAAAAAAAAAAAATTGTATTCTCAACTAACCTCACTATGTAGTCCACTTTCACTCCACTCAATTTGACCAATGAGGCAAAGAAATTTGACCAAGAAGAAGAGGAACAGACAAGAGAACTACAAGTCGAACAAGGGTTTAAAATTTTCCAGAGAGCTCTAGATCTACAGAAGCTTAAACAGTTCCAGGAATCTGTCACACACTATAAGCAATTGTTTGGCTTGGATGTTCTTAAGCCGAGAGCTGATGAGTCTTTGACGCCATCCATTAAACTATTGAGATATTTGGCGCACAAAAACAGAGGATTGTTGACTCTTTCAATACTACAGCATAAATATGGCGAAGCTATCAGAATCAGTAGGGATAATAGAACCTTTTCATTAGCTGATAAAGAAGAAGACAATACAGCTCTGATCATTTTGGATGACAATACATCCAATCAACTGATTATGCAAATTGCCGATGACAGCATCGTTGAAAAAAAAAAACCAGCGCAAATAGCTCCCAGCACTCGAAAAACTGAAAAACAATGCATTTTAAGAACAATTTCAAAAGATGGAAACGTCATTGATATGGACGATGATGGTGATAGTGATGACGAAAAGGAAGAGCTATTGGAAAACTTATTGAACATAACGAGCGATTTGATAGACTCTCTTGGTTATTCTGATACAGCAGATGATGATTTGATTGATGTACTTTTCGATTTGTTTATGTATTTCAAAAGCTCAAGACTAGCAAGGCTATTGCTTGAAGACCAGCTTTTTACCTTAATTGAAGATGCAGATTTTGCCCAAAATTTGGGATTTATTGATGGCAAAGGAGAAACACCTTCTATAAGTGTATTGCATAGGCGATTGCAATTAGTTTTGAATACAATATCTACTAAGAATCCTGCTATGAACTCAAGGAAAGATTCAAGAACACAAAGAAAGCTACATAAAAATATTCTTCGCCTTGAGCAAAAACTAGAAAATGACTTATTTTGTTTCAATAATTTAAAAAAAAGTGACAAAGAAACGAAAAGGGAGAATTTAAATGAAATAGACAAATTAATTATTTCATTAAAGAGTAGGTCTGTTTCTGAACTAATTTCAAAAATCGAAGGTTTATATGAAAATATAAACAAACCATCCCGTTCCAGCAGAGGGAACAGCAGTTATTGCCATGATCTGAATGTATTTCTATATGGTAATTCTGATCCACTTCTTTCAGATAATTTTGACACCACTGATAAAGTCATTGTACACGCGCCCACGAAGTCCACAGAAGAAATGATTGAAGAATCTGTGGAATTTATCGAACAAGTTGAGAACAACGAAGATGTTGAGAAGTTGCAACGAAAGAAGGAGCCTCAAAGATCTAGCAAAAGGTTTAGAAGCTTAGAAGGTAACACTTCTATGAATATTGAAAGCTTCACAGAGCTTAATGATGAGTTGAAGAAATTTGAGTTCACATTTGGTGCACTTGGAATAAAATCTGATAAAGACGAAATTGCATTTGATACATTAGTGCAACGTTTTGTTGACGAAGAAAATACTATTGAGCCTGATGACCGTGACTATGAGTTTACCACGGTCGCCAATCAGTTGATACATGACTTCAATACATGCTTGAAGAATTGGGATAAGCAAAAGTCTGTCATTATACTTGGAATAAACAGTAAAAAGCTGGGAACACAATCAAAAGGTATACCACTACTCGATATTTTTGACACCGCAAACAATACTCTTTCTGAAAAAATCAATACTTCGTCGGAGACAATGCTGCCACAGTGTAACCTTGGCGGCGAAAAGATTTATGAAAATTTTTTTGAAACTTTACTTGATGTAATTAACTCTAACAATTTCAACTCTAATATTTATCAGATTCGACTATTTGTATTGATCAATTTGTTTAGTCAACAGGATATTATAGATGGCTGCGAGTATAACCTCATTACAGACCACATGTTTGGAGTGGAAGACGACTTTATTGTGAACGTTAAAAAATATATTGATTACTATCAGCAGCTCATATACAATAAACTATGTCAAGTTTTCTATTGGCGTGACATAGGTGAAAACTTTAATTTTCAAAAGTATATTATCGTTATTGTGGCTATCTTCGAGAATTTTGTGGATGAATATTTAGCTTTATCAGTTAAGCAACTGAGTACCATTCTGTCTAAAGAGTTAAATCAGAGATCTGCTGGATTGGCCGAATTACGTACAAAAATTGGACAGTGGCAAAAATTACTCCAACAATTCATCAGTGCTGAGAAAAACGATGGAATCAAGACCAAAACATGGTTTAGGTACAAATGGGCTTTATTTCTTTACAAGCAGAGGTCTCTTTCATTGGACAAAAGCAACCATGTGGCTTCAAACCTGAATAAGGCAATACGGGGACTTTTGCAAGAGTTGCTACTTGAACATGGAAAATTGCCACGGTCAATAGATATACCCTACAAAAACTACCCCCATTTTCCAATACTAAGCAAAAGTACTATTGAGGACAATTTAAAGAGAGTAAAAATTCTTAACAGTTTTTCGAGAATCTTCAAAAATGACAGTAACTCAAATATTACTGATGACGCTGAGAACGTTACGACATATTCTGCAGAAACTATCAAGCTCCTTGACTTAGTACTTCAATCTGAAAGCAGTCCACTGATATATGAAACTTTGACAGAGGATCAGCAGCTTATTTATGATTTTGTTCAAGATTCGCCATTTGACTTTCAGTTGAAATTGTATGAGATATTGCTTGAGCATTACTATTGGAAGGCCGCCCAAAAAGACAGCCGGAATGGAACTTTTTTTGAACTTTATCAGGAAAATTTTGAAAAGCTTATTGCTAAAATTATTGATTATTTACATTCCGACACATATACAAAAGCTGCAGAAAATGACAGACACACTCGCTTACTCAAGTTGTTGAGCTACTACGGTGAGCACACCAATAGGTTTGCGTGTCTTTTGGAGAAAGGAAATTGGTTGTTACCCAAAATAACAACGCCTCAGCATTTGTTGAATATGGTTCAAATTATTGGAGTCATTAAAATTTTTTATTTGAACAAAATTTCTGTGGACCTTACTGGCGTAGGATTTCTGTTTCCAACTCTTTATCCTAGAGCTGCACAAGAGTTACAAAACATGATTTGCAACTCTTATGTTTTGTTATATGTTTATCTAAAACTGTTCTTGCTAAAAGTCGCCAATGATAAGTTGGATAGAGGGGAAGACTTGGATTTCTCCCCTGAAAGGAAGTTGGTGGATATTGTCAGTAACATGCATGCTATTCTCGGTTACGGCTCTATGTGTAATTCCGCCAATCGCATCTTCTTAAATTTGTTGCAAAATGAATTGTTGCTGACAAAAAATGTTTATGTTGACCTAGAAATTTTCCAATTAGTACACTGCAAGTACCACTTGCTGTTAACGACTGATTATTTTGAGCCATACGATCATAATACACTTCATGATAATGTTGACAGAAACTCAGCTCTTGAACTAACTGGTATATTTTTGAAACTAGCTCTAGGAAAAAAAGATCGATCATTCAGCAACATAAAAAGTGATTTAAAGCTAGTGTTGGATGCATTTTATGAGGCTATTGGGGATCCTAATATGAAATATGAGAAAATAGCTCGTTCTGATGCTGTGATTGAGACATTCTTAGACTCGTCACTCAATGCCCAAATTTTTCATGAGGCGTTTTACGGTCTACTTAATATTAATTTGTCAAAGACCAATTTGGATATCCAAGAGGTGGCTAATGCCGGCCTTTATTATGCACAAGGTGCAATGGCATTATCGCTTTTCAAAATACGGAAAAGATCACAGCAAGGAAGATCCGCTGAGTTAGATTTTGTTATAAAAATGTTTAAGGCAGATTTGCTGTGTGGTACAAATAGGCTTGAGAGCTGGATTCTATTAGGCCAGTCCTATAGTTTTCTTGTCGAGGACGATTTGATATGGACATCGGATAAATTAAACAGTGATAAAAAAAATAATACCGCTATATCGCAAAAAAAAGCATTGTTGTGCTATTTGATGGCAGTCAATACGTGTGCACATATGGATGAGTGCGAGTTGAAGGATTCTTCGAAAATGGTGTCACTTTTATGGACCTTATTCTCAAAGGAGTTATACAGCTCATGTATGAAGCCTATGGATAAATTATGTTATAAGTTGAGCACAACTCCAAAGTTATTATCTTCTCCTAATGGGTTCTATGAGACGCATTTTGAAAAGCCGATGAGAGACTTCATGATACAAAAAATAGTTCTCCTCGCTTTCCGAGCTTCAACTAAGTTCAACCATAAGGACTGGTCAAATTTTTATTACATTGCTAACTTGCAAGCAAAGCTAGCCAAAAAATCACTGTTGGCTGTGGAGACGCTCCTCAAGTCATGCGAGCTTGCTAAACGATATGGTGGTAGTTCCGATCCCATTATAGAGCCGCATTATAGACTTTGCTCTTTAATTTATAAAGCTACTAAAAAGAAGGATATTACAGTTGACGATGCTATTGAGTATTTGAAGAAAGATAATGATTTTTTTCAATACAAGTTCCCTGAAGGAAATATGGGCGGCACCTTTGAGGAGCAGTTTATGGTTTTTGCAGGAATTTGTATCGACTTGCAAAAAAGGATATTGTCTCACGATAAAAAGAAGTGGCACCATAAACCACATTACAGAATTGCTAAAATTTTTTTTTATGATTTTGGTGACATTGAAGCTGCGAAAAAAGAGATGATGAATGTTATTACATTGAAACTCACTAACAAAAACTTAGTCTCTATATGGAAACCAGAAAATGAGAGACCCGGAAAGCACTTTATATATGCGTTTGAATATGTCAATTTTTTTGTGTTGTTACTTGAAAAATCCAATTGTTTATCATCTTTATGCATTACTTTGAAAAAACTCAGAAGAATGGGTTCAGGTATGGTGAACATGCTCACAGCATGGGAAAATGCTTGTCAAACAACATGTTCGCTTGTTCGAAATAGATTGAACATAGCCAAGAATTATACAGACTCAGTTGTCAGCAAATTAGTATTCAAAACATTTACTGATCATTCACAAGATTTTCTTAATGCTTTGAAAAGCCAAGGTGTCAAAATAATCAATACCAAAGATTTATTGCTATTATATGAAGTTTCTGAAGTGCGAAGAATGAACAATGGTTTTGGAACTACTGCGTTGATTGATGACACATTTGCTGCTATATACTTGAGAATGTATCAAACATATCTTAATGCTAATGGTGCTGGTAAAGAGTACCCAAAAGAGATGGAGAAAAGCAATTTTGTATTTGATATCAATAGTACTGAGTCGACTACATCTTCGGACCAATCCGGAAAGCCTACAAATCCCGCACCGACAAAGACCAAAGTGGCTAGAAGAGACATATATCCACGCGCAATTGCAATTTTGAAGTTACTTGCAAAAGACATAGAAATTCTTCAAAGAGAAAATGAACTAGTTTTTGATGCAGATCAAAATGAGGAATTGAAGACGGAAAGTAACTTGGAAAGTTCAGAGAAGAATGGTGACGATATACAGCATGAAGAAGAAGATATTCCCTTGCAAGATGTAGAGAATAGTAATGATATTCAAATTTTGCTGGATCATGGGGAAGTTGGCGAAACATTACAGGCAGATAAAAATAAACGTGTTGAAATTATTGATGATAATAGCGATTATGCCAACAGAACTCGCACAAGGATCGATAGTGGAGAGATTTGTGTGGAGAATACCAAACCACAGGTAGCTGATTTAGCTGTTGAGTACGAGTATTTGTCTAATTCATCTGAAATTTATGAGAGCGCAGAGGAAAACGCTCATAGCGGGTTGAATTCTCGATTGGAAGATTCACAAAATGATGTTGTATTTGTGATAGACAAACATGATTCTCCAGCAGAATCATCATTTCAAAACCAGCAAAACCAGAGACTGTATTCTATGTCAGAAATAGAATCTCAACAAGTTTGTAAACTTGTTGACAGTGATTCTGAGAGTGAAATTGTGGACATTACTGAAAGTAGAGGACCGCTAAAACGTGCAGCCAGTAAGAGCAGAGACGATATTGAAGGGAATCATTTAGATTTTAAGAAGGCAAAGCCAGATACCTCTACAGAAGACCGCCAGAATCAAAATACAAGCTAGCTAATCCGAATACAACACTACTTTATATTATTTGGTGTATATAATTATGTTTTATCATAAAAAGCCAAAAGTTTTATTCACACTAAATCACTGATGTACATTTTGCGGTAAATATTGGCACCGTTAACTATGTAGTTGATTTGATCGTGTGTAATTTCTTTATCTGTCTCCGAAAAAGCGCCAATGATATAACCGCCAGATTTTAGATACAAGTCGATTTGTCCAAATGACTTTTCGTTCTTTGTTACTTTTTTTTTTCTCACTAACTTGGATGGAATTCTGTAAAAAGACATACAAATTCCATTTTTATACCTGGCACTGCTAGTTTTGCTCTTAATAAAAATGCCAAACTCCGAACTCAAAGCCCTATAATGCAAGCCCTGCTCATCTAGCCGATCGGCAACAATATCTGGAAAGCTTCCAATAACTCTAGTAATAATGTGTTCTTTTTCGAGTCTTTGAAGCTTATTTGCAAATTTAAAATCCTCTGCTTCTATTTCATTTCCTTTGGGGAAAAACTCTGGATTGATCTTATATACTTCAGCCACCCTAATCTCCATGATATACACTAAATCCAAATCTAACCTTTCCGAAATTAATTTTGTTAGCTCTTTGGCCGCGCTCTTAAAGTTACCTGTGTTAAAAAGTTTCTGCCACAGTTCGTGATTAATTGAATCTTGCTCTGTTAGCTCATGCTTGCTGAATCTAAAATTGTGATTTTGTGAATATGGTGAACCAGAACCATCTCGTTCATACACAGGAACAGTCAAAAGCTTGGGAATTTGGTTGCTTGTGGCCCTACCAATTTTGTTGATAAGGTTTGTATCGGATCTCAACTTGTTTATTTCTCCCTCTTTTACAGGAGACTCTAATAGGTTCATTACTTCCTTTGCAATTCTCTGTAGCTCCTGAATATAACTTGAATCAAATTCATATCGTGAAAAACCATCAAATATGGCAAACACACCAATAACTTGTTTATTGCTAGTGATAATTGGAACACCTGCATAAAGTCTTATTTTTGGAAATCCTTTCACTAACGGGTTATTTGCAAATCTCCAATCCTTAGAAGCATCCAATATAATAAAATACTGTGAAGATAGTATAGCATGGCCGTCAATAGATATTCTTCTCGGGCATTCTCTAACAGAAAGTGAATGGCAGTATTTAACAACCTGGCGTGTCTCGTCGATTAATGAAATTGAAACCCCGGATACAGAGCATAGGTGTAAAGCTCTATTCATCAACTTATGAAATTCTTGTGATCTATCCCACTGCTTGCAATCTAAGTACTTCTTCACGTCCTGTAATTCTCTGTTAGGAAACATGATAAAGAAAAAAAGTTCAAGGTGTAGGTAATTACTTACTTTTAATCTAAATGTTTCGTTATAACTCTCAGGGGGCATCATCAAACCAGAGTTTTTTATGAATTCGGGGCAAGGTACATTGGAAAGGTTCCATTTGCCCTTTATTAATTATATTGTTAATAACTGTTTTAGTAGAGCTATTTGTTTCAAATGTTGTTTATACTTTACTATATGCATCCATGAAATGGCCTTCAGTTAAAGGTATTGAGGTCGTGATACAACCCTCGTACCCAGGAATCAAGGATGTAAATGTCTTCTGTACTTTTGGAGAATATGTAATTTTCTCTGAAGCGCTTGATATGGAAAAAAAAATTAGTATTTTTACCTGCTAAAGACAACTAGAAATGCTCTAGTCACTTACTCTGGTTCGACTTCTTTCTTCCTAAAAGCCGTTCTAATGACATCTCGTCTTCTCCTTGAGCCATTAGATATGAGGGATTTTGTTGGTGAAACACTCATTTTGGCCTTTGAAGAAGCCAAAAGTTGCTACTGCTCTAGCAAAAAGTATAAACCAACTGGGTTGCGCAAAATTATACACTTGTTTTGTTGCCACTTTTGTACATCAACTAAGATGTTCGTTTTGTGGAGGAAGATCGAGCATTATGCATCATAGTGCATGGCAATGGAAAAGCGCGTCGTAAGCTACTGGAGAAATGTTAAAATGATAAAAAGTTGATCGGCTGTATTAATACATACGATAGAGATGTTTATAAATATAGAACGAGTCGGTAATAATACTTTCTATCTACTCCGCATCCTTCATTTTAGTATCCTCATCCTTTTCCACTTTTTCTGAGGATTCATCCTGTCCACCACCAGTACCATTATTGTTATTTGTATTTTCTTCCACAGTATCTAATTTGCCAGAGCCTTCCTTCTTCTGCTTTTCAGCTTGCTCACGCTCCTGTCTAGATTTTTCTTCTTCAAGAGACAAACGCAACGCCAATGCCAAATCAGGATCAGTGTTAGCATCAAATTCAAAGTCACCACCTTCAAAGCCGTCATTTTCAAAGCCATCCTCACCTGATGAGAGTATTGGTGAAGAGACAACTGCAGCAGATAATAACTTTGGCCCAGCTGGAACCGTGACGAGATGACTGTTATCGTGGTTATTGACAATGGATATAAATTTCTCCAACTTTGGTGTATTCACCGCCTCTTCGCCAAAATTTATAAAGTCAATGGCAACGTTATTCTTCTTCATTTTTTTAGCTAACTTTTCTAATTCTTTAGAGCTCTCTTCAATTGGACTTCCAATAAAAGCTATCACCCTTTGACTTTGAACCTTGTTCTGACGATGTTTCAAGGCAAGAGCTGCCACTTGGATTCCGTTGGCAAGATGACTGTGACCAGCAATTTTGGATTCATGAATTCCGACACGAATTTTACCTATGTCGTTGGTCAAAGTACTCAACACTTGAGGGCCTTCACCGCCCATTGACAATATTCCAACGGTGTTTTCTGGATTAGACTGCGTTTTGGCATTAAAAATGATATCAACGGTGTCAAGCTGGGCTTCGTATCTGTTTGTTGGATAATCTCCGTTTCTCATGTATTCGGAGTTATCAATCACTATCATAGTCGCTTCCAAGACCATTTTTTGCGATGCGTATATTGTAGTTTGGGTAGATTATTGGATGATTGGTTTGGTAGAATTACGCCAATCAGTGAGTAATAAGTTGCTGGTTGGGATCTTGTTTCAAAGTCTCATCGTCTTGACCTTTTCCAGGTCGCAGTGCAGTGGCAATTTTCAAAGCTCTTTAGCGCTCACTACAAAACCAGCGGACTAAGACTGCCGCCGCTCTCGCTGGTTACCCGCGGTCTGTCGCATTGGTCATGTGCTCTTTATTTTGGTTTTGGTCCTGTGTTTGCTTCTTTTGTTTACTCTTTTGGCCATATGAATATCGAGATGACCACCGTCACCATAACCAGTTAAGGCAGCAGGAGGCCCAATCATAGTCGTCAGTAAAAACGGATCTCAACATGGGCTCATTCACACCAGCGCAGAAAGATAAAATAGTTAAGAAGCTAAGATTTAACTGTATGTATGGTATTTTGTTTTGTCTATTGATATGTTTGGGTGATAAATCACAACCGGATACTGGCTAATCTCTCAATGACTTTTAGTGGATGAACGGGTAAAGAAGCTCAGATATGAGCAAGAGGGTCTTATAAAGAACTTGGACAGTAAGGTCAAATACAGGCTAAATCTCGTGCCCAAGAAGTTTTGGGATATCAAGTTGAAAGATGTAATTGATCTAGAAAGAAACCAAAAAGTAACCTTTGGATCGTTATTAACAGAGCTTGCAGCGGCTAAGAATAGCTCACAGACAACGAAACCACGAGAAACACAGCCTCAACAGCAACCCAAGAAACAACTGCCGCAGCGAACTACTAAATCTGGGTATGAATCAAAACGCAAATATGAGGAGGCCCTGCTACGGAAGGAGCGATTGGGAACTAGAGCACAGAGGACGGAATCCAAGATGCTGCAATCAAAACAGAAAATAATGAATAAGTTGTACAATAAGAACTAGTCATCAGCTGCCGACATAAAATATACGCAATACATGTCAAGAAATATTTGATGGCACCGATAATTAAATTTTCCTCATCTGAAAATAATAATGTACGTTCTTGAATAATATATTTGTCTTAATGCTCATATGCTACGAAAACTTTTGCAGAAAGAGAGGGTGAAAGAAAACAAAAAAAAAAAAAAAAAAAAAAAAAAAAAAAATGCCATAAAATAAAGACTCGTTCAATTTCCAAGCTCAGCAAAAACTTCTTTGAATTTCTGAACCATAATTTTGTTCTCTTCTTCTGTACCAATTGTAATTCTCAACGCACCAGCACAGCCAGGTTCACTACCTCTGTATCTCACCACAACCTTCTTCTCAACAGCCATTTTTTCGTACACTTTTTTAGCAAAAGTAGAGTCCGGCTCATTGCTTGAGTTCACCACTTGGATTAAAATAAAGTTGGCATCCAAGCCGCCAATGACTTTGCCAAATTGTTTGATTTGCTTGAATTCTTGCAACAATTTTTGTTTTTCTACTTCGTAAATATTGGTAGTCTCTCTCATGCGCTTGATATTTTCCTCTGAAACAGCCTTATTAGCAATCTCTGAAGTCAATGAAGAAATGTTGTATGGCGCCTTCAATGCATTCAAAACTCTAGCAAGCTCCTTACTAGCAAAAGTGATGCCCAATCTTATCCCGGCCAAACCAAAAGATTTAGATAAAGTTTGAAAAACCACCAAATTAGGATATTTGTTAACAAGAACCGAAAATGAAGAACCAATTGGTGAAAAGTCAACGTAAGCTTCATCCACAACCACCAACCCATTCCAGTTTTCGAGTCCCCACTGCAATAATTTTTCAATTCTGGTAACATCAACAAGCTTGGCGGTTGGATTTCCTGGGCTGGTAACAAAAACCATCTTTATGGATCTGTTTGGATCGTCTTTGATTGTCGAAATGATTTTGTCCTCCTGCACTTCAAATGTGTCAAAATTTAAAGGCACAGATACAATATCAACATCATTGATTTGTGATGTTATCTTATACATGCCATAGGTTGGCGGACAGATCAATAACTTGTCCTTGCCTGGTCTGCATATGGTTCTGATAAGAGCATCAATGCTTTCGTCAGAACCAACACCAAGACACAAGTTTTCCGCCGTCACTTGGTCCTCTGGGTCTTTTGGTGTAGCAATTTTCAATTGCTTCTGCAGGCCATCACTGATTGTGGCTTCTCTGTTACGGAAGTTGGCAATTTTGGTTTTGAGATCAATTTGATGTGGATCTGGATATCTGTTCAACTCCTCATTGGTGATATTCAAATCAGAAAGCTGGTCATTTGATAACATTGGACCATGGGTATTTTCGTTAGCATCAAGAAGAATGCCTTCCTTGAAGTCATCTCTGGCACAACGGTATGGCTCGAGTGAATAGATTTTTGGTCTCACAAGGGTGGAAAGATCAAACTTTGGCATTGTTCTAATATTGTGGTGCAATAAAAAAGTAAACTAACTGTCGTTTTTTCTATTTTTTTCTTTTTTTATTATTTTAGTTTTTTTTTTCTCAAAAAGCAAAAACACTTTATAAGTGAAAAAATGTATGGTCCTTCGTTGCTCTCTCGTTTATTTTTACTTTTAGTTCTCGGAAATTTTTCTTAAGAGCCGCTAAAGGGTTTTTAACCACTTACTTTTTTTTTCAGTTTTTGGTTTTTCCAGTACTGGTGATGACTAGTTAGTCATGCAGATTTATGCGTGCTAAAAAATTACTCATCAAGCTCATCCGAGACATCCTGCAGGGTAAGTTTTTTCGGCCGGGATGCCAAGATCTGCAACATTGCAAGACGTTCAACATTGAGACACGGGGACCTATCTACTATTTTTTCAAATACTAGAATTTACGCACTAATCAAAACAAAAAGTATGAAATTTACGGGAATATGAATAGACAGAAAATGTATAAATATATTGAAAAAGCAAGCATGTAAAAGCAAACTTAAAAAAATTTTTTTTTTTATAAAAAAAGAAAATTGAATGTAGTTTATAACAAAAGAAAAAGGGCCAAAAACTTAAGGATCTAGTTCTAGTAGAGACAATCTATTTGTTCAAATCAACTATTTTCTGCCGCAACAACTTACCTTGTCTTCAAATGCCAATTTAGAAGCTTTATCAGTCAAAGACTTGATTTCCCCATTAAAGAATTTTCGCGCTTGGGATGTAGTTAAAGAGTGACTTGGTGGAACATCGAGACCTGGATTTTCCAAGAAAAAGTGTCTTGGTCTCAACAACACTTCAACTTTTTCAGCAGGCATGACGCAAAAATCTTCTGGAGCAGGGAAGTGACTGATACCAAAGGTATGGAAAAATAAGATGTCGCGATCTTCAATCTTATCACTACCATCACCAATCCATTTTCTCATACCGATAAGACCATCACCGGACCACTGATTGACGTGATTACCGGATGGGAAGACTCTGTGTTCTTCTTCATCGTATGGAACAACAGAGACTGTTTTAGTGGACCATTCTGCTCTCTTATATGGCAAAGAACCGGGTTGTGCCAACAAAGTTGGACAGAAAGTGGAAACTAGCTTGTAACTGGCTGGTTTTTTGGAATATGGGTGAAGCTTCTTTGGGTTAAAAAGATCCCAGGATCTACCTGTGGAAGACTCATAATTAGTCAAAGAGTCTTTAACAGTTTTGAATACGGTTTTGTCGGCAAAGAATCCGTTTCCATACATATTTTTTTGATGGCCAGTTGGGTATGGGGAAGCTTTTGCATCAACCATAGCAGCAGAGTTACCATCGCCATCAATTCTTGGGTGAAGTCTTAAGGAAAATAAGTGTTGATGATTGTGAGCATGAGTATTTGGATAAACTATGGTGCCATAAGGGCCAATATCTTCATCGTCATTAGCAACAAAAGTGTTCAAAATACCAGTTAATTTGACTTCCAACTTTATTGAACCATCCTGATGTAAGATGAAGTAAATACAATACTCGTAATTTGAGGCCGTGAAAATTTGAGAGATCACAAGCTTTGTTGCTCTCACTACCGTGGAAGTTCTGTAATCATCTCTAAAGTCAGAATGCTTAAACAAGATACCGTCATCTTCTTCGTGGATACAAACGGCATTTTTGATAGTGAGAGGCTCACCTTCCTTGTTAACAAAATGAGCATCCAAGTAGTGAATAGAGCCTTTACAATCACAGCCCAAAGCCAATGAGTTTGCCATCAAACCTGCACCATACTCACCAAGATCCAAAGCGTGTTTTCTGTGGTGAGGGAAATCTGGATTACCATATGGAACAATCATTTCGCAGATGGAAACTCTGTGAAATAACGGTCTAACGTTACTATGATCGTTGTAGTTGAGGTCGGACAACACGATACCTTCTCTATAATTAAAGCCAATATGAAGTTTATAATTAGACCACTCAATGACATTATTATCCATTTTGAAAGAGACTCCTTCTGGCTGGGTAATGTTGATTGGTTTGCCATCGGTTCTGTAACCACCATATTTTTCTTTGACGGCCTCAGCATGAAAATTGCTGTGCTTGTGCTTAGAAAGTGGACGACGGACCTTCGGAATGTCTATAAAGATAACTTTTCTTTCGTTGGAATCAATAATTGGACAAAAATCCAAAGCATGGGAGTAGTGAGAGTCATCCTCGTTGGATCTATAGTACATGAGAGCTTGCTGCAATCTTCTGGAAGCGCCCCATCTTTCATCATAACCAATAGCCCAAGCATCACAGTAGACTTTGTGCATGTCTTCTTTTGGAATACCAGAAATTTCGCATTGCTTTATAACTGCCGGGTCTGTTCTGACAAGTTCCTCGATACCAGAAAGGTCTTCAGGGGTGAGCATTGGCTGGACATTTGCCGATTCGCTCAAGCTAATGATGGACAAGGACTTCAAGTCAACAAAACCTTCATGGACACCGTTGAAGCCGCTTACAATGATAACAAAGTAAGCAATACGTTTTGGGAAAGGACCATTTTTTTCCTTCCAGTTGAGATATTCAGTTTTAGAAGGCTCTTTAACGGTGATGGTGTTGAAGCTGATTTTTCTGTCCTGGTATCTGTTCTTTATCAATGAGGACACTGCCTTCAATTCAGCGACAGACAATGGATCAAGTGGGTGATTCGGGTTTATAGTGGCAGTGGCCGTGGTGTGAGAAGCAATTTGCTGAAGACGTTCCATAACGGCGGTCAAAATATATGAATAAGTGAGATGCAGATCCTTGGGAACGCAAAGCAAGAAAGAGAGATAGTTTTATAGAAGGAGAAGAAAGAAAGAAGTGTGTGTCTCTGCGAAGGAGGCGAATACAAATGGATGTGAAGTAGATAGATTTGTAAATATAAAGAAATATAAGCAAAGCGAAAACAGAAACCGAACAACAAGGCGTGGGGACTGGGGCATTTACAGGTATATAAATACTTGTTTAGGGGATGGTCAAGGTTGTTTAACGATACCCTGGTGCTGAAAGCGCTTTTGAAGGCCTCGAAGATACCCCAGCTAGCAGTGCCCGCAAATCACAGATAAGGGCCATGGTTGTGTGGCCCTGAGCCTGTCTAGATAGCAGCATTGCGCGGGGAAACTGATGGGGTACCTTGGCCAATGACATATGGCGGTCGGAAACATGATTTGAAGCTCGACAGCTCTTGCTGATTGATTATAGCTTATCGTGCGTCGTGTGCTCCGTATCGGTTCGATAGAGAATCTTTTCATTGCGCGGGAACTTTCCAAGATTGGTAATCGACGAATCACAGCCTGCGTGCCACGATAACCCCAAGGACTATTGTCCCATCCATTGTCCCATCCAGCGGAGCACGAAATCTCGAAATCTCTCAAGATCCATGGAAAATATCCATCCATTAGCTTTCCACGCCTGCATGCGCAACGAGTTCATCAAATCGCGCCTGTTCCGGCTTTCTGCCATGGCTTGCATTTTATTCCCTCGAGGGCCACAAACACAAACACAAACACAAACAATGCGGTGACTTAGCCAGCAGAATGGTAGTAGATGTCGATTCTGTTCATCTCTCTGGAATTCCTCCGGCTTTTTGTGGCTCGTACACGGAGCTCCTTTTCCTTTATCAACAGCGCTATCTATTGGCTTATAATCAATCGTCTCTACTCCCCATCTTGTATTACCTCGGGCGCACAGAGATAGACTCACCAAAAACAAAACACAACAAAACCAGCTCGCCCATTCCATTGGCTAATCCTTGACATCCCGTTCCCCCTAGCTAGGATTTTCTTCCAAAATAATCGCCGCCCACCAAAAGACAATCGCAATCACAATTAAAATCTCATTTACAACACTGAAAGCAGCCTAGTCGGGATTATTGCCTAGCACAACCTAAAGCAAACGTACGAAACTCCGTTTCTAACACATTCATACAATAAATTTGTTTTACCCATTTCATTGAGGCCCAAAAAGATAAGCGGCTTAGACGATATAAGCAATGGTTCAGAGTCAACTGGCACTATGCTTATTGTCCAATTTATTCTTGTTTTTCCACACCGCGGCAGCTACCCAGTACTTTGTGCAACTTAAAACACCTGCGACATTTGAAACTTTGTTGAAGAACGATGATGTGGTAAAAGCTGTCCACCACCTTCGTCCCTTAGTTCGCAAAGCTTTCTCGTTTGGTAATTTTGAGGGATTCTCGGCAAACTTTGATTCAGACATTCTTTCTCGATTGAGAAAAAACCCGCTAGTGGAGGAGATCACCCCCGACATTATCGTGAAAACATGCGACTTTGACACTCAACAAGACGCACCCAGACATTTGGCACGGCTCTCCTCACGGTACGCGCTGGACGAGGATGAAGACTCTTATCAATATTATTATCCCTCAGAATTCAAAGGACAAAACATTAATGCTTACGTAATTGATACTGGAGTACAGTGTGAGAATGAGGAATTCGAAGGCCGATGTGTTTATGGTGCAGACTTCACGGACGAAGGAAATGGTGACCGAAATGGACATGGCACCCATGTGGCCGGAGTTATTGGCTCCAAAACATATGGAGTTGCTAAAGAAATTAATATTGTTGCCATTAAATCGCTTGATCGGAGTGGAACTGGTAGTCTCAGTTCCATAATTTCTGGAATAGAATTTGCAGTGAATCATAAAAGGGACAGCGGCAATCAAGGGCTTATCAACCTCTCAATTGGCGCCTTCCGCAACAGCGTGCTAAATAAGGCTGTGGAAAGTGCATTCAATGCTGGACTGGTATTGGTGGCAGCTGCGGGCAATTCCAATATCGATGCCTGTGCCACCAGTCCAGCCAGTGCTAAGCATGCCATCACCGTTGGAGCTATTGACGATCGCACTGATGCTTTGGCAACTTTCTCAAACTGGGGACGCTGTGTCAATGTGTTGGCCTCCGGAGTAAGAGTGGCTAGTGTCAACTCTCGAGGTGAAGACCCATTATTACTAAGCGGCACCTCAATGAGTACTCCCAGTGTCGCTGGGGCGGTAGGAATTCTGCTTAGCGCTGGAGTGCCGCCAGAGGAGATTAAGGAAAGAATAAAGCAGGCTAGTACTATGGGAGCAGTACCACGATTGTCACTGTTGTTGAGACCCATAACTCCTAATCGCATAGCCTACTTACCTTACGAAGATATTCAGGCGGAAGAGTTTAATCCGTTCTACGTAGAGTTGAAAACACCAATAGAGGCTGGTGATGGCGAAAGTATTGAACAGGAAAAAGTTGGAACTGAACACGAAAACGAAAGCGAAGATCAAGACGAAGACGAAAACGAAGATCAAGACGGAGACGAAAACGAGAGCGAGAACGAGAGCGAAAACGAGAGCGAGCGCGAAGACGTTAATGACCATGGTAATGATTGAAGAATATTATTATGCACTCGGCAAACTTTATAGAGTTTTATTTTTGTATTTCATCAATATTATTAACGTTGAGTGATGTAATATATAATTGTAGTTCGGACTAAAAGGATCCAAGCAACAGTTTCAGTTTCTCAGTTTAAAGTGTTTGGCCATAGATGGCCAGATCTATTGCCAATGAGACAGTTTGCGTTATGTGTACCACGAGGGGTTTGTAAATTTTGTGGTGTTAGAAATGCCGAAGGGAAAAAAATTCTCACTTATTATATGACCTGATGGATTTCGGGATTTGAATTGCTGCATAATGTTAACATTAATCAGTGAAGGCCTTTGAAAAACTCGCGCAAAAGTGCCATACACGTGATCTGTTTGAGAGCTGTCGCTATAACCTGTGCTGGGGGACTTTGATAGTGAAGATTATAAAACGAGGAACGAGAAACAAAAAAATAAACCCAATTGGCAACTCTTTTTCTAAAAATTTTGCTTTTATGGGTGTTTTGAATTTGCATACAACCCACTTTTATTCAGTTTACAAAATAACAAAAAACTAAGGTTAACACTTTTTCATAAGATAAATCACAGCCAGGTTATTCATAAAATTTCTCTTTAATTTTTAAACGACGTCTCCCAAATTAAATAGCAAAATAGAATACCCTTATAACATCATATCACTGCAATAATGAAGATCGTAACTGACGAAGAACTTTCTGCTCATAACCAAATGGTAGCTCTTGGTGGTTTGAAAGGTGGGATTGCTGGCACAGTAATTTCCACATTAATGTTTACCTTTGGCAAAAAACGATACCCAGCTATTGGAAAACTTCCAATCGCATTCAAAACTGCGCTAAAGATCGCTCCCCCAACTTTTGGGGCTATTGTGGTAGCAGAGCTTGGGTCTATCAATTTTGACAAGACGATGTACCATGGTGATGATCTTCAAACACAACGCAACTTAGAGGAAATGCGTCGCTGGCGATCACTTCCAATTCAAGATAAAATTGTTGAATCACTTAGTTCCCACAAATACAAAATCATTGTTGGGGCTTGGGCTGCCTCAATGTATGGCTCTTGGGTTTTTGTTGACAGGGATCCAATCATGACTAAAGCTCAAAAAATCGTCCAAGCCAGAGTTTACGCTCAGTTTTTGACTGTGGGGTTATTGCTTGCTTCTATTGGATTGAATGTATATGAAGAGAAAAAGGAAAAAGAAGGAAATAATAAAAAGCAAGCCCACAGAGTTTTAGAAGATAGTTGGAAGGATATTGTGGCACAGGAAGAAGAAGCAGAACTAAAGTTAGCAAATGAAAAGAAAACTGCAAAGGCTAATAACGGCACAAGTACAGCTACGCTTTAGAAGCAACATACTGAATAGTTCAATTTAGTAATTTTTCTATAGCTTTGGGGGTAATAGTAAAGTGCCATCAGCTTGCTATGAAGGTATAAAATTTTTACATCTTAATTTCTAATTTATTTTCGAATTTTAAGTATTTATTTACTATTATTTATCTAAGATTTTGTAATTTTGTGTGGAATTTGAGCTTTCGCTTGTTGAAACATATTTGTTCCAATCATGAGAGTAAAAACGCAGTATGTAATCAAATAGTACTGTTCTTTACTGTTTTTTAATGTCAAGTTAATTGTCCACGAGAGCCTAATGGACTTGTTTGATACAGTTCTGCTGTCTAACTTTCTCAATTGAACTAGCGTTTCACAATACTTTTAACCAAATTCCAGTTATCTTAGATACAGCCATGCCGATAGTTTTTTGAGAGGAGCATGCTGCAAATTTTTGACACCTATTATAAGTATACTTATTAGCAGCATGTTGAAGGGCTGCAGTTGCTGAATTGATAATTTCGGGACTAAGTTCGCGGAGTTTTTCCGTTTATAGACGTTATTCGCTACACAACGTTTCTTTTTCTGCATACCACTTGATAGTTTTTCCGAGATGGCTTAAGTATATGGGTAACTTTATTGGCAACCGTTACGTAATTACCCATGAGAATTTAAGTTGACTGGCTTTGGTGTAATTATGTTGTTCCGAAAAATCGTCAAATAGCAAGATTTGCAACTGTTGCTGGTTATGCAATGCTCGGTTGCTCTGCATGGAAGATACAACATCAACAAACTAGTTTGTCAAAAGCGACGTTTTACTGCCTTGCAACACACATTAATTAAAACGTTCTTATAAACGTTTTTCTTGAAGGCACAATAATAGAATGCCAAATTTGCCCTTACTTTGTCTTGGTTGGTGCTACGTATACGCCCATAAGTAATTGGTACTGGAGTTTGTTGAACTGGCAATCTATAAGCAGCAACTGCCGTACAAAGATTGGGAGCACCGCTGTAATGCAAAATTTTAGAGAGATATATCCCGGTTTCGCGGCCCTGCCAGTCAGTGTCACACAACTCTGCGCTGCATACGCAGTTTTCCGTCTCTTTGCGAGCAGTGCCGATTGGCTTTTATTTGAAACTGTAAGCTCCGAAGTACCGCAAATCAGCCTATTTTTTTTTTTTTTTCTTTGGCAGTCCACTCTTTTTTTTTTTTGCTTTTTTCTTTTCTCTTATATTTCGCCTCTCTGCTCTGCTCTGCTCTTTTCTTCTCGTTTACTTCTCGTTTTCTTTTCCTTTATTTGTTTTGTACGAATATCTATTAACAGTACTTTTACAATTTCAAAAAAGCTTTTGGTATAAAATAAATCACGCAATGAAGATTTTGACAGACGAGGAAATTTCAGCCCACAATGAAATGGTTGCCTATGGTGGTTTAAAGGGTGCCATTGGGGGTGCAGCAGTATCGACATTAATTTTCACTTTTGGTAAAAGAAAATTCCCAGCCATTGGTAAGCTTCCAACCGCATTTAGAACCGCTCTTAAGATTGCTCCACCAACATTCGGGGCTTCGGTAACAGCAGAGCTTGCCTCCCTTAATTTTGATAAGAAGATGTACAGTAATGACGAAAGGGTAGCTCAAAAACACATTAACGAGTTGAAGAGATGGAAATCATTGTCATTTAAGGACAAAACTATTGAGTCGCTTTCTGCTCACAAATACAAGATCATTGTTGGGGCATGGGCTGCTTCAATGTATGGCTCTTGGGTATTTGTTGACAGAGATCCAGTTATGACCCCTACACAAAAGATTGTCCAAGCAAGAGTCTATGCTCAATTCTTAACTGTTGGGTTGTTGCTCGCGTCTATTGGTTTGAACGTTTACGAAGAAAAATTGGATAAGCAAAACAATAACAAGAAACAATCAGACAGTATTGACGACACTTGGAAAGATTTGGTTGCTGATGAAGAAAAAGCAGAATTGGCTAGAGGCGAATCCACCAGTATCAAGAAAAATGAGGGTCAAAAAGAGAAACAGAAAGCTGACTAAAAAACATAATATTTCATTTAATAAACTGATAGACATTTGGACAAGGTTTATTTCATAAAATTCAACTACATTCTATTTATTTTAGTAAAGGAGCCATAAATATTTAATGATATGGTGAATATGTTTCAAAATTTGTTGCTTGAAATAATAATTTTTACTTTGCTCTATATTGCATCGGCTATCTCTGTATAGCATCAACTTGGCTAGTTCAACCCCCTTTTTATTTATTTTTTTATTTTTCATTTTTTATTTTTTTTCTCTTTATGCTTTGCTGTTCTTGATTTATAATGATGTTTATTTGATTCTTGGTTGAGGTTTGGTGAATGGACATTACAATTTGATAAACTTTTACACTGACGTAGAGATATTACTACCGACTACTTCCAAAAGATACGTTCTCAAAATAGTCATCACAGATAGTCGGAAGTTTGTGGTATTGGCTGTATCATGCCATGCACTTAATAATTTCAGTACAACCCATGAAATTCTCTGATGCTCTCGCTTCTAATAAAGACGGAAAGAACAAAGAAACAAACAAATGAATAAACAACTTATAACCATCATTTGGAGTGCCTCGTTATTTTCAGTCGTCATGAGCACTTTGGTTTTTCCAGTCAGTCCTTCTTTTCGACGTTATGCAGCATTTGCCCATCGCTGAGCTGAGAAAGCTTAAAAAGCAAAGCTTTGTTCCATTCTTTCTTGAAAGCTGTGGAGATGGACATCGCTAGGGCCTCAAAAGTCTCATATACAATCGGGGAAGAAGAGGATTCTAAAATGACCAGCTCAGTATTATTTTCCGTTGCCGTTGGAACTTCCTCTTGATTGGCGACTAATGTTATGAATTTAGCCGGGTTTTCTTCAGTGGCCTTTTTGTTGGAAGTGGTCTTTTCTGCATTGTTAACAGATGGATTATTGATAGTATAGTACTATAAATATATTAATGTAAGTTAGTTAAATGACGTGTACAATATCATGTTGCTTTATTTGCTATACTTACAAACCAACCGCCAGTACTGGCAAACACCTTATACACTCCACCTTCTAATGTTGTTACCTCAATAAAAAGTCCAGTAAATGGGGGTTTTGTCTCAGAATTTGTATCGGTAATTAGAGGGGTAATTGACTCATTCAGTTTGACATCCCCATTTTCGCTACCAAGTAGTGGTTTAGGGTTGAGATATGATAATTGCAGAGACTTACTGGTAGTTCCTGTGGAGCCAGTGCTGCTGTTCTTGTTGGCCAGGTCGAACAAATTCACCAACTTTGCATCTTTGAAGAAGGTCTTGTACTCTTGGTATACTTTTCTAATGTCATTATCCATCACAACAGACTAAACTTGAACAGTACTATGGCAATACCAGAAACTGAACTCGATTTTTGTAAACATCAAGGAAGAGTTTCGCACATTTTGCGCTACAACGAGTAAAATCTCTTGAAATCAAATTTCTTGAGAGATTCCGACATTGCATGCTCATTGCATGCTCATTAGAGAAAGGTAATTATGTTGAACAGCCATGCTGAATACCTAAAATGTAGTAAAAACAAGAAAAAAGAAAAAAAAATAGATATTTTGACGAAGAGTAAGACAAGCCTACTGAAACGGTTGTTGCTACGTATGAATGTCTATTTCTCTACGGTTAAAAGTAAGGAATCTTAATGTACTACATTCCAGCCTCTACATAGATTTTAGTACCCATAAAAAATACACGTTTTGAGAAAATAATCTATCGTCCAACAAAAGGGAGAGCTATGTACATCATAGATAATAGTTCGGTCTATTCTAGGTAGTGCATTCTTCATGAAATGCAAAATTATAGCCAATAATCTACCATCACCATTTTTGCTATTGTTAATAATATGTCAGTTTTAGCAAATGTTGTGCGTTCATTCTTCAACTTATTGGCCGTCCGTGCTCAAATACGTCTCTTTTTAGCCAAAGCTTCCAAATCGTCGACATCAAGTCTGGTGTCTCTGATATAGTAGTGTCTGTTTCTGCCGTTATACTTAGCTGGTCTCTTAACAATATCGATTCTTTCGATTATTGGATTAAATAACGAAATTCTCATTTCCACACCAATTTTGGTAACTTTGTTTCTAAGCAAAATGGTGGAGTCTGGGCCATTTCTGTCGATAGCGAGCACGTAACCCATGAAACTGTTATTTGGTTGATTTTTGTAATTTACTCGTATAATGTCTCCGCTGCGCAAACAGTCCGAATTTTTCTTGTTGATTAAGTTTCTTCTCCAGCCAGAAGGATCGTATTTTTCAAACAAAGATTCACGAATATTGTCCATTATGGTTTTTCCTTTATGAGCATCTGGGAGTGGCTCATAAACAGTTATTGTTCTTCTTTGCTTGGTTGGCACAATGTATGTGGCTCTTTGAGAGAGTTGCGTCACGGCAGCTCTTGGTGCCGGGGATCTTAGCACTGAGTATTTGAGAGCAAACATTATATGGACTGCAACAAGATAACAACGACAAAATCAGCAAGAAAATGTTTTATCACTTCTATTTCGGCGTCAAGGAACTTTTTGTGTCTTGTCTGCATTTTGCGTTTTGCATTTTGCGTTTTTCAATATTTTTTTTTTTCTTTTTTGATTTCAGAGAACGGAAAAAAAAAAAGCTTTATACAGAGTGCGCATAGCAAAATACGGGCGACCAAACGGAACACCAATTGCTTAACGCACCACAACTACAATTATAGTCACAACTGATCTAGCTATGACTTAGGAGTACCATTGGTGATATGAAGATGGTGCTATATTATACATTCAAGACAATTGAAAATAAATGCAAAAACAAAAAACGAAAATGAACTAAATCCCTAGAACTAAACCGGAATGGTTACACCATGATGAATCCGCAAGGATGACAATGACAAGGAAGAAAAAAGAATGAATAGAAAATTAAAAGGCGTGAGAATAGAGCAGAAAAAAAATAAAAATCAAATGCTAGCGGCGATCGAATTTTCAGAAACGAGGACGTCTTCTGCGCCCAGTGAACTTGGAGTCCTTCGCAACATGCTTACCTCTTCTCTTGTTCAACTCCTTCTTTCTCATGATGTAATCTCTCTTGGATTCCAAAACTTTTCTTTCCTTTTTGGTCATCTTCTTGTTTCTATCTGGCGCATCCATCGTTACCCCTTCCAAATTGATCTGCTTTTCGGCTTGCCCTGCAGTTAAAACTAAATAGTATTTCTTATTCTTTTTGCTTTCAGGATCATCCAATACTATCCCACCGCCAAAGCCAGAGACTTTGGCCGCCGAAGTAATAGATTCCAACTGCTGTTCATTCTGTGGATAAAACTGAGCCACAAACTTACCACCTCTTTTCAAACAGGAATATAGCGTATCAAAAAACCGTTTCAATCTATATTTTGGATCTGCTTCTGTAGAATCAGCATTACAGAGCCACTGTATAGCAGAGATGGAGACAGCAGCATCAAAAGAACCTGGTCTAAAAGGTATACCAGCGCCCATATCAGCCAAAAATAGATCGCCGTCTACTTCTCTGTTCAAAGCAGTAGCAAGCATAGAGGCGGAAATATCCATACCCACCCACTGATAGCCTTCTTCTGTCAATATCTCGCCAGACAAGCCAGACCCACAACCTATATCTAGTATGAAGCTATCCTGTTTAGACAAGTTGAGTAGCTCGAGAGCTCTGAAGGTCATCTTCGCCTGGATGTGTTGCACACGAGTGGACTCGGTGTACTTGCGAGACTCGTCGTCATTATAGAAGATGTCTGGAGGAGCCAACTGCTCAGGTCTTGACATTGTGAGCCTTGATGTATGCTAGTGTGTTAGTGTTGGCCTGTTGCTGGTAACTGTTCCTATGAAACACCAGTCCTTGTAGTCTTCCAAATGCTTTGGCTATTGTCTGTGCCATAAAAATTTTTTATTTTTTTTTTATTTTTTTTTGTTTCTGCTCTAGCCGATGAACTGCTTACCACACACTGACGTAAGCACGTGGCAGGGATACGCAGACACAGATGAGCAAGCCTTCAGTCGGCTGCGACTGCGAAACTCGTTTGCCATTCCCTTATAACCATATAACATCTCTGATTTGATTTATCTGCCGGCATTTGATTTACAACAAGCTATCTAGTCTGCTTATTAATGTTCATTAAACCAATTGCGATTCAACTATATACCACTAGTGTGACCTACAAAACCCGCATAACCCACAAAACCAATCTCTTTTGACTCAACGCCAGCACAAAGCATTATGTCGTTCGGTGGTTCTTCTTTTAATGAGAAAAAAAATCAATTGAGAGTTGACAAGCTTGACCGCATTTCAAGACATCGGAAGAGCATCGTCGCAAGCACAAACCATGAATACACTGACGATAGCGAAACATCCCTCAATCTGTACGAGGTTGACAAACCAGTTGCCGACCATGCATTGAGGGGCTTGCCTGTTTCCACTAGTGACATTGAAGACAAACCAATTGAGGTTTCAGGCAGCGATGCTATCAAATTCAAACAAGCCATGTTTAAAACTGGTGCTCATAACCCGCAAACCCCCAGTGTTAATAACGACGACATTGCCGATAGTACGACTGCTACCGCCAATAGTGGTGACACCAGCACTGTCGAGACCAAACCAAACTATCAGTCACTGGATGGTTATAAAGAGCATGCCAATGATGAACTACTATCAGGAGCAATAAAACGTCATAGTGGTGGCGAAATTTATAATCGGAAACATGTTCATCAATTTGATGACTCCAAATCCCCACGAGATTTACAAAACCGTGAAACTATAAAAGTTATCAATGTTCCAGGTGATGTCGACAAGATACATTTAAAGAGAGTTACTACCGATGTGATACGCCTAAACAAAATCAGATACAAAAATGGCATACCAAGATCAAACTTTTCCGATGTGAAGCACATTGAGACCGCTAGTATCTTGGATTCCGATAGTGCCAAAGAGTCAGAGTTTTCTGGTTTCTACACTCCATTCTGGTTGGGAGTTGCAGTGGCCATGATCAACATTGCTAGCCATTCAATTAGAAGAAAAGGTTTAAAAGATGCTTTTTTGACATCCAGAATTCTACAGATATTTTTCCAGGATATTATCTGGATCGGTTTGTGTGATTTGGTCCTTTACTTGTTGATGTACATTTCAGTTATCATCCAACTTGCTGTCAAAAAGAACATCATTACCTGGAGAAGATGTGGATATTATTTGCAAAGCGTGTTTGAAATATTTTTCTTGGGTGGCGTTACATTGTGGTTAGAAAGCAGTGAGTATCCATGGATTGGTAAGGTCTTTTTGATTTTACACTCTTTAGTGTTCTTGATGAAGATGCATTCTTTCGCCTTTTATAATGGGTACTTGTGGAGAATCAAAGATGAGCTTACATTCAGTGAAGGATACTTGAAGAAAATTACCGATGATCTACATTCTGCTGCCGATGATAAAACAAAAGAGATCTTACAACACAGTGTCGACTTTTGTAAATTTGAGTTGGACCAAAATGCAGTGAACCAAGCAGATAAGTTTCCTCGTAACATTACCTATAAAAACTTCTTCCGTTATACCATGTTTCCGACAGTGGTATATGAAATTGAGTACCCTAGAAACAAAAGAATTCGTTGGAGATATTTTATTTCCAAGCTATTGGGTGTGTTTGGAATCATTGGAGTAATGATTGTTATTGCACAGGAAGGGGTCTATCCATTAGCCATAAAAGCTTTGCACATGAAAGAGTGGCCACTTGAGGACAAGATTCGTGAATATCCATTCTTGTTACTTGACATGATGCCTCATTTCTTTCTCTTATATTTTCTTGTTTTCTTTTTAATCTGGGATCAAATTTTAAATGCAATTGCAGAATTGACAAGATTTGCTGATCGTGATTTCTATGGTCCTTGGTGGAATTGTGTCACTTGGGATGAGTTCGCTAGACTATGGAACACACCAGTGCACAAATTCTTATTGAGACATGTCTATCACAGTTCTATCAGCGCACTACACTTGAGCCGTCAATCAGCCACTTTGGTTACATTTTTGTTGTCATCGGTGTTCCATGAGTTGGTCATGTATGTTATATTTGGAAAGTTAAGATTTTACTTGTTTATGTTGCAGATGTACCAACTACCATTAATTGCAGTTTCACGAACAAAATTCTTCAAAGGGAAGAAGAGCTTAGGTAATATTGTTTTCTGGATTGGGATTGCTTCAGGGGCCGCGGTAGTATGTTCATTATACTTAGTGTTCTAAAGATTTTTTGTTGTTTTATATTTTTACAAACAAAAAGATCTGTTTAAATGAAAAAATAATTGTGCAAAAAAATTTGTGCTTTCCGTTGTTGATTTTCCTAAAAAAAATTTCTCGTTAGATACAGCGTCTTGATGTGCGAATATGTGAATAGAATCAAAGTTATTTATTTTTACTTATGATTTTGCGTTTAACTGCGTTTAAATGCAATTGCTAATGCTAGTGAACGTATTTGGTTATTGGAGCTGTCCTTAAATAGTGTTTTCGTTCGTTTCAACAATTTCATATAGGTAATCTTTGTCATTGAAGATGTTTGTAGTGAAAATTCCCTTATCTAACAAATTCCTCAAAAGTTGGGAAAGTGTTGCCCACTGGGTACCGTTATAAGGTTTACGATGAAAAAAGGAATTAGCTAGCTAGAAAAGACTCGGATGGATTAAATCAAAAAAAAAAAACAAAGAAAAATAAGAAAAAAAAAGAAATGCAGACTGGAGATATTTATCTCCGGCCGCCACGGAGACCAATTCTTGCATACAAAATTTCAAAAAATGCCGTTTTGAGGGCTGGGGCTGCAAATTTTGAGTTAGCTTAGTCTGAAGTTGTTCGACTGCATGCACAAATCCTGCAAAAGTAACTGCAATATGCATCTAATAAACAAGGCGTGCAGTGCAGACTTTTTTTTAATTAAGATTATTATTTATTTTGTCTTAAATCGGTGTTTTACAGCAATTGTTATCTCGCTAACATCGCGATTTGTACTATCCGACTCGGGCGCTCGAAAAGCTACCCTACGTTCTCAATTGCGGCGGAGAGCCGGGTATTAATGTGTGCAAAGCGCGAGGGAGATGAGCGGAAAAAACAAAACAAAAACAAAACAAAAAACAAAAAACAAAAACAAAAACAAAAGGCAAACAGTTATAAAAACAAAATTAAAGACGCGTTATCAAACTCATTGTCATCGCTGACCTTTTAGCCTTTTAGCGGCTTGTTGCTTTTTTATTAAACTGATCAGACAATATTCAAGTCTTAGCTATAGTGACACTGTTGTCAAAACAGACTTTTTTTTTTGTTGGCGTTCATGCTTCTGTTTACTTGCTTACACAATATTTAATTGCTTACCCATTACAACCATAATAAGATACCCAATCTCATCATTGGCCCAAAAAATAATAAAAGCATTAATTTCATCATATTTTTTTTGGACAATCATCTTTTGCAGCAATCAACTCAAAAAATTTAATAATAATAAAAATTAAAACACAACGTTTTTCGACTATGTCGGCGCCGGACGCACATACGTTTATGATTTTAGCTGAACATTTGGGATTTCCGCCAATATCCCTTGTGGATGATATAATAAACTGTGTAAATGAAATAATGTATAAATGTTCAACTGCATTGGAGAAGTATTTGGATTCCAAAGAAGAAAAAAATCGACAACAAAGTGCTAAAGAGCGGCAGCATCAATCGATTGTGATCGAAAAAAACAAGGTCCTTCAGCAAGAGAATCATAACAGTCATTTAAACGAGATTGAAGTAGGGACAGCAAAATTGGAAACGTTATTTGAAAGCTCTGTTGACAAAAATTTTGATCTTTTTGAGCTATATACTTTGAGAAACATCCTTAATATACCCACGGAGCTAGCCGATGGAGGCTGGGTGAAACTTGAGCATTATAAACATGTAAAGTCGGTGTCAAACGTTTCTGAAAAGCTATCTGATGTCAACAAGAAAATCGCCATTTTGGAGAAAGAGATCAAGTTTCAGTTATACTTGAAGCGCAAGTTGATGGTTACGTTAAAGAAAAGCAAAAAGCTTTACAGAATGTTAACGATATATCGTCAGAGTTTAAGTTTGGTTGTCAACAACAATAGAGACTATGTAAAGGTCTTGACAGAAAAGAGGTATAACTATGATGCAACCAAGAATATGGAGACGTTACATGGCGGTCCTGTTTTATCCAAAGAGTCGCAAAATGCATTGAGATCTCTTTCACCGTTGCTGGAGTCGCTTTTCTTTTTAAAGAATGAGGCGAAGGAATTGTATGCAGCTGTGAACTTGCTTGAAGAACAGTTTGGTGATGTAAAGAACAAGAATCTTACGCCAAACGAACGGGACAGATATGTGGATACTAAGGCGTACCGGTTATTGCAACTTTATGACATCAAGAAAACTATTCAAGGCGGAGAAGGGAAAAGCAATAGCTTGGAAGACGAGCAAGCAAGGCATGAGGAAAAGACTGTTAGTATTAAGCTAAGCAAAGTCAAAAGGTCGACGCGCAGTGTCAAAGAAATACGCAGGGTGAATGAGCGGTTAGTGATTGAGGACGAGCGTTGAAGAAACGACCAAAACGCGGAGAGCCGGCTCACTACCTGCGCGGTTTCTTCGTTACTACAAGCGGTTTGTGAGCGGAAAACGGGGAGTGTCTAAATCTCTGGGTGGTGGTTTTTGCTCGTACCTTGGGTGGCAACCTTGCCGCATTTGAACAGCAAGCATCCTCGCAGCAGACGGTTGTCATGCAGCCACAATTAAAATATACGCGCATTTATGTAAACGCCTATGTATGTAAATGTATACTGCAAGATAATGTATTGCATAATGTGCCACCCCCAGAGCGCAACGTTAGCGATATTCTTGGGCCTGTGTTCCAAATGCTGTTTAAATTTATTATTGACCTGACGGCTCGACAGACGCTAGCTAGCGCACTGCTATTTCCTTTTCTGCCTTTTTCTGCTTGAGCTCCAACTAAAGTTGTAAACACTGTTCTTTTCGCCCCTTTGCATTTTCTGCGCTACTCAGATCTCACCGCTGCGTTTAGTCGCGCTGACTATTACACTTTTTTGGAGTTTATTTGCCATCTCCAGTTTTCTTAAGTTTTGACAACCTTTCCGCAGCTACATTTGTTTGTCTTTTCTTGAGCTCCGTTTTTCTCTTCTTTTCTTTCCGTCCCTCATTTTTCTCTGCTAAAGGCTGTTAATCTGTCTGATTTTCATCGGTGCTTGGACCCTTTTGCTTCAATAACTTTTTCCAACTACTTACTGCTTCTTCTTTCATTTACCGTCGAGCTAGAACAACAGTAACCAAAACTGTAAAATCCAAATTTAAGAAGCTCAAAGAAAGAAAAAAAAGGTTAAAACAGATCAAGCAAGAAATCACTAGAAAAAGAAAGGACAAGAAAAAATAAAATCCGAGAACCCCCAAATTGTACACGAAAAATAAAAATAAAAAAAAAAAAAAAAAAAATAAAAAAAAATAAAAAACAGTCAAGAAAAGGCGAAAAAGTAAGCCAGGAAAAAAACCCACACAAGGACAGAATCTCCACAAGTTCAGCCTCATATCATAGCTTATCACTTCAGCAACACTAGCATAGAGTCGAGCTCTCACTACATTATAGCACCATGACAAAAAAAAAACATATGGTACCCGACTCGGACGGAATGTTCAATACTAAGCTTGGAAGCTATGATATGAAAGCAAAAGTGGTTGCCGAAAAATTGAAAGGGAAAAAAGATCTTGAGGTAATAAGGTGGGCTAAAGAGGAGCTCAATTTTTTGATACAGTACAGAAGAAATATTTACCGCTGGCGACAAAATCCAATAATTTTGAAACTTGGTAAACAATATGCTGGTTTGATTGAAGATGCTGACATTCCTGATAAAATCAAGTACGGCTATAGAGTCATTAGTCCGAAAGGAGACGATGTGTACGACATGCTTGTTGAATACATAGATATTGCTTTGCAGTGCGAAATTCCGATTGACGAGCAATTTATTGAAGCAAAGTTTGCGCAGTTCCGAGAAATATCAGAATTGGCTTCAGAAGATACATCTGTCTCTCCCACTGCTCTTGAGAAATTGAAGCTGCATTATAGACAGGCTATAGCCTCTAAAGTACAAAAAGCTGGTGGCAGCAATAGCAAAACGGTAGAAAATAGCAATCTTAGCCGCGGCGGGAGACCTGCTGACATAGACGAGGCAAAACCTTTTGGTGACTCAAAAGTGCTAAAAAGTTCTACTAAACAATTACTCATTGACAATTTACAGGATCTCCAAGCTATTTTCTATCAATATGACTGGAAAAATACTTATAATGTTCTTGAAAGCACAATTTCCTGCAGTCTTGTCGATAGTCAAAAAATGGATCAATACGGCTTGGTTAATTTTGATCCCAGTTTTGAAATTTCAGAAACCAATGAGGAAGACCCGAAGCTTTCCATGATTTTGTGTGGAAATTTCGACGGTTCGCATAAGTGCAAGTGTACCTTTATTGGACTGAATGAAAAACCTAGAAAATTGAGTATTCTTAGTAGTAATTGTAATTACTATCATAATAAAACAGAATGGTTTTTTGCATCATATTTGAAAGCTCTCGACGAGGAAATCAAAATACATAATAGGGTTCATTTCAACAAGCGGAATTCCTCTACTGATCGGACTATCAATTCATCTGATAAAAGTGCTTCTAGTAATGACAGGGAGCCTAATACAGTATTAGTTCTTTGTGACGAAAACTATTGCCGCGAAATTACAGACAATGCCATTCCAGATAGCATGAAGCTTGTGGTTATTCGTCAAGATTTTTATTCTCAGATAGAAGGAATTAGTGAGTGGGGAATTACTTTGCAAAAACATTTTCAGTCTAAGGTTTTAGCCAATGTTCTTGAAACTATCAAAAATATAAGCGAGCTTACGTCTTTAAAAAAGCTTGAAACAGAAGATATGATGACTTTAATTGCGTCTATGGAGTTGCCTGCAGTAGATACAATGAATATTTTGAATAAATTGTGGAGTGAATGGCCTAATTATTTTTTTCGGGTTTTTGGACATCATTTTAGCGTTTTTAGTCCCAACGTGGACGTAGATTATTTGTCCAATCAACAGGAAAACTCAAAAAATTGTACAAAATATACAAGTTATGAAGGTTTGATCAAAGCATCTCAGCAAGATGTAGAAAACTTATTGGAAAAAATTAATGATCAAGCTGTTATTGCAAACTCAATTTTTCATAGGCTTGAAAATATCTTGAGTCTAAATTTACAACAAACAGAAGTTTCCAGACTTCTTCAAGTAGAAGCTTTGAAAGCTACTGCATTGCAAAATGATTTTATTTACAGAAAAGTTGTGAGTCAGCAAAAATGGAAAAATAATGTTATTCGTTTGCTTCTTGAGGATGCAGAGAAAATAGGTGAAGATAAGCCTATTACGAAGTCTTCATTTAAAAAGAAAAAAAAAAAACACTTTGGAAAGTCCACAATCAAGTACTAGTATTTCTCCAGTTCAACAAGAGAGTAAACCTGAAAAACCATTTTCTGAAACATCCAAAGTTTTATCAATACCCTCCATGTTGAATGAACTGAACTGCGTTTCTGGTAGCTCATCGATTCCTGCTCAAGGCTCTCCGAAGAAAATGCTGCAACAGGATTTGCTGACTCCGTTGGAGGAACAGAAGTCTATTCTAGATCAAAGAAAAAGGTCTGCTCCTATTAATTATATTTTGAATGAACCTCCTAAGCGTCTCAAATCTACAGACTCACTGCCACAAATGCTAGCGGGTCAAAAGTTGTTTGATGCCACCAGTACTAATTCAACGTCAGCTTATGCGCCTATAGCCACCCTTGCTTCTACTGGGATTCCAGGTACTTTTGGAAAAAGTGATAGTACCGAAAGGTCAGAAAATTGTGATAATAGCAAAAAAAATGATTACAGCTTGATCGGGGATGCGAAAACAGATAAAAGGTCAATTAATGATGATACTATTAAAGAGGAATACGGAGAGGCTCCATTCAGCCAGCATTACAGATATCATGCTCACAAGGTTCAACAGCGGCAAGAACGTGAAAGTAGAGCGGCCGAGGGCACGCAGATATCTGAAGCTGCTTATGCTGGCG
The DNA here is from genome assembly GCA_001936135.1 of Saccharomycopsis fibuligera x Saccharomycopsis cf. fibuligera. Lineage (NCBI taxonomy): Eukaryota > Fungi > Ascomycota > Saccharomycetes > Ascoideales > Saccharomycopsidaceae > Saccharomycopsis > Saccharomycopsis fibuligera x Saccharomycopsis cf. fibuligera. The sequence goes on along the minus strand of CP012809.1, from coordinate 3,392,953 downwards.
TACAAAATTTGGATAAGGAAAAGTCGCCAACCTCTTTGCTAGAGTCTAGAGGCTTGGATAACCATGTGAACGCTTTGCAGGGCCTGGAGCATCGTATTTGGGAGTTTAAGAAAGCAGTGCTAAACTTGCACTTACAATTTATTAATAATCCTTTTGGGCCTTTTGAAAATATTGATATTTTCAAAGAAATGACTTTTGACCAAATTTACCGGTTGGCATTTAGTACTATTCCTCCAGCAAAAACGGAGCCATCAGATCACTCAAACGGAAGCGCACAAATGAAAGCAACTAAAAAGATATGCAAAGTAAGTAATAAAGAAGCTGTGCCAAAGAACTTTGAAGGGGAGTCTGATGACGACGAGGTAGAAGCGGATGATTTTGATATTAAAGGTGAGAATGAGAAACAACAAGACTGTGAGGTGACCTTATCTGATCGTAGCCCCAATTACATGAAACGTGGTGGTAAAGAGAAATTGTCAATGTCGCCACTGTAATGGTTGCACTCCCTAGTCAATAAAATAGAGGGAAAATTTTTACAAGAGATTCTACTATTTTTCATGGAATCATAAAGATAAAAAAGGTTTTTTTTTTTTTTTCTACAACCATTTTCCTTTTACCTTCCCTTTTTTTATTTTTTTTTTCTTTTTTTGCTTTGTCTGCTATTCACATGTTCTTTGACTCTAAAAACTTTCCTCTTTTAAACAATTCCTTTTTAATGCCATTTTCCAGTCAAAATTGTTTTTACTCCTCCTGTTACGCTTCCCATTATTTTATCTCTGCAATATGTATGTTGTTTATGTTTGTAAAGGTCTTGCAGAACTTCTCTGGAATAGTATGAGATCTAGAGTAAAGACAGTTGGTTTTGTGACATTTTTGCCACACATTGCGTAAGATACTGAAAAAGTTATCTTTTTCTGGCTTTCGTTTTTTTCCTTGTACTTTTTGGTTTTGCGAAACTTTGGAGAAAGAAAGGTTTGGCATGTTTCTTTTTCTCACGTCTGCTGTAAAAGGTGCTGTTTCTAAGTTCATTTGAGATTCCCAGCGTTGGTATTGAGATATAATTAATACAAATCTCGGAAACAACTGCTTATATCTTGGATATCAGATGAAATTACAAAAATTGTGAATGTTTATGAAAAATGAAACAACTTATATTTCGAGAGGACTTGTACCGAAATTGAAGTTGAAATTTATAATAACTAGAAATATTTACGCTTGCAAACATGCCTGAAAATTGTACGTCGCAAAATTTATCAAGGCGCTGAAGCTGCTTAAATTTTTCTTGAACAAAAAGATAACTTCTTTGTGTTTTGTTATTGGCAATAATCTTTTGTGAATGGTTTTTATGGAGCTTGGATTATGCTATAAATTCAACAGGCTAATTAGGCTGTTTAATCTAAAGAATCTTGTCAACAAGGATATTTTAATATATTAAAATAATACATACTGAATAGATTTTTTTTTATTCGAAAGACCCACAGTATGCATCGAAATGACAACTTCTGTTTTATTTAGAGTTGTCTTTGCCATCTGATATATTTTATGTCCCTCCTTTTTTTTTTTTTTTTTTTTTTTTTTTGTTCTGAGACTGAATTTTTGTATTGCTGCGGTTGTAAACTTATAAAGCCTATGGAAGGTCGTACTGTGATTGTTGTAGAACAGTTAATATTTTTTTTGCCACGGTGGGGGTGAATTTGAAGTCCAAGAAAGAATTCCTCGTTTGAAATCTTTCCTCTTTCTTTTATCTTAGTAAAAAGGCAAGGAAAACACACAAAATAAAGCATACAGTAAAACTCATGATTTGCGTTTGAAGAAAGTATTCAGAGTTCAACTCTATTACGCTGCAAAAACATGTTTTTAAAAGTTAAACAAAAGTTGAGCGAAAAAAGAAAAAAAAAAATTAAAAAGAACAAGAAAAAAGAGAAGAAACCTCAACAGACTATCTACATTAAAATAAGCACAAACTCAAGCAGAATTCTATCTGATTCCCTTCAAAAACGTGTCGCTACTCCTTTGAAGTCGTCATTGACTTTTGCCTATTAACTATTTAGTGGCAATTTGTCACAAAAAGCTGAGAGATCAGCCATTAAGCTTTATCAGAACAATACACTTTTTGCGTACTATAGTAAAATTTTACCAAGATACTATTTGGAAAAAATTGCTTACATCGGTAGCTCGAAGCCTTCTCTGTGTTAGAAACGGCGTTTGTGGTTTCCTGGCCGTGCTGCTGACAAAGTTTTGCTTCCTATCCACGGATTATTGTCAAAATGGACCGACCGACGTTGTGCTATGCATCATGATGCGAAGTGCAGCATAATTGGCACTAAAAATTTAATTCTTTGCGATTGTTTGAGAATTAAAGTTGCGGCTCTATAACACAAAAGTTGCGGCTGCATGCAAATCAGGCACTGAATGTCTCACTAGGGTCCATTTTCTGCATTATAGAAGGGTAACATAAGGGAATAAAATACCCGGACATCAAGTGCAAGGTGTTGATCAGGTGACAGACGGGGGTGAGATACCCTGTATTTATACAGCCAATGAGAAGCTAGCTGAATAATCATTGCCTGCAGAGTGAGACGAACGCAAAATGAAAAACCAAAAAGAAGTAAAGAAAAAAACGAAGACATACAGTTTATACAGGAGAAGAGCACTAACAGATCGTGCAAACACAACATCATAATAATAAACAATAATTGTCAAAATGGGTCACGGTCACGGTCCTCATCGTAAGTTAGGGTTCTATTAACTTTTGTGTTAAACGCAAATTCTTTGAATACGTCTTACTGACAGCTTATTAGCTCTTAGAGAAGACAAAGGCTTTCAGGCATGGTACTACATGAGAGAAAACTTGGGTGATTATTATAGATTCACCAAGAAAGCCGCTAAGGTCAATTTGCTATTCATGGGTGCTATCCCTCTTGCGTTAGGATATTACGCTTACAGCACTGTTGGCAAATATGATGTGATTGCTCAAAGAAGATCCACTCCAATTTATCTGGAGTACGTTCCAAGAGTTTAAACTCATACCTCAAGTATCCAGTCAACCACCCCTCGTTTAACTTATTGATATTCTTTCATTATATTTAGTTACCGAGATTTTGTTTAAATTAATTCAAGTTTAATGGGTTAATAAATAGTGCTGTTCCATTCTCAGCGCGCATCGGTCATCAATAACTTTGCATTATCGTTCAATGATAAATTGGAATTATACATCTGGAATGTACAAAGTTCCAGCGAGCAAAATAGAGGGGTAAATTTTTCAACATAGTCAAGTATCCGAGTCCTCACCAATGTTTATTTTTATTATCCACGGTTTACTATATATCTTTATTGATATCTAAGTTTTTCTTTTCTTTTTTATGAACATCTACTACGACATTCACTTTGTTGCACGTAGATTTCACTCCAGGACATCCGTTTTAATGCTATTGTACATTGATTATCAATAAGTTTATTGAATACCGTATATTGTAACAAAACTGTATCTACATGTACATTAATAAAAATTTAATTAGCTAAACTATCCATAATCACTTTGACGCTTTTGTCACCAACTGCAAACCGTGCCACTTCTTGATTTCTTCGGCTAGTAACTCATTAACCGCTCTGTGTTGTTTCACCATTGTTATGCCTTTAAATTTAGGACTGATAATGTTAATGGCAAACATTGATCCACAACCTCCTGTATTCATAATGGTTAGTAATCTGACAGACTTTCAACCGCCGGTAGTAAATGTGGGAGTCGAAAAAAAATAATCATGAAAAAAAAAAGTTAAGGAATATCTCAAAGAAGGGATCAACATACCTGAAACATCAGTCACTGTTAATTGGTCCGGATCCAAATTCTCATTCAAAATTGTAAAAATTTTGAGTTCGTAGTCATCCATTGGATCCACGCTTTTTGGATCGACACTATATAACCTTCTGAAATGGATTGTAGGGTTCGAAAACGTCACAAAAGATTTTGGGATAACTATCTTTGTATTAAAAAATGACTGAGTTTGGAACCCTGCAATATTAGATCTGCAAAGGATGCTTCTTGGGCTGAATTTGAGTACATTCATAATAATTGATCTGCTTATGAGAAAGAATTGAGTGAGAAAAAATTGGAGTATCTATCTGAATCTGCACGTTGCTGATATCTCTAAAACAATAGCGCTGAAGTGATGAAACACAGTTGAATTATCAATTTTTTTTTTTTGGTTAAAGTTTGTACTGTGCAATAAAGTGCTGTCAAAAATACAGCAGCAAATAAGAGATCTCGAATTATTAATAATCTTGGAGTTTGGAAAACTATGATTCTGAATTTTTTTTGTCCTGCTTGTTGGCCTTCGGTGGAAAAATACCAGTGTGGCGGGTCTAACATCTGGAGAACCACATAATACTTCCTTAGAGTTATAATTTAATTGTTCATAGTGTTTAATACTAGTCTACACTCTACTTCTGAACGTGAATACTAATTAATTATTATTAAAGGCAACTTAAACGCGATAATTTTTAAAAGTATATAAAACTTTATAATAATACAAAAAAAGGCGGATAAAGTAAGTCTAAAATGGTAACCGCGATTGCCCCTTTGAAAGTTTGGCCCTTTTGCTGCTTTTGCTTGACCCAGAATTACTTTTCCTTCTCGAGTTGGACGAAGAGCTACCCTTGATAATGGGAGGTTTCAATTTTGGTGATTGCGGCGGCGATACAGTAAGATCAAGAACTTCCTGCGCATGCTTTCCATCTTCATCATTCTCACTAGAAGCAATAAGAGGCAGCACAGTGAGCTTCTCATTTAAGAAACTTCTGGTCACATTTTCGCCATTAAGCATTTGTGAGTATTTGAGTGCAAAATGGAAATCTTGATGCTCAGTAATAAACTTAGGATTATCGCTTTCATTAATAATAACTCTGTTGCATTCGTCACAGAAGAATTTTTTTACATCCATATCTGCAAAATTCCGCTCAACTTTTGGCCAGTTGTTATCACTTGTCAGGAAATGGTCTTCAAGATTCAAATCAGTAGCTTCACTTTCTGTTTTCTCAGTGACAGCCCCGTCTTGCTCATGCGGTTCATTTTTCCATTGCTGGTGATCGTTACTAAGCAACAAAAGTTGAGGCTCGTCTTTCGAAAGTTTGCTCTTCAAAAGCCTTTGGATATCATTTCGTGGGGGTGTTGGTTTTTTTGCAGATTTTCTAGACATATAGTTGAAAGCAGACACGTTTTCTTCGTTTTCATTATCAAAAGTAGCGACGATTTCCTCGCTATCAGTTTTATGACCCTTTTTAATAGGTTTTGTCTTGAAGAAACTGTCAATGAAGTTCAGACCATTAACTACCTCAAACTTTGAAACCGTTAAACTCATGCGGCCAATGGGGAAAAGCTCCACACTTTCATGCTCTGCTGCATTCACAACTTCATCTAGCAACTTAATAGCATTTTCTAAAATCACATTCTCAATATTGTCAAGGGACGTTATAGGGAGTGGCATTTGCTTTGTCCTCGAAATCCGTATTGTTATGGCATAATACATTAGAGATAACAGCTTTGGGCACTTGATCTTCATCAATGATTCGTTTGAATTGCCTGCTCTATTTTCGTTAGCCAAATGAAACTCGGCAAACTCTTCATCGTTGATCTCTTTAATCCGCTGACTCAAGTCTGCAGCAAATACTCTAAGCCATTCAACACAGTCTGCTTTTGTCTTTACAGTCTCTCCTCTAAATCTTTTTGCAGAGCACATACTAGGGTCTTTTTTTTCGGTTAAAGGACTGTATAGTTCACCCCTAACAATTTGATACACCATGGATGCTAAAGCAGTGTCACCTTCTAAACGATCAGTTAGCTCTTCTAAAGTGAAATTGTCTCTTATAAATGCAATAATGTTCTCCTTTTCAGTCGGGACGTCAAGTTTGCTATTAATATAACTACCAGATTTACCACCGAGTCCCCACATATCAGCAAGATCAAAATTCTTAAGAAATTCCGGTATTGCACCTGCTCTAACAATTGTCTGATTGTCTGGCTTTTTAAATCCGGAAGCTAATTTAGCTACTGTTTTGACCCTCGCAATTCCGCAAGATGTTGTATAGCCCAATGCTTCTTCAACCTTTTTACGAATATGCATAGTAATTATTGAGCCAATCATTATGAATATGTCATCCCAATCATGAACACAGTATTGCGGCTGACCTTCGTCCTTCAGTAAACTCATTTCTTCGGCGGTAGGAACTACTACCCCCCTCAACTTAAGACAACACTCTGGAAGTTTATCTGGAATAGGTGGTAGTTTATCATCATCTTCGGCCTTATCTTGCAATTCTCTGAGTTGGGGAAACAACTCCAATGCTTTGTTATAAACATCAGGGCCCAAATCAAAAAATGATTCGTCCACACTGGCTTTCTCCACATTTTTACAATTATCCCTGAATATTCTTTGCATTTTCCGCGATTCTCTTCGGTACGGATCAAGAGACACTTTATGATTTGCAGGGTCTGGGAACTCGTCCGGATTACAAGTATTGACGTTTCTCCAGAAGTTTTCACCTTTCCTAAAAACAGATGTATGCAACGGCACAACATGAGGACATTTTTTGATTGCATCTTTTAAGGAATCCATTCTGCCAATGCCATAGTCTCTGGCAGCGTAGGAGACGGCAATTATGCTCCACCATTGAACACATACCACGGGATCATTTTTCGTGAACCCGTGTTTAAGCTGCTCTACTTGGGCGAAGAAAGCATTGACATCAATGTGAGCAATCACTGCCAATGGTGTACTATAAGATTGTCTTGGATCTTTTAGTTTCTTAAAGTCTGCGTAGGTGAAGTCGGAAATGATTGGTTTGGCTACTACCGTATCGATCAGGCCCTTTTGCTCCTGGTGGTATACTGACATTTCAACAGGCTATTCATCCTATATTTTACTATCACCGAAAGGCTGGGTGTACCACTTGATGCTGTTGTGGGGGCAATAGCGGCTATATCTATCTTGTCAAAAGCCCGCCATCCGTTTCGACCGCCTAATCGAACCTGCTTTCTATTTTCTGTTTATTTTCCGATTTCCGTTTTCTGCCTCGAATTCGCTGTTGCTCCGCACTCATCGTTGTGCTCTGGAGGGTAATAGCCCAGGCCTCCTCCAGGAGCACTATAAAGGGCTCCGGTTTCTTCTCTGAAAAATTTTTCTTCTCTTTTATTCTTTTCTGATAATATTCTCTTTTAGAGCCAAGCAAACCAAGAAAGACCGCTGGTCAGTGTTGTGGAGGATGGTAGCATGTCTGCTATGATGTTCTGTATGTGTTTTGTTTTGATGCTGTACCGCTGCCTTGATTGCAACCTGAAGAGTAATTGTTTTAGTGATGACAAGCTGTCGCCCCAAACTGAAACAATTGTGTTGATTCGACTTCAATAGCCAAACACACTGAAAATTCTGATTTAAAACATTTATTTTCTTTGAGATTGCAATCTTGTTGAAGTGTTGGTTTCCTACGAACCAATGTTTAATTATTGGCTTTTGTTTGTATTGTCTTATGTCTTCGAAGGTTTTACTAACAATATTTAGATATTCATTGTCTTTGAATCTTTCTTGTGTTTTTATCTTATTTATTTTTTTATTATTTTGGCCGAACAATAGTGATAAATGTATGTTTGTTTATTTTATTTGGCTTTATCTGTATCATTGCTATGTGCTTTTTCGAATTTGTGATGATCGAAAATAATATTTCATGCTAATCATGATAGCTCACTATATGTGAGTGAGGATTATAAAAACTTTCTGACTAGACTCAATAGCCATAGATGTGATACTAGTATGCTTCTTTCTTTTTTTATGGGTCAGCCAACTAATATGCTTTTAGTGTATATAAACTCCTAATATATTTGTTGTAAAATAAGTTTATTGACTGTAGAGGAAATAAATTCGATCCGGCCCACTGGGGTATATGTAACGGTGATTGGGTAGCCAGATTCCCTTTTTCAAAGAATTAAAAAAAGAGTGTGAGCATGTTCCCTAAAGAAGCATGCAACCCGTATCTTTGAAATTTCAAGATATAGTTATTAACTTTTATCAAAATGCCTGAGCTGATTGCCATTCTCATTATTTCGGATACTGTTGCTGCTGACAAGTCAAAAGATCGCACCACAGAAGCAATTGAGTCTGCTTTGCAAGTTAAATCTACAGGAACCGCCTCTCAAAAATTCCGAATCGAAGAGAGAGCTGTTGTCCCCGATGACAAACAAACAATTGCAAATACCATTCGTGCATGGTCTAATGAGCCTAAGAATTATAAGCTAATTTTGACTTCAGGAGGAACTGGATTCTCAGATAAAGATGTGACTCCAGATGCAATTGAACCATTGCTTGAAAGAAAGGCTCCTGGTTTGGTATTTGCGATGATCAATAAGTCATTGACAAAGACGCCTTTTGGGATAGCTAGTAGGCCTGTTGCAGGAATAAGAAAGAAGTCATTGATAATTACGTTACCTGGTTCCCCCACTGCCGCCAGAGAAAACATTGAAGCAATAGTTGATGTATTGCCACACATTTTGCAGCAGATTGGTGTTGATAGTGCAAGGTCACTTCATGGAGATTCCACTTTTCAGACTGTTACAAAGGAAGCTGATTTAGTCAACAGAAAACACTCTGTTCATCACCACCACCACCACCATGATCACTACCATAACCATTCCCATAAGCACAGAGACGGACACCAACTATTAGTCAAACACCAGTTAGTTCATGCCGATGATGTACCGGTAACACAAAGAAAAAGGTCATCGCCATATGAAATGATCTCCGTCGACCAAGCTTTGAAATGTATCCTTGAACAAACTCCAAAACCGGCCACTACTACACTTTCCATTTTTGATCCCCGTATAATCCATAGCATTATAGCGGAGACAATCTACTCACCCATAAATGTCCCAAATTTCAGAGCCAGTATCGTTGATGGCTACGCTGTCGTGAGCTCTGACGGTCCAGGAACTTACCCAGTAGTTTCTGTTTCTCATGCTTCTGCGGCCGAGCCTTCTGGCCTACCTGAATTACAGTCAGGCACTGTTGCTAGAATCACAACTGGGGCACCGGTACCACCAGGGTCTGATGCTGTGGTTATGGTGGAGAGTACTGTTCTTGCTGAAACCACGCCTGACGGCAAAGAGGAGCACAAGGTGCAAATTCTAGCGAAGAATGTCAAGCCAAATGACAATATCAGAGAAATTGGCTCCGATTTAAAAAAAGGCGCTTTAGTGTTATCAAAAAATGAAAAGATCACTAGTGTGGGTGGTGAAATTGGATTACTTGCAAGTGTTGGTATTGATGCTGTCAAAGTGTTTAAAAAGCCAGTAGTTGGGGTCTTATCTACAGGTAATGAGGTTGTTGACGTTATGAAAAGCCAAAATCTAGCAGGGTCATCTCTACCATATGGCCAAATCTATGACTCCAATAGGCCTGCTTTAATCTCATCATTGCAAGCACGAGGATTTGATGTTGTTGATCTTGGTATCGCTACCGATACGCAAGATTCATTAGCAGATTCGTTCGCGAAAGCGTTTGCTGAGAAAGACGTAGACTACATAATAACCTCAGGAGGCGTGTCTATGGGCGAATTAGACTTGTTGAAACCAACCATAGAAAAGTATCTCAATGGGACCATACATTTTGGTAGGGTGGCTATGAAGCCAGGAAAACCAACCACCTTTGCGACGGTGAAAGCTAGTAACAATACAAGTAAATTGATATTTGCTCTTCCTGGTAATCCAGCTTCAGCTATAGTGACGTTACATTTGTTTGTTTATCCTTCGTTATACAGATTTGCTGGCTATGATTTTAGCCAACATAGTTTTGTCTCAGTCAAAGTCAAATTGAACCAGGATACCAAACTAGACCCAAGACCAGAGTATCATAGAGTTTACATATCCCAAGACCGCCTGACTTATGAGTTGATTTCAGAGAGCACTGGGTTTCAAAGAAGTAGTAGAGTTGGCAGTTTGAAATCTGCTAATGGTCTTTTGTGCTTGCCTTCATTAATTGATGCAGATACACTGGTCTTAGCAAAGGGTACTACAGTGGATGCGCTTCTCATTGATGCGCTCGGTAGGTAATAACTAACAGAATTTTTAATAAATAAAAAGCTATTGCAAAGGAAACTAGAAAATATATTGAAATAGAAAAAATATGAAACAAGAAAAACAAACAATTTAAAAAAAACTAATAGGTGATCTAGGTAATATCCTAGCCAAGTAAAGCTTCTTTTCCTTCTTCTTTTTCCTTTTTATTGTCTTGTTGATTGACAGCGGCATCTTTTTTCACTTTCCCAGAAACCTGTAGTTTCTTCAATCTTTCTATAAGATTTTGTTCTTCTGAGTCTGGTTCCACAGAGCTCTCTAATTCTGACAGCGCACTGGCTTGTATACTTGCTGCTGGCAGCACCGCTAGCTTAGCAGTTTCTTCTTTTTCTAATTCTGCTAATTCGTTGTCAATCTCATTTTCGTCAATCGTATTGTTATTTTCGCTGTTGAATTGGGAGAGACAGTCATTAACTTCATTGACTTTGCTATATTCTTCGCTAACATTGTCTAATAAGGTGTCAACTTTCTCAATGTTTAACTCATTATTTAAATTTTTGAGTATAGTTTTGGAATTGCCCAATAATTGAAATACTTTGATGTTCTCATTTTGTAAGACTATGTTCGATAATAGCGATTCCAAATTACTTAAATTAGAGCTGCTTTGTATCAATGAATTCTCAATTGATTTCTTCATGCGTAACAAGAGTTTGATATAATCGCGATTTGATGATTTTTGCTTGATAAGAGTTTGAATCTTGTTGGTGTAGTCGTCAACTTTCGCAGATAAACTGCTGATTTTAGTGTTAGTTGAGCTTATAGAAGCCTTTAGTTGGGCAACAGCGACATCAGTGGTCGTCACTTGCTCATCCTTTGCTAAAGCACTTGTTTTGATTTTAATTATTGGATCTTTTATATCGAGTGTTTCTCCGTTTTGAGTTGCTACCGTGTCTGATTGAATCAATACGTCGTGTGTGTCTCTGCTCAAATATCTCAACATCAACTCATAATCTAAATCAGATAATTTAAATTGTTTACTAATCGCCAAGTAAAGAAAAGATTTAGTAAATGCACGAATATCAGATTGTTCTTCATATACCTCCTTGGCAAAATTCTTGATAAACTCTATTACTGGTTTTCTAAGTTTTTCCAATTGAGAAATGCTGACAAGCTTGGTGCTAACCAAATAATTGCCTGATTTGTTTTTATTTTTCGTTAAGCTGACATGTGGATCATATAGGCCGGATTTAGAAAGCGCCCAAAGTAATGTGCCCTTGACCGATATGTTGGAGAAGATAGAATAAGCGTATATAGATGTAGGATGCTCATCGAACTGCTTTATTGGTATCAATTTTTTATCAGAAGAATCGTTAATGATCTCATTTAGGACTGTATCAATGGAAAGCGGTCTAAGTATAACACTGGTATCATTATTATCAGACAAGTCCATAGAAACAGACAATTTTTCCACAAGATTTGAAGTATCAAGGACGACACTACTTTGGGAGTCAATGATTTGGTTCAAAAGTTGCTTCCATGCTAAAACGTTTGCCTCATAGCCATCTGGATTTGCCTCCTTCAAATTATCAAAATTAGAGTAGAGTGATCTAAGCCGCGATTTCTTGAATAATGGGTTAGATTTGATCAAATTTTCGTACATCTTTGGTGACACTCAAAGTACGTGATATACAACAAAGCAAGATAATAAATGCTTTGTGTAACACCTCTATACCAGCGGTTACCTTCCCAGGAAGTGAATCAGTGTTAATCAGATGCTCCCTGCTGTCTCCAGATTCCAGATTTCGATCATCTTTTCTTACCCACGGAGGTTGAGGAGCCATTCGGGCGGATCTCACAGCACGCTACATTTCCAAATTACATTTTACGGTTAAGCGAACACTAGCAATTACTGGCATCTGGATGTTGGCAAATAAAGAAAAGTATAATATATTAAAAACAGCCTTTGTTTGACTGAAAAAAAAAAAAAATCGTAGTTCATCACAGTTCATTCTCTATAGAGAATAATTTCACTCTGTTTAAAATACCGCCTTGCGTCTTCGTCTATCAATACCAAACTCAAAAACGTTCTGGTCGAAAATTTTTTGTTAACATCCCTAAATGTTGGAGTCAAATCGAACCCACCCAAGAATAATCTTATTGGTATTGTCTCACCCCTCACTGGAGCTCCATCCATAATCTCAAAGCGCACCAAAGTTTCAGAATCGCTCACTTGATTTGATCCAGAGCCCACCGTTTCTCGTCTGATTAGACTCAATTCCATGTGTTTTATTTTGAGTCTTACTAGTAAGAAATAAATTCTTCCTACTATCACATCTTTGAGAGAGTATCTGGATTTTGAGTATTCGAATTCTATATGCAAGCAGTCTTCTATACCAACATCCATCTTGACTGTGGTGGGTGTGTCTGGAGGCGTTTGTTTTGAGTATACCCATAGCTCTTTTTCTCTGATAACATCTGCAGATTTTCTTTGCACAATACATTTCAAGTAGTATCTTAGTCTGACATTGGTTCCTCTGTAGCTTTCAAATTGCTTTTCGACGTTCTTGAATTCAAAAGAGTAGTTTTCTGGATGATTCAACTCCGCTGGTGCTGAGAGCTCTTGCACCAAATACAAAAAGTTGTCAAAATTCAAGCCATCGTTATTAGTGTCTATAGTACCAATTAATTGTATTTTTATTCCCAAATGCTCTACCCGTCTGCCATCTTTCACTCTGATCGTCACTTGTCCTTTGACAGATTCCCCATCTTCATACAAGGGCAATTTTTCCTTGCGGCCGCTTTTGTTTTTCACCTCCACATGCTGTCTGGTATCCTCGCCAGCTAGTCTAATTTCTATATCTAGAGGTGCTTTGAAAAAAAGTGACATTGATGCCTATAATGTGTTTGTATGTTGGTTGTTAATGTGTGTGGGTGTATATGTAATATACAGTTCTAGTGGTAGTGCTAGTAAGGCAGTTAGCTATGGCGGTTTGCCTTAATCTAGCTGTCTTTTAGGCATTCTGTCGCCGTCCTGCCAACTTCGCGTGTTACCCGATGCATTATCGTGTTTCGGCTCAACATACACGTTATCGCATGCCACTCTAGCAGCAATGCTGTCAGCGGGAAGCACAGTGTCTCTACGAAACTACTGGAAGGCTGTTGCTCATTACTAGGTTTCTCATGGGATCGCAGGTAACATAAAACAGTTTGGGTGGATTTACATCAACTATGTGGCGTCGCTTATTGGTTTTGACGCGGTACTGTAATTGGCCTTTTGAGAAAGATACATTATGTTTCATGGTGGGGTCCCCCACCCCGATCTTCAGCAGTCATTTGTTCTATACCACATTGAAATATATAGCTCAGAGTGGGGGTTGCAAGGCATTATTTTACCTTCTGTTATCGATTATGGTGATTGTATGTCTTCGTCGTTCCCGATGATTGAACGCAATTATATTTTATTTAATAGAACCATTGATAATCTGTAGCTTATCGTGGCTAGTTGTCCCATCGCAAATTTTATGAAAGTGGGAATACCCGGAAACAGCGTCTAACAAGCCGCATAGTACATTCCCTTCGTATAACCTCTTATAACTGCTACGTCACAACACGCAATGAAGCCAAAACCAATTTTATTCAATATTTTATTTTATATTCCTGAAAAATCACCTAATGAGAAAAGAAAACCTATGAAAAAAAAAAGAGATAGAAAAAAAAAAAAAGAAACAAAAACAATTCTAAATATTATAGAATATGCTCAGAGCCCACGTAGGCATGAGCGGTGGTAACATGAAGCTTGCATAAGCAGCTTAAACAGCCTTAGCCAAACCAACGGCATCATTTCCCAAATCGTAAACACTGTAGTACTTTCTCAAAAAAGCATCACCAACAATTGCCAATGGACCAACTGGTTCTGGGAAGTCCATTGGGGTGAATGCAGAAATGCAAGAACCGCTGACTTCCAATGTGTAGTCGTATGGGGTAATAGTGAAGTTGTGACCACCCAAGTTCAAAGTCAAGTCAGGCAAGGAATCTCTTGTAGAGCATTCAACAGAATACTGGCCAGACCAAGACTTCTTAGCGCCAATTTCGGCATTGATGATTTCAGCCAATCCAGATGGCAAGGTAATTAAAGAAGTACCAGTGTCAATAGCAGCACCATGTCTTTCTAAAACGGCCCACTCATCACCCAAACCAATACCTTCAAAAGACACCTCCCAGTATGCCTTTCTTCTGACAGGTAACCAAGTAATCTCACCATCAAACTTAGACTCGTCTACGCCACCAAAAGTAGCGACACCACCATCTTCAGATTTAGCAGTGTCACCCAAATAGAAGGCAAATTTTGGCTCGTCAAGCAACCCGTCATTGATAGCATTGTAAATTGGTGGAACAATTTTATTGACAGAAATTGTGTCATAGGCTAAACCCAAAATACCATCGAATTTGCCGAATGCGAAAGCCAAACCTGGCTCACTAGTAGCTTCGGCGAAATCTTGCTTCGGAATGGTCAAATCTCCAATAGTTAATGTGTCTTGAGAAACAAAACCTTCCAAAGAGCCGGAACCATACCTAATAGCAAATTCAGAGCCGTTGGCTTTATAGCTGCTGGAAGAATCGTGGTCATATTTGGAATGTAAGAAACAAGCCAAAGAAGAGCATTCAATGCTTGGAATCCACAAATTTGAAGAGCCAGTGTCTAAAATGACTTTAAACTCTTGAGCAGGAGTACCCAAAGAAATAGTGGTGAAGTACTGAGCATTCAAGTAGTTTGTCAAAGGAGTATCATGGCCCCCAGTTGGTTCCACAAGTGGAGCTTGGGCTTGTAAAAAAGGTTCACTTTCTGGGTAAGCTTTTTGAAACTGTTGAAGGTATTTAGCTTGGAAGGATTTTAAATGGTCTTCAAAAGTGGTTCCTTTGAAAGAGTCATCCAAGGCTTTTTTGTGGATCTTAGCGGAATGGACCTTAGCATCAGCTTGATTAAATAAGGATAACACAACCGCCAAGTTGGCAAGGACAGAAAACTTCATTTTGTAGCGAGAACTGGTTTTGTAAGAATAAGGGGAGATAGGCAAAATGAGGGGAAAAGATAGAAAAAAGGAAATGTGCAGTCAAGGGGCTAGCACTGGTTACTCAATTGAAATGCAGAACCTATGTAGCCTTTATAACTGTAAGATACAGAGAAGAGAGAAGAGAGAAGAGGAAAGGAAAGGAAAGGAAAGCAAATTGGGCGGCAAAAGGGTTTATTTATTTATATTGCCTTCAGCCATCCATCCTCCGATGAGCAGTGACGCTTTGGGCAATCGCTGGGCCCAAACAGGGTGACTGCCAGCCGCCAGCCCCTATGCAGACCCGTGCGTCATAACACACTTCCACAGTTTAAGGCCCCCAATACTGCTGTGAATTGCATGTTATTGCATGTTAGCGCCTATTCCTGCATTTAGTTGCCCGATGACGCATCGTCTGCTTTGTGCTAAGTGTCCAACATTTGTGACACTGGCTGCTGTACCATCCATAGACTACAGACTATAACATCGTTTTCATCATCGCTGCCAGACAGTTATCTTTTTTCTGTTTAGTCTTTGCAGGCAGGCCTTAGAAAATGTTATCATGGTTCTATTTGCCCTTTCCCCTATAGTTGCACCAGAAAATATCATTCTCAACAGCTTCGATGTCCAAGATGGACCTTCAGTCACCGAAAATGACAAACGACTTTACACTATTCAGGCTTCAATACAATCTAAAGAGGTTCATCCAAGAGTATTTTCTGGATTTAAAAAGCTAATAATTGCACTACTCTATACCGGTCTAAGTATTGGGGTGCAGCTCAACTCCTCGATAAATGGAAGTGTGATTGTCGATCTTGCCAACAAGTACAGGATCTCCATCACCGAAGCTACATGCACGATGACCATTTTCATGTGCGGAATGGCAACAAATGTGACAATTTGTGGACCTTTAACTGAGCTGCATGGTAGAAAGAATATTGTGTGCTACTCAACCTTTATTAGTGGATTAGTGACTCTTTGTGCCACGTTTGTGAATAATTTTGGGGGGTACATGGCTTTTCGTTTCTTTGCAGGTTTCTTTGGTGCTCCAGCTTTATTGGTTGCTGGCTCTGTAATAAAGGATCTATTTAATGATAAGCAAAGAGCATATGCATTGCTTCTAGTTTCAGTTTTAATTGGATCAATGCCAGCTGTTGGTGGAATAGCAGCTAGGTCGGCACTCGAGCATAACATTATCAAGAATCTAAATCAAATCAATTTGATACCAGGTCTTATAATTACTATTTTTGGGATTTTGGCAATTCTCTTTGTTCGCGAAACATACATCCCAGTGATTAATAAAAGGCTGGAAAAAAAGGTCAATCGGAGTAAGTCTACGAAACGAAGGTTAGTTGAGCATTTTAATTTAGAGTTGGCTCACAACCTTGATCATAAGAAGAACGACAGTCCTATAGAAGGGCCAGAGAATGGGCAAGTTACGATTAAAACAGTAGCGGATGAAAATTCAGCAAGCGAAAATCATAGCATTATTATAAGGGCTGATATGAATATCGAGAAGGATCAATCAAAGGGGTACTTTAATCTGTTGCTTCGAAAATTACTTCTTCCTTATAGATTTTTAGCAGATCCTCTTTTAATGACACTGACTATCATCAGTTCTTACTACTCCGGCTCCATGTACCTGCATGTGACAAATTTTCCGTCGATTATCAAAGAATATCACAACAATAGCCGAGTAAACAACACTAACAATATTGTGAGCCCAGACATTGTTGGAATAGCGTTTACCATAGGGCTTGCTTCATTTGGAAGTTGCTTATTGTTTCTTTGTTCGTATATTTATTCTGCTATGATCACTACTCACAAAGAAGCCATACCTGAACTTAAGCTTTTACCGCTTTTACTTGGGGCGATACTCATTACAAGCTCCAGCGCAGTTATTTATTGTACCGATGTGTACTTTTCTAATTTGAATCAAATATTCATTGCCCAAATATTACATGGGGCCGGTTTTTTTTTTGACACAGCAATCAGTATTTTTATACATTATGGAAATTTATGGGCAAAAATCTGCTTCGGCATGCTCATTGATGCTGCTTTTCAGAAACTTGATTGGAGGGCTAATACCATTATTTGGCTCGCAGATAATATTCATGTACAACAACAAGGCTTTCTTGATTTTTGGGATCATAAATATCGTTTTTGCTGTTATAGTTGGCTTGACTATAGCCTTCGGATATAAAATTAGAAAAACACTCAAACACTGTGTTGTCCAGACACGGTATAAAAACTATGAGAACTCATCGGCATGAACAACAAAGGTTCTACGTGGGATGTCACTAAGGTTTATACTAAGAATAATTTTATATCGTTTTTCTGAACTGTATGCTTCTGTAAGTACCCATGGATATATATGACATGTTGAACACAAGAAGACATGCGATTTCGTTCACAAAAACAGCGAATTGCATTGCCATAATGCATGCACTTTTATGCATAATGCGCATAAAAATTACCCTATGTGGCTGGTGAAAGCGGAAAGTTCAAAATGTCTTTCCTGCTTTTTCAGAAAACCTTGGAAAATAAATATATAAGCAAATACAACACCAGTACACGCTTGTTGACTTTCTGTTTCGTGCGTATATGGCCCACACAGAGACTTCTAGCCCAGAGGTTTCAGAAATCAGGCTGTTAATTGATCTTAGAATATTCGCATTTGTTTTTTGAAACTATAAGAACATCATTGGCTATGAATTACACCGAACAAATCAATACATTTGTCAACAGGCTCAACGACAGCGCCGATTGCAAGGCTAAACACGCTGTTTTGACAGAGCTTTGTGATATAGTGGAAACATTCCTCGGCCCCAAAGAATATTCATATTTTTTAGAGAAACTCATACCTATTTTTTTCAGTCTTTTAGACAATATTCCAATAACATTTTCTAGTCAGTCAAACGAACATAAATTAAGAAATACAGTGCTAGAGATCCTTCATCGAGCTGTTTGCAATGACGTACTAAAGCCGTATGCTGAGAAAGTGCTAGATGAAATGCAGAAAGCTCTCAAAGTTGACAACGAGGACAATGGTGTTTTGTGTATGAAAGTGATAATTAACTTGCATAAATCATATAAAAATGAGTTGTTTGAAAAAGTTCAGCCATTTCTCGATATCGTCAATGAAATATACGCAAACATGAATAAAACGGTACCAGAATCATTTAGAGATCAAACATCTAAACAGGACTTTGGCGAAAACATGGATACCTCAATTGATTCAGCTATGTCGCCGCAGCCCACTGGCGGGAATACCGATCTCCAATCAAAACCGTTAGCTCACTCAATGCAATCTTTCAAAACATTATCAGAATGCCCAATCATGATGGTCTCGCTACTTTCATCTTACAAGCAGCTTGTAAACACAATATTGCCAACTTTCATTCCAAAATTAATAGAATTTTTACAATTAGAAGTTGAAGCTCAAAAAGAGGCCAGAGAAGCCGCAGCAAAAAGAAACGAAATATTTACATCAGTGGCCCCAGAGATAAAAAACAGAGCTCTTTATGGCGAATTTATATTAGCACAAGTCAAGGCAGCATCTTTCTTGGCATATATTTTCATTAGAGGATATTCTCCAAAATTTTTAGCTACTTACAACTCTATAGTGCCAGATATTATTATGAGACTTTTACAAGATTGTCCTAGTGAGCTTTCAGCAGCGAGAAAAGAACTTTTACATGCTACACGTCATATTTTGTCTACTTCCTACAAATCTATGTTTTTACCAAAATTAGATTTGCTATTCAATGAAAAAGTTCTATTGGGGGACGGCCTCACAGCGTATGAGACACTAAGGCCTTTGGCTTATAGCACAGCAGCAGACTTTTTGCATAACATCAGAAATGATTTAAATTTGGACCAAATATGGAAAACGGTGCTTATGTACTCAAAGTTACTTCAAGATACAACGCTTGCCTCAACAGTACAAATTATGAGCGGTAAATTACTTTTAAATTTGCTTGAAAGAATCAATAAGCTACCGAAAGATGAAGCAAGAAGATTGTCTTTCATTATCATAAAAGCATATGTTAACCGGTTTATCGATCTAAACCGCGAGTACAGTTCAATTATGGGGCGCTATAAGGATTTTAAGGATAAAAAGCAGGAAACCGAATCTTCCCAATCTGCAGTAGTTACCAGCGTTAACAGTAAACTACCCGATAATCCAATGCTTGTTGACGAAGAAATTAAAATTGATAATGATGAAGAATTGGACATAAACAATATCATAATTGCAGAATTGAAAGGGGATATGCAGGATGGTGACAATGATGTTGAAATGAAAGATGTGGATAGTGAGGCTATGAAGGTAGAACAACCTGAACAACCTGCCATCACAACATTGGATGACATTCAGTATCAACGTCCTATACAGATCTCCCCTCCCCTCCTGTCAGATCCGTTGAAAGATACTAAATATTTGTTTCGTACGTTATTAAATTTTTTAAAGTCTGTTGTTATATCATTAAGGCAAAGCAATAGTCCACCGCCATCTTCTGATTATAATTTGCAAGCATGGAATAGCGCTGCAAGACTTTTCTCAGTTGAAGAGATCTTCATATTGAAAAGTCTTTTGAGAGAAAGTATATTGGGCCTTAGATTTTTCCAAGCTCCAAAGACCAGTTCAGACACAGAGAAGCAAAAAGTGTTTGATATAAGACACCCTAATTTACCAATATCAGCATCAAAGGATGAAAAGGAACTAATGGAGGTAATAGCTTCCATGTTTATGAAGATCGACTTATCGACCTTCAATGAAATATTTACGTCAGAAATATCATTCTTGGTGAATGAAATGCTAAACAATGCTCCTCTACTTCATTTGCCGCATTTTTTCCTTGGCAGTGAGGTAACTTCGGCAAATTTCATGGGAATAATAATTAACTATTTAAAGTCAAAATTGAAAGATTTGGGCGATGTTGATGCTATGCATTCACATATATTTTTGCGCTTGTTCAAGTTATGTTTACTTTCGCTAAATCTATATCCGTCATCTAATGAAGCTGTGGTGGCTGTACACTTGAAAGAGTTAATTTTAAAATCTTTAGAAATGTCTACGAAGGCCGAGGATTCAATTGTATATTTCTATTTGATCAGAACGCTATTTAAGAGCATCAGCGGTAGAAGATTTGATTCTTTGTACAAGGAAATCATGCCTCTTTTACAGAAATTACTAGAATCTCTCAATAAGCTAATTGACTCTGCTAGTACGCCGCAGGAAAGAGATATTTATATTGAGCTATGTCTAACGGTTCCAGTCAGATTGGGAAGATTGGTACCATATTTAAGTTATCTCCAAAGGCCATTAGTTTTAGCATTAAATGGATCTCAGGATTTAGTAAGCCAAGGTCTTAGAACATTAGAGCTATGTGTTGATAACTTATCCGCAGAGTTCTTGGACCCTATAATTGAGCCAGTGATCGAAGATGTAATGAAAGCTCTCTGGAAACACTTGAAACCGTTACCTTATTATTATGTTCACAGTCACACAGCAGTTAGAATCTTGGGAAAACTCGGAGGAAGAAATAGAAAATTTATTAGACCGCCTCATGACTTGGAGCCACAGCATGCATTGAATGAAAAGGTTGAAGCAGCATTTAGGGTTCACCATTTACAAGATCTTGAAAATATGTCTGTTACAACTGGCATAAAAGCTGCTATTGATATTCTAGAAAATCCCCGTCAAATAGTGGATACAAAAATTGGGGCCTTTTATCGCATAAATGCCTTCAAATATTTATCCACTGTTTTGAAACTTTTTATAGATGCCAAAGAACTACCTGATAATTATCATGCAATAATTAAGGCCGGCGTTCTGAGCCTACTTGAAGAAAAAGCCGAACATATCAAAAATCTTGATCAATCTTTTATAGTGGACCATAGAAAGTTGAGCAGTCAGGAGGAATTGGCAGAGAGACTCATGAAAGCCGTATTTTTATCAGCATCTATAGAGGAGCTAAGAAGCGAGGTAAGTCTATTGACGAAAAACATTTGCAACCATTTTACCCAGCTATATATCATCAGACATATCATCAAAAAACACAAAAGCGAACGAAAATTTTCTGTTGACAATGGTGAAGGTGCCGTTTTTCTTAGCGATCATATATTATTGAATGCAATTACTTATGCATTAGGCTCTCATATAAAGGAAGTTCGACAATGTGGCGTAGATGCTATTAAAAACATCTGCGAGCTATCTGCGTTGCTTTTTGGCTCTGTTGACAAGAGTTTGAATTTCATCCTTTTGCGTTCGATGGTGGTAGTGTTTTTTCATGGTTGTTATAACGAATTATATTATACTAAATATGGTGGAGTTCTCGGACTTAAAGTGCTATTGAAGGAAGTCAACATTCCACCAAAGTGGTTCTCAAGATATCAACTTGAGTTGATTCGTGCACTACTATTTGTTTTGAGAGATACACCCGACGTTGTACCTACAAATGTTGTGGATGAAGCTATAGACCTTATAAAAACAATTATTAAAGGATGCAATGAAAATGTGAAGAAGATAGAAGATTTACCTAATAATGTCATTTCTTTGTTGGTCTATGATCTAGCGAACTCTAATGCGGTGGTGAGAAGAACTTCTAGGGAATCATTATCGTTGCTATCAGAGCTTACTGGCGTTTCAATATCTAAAATTATATATCCAAGCAAATCGGTTCTATTGAATCCTATTTTTAGCAAGCCTTTGAGGGCATTACCATTCCCGATGCAAATTGGTAACATTGAGGCTATCAATTTCTGGCTAAGTATTCCTCATGAGGAGAATTCATTTAACGAAGAGATGCAGCGGCTTTTGCTCGAGGTTCTTAGCTTGGTTGACGCAGATGATTCTATGCTCGTTAGCACTTCCCGCTTAATCGACTATGAAACCAGGGAACAGCTAACAGAAATTCGTATTGTGTGCATAAATTTATTAAAAATTGCTGTCTCAAAACCAGAATTTTCCACTAACCCCCAAGGATTGACAAGAATGAAGATACTTTCTGTCTTATTTAAAACTTTGTGTTCATCAGAAACAAGAATAATAAACGCTGCACATCATGCTTTGAAAGCAGCTTTGGCGGAAAACAACAAGCTACCACGAAATTTGTTGCAAAGTGGCCTTAGACCAATGTTAATGAATTTAGCAGACCATAAAAGACTAACGGTATCAAACCTTGAAGCTTTAGCAAGATTACTTGTGTTGCTTATAAGCTACTTTAAAGTTGAGATTGGCAAAAAGCTCATGGACCATTTGAAAGCATGGGCGACTCCCCATGTCTTACATACTATTTCTAGCCAAGACTTAGCTTCTAATTCAATCGTTCAAGTGGTAAAAGCTATTTTGAATATTTTTCATCTTCTTCCACCCCGGGCTTCAATGTTTATCGAGGACATATTAGGAATAATTGACTATCTCGAGTTCCATCTTCGAAGAAGTGAAGATTCGCCATTTAGAGAGCCCGTGGCGAAATTTCTTAATAGGTTTTCAAAAGAAACATTTCTGTACTACTTGAAAAATTACAGCGCAAGACAGACCAAATTTCCGTACTTTGTTACCAAGTGCTTGCAGCTCAGAGAGGTAATTAAGGAGTCGTTTGCGAAACTTGTTGAGCTGATTTCACAGGAAGAGCAATTCACAATAAAGGTTACCAAATATGTAAATACCATCGATGTTTTAGCTGCAATCTCAGCATCTGAAAAAGAGTGGATTAAATCTCAGAAACCGCTAATCACTGATCTTTTCAATATTTCAAAGGATATCAACAAAGCCAATAAGAAAGATTTTTATAATAAGCCATATCATTTCCAGTTGGAAAATGCCTTGATTGTTTTTCAAGATTTATACATTAAGCATCTTTCTGACGCTTCCGATTGCGATGCTTTGATAACATTGCTTGAGACATTGTGTTGTGAGGAAATACCGTACTCAGTTAACCTTAAGCAATTTGTTTTTGAAAAAGTGATACTGTCAGATAATATTGAGCTTAGACAAAACTATTTGACAAAGGCAATCAATTTGTTTTTAGATGGCAGTGCTCAACTCAAGGCAAAAGTTTTTATATTTAGAAGGTTGTTTAATCCAATTTTGCTATATGAATATTCAAAGAATGGAAATATAAAGCAGCTTTGCGAAACTGCAGCCTCGAAAACTATTTCTAATTGGCTCAACTTGGTGCACACAAAAATATGGAAAGCAACTAGCGGTAATATCTTAGATATAACAGCTGGGGAGATTGACCAGTACAGAATTGAGTTACTTCAAATGACTTCCATTTTAATTAGCATGGCACCTGATGTAATAGAAAACTTGAGAAAAGATGTTATAAAATTTTGCTGGAACTTCATAAAGCTTGAGGATGTTCTTACCAAGCATGCAGCATATTTAACCACTTGTTATTTCATTAATGCATACGCCACCCCGATGAAAATCAGGACTCACATGCTTATGGCTTTATTAAGGGCAAACAACAACGACACTAGATTTATAGTAAAACACTCGTTGGAGTTGCTTGCGCCTGCAATGAATGAGAACCTAAATAGTGATGGGCATGACACAACCTGGCTTAAATATCCAAGGAGGGTGATATCAGAAAACGGATTCTTAATTAATAACATATTCAATGTTTACAAGTTCATTGTTCAACATAGCAACATCTTTTTCTATGCAAGAGATCATTTTATTTCCAATGCTATCAGTGCAATGGGAAAATTAACCCTTTTGCCAAACAGCTCTGTTGATAATCAAACGCTTGCAATTGAACTTGCAGAATTAATTTTGAAGTGGGAACAAAAGGCAAGGAAGCTTAAAGCCCAAAGTTTTAAGAAGTCTCCAAAGAAAGAAACTGCCAAAGAATCCAATGATATTGAAGGTGATATCTCGACTCCTTTAAGCTACACAATACCTTTTGGTCAGAAGGAAGCGTTTGTGACGTTTTTAATTAGATACGTTTGTATAAGTTCGCAAAGGGCATCTCTGAGTGAATTAAGCCAAAGGGCTTTAGCTGTGCTATATGGTGTTTTAAGTCCTGCTCACTGGCCTGAAGTTACAGTAAAATTGTCATTTTTCGAGAAATTTTTGGCAAATCCTGATTTGAATAGTGGTAATAGTAGCTTATTGGGATACTGTTTAAACGCCTTGGAGGTTCTTGGTGTTGCGTTGGAACATAAGAGCAGCGAATGGATTACGGAGAATCTCACGGCGTTGCAAGAGTTATTAGAAAAATGTATCCGCTCTGACAATCATGACATTCAAGAAGTGTTACAAAGGGTTCTTAGAATAATTTTGAAGGCGATAAAAGAGGAAAGTGAAGAGGATCAAGAGTATGAATCTGAAGAAATAAAAAACTTTTTGAATTTATTGTACAATGTTGTCTCTGATGATTTAGGTAACACTTCATCACTTGCCGCTGGTGTAACATTATCCTGGACTATTGCTAATTATAAGCCAGAGAGACTCAACCCATTAATTCCAAACATTATGAAGACATTTGGTAAATTATGCAGAGATCATGTCACAATTATCAACCAAAAGCAACTGCAAGAGCAACAACCTAGACTGGCTGATGAAGCTAAAATGACTACCAAATTATTAAAAAAGTTGCTATGCTTTGCTGCAATGAGAATCTCTTTTTTGAGCGATCAACGTCGTATCTACTTATCTCTTCTCGCACAGCTCATTGAAAAAACCTCTGATTATAGCATTCTCACAAGCGTCTTAAATATAGTTTACAAATTTATTTTTACCAAAGAGAATCTTTTCCCAACGACCAAAGAAAAAGCCGCGATTTTAGGTAAAATGATGGGCTTTGAGGCTAGAAGAGAGTTGCCAATTTCTTTGTCCAAAAACTTCTACAAGATGATAATTAAAATTTTTGAAGACGATTCGTATGCATTTTCGGACTTAACCCAAAGATTGGAGCAGCCATTTCTTATTGGCACTAGATTCGTTGATGTTGGTATTCGAAAGAAGTTTATGAAATTATTGAATGAAAGTATTGAAATTGACATTGAAAAGAGAATGTTTTACATTTTCAAAGAACAAAATTGGGAATTTCTTGCTGACTTTCCATGGACAATGCAGGCAGCCGAGCTTTTGTTTGGATCCTTTGATCTAAATCATAAACTAAAATTGTCGGAACATGAATATAAATTCGCTCCTCTAGATTATTTGAAAGATATCATCAGTTCTAAGGAAGAAACTGATTTGCAAAGTGACAACGCTGATGACGCTATTGATAAAATGATCAAAACCCATGAAATTTTCTTGGAGGGCATTAGAAACGTAACTGCTGGTGATTGCATCAAACCTCTTGTTGAAGTTTTGAGAAGCGAAAATACTCACATTGGGGCTACATGGAGAGAGTTATTTCCAATTGCTTTCAAAGGTGTTTCTGAAAACTCAAAAATGGAACTCTCCAGATGCCTCAGCGCTTTATTGTCAAAAGATTATCAATTAAAACAGATTTACAATAAACCAAATGTGATTCAAGATTTACTCTCTGGTGCTGAGAAATGTCAAGATCTTCATATTCCGCCACATTTGATAAAATACTTGGGTATAACTTTTGATTCTCATTATTCTGCTATGCATGCGATTGAAAAAATAGCCGATAATGAAAATCCGAATATCAAGGAGGCTTGTGCTAACGCATATGCTGAATTATTATCAAAATTAGAAGAGTCTGATTTATTTTATGGATTATGGAGACGAAGAGCAAAATACTCTCTTACAAACAGCGCATTGTCTTTTGAGCAAATCGGAGTGTATGATAGAGCTCTCAAATTCTATGAATCTGCTCAAATTAAGGCCAGATCAGGTTATCTACCTTATAGCGAAGCGGAATACTCTTTATGGGAGGATAACTGGATATTCTGTGCAGAAAAACTTCAGCATTGGGATGTTTTGACAGAGCTTGCTAAACAGGAGAATTATACTGATTTACTCTTGGAGTGTGGATGGAGAGTTGCTAATTGGAACGAAGACAAGGAGCCTCTCGAACAAGCAGTTCGAACCGTAATTGATGTTCCAACTCCTAGACGTCAAATTTTTCAAACTTTCCTTTGCCTTCAAAGCTTCTCGCAACAGGAACGTTCTTTTGCTGATTTGATTAGATGCTGTGACGAGGGCATTCAACTTTCACTAACTAAGTGGAGCTCGCTTCCTTCTAGGCCGACGGCAGCACATACATCTTTGCTTCATCTATTCCAGCAGTATGTCGAGTTTAGCGAGGCTAGCAAGATTTATAATGCAATTGTTACCACTAATTCCCAAAATATGGAACTCAAATCCCAAGAATTGAAGCGGGTTTTGCAAGCATGGCGTGAAAGATTACCAAACCTGTGGGACGACATCAATATTTGGAATGACATCTGTACCCAGAGACTCCATGCATATAATCTTCTCAGTATTTTAAATAGACCATTCCTTGGCTCAACAAATGGAAATATGTATGCATTCCGTGGCTATCACGAGACAGCATACATGATTAACAGATTTGCGCATGTTGCTAGAAAACACGGAATGCCAGAAGTTTGCATAAGTCAGTTAACAAAAATTTATACTTTACCAAATATTGAAATTTCAGAAGCGTTTGTGAAGCTAACTGAACAGGCCAAGTGCCATTATCAGAATGTGACAGAGTTAAACACCGGCTTGGATGTTATAAGCAATACCAATTTGGCTTATTTTGGTGCTACTCAAAAAGCAGAGTTTTTCACGCTCAAGGGTATGTTTCAAGCTAAATTGAATGCCTTCGATGAAGCAAACCAATCTTTTGCAACTGCGGTTCAGCTCGACAATAATTTACCTAACGCTTGGGCCGAATGGGGGTTCTTCAACTATAAGTTGTTTAGACAAGCCACCCAAAGCCAAGCACAGAATCAAGTTCACTATATGAAGTATGCTGGTAATGCTTTAACGTGTTTCTTGAATGCTAGTGGCCTTTACAAAAGTGAAAAGTCGAGAAAATTGTTGGCTTTGATTTTATGGCTTATTAGTTTAGATGATCAAAATAGCACTTTGGCAGCCGAATTTCAAAAGTATAAAGGTGAAGTTCCGGTCTGGTACTGGTGCACTTACATTCCCCAGTTGTTGACTTCGTTATCGCATAGAGAAGCAAAGCTTGTCAGAAGTATTTTGATAATGATTGCAAAAAGCTACCCACAAGCTCTTCATTTTCCTTTGAGAACCACGAAAGATGATTTTGTTGCTATTCAAAAGCAAATTGCTGCTCAAAATGCCAATGCTCAAGCTACAAAGAGTAAAGAGAAAACGCCTCAAGTGAAAACAGAAGATGTGAAAAAAGATGTTACGCAAGATGCTTTGAAATCAAAAGATAGTACTGAAAACCAAACATCAACTAGAAAAGAATTAGAAAATAAAGAGTCCTTGAGAATGCCTCCAGATGCAAAGGATGAGCAGAAACCATCAGATGCTGAGGCGAAAAGGGAACCTGAGAACGACAAGGAACAAAAACAGATTGAGAAGGAAAAGGAAAACAAGCCAGATGAAGATAACAGTAAAAATGTTGAGCTCTCTAAAGATACAACAGCTGAGTGCGAAGTACCTACAAAAGTAACTGAGAATACGGACGAAAATTCGGGTGATAATGATGTCAAGATGGAGGATATTACTAATAAAATTCCTCAGGATGGTGAAACTGGCAACGAAAAGCCTGAAAGTAAAGATACTGACAGCTCTGGAAGAAAATCTCAACAGTCAACGGTTCAAGTGGAAAGCATAAAACAAGATACCGCTGAGGTAAATGTAAGTGAAACAGAAGCCGCGGAGAAAACAAAGAAAGGCAATTTTGATAAAACCAAAGAAGATAAAACGGATAGTCAAAAGGAAGAAACCAAAGAAGAAGTAAATAAGACACAAGAAAATGTAAAAGATGAGAGGAATTTGAAAGATCAAACGAAGGAAGCACCAGAGAGCAAGTTTGCCGATAGTAATATTATCGATGAGAACAAATCTCAAACTCCGGCCACCTCGAATCCAAAGGAAGCAAATACTGAGAAGACACCGGCAGATAATGGAAAAGGTGCCAACACAGTAGCTAAAACCCCAACTGAGACTAGGAAATCAGGAACGCCACTTCACGGGTCAGGCCAACCTTGGGAATACGTTGAAGAGATTATGCTTATTTCTAAGACATCTTATCCTTTATTGGCATTGTCTCTAGAACTTCTAGTAGATCAAGTTACACAAAGATTCAAGTCCAACGCTGATGAAGATGCATATAGACTTGTTGTTGCACTTTTAAATGATGGTATTCAGTCCTACAATAGAATGGCCAGCCAGGCAGAAGATACAAAATTACCTCAGCAAATGGAAAATAACATTGCAAGATTTGCCGGAACTGTATTGCCAAGAATGATTCGTCTTGAATTTGAAAAGGATTTGATTCATAGTAAACCAAATTTTTTGGAATATATTTCAAAATTGTTAAAATGGAGAGCTGGATTGGAAAATAAATTGGATAGAAGATTCAATAAAATCAATTTGGAAAACTTGTGTCCTCATTTAGCAGAATTCCATCATCAAAGATTTGAAGATATTGAAATTCCAGGCCAATATTTATTTAATAAGGACAGTAACAACCATTTTGTGAAAATTGATAGATTTTTACCAACTTTGGAGATTGTGCGTGGCTATACTTCATGCTTCAAAAGACTTCAAATACGTGGCCATGATGGTTCAGTTCACCAATTTTCTGTGCAGTTTCCATCCAACAGACATTCTAGACGCGAAGAAAGAATATTTCAGCTTTTTCGCCTTTTAAGTGGTGTATTTGATAAAAAAGTGCAAAGCCGTTCGCGTAATATTAAATTTACTGTTCCAATTGCAGTTGCATTATCTCCACATATTCGAATCCTAAGAACAGAAAATGAAAGTGTAACATTGCATAACATATATGAGCAGTACTGCAAGGATAAGGGTCAAGGTTTTGAAGAGCCATTTTTTTATGCTGCAGCAAAAATGAGAGAAGCTTTCAATGTTGCTCTTCCGCGACCGGATGTGGTTAGCTTAAGAACAGAAATTTTCAGTGCAATTCAAACCTTGTTTGTACCATCTAACATTGTGCATGATTATTTTGTTAATCTTTACCCAAAATTTGAAGACTTTTGGTTATTTAAAAAACAATTTAGCTCTCAATACGCTTCTTTTGTATTCATGACTTTTATGATGAGCATCACTGGTCGCCAACCACACAAGATTCATATCAACTTGAGCTCAGGAAATATTTGGACATCCGAAATGCTTCCAAACAAAACAAACAATGTGACTGTTCCACCCAATGTTACTACTACTCTTTTGAGTCCTAATCAACAACGCAAAGCTCCAGTGTTACATAATTCTGAGCCTGTTCCATTCCGCTTGACTCCAAACATACAAAATTTTATTGGAGATATTGGTTTGGAAGGTATAATGAGTGTATATGTCTTGATTATGGCAAGGTGTCTTTCTGAGCCAGAATTTGAACTAGAACACTACTTGAGTTTGTTCGTTAGAGATGAAATTGTTTCTTGGTTCGCTCAACACCTACGCACTAGTGCACAAGGCCCATATTTGCGTGAAATTGTTCGTCTCAATACCGATTTGATTATTGCAAAGGTTGCGAAAGTTGGATTTGTCGATGCTAATACCCTTATTGCTACACAAAATATCAATAATTTGATTTCGCAGGCAGTAAATCCACGTAGTCTTGCCCAACTTGACTCTTTGTGGAGAGCGTATTTGTGATTTGTTTAGTTAACTGTTCTTGTTTAATTTTCAATTTTTATTTTTATATTATTTTTTTCACTTTGTCAATTCTGACTGGTTTGTCATGTTTTTATTTCTTAAAAGTCCTAGATTATTTTTGTTTTCTCGTGTTTTTATTTACATTATCAGCATACTTGGTGATGCACACTGTACATTAATTACTGTCCCTATTTACAACAAAATGTTCATTATTATTATTATAAATATCATGATACTGTAAAAGGCCAAATACCAGCACATAATTTTTAACTCCAGTTTTTTGGTATTGTGCTTACTTCGATTGAGGAGCAGCAAAATGTCTTTTAATAAGGGCATCATACATCGAGCGCTCGATTTTACAAATCGTGCTTTGAGATTCCACTACCCCTTTGCTTATCCACACACCACGAGCACCCATCATGTTAGCCATGAGCATGTCCGTGAATAGTCTATCACCCACCACAGCGATCTGTGAAGGCTTATCAATAATCTCTCTATCCCGAAAATAACTCAATATCTCGGGATAGCAGCCAGGTTTTTTAGTGTTGTGTCTTAGCACAGGTACACCAGTATTCTTCTCCAATCTTTCCGCCTCTTTGTGGCCCGCATCGTCAAGGGTCCCTGCAGAATTACTGACAATCAAGAGACTGGCATTTGGGTAAGTCTCTTTCATAAAAGCCCATTTTTTCTAGAGTGAAAGGTCAGCGAATGGTATTTGGAGAGTTGGAAATTTAAAATAAGTTACTTACCTCGTACTCGTGCCACACCTTGTCATCGTAGTTTTTGGCGAAGCAGTTGTCCTTGTCTAGCACAATAGCCTTGATCTCCGGACCGAGGCCTGCAATCTTGGAAAGCGGAAAAAAAAGCTCGTTGAAGCTGGGCACCTGGTGATGCGGGAGACACAAACTAGGGTTTGCTAAGAGACGAAACACGTTCAAGGTGGCGCTTATGTTCATGATTGAGCTGGTAGTGCTTTGATTTGAGCATATATAGCTTTCTTGTTTACTGTTTCAGTAGTGATGAATTAAAAACTATTTGATTCAAATTGCCGTGGAGACCCATCGCCACCGCCCGCAAGCTGCTGGGCGCACGCCGCCGGACATTGGAACAGTTTTGCACAGAAAAAGCAAAAAATTTTCTGTTTTGGACTGAATCAATTTATGAGCCTCAGACACCCAGAGGACATATTATGCCACTGATTCCCTTCCTTGAGTACAGGCCCTCCAAATACTACATATTAAAAGCTTAGCATAATTTCTAGCCTGCTGGTTTTTTTTCTTCTAATTCACACGCCAATTGCCATGAGTGACAACAGACACGCCTCTAGTAACAGTGAGCGCCCTGCAAAGAAAACCTCGGGCGCAACCTCTAGCAACAGAGGCAAGCCTTTCAAAAGAACACAACGTCCAAGAGCCACTGGCCGGAGAAACCAGCTGGCTCCTGTTAAAGCTACTGAAGACTCAGACTCCGAGTCTGACGCCGAGGTCGACAGATGTATTATTTGTACCGAGAGAATAGCGTTTGCCGCCATCTCAGACTGCAATCATGTAATTTGTCAGAAGTGTTTTCTTCGCCAACGAGCATTATACGAGAAAGAATTGTGTATCGTGTGTCGTACCGAGAATAGAGAAAACACAATAGTATCTGAAATCACAGACCGCAACTACAACGAGTTTAGTGCGTCGGATATTGTGGAAGTGAATGAGAAATATAAAGTGAGCTTCACATCAAAGGCTGCCATAGAGGGCACTTTGGGATTGTTGGAAAACGTGTGTACTTTTGACGAGTGCGAACAAGAGTTCAAAACTTTCAAGCAATTATCAGACCATGTGAGAAATGATCACGACAGATACTATTGCTTTATCTGTGCTAACCATAAAAAGTTTTTTCCTCAAGAGTTAAAACTATTCACATATGCGCAATTGAAGAGACATCAAAGATCTGGTGATGGTAATGGCTTTACTGGCCATCCAAGATGCCAATTTTGCTCGCATGAAATGTTTTACAGTGAAGATGAAAAGTCGATACATTTAAGAGACAGACACGAAAAGTGTCATGTTTGCAACCAAATCGATCCAGTAAATCCAAACTATTTCAGAAACTATGAAGAATTGTACTCTCATTTTACTAGGGACCATTTCATATGTACTGTCCAGTCATGCTTGGACAAGAAATTTGTGGCCTTTGCTGATGAGTTATCCTTGAGGGCACATATGATTAATGAGCATAAATCATTAGTTGGTAACAGTCGTACTTTGCAAACTATTGGCACAAATTATGGTTCGTTTGCCCCTAGTGGCGGTAATGGCTCCAGTAGAAGATATCAGTCCTCATTGAGTACGTTTCAGCCCGTTAATGGAGCAACAGCTGATAACGAGCCAAGAGACAGTTATGATACCAAGAGAAGAAGATTGGAAGAAAGAGCCAAACACTATTTGTCGCAAACAGAAAATGGATTTAGTTCATTCTTACAAATAAATAAAGATTTTTTGAAAAATGATAGATTATCCGCTGAGGATTTGTTTTTTGAATATCAGGAACTTTTTTCAGGGAACAACACCGAAGAACTTTCGTTCTTGATCCACGAAATTACCGAATTGCTTCCAAAAAACAACAAGAAAAGAAAAGAATTGCAGCAAATAGCATCCGATTATTTCAAGCAAGCCGAACAAGCTCAACCGACAAGATCTCAAGAAGATCAGTTTCCATTGTTGCATGGCGCATCTTCCAGTGCGGCTAATCATGGAAGGCCAGTATGGACAGGTCAACCTAATTCTTCCAAAAAGCAATCGAAATCTAATAGCGCTTTTCCTGTTCTCGGTGGGAGTAGGTCATTATTAGCTAATTCCAATGCTAGTTGGGGCAGTAGTAGGAATCAATCACTGGGTGAGGCATTTCCTGCTCTCCAAGCACCAGCTAATAAAGTACCAGTTTTGAATAACACAGTAAGATACAAAACTCTCACAAGAAAAAAACCATTTGTGACTTCAGCATCAACATCAACGTCAGCCTCATCCTCAAGATCTGCATCACCATCTATCAATGCTTCAGATTTTGCTAAGCTAAGACTCAGTGACAGTTCTGCTAGTTGGGCGGATAACAATAGTAGCAAGAGCAAAAATTCATCTGCTTCTTCATCGAAGCAAGGATCCTCCTCTCTGTTGGCATCAGATTTCCCCTCATTGCCAGCTCAGGTCAACACTGCACCAAAGATCAACCGAACTGTGACATATACTTCTGCAACATCAAAAACTAACGGTAAGGGAAAAACTGCATTGTCTTCAAATTTGCCCAATGGTAAATCGAATGTCAGAATAACTGTCAGCAGACCAAAGGCAAGTACTTCTTTGCAAGTCACCAGCCATTCCAATGATAGCAGAAGCAATGGCAACAATAACTTGAATAGCAGCGAGTTCCCAGCATTGCCACAATCCAACAAGAAACCAATTCCAAGAGTTAATGAAATTGATTATGATCCAAAACAATGGGGTAAGCAAAAGACAGAAGACAGGGAAGATGGGGAATTGCAGAGTCTGGAAAACAGTACTAGCAAGAAAAAGAAGAAGCAAAAGCAGGTGTTGTTCCATCTTGGTATTTGAGGTAATTGCAGAGGGGTTATATATATCATAGATTATTGAGAAACATTCAAACTATTATAAAAAAAAAAAATATATGGAAAAGGTGGTGAACACTAACACGTTATGCCATTTATGAAAATCCATTCTACGTATATCAATTGTTACAGTACTCTATGTACTAACTCCAATATTTGACTGCATCTACTTTTGATGTTTTATGTATAAATTACACTTTAGTTTAGTTCTTCGCATTTTCATTTAATATAACTACAATGAACTCTGAATTGTTTGATTCAAACTTGTATTTAGTATTTCTATTACATATCATTTGTAGCACATTTGCCAATAAATTCCCCTTCAAAGCAGATCATTGTAAAGGGACAAGCTTATTATCAATAATAGTACGACATAAAGGGCAATTGTTATGATCTTTGCACCAGTCAATGATGCAGTTCCAGCAAGTCAAATGGCCACAGGACAATGAGGTAGGGTTTACCATACTGGACAAACAAAGCATGCATTTTCGGGAACTGGTTTGCAAATATGGCAATTTATTAGGGTCTGATAAATCAATGTCTTGTGATGTTGTGGCTTTACCTACTCTGACAGCACTTTTCAAGTCATAGACTAGCAACTCGCTATTTTTCAAACTCTTGTTTTTACTGCCTGTATTTTGCTGAGAGTCTTTTTCGTCTGAAGTAATATGCTTGTACTTCCCACTGTAGCTAAGCAACTTGTTGTTCAAAAATGAAGATATTTCTGCTGTGTAATTAGAAGCTACTTTAAGCACCATTAACAAACCAAGGATCTCGTAACCCACTAACGGCTTATTATTCAGTAATGTTTGGCTATCAACTCGATGACCAAAAGCATACCGTAGACCAAAAACTCGCTTGCTGATATTATAATATGCACCAAATAAATAAAATATTGCCAAGTTCACTTCCATGGCAGAATTGGCCCTTTTGAGAACCGGCACAAGATATTTACTGGCAAACGTAATGATTCTGCTTTTTGGCTTTTCGTTCTCATCCTCCTTCTCATCATCACTATCACTATCCTCATCATCACTATCGGCGCCAATGTAATTCTTCAACCAGCTCAAAAGCTTAGCAAGAGCCAAAGGTAATATTGAATAAGAAAGCACAAATCCAAGACGTTTCCATAGACTGGGCAACCGCGTGCCATTCTTGTCGGTGACATAAATCAAATCAACATATTCTTCTCCCAAGGTACGAGTATTACGTAATGTTGTTAAAGCCAAATAAGCGAATTTGGCTACAGTTAAAAGTTTATCGCTATGGCGCATCATAAACCGTTGGCCAGTGAATGGCATTATGGAGTCTTGGAGGAGCTGATGAAGGTAAGTTTCGTAGTATGAGTCTTTTTGGTGGGCTCGTACAATGGCGGAGGAGTCGGCATATGGGAAGATTTTATCCTGCTGAGGCAGTACCGTTGGCGGTGGGTTGTCTCCCATTGCTGGTATTTCTGGAATTTCTGTCATGCCTGACAATCCTTCAAATTTGCTTATTGAGGTACTGGGTATTGTTTCAAATAAAAGATCTTGTGTTGTGTGTGCTTTATGCTGACAAATGTTATACCGAGCTACTTCGAAGTGATATTTTGTGGGGAGACGGAAATGACAGTTTTCTTATTGCTCCCTGATGCAATATTTTGGAATCCGCTGTGATGGTACAGACATTATATAAAAAAAAAAAAAAGCATAAAAACACTTGAGATGTTCAAAGTACTACAGCTTCAATTATGAAAGAGTAACAAGAATTACCACAATAACCCCCCTAGAAGCATGCCGTTGAAGATTTCACTCAAGTCAGGCAACAGCAAGGTCCTGAAGGACAGTAAAAGCACCGGGCATGCCTTAAAAAAGTTTGGCGGGTTTTCGCTCAAAAGCAATAAAGCAACCTCTTTAAATAAGAAGAATGAAGCAGGGTTGGCCAAAGGCAAGCTAGGGAAGAGCAATGGGCTTTTAGGCAAACTAGATGACGAAGATGACGAGAATGAGAAAATTGTTACAATTCAAAGTTACGACCATCAAGCTGAAGAAGATGCTAAGTTACAGAAAACATCTGCAAAGCTTGTTATCAATCCTCCTGTTTCCAGGAAGTTGACTCCCGCAGAGATATTACAGCAGCAGCAGCAGCAGCAGCAGCAGCAGCAGCAAACAAATAGCAAAAATGACGATTTCGATGAGAATCTACAGTACGGGATAAACTTGGCCGAAAACCCTGAAAGGGCTAACAGCGATCATACTGATGAAAACCGAGATCTGAGTTTGCTTTTAAATAAAGACAAAACGCCGCACCAAACAGGACAACGGCTGTCCGATGCAAAAAATGCTGAAGTTGATACTGCCGGGCAAGGAGCAGAGAATCCTACTTTGGAGAGTTACCAGCGTGTCCCTGTTGAACAATTTGGCGCCGCTTTTCTTCGAGGTCTAGGCTGGAAAGACGAGGAAGATAAAAACAAAGATAAAGATAAGAAAGGAGCAAAAAGTGATCATGACAGCAGCGGCGATGGTGATGCTAAAAAGAATAATGTTGCAGATAGGATACGTAGCTCTGTTCAAAGACAAGAGTTCCTTGGTATTGGAGCCAAGCCTGTACCTATGCCAGTTACAGGCAGCGGCAGTGGCACCAGTAGAGGGAACAAGAAGGAGATAATGCGGTATACTCCGGTAGTGATGAGGGACAAAGAGACCGGAAAAATTATCAACGAAAAAGAGCTTAATCAGAGGCAAGGCTAGTTTGCTGTCGTGTGGAAAAACTATTTGGTGAATAATCTTGAGATTACTTTTTAACAGTGCGAAAAAGCAACGTTGCAGACGTCTTAGC
This sequence comes from Saccharomycopsis fibuligera x Saccharomycopsis cf. fibuligera, assembly GCA_001936135.1. Classification (NCBI taxonomy): domain Eukaryota; kingdom Fungi; phylum Ascomycota; class Saccharomycetes; order Ascoideales; family Saccharomycopsidaceae; genus Saccharomycopsis; species Saccharomycopsis fibuligera x Saccharomycopsis cf. fibuligera. The sequence goes on along the minus strand of CP012809.1, from coordinate 3,356,663 downwards.
ACTAAATGAACTTCATAGCATGCAGGGTGCATGCGATGTCACCAAAGGATGGGTTCAAAATAGGCCAAACTCGGTTAATTGTCCAAATTTAAAGAACTTGCTTGCTGACATCAGTGCCCAACATTGGATTTGCTGTGGGCAGCCAATAGACGCACAAGCACTGCCGTTATCAAAGAAAAGTAAGCAGTATTAGTATATGATATAACATTCTATCTAGGTAGAGATTAATACAGCGGATAATGTGGGCAGAAAGAGAAGCAATTCTGCTTCCAGTCATCTAACGCCATGTTTTTATTTGGACAGCAAAGGCACTTTTGTGGTTAGTATATATAAATGGTTATTTTATTTTGGTTTTGGATTTTCATGGCATGACTTTTATTGGTACTTTTTTTTTAAAAAAAATATATATATATAAACTAAGGGCATATTACTGTGGCTTCCAAAATGATATATGATATTCAGTCGTTGAACCGAGCATAGTATTTTATGTACTAGTATGAATATGAATGTTATAGTTGAATTAGTAAAGCAAAATAAAACAAAATTTAACAGTGAACAAGTAAGTGAATTGTAAAGCAAAAATCAAACACCACGAAAATTAAAAAACTGAACTAAAAAAGATAATAACAATAATAATAATAAAAAAAAAAAAAAAAAAAAAAAAAAAAAAAGAATTGAAAAGAACCAGAAAAAACAGAAAAAAGATATCACAACTGAAGAAGCACAAATTAAAATAAAAAAGAAAGTACAATTACCAGATTCTCTTGGAGCTCATTTTGTACCTCACCACTTTGTCCAACCCGCCGCTATTCAGCACATCTTCCCCATTACCTCCACTGTTCTCGGTCACCAGCTTGATGTCATTTTTCACCCTATACTGATCAATACTTTTTTTCTTGTTTTTCTTCCCTGATCCACCGGCGGCCAGTGTCAAACCATCATTATTATTATTGCTATTAGCATCATCATCAATATCATCATACAACATTTCAACATCTTCTATATCTAATGTACCAAGCCCGACAATAGAAAAATGACCAGGTTCATAATCATTATGAAGGATATCTGTTATGTTGTATAAGCGGTTTGCTACTGTTTTGTTTGGTACCATTTTAGTTTTGCTATCAATTTTACGGGTAGTAGTAGTGCTGTTATTACCATGGTTCATATCACCAGCAATGTTTGCTGTATTGATGCTATTGGAATTGTGTACAGTATTAACATCAGGGCTAATATAAGCATCACTATCACCATTGACATGGTGGCCATGATTTTGGCTCTGATTGTAAATGGACGTGTTATCAAAATTACCACTGTGGTTGCTGTTACTGTTTTCTTTACCACTGCTGCTATAGGCGTTAGTGGATCCACTGCCGAATTTGAAGTTTTCAGGATCTAATGGTGATAGACCCACGACATCAGTAGAATATGCTAAATCAGCGGCAGTTGGGCCACAAGCATCATTACCATCCCCACCACCAGCAGCAATAGTGGTAGCTACAGAAATAGCAGCTGGCGAATCAGGAGAATATAAATCTAATGGAGGAGTGCTCAAATAGGGAAATGTTTGCTCATCATTTGCCAAATTTCTGACACTGGAAATGTCATTGGTATTGGTATTGCTATATTCTGCGGCATTAATACTGCGAGATGGTGGAGTTGGCGACGATGATGGTGATGAAGTTGTTAAAATCGGGTCAAATGGATTTACAATTGAATTTAACGTTTTTATACCAGCCATTTGAACATTTTGGCTTTGACCATGGTCTAGATCTTGCTTTTCATTTTGCAGTTGGTAATTTTTTGATTTATATTTTGTATTATTTTTATCATTTGTACTGATTTTTTCCTTTATAATTCCTTCATTGAGCAATCTTTCCTCATATCGTTTCCAATTTTTCAAGAATTTTAATTTTCGTTTATTACTCCATTTGAGTAGTATCAATGAAACTGCTAATTTTAGTATTAGCAATAAAATAAACATCAGTAAAGTTAATATAATGATGCTAATTGTGTCTAGTGATGGTAACCATAAGAAAAAATTGTTGTGATTGATGTTATCATCATTATCGTAATTGCCACTGCTGGCTTTTTTGAAAAGAAAATGTACCACCGATGGCCATGACATTTTGATTACTACCAAATTCAAAGCCAACATCGGTACGCCGATTCTTACGCTTAGGTTTTTATTTGAATTGATTTTGTTATAAGTGATTTCCTCAATTGAGAGGCCATAGTAACCGCCACTGGTGCTGCTGCCACTGGTGCTGCTGCCATTGTGGCTTTTAGCTTTGTTTTTGCCTTCCGTTCTGTGTTTTTCACCATTCTTGCTACTGTTCCTGACATGATTGATATCGGTATTATCGTTTTCAGCGATTTTGTCAGTAGTATAGCTATTGTAATTATCGTTGGGGGTAGCACAAGCACTGTTGTTTCTACTAGAGCAGATTGTTGGATTTTTACCATCCTTGTGGTCCAGAGCACTCGCAGCACACACACTTCCTGGGGTATTTCTCTTGTGATTTTTAATTTGGTATTCATCATGGTTCATGTAGTGAGGAATTACGCTGTTAGCACTACTCACGCTGCTGACACTTTCCAAGAAATCGTTAGACAAGACATTAACAAACCGTTCATAAATACTTGGCTTGAATTTGTTATATTTGGCAATGTACGAATGTTTGATCCAGTCTACCAACAATTCTGAACCAATGACGATCAAAGTTGGATTGATCAACACTTTCAACCAAGCTAGATCCAAGTCCAAGTGTAAAAAGCTAATCACGTTAAATACATTGCCATAATTATTGGAGATGCTTATTTTGGGAAAAGAAGCAAATGAATTGGGCACCAAACCCTCATTGATATCGAATTCAACCAAATTACGTAAGCCAATAAGAAACAAATAAGTAAGGAGTTGGAATCTTTCAGTTAAATCAGCACAGGCGTTTTGAAAAAGACCTTCACGGTCAAATTTTTTGAATACGGTAGATTTTATTTCTGAGAATTGTGAAGATAAAAGCAAAGTGAATAGAGCGTTTGAGTATGAGTTGACAGCGACGTTTAAAGAAACGGTTTGGTAAATCAAGCAAGTGGCATGAGCAATAAGATAGACGGCAGATAGAGCGAACGCGACAGTGAACTTTGCGAAAAAGAGGAGCTTGGAGTTGTTGCTAGCGACATCAATGGAGAATTGAAGGTTAAATAGGAACTTTAAGAGGTCAATGCCCACGGTGGCTACCAACTTGTCAACGACATCCAAGACACCAATCATGACATAAAGCTTAATGGCAGACTGGCGACGAATATCATGGTATATTTTGGAAGTGTCGATGGAAGCAAGGGCAACAATGGCAACAAGGGTAAGCGATGCTTGCACCAACGGGTTGTAGGCTGTGTAGAGAAGGTGTTTCTTTCTGCTTGATGGGATTGTGGTGGATGGAAAGCGTAAAAGTGATAAGGCTATGGAGAAAGAGGCCACTGCTAGCTTCAAGGGGAGGATGGTGAAGAGCTCGAGGAAGGCATTGAGACAGCACAAGAGACCAAAGGACATGAACTTCTCCAAGTGGAGAGGCACCTTGAGGAAGTGAAGGAGCTGCTGTATTTGGTGGGAGTCGTGGCTTCTGATGTGTGTGTGTCTGCCTGTAGATGGTGATTGCGATGGCGATGAGGAAATGGATGGGAGGATTCCTAGCTCGGCGCTTAGGAGGCTAGCGAGGGTGTGGAAGGAGGAAGGGCGAGCGGTGTTTGCTGCGCTGGAGAGCGTCCTACGGCGCAGTCGAGACATTGTGGTAGGATTGGCGGTGGGATTGGTGATTATGATTATGATTATGATTGTGATTATGATTGTGATTGCGGCGTTGATGATGTTGATGATGTTGACGTTGATGTTGATAATCGTCGCGGGAGAGTGTAAATGTCATGTGACTGTAGTGCTAATATTTTCGCTCACCATTGCTATAATTACAACTACCAGTACAACCAAATGCTACACCACTACAATACAACAACAACATCATCATCAACAACATCAACATCAACAATGAACAAGAAACTCCCCCTCCAGCATTCCACTATCCGCAAGCACGCGCCTCCCTCCGCCTTCAGCCACGCTACCTCCGCCTCCCTCTTCAAGCTCAAGACCTCGACCCCCTTCGTCCTGGCCGTCAAGCAGATCTCCAAGCTCCTCGCCGCCATCGACTCCAACACCACAAAAGCCAAGGGAAGAAACAGAGGCAGAAACATCTCTAAGCAGCGTAGCGTCGTTGTCGTCGGGCTACAGCGAGTCTTGCCCCGTCTATTGCAAATCGCTGTCTATTTTGAAGAGAGAAACCACAAGGTGGAGATCCGTACCACCACTGTCAAGACGGTTGACGAGTTTCAAAAGCAGAGGAGCTCCAATGATTCTGCAAATACAAACCAGCAAACGAAGCCAGAGCCGGTACTAACCAGTCAGCAAAGTATCGCTAGCTTTGATGGGGAGGAAGATGAGCTGCTGCTGCTGCTGCTGCCTCGCTTTCTTAATGAAAGCAGCAGCGACGAGGACGATACGGGCGAGACAACAATGAGAGTTCGGGAGATTGCTGGTCTCCAGGTGACTATTCATGTTAGAAGTGGGTAGATGTTGTTCCTATTCAGAGAACCAATCATCTTGCTGTACGAGCGAGCGTAGCTCGTTGAGAGTTATTTTCCGCGGTTGTACCGGGTCCCTCGCTGCTTCACATACAGTTGACAGGCGAGCCCGTTGAAGCTACCCTATAGGCAGCAGCCGTTACAGTGTATATTATAGCCCAAGAATGAATGAGTAAATGCATAGATAGTGGTTGGTGATCGATATCATATAATACTGGCAAGTGTAGCTATAGTTATAGTAGGAACCACCTGCGTGGGTCATTCGCATCACAAAAAAAAAAAAATAAAAAAAAAAAATTTTATTTTTATTTTTATTTTTATTTTATCAAATCTTCATCAACAACCAACACAGCACGGTACGAATACAGCACCCCCACCTACAACTCTGCCACCGCACTACCGCAATACAACTCACCATGGGCAGACAAAAGGGGATCTCCTTGACTCAGTCTTTTGACCTCAAAATCAGCCGCCATATCTCAAACCTTCTCGACGAAAAGACAAGAGCCGCCAAAGATACTGCTAACAATACCAACAACAATGATAATAATACCAATAATGCCACCAACAACCCCCCACCCATAGTCCTTGCTAAACACGTCACCGCCTCTGAGGCATTGCGCTACGTGCTTGCCCACGATGCTAGCCTCGCTCGTAACAAAAGAGCAATGATTGAAAAAGCAGTAGACAGGGTTCTCAAGGACCTAAGACATGAAGAGCTGCTTGAGTTGGGCGATAATGTTGATCAGCAGCCTTTATCGGAGATTGACTCAAGAGAACAGTCTGCAGTTCCTGAATCAGATGCTTCTTCATCTTCTGCGGCAGCAGCTGGTGCTGCTGCTGCTGCTGCTGCTGCTGTTGGTGCTGCTGCTGGCTCAACAACTTCAGCTACTTCTCCAGCAGAACAGTCAAATACCACCCCATCCAAGCCGCTGGTGCCTGTGGATACTTCCAACTCTAAAAAGAGAACCAAGGACAATCAAACCACATCTCGCCCCAGCAAAAGACAAGCCAAGAACCGCGACCCTCCTAATGCTTCTCTTGCTCAACTCGGTGGTATTGACGAAATTGTTTCTCAACTTATGGAGCTAGTAGGTATGCCAATCTTACACCCAGAAATCTACAAGGCCACTGGGGTTGAACCTCCACGTGGGGTGCTTCTTCATGGCCCTCCAGGTTGTGGCAAAACCTCTTTGGCTAATGCTTTGGCTGGTGACCTTAAGGTTCCCTTTATAGCCCTTAGTGCTCCTTCTATAGTTAGTGGTATGAGCGGTGAAAGTGAAAAGAAAGTCCGGGAAATTTTTCAAGAAGCAAAAAATCTTGCTCCTTGTTTGGTATTTATGGACGAAATTGACGCCATTACTCCAAAGAGAGATGGCGCTCAAAGAGAAATGGAAAAAAGAATTGTGGCTCAATTATTGACTTGTATTGATGAATTGTCGATGGAAAAAAATAACGGTAAACCAGTGATCATTATTGGGGCCACCAATCGTCCAGATGCTTTGGATTCAGCATTAAGAAGAGCCGGCAGATTTGACCGGGAAATTTGTCTTAATGTCCCAAATGAAATACAAAGAATGCATATTTTAAAATCCATGACAAAGGGATTGAAAATCGATGGCGAATTGGATTTCCATCAATTGGCAAAAGCTACGCCTGGGTATGTCGGTGCTGATTTGAAAGCATTGGCCACTGCAGCAGGGATTTGCGCAATAAAGAGAATTTTTGAAACTCTAAGTAATATTGATATCAAGCCTTTTGATAGCCAGGATGGCCAGCCAGAAGAAGACATCAAAATTACTGAGATCAACAACGAAGATAGAATGGAAGTGGATAGTGATAATTCGATAAACGCCACCAACAATGATCAACTCACTCAAACGCATGGAATCGCTCAACTTAATAGCCCAGCTAATGGTTTCGCTAATGGCCAAGCTGGCGACATCACTATCGAAGAGTTCAATCGTCTTTCCACTATTCAAAAGTTCCTCAAGCTCCATCCAGAAAGCCTTACTGCCGAGCAACTTGCTCCGCTTAGCATCACTTATGCTGACTTCCTTGCTGCATTGCCCACCATTCAACCAACGGCTAAAAGAGAAGGTTTTGCTACAATTCCCGATGTTTCATGGTCAAATGTCGGTGCCCTTTCCGCTATTCGTGTTGAGCTTCACATGGCAGTAGTGCAGCCCATTAAACGCCCAGACCTTTATTCCAAATTTGGTATCACCGTGCCCGGTGGGGTGTTACTTTGGGGTCCGCCTGGTTGTGGTAAAACATTGCTTGCCAAAGCAGTAGCTAATGAATCAAGAGCCAACTTCATCTCTATCAAAGGGCCGGAATTATTGAACAAATACGTTGGTGAAAGTGAAAAGGCTGTGCGGCAGGTATTTGCTCGTGCTAGGGCATCAGTACCGTGCATCATCTTTTTTGATGAGCTAGATGCTCTTGTTCCCAAGAGAGATACCTCTCTTTCAGAGTCAAGTTCAAGAGTTGTCAACACTTTGCTTACAGAACTTGACGGTTTAAATGATCGTCATGGGATTTTTGTCATTGGTGCCACCAATAGACCAGACATGATTGACCCGGCAATGCTTAGGCCTGGAAGATTAGACAAAACCTTATATGTTGAGTTACCAAACGCGGATGAGAGATTGGAAATTTTGACCACCATTGTCAAGAGTAATAAGACGCCAATTGATAAACTGGTGGATTTGACTAAAGTGGCAAATGATGAAAGAGTTGGGTATTTCAGTGGCGCCGATTTGGCAGCTTTGGTTAGAGAAGCGGGTGTTTGTGCATTGAAAAAGAGATTTTATGCCAACATTGATAGCTTGGATGAAAATGTCACTATCGAGAGTGCAAGTGATGATAATGTCCACGGCGACAATTTCAGTGCCAATAAAGCTAGTGGCAGTAGTGATGAAGACGGGGTTGTCACTGCTAGTGATTTCGAAGCAGCGCTTGAGAAAGTTAAAGCTAGTGTTTCAGTGTCAGAATTGAGAAAGTATCATAATATTAGTAGGAAGATGAATGGGGTTATAGGAGAGGGAGCATGAACCGATAAACAGCGAAGCTGTATGCCAAGTTGAAGACGTTTACTATTTGTATTGATAACGAACCTTATTACAATTTGTATTGATAACGAACCTTATTACAATGCATCTATTACGAGAATCTACTGTAAAATATTAATACACAATGCATATATGAGCTTTTTTTTTTTTCATTTTCTTTATTTTGTTTGTTTGTCTAGGTTCTTCAGATTGAGATTTGAGCATATATGCTCAAGCTGCTGTAGAATGTTTGTAAGGATTCTTGTGTCGGATCACCATTGTTTTTCTATGCTATATCAAGTTTGCGAACTGCTAACTTGATATAGCATAGAAAAAAAAAAAAAAATACAATAACAATAAAACTCAAAATAAAATAAAGCGTGCAAAATTAATTAATATTGTACAAAAGAAATGACCAGAAAGCTTGTAATTGAAAGAGTGTAATGAATAACAAAAAGATGGAGAACATGTTGTTGCCTTTTGAAGCAACGGTACTGTCAACTGGTTTGGTTTGACTGATGCGCAGTTTCCCAAAAAGTTGGGCCGGCCGGCATCACTAAACAATTCTGGATGAGAAGATGCTTTTGAAGAGAACATTTTGAATAATAAAACCTGCCCGACTTGATATGCTGACGGTCCCAGTGAGATTTGGGTCAGCAGAATTACAGCTGAAAAAAGCACACAATCCAAAATTGATACACCCAATACCTCTCCACCAGCAATTTTGTATATAGAAAAAGTAAAAAAAAAAAAAGAGAAGAGAAAAAAATACAATGACAGTATAGCAGTCAGCAACATATTGGCTAACCACTAATCATCACCATTACTGAGCATTAGGACCTTCACCGCCAGGCACCAACATTGAAATATGATTACCACTCAACAAAAGTTTTGATCTTTTGGTCGTGGTGCCGTCAGCATCAAACTCAGTAACATCTTCGAGAACCATGTTGACATAATCATCAAAGCCCACAAGAGTGCCTGTAAACTCTTTGCTGCTGCTCATAAGCACCCATATTTTGGAGCCAATGCACTTGTCCACCAACTCAAGAGGCAAGACGACGTTGCTGTTGGCTGTTTCCGGGGTGTTTTCGGTATTGATCTGAGGAGCTGCTTCCGTGACTGCGTTGCTCATTTTGTGTGTTGTGTTCTGTTGTGTTGTGTTGAATGATGGATGGTGTTTGTATTGTAGCAGTAGTAGTAGTAGTAAGTATTGTAGTAGTTTGGAATAAAGTCCAGTGAAAATGTGGGCGACTGGCGGTGCACGTGCATGTCACACTTGGCCGTAATGAGATATCAAAAAATCTTCAGAAGCAACAGACCCCAAACAGCAACAGACTACAACACATCCACAACACAAACATAACTCAACTCGACTCAACTCGACTCAACTCGACTCGACTCGACTCAACACAACTCACACACAACTTCCCACCATGGACAACCAGCTACCTATGCACTTGGCCATCCGCCCATTGAATCTCAGCGACTTGGACCAAGTCCACGCCCTAGAGCAGCTCAGTTTCGCCCCCGCCGAGGCAGCCTCCTCCGACGCCATCCGCTACCGCTTGACAGTGGCCCCCGAGTTGACTTCGGGCCTCTTTGTCCGCAGCTTTGGCGGCAAGTACAGCAGCTTGAATGAGTCCAGTGGTGACAAAGGCCAGCAGAATAGCACCGAGGACAAAGACCAAGACACAAACAGCAATAATAACAGCAGTATTGACAGTGATACCAATAACGACAGCCACAGCAGAAACTCATTGGCCCTTGACGGCAACTCCAACAATACCAACAATAACGACTACAACCCGGATGAAAAATCTTCAATAATTAATGAAAGACTAATTGGCCACATTTTGTCCACCAAGATGCATTCCGAATTTGTTGATGACCTCGCCATGCAAGTGCCTCAGCATTTCCTTGAACAGAACAACAACACCAGAACAGGAACTACCACTGCTATTGATAACGACAAGGGCAATAAAAAAAAAGAAGAGCAGCAGGCAGATGATTCAAAAGTGGGCCATGTTGAATCCTCCGACGTTATTGGCATGCATTCAGTAGCAGTACACCCAGATTTCCGCGGCAAGAAAATTGGCACCTTAATTTTACATGACTATATTCAAAAACTTAGCAATCAACAAGTGGCTTCAGTGATTAGCATTTTGGCTAAACCTGACATGCTTGGATTTTACGAAAAATTGGGATTTGAAGATAAAGGGGTCAGTCAGTGCAAACATGGCGGTGAAGAATGGCACGATTTGCAAATTCCTTTGACCCCAGAAGAGGATAAGTTGTAATTAATGAGTTATGAAGTTAAAGAATAGGTGAATGTAAATTCATTTTATTTTTAGATTTTTACATTTTTATTGTCATTATTTAATTGTATTTTAAGCATTATAATATACAGATCTTTCCAAGTAACGTATGTACATAGCGAATGTTCTATTGTCGCTTGCTGTCCGGACAAATACAAGAGCAGGCGCTGAACAGTTGCACACCTGAAGCACACACACGTCCAATGGACATTTGTTGATACCCAAAATGGACATTGTCTCAAAATCACTACCTATTAGTAGGCCGGTCATTCATTCCCCAAAAATTGCAAGATGTCTGCCAGCATGTATCGCTTTGCTTACATAATGAGCTAGTACTGGGAACATCCCATATGGGGCATTTGGATTTGAGCACTTTGGCAACCGTGAACTACTTATGCCTCTTTTGATGAAACTGTAGTGAAAGACTTTAGTAATTTCGCCACACACAAAAAATTATGCATTAAAATAATAGTAATGATATTCCATAGTGATCCGCAAATTGTATTGTTTGATTTCAAGTGAAACAGAAACTGATATATAGTATATAAATTGATCCAGTGACGCGAAAATGATCCCAATTCAATGATAAATACTAAACATGACCCCGGCACTAGTATCGGCAGCACCGCCAGAATTGGCCGTACAGCACATAGAGTGCAATATGGACTAGCACCTTTGCATCTTTTATTTGACTCAAAAGACGTAAAAGAAAAAAAAAAGGAAAAAAAAAAGAGCAGTTCAACCTTAGCGCAATACGTGTAAAGTGTGCTCATTCTCATTGCGCGTCGCAATTTCTAGTGATTCTGAAAAAAGACATCATACTAGTGGATATACGTCCCATCAGTTTAATTTTAATAGCTTTAGTAACTCTTTAGAAAGACGAGCATAGTTGAGGCATTGACGGGATCAGTTGATATATTGGAAGGTTCGAATTTCTCGCTTCGAAAAGCCTACTAAAAGGGCCATCTTCTTCTTCCTTCAAATTTTGCCTTGGGTAGCGCAAAGTATCTAGCTATCTATCTATGGCTGTCCTGGCATACGTATTTCCTTTGCCATTGCCACTTGTCTTACCGTTCTTCATTGGACGGCAGCAGTAAGATCTGCTTCTGAATGTCGCGGCCATTTGTGCTGAAATCCGTCTTTTGGTTTCTCACAAGAAATATTCTGCTGCGGGGTTCTTGGATGGAATAGCATCAACATCCTTGGTAGCCGCTTCAAATATAACGTACTCTCTATTCAAATAATCATCAACTTTTAACACTGCAGCTACATTGCCACATCGATAGCAGTAATTTGGCGCAGACCATACTGTCACCAATCCGCCCTCAAACAATTCTTTATAGCCTTCCATCACCAACTGATGTGCTCTAGCAATCAAATTCAAATTATTGTGATGCAAAAACTTCTTCACCTCATTCTTACCAAACAAATACCCAGCACCTCGCGGACTGATTCCCCAAGCCGGCACTTCGTCAGGATCACTCCAAAGTAAATCACACATTGCTCCTTCGTGCGGCACTTCTTGCTTGCGGTCAATGTATTTAATCTGATCAATGAAATCAATATCGGGAGATAGCCCACCATGTACACAAAATATTCCGCCGCCCCCATTACCACCACCGTCTATCAATGCACCGAGGGCCAAATAATCAAACACCTCGCAGCAATATCGCCACACATTCACTGACCCATACTTTCGAAGACATTCATCATAAAAGCCGTAAACCGTAGTGATTTGCCTAGACTCGTGGTTTCCTCTAACCAAAGTAATGCGGTCCGGATACCTCAACTTCAACGAAATCAAGAGCAAGAAAGTCTCTAGTGAATAAAACCCACGATCAACAAAATCTCCTAGAAACAAATATCTGGCATCGGGACAATCACCATTCTTGTCAAATAGCGCAAGAAGGTCATGAAGTTGGCCATGAATGTCTCCACAGATGATCACCGGCGGGTATACTAGTTGGATATTGGATTCTTCAATGAGGAGTTCTTGGACCTTGTAGCATATTTCTTCAACGTCGCGCTCAGGAATGTGCTTGCAGTTTTTGATGAGCTCGATGGTCCTATCTATATCCACCATGTTCTAATGCTGTGTGTACTATGTGTACTATGCTGTGTTTATTCGTGTGGGATGGTCTTGGTAGTAAGCTCCAGATATCAGCCGCAGAGACACGTTTCGTAAGGCTCATCGCACCGGTAAGGTATCGGGATCAGTCTCATCACCGGGCGTTTTTCTTGTTTTTTTTTTTTTTTTTTGGCGTTTGTTTATTTTTGTTTTTCGTTTGCGTCAATCTTGTCCTCCCCGTGCATGTATGTCAACATCGATAATCGTTAACTATGCATGGTTGGTTTGCAACATACACCAGAAATGCACCATCTTGACGATGCCTAGTATTTCTCAGTTGCTGTCAGGACAAGCGGGCTATAGGGCTTCGTTGTTCCAATCGATCTTCGATCTTCCTGTAACCGCTCCCTTGATTGTTATCACTATAGGGTCTAAGAGCTAGCTAAGTATTCTCATTTCATGAGGTAATATTGTTGCCTTCGATGCGGTTGAATACAGTGAAGCTGAAGCAAGCAAGCAAGCAAGCAAGTTTTTCTCGATCCAGGAGTTACTAAAACCTCAAAAATGAACAAAAGGAAGTCGATTTGCTAAGACAATAAATATATGAAAGGGTGCGTTTGCCGCGGTGAGAGTATACATCGCGGCAGACTTTTGTTATTATAATAACATTGTAAATAAAAGGCCATTTTTCAACTACACCAATACATATATAATATAAAAGTCAAGCAAAAGTACTAACCACAAGAGAATTAGTCCAAGCTTAGTAATCTACATATCCCCCACCATCTAAGCTGGAAAATAAAATTAAATAAAATTTAAATAAAAAATAATTGTAGCTGTTTTTGCATTGGTTATAGTAACAGTAGTAAATAAAAAGTAACGTGTAAATTTATGTAATGTAGTGTAGTGTACCCTCTATCAGCGCTCTCGTAAACAAATAAACAAATAAGATAATAAGACATAAATATAAAAATTAAAAAGATTTAATGAAAAATGTATCATAAGGTGCAATAAGTAAAAATTTATACTCAAACAGTGCAGATTGTGCAATTAAGATAAATCATGAAATCATCATGATGAATGATCAATGCTCCAAAAATAAAAACCATACAAGAGTATAGCCCCCAATTCAATTCCAAACGCCGGCTAAACCATTGCCATTGCCATTCCCAACTTGAGCGAGTTGTTGCTTTTGATAAAATTGACCGTTATTGGCCCCGCCATTAACAGAATTGAATCCAACCAATTGCTGTGGGTGGCCAAAACTTTGTTGGCGAATTCCGGCTGATTGAGCTGCTGGTGCATTGAATCCAAAAGTATCAGTGACTGGTGTGGTAGTATAGCTATAGTTTCCGCCATTATTACCTGCACTAGCATTACCAACAAAGATGTGCTGCTGTTGTTGCTGTTGTTGTTGTTGTTGTTGTTGAGCAGTGGCAGCAGTGGCAGCGACGTTAAGAGGAGGAGCAGACATGTAAAAATCACCAGCAGTAATGCTACCATTGGATGAGGTGGAATCCCTTGTTTCATGATGACTATAATGGCGAGGAAATCCGGTGCCAAGACTTCCAATGCTGCCGAGGCTTCCAGTATTGCTTCCGTTATTGTTAGTAGGAGACCCGTTGGTGTTGTTGTTAGCATTACCATTATTGCTGTTGAACGAAAATGATTGTTGCTTTTCAACAGGAAACTGGAACTGTTGGAACTGTTGCTGTTGCTGTTGCTGTTGCATGAATGGAGTAATGCTAATACCATTTTGTTGCTGTTGTTGTTGTTGTTGTTGTTGCTGCTGCTGTTGTTGTCCTTGGTCAACAATGGTGTTTTTGATGCCCATATCCACTGGGGACACTGCACACATCCAGATTCTTGTTTTGTAAATACGGAAAATGTCCTTAACCAAGTCTCTGAAATCAATACGCTTGTTAGCAACATAGTAAAAAGTCAACTTCCGGCGATCCCATTGGTATTCAGCACCGAGAACTTTCATTGGCACTTTGTGGACTAGAAGCTTTGACTGCATAATTTGCAATGCCTTGAGTTCATCACTGTCCTTGTGAGAAATTTGAGATAATTCATGAGACATGGCAGTGCGAAGAACCTGTTTTGGCACATGTGGTTGTGGTGGGGCAACGTTGTTGCCATTATTAGCATTAGAGTTGCCATTTTTAGCATCATCAGATTGATCAAATTTAAGAGCATCAGTTTGCTCTTCATATTGAATCATTTTGATCAATCTGGCATCGTCAATGGAGATATCAGTAGAGACAACCATACCCAAATCTTTACCTCTATCAGCTTCAACAAAGACTAAGTCGCCATTCTTCAACAACATGTTGCTGTTGTTGAAATTGGCAGGATAGTAAAAGATATCCAATCTTCCGTGCTTGAAAGATACCAAAACTAATTGGTATTGTTGGTTAATGTTTTGGAATTGATGGTGGTGTGGGTCATTGATGTCTTGACCAGGAAGCAAAAATCTAGGCAATTGGCCAGCTTTGCTTGAAAAGACCTTTTCATAGTTCAAGTTCTTCAAGTCATCAAACGTCAATTGCAGAATTGGACTTTCATCATTTTTGGAAAAGTAGTTCAACACTTGAGCCATGTTAACAGCGGTAGCTGGAGCTGGAGCCGAAGCCGAAGCCGATGCAATATTCATTGGTGTAGTGTCAAACAAAGAATTAACCGAGGTTCTTGGAACGGTGCTTGAGTTGTTCAAGTTTGCAGAAGCATTTGGAGAAAAGAATGCATTTCTGGAGGGAGAAAACACGTCCAAGTTACCAGCGCCAGAAGGAGCATTTTGGCCATATTTTTGACCAAAAGAAGCCAATAATGGGGATTTCAATTGTTGCTGCTGCTGTTGTTGTTTTTGTTGTTTTTGTTGCTCGGACTTCAAGTTCAAAAAGTTCAAACCATTGTTTAAGCTGTTAATGTCATTAGAGGTAATGTTTCTACCAAAAAACTCTGAGCTTGGAGTGAAACCACCGGTACTGGAAGAACCCCAAATGGATTCAGTGGCAGATAATTTTCTTCTGTGGTCCAAGTTTTGCACAGACAAGGTGTTGCCATTGGCGGTGGAAGATGGAGCAGCAAAAGCTGATCTAATTGGGTTTGGCACGTTTTGGGTGTTGGCTTGGTTGACATCAATACTCAAATTGCTATTTTTTGGCAATGAGTTTGATCTAGTGACAGTTGCTTTCAAAGGAGTGTTATGCATCAAGATTGGGACGTCGTTGCTGTTGTTGTTATTAGTAGCGGTGGTGGAATTGTCCCAAATTGAAGTCAAGTGGAATGGGGAAGCGCTGCGGAAGGAAGATTGGGATTGTTGGTTATCGGAGTAAGGGGTGTTACTGCGAGATTCTTCTTCGTCAGTCAAGTCATGAATGTACTTTTCCAAATCCTTAGTGGTAGCTTCGCTAGCAAATTCAGCGCTGTCAGCAACGTTGATGCCAGGTAAGGAAGATGAGGAAGAAACTGAAGAAGAGGAGCCAGAAGAGTTGACTGCTGCAAAGGCATTGTTAGTGGCGTGGGTTGCGGATGCAGCTGCAGTTGCAGTTGCTGCAGTTGCTGCTGGGGCTGGGGCTGAGGCTGTATCGGCAGTGGTAGTGGTAGAGGCCACCATGTTAATATTATTTTCAAAGCGTAAGTCTGAGAGGTCTTTGAATTGGAGTGGAGTGTTGTTTGCAGTAGTTGCAGGAGTGTTGACAGAAGCGTAAGGAATGCTGCTGCTGTTGTTGTTTTGATTATTGACAGGGGTTGCGGATCTGGAAAAGCCGGCGGAGTAGAGGGAAGTTGGGGAGTTTGCGATTTTTAAGCTGTCGGAGCTGCTGAAAATTGATCTATCTTTTTGAGAGTAAGTGAACATGCTTTGAAATAAGTGAAATTTTGGATGAGTCTATAAGCTTAGAAAATGCGAATGGAGAAAAGAAAAGAGATGAGTAGTAATTATAATTTTCTGTTGTTTTTTTGTTTTTTTGTTTTTTTGTTTTTCAGTACTCTTTTAATCTATTCTGGGGGAGAGGAAAGAGTATGTTAGTCTATGCAGTCTATAAGTGTCTATGATGGCGCGAAGGAGCGGGATGAGGTTGCTTGGACAAGAGTGTAATTTGCGGAATTGGAAGGAGAGAGAAAAAGAAAAAGAAAGGAGCTGAAGTGAGGACAACAAAGACAGGCAAACAAATGGTATATATATGGATGGTGAATACGTACCGTAGAAAAGCTGTTTCCAAGCAAGGTCAGCGGAAAGCAAAAGCAAACAGCCTTGATGGTGGATGGAGAGACCCGAGAATAAGGCTGGTCTAAAACAGGGGCGGGCAGAGGAGCACTAGAGGTCCTGGCCAAAGGGCGATCTGCGGATGTGTGATTTGCGATGAAATGAGGACGCACGAGTAGCTGGCGATAGCGCTTATGATTATGAGTGCGAGGGAGTCCCAGGTGGCCAATTGTGAGAATGAGAATGAGATTGAAATGGAAATGAAAATTGAAATGGAAATGGAAATGGAAACGGAAACAGAGTAGCAGTTTAAACGCTGAGTGTGGCAGGCGCTGATAGAAAGAATGTGAGAGAGAGAGAAAGCGGCAGTGGCTTTATATATAAGCGCCCAGCAACCCACAGCAACCCACAGCAATCTTCTGCGCTCTGCTGCAATATCGCAGCACAGTGCTGCAGTACACACTATTACCCTGTCCTGTCACTCGGCCCCGGGGCTTCCCAACCGTTGTGGTGTTTAGTACCGCTGCTGTACACACAACATCACCGGAGCCTGTTCTCACTACAGGCTGCACCGATACACAAATACACAAATATAATCCATAGAGAGTGTACTCTGTCTCGCTCTTGCTCTCGCTCTCGCTCTCGCTTCTTCTGCTTTTGCCTAGGTAAACATCGCTGCTGGGCACTAGCTACCGCTAGCTCAGGCCTGAAGGCCCGAAGGCCTCCCTTGCAGCGCAGCGCTGATCTCGCTACCGGCTGGTAGGCTGTCTCGGCAGTTGATGATGATCATCGGCCACAAGTAGATGTGTCGCTCGCTCTACAGCTATAGCTATAGCTGTAGCTCCAGGCTGGGCATGGCACACCGTTTTGATCAGTCCGCTCTATGCCTCCACATTGCTGTAGACTCACCTCACCACCACTGCTTGGGTGTAGTGTGCCCTAACTAACCTGCTTGTAGCTTGCGGTGCTCAAGGGTCTACTTTGTACTTACCTGCCAAGTTGCAGTAAACCAATCATAATCATAACTGTAACTGTAATGCCCCCCTTCCCCTTCCCCCTGCTCCTGTCGATATTCGCCGCGCCATGGGCTGGCCTAGATGTCACATTCGCTGGTTGAGGGTTTTCGCTCGCTCGCTTGCTGTGGGGCAACTGTGTCAGAGCGCAAGCAACATTACAACATGTCTACTTCAGTGCTATTGTGTTGCAAAAATGAAAAATAAAAAAAAAAAAAAAAAAAAAAAAAAAAAAAAAAAAACCACCGTATAAACCACACTCTCCGACCATAACCACAGATCTAATGCGAGGTTAGTTATAGCTTTACGAAAAGAAAAGAAAAGAAAAGAAAAGACGGGGATAGCAATTGTCACAACAAGAGTCCATGGTTGGTTGGTATGTGTTTATTACAAGCTTTTTCGAGATATCCTAACTTCAGCTACGCATATGGTTGAAGTGCAACAGAATCGCCCACCCACACTAGCCTGGTAAAGCCTCTTGAAGCCCCTTTCTACCACCGGTTCTTACCATACCTTCCATGAAAAGAGACACTGTTTATCTACACTAGTCGGTGCACTAGCCCCGTCTGCCAGTTAGCCCTTGCATTCAGTACAAGCAGATCAGTCATATTTGATTCATCGTTAGCTAATTTAGATCAACCAGGTAACTAGCTCATGCAACATCAACGCTATTGGATAAACCCCCCCCCCCCCCCCCCCCCCCCGTCAAGGCGCGTCGCTATTTCTGCTAACACCAGCTATGTCTGGTTAGCATTCGGCATTCTTATCACCAACGAAACAACAACAGCTACTAGTCAGCCAGTATCAACAAGCCACTCAAAGCTTGATCTCGTCACAAGACAAAAAAAAAAAAAAAAATATTATGAGACCCTTTTGTTTCATCAGCATCGGGCGTCAAAGAACAAACAAAAAATATTAGAAATAACTGCTTACATTGTAGAATACGACTCATACGTTGTAGTTTGGCAAGCAATTGAGCGTTTTAAAGTAGCTGTTCTAATTTCTGTTTTCCATTGTATTCGTCGTCTTCTTTCGGGGTCTATCGGATATCACATTAAAGACGCACCATAGTTTACAGCTCCAAATACGCTTCTCTTCTCTTTCCCTGCATGCATTCCTACAACATGAGACAATAAACAAAAAAAAAAAAGAAAAAAAGAAAAAAAAAAAAAAGATAGAAATGGCTTGGTTTACTATCAATTACAAATCACAGGGCCCGGTGTGACACAGTCGTGGATGTTGTTGTGCCATTTGGTTAGTTTTGAAGACATTCACAATTATTGAGTTAAATATGTATTTCACGTAGTACTACAGAGCCAGCTAGTGTTTTTCACTGTGGTCGCGTACCTATAGGGTTTTCCAGAGGCTCATGCATGCATGTTATTTCTGAATAATTAAGCGATAATGTAGCGAGCATATAATTAGATTGTCCACTTAGGAAGTGTCAAAATACTAAAAACGAAAAAGATGCAGAAAAGTGCACCAGAATTGGGAAGAATTGGCATCGCCAAAAATGGAAAATCAACGTTGACTGCTTTGATAAAAAGGGATGCGGCGGTGGTTAGATCCTCAGGCTTATGTTACGGCAATGTGACTTTACTTTACTATCAAGTCCAGAGGAAGTATGTTTGGAAATTTCCGAATGGCCAGGAAGTGAGCATAGAAGACTATAATGGGCCAAATAAAACCAGTTTTCATCCGGTCAAAGTCAAAGGAAGAGCAAAAATCAAATTTTATACTTTTGCAAAGAAAAGCAGCAAGATTGCCGCTATGCTTCGTACATGATATAATTTTTTTTATTTTAATATATATACAATAATAACAAAAAAGAACCGGTACAAGTGATTGATTGATTATCTTCAGCATTGCAAAATTACAGTTGTGAAATTAGCCAATCATACATAATCAGACCGCGTTCTCCTCTATAGATATATATACATAAGAAAAAGAAGCAGTTATCATCTACTTTAACTCAAAAGTAGCTGTTTGCCAAAATATTGCAATCAGCTTCTTTGCCTTGAACTAAGTGGGTGTGCAACGACAAGAAGAATGGCAAAGGCAAATCGCTAATTGTCACAAACCGCACAAAACCGTCAGCCAGAAACACAGTAGTTCGAAAATTGAGCAACCCTCTACAAACAACTGCAACTGTTTCGGAAAAGCATTGCGAGGGAGGGGTGGGGGAAAAGTTGAAACACGATGGATGAACTGTAAATAACTGTCAATGTGTTTTCAAATGTGTAACATTGTGCAGCAACAATTTTTCATGAGCTGCAACTGTAGTTTCTCTTCGCCAAGCTTCCAAACCTTGTTTACTCCGCAAACATGATTGCACCATCGCTATCGCTATTGCTAAAGTATCCCAAATAAGTTAAATTATGCCAAATTATGGTACCGTATTTATTTTCTGTGGGAAAAGTTTCCTCCCCGCAAAGGCAGAACTTGGAACAGTTCTTTATGGCCGGAGACATACGCCAAAAAAAAAAAAAAAAAAGCAAAAAATTGCACACACGATAACATGCATATGCTTATCGTATATAGTCTTTTTTGCAACTTTTTGTCAAAAAAAAAAAAAAAAAAAAAAAAAAAAAAAGACAACAATGCCAATCGATTTACGTCCATTAGTAGTGTAGTGTTTTATATATTACGATGCACAACTCAGAAATCTCTGATGGAGAATGCTCAAAATTCGTTGTTGCTGTTGGCTCAACGACAAAATGACAGTGACACACTCGGTTGTCTGTATATGTTGCAGTATCAATATCCAGTGAGCTTTGAGGCGGCACAAGCGCTGGGCTATGTTGGATGTCACGAGCATCTCCCAATGATGTAAGGTGATGTGGTGAGTAGTTGGTCGCGGTTGCTGCTTTTTTTTTTTTCCATAGTTGCTTGATGTTGGGAGCCACATAACTAACTGCACTGCAGTATTTGACTAAAACGGTGTCGTCGTATATTCCCCCCACACAATTTTGAAATTGAAAAGTTGAAATTGCGGGAACCACAGCTGTATACTAAGCGCACAGGCGTGAATTTTTCTTGTTTTTCGCTCAGTTGAAAGTCATGTGACTTTATATGGGGCTAGAGTTTATGCCCCAGAAAAAGCCCTAGTAGCCACTACACAGTCACTGTCTATGTGTGTTCACGTCACGAGATTATCACATGCCCACAACCGCCCGGTGTTTTCTTTTCCGCAGCGGTCCCTGGCGGTGGACACTGTGCCAGTCTCTCTGTGGCCGTCTTTGGTGCGGGCGGCTGGACGGCGGCGACGGCTGATCCCGTGCCCTCCGTGTTGCTTGCCCTGCTGGACGAGACGGTTTTTTCCACTGCTGTGCTTTGGTGTCTGGAGCCTCTCACCCTCATGCTGGCCGCCTGTCTCTGGGGGGAAAGAGGAAAAAAAAAAAAAAGATATTATCAATTTTTTTTCCTACTGAAGTCGTTTGCAAGTCTGTTTTAATATACACATACCAACAGTAAAGCATAATAACTATTCAAAATGGTACGTCCTTTCAGGAAGATAGCAAATCATTAGGAAATTAAAAGAATCATAATGAGACAGATGGAGAAACCCAAGACCAGAAGATCAATATTACAGGAGTAGTTTGCGAATTGTGAGAAGTGAAATATTTATTCAAGGCTAAAAAAAAAAACAAGATCAATGAACGAAAACTATTGAAAAAACGCCATATCAAAACCAAGAGAATGCAGTAGAGTTTTGTAAACCAAGAATTATGAAACTATCACTATTAGGTCAGGACTGAGTCTCAACAACATTTTAACAGATTGAAGAAAAAAAAATATCAAGATTTAATTTTTCATGTCCTAGCCAAAGAGCTACAGTGGTGACTGTTATGAGAAAAACATTATTAATGCGCATTTTACTCAAGGCAATAAGAAAAAAAAATTGATGTGTTCACGGAAGTCAGAGAAATCTACGAACAGGATTTATTATTACTGATTTTTAGCGTCACAACCTGCCATGTATGAGTTCAAAGCACCTAATAGTCTCGAGCGTCATTCACTGGTCACCACCGACCAGCATTAGCATTAGCAGTATACATAGTAATTTACAACCCTTTGCAAATCATGTGTCATATGCCTACATTTCGACTACTCCTCAAAAATATTATTTTGGTTTTCAATCATTGTCTCCATCTACTACTCTATTTTAGACACAAACATACTAACAACAATTTATAGGGTCGCGTTAGAACTAAAACCGTCAAGAGAGCTTCCAAAGTTTTGATTGAAAAATACTACCCAAAGTTGACTTTGGATTTCCAAACCAACAAGCGTTTGGCTACTGAAGTCGCTTCTATCCCATCTAAGCGTTTGAGAAACAAGATTGCTGGTTTCACCACTCACTTGATGAGAAGAATCCAAAAGGGTCCAGTTAGAGGTATTTCTTTCAAATTGCAAGAAGAAGAAAGAGAAAGAAAAGATCAATACGTCCCAGAAGTTTCCGCTTTGGACTTGTCTAGAACTAAGAACCAATTGGATGTTGACGCTGACACTGCTGACTTGGTCAACTCCTTGGGTTTGAAATTGCCATTGTCTGTTATCTCCGTTTCTGCTCAAAGAGGTACCCAAAGAAGATTTGCTAAAAGAAACTAAGTTTTGTCTTTAGTTATATAAAATCAAACAAACAATAATAATTTTTTGTTTTATTTTTTTTTCCTTTTAGTTATGTCTTTTCTTTATTACCTTTTTTAATGGTTGTACACATATGAAAATCATCTTATAAAAAAAAAAATGTGTTATTGTAAGTTGTAGATAGAGGATTGATATTTGTGGTTTTGATGTGCATTTGGCCTGCGTTGGAATTTAAGCGCCAAAGGATTTGATTCTTTTCTTTATTGAAACAAGACTCTTATTACAACTGTCTATGACTTTCCCATTACTAGCAAGTATATCGCCCCTCCCCACTAAATCATGGCCAAATCTCACAATCAAATATCCAACAAAGTGCCAGTTTCTTCAAGTGCTTCGTCGCCAGCGTCGTCCGCACCAGCGGCCTCTGCACCACCAGCACGAAGATCAACTAAGTTGCAAAGCAAGTCCAAATCAAACAACAATAACAATAGAGGGTATTCTGCTACGGTGGCTCACCGTAAACTATCTGATCAGTTTTCTCAATACTCGCATCATGGTAGTAACAGTGGCCGCGGAACACCAGTTGCACCTGTTGAAGATTATGGCTATAATGGTGATGTCGCTCTTACCGCCGGTGATCCTATTACTCCGATTAGTACCAACAATCCACCATATTTAAGCGCCAACATTGACGATGAGAAGATGAGCAGAATGATGAAAAAATTCATGATTGTACCACCAAACATTGATGACACTGTTCAAGCTAATAACATAATTGAAGAAAGCAACAGAATTGAGTTTGGCTATGATGAAAATCAAAAAGAAAACAAGTACAATGGCGATCATGAGAAAAACACTGTTAAAAACGCTCGAACTAAAAAGCCATACCGCGGTAAAGGCAAAGAATTACAACAGCAATTGCAGCCAACCATCATGGAACAAAATGAAGACCAAGCTGTTGAGGCACATACCCCATCGCACAGGAAAAGAAAAGCAGAACATATCAAAACACCAAATGCCAAAAGTTCGAAAATGGCCCAACAGGCCCGGTCTGATTTTTCGGAAGAGGACGATTTTGCCATTATTTCTAAAAGCAGCTTCAGCGAGGCTAAAGAAAACTCAAATATTTTGGCTGAATTTGACTCTAAGGCTACATTTAGCTTCATTCAACCTAATGATGGACATAGAACCCCAGAGCATGAGAGTCAATATTTAGACACGACTAATCAAAGACATTGGTTGGAATCATTGGGGACTTACGAGCCAGTACCGTCGAACTTGCTTGCAAAGAAGACAACTGCAGAGCAACTCAACGTGTTTTTTAGAGCTGTTGATTGTGATGACCCTAAGCTGAAACAAATTTCCTCTTTAAGTATGGATGAGTGGTCACTGGCGGGACAAGAGCTTCTTGAACGAGAGAAATTGCTTATTGAAAAAGCAGTGGCCGCTAGGACTAAGCTAATAAGCAGATTTGGAGTGATAACTACAGTGATAAACAATCATGCAGCCGCTTTTGAAGAACACGATGTTGCTTTATCAACTAAAGCGAAGCAAATTGGCGGCTATGGCCAAGAGATCACCAATATTAAATAAACGCGGCAAAGCAGTTAATAGCTATTGCAATAGTAAGTCCGCATCATGTATAATAATTAGAGTTTCTCAACAATTTTTTATGGGATTACTATTAATCATATGTGCTTCCATATTGCTATACTGCCTCATTTGTAGACCACTTGCGATATTCAGCGAAACCAACGGTTTTCCCTTTGTCTTTTATAGTGCTTCAAAGTTTCGGCGCCACTGATGTTGAAAACCATGCGTCAAGTCACGCGGGAGCCAGTAGCGCGGCTTCATAGAGATGGAGATTTGAAAATAAATAGAAAATCAGAAAAATCATCCAAGAAGGAAACGCAGAGTCACCAAGATACATCAAAGTGTTTGGGTTGTTGTTAAATCTGGCAAATCATCACTATAATTATCATCAAAATTGTGGGGTTCGAGCTATTCCCAATACACTGGTATTCTATTCATAGAAAAACCGTTTCTATTACGGGGATTCAACCTTAAACAACATAAGTCATTGATTGTGGATTGGCGTCAGAAGGCTAAATACCGATAACCAGCAATAATCAGTATCAAAACGTGGAGAGAAATCAAAACAGCTTGCAATACAACCACAGCCAACTACACATCAAACACTATACTTCTTAGCATCTATCCAAAACATCATCCGCCTAATCTAACATAAGCTTCAATGAATGCCAGCCAATTCCACTGTGACGTATGCGGCCAGGACTGTTCCAACCGCGTGCGGGTGTCTTGCGCAGAATGCTCCGAGTACGACCTCTGCGTGCCGTGCTTCTCCTCGGGAGCCAGTAGTGGTGATCATAAACCATACCACGACTACCGCATCATTGAACAACCAGTGTTTCCTATATTCAGCGAAGATTGGGGCGCTGATGAAGAATTGTTGCTTATTGAAGGAGCTCAAACTTGCGGGTTAGGTAACTGGTCCGATATTGCCAAACATATTGGTGGACGGTCTAAAGATGAGGTAAAGCAGCACTATTTCAAATACTATTTGGATTCACCAACGTATCCTATTCCTGATATGAATAAAGATTTTAGCCATGTTACTCCAGAAGCATTCGCTCAACGGCGAAAGAAAAGGCTTGAGGAAAGATTGAATGCTCCATTGCCACCACCAATTCCTAAACCGCCAGCATCAGTGCCATTGTGTCATGAGGTGCATGGATATATGCCGGGGAGATTGGAGTTTGAACAGGAATATGAAAATGATGCTGAAGTCAGCGTCAAGGATATGGTATTCGATTTGAAAGAAGATAAGCCAGAAGATGTGAATTTGAAGCTTACGATCTTGGAAATTTACGATGCTCGACTTAGTGCCAGAGCAGAACGGAAAAGGTTGATGCTCAAATACAAGTTACTCGATTACAAGAAAAACATGGAACAGGAGAAAAAGAAAAGAAGGCTGAAGGAAGAAAAAGAAGTGCACAACAAGTTGAAGGCATATACGCGAATAATGACGCCCAAAAATTTCAGCGAATTTTCTGAAGATTTGCTAACGGAGTTCAGTTTAAGAAACCGCATTGCTCAACTACAAAGCTGGCGCAATGCTGGATTGACCACCATTGAATCGGGAATCAAGTACGAGAAAGATAAAGTGGTGAGGGCTAATCAGTTGCAAAGAGCCGCCAATACCGCCGGTACCAGACATAGCCGGACCAGCAGCTATTCCGCTAGCACCATCCCCGCAGTGTCAGATCGCTACTTTAGTGACTTGGTCGCAAATAGTAGCAATAATGGTTCTTTAACATCTCTATCATCGATTGGCGCAGCGGCAAACAACAATAACAACAACAGTACCTCAGTAAGCGGTGGGGATGCTGGCAATGGTGCAGCCGCGGGGGCAGCTGGTGCATTAAGCAAGAACAAAAAGAACACACCAGCCCCATTAGATATCTCCCATGCACCGGATTTTGAGCTTTTATCTCCAGAAGAGCAGAAAATGTGCTCGCAACTACGTATTCGCCCTAAACCATATTTGGCCATTAAAGAGACATTATTCAGAGAGCTTATTCGGTCCGGCGGGGTGTTGAAGAAACGTACGGCGAGAGAATTGTTGAAGATTGATGTTAATAAAACTTCCAAAATTTATGAGTTTTTCGTGCAGCAAAATTGGATCCAGCAAACATGATGTGTTGAAAAAAAAAAAAATAAAGAAAAGAAATGCAGCGATTTGAGGGCGATATACGATATGGAAGTGAAGTTGAAAGAAACGAAATGGGGGTTTTTCCGCTATGGGTTTTCTGCAAGAAGGAAGTGCAAATTAGTAAGTAAGTAGACTATACCAAGAGCGTGTACTATATAATATGACATGAAATTTTGTTAATTCGTTGTTACTTTTTTTTTTTTTTTTTTTTTTTTTTTTCAATTCTCTTGAATTAGATTTACTTTCCTATTCTTGCTTTTCAGCTAAATTTTTTATTATCCCTTACTATTTGATTGTATATTTTCGCTCATTGAGAGAGCAATAGAAAATTTTACATTCTGTTTGTATAGAATTCATTCTATTAATGTGTTTTACGCTGTACATGTATAAGACACAACTAAAGAGGGAACTAGCAAATTACAGGCGTATAGTATAATCCATGAAAGGCTGTGTCGCGCCAATACTAAACAAGAAATGAAGGGTAAACATAATAATACAATAAACCAATGAATGTGAAAAGAAATTGGGTACATTTTATATGCGTTGTTCCGGTGAGTAGCACGCAGAATATGGTGATAACGTAGCAGATCTAGCAAGCATGGCAACTCTAAGATAAGTAGCAGCTAAATTGAGGAAGAGCAGTAAGAAATGGCAGCCACAATGAAAGGGGCTCCTTAGCATAAGCGCCAACTATGCTAACATATGCACATTGGCAACCGGTTGTGACTGCTGCTTGGTCTCGCCAACACTAACAGTCTCAGCAGCACCATCATTGTTATTCTCAAGCTGCGACTCTTTCTGTGGTTTGGTTTCTTCTTGGGTTTGTGGTTTAGTGTTGCTATCGTCAGTATATTTGAGACTTTTAGCAGTTTGGGTGGTTTCGTCTATCTCGCCCAAATCAGTAATCTCCTCATCTTCACTGTCGTGCAGCTTGTTTCCATCTAGATGCTCGCTGTCATTATTATCCCAATCTTCATCGATAAGTACATTTTCGTCTTTTGAAACAACTTTTTGTTTCTTGTTACGTTTCAATTGGTTGAAAAATGCCTTCTTCCGTTTGGCCACATACTTTCCAAGTACCGGATCCTGTTTGATAATGGTCTGCTGTTTACTGTTTGGGCCTTCTCTTGAAGCATATTGAAAATTGAACTGACTGATAAGCAAAGGCACGCTGTGCAACAACATCTGGCTACTGCCCCTTAGTCCACCGCTGTGTGATTTATGCTGTTGAATGTCGTATATTGACATTGGAAAAATGGTGCCCAAATTGCGAGGACATTGCAAGATTCTGCGCCTTGGTAGAGTGATTAAGTATATTTTGACCAATTCTTTGGGTTTGGTGATGTGTGGAGGCAAGTATGGATATAGGTTGTCGTTGGCTTCAGGGCGCCAATAACGACCTATACAGGCAACAATGTGAAGTGGCTGTTGTTGTGGAAGGTAAGTTGGTGGTTCAATGAGGTCTGTTTCGTAATCGGCCAATTCATCATTGTTGGCATCATTGCCAGATTCAAAATTTTCATCTTCATCCTGCGCAATTTTTATACCGTCTTTACTTTGCTTACTGGTATCTTTGCCATAAGAACTTTCTGATTGTTGATTACTGACACGGCCAGCATCAGTCATATTAGTATCTTGATCGTTCCCATTGTCACCATTTTGTTTCTCTTTCTCTATCTCATTGTTCTTCTCCTTTCCATTTGGATGGCCATTACCTTTCATATCAGCATTTGCCCCCTTCTTTTTTAACAATGCCAAATTTCTATTCTTGCTTTCAATTTTTTCCTGTTCTCCCTCATTTCCCTTCTTTTTCAACTGACGATTCTTTTCCACTTTGCGCCTTCTTTCAGCTGCTGCTTTACCGCTCAACAACTTCAACCTCAAAAAGTCAACTTTGTTCAATGGATCAAACCTCTCATGCAAGGCTCTTTGGATCCCCAACAATTCGTCTTCTTCGGGTTGTAAAACTGCACCAGGCAAGCTTACTCCTTTATTTTTCTTTTTGTTATTACTGTTTGACTTTATGGTCAATACCACGGGAAGACCGTTAACATGGGCCAAGATAACAAATACCACGGTACGGCGCATTCCATGTTCGTCATTGTACCTTTCAAGCAGTTTAGGATTGGCCAATGTATTGCGATGTGATGTTTCTTGAATACCTGGGAATATTTGCTTCGTGCCAATATCGTAGGAGGCTAATGGGAACAAAGTGATGGGCTTGTGCTGCTTTTGGAAGAAGTCGTCCGTTTTATAGGGCTTGACTCCAGGTAGTTGGCGATCTGCTGGAATTGTGCTCATTTTAGGACGCTTTGAATTGAAAGCAAGCGGTTCCTCAATTGAACATTCACACGCTAAGTATGGGTCTATGTATCAGCCGCTGTCGATGAGTATGCTTGTAAGCCGTCTTGTGCTGTTGCACAGTCCATGTATACACCAACTTTTCGTAAAATAAACGGTATCGCGGGGGCACACAACCAGACTTTTGCTTGACAGGATTTTAGTGTTGAATGTCTAAATATTTAAGGCTGGAGGAGATCACTACTAGTAGAACTAAGTCACTGTGGATATACTAACAGTCGTGCAATCCCCCATACCCCTATATTTATATATATTCCCAACCCATTGCTGATAATATGAGGATTCTGCTACTTGTGCTACCCACATTGCTTAGCGTCTTTGCCATAGGTGCTGATCTAGACTCCTCCTCTTTCTCCTCGGCCAACAACTGGTACCTCTTGGATAAAGACGACAACATGCCTCAATTTCCAGCTTACTCTACCGGTGATAAGGTTCCTATTGATTGTATTCAACGACGTATTGATGATGGTGAGCACAAGTTTGACGAACAGAAAAACATTATCTTTGATTCTTTCCCCAAATGCAAAGAGACAAATGACTACTTACACTTCAAGTACAATGTTAACGAGGACATTCAGTGTACCGTGGGTCTCACGGATGAGCTTTTCCATTTATTTCAACTTTATGTTCATGAAGATGCTCCATTTTCATGCAGGTTACCTTTGACTGGCTCAAAGGCTAGAATGAGCGCTCATCAAGAAGGCATTTCCGTGCCTTTGGCCTTCAATTTCCGCGGTCGGGTCTCCGAAGCTCACATTGATATTGACAATTACATGAACGTGATTATTCAAACTCCAACGAACTACAAGTCGATTGTTTCAGCAGTTGGCTGGAGTGCGGGGACAAACTTGACAAGAATCATTATTGGCGATTACTTGACCTTGAATTTTGCTGTAAGATGGATAGGATCAGTGAATCCAAGGTCGAGTGATGGTGCCAATTCTAAATATGGTGTTTTGCCATTTGCTGATGGGTTCTATGCATTGCCAAAGTCAATTACATATAATTTTAGTAGCTACTTAGTATCACTTGGTTTGATAATTGCCGTGCTATCAAGTTTGGCTACTTATTATGTGTCTTATAGCTACTTGTTGAGAAAAGTGAAAAAATTCGGCTACCCAGTTCCCGGTGACGATGGTGAAAGAGGTTTTTCAAAAAAAGACTGACATAAACTGAAAATAACTGAATTTTATATTAATGATAAATATTACAAATTAGTGACAAGTTCTATTACTGATGACAAAATAGTAAAATTCATTAGTGACAAAAAAACATCTCACTTTGTAATCTTTCTGATAATGGCTTGTAAAATGCTCACCGATTTCTCGTTTGCTTCTTCTTTACTAACACTATTTATAAAGTGATCATTCAAATACTCCACAAACATATTAGTCAATTTAGCATCTTCATCAACATTGTCCAGCTTCTTGGCTTTGTATGCCATAAATTTGTTCACTGCAAGTTTCAAATCATCAGCAAAAGTGGCTGAATTGATAACGTCATAGCGAACTGGTAACGTGATATCCAACAACTTCACTCTAGCGTCTTCTGGTAGCTGTTGAAGGAGTTGGTTTACTATATATCCTGCCAAATTGATTCTATTCAAGTTTTCAAACTTGTCAATCACCGATAAGAATTGGGAAGTGTAAGTGACCAACAAGTCTGACTTGGTTGCCTTTAAGAACTTGGAAGTAACGCCAGTTGTGCTTTCTTTATGTTTCAAGAGCGTCTTTATCGCCACTTCGTAGACGGTCAAGGCAACATCGCCTCGCAATGCTGGGTTAGTTTCTGGATTACCAAGCATATTAAGATCTGCTTCTGGAAGTTGTTTAAGCTCTTCTTTGACTTCATCATCTAGCTCATTAGGCAATGTGAGCACATCTTCGCTTTCTCCGTTATTAGTATTGTTATCGTTACTGCTTTCTTCAAACATTGATTTTTTCACTTCTGGAGCTTCACTGGCTTGTTGTTGTTTTTCTGTCAAAAGACCCAAAATTCTTCTTCTTTCTAACAATTTGGTCACATAAAGAAGTTCAAACTCAGTGTATGCAAGCCATAACTCCAAGGAGTCTGGATTGAAGCGCAAACCTCTTTGAAAAAGCACTCTTGAGGCCTTGATGTTGAAATTTTCTTCAAATTCGTAGTTGGCAGCATTAATCCAAAAGGCAATTTTGGCTGGATGAAGCTGTAGCACTTTGGTATAAACTTTGTAAATCACTTTAACTGAACCATTCTTTTTAGCAAAAACCAAATAGTTGTTCCAAAGAGACAAGTCATTAGGATAACGATCAATGGCTCTTTCGTAAATGAAAAGAATACGTCTAACACCAGCAAAATCACTGAGAGTTTTTTTACCATCCACAAGTCCCACAGAGTTAAATCTTTTGAATCTTTTTTCACGAAGCTTTTCCAAGTTGTTTTCAAAATCAATGTATCTAGCGAAATCTCTCGGTTTGCAACCACGACTCTGGATACGATGTTCAAAATCAGTACGTCTTCTCATAATCATGGTGATCTCATTCTTGTCGAAAAGGCCCTTATTCTGAAGGTCCTCGAGCTCGGGGACAGACTGCTCAAGGAAGTATCTAACTTTTTCGGCCATTGTACTGGGTGGCTATCTATTTCTGATATTAGGAAGTAGCTTTTGGTTTGCTGTTTAGTGGGATGTGTACTGAATTATTGTTATTCACTAATCAATAACCTCTCTTTTCCACGCTCCCATCTCATCTCTGCACTGTAGAAACAGTATTAAAAAAAAAAAAATTTTTTTTTGATTGGTCATGTGAACTTGCAGAAAAATGCATAGTGTAACATGATGTAGTACGCTGCGGAGATAAGCAGTGAATTGCAGCTGGATGCGGGGCATGGTTGCTGGCTTTCTTACCAATTTTAAGTCAAAAGAGTCCTCCAAACATGTTTTCTAAGCCTCGGGGATTCGTTTATAAGCAGCAGCGCCGCCATTCTTTAATACCCACTTTTCTGTTCTCCTGTTGCTTATAAATAAGTCCTGTTTTGACATATATATTCAACATATATACACTTTCTTCTTTGCTGGCGCACTCTGATTTACCCCTGTTGACAGAATTTTTATTCAATCACCCAGAAATTCTTGAGGTCCCTTTTCCTTATTGTTAGATCCAGATCTAAGCAAGCATCGATCCCTGGCTTTCCCGATCTTTGTGATACAAGGCACATAATATCATAGCATATCCTATATCAGCATCTCATCCCGTTTCCTCCCTTTCAAAGTCTATTTCAAACAATTTCTTTGGCGGCTTTATAAATATTCAATAAAAATCATTCTTATTAATAGTCTCATCAACCAATAGCTAGCCAAAATGGTCTCAATATTCATGGTCCACCCAAACCTCAGGCTCACCCGCTGCGATACTTCCTCGGTATCCCAGATTGCCCAATACCAAAACCATCTCCGCACCGGCATCACTGAGCTGAATCGTGCCGTCATTAATGCAGAGATCCAGTACTTGTCGTCCTATGCCCGTATCTTGGACATTATGCATCGCTACTTCTCCAAACCAGTGCTTACTTTTGAAGGCGAATCCAAAGGATTGGATTTGATCGCTACAGAAATGGAAACATTCAAACAATCAGAAGATCAATTAGCTTGCTTGAAAAAACAGCAGGGCACCGGCAACAGCATCAGCAGTGCCAGCAACAGCAGCAATCCAAGGACCTGTGCTAGAGAACAGAGAAGCTTGGATGTTATCAGCGAAGAGTAGATATTTTTGTCGTTTCTAAGTTGAGTGGTTGCTTTTTGCAGTTAGAAATTGCTATCTATATCTACACTTTATTAATCATGTTTTCGTTTGTTAATTATTTATTTCATGCTGCTTGATGCTTATCAATACTTTTCATCTATCATTGTTCGCTCTACAAATTACTCCCCTATTATGATTTACGATTTTATGCTCTAAGTTCTCTTCATTTACTATTTCTTGTTATAACTTACATTTTTTTTCCAATTTAGTTCTTTAAATAATACCCAATAGCACCCAAACTTTTATTAATCTGCTCTATCTCTAAACGTTGTGCAAACTTTTGTTATGTTAGTTATAAATCAGAATAAAAAATCAAGATTGAATATTCTTTCGCCAAAACTCCCCACTGGCTTATTAATTAACTGAGGAACACATAATAAGGACAACTTGAAGATATACCTAAAGTATGTTAAATGATAATAATCAGACTGACATGCAAATCGAATTTTATTTTGAATCACTCACGCTATAGGATTGTGAAAATGTAGTTGAGTTCATCATCTTAATATTCATAAACGTACTACTTAGGTGACCCTTGTTGTCCTGTCCTAGTGTTTATCAGTTTGATCAGTAGCCAGCAGTTGGCCGGCTTTCTTGTCAGATAGCAAAACAAAATTAATATACATACATTTCAACAATAGAATCAAGACAGATAGATGGGCCATGCATGTATATCATCAATCTTTAGTACAATGCCGTTTGATGTGTTCCAAGTTGCTGGATATTGGAATGCAGAAATTAGAAAATTAATTCGAGGGAAAATTTGCCTGCATAATGTCAAGAAAAAAACCGCAGCAGCTCCAAGCTCATAAACTTAGCCCTGTGTCGGTCGGCCTATAATTGCTTGCTCCGCGCAAAAGTTTAAAAGTTTCGTATAGGAAGATAAAAAACAATTTTAAAACAATAGAAAAAAACATAAAAAAATCTTGTATTTATCAGTTAGTAAGCTAGAACTCTAAAAAAACTTAAAAATTAAGATAATAAGAATGCATTCTCTTGCTTCTTCCCCATGGTACAAAATAGTTTGAGTACGCATTTCCCCGACTTTTGGAAATCTCCGCGCCAAGGGCACACAACCTTATACTAAGAAAAGAAACAAAAGGACGATAGACAAAAACAAATGCATGGCAATATCACAGTCAACGTGATAACTAAATGTCCAAGCATAACACCATAACACATTTCACTTCACTTTACTTTGATTTGCTTTGCTTTCTTGACTTTTAGTGTTTCAGGATCCGGGCCTTGTCACAGGCGCTTATCATCAAAGCTTGAGAGTTAACATACTCCTAGCACAGTTGACCGTCGTGAGTTGGAAAAATCATCATATACTAAAAATCAATCAAGCAAGCAAAACAAAGAAAAATCTGATGCATGCGTTTGGATAGTAAAAAAACTAAACCAAGTTATAACATACCATTTGCCAATATGATTACCAAGACATTTCAGCCTTGAAATGATCCCTGGAAAACAGAATAAGCAATGAAGCTTAATGTTTTGGATGTTCAAAAAAGAGCCTTCTCTTGGGTAATTGTTAGTAAACGAGTACATTTCAAATTTGGATTGAATGGAACACACACAATAGTTGGCAAATAACTGGTAAACATCAACCCTACCAATGTCCTGAATCGGAGCTCATAGAATTCAATAATACCCAGTCAAGTAAAAAAGGCATCAGACTTAAAAGTTGTCTTCAATAAGATTCTGACATATGCTTGTCAATTTTAAGTTATTTCATCTTCTGCAAAGAGGGCGTTCCAAAATGAAACACCTCTATTTGAATATATATTCAAACAGCGCCAACTGGTGTAATAATACAATAATCTCAAAAAAATCTAAAGATGTTAGTTATTTGTCACATCACAATTAACCAATAAGAATTCTAAATTCTACTCAATCATTAATTCGTAATCTTATTTTGTAAAATCTCAGAAATGCATGAATGGTTAAAAAAAGATGTTATCATCATCGGGTATCCCGAAATCTGACTCGTCATCTAAAGAATATCATCACCGTAAGAAAACTAATAAGAGATCGAATAGAATTAGAAAAGTGCTGCCAATGTTTAATTGGGCTCAAAGTAACATACCTCATACCTTTTCAACACAAAGTGTGAAACAAATAGTTCTAACTTTGGACTTAAGCCAAAGCTGGTTTAAAATAGTGATTTTGTACCGACATCTGTTTATCATTTGTTAGCTTAACATTGTTCAAACAAATTAAGGAGAGTAAAAAGAAATCAATAGCCATTTCTTTAATAAAGATCAGTTCAAGTGGGTTTCTGAGGCCCACCAAAAAGCATTGTCACTCATGTTTAGTTTTTATCGGTGCCCAGTGCATAAATCATCATTAAGACTTAAAGATGGCTAATAGATGTAATTGAAAATTACTTTAGAAATGATAATTACCTAATCAATGTTAGTTATAAGTATTCTTTATAAGAATTTACTGGATAGTAAATCTTCTAGCTCTTCACAACCGCTTCGCTTCAATGATTCTAATCGCATAATAAATAAATTTATTATTTTATTGTAAATCAGAAGAGGTGCCAAAAATTTTGTCGACATAATGAAAATTCAGTCGGTAATTCCAACGTAAAGTTTTCTTCATCACTTAAAACTAACGAAACAATCCACGAAAACGGTTTTTGAATTTGTTCACAAAGTTATGACATACCTTTTAGTGTTAGACAAAACCTGGTATACTATCCTTGCTATATCAACACTGTTATTCTAAAATCTGAATACAATTAGTAAAAACGTTGCTTTCAATAGTTTCATAAACATATAATAGCTTATACCTCACATCCCATACACCAAGGTATTAATACCCAAACTATTAAATATTTGCAAAAGACAATGTATCAGAAGAGGTGCCAAAATTTTGTCGACATAGAAGATTCAGTCGGTAATTCCAACTTATAATGTTTTTTCATCACTTTAACATAAACTTTATATCTTGGCGGTAGGATGTGAAAGCATTTGAAGTTCATGATAAACATACCATTTAGAAAGACCAACTGTTTGGTACCCGAATTAATTATTTACAAGCATCTGTACAAGCTAACCTCATACGGAAAGAAACAAAAATAGAAATCTAGTGAACGTTAGTGAATGGTCAACCAATAATTGTAACAAACTCTATTAAAACCAGTTAATACGCGCACTATTACTGTCCATTTTCAATCGAGCGCTTTGCTGTAATGTTATAAAAGCACTCTCAAATGAATCGGTTGATGAATTGATAGTATACATCAGACAAACGAAAAAACTTTCTAATCAAGGAAATTCTCAGAAACTCTAGTTTGTAAAATTTTTTTGGTCATCATCTTTTCAACAACATCCAAACAGAAACATAGAACAAAGAACAGTAGTAAGTATTACTGGAAAAGTAAAAGGTGATATCACATACAATATTAGTGTATATTCATTAATACTCTAACGGTTAAAGAGTCTATGGTTGATAGTAACTAACTATTAAAGAAAAAGAAAGAGTTTAAGGATAGTGTAGTACTGCTGTGAGACCAAATTTTTATAGTAAAAAAGGGAATTGCCAGCAAAAACAGTGAAAATTTTTAGCTACCGTGGAGAGCACAGGGTAAGTAATTGGGCACGTGCTGTGCTTTTATTCTATGATTTCTGTAGTACGAACAACGGCAAAAGCTCATGCACCCACAGGCACACAGCCAATAAGGACAGACTAGTCCCAACATGAGGTGCCGTTGGAATTCCCATGGGCGCTGCCACTAGCTAGAGTATCTGTATGGTAACACTAGTATTGCCTTTCACCGTACTGCCTAATAAAATTAAAAGCCCATTCCACGGAATGGCCAGCCAGCTGTGGCATCTTTGCAGAGCTAGTTACGGGTAAAAAATCCACTAGTGTTGATGTCTTGTCTTAACTTATCGATATGGTAACTTGTACTCTCAATTTTGACAGTGATTGTGGAATTGTAGACGGCATTGATGACAGCACTGTGTGAGCTTAAGATAATTATAGCAGCATGCTCGAGTTTTAATTTAGCAAATGAATTTCTATATAAGGAACACCAAGCCTTTTCTATTTTCTTGGTATTCTTGAGTATTTTTACAATTGTCTTTATCACTAGCTTACTTTTTTTATCATTACTTTCCATTCATTATTTTCTTTTCACGTTCTTTACCAAAATCTTAGCACTTCAACATGCAGCTTTCCAGTACAGTCCTCCTTTCTGTTCTTGTCTCTTTGTCCTCTTTTACTTCTGCTGTCCCAGTGAGCACAAAATCTCAACAAAATGCTACAAAGGCTCCACTTCAACTTAACTTTAATGTTGTGAGATACAACAGTGATGCCAAAAACGGCACCACTAAAACCCTCGGTGGTGTCAGAAAATCCTTAGCATCTCCAATCAATCTTGAATTGGAGAATGAATATGCCCTTTACCTTGCTGAGATGGAAATTGGTACTCCTGGACAAAAAATCAAAATTGATGTTGACACTGGCTCCAGTGACTTGTGGGTGCCTGCATACAACACAACTTCCAACAGTGGTACTTTCGATGCTCGTAAGTCTAGCACTTACAAAAAACTCCAAGACGGTTTTAAGATTGGTTACGGTGACGGATCAACGGCTCTTGGCGTTTGGGCTTCCGAAACTGTTTCTCTTGGTGGAGCAACTGTCCAAGATTTGAGATTCGGATATGCCACCAACCAAACCGCAAAACAAGCCATCATGGGTGTTGGGTACACTGGTAACGAAGCTAGTGCCTGGAAAGACCACAATGACGAATACGATAACTTTCCAGCTCAATTAAAGAAGCAAGGTTTGATTAACAAGAATGCATACTCCTTGTACTTGAATTCATTGGATGCAGACGCTGGTCTGATTTTGTTTGGTGCCATTGACGAGGCCAAATATGAAGGTGACTTGAAGTTATTAGACGTGGTTAACATTGACGATTCCGGCGCAAAAACCGATAAACCAGTAGCATTTTTTGTTAACTTGGACAGTATTGAACAAGATGGAAAATCATTGGCCAGCAAAACTTACCCAGCATTGTTGGACTCAGGAACCACTTTGATCTATGCTCCAAAGGACATTGCTACTGAGTTCGGTAAAAAATACGGCCACAAAATTCCATTTGTCGATGCTTACTTCACAAGCTGCGACAAAAAAGGCGAGGACTTTGAATTCAAATTTGGTGATAAGACTATCAAAGTGCCATTCAAGAGCTTGTTGTATCATATCAACGGAAAAAAAGACAAAACTTTTTTGAACCAATGTTTAATTGGCGTTATGGGGACCACTTCGGACTACTACATTCTTGGTGACGCATTCTTGAGAAGCGCTTATGTTCATTATGACCTTGAGGCTAACAAGGTTGGTGTGGCTCAAGTTAAGTACACTACTGACTCAAACATAAAACTTGTCTAAAATCACCAATAACGTTTTAATAACTTTGAGCTATTCTCAACAATTTTCATTTCTTGCACTATGACTGCCCACCGGTGGAGCATCTTTTTTATATACAATTTTTCAACAGTTTTGTGTGTATTTTCAAGCAGCATATACTATTAAAATTTTTAAATTTCTGACAAACAGTCAAATTAATAAAAAAATTATATATATATAAAAGATAAACAACTGTAGGAATTTTACGGCATACAAATTATCTGATACAATATAAATTGACCTTCCATCCTAATATGAAGGGTAGGACGGAAAGTAACCATTCATAAACCTTAAGCGTACTGTCTCTTCTTTGCGTGCTTTTGTGTTTGTTTTGTTTCTTCAATTTGGATATAAGAGTAGTTTGTGCTCATATGATTTCATCCCATGTTCACGCAGTTATGCCGACACAGCAACAAACTTCCATATTTTACAAGTCTTCCGAAAATTAACTTCATTAATGGCTTGTACTGGACACTTTTAAGAATCTTTACAAAATAAAGCTTATATCGTTGGACTAATATGAAACACCTTTACTTGCTTCGCATGTATGATAAAGTTAAAAAAAAGAAAAAGAAGCTCTTCTTTAAGGAAACAGCCTTACACTTTGGTATCTAAAAAACAAATTCCGACATTGTTGTAGGTTAACTATAGCTTTCCAACTAGCTGAAACTAAGTGCCCAAAGTTTAATATACTAAGTGTTAAAACCGTTACATTAAACTTGAGGAAAATGGAAGATAATGGTGTCTAATATCTTTTTAAAAGTTACATTCATTCCCTCTTTTAGTGGTTAAATTTGGTACATATCAATGTAGAGAAAGTGGCTATCTTAAATTTTTCCTCATTATTCCCGTATTCTGGAAGGTAGTTTTGTATGGTATCGGGAGACCAAGGGGCTTGGAAGGAAGCGTATTTGAGATTCAACCAAAGATATAGTTTTCTCACTCAGTCTTTGCACGCCATATCTTCAAAATAGCAAAACAGCATATAGGCACTATGACCTAGTAGACTATCTGCTTTTCGTAAACTCTTAGTGGTTGCCGAAACCAATCTGGTTCTGATTCTGAAAAATTTCTTTTAATAGAAAGATTGCGCTCATGCTTTCCAGCTTAGTATTGAGGCGCTCAGAGATGGGTTGTCTTAACCGATCGGTGCCCTTAATCTATTTTGGGTGATTTACTGGAAGAACTTAAAGCGACTTTTTGAAAGTCCAGGAGACTGTTATACTTTTTTGAAAACCGTAGACCCTTATTATTTCATACATCCCATATTCTAGACACAATTACACAGGAAAGTTTTGTAGTGTTGTCATCTTATACTCAGTTTATTTGTTATCTGCATGTTAACGCATACCATCTGTTGATGCACTTATATTATATCACCAACGTAAGTTGCCAGTAGGTGCTTCCAGCATTGGCAAACATTACAATAGTTTACTGATGATCAACACATCCTGACTCTATCTATTTGAGAGACCTTTAGGTAAAAGCTATTCGGAACACCCTCAAAACAGCTAAATCTTTAGATAAACGAACAAGAGGGGTTCAAAAGACGATATAATGCTGTTAGCATCGCTATGCACCACATCCCAGCGGTTGAGATTCAAGCACTGCAAACAAGTCTTTTGTCAATGCCGAGATATCAGGCCAACTTTAATACTACCCTAGCTCTATACACTATAGCTTTCTTTGGAAGCAGTATAGTGAACGCTTGTGTAC
The DNA here is from genome assembly GCA_001936135.1 of Saccharomycopsis fibuligera x Saccharomycopsis cf. fibuligera. Classification (NCBI taxonomy): domain Eukaryota; kingdom Fungi; phylum Ascomycota; class Saccharomycetes; order Ascoideales; family Saccharomycopsidaceae; genus Saccharomycopsis; species Saccharomycopsis fibuligera x Saccharomycopsis cf. fibuligera. The sequence continues at coordinate 3,317,760 of CP012809.1, read as the reverse complement.
GCTTGTAACAATAGTGGCTTTGTTTTTAGCCCTATACTGTATAACAACATCACATGACAATATCGTGACGGATAAATAGCCCCAATTTTCTTCAAAGGTCATATGACAGAAGATTTTTCTCTTTTTCCGCACCACCGCAGAGGAAGTCGAGTAAAAAAAAAAAAAGAGGAAAAAAAATAGAAGAGAGCAAAAAGATATTGAAAATTTTGTTCAGTCCTATTTCTTCTTAAGCTGTCCTTTTTGATAATCAATAACGAGGATTATAATCTAATTACCAACAAACATCATCAAAAATGGCTAGATACGGTTCCACTTCTTCTAACCCAGCTAGATCTGCTAAAGCTAAGGGTTCTTACTTGAGAGTTTCTTTCAAGAACACCAGAGAAACTGCCCAAGCCATCAACGGTTGGGAATTGAAGAGAGCTCAACAATACTTGGACCAAGTTGTTAACCACGAAAGAGCTATTCCATTCAGAAGATTTAACTCTTCTATTGGTAGAACCGCTCAAGGTAAAGAATTCGGTGTCACCAAGGCTAGATGGCCTGTTAAGTCCGTCAAATTCATCCAAGAATTGTTGAAGAACGCTGAAGCTAACGCTGACGTATGTATACGAGTACCCTTTCGACAAGCAAAGGTTACATTTGTGAACAACACTGCAGTATTTCCATTTTTTAACGAAAGTTAAAAGTGGATATTCCAGTATTAGGTACTGCTCGTTTAACATGAATGTAATTCTTTACTTATAAAGCGGGAAGATTTTTTTTCATTAATATGATTTATTCAGAGAGAAATTTGGGATAAGAATGATCATGTCTTCTTTTGCTATCGCAATGGTATTGTCTTGTACCGTAAGGTATAAAGGTACATTTGCGTTTATACACTAATGAGTTTGTCTAAATTTGCAGGATATTTGAGAAATGGAAAGTAAAGGATGATCTTTGTGTTGATAACTTTTAGGAGATGAATCCAGAGCTGTTCAGCACTGAGTTTGGGCAACGAGAGGAGGCAATGTCCTCCTCTCCGAATAAATCTATATATTATTGAAGAAAAATTCTTCCCACTGAAAACAATTGTTTGTTATCTGGTGGAAGAATGTTCTTTATTGATACTAACCAATTTTATAGGTCAAAGGTTTGGACACCTCTAAGTTGATTATCTCCCACATCCAAGTCAACCAAGCTCCAAAGCAAAGAAGAAGAACCTTCAGAGCTCACGGTAGAATCAACAAGTACGAATCTTCTCCATCCCACATTGAAGTCATCTTGACTGAAAAGGAAGAAGCTGTTGCCAAGGCTCCAGAAAAGGCTGTTGCTACCTCCGCTTAAATTTAACAAAATAGGATTGTTGATAGTTAATGAAATGAACAAGAGTATTTTTTAATATTTAATTTAGTTGTCATGTAGATTGTAGGCTTTTCAATACGAATTGAAATTTGTAAGAAGAGGGTTGTTTTTTTCGGCGCTATTTTAGTCTGTACACTGGCCTACTCAGAACTATAAAGCGAAAGCACCCGCCCTGTTGGGACCCCCGAAGGAAAGAATTTGGAGCATGATTCTGATTTATTAATCAACGCCAAATCACCAAAACGTATCAAGTCTTAACGCCCTTAAAGCCAAACACATCCATACTCACACTCATACGCCCACACAGCACTCCTAGAAGTATGGATACCAGCGAACACGAGAGGACTGACTCTGTCATAACGATAAATAATCAGCTGGGCACCGTCAACGCTAACACAAGACAGGAAGTTGTGCAGAAGTTAATAATAGCTTGTCAAAATGGTGATTTGGCCACTGTGAAGGAACTTCTTGACAGCGGTGTAGCGTCAGCTAATGATCTTCTTGAAGACAATATTTCTGCTCTTCATTGGGCCGCCATTAACAATAGACTTTCAGTATGTCGATATTTAGTCTCTAAGGGTGCTATAGTGGACTATCATGGGGGCGACTTGAATGCTACCCCTTTACATTGGGCATGTCGGTATGGGCTAGTGTACATTGTGGACTTTTTGATCAAAAATGGCGCTGATCCAAAAGAATGCGATGGCCAAGGTTTCAACTCCTTGCTTCTAGCAGTACATTCTTCTAACATCATGCTTGTCATCTACATTTTAATGATGACGGATGTGCCGGTGGATAGCATTGATCCCAGTGAAAGAACCGCCTTACACTGGGCCGCTTATCAGGGCGATGCGCTTTCGGTTGAGGCGTTGCTCAAGTTTGGGGCCACAGTGAATAAAGTTGACAACACTGGATTCACTTCTTTGCATTGGTCGTTAATCAAAGCTAGCTCTTTATGCTTGATTAATCTTATAAAGTTTAATGCTAACATATTCTTGGTGACAAACGACGGCAAGACTGCGTTTGATATCGCTATCGATATGGGTCATTTGAAAATATTTCAAGAAGCACTTAAAGAGTGCGGCAAGGACGTTGACGGAAATGATATCCACGTACCTGATATTTTTGCTAAAAATCCAAAATTACCAAAAGTAATTACTTTTTTGGTCCCTTACATTGTTACTGGACTAACATTGGAGTTTTTCTCAGATTATTACAACATTTTCCAAACAATATTTTTTAACGTGGGACTATACGTTATTACCTATTTCTTTTTAACTAAATTAATTCTCCCGAGCTACATAAACGAAAAAAAGAAGATGCTCAAGTCGCCGCTTTTATCAGGAATTTTCTCTTCAGTGGCCGCTTGGGTTATAATCAATTGGCTGCTTTACATCTTGCCAAATACTTTAGAAACACACATATTTGGAAATATTTTATTTTCTCTTCTAGCCTCCGTTGTGGTTTTCACATTTTTCAAGTCAATGTTTTTGAACCCTGGTACAATCAAACCGTGGGATCCAAAGATTGCCCAAACCGCTGAAGGTATAAAAGAGGCCGATAATAATACAGACAGCGAAGAGAATCAAAACTTGACTAGCATTGATGAAAAGCTCAAGAATGAAACAATCTCGCAAGTGGCGGAGTTGATCAAATTGGGCAAGTTTGATTCCAAGAATTTTTGCATCCATACATTTGTTAGAAGACCTTTGCGCTCAAAATACTCACATTTTTCTAATGGCTTAGTGGCCAGGTTTGACCATTTTTGTCCATGGGTGTACAATGACATTGGGCTCAGAAACCACAAACTTTTTATTTTTTTTGTTTTGTCCTTAGAAGCTGCCATAATCACATTCACCTATTTGTGTACAGAATACTTCAACTACGTTTCAGCGTTTGCTGCTCAGTTTGTTTATTCCACCGATGGCAAGGTCAGAACAGTGAAAAGACCACCGCATACACCTTTCCAGGTTTATAATCCGGTGCCTGATAATGATTGCACAATTTTGAGCAGCAGCTGGTGTAACGGTTACTCGGACTCTTTCCCGTTATTTATCCTCGTTGCCTTTTGTTTATTCCAGGCAATTTGGGTATTTGTGTTGATTTTTGCTCAATTCTACCAAATTTCCAAAAATTTGACCACTTATGAGGCTTCCGTTTTGACTAAACCAAATGATGATTATTACTATTCACCGGTGCCTATTGAATTGCTCACTGAACTTGAAAATCCAAGCAATCATTACAGTATCAGCGAGACTATGGACAATGGGTCTGTTAATAATGAGACCGCTGACTCTAGCACCACTCTTGCCGCTACTGGTAGCGATAAGGCCGCTGACGGTAATGGCAAAGCAGATTTGCTTAGCTTTAAGAATATGAAGATTTCAGCTTGCGGTCTGTTCTTGAAATTAATTGGCATATCACAGTTTGTGCACACTTTTAAGCACAAGAAACGCCTCAGAGCAAGTCATTTCAACTTTGGGCTTAAATTAAACTGCTTGGAGTTTTGGTGTTTAGGCAACACGTCCAAATCCAAAACCAGCATCAAAAATTTCTTTAGAATCCCATCAGCAGATAATGGGCAAACTTACAGTGGTGACCAATTGGTGGACTATTACAAGTTGTACGACTATCCAATAAGAAAAGTCAGCTATAAGGAGTTAGTGTGATAGCTTTCTGGTGACATTTGAGTGTATATATAGTGCTATATTAAAATGAAATTCACAAAAGTTTTTTTAGATATCTGGAACTAGTAGTTTGTGAACTCTATCATGTAGTGCACCTGCAAGTGGCGATTGTGAGTTAGTTCATAGCGTACTCCTAAAGCAAAAAATTTTGGACATAAACGCAAAAGTGATTCAAATGACGTAGTTGCTTTCTTGACTTTCATTGAATAGAAGGAACGCATCCCCTGTGACGTACGTACTGTATATTTTTCTTCTGCTTACTTAGGGTTGTTTCTATTCATGCATGTCAAGAAAAAAAAAAAAAGGATGGGTGGGAGCAGCCCTACATGCCACAAAAACTGAGTTTCAGTTCTGTGTAACTGTAGAGCAAAAGGGATTACCAAAACCACAGATAAACTGTTTATTCACCATACAAATACACAACATTTAAGCATATTTCATTATAATAAGTTTGTGTAAGCAAAAGGAAGATATAGTATACGTAGGAATAGCATAAAGATGATAGTAGGTAAAAAAGCAAAAGGGGTGAAAACTTAACAAATGTAATAATAACTTGAAAGCAAAATAATAATAATAATAATAATAATCAAAGAAAACAATAAATTAAAACAGACCAAAAAATGACAAATGTAAAGTAGTAGCACAGCTGTAAGAAAACAAAAAGAAAATTAGTAAGTTGGAATTAAAGAAGCAATGGCAGATTGATAGTGTGTACCGATAATAATTGAGTGAGAGGAAAGAAGAGTTGAATGGTTACCAAAACATGAAAGAACAAGATGAAATACTTGTTATTAAAGACAAAAGTAATTCAGAATATGGTTAACAACTTGAACAAAACAACACAACAACAACAAAAATAATAACAATAATAATAATAATAATAATAATAATAATAATAATAATAATAATAATAATAATAATAATGATAGAAGCCATTCTTAGCAACAGGTTGAGTTATCAAAGCGGCCCAGTTCAAAACCGTCGATGAATCTTGTATCAAATAGCAAAAACATAAACTAAAAACGCTTAATTATGGTTACTCACTCAAGGTCACTCTTTTCAGCGTTTTCGACTGTTGCTGCCATCTTTTCCCTTTGGATTGTGTGGCAGCGGCATTGTTGGATTATTACCGTAGTAATTCAATTTAGATTGCAGTGGCGCTGGCCCCTGTCCAGGAGCCCCACTACCATATCCGTAAGGATATCCGTAACTTCCATAGAACCCATATGGGTCGGTAGGCACACCTGCCAAAGCGGCCCCTATTGGCGGCAATGTAATGCTTTGTCCTTGGTCTTTCCCAGCAGAAGACGAAGAAGAGTTTTGACCTTTTCCCTTTCCACTTTCGCTTTGGCCTTGTTGACCACCATAGTTCCCATAACCGCCATAGCCCCCAAATCCCCTGTGCCCAAACAGACCATATGGACTGAATTGGCCATATTGGGCATACGGGTTGAAAGGATACAGTGGCGCACCCACTGCTGGCCCTTGTTGTTGTTGTTGTTGTTGTTGTTGCTGTTGTTGCTGCTGTTGCAGCAGCAGCAGCAGCAGCTGTACTTGTCCTCCTTTGCCGTACTGGCTAGCATAAGCCTCAGGATACGCTGGATAACCTATCGGTTGAGCAGATACTGCCCCAGGAGGATAGAAGTAAGCACCACTACTGTATGGATTGTAATGTGGGGCTCCATTATTAGCCATTGGGTAGCCGTAAAATTCGGCTACTGGTTGTACTTTAGCTTTGTTTGACTTGCCTTTACCGTTTTCTTTTGAATGACTAGATTTGGCGGCTTCATTTGCCTTTTGTTCTTGTTCCTTCTGGCGCAATTTGGTTTGCAGGCGAGACTGCTCAAAGAAATCAGGTCCTGCTGGCTGCCAAATTGAGTTTGGAACATTTGTGGGCGATAACGGTTTGACTGGTTTTGGCTGAAGAAACGTTGGGTAGACTTGATCAGTTGGAGATTTCTGGTTGGTATTGATGTTGCTGGCACCTCTACCCGAGTTCTGCTCTGTTGGAGAGCTATTCCATTTGTCAGGCTTGTATGATCTTCTTGACATTATGATTTTTGAATATTAGTAGCTCAGAGAGAAATGCTACTTTACGGGAAAGAACGGAAAAGTAAGAACAGAAAATACAAAAGTTAGAAAGAAAAGGCAGAATGTAAAAAAACAAAAACAAAAACAAAAAACAAAAAACAAAAAACAAAAAACAAAAAACAAAAACAACAAGTTGGATAATGATGACAACATATGATATGATGAAATGGGATAGCAAAAAGTCGAGGAAGCAGCACTTTATTAAAGTGACTTGATGGGTAGGAACAAGGGAGCGCGCTGATTGATGTAGTGCAGTGCACCTCATCGCAGCACATCTCAGCTAATGAAAATAATCAGTCCTTACTACAGAAACACCAAGAAGGGAGTGAATTTAATTAGTTAGTTGGTGATTTTAGCTATCTAGATGTCTAGGAATTTCTAAAAAGAACAAACACGGTCTCGGTGCCTTGTATTCGGAACATGTACAGATTATGGTCACATTGATAAAGTGTAGAGAGCAGGAATCAACACCTAATGAGGAGCCCAAACTTTATGAGCAGTGGAATATAGCAGCATGGGAACAGGTCTATAGTATGCTTTGGTTGGCTATTGGCTATTACAAAATGGAAGTCTCAAGGGTACTTACTCGGTCTATCATGGCAAAATGTTGAAGTTGGAAAGCATGAGAAGATGCGCTAGTTTGATGCCTATCCATTCAGCACTCTAATTTTACGACTTGATGAGGTACCACAGACCCAGGCTAAAAATAAACTTCTCTTCCACGACATGAGTGGAGCAGCAGAATTGAAACATTATGTACATTTCTCTCAGTAATTATCTTACCAAGGTCCGACTAGCCGATTTCCATCGCTTCCTGCTGTCTAATTGCAATTAAACCGAACCGGCCAATGCTTTGTTCTCCCAAAAAGGGAACATGAAGCCCTTGACGCAGATTTTGTCAACTACAGTTGCAAAAATTTGAAAAACTCTCTAAAATTAGACATGCTCTATAGTTTTCGATGAGTAATCATATTGGATCCATCCAAGCTACTTGGATGGATCCAATATGATGGATCGCATATCGGCACCAGTAAAACAGCATCTCGTATCTCAATCACATGATATCCACTTAAACTGTTAATCTTGCGTTTCAATGCAGGAAGTTTCAACATGGCAACTGGGCAGAAATCGCGCATCGACTAATCAGATGGTTTTGTGCTACGGGTATGGAGGGTGTTTGTACATGCAGTTTTATTAGAGTAATGCAAAGATGCCAGATATGATGAAAGATTAGATACGTATGTGTAGCAAGTTATAAAAAGAGGCTTGATGTCAGCAAATGTTTGCAGGGCTGGAAGCGGTAATGGTGATCCTGGGATCAAACATCATACCATTCCCGTATGCCCATACACGCCCTGAAACCCAGTGCCCCGAAACTTATTTGCGTAGGCTAAGTAGTCACCGTAGAACATGTCATCGTTATCGTCATCATCATTTTCGTAAACATCTGGAGCAAAGCTAGCCAAAAATTCTTTTTCGTGCTTAGTGAGATTAATATGATAATATTCAGGCTCAGGGGCAGGATGTAGTTCAAGCGGAACTTCTTCATGCCGCAAGTGGTCATCCGTGTGGCCGAAAGCCTCATAAAAACCTTCATCTTCTTTTTCACTTTCATAGTCACCATAGAAATTAGGAAATAAGCCCGGAATTACTGCTTTATCAAACGATAGTTTTTGACTCCTAGCAGAGCTGGCCCTTGAGTGTGGTATTAATCCTGAGTATCCACTGCTACTTCTTCTATCTGTCTCAGCTATGTAGGCACAAATCTTGGGCTTTCTAGTTTTCCACCAGCCAGATAAGCTTCTTTTGGGTAGCGGGTCTCCGCTGTAACTAGAATATGAGCCATTTGCTTTGAAAGATGAAGCTGAGGGCGGAGTAGGATTAGTGCTAGCACGTTTGAGGATGGCAGGACTGGAAGTGTCAAACGATGCAAGAGAAGGTTCAGGGATAGGATCAGGAACAGAAGGGACAGAAGGGCTGCTGGAAGAAGAGTACCTAGAAGGTTTGGAATGATCACTAGAGCTATTTTTTGAACGATTACGAGCTTCTCTCTTCTCTTTGAAGAAGTCCTTGACCGCCTGGTCGTTGAGGTAGTAGTATCTCTCGGGACCCTCAGAGTCTCGCAGTTGTTCTTTGATGACTTGCAGAGGAGTCTTTTCTAGTCTGAGGTAGTCTGGGTCAATCATATTGAATGTGTGGTGGTGATAACATTGGTGTTGAGAAAGAGAAGTGAGAGGCAACGAGATGGGCGTGGCAAGGTGCGGTTTATGTAGGCAATGAATAGTACCGGTCCAATGTTGACTGGGTCAGGCTGGGCTGCTGCTGCAGGCGGCGAATGACAGGTCGCTAAGCGCCAACGAGGGAAAAAGTGCAGACGTAATGAAAAAAAATCAAAAATCAAAAATCAAAAATCGAAAATCGAAAATCGAAAACCAAAGAGTTCAGTGTCACGGCACAAGCGCCTGTTATCTGTCATATGTGACCTGTTGTCCTTGTTAGAAAATATATACCAACTGCAATATATAATATTTACTATACGTTGAGTCACTCATGTAACAGACATGCTTGGGTTAGCGCATATCACCTTTTCATGCTTTATCGATGAGCCGTTATCGGCAGTTGTCCTATGTCCTCATTTTCTGGTAATATCGTCTACGGCTTGAAGAATATATCCTAGGTCACACATTCAACCGTCAGCAAACATACCACGACCACTAACGATTGCGTTACTAACCGTGCTGCTTTGACTTTCCAAACAGTCGTCATTGCAAGTATTTGCATTGAGGTTTCTAGCATCCCCTAAGGTTCTTGCTGGCAAAGTCTTTTGGCGCTTGCAATGATCTGTTGGCGCTAATCTGATTGCCGTGGAGGTTATGTTAGATGTTGCTTGCTTCATGTTGTTGTTGTTGTTGTTCTCCCTTTTGTGATCTGCGCTTCGGGAGTTCTGAATGAAATACTGGCGCTTAATTTGAATCGCTTCCAAAAGATCACTCTTGCCAAAAATTGGAACTGCAAAACAATTTTCAAGCTGCTGTTGGTGGTGTGCTTGAAATGAGAGATGCTCATTCAGTGCAAGAATGCTTTTCTTATCATCAATTTCATGGTTCTCGTTTTCTTTGTTTTCACTTTCTAACAACCTTTCGTCAAAAGATGTATTTATTTCAGGGAAAGGTCTTAAGTTAGTGAAATCAGAAGATTGGTAGCTGCTAGCTATGCTCAATTGTGAATTTTGGAATCGCAGCTGCAATCTATATATGCTGCTTTTTTGCAGACTGTCAACTAGCCGGTGTTCTTTCTCCGGTTTTGTTCCCAAGTTGGATACCCGAGTCTGCTCGATAACATTCAAGCTAAGGTTATCCTGGCTGCAACTTATAGTCAGATTTGGACTTTGCAATTTTCGTAAGGCTTCAAAGTATTCCACGTCGATCAAGTCGCTTGGATGCTCAGACTGATTCAGCGACAGGCACGGGGAAATTGCCAGCATGCAGTAGTTGTCGTCATACATGGTGGTGCTGACAGGCGTGGGCTCCATAAAGTAGTCCTTGGTTTCCACGCTATTGCCACTATTTTCATTACTGGAATGGGTACTGGTATGTGTTTTTAGCTGCTTTTCTCTTTTCATTTTCGACAGCCTTTGTGGTGCAACATAAATACCGGGTATATGAATGTCAAAAATAAAAAGTCCAACTAGTCAATTTCCAGCAACTTGGCCAGTTTTATTTCCTTTTCTTTCGACTAACTGCATTCTAATTATATATAGTTTCAAAAACGAAAGGATATTTCTGGCCTTTTCTCTCCTCTAAAGAAACAATATGACCAATCACATTTTTTCCAAGCTGTTGGACTAAGTGCTACCTAACTAACTGCCTTGTACAGTTATTTTACATGCCGGCCCCAAATGATAGTCCGGAGCGAAATTAGCACCATATAAGGTTACTACTACACAACAAGAGGAACGTAAACTTTGAAGAAGTGAGCAGCTAATTAGCCTCTGTTATCCAATAGCAGTACCATATATGTACAGAGCGCATGTAATGACCCTACGTTCCGCCCAGAGTTTTTCTCTGTGTGATTCAAGTTTATCAGTAGTAAATGCAACCGCGGCTCAAGCCCTCCTCCAATTCAGCACCTATCTTTAGCAAGATGTCAATGGTTGCTAGCATATCACTTTTTTCGATATCGGTTGATCAGGTACAGGGGCCGAAGGACACAGAAACGCTATCATACATACATATCACACACGCACCGCTAGGTGTAGATTTCTTAGCGGCTTGGCTGTTTACATCATCCAGAATATTCCGGGCAAAGGCTAAAGACACCTGCCTAGATTCACCGGCTTCTGCAGCAATTTTTGACTTGACCCGAAACCGCAATGTAATTATTTTATTCTTGATTAATTTTGGGAACCTACCGTAATTAAAGATGATCCAGAGTTTGACCAAGAAGATCGCGCTGTTTCGGACAACCCGGACAACCCGGACAACTGGTCAAAAGACAAGTCAACAGCATTCTTGACTCTGAAGGCAGTGACATAAAAGAAAAGTAACGACAGTAGATACGGTTTTTTTTTTTTTTTTTTTTTTTTTCTTCTTTTGCACATATGCTCCTAACTTACTAGCTGCAATGTACAGATTTCAAAATCGTATTAGGGTATAACTTCAAAAATTCAAACTCACAATGCTAAACAAGTCGACTACCATGCCGCTCGCAGTGAAGTAAGTATAGTGATTGAAGATATGGTAACTAAAAAGAAAGCAATTCAAAACAAGAGCTCGAAGACAATATTAAAATTTAAAAAACTAAGAAAAACAAACAAAAAAAAAAAACAATATCCTTGATAAAAGAGAAACAACAAAGAATAATAGAAAGGTTAAAGCAGAGACTTTAAAGGGGGAAAAAAAAATCAAAACACTATAAAACACAAACCTCAAGCAAAACACAAACAAAAAACAACAGCGATTCCATAACATCGTAACATAATCATAATTTAACAGAGAAATAACAAGGGAGAAAATAATAGGGCTATTAAGGGTTTTGTCAAATTCTATAGTCTTTGTATTTGTTCAAACCGGAATTTGTTACTATGCCAGTGTCATCTTCTGGGAATCCAGACTTTGACAAATTGGAACTCTTTCTTAACCCGCCAATGCTGAACTTTCTGAACCGGTGTCCATGATAATGGTGGTGTCTTTCGGATGATGGGTTGCTAGTCGCTTTTTGTTCCAAGCTGTGCTTGGTGTCTGCAAGGTTGGTCATAGTACTACTGCGTGATATACTGGTACTGGATGTAATTGAGGTTAAGTTTAATGAACTAAAATTGTTCAAAGAGAATTTGGATTTTTTTCTATTCAAGGTTTTTTGTGGAGGGGCAAACTGTTGTGTTTCTTCTCTTAAGGATGATTTAATTGGGATATCATTATTGTCTATTACATCTGTTTTGCTTTTATTACTATTTTTTGAGCTATAAGCTTTAATTGGGTTCTCAAAGCTAAATGTGTCTTTGACATATGCACCTGCAATTGGGTTTGTGTGGAAATGTGTGTTTGTTGGGCTGCCGCTTATACTGACATTATTAGTACTGATGTTGTGGTTGCTGCTGCTGCTGCTGCTACTATTGATGCCAGATAAACTAAATCTTTTTTGGTGAGTCTTAACAAATTTGTTGGATAATGATGATGACTCGCGGGAATTCAAAGCAATGGAGGAAGAGTATTTGTGTAATGAGGACTGTCTTTTTACAGTATCAGAATTAGCATTGCTGCTGTTGTTGAGCTCAAAGTCGTTTTTTGTGCTGTCAAATTTGAAAGATTTAAACATTGGCGATGGTTGAGCACTCAAGCTTCCTTCAGACGTGATGATGGGGGATAACTTCGAAGGGTGATGCAAATGTAGCTGCTGTTGATTGGTTAGTTGGCCTTGATGTTGATATTGCTGAACGCTGTTGAAAGTGTTGGATCTCAGTGGTGGAGGCGGAAGGTTATTGAACTGCGATACGGAAGAGCTTGGAGAGGAGGTGCCTGAGTTCAAAGAGCCTCTTTGGTACTTCATATTATAAGTGTGAGAAGGGTTTCCAAAGCTAAAGCTATGCTCGCTCATTGGTGTCGTTATAGCGGTATGAGTATTGTTAATTGAATCAGAAGCAGAAGAAGGGGGCCGGATATGAGGGAAAGTAAAGTCATTATCATTTATATCGAGCTCATCATCTCTCACAGTCACCTTGATAGTTGATGGTTTTCTTTGCTTGTAGGTTGTACTAGATGATGGCGGTGCAGTTGCTGTGCTTGTAGTGCTTGATAGCGGGTCAGCACTATTATTGATATTGTTTTTGGAGAAACTTGAGTCAATCTCTTCATCAAATATGCTTAAATCTGACTCCAACGAATCTCTGGAGTCGTTCAAGTTGCTGAAAATTTTTTTGTTGAAGACCGGCCTGCTGCTGTTCGCTATGATGTCTGACATGGTGAGTTGATACTTTGGTGATTGGGGGGCCACGACGATAAAAAAAAATAGGTGTTAAAGGAAAGGGTAAAGTAAAAATGCTAGGTATATAACCAAGGACCTTTCTGTTGATAGATTGCAAAACAAACAAATAAACAAATAAACAAATAAATAAAAAAATAAATAAATAGATCAGTAAAACGTAATTAGTGCCAAATATGCACAGTGGCCAAAGCTTATTTTATGTATATCAAATACCGTTGAGTATCGGACAAAACAAAAACAAGGAAAATAAGAAAGAAATAGAGGTCGATATGCCTAGTAAATGATTGATTAAGAGGGTTGACTACTCTTGATTCAAAGAAAAGAAAGCTGGGAGTATTTACCAGAAAATTGTGTGTTTTCTAGACAATAGTAATTGTAGTAGTAGCGATGTTGATATTGCCAAAAAAAAATGGGTAATTTGGAATAAATTCAGGCATGTGACGCGTGTTCTTGCCATGTTTTTGCGATGGTTTCTGCTGGCGCTGGTACAAAACACCGCACTCTAGCGCTTCTGGATACATATGCCCGCATAGGCTTGGGTCTCAAAACGTCGCAGTTCTGAGCACCATGACGCGGTTGTGAGCGGTGCACAGCATACACATGCAGGGGATGCATAGGCTAGCTTCAAGATCGACAACAGAATCAATTTCAACAATAATAAACAATTGTTTCTTCTCAGTCTTGATGGAATGCTGCAACCAATCCGCCGCGGTAATTTACACATTCCTGGGCGCCTCAAGGGTGGCTTTTGTGCGTCAAAAAAGACAATCTCTTTTTTCAATTCAGAGTCTGTATGACCAAACGTGTCGCTTTTTCTGGGATCACTTATCTGATTCCATGGAGACCATGCTCGCAACTTTTGCATGGGGGACTGCAAATATTTCAAGAGAAAGACAGTATAATATGTGGACATGGTTATATGTAATTTCTATTTGAAAACTTGAGTTGGCTTAAAATTGAGCCTTTATGTGAGACGCATGGAGGACAAAACTGAAATACAACAATGTCGATCGCTCCACTATTATTAACGGCAGAAAAATAATCATTCGATAGGATACAGGTAAAATGGTAAAACAACTGCTAAGTCGGATTCAATGGTTCTCTGTATATATGGTTCTGCTGCAGTATGTCTAAAACGTAAGATCTGGATACTGGAAAGCCAACCAAGTGTGGGGAATTTCTTCTGAGTTTTTGATGCTTCTTTAAGGGGGACGTTTGTCGCTGTCTACAATATACTACTTGTTGGTATTTTCAGAAACCCTTTTTCTTCTTAAATTGGAAAAAGAAACCCCATCCGTTGAGCTTCTGGAGTGGTTACGTTAATTACCCAGAAATACAAAAGAGAAAATAGGGACTGATCCCTGCAGAACTGTAGCAGGTTGGAATCACATATCCTCGCAACAACAATAAAGATTAACTTTACCGGTTGTCCTCCTTATGGTCTACACTTGTGAGATCAGTGGCTTCCGTAAGCTTATGGATAAAAACCTCAACCGCATGACTGCACTGAAATAAAATCACAAAACAAAACAAAGCAAAATAAAAAAAAAAAAAAAAAAAAAAAAAGATAAAGAAAAAGAAATGTGACAAAAAAGTGGTTGGAAAAAAATGAAACAAAACCTTCACAGTGGCAGTGTTTGAAAGATCATCGAGAGTAGTTTTTACTGAAAATTTGGGGGCTCATAGAGAGAAGGACATATGTATTTCATTGCAAAATCGCAAACCTTCTATTTTGTAGACAGACTCGTCTGAAAGGTGCTATTGGGATAGTGCAGACTACTTCTCTTTATCATCTTCAGATATTGGGGCCAAAATAAAGCCCTCCTGCTGATAAATGATAAGATTTTCATTTTGAAAGCCAAATCTTGCAAGCAATTGCTGACAAAATTGAACTGACTTTTCGCTTGTCAGTTTTTTCAAAATATTCATACCAAAGTGAAACGGTACTGTTTTTGGAAGGGCATTTACCTCCCTTATTTCAACCATAGCTGCGGTAAGTGAGGAATTAGCAGATATGCTTGTAAATCTGCCTGACTTGCCTGGGAATTGTCAAGTTTAACCTTAACCTATTTTAAACTTTGCGTGTATCTCAAAAGACACAATTCTGCAGTACTGATAGGAGAGCCAAAGAAAAAGAACTGTCAGTGATTGTGTAGCGGCCTTAAACTAGTAGCTAAAGGTTAAGATGAATAATATTTATGCCGGAAAAAGGCGAAAACAAAAGTTTGTCTAACGGTTTCAAATGCACCTCTTGTGCTGATGTTTTTGGTAAACCTTAACTTTATATGTCATACTAAGCTAAATTTATGTCGTTTTCCGCGAATCTCAGTTACTCTTCTTGAGACCCGTGAATAAATGCGTAAAAAGTGGAAAAAACAGGCTTTGAGGACTAGATTTGCCTACCGTACAAAATGACCAGCAGAACTTAACAACTATTACCACCCCCGCAAGTACAACATAGTACAATTTTTTGCAGAGAGATAAGCTAAGAGTTGGGGCGTACTTATGATAATTTCGGAGGGACTAATCTGGAGTAGGGCGAAGTTTAATTTGAACTAATGCGCAAGTATCGTCCATGACGTAGGGTGGTTTGTAATTAAAATTTGAGTGAGTAGGTACTTTACAAGTCTATCAATATGGTGAAGCGTAAGTAAAATTTTGTTTAGAGAAATAAGCAAACCGTACCCACAACTATACCTTGATTAGATGAAATATATCGTCTTGATGCGCCCCAAGGACTTTTAGCTTGTAGCATGAGTCCTACGTAGGAAGTTTTATAATTGAAAGCAAATCAAATCAAAGAATATTTATATTACAATGAGTATGAATATATATATTATACAAAAAATCCCTAGAATTATCCCACGCGTTATTGACAAAACAATAACAAAAAACCAAAAAAAAAAACAAAAAACAACCAACCAAACATTAAAAAACCAAACATAATAAAAGAATTCTATAATTGCAAACAAAGTGAGCCGTGTGTTTCAATTTGGAAGATACTCTTCAATATATTTGCCCAATTTCAATGGGTTTTGCCAAAACCAGAAACGTCTCACCATATTACCGTTACTGTCCACCAAGAACTTTTCATAATTCCAGAAGATTCTCCTGCTGAAGCGTCCATCAGAGCCAACACCATAGTTACCTTCAGTCAAGCCCAACTTGGAGCTTCTGGCAGGCACTTTTTGGTTTTTCAAAAATCTGTATACTGGATGCTGTTTGGAGCCATTCACACTCACTTTTTCCATCACCGGAAACTTCATGTTGAATGTAGTCACACATCTGTCGCCAGTTTTCTTTGAATTGAATGGCTCTTGCATGAAATCATTAGAAG
This sequence comes from Saccharomycopsis fibuligera x Saccharomycopsis cf. fibuligera, assembly GCA_001936135.1. Lineage (NCBI taxonomy): Eukaryota > Fungi > Ascomycota > Saccharomycetes > Ascoideales > Saccharomycopsidaceae > Saccharomycopsis > Saccharomycopsis fibuligera x Saccharomycopsis cf. fibuligera. The sequence goes on along the minus strand of CP012809.1, from coordinate 3,301,818 downwards.
TGAAGGCAATCACCACGAGCCCGCGATCCTTGTATTTCTCGTAAAGCTGCTCAAGTTTTTTCAAGTAAAAGAAAAGCATACAGTAAGTAGCGACGTTGCAAATAAGCACCACTTTACCACGAAGATGATCACCGAATCTAAATGCTTTGCCATCGTAGAGCTTCGATTCAAGGTTGTAAAATGCTTCGTTAACGTTTCCGCCAAAACAAAATTCTGGTATATCACCAAGAGACTTGGTTCTGCGAAGTGGGGCTTTGGCTTTGTTGTCGGAGTTAAATTTGAGTTTAGGATTACTGTGTTTATTAGAGTTAGATTCGTTATCAAAACTCGTGGTTATGTTAAAGTTAATGGCATTAGGATCCTCTGGAACAGTCTCCTCGTACTGAGACTGGCTAAAGCGGCTTTTGGTTGAAGAATCTACCTTCTCTCTCTTTTGCTTGAGGGCTCTAAATTCGTTCAAAAGATCGTAGTTTGGAGCTGAGAGATCGCTATTTCGTCTTCGGCACAAAACCTCTTCACTTCTTCTAGCAGTTATGGCTCTTGGGCAGGACTGCTGCTGCTGCTGTTGCTGTTGCTGTTGTTTTATTTGGCTGTTGAGATTGACCCTCGATAATTTTCTAGCAGGCGCTAATATTTTGACAAGTTTTCCAGGAACTTTTTTCAAAAAACCATGTGAGGGTTTTGATTTTTTGCCAATGCTAACAGAAGACGTCTTTCCGGATCTTGGTAAATTGTCTGCGCTGCTTGAGGTAGGATTTTCAACAATTGTGCTATACGTGGTTGTAGCAGTTACCTGGTTGGTAGCATTTTCCAAATCAGAGGCAAGCTTTTCCGATGAGCTTCTTTGTTCAGTAGAACTAGAACTGCTTGTGACTCTCTCGCGACTGGTTCTAAGCGACTGGTACTTCAAATCATCGACAGATTGTTTCAGTCTACCAGTAAAATTAGTATCTCTGGATTTAGTAAAACTGCCATTTATTCTGCTGGAAGCACTGTCTTCACTTTGTTCAAAACGCTTCTTCCAAAACAGCTCACCACGAATGTCGTTTGTATGAATACTGTTATTATCAAAATCAATGACTTCGTCAAAAGAGTTCACAGAGATACGAAGAATATTAGATTTACCCCTGTTGTGGGATCTTGGCTTATCCGTTCCATCATAGTGATCGTCTTCTGAATCGCTTAGATCAGATTCAAAGTTGCCAGCGTTGCGGTTGTTCCATGAGATAACATCGTGGTGGTATTCCAGAGCTGCTGAAGGAACAGGTTTCAATGCATAGGGCGAACTTGTTCCAGTTTCTTGTGATTTCATTGTTCTCTTTTTTCAAATTCCTGCCAGGAAATTCTTTGGCCACTGTTGATAGGTGAATAAATGGAGCTGAATCCAAATCGAAGCAGGAAAAAAAAAATAAAAATAGAAATAAATATAATCCCCAGAAGCGGCTGATCGAAGCTTTTTAAAAAAAAAAAAAAAGAAGAAAAAAGAAAAAGAAATCAGAAATGCTGGTCACTTAGTAAACCTTGCTGCTGTCTGTAATGCAGATCTCGTTGGTTGATACCTGTCTGAAAGTGCTAATGAGCGATAATGTGGTTGTCTGCGACGCTCGTCGGCTGAAAAACAGTGGCTGCGAAGCAAGGTTTAAAACAATAGCACAATAGAGACAAGATTTATTGACGAGATTCTGCGTGAATAAAGGAGCCAGGGGAGAACAAAAAAATAGATAAAATTCAGCAAATACGCAAATACTGCAAAAATTCAGCAAATACTGCAAAAATGGCTAAATCTATTGAAAACGAAAAAAAAAGCTAATTTTTTTTTTTTTTTGCCAAGGGGGCAGACAGATGCAGTTACATATTTGATAAGCGAATCAACAAAAATAAGCTCGAGGAATACATAAAAAAACTTTCCTTAGTCGATTCGTATCTTTTTTACTGAAAAAAAAAAAAAAAAAAAAACAATAATAAAATAAAAAAAAAAAGCATTCTAATGTTCATGATTTAACTAGCCTTTTGCTGTGCAGTGACTGTCGTTTAGGCTTGATGTGGATATTGTGCAAATACATTAAATTGTAAAAGACGTACTAGTAATACGCAGTCAAAGCTAATAGAAAATGCTAAGGAACAGAAGCAGAAATACAAAATAAAAAAACAACAGTGTCCCATGCTGAAAAGATTCCTTAAAGCTTATAGTGCAAAGCATCAAGTTGCAGGATCGTTTTTTTATTTTTTTTTTTCTTTTTTATTTTTCCTAACAACCGATCTCATATATGCTGCTTGAAAATTTAATTAAGCTCTTTTTAATCAAATAATTATTATAGCAGTATATAATGCGTGCCTCTGGAAACTGTGTACCTTATACTCTCCAGTCAAATTAAGCGAAAACTGCAAGTAAACCTTCTATGGAGACTTTCAATTGGTTGATTAACTGTTGTAGACGGGAAAGTAGCAGTCGATAAAAAAAAAAAAAAAAATAGGTTATAATCGACCCATTTGTTGGTATAAGCGGGGCTTGCTTGATTTTTCGAAGAATTTTTGCCCTGCCTTCCATCATCCACCCCACCAGACAGTGTGCAATGCTTATACTGCTTACATGCTGATTGTGCGTGCATGGTTTGCACTCCGAGATTATCAGCGCTGCGAATGACTATTAGAAACACTTTTATACCTGTACCGGCGCAAAAATATTTTATCGAGACAAGGCGATTTTGTTTCACTTGTAAGTATGACGAGCCGGCAGCCCTGTCTAGTATGCTATTTTCAATCTCGAGCTAAAAACATTTCTGTCGTTTCCCGATTAAAACTGATTTCTTTTGGCTACTTTTAAGGTCTATGCAGCTGGAAATTACAAAAACTGTTTTTCGCTAAAAAGAAAAAAAAATTTTCGCCCAAAACCTTAATCTGCATCAAGAAACGCATTAAAAAAAAGTAAAAGCTGAACATCGAGATCGAGGTCGGCCCGCGGATCGCCCAATCTCATGCAACGCGCCGCTTTGAACTTTCAAAGTTGCACACTGCTGTCTCATAAACAGCGGCCCTTCAATGCGAGGTTAATGATGGAACAATGCACTGAATAAAATTGACCATTAACGCTTGCCATACAACAGCCAAACCTAGTCGTATGTGTATCAGATTTGGAAGCAGGACGAAAATCTCATTAGCTCAGAAGGCTTTTTTTTTTTTTTTTTCCTATGAATGGATTAGCACTAGCTGCCTTAAAAGATTGAAACAATAATCAAGAAGTGAGACGACTGTTTGATCTAGTGTACAAAAACCGTTTCTAAGTTATACTGGCCATTCTTTAATTACTTACCTTCAGCATAGCTATCCATAAAGTACGCAGTTTGCGGTTTCGTGACAGGATAGCCGCTCCTCAGAAGTTGACTGTATGGATCATTGCACTATAGAATCCATCTATGAAATTCTGTTTTTTCATTGTGTTAATATCTGCTTGACACGAATTTTAATATTAACAAAGTTTGTGAGTACCTTAAGGAGCCAAATGGTACACTGCGCAGCAAGACAATAGTGCCGATATTGATTATACCGTTTTCCTTTTTTATGCCTGCGGTCTATTCAAAAGTGAAATTGATCTGCTCTGCTATTGAGACAAAGCGTAGTAACAATATGAATTACTTGTGACACAGCATAATAGCAACTCAAATCCTAAACCAAAAACAGGATTTTAGGTTTGACGTCGACTATGTTGACGGTTGATGTTACGAAAACTGATCACGGTCTCAGAGCATGTCCTTCTTGCCCTTTATCCACACTTACATCCAATGCCGGAAATGTCCAAAGAGATGCAGCATTTTTTTTAGTAAATGCTGCTAGGCACGGAAAAGCCTACAGAGCAACAAATATGTGTGCACTGATCAATTGGCGGCTTATTGCTCAGTAGATAGTAAACAATCTTCCAGTTTTAGTAAGACAAGCCCCGAACGACTGTCTGCGCATTCTTTTAATTTTTGCGTTTATTTTCTATTTTGTCATACATCATAAAGTGGTGATGACTAGATATATAGAATTATTGGTCAACTGCTTCAATTGATTCACATTAAAATCAATTAGCAGCAGCCTTAGGGCTTGACAGTTTTTGAATAAACGCATTGACAATTTGCGGGTCACGACCTCCGGATTGGTCGAAGTTCAAATTCCGCGGGAAATTTAATATTATATAGTGTACTTATTTTGATAGCGCCCTTTTTAGTAGTCTGTCAACGCCCTCGGAAGTCAGCATATCAGGGGTAGCCCATCAATGGCTTCCCATCAAAATCCACGGAAAATGTCTTCTTCTTTTGCAATGATATTATAAAGCCCAAAATATTTCCTAAAAATTCGCAGAAATATAGTGATTGTTATCAAATAAGCAGTAATTATATGCCAAAGACTTAGCAGAATGTGGGCGATTTTGACCTACTTTTTATCAATATCCCTATTTGTGTTTATGCCGGTGCTCATTGAAGAATGGGCTCCAGTGAATTATTTCAGCTACAACAAGAGCATTGGACTCAAAATCTTGTTCCACTGGACGAACCTCAGCTTCAAATTGATCTCATTGCTAGTTACTCGTCGCTTTCCTCAGAAAAATGTTGCTAAAGTTGGAAAGCTTTTTGTGTTCCCAATCAAATCCGTGGGCTACATGCCGGTTTCTCACTGGAAAATTAACGACCATGGATTTCAATACGACCGTCAATTTGCTATTGGATACTATCTTGCAGATAAACAAAAATATAAACACGTAACTCAAAGAGAGTGTGCTAAGCTTTCCAAGATAAAATATGAATATTTTGTTGAAGAAAAAACAGGCCAAGATTGGTTCAAGGTATACTATTTGGATGATCACAGTAAGCACTTTCTCGTTCCGGGGAACGTTACCGCAGCATACTTGAAGCAGTACTGTGTTGATGCTTCGACCGGGTCTTCAGAATTCCCATCAGAGAAAGACGCCGACCTTTGGGGAGTTTGTTTTAAAACTTTTGAATTTAAAGAGGATTTCTTGCCTAAAGATTTTCTTGAGTGGTCAGGCATCAACTCCAAATTCAAAAATGAACGCCATAACTATGATATCAGAATTATGTATTCGCGTAATGGGAAATTCGTCAAGACTGGGGCACCGCCAAAATTTGACACTGAAGGCACATATAAACGGACATTATTTCAGGACTATTTTCCCTTGCTCATCACCGCGCAGCAAGATGTTGATTATGTTAATGAGCAAATGTTAAAGGCTTATATGAATGACAAAAAAGGCTTGCCAGCCGCAATCAACTGCTTGAATTTTCGTGGTAACATTGTGTTGCATGGTACCAGAAAACCATTTGATTCAGATTCTTGGAGCAAAATATATATTAGAAATCCAATTACTGGTGAGAAGCGGTTAATTCATGTTCCATTAAAGTGTACGCGTTGTAGTATTCCTAATATTGACTTGGAAACGGGAAAATTGGATGCTAGACTTCCTGTGACCAACACTTTAAACAAATTCAGAAGAATTGATGGAGGGTCACAAAAAGCGGTGTTTGGAATATTTGCTGTTAACCTTGATGGTGGGTATACTGTGCAAGTTGGCGACACAATCGATTTGATTGAAAGGCAAATAAGCAACAATGCAGACTTGATTTAGCTGCTGTTTCTGCTTTTTGGTTAAAATCTTTTCCTCTTTTCTTCTTTTAGTTTTGATGATATCTCGTTTCAAGTAATTAATTATTAGACCAACAGTCCATTTGGTTGCCACGAGTGTCATCATGTAGTACTTAATGCTCAAATAGTCAAGTTTGTTGAAGAATTATTACTATTATTATTATTATTATTTTTTTTTTTTTTTTTTGTTGTTGTTGTTGTTGTTGGCTCATTCATTTTTACTTGGGGGTTAGCGGGTGGAGTTTGCCAGAGACAACTATGGTACAATTTTACTTAATCAAATAGGCTTTAGCATTAACATAAAGCCTGAAAATATGCAGTACACAATCATAGAATGCAACTATATTATAAAACTTGCTGAAGAGCAAAAATGCAGCTTAAAAGAGACCCCAGTAGAAGTTTGTCACAAATAAAAAATAAATAAATAAATAAAAAAGAAAAAGTATTGGCTGAAGTAAAGTTTTAACAAATACGTTAAAAAAAAAAAGAAAAAAAAATTAAGCACAGATAATACCAAATAGCAATAACCCAAAACATAGAAAATAAAAATAAAAATAAAAACAAACGGAATGATAAAATAAAAGTGGTATAATAAGAAAAAAAAAAAAAGTGGAAAAAAAAAGGTTCGTAATCATCAACGTAACATGTCTGTTGTGTCATCTCAGATAGTAGCTCTCTCCCCAGTGTTATAAACTCATGAACTCATTTGTAGACAGGCATTGAAAATTATTCACCATTTGTCCAGTGGAATAGTATAAGCACATATATTCGCAATCTTTGGTTCATGTCTTCATATTTTCAAACTTCTTTGAGTTACTAATAAAAACTTTGAGTTGAAATCGAGGGCGATGAATATCAACCACAAAAAGTATAGTACACATATAACTAACACTTCATGTACCAAAAACCAATATGCGAGCCACTCAAATAGCTCATACAAGTACTTCCTTGAGAAAATGTCACCAAGATATGGTACCTGCATGCTTTATATTCGAATTTCTTTGGTGCGTTCGTTATTTGTCGGTATCTTTTAACTCGAAGTTTTGCTAAGATACTGCTTTTATGTAATGGCCGTTTCTTGCACAATATTAACAAACCTCAAAATCCTCGAAGCATTCAAAAAAAAAAAAAAAAAAGGTGTGCTGGGACCAATGACAACAATTTTGAATCGCTTTTGAGTGCTGATACGTGCTTTATCCGATTGACGAAGACAGTAGCTGCGCAATCAACTATACCAAATGAGATAAGTTATGTTGTGACGATAATAACTAAGTTTCTATGCCAGAATCTGTCTCGATATTTCCAAGGACCAGAGGCAAGAGAGTGAAAGTGATGTGGCCAGCCGAATATGCTGAGAGATATATATGTATGTCTGTAGATGTGTGCGGATGTGTGGATATAACTCGTATGAAATGAAGTAGAGGAATAGAGGGCAAAGATGCCTCCGTAGTCAAGCTATGCTAGCAATAAAAAAAAGATATCACCGTAAACTGCTAGAATTATCGCTAAAGGACAATCAAAAAAGGTAGGCAGGCTTGAAGTCTTGACTGTTATGACTCTCGGATTATTTGTTGGGAGTTTGTTGATGATGGTAAGAGTAAGAGCTCATCGACGGGATCGCCCTAGTGCCGTCTCGTTTTTTATATTTTTGTATGACTTTGATTTCGTTTGTATTTGCTTTGTAAGACGCACTCTGGCCTGCATTGCGCTGCATGCGGTTGTTGCCTGTGAAAACGGAAGTGCGATGAGCTTGAGTCTATGATACACCGATAAATGATATCAACTCGCCTTCTCACGAAAAAAGCCCCGTCTATGAGCAATTACAAAGGGTGATAGCATAAGAACATAATCACAGTTAAATCTAAGGGCCTTGGCTGGCATTGTTTTTTTTTTGCTTGAATACTGCATAACTAGTTTCGGGTATTGTTGTTGTTGTTTGAGAATGTTTGTGTACTCCAGTCCCTTCTACCGCATTTTAATAAAGCTACACAAGATACGATGAAAGTTTTTCAATTTTAAAAACTAAAAGTTGTTCTCTAATGTATTCTTTCAAATGGGTCAAATACATAATCAATGTTTCGACAATCTAAAATTTTATGGCGTGTTTCTTCAAGTATGCAAATGATTTCGTATTGCTGTCACTAAAATCTGACAGTGAGTTGTTTGACGTAATATATCCCCTTTCAAATGAACGTATTAACTATTACACTGGATTATACAAAACAATTTATCCCCTTATTTATGGTAATGATTTTATGTACTCACGTGCCACTCGGGCAGTGACCAACGACCGTTTAAGCTTTGTGCCCCACACTTGGAGGAAATGTTCTAATACGAGATTATAGCTATTTTGAGGGAGAAGGCCAAGTATGCAGTACTGGCATTCGGCTTCTTATTGGCGGAGGCATTTGAAGTTGTCATTAACAGTCATGGCACCAGAGGACTAAGCACCGCAAACCGCAAACGTATATAAGCGGCGTCTTTCTCTCTGGTTTTAATTGCCTGTTTTCTAGCAGATAATTATTCTTTTGCATTTTGTATTAACAATTACTTTACTCTTTCATTAGTTTGCACAACTTTACAGCGTTACAACACATTGAAAATTTCTGCAAACAACAACAATACTCTTAACAGCAATAACAAGATGAATCCTTTAGCTAAGACCTCGTATGCCAGCTTGGCCAAATCTGCTCCAAAGGCAGCAAGAAAGATGGCAGCTACCGCTAACAGAAGATCATTGCTTACAATGACAAACAAAACAACTCAAAGGCCACATTCTGGCGGTAGCAGTTCTGCTGATTCTCATTGGGAAAAATTCTTCCAAGATCTTCATGAGGATATGAACTTGGTATAAGCTTTATTGGTCTTCAAAGTGCCCTAAAATCACTATAGTGCGCTAAAAAAGTTTTTACTTTGTTTTTTATTTTGGTAAATCTCTATTCAGTTTCTTGTTTATCTTTAATATCGCTTTTCATTTTGTTTTGTTTTATTTTTAGTTTATTATATATCTTTTCTGAGATTTTTAACGATTGATGACAGTTCATAATCCTTTGCCTTTCTGTTTTTTTTTTTTTTTTTTTTTTTTTTTTAAGTTTCTGCTTTCTTAGCATGACCCTTTTCTTGACACCCTTTTACTCTTGATACTATTACACAAATAATAATTCTTTTGGCTTATACTCCTTTGTAGTAATGTAGCCTATAGGTTGGAACCTGCTAGTCAATAGATATAAAAGGCGACATCGGCAGCAGTAAACGACAGTACTTACATAGTTTGAAACTATGATCGGCAACCCCCACATGTACTTGTTTCTAGTGAAATGACCGCTATTTTCGCATGGCTGCTCATCACATACTGTATGCATTAATGTATGTTAAATAATTTATGTGGTTATGCGGCCCACGTAGTATCAAATGGCGAAGTGCGGAACATAGTGAGGAAGCAGAAAAAAATGCATGACCTCTAAGTCACAGGAACTCTCGGACGAACGAAAGAAAGAAAAAAGAATCAAAAGATGAGAATTGGTGTGAGAGTTTGGTTCCAAAGGCGAGAAATCGCCTTGAATTTAAACCCTCTGCTACTCCGCATTTGGTTGAGCAGGCAGAAAGCGGATAACGAAAAAGTAAATAAAGCGTTTTTCCTTCTTTTGGCCATTATGTCAAAACCCAAAAAAAGTCTGGCAAAAAAAAAATATGTCTTGCAGCGTAAAAATCAGATCGGGTATCGAAATTCACAGGCTTTCCCAAAAAACATCTAAGCGCAAACATATTTTAGAGCCCAATAGAGGTGGGAAATTAATTATGGAGTAAGATTGTTGAGTAAGACTAAACTTCTATCAATTGAGATGACTATGCCCGATAAGGGCTGTCAGACATGGTTTACAACACGCGTCATAACTGATGGTCAGATGACTTACTCTGTTTTGAATACGTCCTAATTTTCCTTTATTATTTTTCCTTCGCTTCTCAACATGCATATTCAAAGGAATGTTCTACATGTGTTACAAATTTTATAGATATAATAAGATTCTATCCACCCTCTAGATTTGAATTTTGTAGCCGGCTCTTTGGTAGTCACTGTTCTTTGAAGTTATTGTATTTCAACCCTTTTTCTCGCAATGAATACTTCTGCTAACCCATTTGACGATAATTCCTCCTTCGATTCTGTTTGCTGGCTCTTGAATCCAAGTAGTGATTCCAACAATGAACAGGATTACTTCCACAAGCCAAGGCAACCGAAGGGAACTTTGAGATCAGCAATTTCTAAAACAGCTCAAAAATTCTTTAAATTGGTACCTAAATCAGCCGTCAAACCTGCAGCTAGAAGGTACTCCTCGAGCAGCAAATCATTCACACCATTCAACCTAGCTGCCATTTATACCAATAATAAAACAGATAGTAACAGTGGCGACTTTGATAGTGAAGGCTTTCTGCCATTGCTATGCCCGTTTGGTGACGAATATGAGATCAGTAGTGTGACTTCTTCCAGAGTATTTTTCAAAGACAATACCAGCAAGAACCATGTTCATGCCGATTCACCAAGATCCTGCTCTCCAAACACCGTTCAACGAATGCACAATGACATAGACTCAAAGGCTGTCTCTGCAGAGATAAAAGGCGCTAAAGTATTTTGCACTCCAGAAGAATACACAAACTTAAATACTTACGAAGATGAGGACGTGGTGTTGATAAATATTTTTCAGGATGTTGCTTACAAAGTCAAAAGATGCTGGAAGAGAAAATCCCAGCCTTCTGAAGAGCAGAAAAGGTTGTTAAACAGCAGTGAGAGTGTACACGATGAAGATTTCACCGAGGATGATTTTGATTATTATTTAGAGCACGTTGCTCCTTATTTAGTCCGTGAACCCAAATATTTATGAAGAATTTTTTTTTTATTACTTTTTTCCGGTGTATTACCGGACGTTTAATTTTAAAAATTATTTTGCTTTTTCTTCAAGTATATACATTTATATATTGCTCACCTAGCTTTTATTTGTTCAAAAGAATTACTAAACATGCATGAACTAAATGAATATTAGATTGAAGCAAACTTCTATAGCAGCAAATTAATGTAGAACAGTTTGTAGTGGCTTGTCAGTGTTAGGTTATGTTAAGAAAATTAATTGCAATAGTTATGATAAAATAGTTGGGTTCAGAACGTGTCACGGTTGTTTCTTTAAAGAGAGGAGGAAGAGAATTTTATGGCCTGATCGTAGCCTTATGTTACACTAACATATTCTTATTTGTATAGAGGCAAATCAGAGCTTGCTTACTGCAAGAACAAGGTTAATTTTTTAATTAATAATTTTTGTGCTAACAGCTTGTGTAAAGGCAATAATTTTGTAAGTCATTGTAGTACGGCTTATGATTGGTAGATCAAGCAATAATGTATCATTTATATACAACGAACTAGAAAACAGCGGATACTCTTGGTTAGATAGTTAAGTTTCGAAGGTGTCGTATTTAACAACAATATATTTTGTAGATAAGAAAACAACTGTCACCACTTACAGTTGAGATCTCACAAAGTGGACACCCGAAGTAACAAAGGAAAGAGAATTGGATGAATTGGTCTTAGCCGAAAGCTACAGTCAACCTTCTTTGCAGAAAGAAGAGCGCGAGATATCCCATTATAGATGTAAGAAGACGGTGTCATATGATTCAGATCTTTTCCAACATAGTAACAGTACAATCCATGGACAATCTCCAGACTATAGCTGCTAGCACAGTATCTTTCACCAAATTTGAATTTGTAACACTTCTGAGTTTATAACAAAACTTGGGTAATTTGCTAATATATGTGAAAATGCATTTATATGTGTCATTATGCATAAACCATACACGTCACATGCTCATCAAACACGACAAGCGGAAAAAATCGAAAAAGCAGACAGGAACGCGTAAAACAAAAAAAAAGTTATCTTCAAAAAAAAAAAAAGAGCACCTGGTGTCACCTTAGTTTTTGTTGACCATTTATCATCAGCAATTGAAAACTAGTGGTATTCATTGAATATAAATATTTAAATAATCTTGAAAAAGTCGCTAAGATTTACTGAGATTAAAATTTGATAAATTTGGTATATTTAAGAATAAGATATTTGAACACAGTTTTCTCTTTTTTCACACCAGTTTTTAAAAGTTCAGCTAGTTTTCAACAGCAATGTCTGATATTTACATTGACCCACAAAATTTTAAAAATAGAGTCCTGCACATCCAACGAAAGCTTTCTGATCCAGCAACTTTCAACTCTGCTCAATCGGTTTTAATCTTGATTGGTGCCAATGACGAAGGTAATCCATACCAAAAATCCACGGTTTTACATAACTGGCTTCTTGGCTATCAGTTTCCTGCCACCGCTTTGCTAGTGACAAAATCCAAGGTGATCTTTGTGACTTCAGTATCGAAGGCTAAACATCTCAATGGGATAAAGTCACCAAACGTGTTGATTTGGGCTAGAAACAAAGACACAGAGCATAACAAAAAGCAGTTTGAAAACTTGATTGAAGAAGTGAAATCGGCGGGCAACAATGTTGGATTAGTATTGAAAGATAAATTTGAAGGAAAATTTATAGACGAATGGAACTCTGTTTGGTCTAAAAGAGAAGGAGACTTCACCAAGATTGATATCGCCGCTGGGTTGTCTCAAGTGATGGAAGTTAAAGATGATGAAGAAATTAGAGCCACTAGAATTGCTTCCAAGACTTCTTCTGTTATGCTTGAATATTTCAGTGACGAAATGGTTAGTATCGTGGATGAGGAAAAATCTATTTCTCATGAAAAATTGAGTGAGAAAATTGAACAAAAAATTGATGATGCCAAATTTTTCAATAACAAAAAGAAAAAGATTGGTAATGACTTTGATCCATCTAACTTGGATTGGTGTTACAGTCCAATCATTCAGTCCGGTGGAAAATATGATCTTCGACCTTCTGCCCAATCAAATTCGGAATCTTTACATGGTGGCGTTATCATAGCATCCATTGGGTTGAGATACAAAGCCTATTGTTCTAACATAGGAAGATCCTTTTTAATAGATCCAACCAAAGAAGTTGAGAAAAATTATGATTTCTTGTTGAAACTTCAAAAGAAAGTCTTTTCAGTGTTGAAAGATGGCACATCGGCAAAGACTATATACAACACAGCTTTGAACTTTGTGAAAGCTGAAAGACCAGATTTGGAATCTCATTTCGTGAAGAATGTTGGTTGGTTAACTGGTATTGAATTCAGAGACGGAACTTTTGTGCTTAATGGTAAAAACGAAAGAACCATCCACGCAGGATCAGTGTTAAACGTGGTTGTTGGCTTCCAAGGACTTGAAAACAAAAGTGCAAAGGATCCAAAAGACAAAACCTATTCTTTGTCGTTGATAGACACCATTCGTGTAACCAATTCTGAACCGATTATTCTCACCGAAGGCAACAAGGCTAAAAGTGACATTTCGTTTTTCTTCAAAGATGATGAAGAAGAGGAAGAGAAAAAGCCAGATTTGGGTAAGTCGAGTAGTGGTGGCAGAGAATCAAAAAGCAAAAGTTCTAGTGCTGCTGTATCCTCTGCACCAAAGAAAAGAAAGAATGAAGATATTCTTGCGGGCCAGTCCAAAATTTTGAAAACTAAATTGAGAGGCGAGACCAAGAATGAAGATCACGACCAAGAAATGATAAGAAAAGAAACTCAGAAAAAATTGCATGAGAAAAGACAAAAAGAAGGTCTAGCTAGATTTTCAGCCTCTGACACCATTAATCCTGATGAAAATAGACCAGTGTTTAAGAGATATGAATCTTACGTAAGAGATACTCAAATTCCAACCAATGTCAAAGATCTCAGATTGCACGTTGATGCAAAATCACAGACTATTCTTTTACCAATATGCGGCAGACCTGTGCCTTTCCATATCAATTCGTATAAAAATGGTTCCAAAACTGAAGAAAATGACTATACTTACCTTCGTTTGAATTTCAACTCTCCAGGTGGCATTGCATCCAGAAAAGGCGATCTCCCATACGAAGAAGGTGATGACAATACTTTTATCAGAAGCTTTACTTTTAGATCCAAGGATGGCGAAAGATTAAGTCGTGTTTTTCAGCAAATCTCTGACTTGAAGAAGGGTGCCATCAAAAGAGAGTCTGAAAAGAAGGCTATGGCTGGTGTTGTTGAGCAAGCTAAATTGATTTTGGCTAAGCCAGGTAAAGCTAGGAGATTGGATTCTGTTGCCATGAGACCTGCACCAGACTCGAAAAAGGCTCTTGGTACTGTTTTCATTCACCAGAATGGTATCAGATATCAATCGCCAATGAGACCAGATCAAAAAGTTGATATTTTGTTTAGTAATATCAAGCACTTGTTCTTCCAGCCATCTCAGGATGAATTAATTGTCTTGATTCACTGTCATTTGAAAAACCCAATAATGATGGGCAAGAAGAAGACCTACGATATTCAGTTTTACAGAGAAGCTAGCGAAGGTGGAATTGACGAAACGGGAGGTAGAAGACGTAGATATAGATATGGTGATGATGATGAATTGGAACAAGAAGAAGAAGAAAGAAAGAGAAGAATTATACTTGACAAAGAGTTTAAGACTTTTGCGGAACAGATTAGCGATGCTTCTAATGGTCTTGTTGATTTAGATATTCCATTCAGAGAGCTTGGTTTCGATGGTGTTCCAGTTAGATCTTCTGTTTTTCTTATGCCAACCAGAGACTGTTTGGTGCAGCTTGTTGACACGCCGTTTTTGGTTATCACTTTAGCCGAAGTTGAGATTGCTCATTTGGAAAGAATTCAATTTGGGTTGAAGAACTTTGATTTGGTTTTTGTCTTTAAAGACTTTTCCAAACCAGTGGTTCATGTTAACACTATTCCAATGGGTGTTCTTGAAGATGTGAAAAATTGGCTTACAGATATTGATTTACCATACTCTGAGGGTAGAATCAGTTTGAACTGGGCACAAATCATGAAAACGATTGTTGCTGATCCTCACGGCTTTTTTGAAGACGGAGGCTGGAGTTTCTTGACTGGTGACGGCAGTGATGAGGAAGAAAGTGAAGAAGAAGAGGAATCTGCATTCGAGCTTTCGTCGCAAGAGGAAGAAGATGATGATGAGGATGATGAAGAATACAGTTCTGAAGAATTTTCAGATGAAGAAGAAAGTGAAGCCAGCGCTAGTGAGACTGAGGAAGGGGAAGATTGGGATGAAATGGAAAGAAAAGCCGCTAGAGATGACAATAGAAAAGAAAGGGATGTTCGTGGCAGAAGATGAGGACCGCGAGTTGATTTATTCACTTGCGTTCTTGTTTCTCGATTACTAGGTTGGAGTTTTTGTATATTTTACTCATTTTTTTTTACATACTGTTTTACTAGCGTCCTTTTATTTTTATTTCATTTTAGTTTTAATTTTAATTTTGTTTTAGTAAGTACTTCGCTAAGCGCCGACATCTGGTTGGTTGAGAGGCAACATGCGCGTCCATTAAGCGCTGTGTATAAAAAAACATTGCTTCTGGGTGCTCTTCTGCTGTCATTTTTATTTTTATTTTTTTTTTTCTTTCTTTTTCGTTACCTACCATCCTAATCTGCTAAACAATGAGTAGTACTACCGTGGAACTTGAAATAACAGACGAGGAGTCGCTTAGGCTTGTCCAAGAATTTGTTTTGATTGCCATTGGGTGTATTGCATATCTTCGTGATTTATTACCTGAAGAAGCATTCAATGACGACACTTTTGATGCTTTTTATGGCTTACCAACATCGGGAAAAAAATACAATCTTCGAACCTTGAATATAAAAAGAATAAGGAACAACTACTCTCCTGAAGCTGATCTTTTGGTAAACTGGATTAAAGAAGATGTTTTCCAGCTTTTGCAGTCCAAAGATCTAGCGTCGTTGAGCATTGACATTATGACAGATGCTAGGCAAGCCGACATTAAGGAATCTCATGTTTTCAACTTTCAGCACTTTTCTGATCCAACCCTCAATGGTAGCTTAGACGGTATCAGAACTCCCGAAACTATGGCTAAAACATTGGATCATTTTAGGAAAGAAATCCATATTTCGCTTAAGAAATTTATTGTGGACACACAGACACTACCTAATCTACCAAATACAAAAATAATGGCTGCGAGACTACTACTCACAAAACAAAAGATGAGTTCCACGGCGACAAAATACTTCGTCTCCGCAAATATTTCACAAAAGTATCCAAAGTTTTTAGTCAATAATTTAAACGATTTGAGACTCAAAGGAACACCGCAGCTAGCCAGCATATTTCATAGGTAAGTGTAAACAATTTTGCCTAAAAATTTTAATTAGAGGATATTAACAAATTAAGCGCGGCGTTGTCAAGCTTAACAGCTAAACAATTTTTGCCTAGCAGATCTAAGAGTATAATAAATCACCGCATAGACTCTGTTGCTTTATTATCTCAAGAACCAAAAATTAAGTTAACAAGAATAGATACAAATGAAGAAAAGCACAAACAACATTTAGACGAAGATAGTTCCAGCACGCCACAAAGAACTCATCAATACAAAGTTACGAAATCTTCAACGTCTTCTATGAGACCTAAGAGCAAGGAAAAGCTACTGAGAGTATCATATATTCCGGAAATGGTGGTAAAGAAAAACAACCCCCCAATACAAGAGCATCTAGCGCATAACTGTGAATGTGGCAACTCAAAATCTTTAGCAGCTCTTGCAACAAAGCTGGTAAGTTTACTGATTATGGAACTATACTAACCTTCTACTTTGATATACTAACGAATAAACTAGATCAAATGCCAAAACTGCGCAAAGCTTTGTCATAAATGTTGCTACTTTTCAGAAGAATCTACAAATGATGTTGATTTTCAATGTTTAATGTGCACATTATTCAAAGCAGGACAAGAATACAGCACCACAGTGGACCACGAAGTTAAAAGCAAGTTTCATTTGAGAAAAGCCTTTAGACTTTTAACGCTTTCAACAAAAACAGATGATTTCCCAGATTACATGTCTAAATTGTGTACCGAGTTAGTCTCAACAGAGCTTAATAGTACCAGCGAGGAAGAATTTATTATGATGCTCAAACAGCTATTTTTGGATAAAGCATTGTTGATTTACAAAAACGATAACGCCAAGAATAAGAAACCTAAAAGAATTGTTAATGATTTTTCTCGAGGCATATCTATTTGTGGGTTTTTTACTCTTGGAGCCAAAGAAGCTTCATGGAGGACAATATTACCAAACGAGTCCTTATCTGTAATTATTGGCTTTAGAGCTGCTCGCATCGATAAGCACAAGAAGGCAGTGAAACAAAAGTATTATGCTCCTTGGAGAATAACAAATAGTAAAATTGCAAACAAAAAAGAAATGCTCGATAATAACAGCCAGAATAGTCTCGACAAAGTGAATCTTAAGTACCTCCAGACATTAGCACACCCAGACCATGTCTCATCATTTCAAGCAACACAAGAGTTGCCAATTCAAGCAACACAAGAGTTGCCAATTCAAGCAACACAAGAATTGCCAATTCAAGCAACACAAGAGTTGCCAATTCAAGCAACACAAGAGTTGCCAATTCAAGCAACACAAGATTTACTGCTAACGCAAAGGAATTCACAAACAGATAAAGACAGAATCTTAGGAGATGACAGTTCCGAGGACTCTGTGTTCAATCTTGAGTTTTCATCGCTATCAGACAATACTACTTTTCCAACCATAGCTAACCAAAAGCATTGATAATGGCGCGGTGCATAGTTTATAAATGCTCATAATTTGCTTTTGGCAACAACATAAAATTAAAACAGTAAAATAATTACATCAAAGCAAATTGCAACTAGATGTATAACGTAGAATATTGAATTGGTCAAACTTGGCAACTTGAGGTGTGAGGAAGCACTAATGTTTAGATTGATAGCCCTGGTCCGTTTCTCGAAAATTTCTTTTAAACCGCAAAATTTCAACTGTAAATATAGCAGCGTATATACAGTATATGGAAGACATAGGCAAGAGCTTACATCTACTGCAATAAAAAAATGCTTTTGCAAAAAAGTATCCAGAAAGCCTTAACCAAGGCTTCGAGATGCCATGGATTTGCTTTCGACTGTTTTCCCCGGCACTATTCAGTGCTATCCCAGCGCGTGGCCCCAGAAATAAATGCAGGGCAGCCATTGTATGAGACCAGACCTCATATGGTTCAACCAGGCCAATTGACCCCTGGACTCACTGCCTTGGAGTACTATGCTAGAAGACTCAAACTTGCTCAAAAGATGCAAAAGGGATCTGTCGCTATTATCCCTGGTCATCAGATTAAGTATGCTTCTGGCGCGGTTTTTTATCCATTCCAACAAAACAACGATCTTTTTTACTTAACAGGTTGGGATGAACCAAACTCTGTTGCCATCATCGAACACCTCGAAACTCAATCAGCCGATCCTACTGAGGATGTGGTCCTACACATGATTGTGCCTCCAAAAGATGCTCATGCTGAGCAATGGGAAGGTTTCAGAACCGGTCAGCAAGGTGCAGTCGAGATATTTAATGCCGATCATGCTGCTTCCATCAATGAGATTAAGAATTACATATCCAAAATCATATTGAGAAACAATACGGTATACTTTGACAATAGTCTGTCTAGCACAGAGTCCACTGCGTCAATTTTTGGTTCTTTCTTTTCTGTTAAAGAGAATCCACAGGCAGAAACAATTTCGGACATAATAAAAAATAGAGGCCCAAACATCAAGGTGAGACCATTGGGTCCATTGGTGCGCCAAATGAGAGCAATCAAATCTGATGCCGAAGTAAAAGTGATAAGAAGAGCTGGTCAAATTTCTGGCCGTGCATACAATAAAGCATACGCCGAACGTTTTAGAAATGAAAGAACTTTGGCATCGTTCTTGGAATATAATTTTGTTTCTGGTGGCTGTTCTGGTCATGCATACGTCCCAGTGGTTGCTGGTGGCCCTAATGCTCTTTCAATTCATTACACTAGAAACGATGATATCTTTTATGATGGAGAATTGGCTCTTGTGGATGCAGGTGGTAAGCTTGGCGGGTACTGTGCTGATATCTCTAGAACATGGCCGGTTAATGGTAAGTTTACTGAACCCCAAAAAGAGCTTTATCAAGCTGTTTTGAATGTCAACAAGAAGTGTATTGAGCTCTGTACGGCGGACAAACTTCTCAGTTTGCATGATATACATTTGAAGAGTGTGGACTATTTGAGAGAAGAGCTTAGACAGTTACCAGGCTTGAGTGACTTGAGACATTGGGATGTCACCAAGTTGTATCCTCATTACATTGGTCACAATCTTGGTCTTGATATTCATGATGTTCCTGGATACTCTAGAAGTGCTCTTCTACAAAAAAACCAAGTAATCACGATAGAACCAGGGGTATATTTCCCAGTTGACGATTATAGCTTCCCAAGCCATTACAGAGGAATTGGTATCAGAGTTGAAGATAACATTGCTGTTGGGCAAAGTAATTACATAAACTTGACCGTTGAAGCTGCTAAAGAAATTGTTGACATTGAAAGCATAGCCTCAAACGGGGTGACTACTCCTTATGAAACTGATGTTATTGATATTTTGAGCGATAAGAAGATTTTAAAGTAGATATTCTGTATATATATGTAATCTAAATTGCTTCTATTAAGATTTATTCAGATTATAAAGAATGACATATTTTATTCCGGACCGTCAGGTAAAACTTCCCGCTTGAGATAAACTGTGCTCTACGCAGAAATCAATCAAATAAACACACACATGCTTACTAAGGCACACAACACCAAAGATGCAATGAAAACTTTTCATCAAAATATGTGAAAAATGAAATAGCATATATTTGAAAAGTAAGACTGATTTTGTTTAGAGATATATACCATAACAAAAGAGACAAGAAAATAAGTCCGTGTTACCACGTAACTCAGTCTACAGTAAACGCCATTCCTTCACTATTATAGGTATGACTAACCTCCCTGTAAATACTATTTCTTCTGGTACAGTTTATAAATAAAAATAGCACTTAAAGTAGATAGAAGAATGTTGTATTCAGAGTATAGACGAAGTTTGAAAATAAAACGAAAAATGCTTGTAAAAACGATTGATCGGAAAAAAAAAATCGAAAGGTAAGAAAGTGAAGTTGACAGACTGAAAGGTCTCATTCATAAAGTCAAAATGAAAAAATATACTAGCGGAAAAAATTCAACCAAACCAATAGAATTAGAATAAAAAAGAAAAAAACTGGCACATTTAATAGCATTGCAAGAGAAACAACTCAAATGAATATAAGAGCTGGTGCAAGTAAACCGAAAAGGATAGATGCAGAGGAAAACACCTTTGACCCAGCTCCCTCGTAAGCCTCGATCGATGCTGAGCTTGACTGGGAAAACAAATCAGTGGTGCTTGAATACAATTCAACACTTGAAACGTTGGATGAAGGTGCAGCTGAAAGTGCAGTAATTGGCAAAGTTTCATGTCCAACGTCAGCAAGAGTGGAGTCAGTTTCAGTGACAGAAGACTTTTGGATT
Organism: Saccharomycopsis fibuligera x Saccharomycopsis cf. fibuligera; assembly: GCA_001936135.1. Classification (NCBI taxonomy): domain Eukaryota; kingdom Fungi; phylum Ascomycota; class Saccharomycetes; order Ascoideales; family Saccharomycopsidaceae; genus Saccharomycopsis; species Saccharomycopsis fibuligera x Saccharomycopsis cf. fibuligera. Next base: position 3,281,685 of record CP012809.1, on the reverse strand, counting down.
ATAGTGGAGACAAGAGAAGAAACATCTGTAACAGTAACATCAGGCAAAGTAGCAGATAAAGTTACTCCAGTTCCACTAGCCGAGACGAAAGAAGAGCCAATGGCGCTTTGTGAAGGCAATGAGGCGGGGGTGTTGGAAGACCAAGAGGCTGAGGCTGAGGATGCGGATGTGGATGCGGAGGAGGAAGAGGATGATAATGAGGATGAGGCACTAGGAGGAATTGAGGAGACAACCGAAGAATTAAAAGAAGAGCCAAAACTTAGGTAGGTGGATGATTCTGAAGATGAAGTTGAAAATGAAGATGAAGAGAGCGGTGAGGTTACAACTAGGGCTGAGGAAGATGAAAATATATCGGTGGTCACGGTAGATGATTCATCTGGAGTTGATGTAATTGGTGTAGTGGAGGAAGAAACTTGGGTGGACTCAGCAGGTGGGATGGAAAGGAAAGAAGATGTATTGAATGAAGAAGACAAGGAAGAGGTACTTGATTCAGTAACAACAGGCTGAGAGGAATATTCAGTGGCAAAACTTGTCAAATTATTTAACGTGGTACTGCCAATAGAGTTGGACAGACTATCCAACAAATTTGAGGTAGTGGTGTTACTGTAAATAGGAGAAGAAGTGGTTGGGTAAGGTACATCAATAATCACGGTTATTGTTCCATTGCCACCGGCAGGATATTTTGTACTAGTAGAAGTCACCGAATTGGACCAGCTTTCAGTAGTGGTGATGATAGGCAATGTTGTTGGAGTCTCAATAATAACTTCAATTGTTTGGTTGTAAGCGCCTTCAGTAGTAGTCGTAGTGGAGCTAAATTGCTTATCCCAGTTAGTAGTGACAGTGAAGGTGGTTTTTGGCTTTTCAATAATTACGACAACTGGAGAAGACGATTCTGAAGGGAAAGAAGTTGAGGTGGAAAGAATTGAGCTGTCCCAGTAGGTGGTAGTAGTGGTTGTTTCTCTTGGAGTTTCAATAATAATTTCAACAGATTCACTGTACTTGCCAGAAGTTGTTGAGGTGGTGGAGACGTAAGGTTCACTCCATTGCTCAGTAACAGTCTTCGTGGTTTTTGGAACTTCAACAATCACTTCCACTGGTGAGCTAACACTGGATGGATATTTAGTAGTAGTAGAGACCTTAGTCCCTGTCCAAGCAGTAGTGGTGGTAGTAGTAGTTCTTGGAGTTTCAATAATAATTTCAACAGATTCACTGTACTTGCCAGAAGTTGTTGAGGTGGTGGAGACGTAAGGTTCACTCCATTGCTCAGTAACAGTCTTCGTGGTTTTTGGAACTTCAACAATCACTTCCACTGGTGAGCTAACATTGGATGGATATTTAGTAGTAGTAGAGACCTTAGTCCCTGTCCAAGCAGTAGTGGTGGTAGTAGTAGTTCTTGGCTTTTCAATAATAACATCCACTGACTCACTATATTTACCAGCAGTAGTAGTTGTTGTTGAAAAATATGAGTTGGACCATTGAGAAGTAGTAGTGGTCGTTACTTTTGGAATCTCAACAATAACTTCTAGTGACTCACTGTACTTACCAGACGTAGTTGAAGTAGTAGATGTAGCAGCACCGGTCCAAGCAGTTGTGGTAGTCGAAGTGGTTCTTGGAATATCAACAATAACTTCCACTGGAGAAGAGGGGTTGGAATAAGTTGTGGTAGAGTAGTGTGTATAACTGCCGGACCAAGTCTTGGTAGTAGTGGTGGTAGAACGTTCAGTAGTATGAGTAACAACCTCACAGGAGCCAGAATCTTGCTTGTTTTCGGCAAACTGATAAACATTGGTAAAGTCTGTAATATTAGTCCCATCAGGTTTTGTAACAACGAGATTCATTTCGGCCCAATATACCATGTTAACGTAAGAAATTCTCACAGGGTAGTAAAAACCTTCTTGAAGGTAAATAAATCTAGTAGCAAACGTGTCCTTGTCACCATTTCCAATAGACCCAGTCGTGTAAATCACTTCGTTGTTTAAATCGGAAGTATCAATGTAAGAGCTGTTGCAGCAAGAAAAAGCACCTTCACCCATATACATAACAAGACCATCATCAGTACCAGTAAAAATAACTTCGTAGTAACCAGACTGATCAGCATAGAAGTAACCAGTGAGCTGCAAAGAAAAGTTGGAAACATAAATTTCCTGTCCATAAATTTTACCCTTATGAGCTTTTGTGTTACCTGGGTTGTTATAGAAATTAATGTCAGTGACACCAGTAGTTGAAGCAACTTCTTTATTGCTTCTGTAGCCGTGCTTGATAAAGTTTTCGTCGTAGCCAACAAACAAAGGATACTCGTAAAAAATAGCATCAAAACCAGAGCCTGATGGTGAATTTTTCATCTCACAGGCAGAGCTATTGCTGATTGCATATCTGTGATCATAATCTCCATTTTCAGCAGCAACCAAAGATAATAAGTTGAGGAAAGCGAACGAAAGAACGTTAAACCTCATTTTGTTAAAAAGATCAAAAAACGAGTGAATAGCTCAAGAAGCTAATATCAAGTGAGTTATTTGCAAATAGGAGCACAGATAATTGATTTATTTGTGACATTGCTTTTACAAACTTGAGAATTTGCAATCTTTTATAGACAAAAGAACTGTGATAAATGTAAAAGAGTACCACAGCAGTCCATGTTAAAAGAATGCAGTAGAAGCACGAAATCCACTGTTTTCGGCGGCATAAGAGTGCAGCAAAATACTGTATTCGCGCATTGTTCGGTGCTGCAGCAGCACGCGTGAATACTTCCTAATGAGGAAGACAGATTACTGCGAGTGTTGCAAAAAAATTCCAATTTCGGATACTAATATATCACGCACTTCTACACTTAGAACCAGCCAGCCATTAGTAGATAAACGTGAAACAGCACTAGAGTTAGTAAGGTAAAATATGGCGTTCATTAGTTCTAGTTATCCCTATTTATTTTTCGGACAACCCTCTTAGCACAAGAGATTGCACGATGGTGCTCTCACAATCAGCCTTTAGCTTAGCGTGTACAACGCTAAAATCTTCGCACTGACGCATAATTCCTTTATCTGAGTTAACAAATGCCTCTTGAATTGGATCATATGTTATGTTTAGATTCAAAATTTGTATGAGTTCAAGCACCTCGTTGAAAAGCTCAGATTCGGCAATATGAAGTCTGTCCGCCATATCCTTCACCCCTACTTGATCAATGAATGAAAAATAAAACAAAAATAGTCTCAATCTAATCATCTGTTTTATGTGGTTCCAATTTGCTAGGCTGATATTATAGTTGTGCTTGACCGAGTCATTTTCAATTTTCGTTTGCCACTTTGTAATATCAGAAAATTTCTTTTGCATCAATGATTGAACGTAATTTAGCACAAAAGAATCCTCTTCAAAGAAGGATTCAACAACTTCATTCTTGATGAAAGCTTTAATATCCTTATCGCTACTTGATGCAAGTGAAGAAAAAATAACCGCCAACAACACGTCGCGCCTTGTGATATAGTTGTCGCAATTGTAGTCATAATCTATATCCGCTTTCGATATTAGACTGCTATTCAAAACCTCTAATGCGCTCACACCTTCAATAGTTTCTGCCTTAATTAGCTTGATAAATAGTTTCTTCACACTTTCGTAACGCTCCAATTGGAAATTAGCCATCAAAATAGACCATCTGATTTTCCAAAAACTGATTGCTTCCTCTTTAGATACACGCGTTTTGTACTTCTTAGTGCTTGCGTACAAATCGTCAAGTTTGCTTTTTAGGCCATCAAATTTCTCAAAGCGCTTTGAAATATAGGAAATGAAACATAGCCGTTCGTAGTCTCTAAAAGTATACTCAGACCCAGGATAGTGTGGAGCCAAAATGTTGAGAGTGGCGAACGCATTTGTGTATTCATTATTAGCCAAATATAAAATTGACAATCGAAAACTGCAATCTCTTAGCTCTTTTGTTGCTGCGGTAAATTCTGACTTGCCCCCATGACCGTCCTCGTCATCATTTCCTTCCTCGGAGCGTAATGTTTCTGCAAGAAAGTCAAGCCTGTCCTGATATTCTTTTACACTTTTTTCGACTCCTTGCTCTAACAATCTTAAACTTTTCTCCGGAGATGTTCCCGTGGCTCCATTCCCATTTGTTATTATTTTGTTTAACGCCTTGAAGTACTCGATTCCATATTTGTGTTCGTTGATCAATTTGAGCCCAGCACTTGCCGCTTCAAATTTTAGATCGTCAGAGTTTGTGGCAATATGGTAAAGTACCTCTATTTTAGGAATGTCTTCGAGACTTGTTAGCACGTTTTTTTTTTTTTTTTTTTTTTTTTTGACATTAGCAACAATGAAACTATCTCACTTACCGTCATATTCTTTGATATAATAGCTGACGCCATCAGTTGTCAGGGTGTTCGTATCTAGAGGGTTGACTATTAGTAAACTCAGCAAACAATTAAGATACCAAAACCATCTATTAGACTACCTACCTGTTGCCATTATGATTTATAATCCTGGTATGCGGCTATAGTGTCTGTCAGCGCTGCTAGTTGTCGTGGAGTGACGGCTGTTTAAGACCGTTAAAGTTTGTTGATGGCGGCTGGAATTGTTTGATGATGAAGTCTTTGCCTTGACCGCGCGGAGGTGCTCCGAGGAATTTGCTAAACGCACAGCGATGCTCCTGACGTCTCCGAGAAAAGAATTTTTTTTTTTTACTTTTTTGTGTATATATAGCGAAGCTCATTGCTTCACATCAGAACATGAAGTGGGCCCAGCAGTAACAGCACTACCCTCCTCACGCTCCAGAAATGATTCGAATAGTAGGGAGCAACATACCTGTTCACCGTACCACGCCGTGGTTGGTACGATCATTTGCCACCTCTTTAATCGTGTATGGCAAGGTGAAGGCCAAGATCGGCATTTTTCAACGTACTCATGATGTCCGGCCATTATCATTACGAGAAGAAAGAGAGAAGCTAGAACGCCAAAAGCTCAAAATAAGAGAACAAAGAATGAAACCTTATAGTGACCAAAAATTTAGACATCTTGTACAGCAAAGGGGTGTATCAGAGTTGCAAACCAATGAAGATATCTCCGGTGACGCTATTGCATTACTACAGCTGTCTGATCTTAGAATGATGTATAATTACTTGGGTACCAGCGGCTTCCAGTTGAAAGATTCTTATGTTGTTGAGCGAGATGTTTTGAAAATGTTAAAGAAAGGGCATCATATGAAAGCCCTTTTGTTGTGCAAGCTTGCTAAGGATAATGGTGTTGTGGGTATGAATCATATCTTGGAGTACTACTTGAACTCTAAGAACTACAGCATGGCATTCAAGCTGATAAATTGGAGAAAAAAATGGCATGTGCCATGTAATGAGCATACGTACACTATTTTGTTTAATGGTTTTGCGAAACTGAGGGAGCCATTATCAAAAAATCAAGTTGAGAAATTGTACACGTCTTATCACGACTTAGTTTCTCAATACAGATCTAAGCGAAAGCAGGAGGCTGACGGTAAGAATGTTATCGGTGTTTCTGTTATCCACATTAATTCGGTGTTGTCTGCATTAATTAACACTGTACCTGAAAATCAACGCTATGCTTGGAAAGTTTTTGAAAGCTTGACTTATAGTGGTCCTCATTCTGCTGATAATCTTACCTACACCATTATGCTAAGCAGTCTTAGACATGTGCAAGATCAACAGCAATATGTGATGCTTTTTGACAAGTTATTGGATTCTGTTTCTGAAAGATCACTTTCTTCCGTTAGAGTTGGTCAAACTGTAAAGATTCTCAAAATTGATTTAAAATTATTGATTAGCTTTGCTAACGCTGCTACAAGAATTCAACCACAAGATGACCCAAGGAAGTTGGTCGCTTATCGTTTGTTTGAGCACTTTGTCAATCTAGAAAAATACAATTTGGAGGAAATTGCCGGCAAAATTTTTGATCTGGAGAGCATATACAATGGCAGCAATGTGAACAGACTACTTGAAGAACCTAATAAGAATAAATATTTACCTAACAGACCTGTTTTGACGACCTTGGTTAAGTTGATTAATTCAGTATCTGAAGCTGCTGGACATGAAGCTTTGGGAAAAATTACTGTTACCAATCCAAAGGCGCTAGATTTTGTTTTCATAAAAGAGTGGTTGAACCTTAAGGAAAAGACTGTTAAGGTAACTCAAGTGGGTACTGTTTTGAAGACCGAATTGGTTTCTTTGCTTAAAACTGCTGAAGACAATTTTGAAGACAAAGAGAAGGCGAAAGTGTTTATTAAGTCTTTATTGCAATCCGAGAACAACTACATATTGGCAAGATTGTATAAAGCATACGGTACCCAGGTTTTCCACCTCAATGAACAGGTTTTCAATGAAAAGAGATTTGATGGTAAAACTGGACACTCTAAACAATTGTTTATCGAAAAAAAGCGCCGCGCCAATCTTAAATTTTACTATGAAATTTCCAGCCTTAGTAAGGAAAACGTCTTGTCTTTTGAGAATCAAGAAACTGACTTGCACATTTTCCATTCCTACTTGGGCGCTCTTTTTAACTTGCAGCTTCCTATTGAAAAAAACCATGAAATTTTCTTTCGATGCACCAATTTTTTACGTACTTCAAATAGTTTCACTGATCTATTCCAAAGTGATGCAAGACCTTCAGATAGAGAATTAATGTTAGTTAAAAGTGTTTTATTGAATACTGTGAAGTACACACAATATTTGATTGACGATTTGACAATGAACGAGGACGATTTCCACAAGTTGGATTTGGAAAAAGAAGAACCAGAAGATGTTAGACAAAGAAGATTATTGTTAAGATATAAGAAGAATTTGTTGGAACCTGTTAATATGATTGATAGATTATTGAAGAAAAAACAGTTCTAAGCTGCCTCATGAAAATGGCTGCAATTGTATTATAGATTTTTTTTTCCCCCTTCATAGTTATACTTTTTGCGTGGTATTGTGCATGTCACACACCGTTATCCATTGACTCCTTGTATTTACTTTTAATTGAGTCTGATGCAAAAACTTTAGCTCATATACATAGTTTGTTTCTAGATTATTTGCAGAAGCTTTGGGTTTTTACGATTGGTTTATTTGCTTGGTTCAAATATAACACTTTTATTTTAATTATTTTGTTGTCCTTTTTTGACTACAAAGTTGATAGTTTCAAAAGTATATCGTTACAATCATAAAGAAGGCGTTTTAGAAAATCTTAACAGACAAGTTACAAGCATTTACTGTCGTGGTTGCAACTTTCAGTGTTATTCGTCTCTATCGTCTCACAATATACGGAGGCTCTAAAGTCCTTTTTTTTTTTTTCTGATTTTCACTAAGCTCTGCGCGCTCATAATTTTGTGAAAAATTTCGGAAAACTACTGATGTAGGAAACCCTTAAAAACTTTGTTGATTATTGTGATTTGCATGTTTCTTATACTAACTTGTTTGAGCAACGTTACTATTTCCCTAATAACTCGTCATGTTTAGGCAAACAGTGGCAAAGTCCGTTAGAGCTAGATTGGCTACTAGTATTTGTATGAAGCAATCAACCGCCTCTGCATCAATTGCCAGACTCTCTAAACCATTCAGTATCACCTTTGTCAAGAACTACAGTACATTGAAATCAGAAGAAGAAGTCAAACCAGTATTTACCAAACTTTCAGAAGAAAATGATCCAGAAAGAGACATGTTTTTCAAGTACACATGGGGCACTTGGCTCAAGAATGACAAGCAAGAAAAAGAGAAAAGATTCACTAGCTTTTCTATTCAGGGTTTGAATGAAGTTGTGCACGAATTATACAAAATTGCCAAATCTGAAGAATCAGGAGAAGCATTACCAAAGCCGGTGAAAAACCCAGACAATACTGTTTTTCTTAAAGAAAACTTAAAAGATTTGCTCGGTGATGAAGAACTCAAACCTGATGAAAAAGTGGTGGTTAAGACCATGACCAGTATTCACGAAGGCAAGCATAACAGAGTTTATAAAATTGAATTTAGTACAGGTAAAACTTTTGTCTTGAGAATACCTTACAAGTTGTTGACCGAATATGCTACATCTAGACAGATTCAAAGTGAAGCGGCTACTCTTGATTTTGCCAGATACAAGCTTGGGTTAAAGGTTCCTAAAGTTATTAGTTATGGTATACATTCTTTAAATCCACTTAGATCCCCTTACATTTTGATGGAATACGTTGAAGGTGATTTATTAATGAAGAAATGGAATCCAGCAGTTGAAGAGTCTGATCCAAAGCATAAAGAAATATTGAACGAGGTCATTGAGCCGTTATCAGACTTCCAAAAAAAACTTTTGTCTGTTACTTTCAACTACTATGGCTCTTTGTACTTTTATGATGATGTCAGCGCCCAATTGCAGATGAAAGGAGAACCTTACAGCGGTGAGACTGAAGAAAGATTGAAAAACAGATGGAGAATTGGTTTATCTACTGACAGAAACCTTTGGAGACACAAAGCACACTTGAAACCAGAACAATTCAACCCATTGCTTGGCCCAGTTGATGCTAGCGAACCACACAAAGTTGTTGAAAACGCTGCTAATATGGAAGTGGAAAGCTTGAGAACTAGACTTGGCTTAAGTGATGCTGATGCTGCGAATAAAGTCGAGGACCCTGAATTATTGAAGGATGCAATCGGTGTGTACGAGAAGCTCGGAAAGCTCTCTCCATTTTTGATCAATGAAAAATCTTCTGCTATTCCAAATGTGGAAAATTTGTTTGCGCCACGCTTGCACAACCCTGATATTGATCCATTGAATGTCATTGTTGGCAAAGATGGTCAGCTAACGTTTATTGATTTTGAAAACACTACCATTAAGCCATTTATTTATACCACTTCTCCAGACTTTATAAACTACGAGGGTTACAAAGTGTACAACTTGAAGGAAATTGACAATTTTGAATCTTTGCCAGACATGGAAAAATATCAATATGGTTTAATGTACATGAGAACCAGAAACCAATTTTTGTGGGAATTAGCCTTGAATAATAAAAACAAGGATTTGATTGCTTCCGTGTCGCCATACATTAAGGAATTGAAATCACCATATGCTAGAGCATTACAAGTTAAAACTGATAGTGACTACTTGTTTGTGGAAGAAGCTTTGCTCAAAATTAAGCACAACTGGGACGCTTATCTTCAAAGTGATCTTGTAAAAGATGACGGTTCAAAAAAATATCCAATAAGTTGGAATGAATCAGAAATCAAATATTTCGAAAAGTCATTTGTTGAGTATCAGAAAGATTTGATGAAAAAACCTTTTGCTGCCACTGGCGGTTGGGTTCCTCAGGACATGTTTGAACGTTTGTTAGGTGAAGGTAAAATTGAAAAAGTTGATGACGAGTACAAATTAAAGAATTTTTAAGCGAAAAGGTTATTAGTAGCTTTTATTATTGTATATAGATTATGATGTACGACGTTGATTGTTTCCCCTTATCACTTACACTTATCAATAATATATATATTCTTTATGTGTTATGTTTAAAACTAACTTTGACATTTGTAGAAGCCGGAAATTATTCATTTGCTGCTCAAAGAAAACGAAGCTTTTTTATTATTAACTGTTATGACATATTTTTGTCAATTCAGGCCAAAATCCTCTAAACTGTTTTTCAAGACGCTTATTCACAAAGGCAGAAAACTGGAATGCTTTTTCACACCACGATTTTCCTTCATCGGTATTCCCCATACTTTGTATAGGTTAGTATCAAGAAAAAATAAGTTAATTAAAAAAAGTGATCTTTTAGATGAGACAAAAGTGTTCCAACATACATCATCAAATTTGCTCCATGGTTCCAAAAAGTGGCGGCTAAATTGTTAGTAACATGCTGTAAAATAGAATATTGACAAAAAGTAAACGCACCTAGCCATTCAATTTCCTGAGAAGAATGGTCATTTTTCTATATTGGGCATTATTAGTAACTGGTCTAATTATTGAACACTTAAAAGACAAACTCACAATACAGGCTGCAAATCTGGGATATGCTCTATCAAGAATAAGAACACAAGAGACTGGATCTGATTCGATGAAATTTGAAATAAACATTCTGATGCATTTAAATAATAGAGGGGAAAGATGCCTATCTCTTGTGAATTCCTGTTCTATTGCTATGCTCAATATTTCTTTCATGTATTTTGCAGAACAGTTTGAGTTTTGTATTTCATCAATAAAGATAGAAATATGTTTGTATACGTTGCATTGATACGCCTCCTAAGATATTTGTTAGTGCTGCTTTTTACAACTTGTTTAGAAATTATTGACAAGATACTTACTTTCACCAATGATGGCAAAGCCTTCCAATTGCTTTGCAATATTTCTACATCGTATTGGACAGTTAAGGCATGAAAATAACACAATTTCAAAACATTCTTTGTTTCTAAATTCTCTTGTTGATGTGAATATGGATCATAAATTCTGTTTAATTCTTGAGTTATTTCAGATATTTTCTGTATCAAATCTGCTCTCAATGGATCCTCCGATGATAGTTGATCTAGTTGGCACTTTAGACATAAAGCCTCTAAAATCAAAGTTCTAGCCCTCCAAACAGGTAAATCCCTTAAATTTTCTGGTGCTTGATGGGAAACCAGTTTATTAAATTTTGTTGAAAAAGATGCCAAAGATGAACCACAACCAAAAATCTTCAGCGAATAACACTCTCTGGCAGTTTCATAGAGAATACTACTTAACCAAGTTAACTCTTCTATGGTGTATTTCTCTTCCGTTTTTTGCTTTTCTTCTAAGACGGAGATGTTTGTTCTTTCTGCAAATTTAAAAGATTCAGGTAAGAGAGAAACCAAAAGCTGGTAATAACCTGTCTTCATATTAATATCTGAGCTGTTTTTAGCTTCATTTATTATTTTTTGAATATTGCACCGCAAAGTGGTAGCTACTAAACTTGGATCAATGCTGCCGGCAGAAAGCATGGTGACTAGGCTGGAGAGTCCAGTTACTAATAACTCAAGCTCAATATCTGGCTCAGAGATACATGCGGCCAATACAGAGGGGGCTAAGCTGTTTTCACTTTCAATAATTGCTTTCAAACAGTTTAGTTGAGATTCTGTATCTTTGCATTCCTTATGAACCAAAAACATCAAGTAATTTGTCAATGGGTTATTTTGCTCTTTATGCGACATTTCAGCAAATACTTGATGTACCTTATTATACTGTTTCAATTCTTGATAACTTCTAATCAAATTTCTTTGAACTTTTGGCAAGTCGTCAAAATTCTCAATATTAGGAACCAAAGCACGATGCAAACATAGATTAAACCATCCAACTGCAGCTTCACAGAGGTTAGATTTTAAGGCTTTCTTTCCGGTTGTCCAAAATAGCACAATCGTGCCCGAACACGCTTCATCCGAAAGATCTTTTGCAAATCGTTTTTCCGCAGAGTTTAAAAAACTTGTTATGTCTTTAATTTTTTCTTCGAAGGTGGAATGTAAATCCTTATTGATTGATATCCATACTCTGGATGTTAATGCAGTTTCAAACTGCTTAGGCATATCACTCTGATCTAATTTATTAAAAAAAAGATAATCTAAACAGCTGAGTGATCCTTTTGCATAAAAGTTTGAAAGCTCATTGATAACGCTCAAAATATTTTCAAAGCACTCTTTCACATTAACAGACATTATCATTTTCATGATAACTTGCTGAAATTCTTTAGAGTCAAATTGCGACCGTTTCTTTTGTATTTTTATAGATAGCAAGAACGGCTCAATTTTAGTTGGATATATTTTCTCCAAAAATGATACGCATGTTGCTGCTTCTTTTATCAATGGAGCATCATCTATGCCCAAATAACATTCACTTAAAAGCAATAGAATATTGAACTTAACGTTTTTGTAAAGAACCTCAGGCTTGAATTTAATATCAATGGAAAGAATTTCAAGAGCACTTTTCAAAAAAAAGATGCATTGATTGTCGATTTTGTTTTTGCTGTAATCGCCATCTTCGCTGTGGATGTCTAGGCTACCATGTAAAGCTAGACAGGCATTATACATCATTCTGCAAAACTCAATTACAGCCGCCGTTCCCAAAAAGGAAATATTTTTGTGAATATTTGCATTTGCTAAATAAAATTTTGCAGTCTCGAAGTCTTGCTTTTTGAGTGCCTTCCAATTAGCCGTGGTTAATACTATTTGCGCTTGAAGAAATTGCTATTTACTGTGAGTGAAAAACATACCATTTCCATACTAGCGAACTGGCTTTCTGCTTTCAATGCTTTAAATTCTCTATTAAAGGTAGAACTAAGTTCACTATTTTGCAATTCAATGAGAGCCAAATACTTATCTGCATATTTTTGGCATTTGGATGATAAATTAGGTAAATTTCCATCTGTAAAAAGTATATAATTAGTAAACTCAAAAGTGAGATAAAATTTATTAGAGTGCTATGATTTCTTACCCGTTGCCGTTGAGAAAATTTTTGTAAAGCATTTCAAGCATCTCAATTTTCCTGTAAGGTGAAGTTAGTATCAGTAGTTAAATTTGCTGTGCAAATTGGAATAATCAGGTTTAGAAATTGATAACTGACGTTCAAGTGACATGTTGAATTTTTCATGTACGCAAAGCATCAAAGCGCAAAAAAGTTTTGCTATATTTAAAGTTAGAGAACAAAACATATTACTTTGAGTTAATCAAAAGGTCCCGTACTTTGACAGAGAAATTCGAATATGTCATTACTGCACTCTTTCATTGCTATTGTAGCCGCATTCCATAAATTCGATGCTGTCAACTAAGGTTAGTAAAAAGCATATTGGCGAAGCTGATGATGCTCAAAGTGTTGTCATACAGATGCTTTCCAAAGAAGACACTACGCTATCAGCCACATTACATTCCTTTGGCTCTAAAGTATTTTGTAGAGTTTCAATCAGTGGAAAAAGGGAGTTCAAAGTAGAAGAAGGCACAGTCAAGGTGTCGGCGCTTAACTTGACTGTGGATCTTAAGACACCGCTGAGATTAGCGGATGCGTCTTTTGGTGTTGTTAGTATTTTACTATGGATCCGCTTCATAAGAAGTGGCCTACTAACCAATAAATTCGGTGAGGGTTGACTCGATTCCTGACATGTTTTGCCTTTTTTTTTTTTTTTTTTACTTCAAAAAGAGAAGAAAATAAAACTGATTGATGGCAGGAAAGATGGATATTCAGATAGAGACAGATTCAGAAAACACAGTATAGTGTAATCGCTACGGGGCTCACAACCAGAATGACGGCAATTCAAACGGAGCTTCTAATTTGAGACGATTAGCGAAAGACGCTTTACGTACCAACTGGGGGCATCTCTTACACAGCAGCGCTTCCAAAGCACAGTTTTGGGTATAATTTGTACCACATTGACAATATTTGATTATTTAAATTTACTGCTTGGTGTTTGTATATTTACAAGATGGCAACAATGTGCGTATGACTTTTCGTACTGTATATATGTATATCTGACTATTCGAGTCATTAGATAGCTTGTATACAACAATGTTTTGCTTAGAGCGAGGATAACTAACAACAAGAACTGCAGTCCTAGAAGTTTTAAATTGCTAGAAGAGCTAGAAAAAGGAGAAAAAGGATTGGGTTCGGAATCATGCTCTTATGGACTTGCTGACAGTGATGATATCACAATGAGCCGCTGGAATGCCACTATCATTGGTCCACCCCACGTATGTGATCTACTTTTTTGCCAACGCGAATATAATCTGGAAAAACATCTACTAACGTTCTCTAGTCTGCTCACGAAAACAGAATCTACAGTCTCTCTATCGAGTGTGGCGACTCGTATCCTGACAAGCCACCAACAGTGAAGTTCCTCTCGAAGATAAATTTACCATGCGTTAATCAATCCAATGGTATAATTGATGCCAAGAAGCTCCCAATATTGAACTTTTGGAAAAGAAACTATTCGATGGAAACTCTTCTTTTGGAATTGAGAAAGTAAGTACTTTACGTGTTCTTTCAAGGCGTACAGAAGTCTGGACATTTGCAAACTAACAATAACATTATAGGGAAATGTCGGCGCCTGCCAATAGAAAGTTGCCGCAACCGCCTGAAGGGTCTGCATACTAGGAGATATAGCGATGGCGCTAGAGATATACAGGTGCAAATGTTATATATACTGCTTCTAATATACTGTTTTGCTGATACAATTGGCTGTATGCAGTTGATAATAGATTGTGATTGTGATTGTGATTATGATTATGATTGTAGACGGAGAATTAGAAAATGAGTATTGTGGATTGATAATTGTGGATTGAGATCACGGCTCACATGTTTGGCGCTGCTTAAGTCCGTTTTCACAAGCAAAAACTCGAGACGGAAAAACAGAAACTCACCAAACGAATCAGTTGTCTTCAGAGCAGAACATCACCACTGGGTATTTTTACTCGATAAACACCTTAAACACTTTGATAGTCAACACATCAAATGGCTCCACCAGTACAGGTACTTACGCGGCAAGAAGTCGAAAAGGCCTTCAATAGCAGTGATCCCAAGGACTGCGAGTTGCGAGAGATCGCCCAGTATGAGTGCACTTTTAATTCGAGGTTTGAGGTCGTGTGCTTGCCATTTTCCAGGCTTTTCAAGGAGTGCACCGTCAAATACCAGGACAAACGAGCTAAGCAGGTCAAAACAAGGCGTCAGATGATTGAGATCACTACCAAAGATACAAACACGCCGCTACGTTCTCACCGCAAGGAGTTCAAGGACTTTGTGCGAACAATGGAGCAGTTGGAAGACTATATGAAGCAATTTGACAGCTGAAACCGCTGCTATAGGTAGGTTTATAGGTTGCATATGGGTAATGAATGACAATGAATGACAAACACTATATTTTGAATTGAATATGCCTGAGAAATGACCTTAGCATCGCACGCTAAACCTGTTTTTTGACCACTAGTATACTCTGTAAACCTCACGGCATGGCATCGTCCAACGCCTATATTAATCACGCCAAAGTCCGCTACCCGCCACTGCCAGGCGCTAACTTGCCAGCCCACCCCAGGCAGCAGTTAGATGGCAATATAGTGCTGGATTCCATTCTTTCTGTGGAACTGTGTCAAACTATCCTAGTTCATGTTCTTGCTATAAGCTGTATCCCAGACCCTCCTGTATGAACCCAGCTGAAGTTTATAGACTAGCAGGCTATTTATCATTCAACACTCCTTTCTTTCCACCAAAGTCAACGTCAATGCTCCCTGTTCAGCCTGCATCCTGCTAATGAGTGATGATCCAGCTAAACAAATCAGACTACAACATCAACTCCGCAAAGGAATACTATGGCTTCCTTAAGAAATACTTGGGCTCAATAGACAACTGCTCTTTTGAGCAAGCTAACGCAAAGCTTGTCTTCTACCTCTCATTTGTCACAATATATATGGAAATTCCTTTAGACCCCAGCCAAAACTCTTTTTGTATATTTTTATCGGGCAACTCAGAGCAAATCTTGTATACATCATCACATCTATTGGTGAACTCAAACATATTCAAGTCAGTAACTCTCAAAACATTCTTGGTGTCTAAGTTACTCTCAATGCTTAATTTAAATGTTCAGCTTAATAATGTCAACTTAAAGCTTTTGATTGGCTTTGTTTTTGTCTGTTTAATTCAGTCAAAAGACAATGATGATCAAGCCGAGCTTACATTAAATGATGATTCAAACAAATTTGACATTCATGACATCACTATGGATGAGGATCAAAACGGTAATAACATTAGTCAAATCAACGAGTCCATTTTGGATATTTTAAAATCATACTCTTCTTTCAAGATTTTTTACAAGATTCTTTACTTCAACAATTTTATACATTTTTACACTTTCAGAAAAAATGAGATTTTCAGCAAATATTTGAACAACTACAAACAACACGACCAAGAACCCACGGATGATGAACTGGAAGTGCCCTATGAGGATGTCAAACAGCATAAAAAACTTTGCAAGTTCTACAGCTTGGACCATGCCGACTCTACAAAACCTTACGAAAATATTGATTTGAATGTGAACTTAGAAGAAGAGCTTATAAGTGAGGAACACTACTACTTGACCAACTGTTTGATCAATGAAAAGAGCATTCTCTTTGCCGATACCGCCGGGGATCTTGATACGGCAATCAACTCTATGACGGAAGAAGAATTACAAAATTCGAAAAGTACAGATAGTATTTTAAATAAAATAATAAGCACAGACTCGGAATTTAAAAGCATTATATTCCAGCATAAACGCATTCTTTTATCTAAAGTATACATGAAGCTATTATCGGACTATTTGAAGCTAAGCTCTTTGAGTTTCAACGAGTTGATATTTGTGAACAGCCACTTTATATTAAATTTCTTGTTAAAAAATTTGTCAATTTTTGAGAATGAAGATATAGATGAAGACAAATTTGAAGAATCCTTGAAGAGGTCCAACTCAGACAAACGCAATAGTATTAGGTTTGATACAAGCTTCAATGATAAATTACTACGTGATATTTTACAGTTTGAGAACTATAAAAAATCATTAAAAAGTGTTAATAAAACCGAGCTGAAAAATTTGAACGAGCTCAAATTTGAGTTATTATTAGCATTAAATGAGCAGTATATTATTGCCTCGCATAATCAGCAAACACTTCAAAAATCTTACAATAAACTCGTGCTTTCTAAATTACTTTACTATAAACATTTAAAACTCATTCAAATAAAAACCGAAATCAATGCGATTTTGGATAGTAAAATTGAAATCAATAAAAATATAGAACAAGCGTTTAACGATCGATACCAAGAAGAAGCGGCTGCATTACTGGAACTCAGAGCAGAACAAGTTTTGCAACAGCAAATGTACGGCAGCGTTACGCCGCAAATGGAATATCAAATTGATACAGATGAACTATATGAAATTGTTTTGAGTGAGTTTAAAGACACCTTTACAACTTTGACATTTTTTGAGGAAAAATTTTGTAATCTAAAGGATGTTTTTGAAAACAATCAGTTTTTTAACACCGGCAACCCAAAAACTGATCACGAAAATTTCACAGAATATTTAACAATTTTAAAAAAAGGCTCCACGGAGTTTCTAATGGATTTGCAGCTGTTGTCTATTGATACTGTAAATGCATACTTGACTCTACCGGAAGAAGCTGTGCTACCCATTATTAGACCAGTTATTCAAAACACAGTATTTAATTGTTTAATTGGACTGACATATTTGCTGGATGAAGATGTCAAGTCGAAAACCAAAAATTTGAAGGAAGCAGCTACCGTTTACGTTAACTTTGTAGCCTTTTTGATCTACAGTTTCAACAGGCAAACAAATAACTGCAATAAGATTTTGATTTTGAAAATTCTACACTTAATACTCAAAGAGATGAAGAAAAACAACGAAAAATCTAAGGCAAGCCAAGCCATAAACAAATTGAACAGAAGACGATCAATTTTCACCAAGAATAGAATCACAGTTAATGAGATGCACCAATCTAATGAAAGCACAAATTGTGACTTTTACATCAACGATTTAAAAGTTCTTGTTGACATTTTCATCAGAGAGCTATACAATCTTTCTCCGGAAACACAGGTCCCTGTTATCAATAACTATTTGAGAGTCTTTTTCTTATTATTGGATATAACACCGCTTAATTATTTGAAACATGATCCAAAGTACCTAAACCTGCCTATTGACAAGTATACTTTCAACTTTGATGAGGGAAAAGGTTATAAACGCAAAGAAATTTTGGATTTGTTGCTATACTTAAGTGGCAATACTGTGAGCGACTTGGCGAAAAAGTGCTGCGACAATGACGGTGTTATACCTGACTTGGCCCGCGAAGGTGAATCCAACAGTCATGATGTTGCTGTCTCAGAAGGAAGTGATGATACAAAACGATTAGCTAGAAAATGTCTCTCCATTAGTTGGTTGGGTCTCGAAAGCTATATTTTGGAAAATGCCCAAAAATTGAATAATTCGACTGTCAATAATGGTGAATTTTTTCCTGTCATCACGCGAACATCGACATCTAACTCTATGTCATCTTCATCTTCTAGTATAACAATGAATGCCAATGGCTCAACGGACCGGCTTACACTATCTAAAAAGCTTTCAAATTTGAGACTTTCAAACACCAACACCGGAGGCAGTAACAATAGCTACAAAAGTGGTAATAATGGTAAATCTCTTGGCCAAGCTTCTCCATTAAACTATTACTCTCAAAATAAATCAAGAAATAACTCTTTGAGCAATCCAAGTGGTTACGGAAACAATCAAGAAGCAATAGGCAGTGTTACTGATTATGCTAACGTTCCTACAATACAACTTAATGAGTCAAAAGATGGCGCAACGTCCATGCCAAACAAGCCAGCCAACTTGAATATAATGAATAGCGCGCAATTTTGTCCAGATAATAATGCAAGCTCGTTGCTTAGTACAGCTAGCACCGCAAATAATGGGCAAAGACAAGATAATATGTGTCTTCGCCCCGCAGATATTAGACATCATGAATCTCACTCTTCAAGTAA
Organism: Saccharomycopsis fibuligera x Saccharomycopsis cf. fibuligera; assembly: GCA_001936135.1. Lineage (NCBI taxonomy): Eukaryota > Fungi > Ascomycota > Saccharomycetes > Ascoideales > Saccharomycopsidaceae > Saccharomycopsis > Saccharomycopsis fibuligera x Saccharomycopsis cf. fibuligera. The sequence goes on along the minus strand of CP012809.1, from coordinate 3,263,235 downwards.
TATTGACTCTGTGGGCACCAAAATGAGAAAAAAACCACCGCCACCGCCCCCATTATTTAGCGCTGCTTCGAAAGAGCGGATTATTGGTCATCGGCCAGGAACACGAGGAGCCACAGGAGGTGAGTCCCCATCTGGACTAAGAAAGTCACCAGCACCACCACCACCGCCGCCTTCACGGAAGCTACGGGTGACCAAGTCAGCACTCAACTTGACATCTCAAAGCTAATATCAACAATTGATAAAGTTCATTGCTTCAGGAAATGAGGTGATGAGTGGGAGGGCTTTTTTGCGTTTCTCACTACGTGTTTTTTTTTTTTTTTTTTCTTTTTGTTTTTGTTTTGTTTTTCTGCCTTCTTATGTTATGCTCTTAGTTTTGCGTTCTTTTACTTTATAGAGCTTGCTTTGATTTTTTGCAAAAAGTTTTTTTGCTTTTCTTTTCTGCTGTCTTACTATCTCGCATTATAGTGCTATGCTTTTGATAATGGTTAATGAATAATAAACAAATTTTAAAATCTACACTTGTAATTTTTTTTTTTTTTTTTTTTTCATGATGATTTTTTACTGAAGACTTCATGTTACATAAAATAACTTTTTTTTGTAAAATATAAGACAACAAAAAATGTAAAAATGATCAAAATCACTGAGAAGACAATTTGGCAAAAATAAAAGGTGAATAGGAAATAAATAAATAAAAAAAAACGTTATGATCAAGTAAATAAAAAAAATACTAGATGTTATATTATGACAGTACAGAGCACTCAAAACCAAAAGAGCAAAAACAGAGCATCAATTCATCTCTTGACCCTCATTAAATGTTTTTAAGCCACAAGACGCAAGCTTGATGCTGGAACACCAACCAAAGTTATGCCAGTTATCTTACAAAGTTTGCCTTTATGAGATGGTTGATATTCAGCACCAACCAAGGCTTCTTTAACTGACGGAGAACCTTTGTAAATCGGAGTATAAGTAGATGCACAAACAGTAAAGTCAGCATATGGATCAAAATTAATTTCAATGGCATCACGACCAATAGTGTCAGCCTTAGCCTTTATCTTATGTGCTTGTTCTGCTCTGGTGCCACTCGAGACAATTTTCAAAAACTCAGTAGCAAAATATGAAGCAGTGGCAAAATTCTTGTGTTTAAATGATTGGGTCATGGCAACTTGCAACGCATTAATTCTATGTACTGGTTTCAATTTTGCCTTGGTGAAGTAAGCAGCCAATTCCAAATTACGTGTAATTTGGTCACTTGGCAAAGCACGACGCTCAAGTTCAATGGATAAACCAAGAATGTATTCGCGACATAACTGCAAAGCTTCCACACATTTGCCCTCCGCATCTTCATCTGGAACTGCCAATACCGTAATAGTGTAGATAACTTGACGGAACACATCAATTGCTTCTTTCAACTTATTACCTCTAAAAAGCTTGAATGCTTCTTGTAAACTAGCTTCTAGTGTGTCGTAACCTGGTATGTATGGCTTGTAGTTGGATGATTCTTCTTCTTCTGGATCAGATCTAATGTAGGATACTACTGGCGGCAATCCCTCATTACCTGGAACGTATAATTTGTTTGCTTGGTAAACTTCCAAGAATCTTTGTCTCAATGGCTCAAAGTTCACAACTCCAACCTGTCTATTCAAAAGTTGAGCAGCAGATTCAAATTCACCGGCTGCGGCTTGAATAGCAGCATTAGAAGCGGCGTTCTTCATCCAGGTGCTAGTTTCTGATAACCCTGCATCAGCTTCTTCAATGTCTTCTTCTACATCACTGACTTCTAACCCTTCATCATCCCAACCCATATCATCTTCAGCACCTTCATCAATAAAGTCATTGGTTTCCAAAGCTTTAGTACCATCGACTTCTTCATCTTCTGGCTCATTGTCTTCCAAATCAAGATCATCCAATTGGCCCAATACTGCTTTTTCAAAAAATGATGGGGCAGATGGCTTCAATGGCCAGTTACCGAGCTCTCTAACTGGTTTCAAAAGTTCAATAGGCTCACCAATATCATCTGGAAGTTCAACTTCATCAGCATCAATACCAGCAACTTCCAATACTTGCTCAGAGAAATCTTCCAATCCATTAGATTTAGCAATAGCGTAAGCTAATGGCAAACTTCCGGCTTGAGAGAACACTTGAGATCTTTTTTGCACACTATTTAAATAAACAGAGTTCTGAATCAATGACGAAATATCAGTTCTGTGTTCAGCAATAGTTTGCATTTTTTGTAATCTGTTTGTGTCACCATTAAGCAAGTAAAAGAACGATAATTTATCTAATTGTTTTTGATCCTGATACACAAGCTCTGTAATTTGAGTATTACCATGCAAAAGAGCTTCTTCACCCAAGGATTTCCAAGCAGCTGGTAATTTCAATTTTTGAGCTTCAGCGAGGGCAGCTTGTAAATCGCCGCTCTCTAATGCTAATTCAAATCGAGTCTCGGGATCTTCAACGAATTGTAATGCAATTTCTGGGTAGCCTTGCTTTTGCAAGTAAGCAATAATATTTTGACCCACTAAGGTTGAGTTTTTGATAATTCGTAAAACTTCATTGAAGTTTTTGTTCACCAAAGCTCTTTTAAATCTGTATTCAGTTGGATCAATCTTAATAATGTCAACACCACCATCTCTGGTTAAACAGAAAACGTTTCTGCCAGAGACCTTGATAATATAGACAGTATTTGGTAAAGTCTTAATAATACCACTATCACCGTTTAACAAGGTATATTTGATGTGGTTCAAAGTAGAATAAAGCAAAACACCAGAGTCATCCCAAGCGGCACTCTTGATTCTAATAGTTTCGTGCATCGAAGTTACTAATTCCAACTTTTTGTTAACAATAGTGATAGTGTGCTTAGACAACAAAGCCAAGTACTGGCCGTCATGAGACCACGAAACATATTTGACATTGCTAACTTGAATTTCACTTAACACCTTCTTTTGCTGAACATCATAATGTACAATAGAGTTTTGTCTTAACAACAACACCAGGCCCGGGCCAGCGTACACAAGATCTTTAATTGGTTCTTCTAACTTGATGGATTTAGTGACAGAGTTGTTCAAATCTTTGACATTCAATAATCCCGTTTCTTTGCTGTAAGTAACAAATCTGTTTCTAGCAATAAAAATTGCATAGTCGGCTTTGTCTTGTCTAATATCTAACGGTTCAATGGCACCAGTAACATCTCTTGGAAGAGGAATCAATGCGTATAGTGGAGAGTCTTCTGGACCAGTGGTAACAAGAATGGAATTTTCAGATGGGTTGTAGGACAACGATCTTAACATAGTCCATGGTTTTCCAATCTTTTTTAAAGACAACATTGGTAATGATTCAGATTTCTTGTCAAAGTTGTATGATTGAACTTGTCTTTCCTTGTTAATATAGAACAATTGATTTTGGAATAACGTGCTTGCTGGTCTTTCTCTTTCCAATTTGAAAACCATCACACCGCTATCATGGGCAGTAGCAAACAAATTGATATTTGGATGTGCGGCAATTAACCAAAAACGGTCATTTTCTCTTGTATACTGCTTGATAGATGTTCTCTTGTTCAAATCCCAAGTTCTGATAGTTTTATCTTCGGAAACAGAGATGATCAAATCTTGAGTTGGGTGGAACAAAACAGCCAACACATTGTTGGTATGGCCACGGCAAGTGTCAACTTCCCAAGCTTTGGTTTCACTCATTCTCCATAGTTTAACCACTCTATCATCACCACCAGAAACGATCAATGGCAAAGTTGGGTGGAAAGCAGCCCAGTTGACACCTCTGTCATGACCTTCCAAGACATATTTGACAACGGCATCAGTATTCCCAAATATGTCTTGTTGAGGGATGGATTGTCTTGACAATTGATCTTCAAAAGATCTAACGGAGTTTTGTGGTGCAGAGTGTTTCTTTCTTAACCCGCTAATATCCCAAACTCTAACAGTTTGATCCAAGGAAGCAGAAACAATTAAATCTTGGGTTGGGTGGAATTGAGCACACATTACATAATGATTGTGGCCTGTTAAACATGCAACTTCTTGTCTATTTTGCCAATTCCAAATTCTAATGGTTTGATCATCAGATGTAGAAAGAATCCAGGGTAATTCGTTGTGGAAAGATACGGTTCTAACATAATCCAAGTGCCCCGAAAGAGTAAAAATACATTTTCTGCTGATTGTGGACCACACTTTGATAGTATAGTCATCACCGCCAGAAACAAACAAAGGTTGAGTTGGATGGAAATTCACACTTCTGACTGGGCCATCGTGTTCTTCAAAACGGTCAATTAAAGTCCCCATTCTATAGTCCCATAATTGAATAGTTGATGAATGCAAAGAAACCAACACCCAAGGTCTTGTTGGGTGGAAAGCCACACCCTTTGCCCTGGAAGATGACTTCGATTCAAACTAAATTTAGTGTTAGTGATCATATATCATGATATCGATAAGGTAAAATAACATTGCCTATTAATGATCTGCTGAAGGCGTTGAAGAGATCAAGCTATCACCGTGTTTTACTAAACACAAACAAAAACACGAATCATTGAGATGCGCAATTTTAGTTTAGTAGACTATAGAGTACTGCAAAACTGTGACTACATACCTTAGTTAGCATCTTCATCTTGAAAAGGATTGCTGTTGAAAGTGTTAAAGCTAACTTTTGTTTGTGAGTTATAGATGAACAGCGTCACTTCAGCTCGTTTAGGCCGAAATACAGGCCAATTTTCAAACTGACAATTCGCTTCGTTTTCATTATTCGTGTCCAAAACAGAGCGGTTCAAGCTTCTAGTGTCACCCGGCAGTCCGTTTTGACCGCAAGATTTGTTTCGTTGAATGTCATGTGATCTGTTTTGATACTAAATGTCATTCATGTGATATTATACAATCAAACCCCAGAATATACGTCTCAACATCCACAAACTCTCCCAGTTTTATGGGGATATATTACTACAGGTTAGCCAATTTTACAAGCAGATCCAACATTAACGCAAATCTGCAATTTATTGCAATTTAGAGATTATAATACTACGCACAAACAACTACTAACCATCTACCTGCTCAAGCTTTATTCTCTTGTTATCGCCGCCTCCGGATTCTGGGCTTTCTTGTCTTTTTCTTTTGAGCAACTTGTCTGGGTTGATACAGTAGTGGACCTTTTTATCAATGTTTTTGGCCTCATCAAGAGACGGATTATGGATGTTCTCTATGGTTTTCAAGCATGCCCTCAAAGTTCGCAATAATTTCTTGTAAAATGCAATATTATGCTGTTTTTCGGCCTCGGCCTCTGCTTTTTTTGCAGTTTTCTGCTTGTCTTCTTTACTATTATTCTCTGGTGTTTCATCTTCTGCCCTACCGTTTTGTGGTGTTCCATCCTCCTTCTTCGGTACCGGCTCTTCGCTCTCTTTTTTCACTGCAGGTTTTTCTTCGCCTTTTTCAGTAACACCTTCATTAACATCATCAGCGACCTCATCAGAATCTTTCTTTTTTTGGTCTTTCACGAATTTGTATGTCAAGTATGATATAGTCATTTCTTCATCCACTTTAAGGAAGCATGCTAATGCAATCTGGGGAGGTGTATATAAGAAACTAGCGTCACTAATAAGACTGTGGTCAATATACTCTCTAGCTGCTATGTAGCCCTTCATCACTCGATCCTGAGGAAACTTAATTCTTACCTTTTTCTTTTCGTTAGTCTTTTCGTCCTTTCGCACTACCACGACCCCATTGGGATGCTTTCTTATTAGTACAGATTGGAAATCAAAGAAAAAGCCATGTAAAGGTCTGTATGGATGGTGGCATAGTAATGTGAAGCATAAGGACTGCACTATGGTAAATTCCAATTCAAGAATTGATTCCGGGGTAGTTTTTTTACCAAGATATTCCGCTAGTGTTTTTGGTGACATGAAACAGTTTTCTGATTTGGCTGCTAAGAATAAACATGTGGATAGAATTTTTTTGGGGTGATATTCCATAACACTATGTGTTAAATAAAATCTTTTCAAAAATGCAATGGCTGTGGCTCTGACTTGTGAAGGTAACTTTAGTACCGATGTTGACAATTTCTGTAATACCCCAACATAATAGCTAATTTCTTTCATTTCCTCCTCTTCGCTGACTAACTCCAACAAATTTTTCAGATCTTCGAAATTATAATTATTTTCGCTGCTATCACAAAGAACTTTGAGTTTCTTGAGCACAATGCGCCTACCACTTGCAGTAACGTCTGCTCTTTTGTCTTTTAGCTGCTCTTCCGTAAACGACCATAGTCTGTACTGCGTAGAATTACGATACAAATCGTCTTCACTTGTTGGACGAGGCTTTTTGTCCGGAGCGACACCACTTTTGTCATCTTTCTTGTCAGTATTGCTGGCACTATCCTTTCTTGATCTCACTTGGCTCATAATCTGAGATGCTATTAACGGTTATCGGTGCTAAATCGAGGCTGACAGCACTGATTAGCGTTGGCATCACCGCATTAAAGCACTGCTCTTCTCGAATATTTTTGACATTTTCCTAACGCAGCGCCAATTATTAGTCACGAGCCCTGTTTCCACTTTGTCCTCTGAGCAGGAAACCCTCTGCGGAAACCGTCCCGAGGCCGCTCAGCAATGGGGCGGCTTTGACATTCGGGTAAGCCCTATTTTGGCAGTGTGCCAGAACGTTCTGTCCAAAAAGCGCCAAACGGTGGTTATCAACACGGCGGCCTGGTCTTCTAAGCTTAGTGAAACGCGACTTCATTTGCCCCCAGAATACACTCTTACAAACGTATAATTAAATACACAATGTCGTCCGAAGAAATAACCATCCACATAAAGTATGTTTTGCGCCATTGAGATTTTTTTTACCTGCTTTTCTTTGCAAAGTGCGGAACTAAGCTTTGCGGTTGGCGGTGCTGTTTTTCAATGCCGTCTCCGTCATTATAATTCATACTATTGGCATAGTTAAGTTGGCCACTCTGACTGAGCAACTGAGAAACACCTTTCTCCAAATCAATTCTCGTGATTAAATTCTGCTTATACTAACCTGCTTTTCCTCAGATCCGCCGGTGATAAAAAATACGAATTGAAAGTGGACAAATCTTTGACAATAGGAGATTTTAAAAAACAGATCGAGACCGAATCTACCATTCCCCATGATAAGCAAAGATTGATTTATTCTGGTAGAGTACTCAAAGATAGCGAGACCATAGCTTCCTATAAAATCCAAGATGGACATACTGTTCATTTGGTGAAATCCTCAGGAAGTAAGCCTGCTGCATCTACTAGTGCCTCTGCTTCTGGATCAGCTTCTACCGCCTCCAACAATAACAGTGCCAATATACCATCCAATATTGCTGCTGGAACCAGCGCTGGTGATCCGCTAGCTGGCCTCACTGGTGCCCGTTATGCTGGCTACGGAGTCAACTTGCCTAGTGCAGACATGTTTGGCCCTGATGGTGGTTTGAACGGTGCTCCAAATGAAGAACAATTTGCTTCAATGATGGAAAACCCGATGTTTCAAGAAATGATGAGCTCCATGTTGAGCAACCCTCAAATGGTGGACAACATGATTAGTCAAAACCCTATGCTTAGATCAATGGGACCTCAAGTAAGAGAACTCATGCAAAGTCCATTTTTCAGACAAATGTTGTCCAACCCTTCAATGTTTAGACAAGCTATGGAAATGCAAAGAGCCTTTGGCGGTGCTGGCGGTCTTGGTGGGGGTCTTGGTGGGTTTGGTGGTGCTGGCGCTGGTAGTGCTGGTACAAACTCGGGATTCCCTGCACCAGGAGCTGCCACGAATACTGAAGCTGAACGTTCGACTGAGTCTAGTAATAATAATACCAACCCTAATAATGCTGCTGGGGCTGCTGGGGCTCAAAATCCATTCGCTGCTATTTTCCCTAACGGAGCTCCTCAAAACCCATTCAGTCTATTTGGTCAGCCTCCAGCAAACAGTGCTGGTAATGCTGGTGCTGGTGCTGGTGCTGGTGCTGGTGCTGGCGCTAATCCATTTTTCAACCCAGAAATGTTATCGTCATTGCTAGGAGGCGCTGGTGGTGCCGGATTAGGTGCAGGAGCAGGCGCAGCCGCTCAAAATGATACTAGACCACCAGAAGAAAGATATGAACAGCAGCTTAGACAGCTCAACGATATGGGCTTTACTGATTTTGATAGAAACGTGACAGCATTAAGAAGAAGCGGGGGTAGTGTCCAAGGAGCAATTGATGCTCTTTTGGGTGGTTCTATTTGATCGTCTGAAAAATGATAATCAAATGGTCGTTCTTCCTGAATTAATTTTTTTTTTCTTCTCCTGTTTTACTTCTGTATTTCGCTTATATACTTGCCCTATAACTATAGTATAGTCATATACCAACTTTGTGATAATTGTAACTAGTTATTATAGGTTTTTTTTTATTTATGAGGTTTCATTTCATTTGTTCATTAATTCTGTTCTTTCTATGCACTAAATTATTTTCCCCTCTGATTTTTTCTGTTCCCTTTTAAGTCGTAACTATTTGATTAATCCATTACAAAGGTTATTGAAAAATCTCTCTGACTTTTCTCCTGGCATAAATTCAATTTAAAATTACCTTTAATAACAAGGTCTGTGCAACAAATAACTATGTATTTATGAATGAAAAAATATGTGGCAAATAAGCTATAAAAGAAAGACTATATAACAACAAGCAAGCAACATCAAGAGCACAAATCTAACACAAATCTTTGATAAAAATGAAATAAACAAAAAAAAAATAAAAAAAAATAAAAATTTAAGCAACCAGATCAACTGCTTGGCTCATCAGGCAGTCTCTCCCTTTCTTTCTGTATGATAATTTCCTGGCTAAGTAACAGCCTCAACTCATTGGTAATCTCATAAGCTTCAGGTAATGTGGTTGGCTCATTCCTTCTTCTTCCTTGTTGATTTTGCTTGATAGTATCCAACCGCAACAGATTCAATCTATCATTCAATGTGCCTCGATCAATAATCTCCACCATTTTTCTAAATCTTAAAAACAACAATTCTGCCCTAACTAGTAAGTCATCTTTGTCCATAGTTAAGCTCAAGTCATTCATATAACGCAAAACCTCATCAAATCTTGACAAGTGCTGAAGTATAATCTTTTCATGTTTAGATAAGATTGCGAGTGCAAAAAACAAGTGAAACTGGGATGAATAGTAGTCGGTAAGAAACACTTCCCATAATTTAATAATATCATCGAATGTAAATTCTCGCTTGAACCATACTAAAAGCATACGGAAAAAGAAAAACAAATTAATAGAATCGCATCTTTCCAAATGAAGAAATAATTTAGGAAGCATCAAAGATACTAATTGATTTAAAGTTTCCATTTGAATCTTCATTCCGCTTTGATCTTTGAGAAAATTGCGTTCCATACGATCCATAAATTTCACAAAGCACCAAAATGAAATACTCTTGTCTTGAAAAATGTAATATAATACCGAAAGCAAGTCACACATTCCTTGGACATATCCTAAGTTTTCATTGTATTGATTATAAGTGAGTAAAATTTCTCTCAAGTTTTGCAAATGAGGATTGGTAATTTTTGTAACATTAAAATCGTCATCTTCAGTTGGATCATCCTTCTTTTCCTTATAAATGTGAATATGTCTATCATTTCTGTTGACATCCTTCTCTATTCTGAACTTTTGATCTTTCCAATAGGAGTTAGTCTGTAACTCTTCGTTATCTTGCCATTTGGACAAAAAGACGTTATAATCATCAGACAAAGTTTTCAATATTTGCTTTCTTTCAAAAGCAGAACTGTCCCAAGGATACACTCCAAGCAAAAATAACCATGCCTCAGGTCTCACTGCTGGTGACATTCCGCCATGGAAAATTCTCTCTTTAACCTCGGTGACTGTTAAAGAAAGTCTTCCAGCATTGTCAAAAAATGAATCCCATTCGATTTTGGAAACTTCCTTTCTGCGTTGTGCTTTCTCAATCTCCAAGGGACTCAATGTGTCCACTGATTCAATCCCAAGTTCCAGATTAAGCAAGTTTCTATAACTGTCATCCAAAACATACTTCTTTTTATTTTTTTCTGCTTCTTCTTGAATGCTCAATGCCCATTTGGCCAAATAAACATGAGCACTATCGAAATCATCGTTAATACGTTTCACCTCCGGTCTGGCGAGCAATTTTTTGACAGGAGCAGGACTTTCATTGATAGCAGTATTGACATTATTTTTAGCTAGTTGTGAGATTTTGGCTAGTGATTCAAGGATTGTCCATTTGGCGCCATTCAACAATTTGTTCAAGTTTTCTGTCGGATTTACTGCTGGTTTATCCTCTTTTACATTCAATGGTGCAAACGCTCTTCTGTCATCCGAGTCTGGATTGATTAAGTAAACGGACTGTTCTAAGCTTGATTTTTCAACCACACAGTAATGATGCAACACATCAAAGAATTGATCACCACCATAAAATAATTCACCAGGATTATTTGACGAAAAAGGGTTGAAATCTTTGTTTTTTTGGTTTTGTTGTTTCAACGTGCTAGGAGATTCGTCATCATGAAAAAACAACACTGGTAATTTTTCATATGCGGTTCTTGAATGAATAATGATTGAACCCCACCACCAACCGAGGTTAGGAGTTCTGGATTGAATAGAGTATATGTTAGAAATTTTCAAAGAAAACCCATAAGAACCAAGACCTGCAACTGTTGATTTCTTTATAAAAAAACCGCTAGTTCTTCTCTTTATTGACGCGCTGCCTCCAAGCAATTGTCTTTGTTTGTTTTCTTCTTGCTGCTTGACATATAATCGTTTATCCTGAGACAAGTTTTTCAATTCTGGTTCCTCGACATTGGTCTTGATGTCGCACTGCTCAAAAATAGCCAATTCCGATGCGTCAATGGTATATTCCGGAGTCCAAGAAATGTAAATGTCTTTGTTGGTACTATTATGTTCTTTAGAAAGGGATAGTACCCCGGCAATGTTGTCTTTTTTATTTTTTGATGGATGTACGTAAACTTTTAATTTGGCCCAAAGAAGCTTGACTTTGCCCGGAGGATAAATCTCCTCAAAATCGCTGCCAGCGCTTCCCTTGCTTGAAGATTTTGACCTGCCTGACAGTGGTCTTGAAGATAATGGCCTTTCATTAACAGGAGACCCCGGGGTAGAAGACTCTGGTGTTGATACTTCAGAGCCTGAATCATGAGAAATCTTGCTTGTGATGGGTTGCTGAGTACTGCCTTCATCTGATAGAGTAGCAGAATTAACGGAAGTTGATGCTGCGATGCCTTCGGGCTCAAGCTTCGCTTTGCTACTTTGGTTATCGGCAGACATTATAGTCAATTAAATTGGCTGCAATCGTTAATCAAACTATGGGGAAGAATATTTTCCGATTCTTGCAAGGCTCGTGTTGCTAAACAGAGTTCTCTATTCCTATGTCTCTTCTTAAATAAAAAGACATGCAATGAATGAATAGCAAATCAAAGAAAAGAGATGCGATGGGCATTGCCGATATAAAAAACGGCACGCCGCTTGCCCTTCAAATTAGCCATGTGATTGATTCCCGGAACCCATCTGCGGATACACGCTGTCAAGATAAAGACACTACCTACATAAAAAGCAACCCAAGCACCCAAAACATCCCGTTTACACATCGAAATCGTCGACTGTACGCAATAGAATATTATCAAATACGTATATATGTATTGATGAAGATAATAAGAGTTATCAATGCGCACCGACTTTTTTTTGAGAGCTAAAGAAAAAAGAACGGTAAAAAAAAAAAGAAGTAAAAAGATCCTAAAAACAAAATGAAAATTAAAGAAAAAAAAAATAAAGATAAAACTAAAAACTAGTAGACAATAAAGAAAAATATAAAAAGAATCATTTCTAATAATAAAAAAACAATCATTACAACCACCTGGATTCCGTTGATTAACCCTTTCACCTTTTTTTTTTTTTGCAAGTTCTTTTTTATTAGTTTATCGCTTAAATGTAATCCTCATCACTGTCGTAATATTCATCATCTTCGTCGTCCCCCACCAAATGTTCGAAGTTGACCTTGTAACGCAACAAAGCACCTACACCACCAAAACCTCTGACGAACTGAGCACCTTCAGAAGTGCTGTCAGAAACAAACTCCAACTTAGCACCAAAACTCTTGTAGTTTTCTGCAAGCCACTCAATCAATGGTTGTTCGTCAATGATTTCCATTTCAGTGCCGGTCTTCTTATCAATCAAGTATTCTTTGTTTTCTTTTTCACCTTCTCTTGGAGGATTATTAAATCTAATAACTTCATCACCTTCTGAGTCTCTCAATGTATATCTGATGGTTTCCAAATTTTCATGGATAATAACAATTTCACAAGAACCTAAGTCCAATGCTTTCAAAGTATCATCAATACCGTAACAGAATTTGCCAGTGTCCTGGGCAATTTCTTCATAATATTTATCCAACAATTTCTTTTCTTGAACAAATTTAACGTTGGTCAAAGTTTCGGCAGAAAGTTCAATAGCTTGATTGAAACCGTTTTCACCACCATAAGAAACATCGACAATCTTAATAATCTTGGACTGCAATCTGTTGTCAAACATATCGGATTTGGACAATTCGGTCTTGAAGTCAGCGGAACCGGCCAAAACTAACCCATTAACATTCACCTTATCTTGAGTGATAAAGTTCTGAACTGCCACTTCCGTAACTTTTCTAACGTAATTATGTCTTTTTTCTTCTCTTAATCTAGAGAAACGAACAGCAGATTGACCACCTCTACCGTGCTTTTTAGGCAAATCGACAGTAAATTTGTGCAAGATTTCTCTGGTGTTACCTGACAAAGTACCAAATAAGGCACCATTACCATCCATGACAATAAAACCGTATTTTTCATCGGAGTCCAACAATTCACTAAGAGCTTCAGTATGGAACTTATTGTCACACAAGTACAAAGAGGTGTTGATTGGCTTGAATGGTTCAAAATCAATATTCAATTTCTTTTCCTTACCTTCATCAGTGATCACGTCACCACAGTAGATAACCAAACCATTAGGTGGCACCTTGTTGTACAACTTCAATTTTTGCTGAGTGGAAGTGATGGCAGACAACACGGACAATCTGTTAACACGAGATTTGATGTTAGAGGCAGTACCATATTCATCAGTCAACATCTTGTTCAAAATAGAAATTTGGCCCTTTGGAGGAACAATCAAACTGATCATGGAGGTACCATTACCTCTGGCGGATTCTAAACGCTTAATAAGCTTTTTGACCTTCCAGATCTCAATGTTCTTTTCAGCTTCTGTGTCTTCCATGATGAGTTTCTGTTCTTCTTTATATATCCAATAAACCTGGTAAAGGTGCGTTGTCGTATCAAAGGAGGGACGGTTGCTGTGCTCTACACCGACGGCTGAAGGTTTAAATTCGCTTGAAACTTCTGCTGCTTTTGGCCAGAGTAAGAGAACGGCCAGAAACAAAAAAGTAAAAAAAAAAAATTTTTTCGCACCCAGAAAACTCGATGTTACCCTATCGTCATGTGATGCTATATTGGATCAGTATAGCGACAAGGCTACATACACACTGCCATAGATGTGCTGCCACCAGATGATATGTCAAACTCTGTTGACGAACTTATAGATTTGAAAGATCTTGATTTTAGAGTGCTGAGGGTGTCAAGGTTACTTGATTTGCGCTGTGGTTATGTATTCTGCTTCAGACTCATAGTTGTACAGTGCATTTCTTGAAGACTGTGCGGATTTTCAAACTTGGATTTTTTTAACATCACATAAAGGTTTATCACAAGGGTAATGCTAAGAATACGACCAAGAGAGCTCACAGTACCTGCGTTAGGTCGCTTTAAGGCTCTCAAAAGGTGCTATAAAGTGCTTTCAATCGAAACTTCTTGTGATGATACATGTGTAGCTCTTATTGATAGACCGCAGGACACAAACGAACCATCATCTCCACCTTCTCGACCAGTAGTCATTGATCATCTTAAAAAGACACTCAACTCAACAACTGATGGCGGAGTTATTCCCATAAAAGCCCACCTTCATCATCAAAGATCATTAGCACCTCTTGTTAGAGAAATTTGCAAAAAGCATGGCATTGGCCCGCAAAATCCACCGGACTTGGTTTGCGTTACTAGAGGTCCCGGAATGCCAGGCTGCTTGACTGTTGGTCTTGAAGTTGCCAAAGGATTGGCCGCTGCTTGGAGTCGACCATTAGTTGGCGTCCATCATATGCTTGGTCATTTACTTATTTCAAGGCTCCAATGCAAAGGGCAGAGCGGCAGTCCTCCGCAGTTTCCGTTTCTAAGCTTACTTGTTAGTGGTGGTCATACTATTCTAGTGTACTCTAAAAGCGTATTAGAGCATGAGATACTAGCAGAGACTATTGATATAGCTGCAGGCGATTCTTTGGATAAATGTGCCAGAGTTATTGGCATGCAAGGTGTTATGTTGGGGAAAGAATTGGAGCAATTTGTGTTCTCGAACGTTAGTGGCAGTGAAGCTTTATCGAAATCAGTAAATGAATATGAAGCACAGTTGAAAAAAAATCCTGATTTTGCATTAATGGACTTGCCAAACCCTTTAAGAAACAAAACTGGAAGAGTTAATCTTTTAGCTTTTTCTTTTGCTCCTTTCATCACTGCAGTTAAAACATCGCTTGAAAAATATCACTGCAATGACATCAACAATATGACATTGTCGAAGCGGAAACTTATTGGCTACCAAATACAAACAGCAATTTTCCAACATATTACTGACAAGATAAAAACTGCGCTTGAGGTACACAAGGGCAAACTCGAAGGAGTCAAAGATTTTGTTTGCTCTGGCGGGGTAGGCTCTAGCAAATTGTTGAAGAAAATGCTACAGGACCAGTTAGGCTCTACTCCGAATAGTGCAGGCAAGGTTTCTATTGAAAAGTTCCATTTTCCTGAACCAGCACTTTGCACAGACAACGCAATTATGATTGGATGGGCTGGTATTGAATTGTGGGAGTCAGCAAAACTATACACTGATCTTAATGAAGGGTTGCCGGTGAGGAAATGGCCATTGAATCATATTCTTGGAGTTGATGGCTGGGTTAACCGCTCTTAAATTACCAGCAACTGTATCTGCAGCATAGAATGATAAAAACTGTATTATAGTGCATGTAAATAACTAAACAACTAAATTAAATGATTTTTTTGGGTAAATGAAACACAAGCACGTAAGATAAATACTGGAAAGTGTATGGAGAAGTTTACGATGGGAGTGTATAAAAAGATGCAAAAAGGGCTCATTAGTTATTAGAAATAACATATAGAATAGGGGTCGAATAAAATCAAACAGTTAACGAAGTATAAAAAATAATAAGAATAATTATAATTAAGTACAATTAAAATAGAAATAACATGGGACATAAGCATAACTTTGAATAATTTCGCTTGCCATTAGACCAGAATTTCAATGCTGCGGACTAAAATACTGGCTTTATGGTGAGAGAATTAAAAGAAATGGATGCCAAAAAGAATTGAACAAAGTGTTTCTGTCAGAAACAGACATGTTGATAATTTGAAAAATTGAATCTTGTGTAGTTATTGGAGAACTTACAACAAGAAAGCAGCCAAAGCAAAAACACCAGCGACGGAACCGACAGCGGCACCTCTAACAGCAGCACCAGAAGAGATTTCAGTGTTGTTGCTGGAAATGTTGTGGACAGGAGTGCTGAGAGCAGCAGAAGATTCTGGAACGGAAGAAACTGGGGCAGAAGATTCTGGAGCAGAGGTAGCTGGAACGGAGGATTCAGCAATTGGGGTAGAGGCAGAAGAGATAGCGATTGGAGCAGAAGATGGAACTGGAACAGTGCTGTTAAGGGAAGTAGCAGCAGATTCTGGGCAGTAGGTGGTGTAGGAAGTAGAAACTTCAGTGGTGGTGAGGGAAACAACGGTGACGTTAGACATTTTTGCAGATTAGAATATTAGTTATTAGTTATTAGTTATTAGCGAGCGAATAAGTTGGTTTGATTAGAGAATGATAATAGAAGGATATAAAGGAAAGTATGTTCTTGTTTCAAGGGAAAGCGCAGAAGGGCTGTTTTTATATGTTTTGAAGAGCCATGATGGGAATTGAGAACTTGTGTGTGTGTGTGTGTGTGTGTGTGTGTGTGTGCCATGGACAGGAAGAGTCCAAGGGTAGTGGTTTCGCAAGAGGCTAGCGCATGTTAGCCGCGTGCGTCTGCGTGTCTCAGAAAAAACGCGGATTACAGTTAGAGTTTTGTGTTTCTATCTTTTTGTCCGCGTCCACTTTATTGGATACTTTCCACTTTAACGAAGATTTCGCTAGAGAAGCTCAGTTATCCAACTACCAACTATTAATCTGGCAGAAAATAACTTTATTGTGTACTTTGAACCAGTTGAACCCGTTCAACTCTCTCAACACTATAGGCGTACTTCAGTGTTTTTGGAGTATAAAAAACAACGAGAAACGCAATTGGCGTTACAACATTAAATGCTTGGTGATTTAGCTGTACGGATAATTCGCAACTAACGCAGCATTGCAAGAGCAGTTTTCATGGTACATGGTTAGTTCCTAATTTAGCCGATTCGTGGCCAAAAAACTTGGCTTATTCGCCCCGACTTCCAGCTTTGGTGTTTATTATTTCCCAATCTGGATGTTGAGCGTTGACGGTTGTCTTAACTTTGCTCATTTGGCCGATCAGGAATAATTATTTCAGGGAAAACCGTAGTAACTGTGGATCGGCTTTTACAGCTTTTCTCTAATAAAAAAACAGCCGTGGCAAAAGACAGTGAGCCAATAATGATGCTAGCTCCACAGAGCAGCTACTTGCCCCAACGCTGTCAAGGATGCCAATTATGCACACAGTAAAAAACAAGGGTCTAGATTTCTAGATAGTTGCAGCCACACTCGTCCGCTAATTTCTTGTTTTTGAAATAAAATTTGCATGAAAAATCCAAATCTACAAAGTTTTAACATCAAAATGCTTTATTTCTGTTTTCTGATTGCCGAAGAATACCTCCCATTCTTTTTACCGATGGAGGGCACTATCAATAAAGTCTCTCTGCCTTTTCACCGTTATTATACTGTTGTATCTTCCACAACTTGAAACGTTTCCAGGCCTGGCTCCATTGTGAATTTAGGTATTTTGGTGACTTTAAAGGAGGAGCTCACTTGACTCGCAAGCACCTGTACAAAAGCAAGCACCAAGTAGCCGAATTGGGAAGCCCATCAGGTTCCTTTTTTATATTTTCTGCTTCGATTGATTCTTTTTTCACTTTTATATTTTCAGCACGTCACAAACACGCAGGTCGTAGAACTTTGTGTTCGGTAGTTTTCATCTTAAATCACTCGTTGGCCTGAAAAATACTCAAAGAACAATAGGAGGCCCATGTGTCCCATGTATCCTGAGTACGCACGCGTGTCGCACTGAAGGTCTCAGGATCAAAATCGAGTACCAGAAAATCAGCACATACAAAAAATTCTTTAATCAGTACGTATACCCCTATTCTCCCTACCCCAAGTGGAAACTTATCTGCTCGCGAATTTCTAAAATGACAGTAAGCTGTGTTGGGGCCCCGATTTCCCCTGGTTGTGTAGACATAAAAGCATAATAAACGGTTCTGGTATATGGCGCTTCCAAGCAGCGCTGTTGTAGTAAAATGCATTCTTCTGGCTGCTGTATTGGAGAAAGCTAGGCCTGCGAATAGATTTAAAAATTTTGATACCATTTTCTTAAATGCCCATATAGAGTCTGGAAAAAAAATTCAATAGACACTATATTATGAAGACTGCTGATGACATATCCTTACTACAAAGATATTTGTCTGTTGATGTACAAGATAAGTCCAGTCACAACATTTCATACGCTGTGTGAAGCTTACCTTTGCTGGCGCCATAAGAGTTTGAGTTATTTTCTTTATATCTTTATCAAATCAGTTTCCTAGAAAGTACCAAAAGTTCACCCTCGCAAAGTTCATACTAGCCCAAAAAGCCTAGTTTTGAACGATTTCTGAAAAGTAAGGCGATTGGTATCTTCTGAAGGATTGATTGTCTTGAAGAACTATTTTCCAAATTTTGATCTCGAGTTGCCGCTTTTCAAATTGGTCGACTTGCAAAGTTGTAATAGAAGCGCTACTGATGTATACTGTGTTGAGATCATTGACTCAGTCAAAACCTCAAAAAAGAATATAAAAATAAAAAAACGCAGTAACCTTTTAACCAGCATCATGGCTAGTATGGATGGGGGCACTTACGCTGGGAATATATCAAATACCTTAATGGGAGATCTTCAACAAGGAAATACCACACTTTGGAACTTTTGCTTTTTTTAATTGATTGAAAAACACAATTACACTTATATTTATTTATCAAACAGCATATATGTTATTTATGGCTCTGTTACATCTGCGCGAATCTATTTGCTGTTGATTCTGCTTCCGATACTGCAATTTGCATAGAGCGGCCCTTACTACACAGTTTGATTTCTTTGTCTTAAGCAAAGTCTTCTAACTCATATCAAAATAAGACAAGTATCATTTGATGGACTGGAGCACCTGCCATCATCGATCAATTTTAACTGAGTCCATTTACGCTTCTTGTACATATGTTTTCGTGTGAAGCCGCCAGCCAAACCATGGAAACAGAGCGTATTCTGGCGCGGAAAAACACAACAAGTCCGCGCTAAAAGCAGGGTAGTGAAAGCTTTTGCCGCGCGGAAAGTGCGCGCGCAGTTTTCTAAAAATCAATTACATAGCGCGAAGCACCTTATTGCAGAGGAGGATCTAGCCACAAATTGTTATAGCGTTTTTATCAAAACAATATAGTTGCTTTCTCAATTTCATTTAATAGAGTGTCATTGGGTCATATATTTCAAATATCATCTTTGAAGTCATTTGAATAAATCAATATCTACTTGTTATTCGTCTTGTGGAAGTGAATTATTTTAATCATATACACAAAGGAACCAAGAACGCACATACACAACAAAATTTCAAAAGAATATATACAAGTTAGCACAGGCGTATTGTAATTTGCATTTAATTCCAATAATTGAACATCCAATTATCAAGGTATCGACGAAATGTCTTACAGTGACTCTGACCTATCGTCTATATCCAGTGAACATGAAGAAGGCTACAAGAAGCACTTCAATAGTGAAGATATGAATTCTGAAGATTTTGATGTGGAAGATGATGAAGAAGAAGTCGAAGTTGAAGATGGAGATGATGTTGATGGTGAAGGTGAAGGTGAAGTTGAATTAGAAGAAGGTTACGAGGATAATGATGATGAGGAAGAAGGCGACGATGCTGGTGAAGAAGAGATAGAAGAAGTGGGAGATGAAGAAATAGGGGTTGAAGGCGAGGACGAAGAAGGAGAAGACGAAGAAGAAGAAGAAGAAGAAGAAGATGATGATGATGATGGTGATGATGATGAAGAGGGAGAAGAAGATGAAGAGGGAGAGGATGTCGATGAGGAAGGTGAAGGAGGGGAAGATGAAGAAGTCGATGATGAAGGTGAAGAGGAGGCTGAACATGCAGAGCCTGCGGAAGCTCTGCAGGAAGTTGCTAATGAAGAAGACGAAGAAGATGATGATATAGAGGCAGAAGCAGATGCGGATGCAGACGCGGATGCAGATGAGGACGAGGAAGATGAAGAGGAAGATGAAGAAGAACCCGAAGAAGAAGACTACCAAGCTTATGAAGATGAAGAAGAAGACGAGAATGCAAACCAATTACTTCAGGATGACGATGATGATGATGATGTGGTGCTACCAAATGAAGATGAAGTTGTACAGGACGATGATGATGATGGGTCTGTGGCGCCTGAAGATGAAAGTCCTACAAAAGCTGGTCAAAAAGGCTCCAATTTTAAACTCAAACTAAGTGTTGGAGGAAAGAAGTTCAAAGGCTTAGATTCAGAAGACGACTATTCTTCTTCAGCATCGGTGACATCTACAGCAGCATCTAGAAAAAAGCAGAAACGTGGTGGTAAGTCTACGGGTAGTCCTTCAAAAACTGAACAGAGAAAAAGAGCTGTATCTTCTACTGCTACGCCGCCAGCATTAATGGCGTCTGGGAGAGGTAGGAGAACTCGAGCACAACCTGTCAGCTACAAAGAGGTCGATGAACAAGATCTTGACAGTGCACAAGGGTACGATGATGAAGCGGAAGAAGATGATGATGATTTGGGCGTTCCTGACACAGATGAAGTGGTGGATGATGATGACGACGATGACTTTGAGAACTATTCTTCAGGCACCCCAGATCTAACGAAGATGACCGAAAGACAGCGACGCAAATATTTGGACGAAACCAATGTTGAAAGCGGTGATGAAGATACTGCTAGCTTATCCATTCCTACTGGGCGTGCCGCAACTGATCGAATGCCAACAATTCTCGGTAGTAGTGGTAACAACAGTTTTGTTGCCTTGTCCAACGATATCAGAAAAAAGAAGATGCTTAGTGAAGAGGAGCAGCAGCTCAGAAGATTAGAAATGGCTCGAAGAAGAAAGAACTTGAATGAGAAAAAGCTAGAAGAAGAGAAACGAGACACTTTAAATAAATTGTTGAAAAAACGAGCCAAGAAAGTGAGAGACATCAAAACACTTAATAAAGAAGAAGAGGAAGAGGATGCCAGAGCAAAGAAAAAACCTAGAAGGCCGACATTGCAGCATCCTGCATTGTTCAGATGGGTTAGTAATAAAGAAGGCTTTAAGTTGAACATTCCAGACCGAAAAGTCGAATTATTTGATTGAGACTTGTATGAAGGATTGCTTTATATTTTCTTCCTTTTTGTGGTGCTGGTGCATTTCGTTTTTGCATTCCTACTCTATTTTTAAATTTTTGGGCTCTTTGTCAGTTTCATTTCATGATGTATATTATTTTACAATAAACCGTACTTTTATTCGCGTTCTCCCCTAAAATGGGTTCCTTTTTGATCTTATTTCCCGAAAGCCAACATGTATGTCCAACACTGAGACAGTCATGCCCCCTTCGAAGGCGTAAAGAAATGATCGCCATGCGCAATTTGCACAATGGACAGCCGTGATGAGACACAGCCGCTCCTAGCCAATGAGCGCTCACCCAGATGTCAGCGACACTTTGAGCAACATGAGTAAATGGTTAATAATGCATCAGAGATTAGTATTAATAGCTTCTAGAGGGATCAGGCGTCCATAATATAAAGCCGTAAATTAGACTACATGTAAGTGCAAGTGCCACATAAACTCCATATTTATAGGACGAAACCAAACACAGACATAATAAAATGATAAATTCAAAAAAGGGGCAAAAAAAAAAAAAAAAAAAAAAAAAAAGAAAAACGGTATCTATCGTGCTTTGATTCGCTTTAGAGCAAATGCCGCGGCTTTTTTTCTCTTGCAAGAGACGGATATTTTGTCGAAGAGCATTGAATAGTATTGATGTAGCTACCATATGCTTAGACAAGAAAACTAACAATGAGTAAACATTAGCTGACAAACGACAAATGGGAAGCCGCATCAGAAACAGCGTCAGCATACTCTGACAGTAGCAAATTTTTTGATTTGAAATAACAATGATTGAGGTAGGTGCGCTAATTGTAAGTAATTAGACCAGATCTTCTGCCCCTCGCTCATAGTGCGTTAACTGGTTTACTCCAAGTCGCGCTCGAAGAACAGAAGGTCGGTCCATTTCAGCTCTCCAGTTACGCGAAATGATCTCTGCTGTTTGTGTGTATGCAACGGGTATTGTGGTATAAGTAAGTTAGTTGGTATAAGCTAACAAAACAAAACCCAGCTGGAATTACTATAGTTGCACGTACGTACCTTCAAGCTGGGAAATCCCTTTTCGGTAGGTTATCACGACCATTCGTTAGCAGTATGGTGGTGAGTGTCAATGGCAATGCCGCCCGGCAGCTGAAAAAATCACTGGCCATTTTTCGGGCAGCTGTCCACATTCCGAGACTTCCTTCTAAAAACTTCATTAAAGTCAACAGGTTTATTAGTTATTACTTTTTTTTCTTTTTTTTGAGAAAATTGTTGTTCAATTAGTTCATCAATGTTTTATGCTTGAGTGTTTCTTGTACGGCCTGTTCGGCTCGCCTTTTCGAGGTCTCTTTTTTTTTTTTTTTTGTTTTTTTTTTTTTTTTACTTTTTGCCTCGTTGCAGCGCAGGCACTGCGCAGTAACTACTAAGTACTTATAAGTACTTAATTAATTCTTATTATGCGCAAGAACTCAGCTTTGAGCTGTAACTTTAGCTGCACGATCCTCCATAATTGTTAGTATATGCGGTATTCCCTAAAACTGGGCTATCACATAGTAGGTACTACAGCGCAGCAGCGCAGCGGTCGCTGCTAGCATGCAGTTGACTCGGTCCCTCAGGGAAAGAAATGGCGATTTTAGTGGCATCAACAATAGATAAGATTGTTAATCACCACTGGTTGGCTTGTTTGGCTGCTAATAAAATGATTGATTGTCTAATGTATGTTTGCCTTTGATCTCAAAATTTGTTTACTTTTATTTTTTTTTTTTTTTTCTTCTTCCTCCTCTTCTTCTTCTTCTTCAATGTCCAATAATTAATGCGTCGCCCGACGATCCAGGTAGGTCTTCCGGCGTATAAGTACTTTTGGTCTTCTCCGAGGAATTAATAGATCACGTCAAGAAAAAAAAATTTTCTCCTCTTCTTTTATGGAATGTGATGAGGATTTTGGCATTTTTTTAAATCAAATTCTATTAAGGACCGTTAATAAAGAAGTCAATTGCTAATTCTTCTACTTTAAACAACGTACCTCCACACCCATACCACAAACGCGCACAAATATACGCACGAAAAGAAACAAAAATGTCCATAGATGTTGCGGACTCTGCCTCAAAAAGCATACGGGAAGAGCCAAATAAGGACAAGAGCATAACAAAAGTCAGCACCCATGACATTGAGCCTCCATATTTTCCACATTCCGGCAGCAATAACGAAAGTGACTCTGATTCACGAGAAAATGTTTTCCGAGAAGATAGAACTCGACTCAAGGCTAGCTTAAAAGAGCGCCATTTGCAAATTATTGCTCTTGTGGGGGTTTTTGGCACCGGGATCTTCCTCAGTAGCGGCGGTGTGCTTCATACAACAGGCCCTGCAGGCATGTTGATTGCCTATACCGTGGTGGCTATTGTGGTTGGATTGAACCAAATTGCTCTTGCTGAAGTAGCCGCATTAATGCCAACAACTTCCTCGGTGGTGCGCCATTTAGAGCATTTTGTGGATCCCGCATGGGGCTTCACTTTTGGCTGGCTTGAAGTGTGGTCGTGTATCATGCCAAGCGAAATCATTGCCGGGGCGGTGATTGTGGGGTTCTGGACAGACGTCAACGAGGCAGTTTGGATCACCATCATTATTGTTCTCATTATTGCTTTTAATTCGTGGAACGTCAGGTTTTATGGTGAGGTGGAGTATATTTTTGGCATAATTAAAATTTGTCTTTTGATTGGCTTGATGATTACTTCGCTAGTGATAACCTGTGGAGGAGGTCCAGATCACAAGGCAATCGGGTTCAAATACTGGCATGATCCGGGACCGTTCAATGGAATTATTGCCAAAGGCAATTTGGGCAAGTTTATTGCATTTTGGAAAGCATTGAATGGGGTTGTGTATTCCTATGGTGGGGTGCAAAACGCTGCTAACATGGCCGGTGAAGTAGCCAATCCAAGATTATCAGTGTTCAAGGCATGCAAACGGGTTTTCTATAGAGTCACAACCTTGATGTTGCTTACTGTTTTCTTTTTAACCATAATTGTCAAATCTAATGACAAGCGAATTGCTAGTTCCAACGGAAATGCTGAGTCGTCACCGTTTGTGATTGCCATCAACAACGCGGGCATCAAAGTGCTTCCACACATCATCAATGCGGGCGTCTTGACCAGTGCATTCAGTGCCGCCAACATCTCACTTGCCGCTGGCGCTAGAAATTTGTTTGCCTTGGCTATCAAGAACCAAGCTCCCAAGCTATTCCTCAAAACCAACAAACGTGGGCTTCCTTACAACGGTGTCATTTTCATTGCCCTTTTCACACCGCTCTCGTACATGAACTTGCAAAGTGGCGCCGCGAACGTCTTCAACTGGTGCCAAAATTTGATCTCAGCGCGCCTCTTGCTAAATTGGATTCTAATCAGTGTTAACCACATTTCACTTATGAGGGCAATGAAGGCACAGGGAATCCCACGGAGCAAACTTCCTCACACCGTACCCTTTGCACCAGCGGCAGCCTGGATCTCGGGAATCGCATCGGTAATTTTGTTATTGACTGGCGGGTTCACCAATTTTATCCATGGTCATTTTGACATCAGCTCATTCTTTAGCGCTTATTTTATTATTCCTTTGGCCGGTGGGTTGTACTCTTTTTGGAAGTTCTTTATGAAGACCAGATACTGGCGCCCAGAAGAGGTCCAATTGGCAGCATTGTTCAAAGACGTGGAAGACCATCCAGAGACACCACCAAAGAGGAAGAGTTGGAACTTTTTTTCTTTCCTTTGGGATTGATATGCTAGTCAAGATTGAAAATTACTTACGTTGAGCGCATAGCAGATGATCTAGCATATACGAATCTCCCATATTCAGTTCTCATTTCACTTTTATTTTCTTCGCAATATATAGATAGAGTTTGCTTTGTTTTCTTCATTTGTTGTTCTTTTGCATAGTTAGGGTTCTTTTATTTTGTTTGCTATAGAGCCGTCATACACATATACTGTTTGAAGTTTGAAGTTTTTTTGTTTTTTTGTTTTTTTGTTTGTTTGTTTGTTTGTTTGTTTTCAAGACGTCATAACAAGATATTCTGTACATAGAATTTAAGTTAGATCTGCTGTTTCTCTACATGCTACATAACCAGTAAGTATTACAAAGTATTCTTTCTTTGATGACTTAGCAAGATTTTTTGACTTCAATAGCTCATCTGAGCGCTTACTCTTTCCATTATACCTTATATTATTCGATTAGTTCTCATATTTCCGCTCTCTGCTCTCTGCTCTCTGCTCTTACTCTGCCAAATCTCCGCGGGTCGACTGAATCAGCACTGGCGTTAAAACAGCAACCCCTGTCGGGGCGCGTAACCCAACGGTGCGTTGTGTGACGATAAGGACTGATGAATAGCTCGCAAATCCAACGGACTTTGTAGATGGAACAGGTTACTCTTTGCAAGCGCAGCAAACATTCCATTCACTCAGTCAGTCACACTCAGAAGATACCCTTTGGTTATTACCTGTTTCCGCTGTTGTTCCTCTTGCTTTCTTTCTTTGGTAAAGTAACACTAGAATAGATATAGAATATACCAAATACAAAAATGCCACCTGTGAAGATTGATAGCAAAGAGGCCGCTGCTGCCTTGCTCGACAAGTACGACAACTTCCTTTTCGACTGTGACGGGGTGTTGTGGCTTGGGGACCACTTGTTGCCAAAAGTCGTTGAGACCCTCCACTTCTTGAAATCCAAGGGCAAGAAGCTCATTTTTGTCACCAATAACTCAACCAAATCCCGCGACAACTACTTGCAGAAATTCGCCAAGTTTGGGGTACAAGGTATTAACAAGAACGAGATCTTTGGCTCATCGTACGCCACCGCAGTGTACTTGGATAAAGTCGTGAACTTTGACAAGGCCAACAAAAAGGTATGGGTTTGTGGTGGTCAAGGTATCCACGATGAGCTTGCGGAAGTGGGCATCCAGTCGATTGGCGGTACTGATCCAGGATTGGACGAACAATTCAGCGACGACTCCAAGTACTTGAACCTCGATCCTCTGGTCGGAGCTGTGGTGACAGGACTTGACCGCACCATCAATTACCACCGTTTGGCAGTGACGTTGCAGTACTTGCTCAACCCTGAAGTGCTCTTTGTGGCCACTAATCTGGACTCCACCTTCCCTAGCCATGGACGTATCTTGCCAGGAGCTGGTTCGATTGTCGAGCTGGTGGCGACCTCTGCAGGACGCCGTCCAGCAGTGTGTGGTAAGCCAAATTTGAACTTGCTTAGCGCCATCACTGCCGAGCACCCAGACTTGAAACCAGAGCGCACTGTCATGGTAGGCGATAGACTCAACACTGACATCAAATTTGGACACGACGGCGGTATGGGCAGTTTGTTGGTGTTGACTGGTATTGAAAAGGAAAGCGAGGTTGTCAAGCAGGACGCCGCGCCGCTCTACTACGCCTCCAAGTTGGGCGACTTGTACGAGTTACTCCACTGATTGAGTTAGGTGTGAATTGGATTCGTGCAGTATATCTCAGAGATATGACATTTCTACTAGGACAGATTCACATCAAAACGAGCAGTCGCAACTCACATCATGTCAATCAGCATAGCGCCGGCGCGGTTCCCGGCAGCGGGTGGGGGCACGACGCTGGATTATGAATAGGATCGCCAACATTAGTAGGCAGCAAATGCCAGCACTTATTTACCGTCCAGCACCATAACATAAATAGAAGTTAATTTAACGTTTAACTTGACAAGTCTGCTATGGTTTGCATAAGCTGTTAATTAGTATTCAGGCTCAAAGCGGCGTAAGAGCATATAGTTGTAGGTTGTATACATTGTCCTCCTCTGGACACTGTCTCCGCGCTTCCCTCGCCCCGACCGCAGCGGGTTTTCCCAAGACAGCACGCGATTTGTAGGAGAAAGTCTGCGTGAGCAAGCCTTTTAACTATGGAAACAGACGCTGTCTGGTCACTCGGTCTTGTCATTCAGTTGACGAGCAGTACGAATAGTAGTCTTCGGGAGAAGATGAGTGCACTGCAGCATTATCATGACAGCGTCATGGGGAAACACAGCGCCTATGCGTAGATACAAATCACACACTGTAGAGCATAGCGTTATGATCCACTGCCCCCTAGTCAGCAGACCGCTGCCGTTGCACTCTATTGCGTAGGTGCGTACAACATAATTAATTAGTGGCGGTCTGGGCACCTGTCTTTTTCTTCTCCAGATTTCCTCTTAATTTCCTGTCTTTTGTGATTCCAACCGAGTCGTCTTTTCTCTACTCCTTATAACCTTCTTTTCTTTTTTCAGTTATACCTCCATTTTTTATTTTATTTTTCTCTCTCTTTCCTCTTTTATATATCCCTCTTCTTTTCTCCCCTTTTTTTTTTTTTTTTTTTTTTTTTTGAAAAAAACTCTCTTGTTCCTTGGTGCCCTTCTGCATATTACTCTTCTCATCAGTTGGGTTGCTCTCGGATCTCATAGTCCCAAGCCCAACTTGTCATCACGATGCCTGTTTACACCAATAGCGTACGTATATTGCCTGCCTTTTTCATTGCGACATTAATGCCTGCTTACAGATTGCATTCATTACTTCTGTTGTGCTCAATTACTAACCCCCCGCCCTAGATCCTGGACTCGAAGATCTGTGTTATACTGTATGTGTTTTTGTGATTGTTTTTAGGCAATGTTAAAGCCTCAATTTTTTCTCGCAAACATTTCAAGCATAAAATACTAACCTCGCTCACTGTAGAACCGGGTTGCCAGCTAGAGGTAAAACTCTCATTGCGCAAAAAGGTATGTTTTCTGAAACTTGGTGTTGATTTTCATTGCGGGTGTTCCTCATTTGCGTCTTGTGTTTCTTTTTGCATGTGTGCTATTTTTTTTTTTTTTTTCTTTCGACACCCCTACTAACAGCACCATTACAGTCGTGAGATACTTATCATGGCTTTCTATCAAAGCAAAATCGTTTAGTTATGATGACTACAGAAGAAAAGCTATTGCTGATTTGAAAATCGATTCGGATGCTAACAACTTGAGAGCATCTTATGAGGGCCGCAAAGTATGGGTTTCCTCCGCTATCAACGACATGTTAGAATGGTTCGAACTGGAAGACGGCGTGGTTGGGGTATTGGATGGTAGCAACCATTTCAAAGCACAGAGAGAGCTGATTGAAGCAGTTTGTCGAAAAAACAACATCAAGCCTCTTTTCTTGGAAAGTTGGTTCGATAAAGATGATTTGATTAGTAGCAATATTCTCGATGTCAACACCAATTCGCCTGATTACGTTAAGCAGGATCCTGAAAAGGCAAGGCAGGATATAATAAGACGCATTGGTATTTATGAAAAAGATTACGAAACCTTGGCGACTACCACTGACGCTGACAAAACCTTCATTAAGCTTATCAACATTCACGAAAGCGTCATTATCAACCGAATTGAATCTTACTTGCAAAGCAGGATTGTGTATTACTTGATGAATTTTCACATTAAACCAAGAACAATATGGCTATCTAGACACGGCGAATCAATGTACAATTTGGAAGGGAAAATTGGCGGCGATGCTGACTTGTCTGAAAGAGGCTTCAGATATGCACAAACGCTCCCTTCGATCGTTAAAAAATTAGTTGGTCCTGATGAGCAGTTGACGGTGTGGATTTCTACATTGAAGAGAACGTATCAAACCGCACAGTATTTACCATACAAGAAACTACAATGGAAAGCATTGGATGAATTGGACGCAGGTATTTGTGATGGTTTGACGTACGAAGAGATTGAGAAACAATACCCTGAAGATTTCAAAGCTAGAGACGAGAACAAATACCAATACAGATACAGAGGAGGTGAATCTTATAAAGATGTGGTAACCAGACTAGAGCCAGTGATTATGGAGTTGGAAAGACAAGAAAACATATTGATAATTACTCACCAAGCAGTGTTGAGATGCATATATGCATACTTTATGAATGTGCCTCAGGAAGAAAGTCCTTGGATGTCAATTCCATTGCACACGGTAATCAAATTAGAACCAAGAGCGTACGATACTCTCGTAAGCAGGATCAAGGCAGACATCCCAGCTGTCAGTACATACAAAGAAAAGGGTACGAGTCAATTGGGGGAGTCAAGTACTGACTTGTCAAACGTTTCAAGGAATATTATTACTAATGCCAAAATTCAATCTATTTTATAAATGAAGGAAGGCAATTCTGCCCCCAATGCTATGGTTATTGATTCTTCTTTTTCTTTTTCTTTGTAACAACATTACAACTTCACTTTACTTTATTATTCTGATCTTGATAGTTTTCTTTATATTTATTCATTATTTAATTTAATTTTTCTTTTCTTTATTTTTTTTTTTTTTTTTTATTATTAACTTTTTTCTGTCTTCTTTCTTCAGTTGTGCTTTAGGTAAGATCATTCTATCTCTGAGATTCTCTTTTATGTTTTCTTTCTAGCTGCTACTTTGTTAACGCTGGCTCTTTTGTTGTTTTTGTTTTTTCTATTTTTTTTTTCTGTTTTTTTTTGTTTTTTGTTTTTTGATATATTTTCTTTCTTTAAAAACCTTTTCAGAGGCAAATATCCTTAAGTTTCCTCGTGAATTGAAACAAAAAAAAAAAAAAAAAAAAAAAAAAAAAAGACAACAAAAAAAACTTTATTTGCTACATTGGAATTCTTATTATCTGTGTGTGTAGGTTATTTTTGTTTCTTAGGTCCGAGAGAAGCGATATTCAGCAAATACAGCATTTCTATAAAAATTTCAGCTTTCGCATGGCTGCGTGGCTGGTGACTCAAACAACATTTGCTGGAAGTAATCGCAACTGCAGTACCACGACCTCAAATCGCAATGCACTAGCTCATAGTCAACAATATCGTTTCTTTTGATCTTTTTGCGAAGTCTCAAGCCATCTCCATTATTCGATGATGTGTATATCATAATAAGGCGGCAGTACTATCCCAGCTTTTCGCATTTACAACAAAAGTCTCCTTTTACATAACTTTTGACTCATCTTGCGTTGCGTTGCCTATTCAATATCTTCGTTTTCTACTTGCCTTCTGTTCAAGGAGCCGTTTGGTATTTCGATCCAGCTATCCTCGATTCCTATATTGTTGTTATAATATATGTTATATCATATAATTTCATCTATGTAAACCCAAAATGTGTTATTTTGCTTTGTTTGTTTTTTCCCTGTGTGAAGCCGTAAAATATAAAACTCATGAAAATATTGAAAACAGAAATAAATAAACAAATGGAAAAAAAAAAAAAAAAAGGGGTGAAAACCTGCCGAGAAAAAAAAAATAAAAGAGTAAAAAAAAGTTCAACGCGAACCACGGGAATTGCCAAAATCACTATTCGCTCAGTTTCAGTCTATTTCTTTCCCTGGTTATACTTTTTCCTTTTCTCCAATGCGTAATGGAAACTCTTGTACAACCCAGCAGTAAAGATACCTTTCACTGATTGCACAATGCTAGGATACAACACAGTTTGCTCCAATGCTTTCAACAAATTATAATGCAAATCTGCGTCACTAGCCACTGCTAATGCGAACTGTGTAGGCACATAATCCAGCAATTCATCATACTCATATATGCTCATGTCGGTATTCAACAGAGTTGGTCTAAAGGCGAGTTGACTTTGTCTGCGGTTCAAATTATGGAATGAAGTGGTGATTTTAAAAATGTCATGGATTTGAGGTTTGCCGCTGCCATCAAGGACTGCAGGGGTGCGGGTGTCTGTGGTTTTACTGTAGGTGATATGGCTGCCTAGTTTTGTAGCGTAAAGTTTGTAAAGACGTTGCTTGAAATCAAAAGGAAGGTTTTCAATCAAATAAGCACGATGAGCATTAGAGTCATTAACTTTGAAAGACCCATCTTGAGCAGTTTTATTGGTGGTGGTAAATTGAATGAAATCGTCATTGGCAAAAATATCAACCAATGGGGCATACAATTCTTGAAATTCGTTGAATTGGCCATTCACAATGTTGGTGATTTTCTTTGGAGATTCACCGCCAATTTTGGTTCTAATGTCGCCCTGGTAACTCAAGCTTGTGATTTTCTCAAAGAGCTGATCTATAGTGAACGAATCCGTAGCAGCGGATGGTGAAGACGAGGTCAATAATAATAATGACAAAGCAGTGGCGTTTCTAAGATTTTCTTGGTTGATAAATCTGACTCTGGCATCGTCCTTTAATATCTTCACTGGCTTGTGCAAGCGCCCGGCAAGATACAAGTTATTCCAATTCAACAAATCGTTAAGGACTTTTTCCATGGAAACCACGCCATACTTTACCAAAGAGTTATTGATCTCAACATTTGGATTAAAGTAAACGCCTGGTCCAATGTCTTGAACTTTGTTCACCGTGCCAGATCCGAATTTTTTCAAAAACGAGTAATGGTCATTATGCTTGTTCAAATTCAATGAATGGAAATGGTCCGGGAAAGTCGTGGCCATAATCAAATCGGTTTGAGTTTGCTTGTTTGGATCGTTATTAGCCTGTTTAAAAACACTGGATCCATAAGCAAAACAATACTTGATTGGAGTATTTCTGAAACTGCCCAATATGTCCTTAAGTTTAGTCTGAGTATTCGGATCTTTCAATTTGATATTTTGGTTTAATCCGAAATTGAGAGGTAAATAATTGAAATTCTTAAAATCCAAAAAGGACTTGTTGGATTTGTTCTGCAAGAGATAGTTTTTCAACTTGTAAGAAGTGTCCAATGGAGAGACTTTGGAAGTCAAATATGTGGATTCCAACGAGTTTAATGAGATGCGCTCGTATTTCTTGTAAGCGTTTTCTAATAGTGACAAATCTAGCTGATCTTTAGTAGAGTTGAAGGAGCCAGCGCCGCCAGCAGCAGTAGGCCCATTGCTTCGCTTGGGATTGGCAGACTTCGAGCGGCCAGCAGCCGGTGCTGGTCTATTCGTAGCGGAAGATGAGGAGGAGTGTCTTTGAGACTTTGATTTTGCGTTGGCGCTGGGATATCTGCCATCGGGGTTAGGCATACCACCATGGTTTTTCTTTGACAATTCAACGCTATTGTCGTTATTGAGGTGCACGGAATAGCGGAACCTAGCCGCCGTTATACTAGAAAAAGTTCTGATGGGGATATTGTGAGTTCTTAACATTGTGAAGTGAGGGTTGATAATAATAAAAGTAGAAGTAGACAACAACAAAAAAAAAAAAGATATAAAAAAGAATGTGTTAGAAGAAGCAGAACTTGAAGTGGAAGTATAAAAGAGCAGAGAGGAAAAAAAAAAAAAAGGACGAGCAGCGATATTAAAGGCGGTTGAAAACTGGGGACGGAAGAAGAGGCGGGAACACTTGCATAGTTAACCAGTCTACCGTAATGCGGCAAGCCAGAGACAAAAACTGAGGGAAAATGCGCGGTCAGCGCTGACTCAGCAGAAATATGACCACGGTCACATGACATGGCCCTTGCGGCAGCTTCTGGGCCTCCACCAGGGCACATATTCTCTGAATCTAGAACACAGAGCAATAGCAGGCAGCCAACCACAGCTCGCTTTCTGCTACCTCAGCGCATATGTGCCCTGGGCGCATGTGTTGTGTGCACTTGCTCTGGCCAGGAAGAGAGCCTTCTCTGCCGCAGTGACAGCAGCAGTCTGCCAGCATCAGGCGGCCTTAGGCCACTTGCGGGACTGTACAGACAAAGAAACAAGCAACAAACAACACAAAGCAAAAACAACTATTTGTAGCCGCCCACAGCTCCTCTCCATCCATTGATAAACAAGCTCTTTCAAATATACTCAGGTAATGACGTCTGAATGTCTTCGGGCAGCCCTTTTTTTTTCTTTGTAGACAAAGTAAAGAAGCAACTGCGAAACGGAGACAGAATATTGCGCATTGTAAAGCGCACCATGTTCAAGTCATGAATCATGGCTGATTGCATCGCAACAAAGTTCACTCACTAGCTGGCGGTGTTTAGTGTTTAAGCCATGTCATATATGGACACGTATATGTGTATGGTATACCAGAACGGCCAAAAATTGGTAATTAGACTTGAGTCTACTTTGCTCGGTTATCTCTTTAAGTTCTTTTTGACGTTTAAGTCGTAATGTAGTAACCACTCACACGATGAAGAAAGAAAATAGAGTTATATAACAGGTGAACCAACGTTTTTACAGCTAGTTAAAAAAGCAGTTATCGTGAAATTTATCAGCAGTTTCTTTAACAAATCCTGTTCAAAGATAAAATATGTAAATAAAAATAAAGCATTAAGACTAGGAGTCTTTAAAACGGTGGGAGGATAAAAAGTCTCTCGGGGGTGATTCGAACACCCGATATCCAGATTAATGTTTACATTACAGTCTGGCGCCTTAAACCAACTTGGCCACCGAGAGGATTATGACTTTTTGGCGAACATTTTCCTTCATTGTGTTCACATTCATGATCAGTCGGCGTCGTGTTCCTTTTAACTTGTGTATATAGTGATGGGCGGAATAAAGGATAAGCCGATATGCCCATCGATAACGATAATAACCATACAAATACGCGTTTAAAAGCACTTAGTAGCGAACTACCCCTTTTAAACACAACAGACTTTCATGAAAATGGGACAATAAATGCTATTTGTGCTCCAAAATACTTTTGTTTCCGATACTGTGTGACAATAAAAATGTAAATATCTGACGAAAATTGAGTTCTAGACCTTTATATCGACGTACAAATACGTCATATTATTTACTCAATATCTTTTCTTTAATCTTCTATTTGATTCTACAATATGCTCATTTCACATAATTCAGTATTTGGTATGAGACATATTGTGTATTCACTACTATTAATAGCTCAACGCTAATTTGTGTTGTATTCAGTCTGATTATTATTTATATACGGTTCAACCCAACATTATTATATATTTATTACTATTTAGTTATATTAGAAATACAAGGCTTTTACAATCAAATAATGGACTCTAAAGATACAAAAGACTCCCAAGTCCGGAAATATCCATTAATTTTAACTAATACAAATGGCATTTTCACTTATTAAGGCTTCCTCTGTATCCTAACAACTGAACTGTAATGTATATACTATACAGATATGTTTATAAGATTATCTATTAATTATATAACAATAAAAAATTAATCTTGTGTATGAAAAAAAAAAAGAACAAAATAAAAAATGAAAAAATAAACACTAAAAACTAATCTGGGTTTAGATCTGGATTTGGTTTAGGGTTTGGGTTGGATCTGTTTCTAAACTTGAAGCCGTAATTGGTTATTGACCATGTCCGTGTTTATTTCATGATTGGTTGCTAAAATACCAACAACAAAAAAAGTAAAATAAAACAACTGAATGAATAAAGCTTTTGCCCAGCATACTGTTATAACATACTTACTCACAGAACAATGGCCATTGAAATGTTCAAAAAGAAAACCAAAATGGTAAAAGCCATTGCTAGGTTACAATTTAGCGAAACCGAAATACTCTAGAGCAGAAAAGGGATTAAATTCAAAAGGTATCATTAAACATAAACTATTTCTGGAAGCTGAAAAAAATTTTTTCGACAGAGTATCTAGAAATATTAAAAGCTGATGAGAAAACACCGACAGTAGCCCAGGTGGAAAAAATAAATTTTGATAATTTAGCACTCAATAATACAAAGAAAATTTATCCACCACCACCTATCTCAAAACGATACCTAAATACATCTTTCCATCACAGAAGTAAAAAGGAACAAATGACAATCTATGAAGCACAAGCCCCCAAACATGTCCGGTACTGATACGGTAGAACATATATTGTTTTTAGCTCAGGACTACTAAACGAACAAAAGAAGGTTTAAGTGAATATTGCAAGTTTCATAGTACAGACCTCAGGCAGAACGTAGCAATTTACACCACAAAATTATAAAAAGTCCAATTTCCAGAAGCTATTGAATAGTTTCAACAATACTACATTGCTTACATAAAAATTAGTAGTATATCCAACTCGCCGTCATACAATAATGCTCCAAATTGACGTTACTCAATTCTTTTTTCTAAATCTAGATCAGTTCCGAAGGTATAACAATTACACAATTGTAAACAGCCGTTACAATTAGTTATTTCAAACATTAGAAGCAATTGAGAAAAAACAATACAGACAGCTTCTTTTAGTTTCTAATAAAGCTCTAAAACTCCTATATCATTTTTATAAGTATTTTATCATACCCAACGTCTAAATTTACCATATTCATAACATAAAAAGTTATAGAAAAAGTTTTTCCGATATCTTGGTACGCCCTTTTGCGGTTATATTGTTAAATTAATACACTAGTATTTGTGTTTAAAAGATAAAAAGACCAAAAAAAAATTATTGAAAGAGAAAAAAAAATTGTTTCAGTTTTTCCGTCTTCTTTACTATATTTTTCAATGCTAGCTCAGAACCCATCATTATTAATAGCTCAAACTAAAAATATTTGTCCTGTTTGGTCTGATTTATTTATATATGGTTTAACGTGGACTGATTGGGAGATCAAGCAATAGTGTATTATTTTTGTACAGATAACTAGGACAAACAGAGAACACTGTGGGAGTATAGTGACTAGAGCTACTACTAATACCTGAGGATAACGCCTCTGAGCAGTACTGGTTCGGTTAGTCTCTCCTTCAGTAGTGAAGGAAAGTAAGTTTAGTTACGTAGTAGCCTACTTGAGTAAGGAAATATATCGCTAAATAAAATCAGTCTTCTTTTTCAACTAAATAAGCTATTTCATTTCTCTCTCATTTTCCTCATGTGGTGAAAACGTCTCATTGCATCTTTGATGTTAGCTGCCTTAGTAAGCACGTGTCCGTCTGTCCCTCTCTCTGGTCCTGGTATGCAATTTACCTGCAAAGGAAATAATGCGTGATGAACGGTATAGGTGGTATAATTCCAACATCAAGTCTCCGGTTTTTTTTTCTTTTTTTCACACACGAGCTTGTTTTATTATATCTATATATTTGATAGAAAATACAAACTTATACACTTATCTATATGGTAAATACAGTACAGTTCAACTGTAGGTGACGAACATTGAGTTCTAGATCTACAGATCGACGTACGAACACGTCATATTATTTACTTAATATTTTTCTATCATTTTCTATCATTTTCTACAATATGCACATTTCACATAATACAATATTTGGTATGAGACATATTGCGTATTTACCACTATTAATAGCTCAAAGCTAATATGTGTTTTATTCGGTCTGATTATTATTTATATACGGTTCAACCCAATATTGTTATATATTTTTTTACTATTTGGCTATATTAAAAATACAAGGCTTTTACAATCAAATAATGGACTCTAAAGATACAAAAGACATCCAAGTCCGGAAGTAGGCTTACTTAATCAAGACATTATCGCTTGATCTACCAATCAGCCTTACTACAGGGGAACTTATATAAGTGAAAACCCCGTTAGCGTTAGTTAGAATTTAATGGATCAGTTGGATTTGAAATATCAAGTAGTTGTCGACCTGGATTAATTCTCGTGTATCACTAGATGGAAGGATGAGGCTGTCCCAGCTCAATTCCTTATTTATATGTAACTTTTTCCATAATGCTTGTGCTACTACACATTCAACCAAAAAGTGCTCCATTTGTTTGTTGATAGCATCTTCGTATGAGTGCTGTTTGTATTTTTTACGTGGTAAATCTTCGGAGCACCACTTACATTCCTCACCTTGGAATTTGAAATTCTCGACTCCGAGGTGGAATGTGTGTATATTTTCAAAGCAGCCAGGGCGTTTAAACTTTTGTTTGTTTAGCATTTGCCAGAATGTTTGACACTCTTTATTTTTTTTTTTTTCACAGACAATTTATTGTTGGTTTTTTTTACACACAGACTGATCAAGAATGCGAACACAATAAAGGAAATTGTTTGAAACAAAATCAATAACTCCGATATAGTGTAACGGCTAGCACGGTTCGCTTTCACCGAGCAAACCCGGGTTCGACTCCCGGTATCGGAATATTTTTTGCATTATTGGTCTAATACTACTTAGACAGTGGCAGTCGGCCTCATCGATTACCCTTCGTTAAAAAATATTTTTTTTTTTCTTTCTAGTGCATCTAAAACAGTAAAATTTTTTTTCTTATTTCATGCAGTAACTAAAGGAGCCATATCTTTGTTTTGAATATACCAGTTTAAAAGGAACCCAAATTGCGGAAAATAGTATCAGGCACAATGGTTAGTGTTGTTGATAGAAAGAGAAAGATAAGCAACAACGTAGCAGGTAGCGAGTCAGACTCAGATTCAGATGCTGAGTTGGAACAGCTCATCAAGCAAGAAGAAGGCATTTCTGATAATGAGGATGATGCGAATGATTCAGAAAGTGAGTCTGCTGATGATGAGGACGAACTAGACAGCGATCCGGAATATATCACTGATGCCATATCAAATATAAGAATTCGCTCATTGTCGAATTCTACCAATAATAGTGAAGACAATCTTCCATCTTTGAAAGAAGGCGAGGTTTTGTCCGAGTTTGCAGATGGTACCACTAGAATAATTAGACCAGAAATTGATCCAGTTTACGACAGTGATGATAGTGACAAGGAGGAAGCTAATACTATTGGTAACATTCCTTTGTCTCTTTATGACGAAATGCCACATATTGGTTACGATATCAATGGTAGAAGAATTATGAGACCTGCAAAGGACAGTGCATTAGACCAGTTATTAGAATCCATTGATTTACCAGAAGGATGGACTGGTTTGTTGGACAAAAACACCGGCTCGTCATTGAATTTGACTTCCGAGGAGTTAGAGCTTATCAAGAAGATTCAAAAGAATGAAAACCCAGATGAAAGTGTGGATCCATATGAACCAACTATTGAATGGTTTACCTCTCAAAAGGAAATTATGCCATTAACAGCTGTCCCAGAACCAAAGAGAAGATTTGTGCCTTCTAAACATGAAGCCAAGAGAATTATGAAAATTGTTAGAGCTATTAGAGATGGAAGAATTATTCCACCTGAACAGTTGAAAAAACAAAAAGAAGAAGATGAAGAAAAGTTGAACTACGATTTGTGGGAGGATGCACCAGATACTCACGAAGACCATATAATGACACTCAGAGCGCCTAAAATGGCTCCACCAACTAACGACGAGAGTTATAATCCACCAGAAGAATATTTGCTCACAGAAGAAGAGCAGAAAGAATGGGAGAAGTTAGATCCAATGGATCGTGAGAAAAATTACATTCCAAAAAGATTTGGGGCTTTGAGAAAAGTTCCTGGTTACAAAGAATCTGTGCGTGAAAGATTTGAAAGATCTTTAGATTTGTACTTAGCTCCAAGAGTTCGTCACAATAAATTGAACATTGATCCAGATTCTTTGATTCCAGACTTACCATCTCCAAAAGACCTTAGACCATTTCCAATTAGATGCTCAGTGGTCTACAAAGGTCACAATGGTAAGATTAGAAGTATTTCTATTGACCCACTTGGTCTTTGGCTTGCTACTGGCTCTGACGATGGTTCAGTAATTGTTTGGGAAATATTGACTGGTCGACAGGTATGGAAAACGCAATTAGTGGATGTGGAAGAAAACAATAATGATGATCATATTGAGGCTGTTGAATGGAATCCAGATTCTGAATGTGGTATCTTAGCCGTGACGGTAGGTGAAAACATTTATTTAATTGTTCCTCCAATCTTTGGATTTGACATTGAAAATAATGGTTATTTGAAGATTGAACAAGGTTATGGTTACGAAAAGAATGGTAATGTTGCTGCAACTAAGAATATAGAAGTCAGCGATTCTGAGGAAGAATCTGAAGAAGAAGAAGAAAAGCCAAAAAATCACAAGAAGCAACCAGCTAATGCTGAAAAGAAAAAGATCGTTTCCAAATGGTTGAAACCTACTGCCAAGCAACAAGCACAAGGCATATCATTAATTATCCAGTGCCGTAAAACTATAAAGAAGCTCTCATGGCACCGTAAAGGTGACTACTTTGTCACTACGTCTCCAAATTCAGGAAATGTCTCTATTCTTATACATCAAGTCTCTAAGCATTTGTCTCAATCTCCATTCAAGAAGTCTAAGGGTATTATGATGGATGCTAAATTCCACCCATTCAAGCCACAACTTTTTGTTGCTTCTCAAAGATACATCAAAATTTACGATTTATCTCAACAAGTGCTTGTGAAAAAGTTACTTCCTGGTGCTAGATGGATTAACAGTTTTGATATTCATGCTAGAGGCGATAATGTGGTTGTTTCTTCATTCGATAAGAAAGTTCTTTGGCATGATTTGGATCTTTCTAGTACTCCATATAAGATCTTGAGATATCATGAAAAGGCAGTTAGATCGATACAGTTTCACAAAGGTGGTTTGCCATTGTGGGCATCAAGCAGTGATGATGGTACTATTCATGTGTTTCATGGTATGGTGTATGATGATTTGATGACCAACCCATTATTGGTTCCTTTAAAAAAATTGACTGGTCACAAAATAATAAACAACTTGGGTGTATTAGATGTTGTTTGGCATCCTAAGGAAGCATGGTTGTTCAGTAGTGGCGCTGATGGTTGTGCAAGACTCTGGACTACATGATTTTACAGCATATATATATATATATATATAGACTTTGATCGATATTTAACAGCATTAACTTTTTGTTACTTTCAGTTCTTACTTTTTTTTCTCCTCAATATATCTTGATCTGTACATTAAATCTGATATTTTTGAGTTTAACTGTGAGTTTAGTTGAAAATAATGTATAACAGACGAAAGTGATTGAAATACGTCTTAGTGATTGTCTAGACACATCACTAATTTGCTCTACTTGATATGCCTGCATAGTACATGCTGAAAAGTTCAATGCAAAGAGGAGCATATGTGCTTGATAAGTTGTAATGTGATGCAGCAGTAGAAGATAGTATATTAATTTTACTGGCCAAGCCAGAAACTAATGTCTGGAAGTAGCTCGAATGCCATGTTGAGTTTTATGGCCCTTTTAGATGCTCCCTTATGCAACCCGTGATGAAATATCGTCGGCGGACTCCAAAAATTTTTATACACAACTTTCTCGTAATGCATTAACCGCCTAGTTGCATACTTTGAAAATGCGTAGTAAGCCAAGGAGAAAGAGTTCAGCATCATCACGAAACTTTGATTTGCGAACCAAAGTAAAACCGCAATATTTAAGCGAACTATTAAAATATTAAAGAGGTCGTCCATGACTTATTCCAGCAGTGTGGTCACCACGACCTACATGCAAAACTTGAAAAGGCGCTTGAATCAAAGAGCGGACCTCGAAGAATTGGAATTATCAAATACTGACCTTTTGCAAGCAATATCTCAAAACCAAATAGACCTAATATCTTTCTTGGAAAACTCCATAGTGACAAACAATGCATACTATTGCAAAAAGTTTCTTCAGCAACTCATTGGAAACCTTGAACAGCAACAGGATGTGTTGATTTCTAGAGACGAGAATTTTGACATGGAAGAACTTTACAACCTTTACATATCGCTCATGCCAGTACGTCCTAAGCCTGCTTCTGAGCCCGAGATAATAAAGTATCCACTAATAGTTGATACTATCGCCAAGAAAGATAATGATAGTAACCATTTAACTGCGGTTGGGGATATCTTGACTAAAGAAACACCAAAAATGCTCAATGGATTTGGTAGTACTGGGTTCAGAACGTGGGCTGCCTGTTTGTATTTGGCAGAATACTTGTGCAAAAATTTCGACCTGGTGTTGAGGGATTTGTTTATTCAAAAGGAGAAGCATGCGCACCACGATCAGCAGCAGAACAGTGATAAAGACAGCAAGATCAAAGTTTTGGAGCTAGGTGCGGGCACCGGGTTGTTGAGCATGACTTTGTGCAAGAACTTCCATGACAAAATCAGTGAGCTTATAGTCACCGATGGTTCAGAGGACGTGCTTGAACTCCTTAGAGAAAATTTGCAGCTTAATGGCATTTCAGAAAATGAAGACAACAATACCAGCCCAAGCGTTAGGCTTCGAACCCTCTGGTGGGGTAAAGATCCAGTTCCTAAAAACGACATAGTATTTGCTGCGGATGTCACTTATGACTCCAGCGCATTACCATACCTCACGAAGACACTCGCTGAATCTCTTGAACAAAATCCTGACACTTTGGCATTTGTTTCTTGTACGATTCGTAACGACAAGACAATCAAGGAGTTTGAAGATTTTTTGGACAAATTGAATGTTAGCTATGAGGCTATTGCGGAAGTTGAAGATCCTAATGCGCTTAACAAAAATGGAGAAACCCTTGTATTCCATCATAAAAGAGAGCCAGAGATACGGATTTATAAATTGAGAAAATTACATTAGTCAGAAACCATTTTGAATTAAAAACCATACCAAAAACCAAAACTGTAAATTATTACCGATTAGTATCACCATTGCTTGTGCTATGTCCGCGAGATAAAATTCTTATGTACAACTATATATATGACAAAATTTTCAGCTAGATGTGCTGGTAGAGATAGTTTGGTAAAAATATATACAAAAATTCTATATAAGTCTTAGGTTTATCTAGATCACTTATACAAAGGCAAAAGCCAATTATTATTACTATAAAGACTCTAAACTAGCCTAAATAAGTTCTTAGCATTGCTAGCCGTTTGACTGTCTTTCACTTAGTATAGATGATTCAAGGCACGCTTCAAATATAAACGAAGACTTAAGCTATCACACCACAATTTTAACTTACTTGAAACTACTAGAACCAATTATAAAATTTTACTATCGAATATTCA
Source organism: Saccharomycopsis fibuligera x Saccharomycopsis cf. fibuligera (assembly GCA_001936135.1). NCBI lineage: Eukaryota > Fungi > Ascomycota > Saccharomycetes > Ascoideales > Saccharomycopsidaceae > Saccharomycopsis > Saccharomycopsis fibuligera x Saccharomycopsis cf. fibuligera. Next base: position 3,221,839 of record CP012809.1, on the reverse strand, counting down.
TTAACGTTTTTCTTTTGAAACAATGAGGGAAAAAAAATAATTAATAATCCAGTTATATGTTTACTAGTTTACTTTTTTTTTATATATTTTTATGCTATATAATATTTATCCAAGCAGATCTTTTGAAGGTGAAAGTTGGAGCATTAATTGGCAACTTTAAAGTGGGGTGAGGAGAAGAAACAAACTTAGAAAGTAGAAACGAAACTTTCAGTAGCTTTCTTCAATTGAGCCAAAGAGTCGTCAGACAATTTACCTTCGGTTCTGATAGTTTCCAACAAACCAGCTTCAGAAGATTTCAAGTAAGCCAAGAATTCTTCTTCGAATTTACCAATTTGGTTGACTGGGACATTGTCCAAGAAACCGTTAACACCAGCGTAAATCAATGGGACTTGTTCTTCAGCAGCCAATGGGGAGTATTGTTTTTGTTTCAATAATTGGGTCAATCTTTCACCTCTAGCCAAGGTTTGTTTGGTAGATGGGTCCAAATCAGAACCGAATTGAGCGAAGGCAGCGACTTCTCTGTATTGAGCCAAGAAAAGTTTCAAAGAACCAGCAACTTGTTTCATGGCTTTAACTTGAGCAGCAGAACCGACACGGGAAACGGACAAACCGACGTTAATAGCTGGTCTGATACCCTTGTAGAACAATTCAGCTTCCAAGAAAATTTGACCATCAGTAATGGAAATGACGTTAGTTGGGATATAAGCGGAGACATCACCACCTTGAGTTTCAATGACTGGCAAAGCGGTCAAAGAACCACCACCCAAAGATTCGTTCATCTTAGCAGCTCTTTCCAACAATCTAGAGTGCAAGTAGAAAACATCACCTGGGTAAGCTTCTCTTCCTGGTGGACGTCTCAACAACAAGGACAATTGACGGTAAGCAACAGCTTGTTTGGACAAATCGTCGTAAATAATCAAAGCGTGTTTACCGTTGTCTCTAAACCATTCACCAATAGCACAACCAGTGAAAGGAGCCAAGTATTGCAATGGAGCGGCTTCAGAAGCAGTAGCAGCAACAATAATGGAGTAGTTAAGAGCGTCATGTTGTTCCAAAGTTTGGACAAATTGAGCAACAGTAGATCTCTTTTGACCAACAGCAACGTAAACACAGTACAATTTCTTGGATTCGTCGCTACCATTGTTCCATCTCTTTTGGTTAAGGATGGTGTCCAAGGCAACAGCGGTTTTACCGGTTTGACGATCACCAATAATCAATTCTCTTTGACCTCTACCGACTGGGACCAAGGCATCAACGGATTTCAAACCAGTTTGCATTGGTTCGAAAACGGATCTTCTTGGCAAAATACCTGGAGCCTTCAATTGAGTTCTAGTACGAGCGACAGTTTCAATTGGGCCCTTACCATCGATTGGGTTACCCAAAGCATCGACAACTCTACCCAACAATTTTGGACCAACAGCAACATCAACAATGCTACCGGTTCTCTTAACAGTTTCACCTTCTTTGACCAATCTGTCAGAACCGAACAAGACAATACCAACTTGACCTGGTTCCAAGTTAAGAGCCATACCCTTAACACCGGAGGCGAATTCAACCAATTCTTCAGCTTGACAGTTGTTCAAACCGAAAACACGGGCAATACCATCACTAGAGAGTTGTTAGTTATTGGACTTGTGATAAAAAAAAATTCAAAAATCAAGGCATGAAAATTTGACACCCAATTAGCTGCGTTTTCTCCGATCTGGCAAATCGGTCCCGGTTAGGAGCCTGCAAAAAATACAGGGTGAAAAATTTCAGCCAATCAAAAACAGAGAAAGAGAGAAGTATTGATAACTTCAAAAATATAGAGATACATACCCAACAGACAAAACTCTACCGGTTTCGTTCAAGTTGGTTTCTTCGGAAACACCTCTGATTTTTTCTTCCAAGATAGAAGAAACTTCAGTTGGTTGAGCTTTGGCGGTAGCGTAACGACGACCGGCAACAACTAAAGCTGGACGAGCCTATTGAAAAAAAGTTAGTAAAATTGAAATTTGACGGTTTAAGTATTTCGATCCCAATTATGTCAATCCAGTTTGTAAAATATTGCAGCTTGAACTTCATGGCATTTGATTGATTGCTGGTGAGGGGTGTACTTCATACTGATTAACTGTCACAGCATTTTTTTACATGAAAGTTAAATGCGATCAATTGAACCAAGATTCGTTGTTTGAAAATACAATTGAATGCTAATCTGAAAGGTAGTGATTGCTCTTGAAGATTAAAATTGAAGATATTCTGTTGATGCTTTTCGTTAACGTTCATTTTTTGTTTTTTTGAATTGTTTGAAATTGAGATATTGGGACCAAATTGCGTTAAATAAACACATACAATTTTAGTCAAAGCAACACGGGAGGTGTTGGCGACAGCGAATCTAGTAGCAGATCTTAAGATTTGTCTGGAGAGCATCTTTGATTTTTACTGAATATTAAGATTTGGAGAAATCTATAAAGATGGATTAGGAGGGAGGTGGGAGAACAGCGGAAGAAAAGTAGCTAGACTGTTAGTTATATAAAAGATGAAAAAAAAAACTTAGGCGGTGGGAAACTCCAGTATCGCGTTGCGTGCCCCGGCTCCACAGAATGCGCTCGATACAATTGGCCGAGAGGACGCCTAATACCCGGACGCAAAACAACACACACCTGGTTATGTGTCATGACATATGGGCAGCAAGAACATGTCACATGGGCTTCACTACACTGCTTATTATCAGATTAGGTAATTGCATATGGAGATTTGCATGCAGTGGGCGCTTAACATAAATAGACTTGACAGGCACAACTGGGGCCTGCCTTTTTTTTTTTAGAGATAAGCGCTTGAGCAGTGCTGTGATAGGCAAATTCTGGCAGGAAACCCAGCAGATATAATTGAACATTAGGGTGGATAGAGCACTTGCTCCGGTAAGCAGGTTTTTGATTCTTTTCTCAGCTATAGTTTATATTTTGAAGTGATGGAAAAGCATATCCGAGTGTCTACATTCGTGGCATAAACAATGCTATTCGAGAAAGCGATATTAGCAGAACGGGAGAAGCAAGAATCAAAGAAGAATAAAAGAAAAACATAAAAATACAAAAAACTCAACAAAATCCAACTCTCAAGAAACCCAATGCAGCAATGATTTGTATAATAAAGAACAGTACGAACAGAAGAAAAAAGAAACAAAACAGAGAAATTGGAAGCGATAGCGCTAGAGAAGCCTCAGAGACTCTTTAAATCCATCTGTGCTTATCCCAAACTGGATCCTGGATAAAACTGGTCAACAACTTGGAGTTTGAAGTTTGAAGCAACGGATGGCCGGCAACAACAGACAAGAACTTCTCCAAGCCTTCTCTTCTTTCTTCTATATTCATATCATCAAATCTATTCTTGGCCAAATAGATCTTTCCCGGGAGCGGAGGGATTACTACTCTGGAAGACTCATTTTGCAACGCAAGGCGGAAGCTTTCAAAATCGGAGTAGCGTCGTCTGACTTTGGAGTATTTTTTCTTGAATGCTGGGATGTTGGTTCGGCATACAATCTCGTAGTCGGTGAACATATTGTTACCATAGCCATGGGTCTGAGCGTTGACAACCTCTATTTCAAGGAAATTCTCTGGTTCTCCATAAATCTCATCAAACGTCTGCTGCTTGAAACGCGGGCCAGCAGCGTTCTGTGATGATGTGCCACTGGAGGCGGCTAAAGTATCTTCGAAAGAGCGGAATGCTCGGTCACTCATAGTGGGGGGAATGCAACAGCTATGGCAAGGGAAAGTAGCAAAAACAATGGCTTTGGATAAAAGTGCCGACAGTGGGCTAAACGCCTGCGTTGGAGTATCTGTGTCGAAGTTGCTGCTGAAAGAACTGAGAAGTGGTGGGACGAGCAAAGAGCTGATACAAGCCGCGAGGGCGGTGAGGTTATAGTCCAGCACCCCTGTATCGCTGGAATCGATCAATACAGGACAGAAGCGATGCGTTGGGGGCCAAGGCAGCATAACCAAAGGAAAGCGTGACGAGTCACATGGGAAGATCGCTGAGACAATTTTCACTAGTGCGGGCGTCGAGTACTTCCTCCCATTCGTCAAATGTTTTTTTTATTTTTTTATTTTTCCCTTCGTTTTCTTCTGGCTCTTTCCTGGCCAATGACATCGAGAGCTCGCTACACACATACTTTTCAACATCTACCGTGTCACTGACATCCACTACTGCTAGCGCGTATTATCTTACCGATCTACATATACACTCACTCAACCTGTCATGAATAACGACAACCCCATTGCCCAGCAGTACGACTACGACCCTTCCTACTTGGCCGACCATGAGCTCTATGTGCAGCTGCAACAGCAGCAACCGGACCAAGATGACCTTCAACAGCAGGACCAAGACCCACAAGACGAGCTCCAGCCGCAGGAGGAAGAGCCCGAAGACAATAGTGGTGCTTTTGCCAATGTGGCTCAGGGGCTTACTGGTCAGTACAAGCGAATGATGATGCAGTATTGGCAAGAGACAATCAATATGATTGAGCGCGAAGACCATGATTTCAAAAATCACCAGCTTCCGTTAGCAAGAATCAAGAAAGTGATGAAAACTGATGAAGCGGTCAGAATGATCAGTGCTGAGGCCCCGATATTGTTTGCCAAAGGCTGTGATATTTTCATTACCGAACTCACCATGAGGGCTTGGATCCATGCTGAAGAAAACAAAAGAAGAACATTGCAGAAATCAGACATTAGCGCTGCTTTGCAGAAATCCGATATGTTTGATTTCTTAATCGATATTGTTCCTCGGGACGAGGAAAAGCCAAAGAGACACAGCACCAGTTCAATGATGCATAGTAATAGCGGCCTTGGTGGCATTGGGAATCCTTCAACCTCCGTGGGCAATGGCTCCACTACGTCTTCCTCCCCAGGTGCCAATAACAACAATAATTACAACCAGTCTTTTTACTCCGAATTAGGGGGTGCGCCAAATGGGCCAATATCAGCAGCATCGGCCACAGAGGCATCAGTGGGAAATAGTGGTCAGCCACCAGTTTCATCACAACAACAACCCCACCAACAACAAATTCTCAATCAACATAACAGCAACCATGGATTGTTAGCTTCATCATCGTCTCAAGGTGAGATCAACAATGCTACCATAGCTAACAACAATAATAGTAGTAGTACTACTAGTAACTTTAACCCCAGAAATGATCACTTGGCTAGTCCAAAGGACATAAGCGCTACACAATCAAAATACAACTCCTATTTGCAACAGTTTAACAACAATCCAAATGCTCACAATACTTCCAATACGTTGAATTCGTTAACGAATCAGACCCTCAGCACTCAACCACCAAACAATGGCATGGAGGACAATAGCAATATCAATGCCAACAACATCAACAACGGTACCGACAATGCAAACGTGCTGATCAAGCAAGATAATCCAGAAAACTTGCCCGTATTGAGCGAAAAAGACTTGAGTAGTGCATATTTGAACCAGCTGTATTACCCACAAGGTTCTCAGCAGCAGCAGCAGCAGCAGCAACCTAAAGCTCAAACTCTACAGCAACAGGCGGCGCACTCCCAACCACCAGAACAACTGCAACAACAGCAATCACACCAGCAGCTTCCTCAACTTCCACAACAACCTCAAGCTAGCCACGATCAAAAACCTTTCCAGCAACAGCATCATCCTTCTTTCGATGAGCAACAGCAGCAACAGCAGCAGCCGCAAATTCCGCCACCATCGGCACAACACTCAGGAAGTTTAGGTTCTGGAAGGGGCTCAGTAGAAGAAGAAGCAGAAGCTCCATCGTTGGATAATTCTACAACACCAATGGTTGGCAATGGGGCAGGAGCTGGTGATTTGAATGGGTATAATTTTTAAAAATGATTGTTCAATTAGAGTTTTTTTTTTTTTTTTTTTTTGTTCTTTTTTCTTTTCATGCGTCCTTGGTGTATTTTCATTCATGAATTTTGTATTTCTTGAGTCATTTTATATTCTTTTTTTTTTTTTTTTTTTTTTTTTTTTTTGTATTTATAGTTGATAAAGTTTTACGTCTGATTTGTTTTCTGTTTTAATAATTCATGTTTTGCGTTTCAACATGTGTAGGCCAGCTATGATATGTACGTCATATCTTACGCGTTTCACAACACTTGGTTGAGTGAGTCTACTAGCACCTGATAGGTATACAAAAGTTAAAAACGCACACAAGTGCTCTATCTAAAATATATTTGACAAAAGAGAAAAGAGTGGATCAAACAAACACTGCATTCTTGAAAAACCAAAGCATAATACAAAATTCGTTGTGACCAGCACAAACTAACTGACATTCAAAATAAAACAGAGTGTTGACCGCTATCTCGAGAAAACAGCTTCACCTGTTTTCAAAGCTGCTCGCTTTTCAAATACTCCAAACACTCAACTAAATTTACAATAATTTCTTCATTGCCCAAATACTTGTACATGCCATTTTTGTTATACTGGCAAAAACTACTCTTCATATTGAATTCTGCTCGCGTACATCCTTGAGCATCAATTAAGAACATCTTATCAAGAGGATATATTGCTCCTCCTAAAGGATCCAATACTTGAAAAAATTTGGCAAAGGTTGCCTTGTCATCGCTCAAGATGGGGAAATTGTAATGATTAGAATTGACGTTGGCCGAGACACCAATGACTTGCAAAGAGTACTTTTTGTAAAGTTCTTCATGACAATTGTCAATCACTTTCAAGTGCGACTGGTTCATTGCACCGTAAAATACTAGTAGTATAGGCCCATTAAAACAATTGTATTTGTTGTAATTTTCTGAGATTATGAATTCTTGATCCAAATGAATAAGCTGGGAATATTGTTCACCGGAGCGCTCAGGAAAAAGTTCCATATTGAAACTGCGTTTGTTGTCAATGAAGAACTTGAACAATTGAGACAAGGTTTTGTCTAAATGCTGTTGATGTTGCGAATTTTGATCTTCACTGCCACCGGCACTGCTGCATGATTGTGATTCGTAGTTTTTGATTAGCTCTGGCTTGGAGGCATGGAGGTTATTCTTTTTCTTCTTCATTGAGAACAGAACAGAACTTTGTTTCAATTTTGGCTCTGGCTTTGCAGGTGAATCAACTATCACATACTGCTCGTAGAGTGAGAGCGGCGCTGCAGCAGTTGCACAACTGTAGAGGTCTGGATCTGAGGCCATAACAAAAGATCTTTTTTTGTTGGCGGATTCAATCATATCTTATTATATTAGCTGATTGAAAACCTGAAATACACCAAACTTTGTCAATCTGACAGGGAAAAGCACTGGCAATGGGCTTTGATTTATGGAAATCTTCTGGATGAATTTGCAGCACAGAAGAAAGATGTAAAAGAAAAAGATAGTGAAAAATAAATTAAATGAATGAATGAATGAATGAGTGTTATGCAATGAAGGGAAATGCGAAAGTGAGGAAAAGCTAGAACAGAGAAAGCCCTGAGAGAACACTGGAGAGTAGCAACAGGAAGAGCTTTAAGCTTTGGCCGGGAATAGAGACCGCGACAGAGAGTGAGTAGACAATTTGGCACTGGGCACTGGAGAGTTGACAGGAACGATGACGATGAGGACTAAAGACAGAAAAAATGCATTAAAAAAAGAAAAAAAGTAAAAAAAAAAATAAAGTCGCGTTTCTCCGCGGAGAACAAAAGCCAAATTCTGAATGTTCGCACAAATGCAACAGCCCCAAAGGACACAGCAGCCGCACACTGGCAAGAATTCAGAGCTTAAAATGACCATTACAGCATGAAAGTGCCAGGTGCAATCATTTGCCCAAGGAAAATGTGAACTCGAAAGCTTTTTCAGCCTAAAGAATTGTCTATATAGTTGACAACATCATTATGGTTACTTTGCGCACTCGGAGCACCACACACACGCCTTCGCAGAAATTCTGGAGCGCCGCAAAGCCAAAAGAATCAGCGGCCATTGCTGCCCCAACATGCCAGTTGATCAACATGATCTGCTTGATATTATCAACAAACAGCAGATCCAGTAAATCATCCTTGGACTAAACTGGACTGTGAAATATCATCAATACCAAAGCACCTTATATCATACCGATAAATACAAAGATGCCCGGCCCACCACCCAGAAACCTCGAGGAGCTTCTCTATCGCATCCTCATGGAGAGCAAGATGTTCCACAACATGGTGAGGAAAGTCTACTGCAAGGTCAACAATATACCCTATCATCAGCATGAGCCCAAAATGAAGACCATAAAGACGACAAACTATGCAATGTGTATGTACATCTGACTTGCTGCCAACTCGTTGATTCACTTATTATGATTCATTTAGTATGATTAACTTACCGAATCAAAGTCCTTACTAGTACTTGCTTATTTTTGTTAACCTTTCATTGTACTAACTTTTTCTTTTTTCAGACCATCCAACACGATTACAAAAGTTCAAGGCTTTTAGAGTATTGTTCTCCGATGAGCTAAGAAAAACTTTCGGTTTCAAATGAGGATTTATTTACCTCTGCTTCTTCTTTTTTTTTTTTTTTTTTTTTTTTTTTTTTGAGTAGCATTAATCTACTATATTAGCGTATTATATTATAGGTGCAGTGCACGTTGCGCTGCTTTGGCAAATAAAGGAGAAACTGTACATATGTTTTTGAAAGACACTGTATTTTTTTAATTGATTATGTAGTGGTCTACTTCTAGTCACAGCTACAGTTAATATGTTCAAATGGTGGGTATAACTCTAAGACAATAAACAAGGATATTACTTCTTCAAGCCGCGATTATAACAAAAGGCCAACTACTGCTATTTATTAAACCCAAAATGTCCTTTTCCGTCGGCTTAGATCCCTTGCCTGATTCAGCAGAGCCTAACACATATATACATCGTGGCACTGCCAAGCTTTATGTGCCAATTGGGCGCATATTTCATGGGCGAATTTCAGTAATAATCGTAAAAGTAGCGCAACATAAAGCATAAATGATATTCTTCTTCCAAGCAATTTACTCTTCAACTATACTTTTGCTGCAATATTTGTATCCCCAAAGGTTTTCTTTCAAAATCACAAATAAAAGCACCATTGCCTTCATATAGTAAGCTATTCAATTTTAAATCTCCGTGCACAATCTTCACTTTTGAAATAAATTTCTTGACGCAATTCCTCTTGTTTAGAATCAGCTTTTAAGAACAATTGCCATCAATTACCAATTAACACCCGGCCTACTGTCCGCTTGGCAAGTTACAGTAGTAGCCATCTGTTCGGGCGTTTGTGTCTTTGGCAAAGACACATGCAACAGCGGGTACCCGCAAACACAAAGCCGGCATGGCATGCATGTCAAGATACCGGCCGGGAGTATCTGAACATGAACGTCAAAGCGGCCATACTATGGTGTTTGAGTGACCAACAAAAATTTACGACGCTGCACATTGAAAGCACTTGTTGGGTTAAAATGATGCATGTATTATAAAATGGATGTTCAATTGGGTTAATATATGTATTTAACGAAAAAACAAAACAAAAACAGAAAACTTAACTAAATGGTATGATATAGTCGCCAAATTACTTTGACTCCTTTTCATACATCTTAGCTAACATAATAATAGCATCCAAGCTTTCATGTGATCTCGCTACAAAATTGTATTTTTCTTTATTTTTTTAAAAAAGTAAGTGCAAATTTTCTGTAAAGCAATTTTCTAAGTCGCGGTAGCCAGTATGCCAGATCAATAGACAAGCACAGCAAATAAGGATATCAAAGAGAAAATTAAAGGTTAATTTAGGAAAAAAAATACAAAATCAAAATAGCCACCACAAGCTTAAGTAAAAGTAGAAAATAAAAGGAGAACTAAGAAACGAAAAGAAACAAAGGAATGATCAACCTATTTAGAAAAAAAAAATGAAGGTAATATGATGAAAATTAATCAAAGTAAATGGATATAATCAAGTATGTGAAAAAGCAGAAAAATTATAAACTAAAAAACAAAAACAAAAACAATAAAAAACAAAAAACAAAAAACAAAAACAAAAACAAAAACAAAAACAAAAACAAAAACAAAAACAAAAACAAAAACAAAAACAAAAACAAAAACAAAAACAAAAACAAAAACAAAAACAAAAACAAAAACAAAAACATTGTGTGATATCACCGAACGTAACGGAAATAAAATAAACTGAATAGAGAACGAACAACAACAAAACGCAATCCAACTAGTAAGCACACTCAATTAATACTTCTTGACAATATTATCTTTTGAAGTGCCCAATGTAACTCTGGTTGGCTTTTTGAATTTCTTTTTATTAACGAGCGCCACATCATCACTAGTAGTAACAATTGCATTATTATCAGTGCCAAACATGAAGTTATCAGCCGTGACTTCCACATCGTACTTCTTGATTAAATATGGTTCTTTATCACCCCTCAAGATTTTTCTCAACGACCAGCGCACGACATATGGACCGGAAGATGAAATAATCGAAGTTTCCTTGAAATCAAAACCAGTATTGAAATGGGCAACGGTAAAATCAAGTGGCTTCTTGGTATGTTGTCTCATGACAGAAACATGCTGTGGCAAAAGTTGCAAAATCTTTGGGATTGGCTTAGCATCTTTTGGAAACGATTTCAAAAATCCAGTCGTGCCAGAATTCTTACCATCTTTAATTTGCACCTCAACCAACAAAAGATATGTTTGGCAAGTAGCCAAAACCCATCTACCATCAGCAGAAACATCAAGACCTTTAATTTCTTCGCCCAAACCTGGCAATCTAGTTTTGGCATTAATACCAAGACGGTCAAACAATTTGATTTCACCATCTTTAGAAGCAACAGCAATATTACCCTGAGCGTTAGTAGCAATAGCAGTAAAATTAGTCTTGGAAAGATATTTTTTATATTCGGATTCCACCAAGTTGTTACCAGCTAATCTAGGATCAATCTTGAATAAGCCGTTTTGCGACAAACCCAAGAAAGTTTCTTCATTAGTGGCTTGACTAAATTTTTGGGTTGGATTAAATTCTACCACGTTGATGTCAGTATCTGACTGACCCACTTTGTATTCTTCCACCACCTGTCCTCTATTCAAGTCCATACGGTATAAATTGCTTTTGCTGCTAGGATCCTGCATGATTAGAGATGTGTCCTTGGTATGTAACATAACTTTTTCAGGATCAAATGATTGACCCTTTAGGTTTTTTATGTTTTCGATAGCGGTATAGAAATCAACGGAGTTTTGATCTTCAGTGAGTTTAAAAACCCCAATTTTGTCACCTCTAACCACATAAGATCTATCATCAGTTGAAGAGACTGCTAATGCTTTGTTTTTAGCATTGGATGATCTGAAAGCGCTATGAGCTGCTTCATCATCATCGTCATCAGAATCGTATTCCTGTTCTTGTTTTTTGACTCCAGAACGTAAAATCTTGGGCTTGCCATAATTCTCTTCGCCCCCAGAATAATCTTCTTCTTCCTCTTCATTATTATCCTCATACTTTTCAATCTCTTTAACTTCATCTTCGTAATCTTCGAGTTTCAAATCATTCAATGCATCTACAATATAATCTTGATCCTGTTCTTTAATCTTACCAAATTTAGTCTTGTTCAAGGTTTCCCAAAGAGCATGCATAAATCCGGTTTGAAATTCATGAAGGATTTCAAACTCTTCAAATTTAAGCAACCAAGAAGTGGCGTCATCATCGACAACGTAGTTGTAGATAAAGCACAAGTGGTCATAGTTGAAAGTTGGACTCATATCCTGACCAATTAAAGAAGATAATAATACGTTTTTACTCAGCTTATCTTCAACCACAAGCCAGTATTTCCAGTCTCCAGCATCAATAATTTTAGCATTAGTGTTGTCAGTTTTCAACACAAAGCTGGTTTCCTCTGGATTGAAAAAATGCAACTCAGCTGGAATTTCAAGAATTGTTGTTCCTTCAAGCTCTACTTTTTTGGTTTTATCCAATTTTGTTGTTTCCTTAAATTGGACCGGTTGGTAAAGCTTGGACGCATTGTTACTATCCGAGGCGGATTCCTTTTCTTTAGCTGGTGAGCCACTTACTGCATCTTTGAATTCATCGTCATCATCGTCATCATCGTCATCATCGTCATCATAAACATCTTCTTCCTCACCACTTTCAGTACTGGGATAATCATCACTACTAGAAGGAAAATCGCCATTTTCATGGAAAAGGTCTTTATTCAAAGCAGTTTCTTTGGAAGGATCATACTTGAACTCAAGCAAATCTTGTTCAGTGACTCCCGCTGATGACTTTTTGTATTTTCTCTCATACTGACAGCGACAAACCGTAGCCAAGAATTGATCGATGAGACTTTCTTTAACCGAAGTATCGCAAATAAAGGCAAACTTATCTCCATCATCACCAGAGACGTCTTTCCAAACCACGGTAGTGTTGCCGTCAGTATTAATATATTTGTGGAAATTGAGTTCCTGATCGATTAAAAATGTGCGTTCATCGCCGCTGCTGGTGGCTTCGAGCTCATCAAGCAAAGAGTCGTCAGTGGTTTCGTCACCCTTGAGCTGCTCTTCGCCATCTTCGATAGCGCGCTGGACCACGAGCTGGTAGTTGTGGGGCACCGATGTTTGCCTAATGCTGGCGACGGCGTCATTGTAGAGACATTCAGACTCGCTCTTGGGGGAAGAAGGGCTGCGGCTGAGGACCAATTGACCGGAAGGTAGGACTAGCAAGTCGTCTTTCTGAGCAGAACCCAACATCTTTTTGATGAAGTTCATTGCTTGAGTGAAGTGGTGCGTGATATCGTAGTGGACAGAGGGGAATGACGGTTGTATTTGAGGTAAACTCCTAGTAGAGATGGCAGATGATATGAGAATGTCATTTGAGATGAGTTGCCACTGGCGTGTTTTTGTTTATCTCAAAGACAAACAAACAAACAAACAAACAAACAAACAAACTAGCCAGAATATTACCCGGAGAGGATATTACTACCGCCACCACCACCACTACTACTGCTACTACTACTACTACAACTACTGCTTCTGCTGCTGCCACCACTATTAAGCAACTATCCATCACTGCCTTCTAGCCCCATGTTATTTGTGGACTCGAAGATCTCTTATATCCTGGTATACCACTCAGTTTGGGAATGAAAAAGCTGCGTAGCAGAGACCGCCATGGTATGCTTCGCTATAGCAGATCCTAGAGGGTGAAACACCCCGTGTCCGGCGCTGGGCAGAAAAATAAATTTCATTCGCACATGCGCCAGATTCACCGAGTGAGTGTCTGAATTACTAGGCTTTTTTATTTTTATTTTTTATTTTTTATTTTTTTTTTTATATAGAAAATTTTCATCACTCCATGCGATGAGATGACCTTTTGACCGCTACCAGCACTATCCACACCAGCAGCAATGTCCACACGATGTTTTGCTTACCGGTCTAACCGTATTGTGTTGGCAATAGCCTCCAGCTCCATCCTTTTCCGGAAGTCTGTGCTGCTCCTCCCATGTCTTTCCACTGTTTCTGCCTTTCGATATCTGCAACTGCTGCGACTTACCGCTGACGCCAGTAGTAATAATAGTGCCAACAACAACAACAACAACAACAACAACAACAACAACAACAACAAACCAAAAGACAGTACAAATGAACACATAAACATAAACGCAAACCCTAGTCCCGGTCACAATGATAACATCTACACAATCCCCCGCTCGGATCACGACGATGGCCCTCCGTCCGTCAAAGTGAATAATATACAACATCAATCCAACTGGGCTCTCCCCGACATATCTCTGTTAAAGTCAAAATTGAAATCAAACACAGACCCATCGTACACCAGCTCTACCACCAGTAAGCCCACACCAACTACTTTCAAGGACAAATTCTCTATAATAAACTCCATTAAACCCGTGCTGGCGTTGCACAAGTCCCCTAAGCAACTCTTAAGAGATCCCAAAGTGCCCGAGTGGAAAAAACAAAAAGAAGCCCTTAAATTGAAATTTGGCTCCGAAGGTTGGAACCCTCGCCGTAAACTCAGCAGAGAAGAAATGAGATCAGTGCGGTTCTTGAAACAAAAGTATCCCCATTTAAACAATAAGCATATTGCTGATTATTTCAAGGTGTCACCGGAGGCAATAAGACGTATATTGAAGTCCAAATGGGAACCTAAAAATATAGAAGAAGATGAAGAAGTGTATGAGCGCTGGAAGCGCAGAGGGGCAAAAATTAAGGATTTGTTGAATACTAGAAGTAGCGGAAATGGCGAAAGTATCGGAAATAAGGATGAGCATGGCGAAGGTCAGGATAACGGTCTGTTATTCATGTCAGAAAGTGATAAATTCAACATGTCTAATGGCAGGCGCTATAGACGCTATAAGGAAATGGATCTGCAGCTTGATAGAGCACCTGGTCAGAGAAGGAAGAAACAAAAAAGAATCAAACCCAATCTCAGTAATATTGAATTTTGAATATTAATCAATGATCTCAAAGAAAGAAAGCCTTTCCAAAGTGATTTCATGTCACTTGAGTTTTGGCATACCTGTATATATGTACAATTATATTATAGACTCGCTCCTACAGCATACTTCTTTAATTTTTTTAAGCATTTTTTTTTTCTTCATCTAATGAATACGAATGATCAATGTTACGTTTATTTAATGTTTTTGAAATTATGCCTTTTAGACTACAATTATACTACTGCAAACTTAAAAATTAAATCTTTTTACTTTTCTTTTCTTTTCTTTTTATTGAATATAACTATGCTACTGTCTTACTAACCCATAATATCTATGCCTTATCATCAAGATAATAGTTTCCCAACTTATCCATCTTCAAGTTTTCTACTCCGTTCTTCAATGCCTCAATGATTTTTTCGTTCTCCTCATCAGACTCTTCGTTGTCATCGTCAAAATCTAATTCGTCATCATCGTAATCTTCTTCGTCGTACTCTTCATCGTTATCATCATACTTATCTTGCTCATCTTCATCCTCATCTTCATCCTCTTCTTCTTCTTCTTTTTCTTCTTCGTCTCCTACCTGTTGATCTCTAATTGCCTTCATTGCATCTTCAAAGTCTACATTACCGCCTTTGCCTCCTCCACTCTTCAAATGTCTCTTAAATCCAGATGCTTGAAGCAACTCATCAATATTATTCACTCTCTTTACATCTCTTTTGAAACTTGGCTGAGTGTATTTATATCCTTCTCCATAACCATCTGTATCCACCATCATTGGGTCTCTTTTAGGCACATATCTGAATCTCCTTTCGAAAAACCGCTTCACACATTCGACGTCTCTGTCAAAATACCATTCGGCATCTTGATGGTCAATGCTGATACTTTGCGGGAAATCAAGCACTACAAAAGTGTCTTCATATTTACCGCTATCAATCTCTTCTTCATCACGGATCATGATATTGAATTCATTAAAGTCACAATGGATAAGCCCGTGATTGGCCAACTTCACAATAAACTTCATCAAGTCAGAATACAACTGCTTGTAATCGCGAAATTCGTAAAGTTTGGTCATTGGATATCCCTTGATCCATTCCATCAAGATACAATGTCTAGAATAGTCATATGGCTGTGGCACATTAAACCCATTTTCAAACAATGTGGAAAGAAACTGATGTTCTTTGCTAGCTGCAACTTTTGATAAAAACATCCAGCTCAAACCAGGGCCGTTTTTCTTCAAATAATCTCTTTTGGATTTCACCGTACGGAATGAAGTTCTGCCCAATCTATGTATCTTCAAAATCTTCTCCACCCCACGATAATCTTTGGTAGAATAAATATCGGATTCTTTACCAACCCCAACTGTGGTACCAAGAGCTGCCAAACTGCGTTTGGCCAACATTGCCTTAAGGGCCAAATAATCATGGCCGTTATATGTCAACCGATACCCATCGTATTTGGCATTACGAACTCGTGACACCAATTTATGTTTGGCTAAAGTGCCTAAGCAGCGAGCAGCAGAACCGGGGTTGACTTTGCTCATGCTGTAGATCAAATGGGTGGGCACAAGCTCGTGGGTACGGGAACCGGATTCCACAGCAGCAAGGACACGGTAGTCGTCCTGCGACAAATAGCGCATCTGCGATATGTCAAGTTTCATTGTGGTGGTTGCGATGAGTGTTTGTGTTTGTGTATGTGTGATTTAGTTGTCAGCGATCTATGTTGTATTCTTAATCATTACCTACTGCTGCCGGCACCACCATAACTGATTCCTAGTGGTTTAAGAAAAAAAAAAAAAAAAAAAAAAAAAAAAAAAATCAAAAAATCAAAAAAAATATTTCAGCTGCTCATCTGCAGGGTAATGCGCCGAGGCTTACGGTGTTCCGTCACCTGGGTACCTACGCATATCTACGCATCACTGCATGACAGGTGCAATTGAGCAGAGGCCAAGGACATAAAGAAATAGTACCACCCCATCAGTCATCATCCACCACAATTATATACACCACCACTACTCCATATGATTTACCTCCAATGAACACTGCAAATGCCTTCACGCGGAGGGCATTCAGCCCCAACAGTCTGGCGCTCAATAGCCCCTCTGTTTCTTTTTCCCAGTTACGACTTGCTGCATTAGCCCAGGAATCTCAGCCCGAAGAGCAGCTCCAGCTCCAGCAGCATCAGCATCAACATCAACGTCAACTCTTGGCTCTGTTGACAGAGCAGCGCGGTGGCTATTTTGATCCAATATATACAAAACGGCGCAAACATCCACAGACACTTGCTGCTACGAAGGAAGAAGACGAGTTGGAAAGCCTCACCAAGAATAGCAAAAACAGCAACCCCGAGACTGACAAAAAGAAGAAGTATTATATTTTCAGGTGCTGCCATCACCTCATGCATAATGCTCTTGATAAATCAAGAATAACATCAATCATCGGATCTAAGCTATCCAAACACAATACTCGATCTCTCGCAACAGCAAGCACACCATTGCTTAAGATTCTTGTTGCTTATATTGTCGCCATCATTTTATGTCTAAACACTAACACAGCCCACTGGTTGGGTCCAATGCGCACTATTTTACCACTAATGGTACTATTACACCATCCAGCGCATTCCATGGGCACTCAGTGTGAAATGGCGATCCAGCTGCAAATTGGCACTTTGGTAGGTGCTGCGATCGCTTTGCTTACTGTGCGTATTGCTAGGATAACCAATGCTACTAAACAAAACTATGGTGGAATTTTCGCTTGTTTTATCTTTGTGGTGGTATTTTTGGGACAATTGGTGCGGCTAAGCTATACTAGATCTTATTATATTTGTATCAATGCGGGGCTCAGCTTGATGTTTGTTTTGTTGCAACTACAGAGAGGTGATTTAGAAACTCAAAAAATGGATTACTTGAGGCTATTCAGAAACTACGTGGTACCTTTCTCCATTGGCAATGCATTATCGCTTGTTTGTTGTCTCGTGTTATGGCCAGAATTTGATCACAAAAGACTAGTAGTATCGCTTGCTGCGGCATTGAATGATATCAAGCAATCGATCTTGGTAACTATTGAAAGCAAAAAGGAAAGGTTAGAGAGTTTGGAAAGAAATGGCGATTTCAAGAACGACAACAATAAAGATGACATTGGGGAAAAAAAACCGTTTGGCAGTTCTATTGCCCAAAAGATGAATTTAACATTGGTTTCATTATCCGAAGATTTTCGTGAGTTTGCTAATGAAATTTTCAAATTTAGTCTCTTTAGTGAAGATGATATGATTGATATTCGCAACTGTATCAATTTGATGGTTAGTCCGTTGAAAGCCATCCCGTACCCAATACAGATGTTTGATGGCAGTTATGGCCATGGCAGATACCGTCGCGATAGCGTTAAAGGTCACATTCATAGCAAAATTGCCAAAGAATATGAACAACTTGATGACAATGACAACGTCAAGGTAAGTAGCAGCTCCGAATCAAATCATGACTCAATGGAATTGAACTACTTAAATGCAACCTTGATGCCACTGAACCAAATGCATGCTAGTTCAGCTCTACATTCAGGACAAACTACAAATGGAAAGAGTTCAGGCACTGCGACACCAAGACCAGCAGGTTGTGGGCCCCCATTGCCATTAGGTATTAATACTATAGATTTATATACCCAGGTGGTGCAGCGACAGTTTATGGATCCTATAGTCGAGTTGCTCGTTGCAATGGTTGGGTGTGTTGAAGTGGCACAAGTTGCCTTGCTAAAGTTTGCGAAAGTAAAAGTCACCAAACCTGAACTAGAGCAAAATTTTGGCATTAATGGCGCGAATGCATTCTTTATGGAAATTTTAAAATCTGATAGTTTGGAAAATGAAGAGTTCTTGTTGATCAAGTTGGAAGGATTGATTTTCAATTTGCGTCAAAACTTACATAGGCTTGATAAAGCGTATAGAGCATTTACAAAAACAGAATGGTTTTGCAACGAGCTTCTTAGCAAAAGAGAAATAAGTTCAGTATTTTTATTCTTACGGTACCATCGTCAAGTTTCCAAATTGTTGATTGTTACTGCGTCCATCATTTTGAAACTATGTTCAAAAAACATGCATGCCGATCATCATGAGAAAAATTGGTGGAACCAAATTTTTGGCCCAATGAATTGGAGAATATTATGGATGAGGTATCCGTTAAAGAAAGCCATACGTAGATTGCCCAAACAGTGCTTAAAAGACCGTGGTAAATTGGCAATCTTCAACTATTTTCAAACTAGAGACTCGGTGGAAAAATCATTTGAAAAAATATATAACGTCAACACTTCAAGAAACTCGGCTCAAGACGCAGTAAAAATCAATGAATCATTGGTTCCTGAGCTTTTGGAAAGTACTGATGCACCAAACGCCAACAGAACAGTGAACAAAACAGAAGTAATTAGAGCAGTCAATCATGCGGACTACAACAAACATTTATTTCTCAATACGAGCACTCCACTTTCTTACCAAGCTTGGAAATTAATGAAGGCGCTTACGGGATCCAACTCCAAAAATTCATTTAAACATGCATTTTTGATCATTTTTACTGCATTGCCGGGTCTTTTGAATCACAAATGGTACGTGGCGCGCCATTGCTACTGGTGCCCTGTATTTATTTGGCTTCTTTATAGCAGTACTGGGATTTTCAGTTTCAACAAGATTGGCAAACGTATAGCAGCTGTTATAGTTGCTGCATTTTGGGCATGGTGTTGCTGTCAAGCAGTCTTACTCAATAACCAAAGAGCTAGCGTTTATGTCATGCTTGTATTTATTGTGGTTTATGCAATACCATCCATAATCAAGTACTACTATTTCCCCTCGGAGGCGAGATGTGGATTTTTGGGGCTTTCAACATTTTCAGTAATCATCATCGATGCTTTAATTAGCACCGGTGTTGAAAATGGGTCATCGAATAGCAGCAGCACCACCACTACTACAGCTATCTGGGATATTGTATGGCCCACAGCAATCCTGATCATTATTGCCATTATCAGTTCCATTTTCATCACCATCCTAATTTGGCCATTTGTGGCCCGCAGTCAGGTCACCAATGCATTTGCTCGACTCCTCATGAATTTGTCCCATTCCTATCAAATTGTCACAGATCGGTATGTTTACCGGGACAGCAATGATAACCCCACTGAATTAACTTTGCAATTATCCACAATAAGAGAAATTAGGCTCTTGCAACATTTGTATGCAGTGAAGAATATCATTGATGCTAGTGTTTCAGAAGCCACCATTATTAACATTTCTGCTAACATCAACGAGAATATCTATAATCCAAATAACGGTAATCATAACAATATTGGTGATTCGAAAAACAAAAACAATGCATACTTTCAAACCATTTTCAAATTATTAGAATCATGCAGCGTTATTTTGGAGAAAGTTATCGAAGCCCGTATTAACGCCATCCAGTTCAATTCTTGGTTCAAAGATGGTGACTATACGGTGCTGAGAAAATTGATACCATTGAGACGAGATTCAGTAGCTAGCATAATTTTCATCATGTACGTGTTGGCTAACTGCTTTGAAAGTGAAAGTGCGGTGCCTTGCTACTTACCAAATTTGGTGAGTGTACGGAAACAGCTATATGACGAGATTGCTTTGCTTCAACAGGAATTTGAGAGTCAGAAGAAGCAATCGAAGATGAAACGCTGGCTTAGGGAGCAGAAAGATAGCAATAAGCAAGGTCAAGGCCAAGGTCAAGGTAAAGAGAATGCATTAGGTGGGTATAAAATTGTTGATAAGGATAAAGGGGTAAATAACCAATTGCAAGGGTTGCAACAGGCTCTTGAAAACATAAATTCTCCAAAAAGCGATGCGAAAACAACTGTTGCTCTCAATTTTGGGTCTGATAGTGCTGCTGCCCCCACTGGAATTGCTAGTGACATAGCTGCTAATGATGCTATGGGTCATGCCAGTGGCTCTAAAAATGGAAATGAAAATAATAATGGAGATGGGAATTGGAAGGATAATAAATATGAGGAAGAAGTGCATTGGACAGAAATCCACGCAATTGCCTTCTCTAAGGCAATTACTGATATAGTTATGGAGCTTGAGCGGATGACGGAGTATTCAAAGACGATTTTGGGCGAGGATGCAATTTAATGATTGTTTGATCTAAGCTTATCTACCTCAATTTTTAATTCTGGTTTGTGAGCATAGTATTTCTATTCAAGAGAGACCTTTTTTTTTCCTTTTTTTTTGGTTTTTATGTTTTTAAAATTTTGCATCGTTCTTTTTGGTATTTTCGCTTTTTTATCATTTACTGGCCGTTTAATGATTTGCTTCTATTTTTATTGTTTTATTGTTCTAAATTAGATTTCTGTTATTCTATCCTACTTACTTGTTCTGAAGGTCGTCTATGAACATTTTGTTTCAACTTTTCTTTCAATTTCCTTTGGGAAATCTTCAATATACAATTGGTCCGCCACGTTTCTATTGCGTCTACTGCTGAAGATGATTCTATTTCGTTAAAATGCATACAATTCAAATATAATGACCATAAATACAATAATAGCGAACAATAAAAATTAACGACTATAAAAAGCAAGTAAAAGAACAAAGTAAATTAAAACAATCGAAAGCAAGAGGAAGAGATTTTATGAATTGAAAGTTGGCTATGATAACCAAAAAAAAGTTATAATCCAAAATGAAAGCCTATTGTTATGCATAGCAAGTAGCACAGCACCCAAAAATTAGAAGTCAAAAGAGAAAAAATAACAACAGCAGATATACCATACAAATCATAAGCATTGATGATTTTTTATTCTTTTGACCGTTATCACAGTACTACCAAATTTATTGTATTTAAGTTGCAGCATTCCATTACTATCTTTACCACGCACCAACCCGCTAATGATGGCCCTCTCATAGCATATCGTAGCACACATACGCACGTAAACCACAACATCATCATTTCTTCAACTGGTAGTATGATGCCGGACACACAAATTTATCTAGAATCTGTACTGGGCTTGAATATCAAGATCATTTTTACTCAGCCCCCTCATCACATTAAAACACTTTAGCAAATCAGAACGACACAAAAACACAAACAAAAATTACAGAAGCTATACCATCAGTTACTCAATTTATCTTGAATACATTAAGTTAATTAATGCTGTTATGCAAAATTATGACGACACTGGTCTTGGTGCTGGCTTTGTGTTGGAAGAGATGAAATGATACACCAAAATTAAGCCAAATGACAAGAGGCCCAAAGAAATAGCGATGGAGTTGAGTTGATCATCAGATATCATTATGATGCTGTTGTAAAATCTAAGTTTAATCTTTCGCTTTATTTTTCTTAGCCAAAAAGACGATAATGTTTAATGCTTGATACAAATGCTGCTCACTTGTCTATCGTCAACTAAGAGTATTGTCGTTTTTTTTGGAAACTCTCAATGTTATTGCAAACGTAGCCCTTGATGGGTGTGTGTATTACTATGCGCACTCCGATCAGGTGTTGAGTAGTAAAGACTTTTAGTATTAATTACACCTTAACTAATGTAGATACGGTATGAGGAAAGTAAGCTAGAAATGGGAGACGAAGATAATTCAGTTTATGGAAATAGATCATGACTCTTGCCTATAGAGCTGATATATCATTCACATTAGTATTTACGATTTCTGGAGGAGACTTTTAAAAACACTCACTCGACAGATGTGCTCCTACGATGGTATTAGCGCTTAACGTTTGACGGCAGATTCTATTTTACTCTTGAGATTCCCGGTGGTTACGTCTGAAATAGCTTGGTAATTATTTAAACATTAGCAGAATTCATTCATTAAACAAAACAATTGCTTTTATGTAGTAATATATTCATTCGGTTCAAGTTTTTTTTTTGGATTTTGGCGTTTTCTTTCACTGACAAACAGAGATCAGAAAACCAGCTTATTTGGTCAACTTCAATGGTTCTGGGGCACTGAGGTTGCCTCCGCCGAGAGCTTTAGCAACTTTGACTTCAGTTTCGTTACGCTTTTCAGCAGCGACTTTCAAGTCATCTTTCAAAACAGAACGAACGGTTCTGGATGAGATGGCAATGTATTTGTTAAAACTAAAAAAGAAAAATATAAAAGTTAGTAACTTATTCTCAGTAGCTGGGTTGCTGTTGGTTCATAAAAATGGGCACGGATTAGCACCTTCAGTTCTCGATTTGTGTAAATAGATGGAGGGTGTTATGTATTTGAGAATGATAGATACAATAAACATGACTAGACCTGAAATCGACTAGACAAAACGCTCGCTGATCTGAATATATCGACGTGAAAATGGATAGCTGACACAAAAATTTCATTGAATTGGAACTGTCAGTTTTTTATTTTTTATTTTTTTTTTATTTTTTTATTTTTTGAAGACATTTGAGGTTTAATTCTTTGGTTCATGTCGGTTACTCTAAGTAAATATTGCCAATAGTATATTCAACTTAACAATACATCATGCTAATCCGATACCTAAGCCATTGGCTACCAGATCCACGAGCTTTGCTCACATTTATGAGACATACGAAAATCCGGCTTTTCTCCAGGCAGACATTATGAATGTGTTATTGAGTTGTGGGAATGTGTAGATTTGACAAGTATATCTAGAAGCTATTCTATTCCTTAACTAACCAGCACCTTTTCATTTTAATTTCGCACCTCGCTGCTAACATTTTTTTCACCAATTCTTTGAGTGGCTCGTCCAATGGTTACGAGCGTTCTCAGGACCAATAACATTTCTCGAAAAAAAGGGTCACATGCGCCGCTGCAAGAAGTACTATTATGCTGTGTGGCGCATGTGTCAAAGCAGGTAACAGGCAGTCGTACAGCATCTGAGCGATGGCGATGAGACAGCGGCAGATGACGATGGGATGGGGATCATCATTGCGAAAAGAGTCAATTAATCTTCTGGCTAGTGGTATGCTTCACAGAAGTTTAGCTCAGTTTGTGATTATTTTCAGTCCTCTGAAGAAAAATTCTCTCAAGTGTTGGACATAAATAAGCACTCACTCTTGCTAACGTTTTTATTTTTGTTTTTTTTTGTTTTTTGTTTTTAAATTGGGTTCATTGGTATAACTTGTTTTTCTGGTTATTTTCTTTGTTTCCGTTGCACATTTGTCTAGACAAGCAAGCAAGCGCCTTTAGAGAAACCAATAAAGCTATTAAGAAAGTCAATTTATTTTAATACCACTATGTCAACTGAACTTCACGGTCCAATTTCTTCCAATGATTACGGCGACTTTATTGATTCAGAGCGAAGAAAGATCACGCTCAAGGGCATCAATCTCGACTCATCAGCTAAACTCCCACAGACCCCGGACCTCCCTACCGATTATCCCGCTAGCAATCCAAATTCGATCTTTTGGGATGGCGATAATGTCTCATTCGTTGGAAGGCCATTCCCTTTAGAGGAAGCAGAAGAACACATTAAGAGGATCAAATCTTGGGGATATAACGTAATTCGGTATGTTATCACATGGGAGGCAATCGAGCACCGGGGTCCCAAGCAATACGATGATGACTTTATTGAGTATACCGCAAAAGTGTTACAGGTAATTCAACGTATTGGCGGTATATATGTATTTATTGATCCACACCAGGATGTTTGGTCAAGATTTACTGGAGGTAGTGGAGCTCCAATATGGACATTATATGCTGCTGGGTTTGATCCAAGAAAATTTTATCCGACACAAGCGGCCATTTTGCACAATTATTATCCAAGAGACCCAGACGTTTATCCTAAAATGTTGTGGCCGTCAAATTATAACAAGTTAGCTGCGGGAACAATGTTCACTTTGTTTTTTGCTGGGAAGATTTTTGCTCCTAATGCAATTATCGATGGAGTCAATATTCAAGACTATTTACAAGACCACTGGGGCAATGCTATTCAGTATCTTATCAAAAAGTTAAAATTGAACCATCCGGAATTTTTTGAAGAAATGATTTTTGGTGTGGAGTTACTTAATGAGCCTTATAAAGGGTATTTTGGACAAGCAGAGTTTAACAAAATTCCCGAGAGCCAAAAATTACGAGTTGGTCCTACTCCAACACTATACCAAAGCTTGATACTTGGGCAAGGATATTCTACTACAGTGGACGAATACAAAATAGCCGTCACAGGGCCTAAGAAGACAGGGACAGTAGAAGTGGACCCACACGGCGAGACCGCTTGGCTAACTACAGACAAATACGACCAGCATTATCAATGGAAAAGGGATCCAAATTGGCAACTCGGTAAATGTATTTGGGCTCAACATGGTGTCTGGGATATTGAAAGCAAACAAATTTTGAATCAAGATTATTTTGCAAAACACCCACAAACGGGTGCTCAGCTAGATTTGGACTATTTCACCAATAACAATTTTGTTGATTATTACATCAAGTACAAGAATAAGATTAGAGCTGTGTTGCCAGACACCTATATCTTGTTGCATTCCGTAGTGATGCAACAGCCACCAAAGCTCGTTGGCACTCAACTAATTGATGCGAAAACCATTTATGCCCCACACTATTACGACGGAATGTCATTGATGTTCAAAACATGGAATAGACGGTATAATGTGGATACCTTGGGAATTGTGAGAGGCAAGTATTGGAATCCGATTTTCGGCATTGTGTTTGGTGAGAACAATATTCGCAAGTGCATCAGAGATCAGTTTAAAGAGATCAAAAGAGAAGGTAAAGAGCTTTTAGGAGAGAACATTCCCATATTGATGACAGAAACAGGAATGCCATTTGACATGGACAATAAACAAGCATACAAAGACGGTATCTACGATTCGCAGACCAGTGCGTTGGATGCTCTTGGGTTTGCCTTGGAAGGAGCTGACATTTCTCACACATTCTGGACATATTGTTCCATTAGCTCGCACAAGTGGGGTGACAGATGGAACTGCGAAGATTTTTCATTTTGGTCCAAAGATGATCAGCTCAAGCGCCATCATCCTGAGGCCAACTTGACGCGTATCAACAGCAACGACTCGAAAACACGATTGATTGAAGAAAGTGAAAATAGCTTTGCGGTGTCCAGAAGCTCAACGAACAACAGTGAAGACAGTAATACAGTTGGTGGGACGCATGGTGAAGATGGTGCTATTGCTGAGCATAAAACAGACAACAGCAACGACAACAGAGCCACAGCGGAGGGCACAAGGGCGGTGAATTCTATTGTTCGACCATACGCGGTGAGAGTCAACGGGCATAAAGTGACCAGCGAGTTTGATTTGGCAAATAGAAGGTTTGTGCTTTCTGTTTCAGAGGCCCGCAAGAATATTGGAAACCGTTTTCTGGCCACGGTGGTGTACTTGCCAACACAGCATTTTGAGTTGGCTCGCTACGGAGAGTTGCTAGACGTGAAAATTTCTTCAGGGAAGTTTATTGTTGACGAGAAGCTGCGGCTGCTCGAATGGTACCACGAGGGCGGTTCCCAAAGACTTGAGATTGAGACCGTGAAGAGCAAAGGAAACACCAGCAGCGGAGTATGTGGGGTCTTCCGAGGTCTTTGTGACATGTGGTGCTAGGGGGGACATGAGAAGCCTGTATAGCACGGTATAATAAAACGCAATACATGCTATCTGCTGAGCAGCAGTGTTTTTGGTGGGAGGGAGCAGCGAAAATTTTCTTGTCTATATGTATATTCTGGATAGGGTCTGTGTGGGTCTGTTTGTAAGTTTTTTGTAGGAGTTTTGTGAGGAAGAAAAACAGCCAGACGTGATGTGCTGCAGCATGGCGCCTTGTGGTGTCTGGCGACGCACTACCATGTGCCAGTGTTGCAATGCGTGTGGAAACTGGGAAAACGGTATAAATAACAGCGATTCCCGCCCCCAGCACGGCCTCCCACCGGCAGCCTTCGCCCGCAACATCACTGCTCTTCTCCCTCTCCCCCACTATCTTTCATTCTGTCTGCCTCGCCATGTCTCGTTTGGACAGGCTCGTCCTGTATGTGTCTCGCTACCTGCTATGCTCAATTGTCGTTCTTTTCTGCTCTGCTTTGCTCTGCTTAGCTTTGCTCTGCTCTTCTCGGCTTGCTTTTATTTTTATTTTTTCCTGCTTATTTTTTTTTTTTTTTTTTTTTTTTTTCATCTGCCCTGCCCTATATTTTATTTTATTTTTGTCCGCGCGTACTGATCCAATATACTAACTCATCTATCCTAGCTTACTCGACACCGGTTCGTCTGCATTCATTAGGAACACCGCGGCTGATCAGCTAGCGGATTCTGCTAAAAACCACCCGGAGGAGGCCCTCAATATTCTCGCAAGAGTCTACCCTCATTTGAAGTCGAGAAAATGGGAAACGAGAATAGCCGCCGCCCGCGCCTTTGGCGGCATCACATCCCATTCTCCAGCTTGGGATCCAAATATCCAGGATGAGACACAAAAAAATGATAACAGTGACAACAACAACAATAATGATGATGGGAACATCAAGGTAAAGCCGGAAGAACCAGATCTCCCCACCGTAAAACAAGAACCTGATACCGATGAACAAAACACAGCAAAAGTCAAAATAGATCCAGAGGAAGAATTCAAGCTTCTCAAGGACGTATTGTCGGTTTCAGACAATATCAAGCTCAGCGAGTTGAATTTCACAAAACTCATCAGCGAATGTCCCAAACTCGTGGCTAGCGGTCAGCCTCTTTTGGACCTTGATAATGACAAGGATCTAATGGAAAATCTCAAGTTATCTAAACAGCTATTAAACGCCAGACTTGGCTCAGGTGACCCAAGTATTCTCATCAAACAAGAACAGGAGTACAAGAGAATAAAAAGAGAAAAAGACGAGGCAAGAATTAAACAAGAACAAGAAGTTAAAGAAGCAGCCGAAGCTTCAGCAACCATAAAGAATGAAGATCCAGCTTTGGCGTCTGTGCCAGCCGTCCCCAGCAAAGGTTCTGCTGCTAGATTGAGGGCCATGGCTCGTAGAAGAGCGAAAGTAGCAGCCAGCAGTCTGCAAAACAAAAGCTCGCCAGTCGATTTATCACAGTCATCACTTTCATCAACCGTGGCGAACAATAGCAGCAACAGCAACGACCAAAGCTCGAAAGTCATTAAATCCGAGCCAAGCAAGTTTGAATTGACTTCTCAGGCGGACACAAACAAATTAGTAGTTGAAACTAAAGTGTCCAGCATTAGTTTTGAAGACACTGGGGTTTCTGACAAAATCTGGAAATTTCAAGGTTTGTATGAACTATTGCTTTTTGACTTATTCAACCCCAATTGGGAAATCCGCCATGGTTCTGCCTTGGGACTCAAAGAGCTATTAAAATCGCACGCAAAATCTATCAATAGAATAAGGGGATTTACTCAAACGGAAAACAATCAGCGAAACTTGGACGCTCTTGAAGATTTGAGCACTAAAATTTTGACTTTGTTTACTCTAGATAGATTTGGTGATTACATCTCTGACAATGTTGTGGCCCCCGTAAGAGAATCCACCGCTCAAGCCCTTGCAGCATTGCTTGTTAATATCAACGAGAAAGACGAAAATGAGAAGCGTTTGTTGGAACAAATCTTTGGCAAATTGATCGAGCTTGTAATTGAAGGCCCTAAAATTACTGAGCAGAAACGCAGTTGCTGGGAAGCAGCTCATGGCGGTATCCTTGGCTTGAAATATGTGGTGTCTATCAAATCGGATTTTATCTTTTCCAATGCCAAAATTTTCGAAGACGTTATTTCTGTGGTGCTAGATGGTTTGCAGAATTACGTTGAAGAAATCCAGTCAGAATCAGCCGCGTTGTTGATTCCAACAATTGATCACATTTTGCCTCATAAAGATTGGCTTGTATGCATTTTGAAAATCATTTGGAACATCCTTGAGTCAATAACTGATGATCTCAAATCTTCGTTGAACAATATTCTTCAGCTCATCAGCACACTATCAGAATATCCTCAAGTACAAGAATTGATGAAACAAATGTCCTCCAATGTAGGGAACAGTAACGACAGCAATGGTGATCAAAATTCTGAATACTACTCATTCGAAAACTTGATTCCTAAATTGTACCCGTTTTTGCGTCATTCCATCTCTAACGTTAGAAGATCGGTGTTGCAAACATTTTTATCATTTTTTAAAATCAGAGAATCCGATGATAGACTTAGCACTTACAAATGGTACCAGGATTCGTTGCTTATAAGGCTCATTTTCCAAAACTTGCTATTTGAACAACACAAAGACATTCTTGAACTTTCAGAACAAGTTTTCAAAAAAATCTTGGAAAAAAACATTGAACATGATCAAAGAGTCAATAATAACACAAGTGGCACATCATCTTCAGTGGAGAAAATTTTTGCAGGACATTCCAACTCATTGCTTAATTTAATAATGGTGCCTTTGGGGGTTAATAGATTGAATTATCTGATGAACAACAGCGACATTCTTAAACCAAATGGCGAACCTTTTGCCCCTAGCGTCATCGCCAGCCTGAACAATCACGACCATCATAACAATAGTATAAGTAATGGTGGCAGCAGCAACAATAACGGCCCGAGAAGAGGCCGTAAAAGAAAAAGTCCTACAGCGGACAATGCCATTAGCCAAGAAGATGCATGGAGTCTGGCTGAGCAGCTGGCTGGACAGCAGCAACAGCAACTTGGACACAGCAGTAGTAGTACCGGCACTAGTGACTTGCATGTTAATATTGATGCTCCAATCTTGAAAGGTGATATAACGTTGCTTGGTATTGAAGTTTTTATAAGGACAAGGCTCATGGCAGCAAAAAATTTTGGTTACGCATTAGCTTCTTTTGCTGATGATTCTGGTACTTTGAAGAGTTTGTTTTCTAGATTAAAACATTCATTGAATTCGCCATTCTCATCCCCTAGAATATTTGCTGCGGTGGTAGTGAAGCACTTTTCAATTGCTTTGAAAAAATTAAATAAACCGCTCAACAAGGAACTATCTGCTCTTGTGCAGCCGCTCATGCTTAAATATTTGAATGAACCAGAAAAGTTGCCACTCTTTAGAGAATTAGTGCCATCTTTGAAATCTCTTAGAAATAGCTGTTCCGAACTTTTCATGAGATTTGAGGAAACTGGCGGAGTTCCTCATTCTAAGATTCCATTATTGCCAGTAGTGGTTCAGGGAGAAAAACAAGCTGGCACTAATGCATTTACAGTACAAGATGCTGAAAAAGTGGTTAACCATTATTTCAACAAATTGTCAAAACTCCTCAGTGGCGCATCCAAATTTACAGCTTCAGAAACTTTGGATAGCACAAAACAAATCATCGTTAATTCTATTGAAAACATCAACAACTTAAGAAGCAGCAGAAATGTTACCATCTTGGCATTCTACGCCGCTGCTACTCTCAACCTTCAAGATTCTTTGCCACCTAAACTTAATCCATTCATTAGATGTCTCATGGATTCCATCAAGACAGACTTGGAATTATACCAGCACTTTACTGCCCAATCCGTTTCTCAATTGATTTACAAATTGGTGGATAATGGAAAGACAAAAATTTATGAAAAAATGATTAAGAACTTGAGTTCCTATGTCAGTGTGCAGCTTCCTGAATTTGCTACAAATAAGCAAACATCAACGATTTTCTCATTGGAAAACCAGAAATCAGTAGCTAAAATTAATAGTGAAAATGCTCAAATTGCAAAAGTGTTGGGCGCTAAGACCACACTTTACATGATACTTGAGAACTATGGCAACCAAGTATTTGAGAAGTTGCCAGTATTGCGCGATCTCACCTTTGAACCGCTGAAAATTTTGGAAGCTCATACTAGTGCTGATGATGAAGTTTTTCAAAATGAAAAAACTTCACAATCAGTTATTGATTCCATTGGGTTAGTAGAAATCTTGGTACCTAAATTGGACGAAAATGTGGTTTTTGAACATTTGAACTTGGATCATTTACTCAATGCATTGAAGTCAGATTTTTCAGTTTTCAGATACTCAGCAGCAAAATGTTTAGCAGTGCTTTGCAAAATTTTTCCAACTAGAACCATTACATTTATGGTAACTAAGATCTTACCATTGTTGAAAAATTCTGGTTTCATTCATCATAGGCAAGGGGCCATTGAATCAATTTATCATTTGTCTAATATTATGGGGGCTGACATTTTGCCATATGTGATTTTCTTCATTGTTCCTGTTTTAGGAAGAATGAGTGATTCTGATCCAGATATCAGAGTAATTGCCACCACTACGTTTGCCTCCATTATCAAGCTAGTGCCGTTAGAAGCTGGTATTTCTGACCCACCAAACATGCCGGAAGAATTACTCGTTGGTAGAGAAAAAGAGCGGTCGTTTATGAGAGAACTTTTGAACCCTAACGAGATCCCAGAATATGCTTTGCCTATTGCCATCAAGGCTACTTTGAGAAGTTATCAAAAGGCCGGGGTAAACTGGTTGCATTTCTTGAATAGATACAATCTACATGGTATATTATGTGATGATATGGGGTTGGGGAAAACATTACAAACCATTTGTATTGTTTCAAGTGACCATCATACCAGAATTGAGAATTTTAAAAAAACAGGATTGGACGAATACCGAAAGTTGCCATCCTTGGTGGTTTGTCCACCTTCGGTTATGGGACATTGGGAGCAGGAAATTAATCAATATGCCCCATTTTTGAAAGTTCTTGTTTATGCTGGTGCTCCATCAGTGAGAAACCCGTTGCGTCCTGGATTTGATGCCGCCGATATTGTGGTGACCTCCTACGATGTGATGAGAAATGATGCTGATTTTATTAGCACTAAGCTGTTCAACTACGCCGTCTTAGATGAAGGTCATATCATCAAGAATGCTAATTCCAAATTATCCAAGTCGGTTAAAATGATACGAGCTGAGCACCGTTTAATTTTAACTGGTACGCCAATTCAAAATAACGTATTGGAATTATGGTCATTGTTTGACTTTTTGATGCCGGGTTTCTTAGGCACTGAAAAATATTTCCAAGAAAAATTTTCCAAACCTATTGCTGCTAGCAGAAATGCCAAGACCTCATCAAGAGAACAGGAGTCCGGGGCATTAGCATTGGAGGCTTTACATAAACAAGTGCTTCCATTCATGTTAAGAAGGTTGAAGTCTGAAGTGTTGAGTGACTTGCCACCAAAGATCATCCAAGATAGATATTGTGAGTTAAGTGATATTCAAAAAGCATTATATAAAGATTTTGCCAAGAAGCAAAAGACGGTCGTGGAAGAAGATCTTAAGAATGCTATGGAAGTGGAAGAAGATAACGGTGGTGGCGGTAAGCAACATATTTTCCAAGCATTGCAGTATATGAGAAAATTATGTAATCATCCATCATTAGTGTTATCTAAGGATCATCCAAACTATATGCAAGTGCAAAAGTACTTGGTTGAATCAAATTCTAACATTGATGACATCAGAAATGCTCCTAAGTTAATGGATTTGAAGAATTTGTTGATTGAATGTGGTATAGGTGGTTCAATGCAAACCGCATTCAAGAGAATTACTTCTGAAAAGCAGCAAAGACAACAAGAACAACAGCAATTACTTTCTGACGGAGTCATTAGTCAACATAGAGCTTTGATTTTCTGTCAATTGAAAGAAATGTTAGACAAAGTAGAAAATGATTTACTCAAGAAACATTTACCAAATGTGACTTTCATGAGACTTGATGGTAGCACTGAACCACGTATGAGACAACAGCTTGTTCAAAAATTCAATTCCGACCCCTCTATTGATGTATTGTTACTTACCACCAGAGTGGGCGGTCTAGGTTTGAATTTAACTGGTGCAGATACTGTTATTTTCGTTGAACATGACTGGAATCCAATGAATGATCTACAAGCTATGGATCGTGCCCATAGATTGGGTCAAACCAGGGCAGTTAACGTTTACCGTTTGATTACTCGCAACACATTAGAAGAGAAAATCATGTCCTTACAACAATTTAAGGTAAATGTTGCATCAGCAGTGGTTAACCAGCAAAACAACAACTTGACATCTATGGACACTAACCAATTGCTCGATTTGTTTGACGTGGAGGATAAAGATGGTGCTGGCGGTAGCGAGGCAGATGGCGGCGATGCAGCAAGCAAAGCAGCTGAAGATGCTCCTATTGATGATTTGGGTTTGGGAGGTAATGCTAAAAAGGCACTTGGTGCTCTTTCTGAAATGTGGGATAATTCTCAGTACGAAGACGAGTATAACGTCAAGAATTTTGTTAATAGCTTGGGGAATAATAAGAAGTGATATTGTTGAAACCTTAGGAAAAGAAGGATTTCTTGATGTTTTTGACATAAATTAGTTCTATAGTGATTAACTTTTGCAATGGTGATGTCAATGGCTATGGTTTGAATGATTGATGTTTTTGTTGATAGGTGACCATCCATAATGGGTGTGTTTTATGTTTTTTATGTGCATGATAGCTGTGCTTTCATGCTTCATGTTTCCATGTGTATTTATATTTATTCTCAATCAAAGTTTTTTTCTTATACTGATATCAGAGCTTTGCATCTGCATCATTGTACTTTGAAGCTACGTCTTAATCTGATCGGCAGGGGACTAGGTTTATAGAAGTTTCATTTGCTCAACTGCTAACTACCGGAAAAGCATAAACTAGTTATCGCCGACCCCGAATACTGAATCAGTAAACACCACAAAAACGATCCATTTTTTGTTGTTGATTTGACATTCGCCATACAACTTAGCTATAGCTATGGTTATATTCTGCTTTGTTTGCCTGCTTGAATATTCAATGATTATAGCCGTTCATTTTTCATTGAAACTTTTTTTTAACCATCATAGGAGACAATACCTTCTTGTGTAGGTTCGGTCATTCCAACTGTTTCAAACAAGAGAACTGATCGGTATTATGGATCCGAAGTAGTTGATGAAGTTGCTGACAAATTGGGAGATGGCTCGAAACTTGCCTTCAGATTGTCACCATCGGCCACTAGAAGCATGATGAATGGTTCCAAAGCGGATCCACATTCAATGATAACTTAGCTACCATATTTGTAAATTAAGCTAGCATGGCTGGACTGGTTTAAGTTATGAGAATATGACTGTACATTATGAATAATTTTTGAAAGCTTCTGCTATTTATAAATACACCAACACTAATTTTTACAACGTGAAAACTTAGATCAACTGAGACAAGAGAGAGAAAATGGATGATGAGAAAAAAAAATAAAGACACAAATCAAGTAAACAAAAATTCAAAACTGAACTATTCTAGACAAAAGTGCACAAAACAAAATAAAAGCAAAAACGTTTTGAAATTATATTATAAGAAGTTGAAGTATAAGGGTATGTTGGCTAAGCCATCCAATATCCTTTTTTTTTCTTAATTTTTTTTTTTTTTTTTTTTTTTTTTTTTTTTGAAGATATTAAAACTCAATATCATAACTTATTCATGCAGATATTACAGCCTCACACAGAAGATAATTGAAACCAAAAAATAGAATCCTCACTTTCTTCTCTTTATTTGATGAGAATCCTCAGTGCTGTCATTATTACGCTTGGATGCTGTTGATTCTTGCGATTGTGCCAATTTTTGCAAGTTTTGCAATGCAACATTGCTGTGGCCTCCGTTTTCTTTATGGTTACCGTTAACACCATTACTTTTTGATCCACGGTGTCCTTTTGCATTGGTTGACGCACTTCTCTTTTGACTCCACTTGTGCAACCACTTTTTCATGTAGTCTCTAGTGTATTCTTTAACTTTCTTTAACTTTTCATCTTTGAGCTGCTTAGAAGGCAAATGGCCCACACCGTGTCTAGTGATTTCTTTCTCGGACAATATTTGCACAATATCCTTTGCACAACGTTTCAAATTTTCGTGGCCAATCTGTTTTTCGTATTTCTTGATCATATTTGGAACATGCATTGCAAAGGCTTTATTCCATAGCTTTATCAGTGCCTCGCTTGATACCGGCTTGCCATCAGCAGTAATGCCATTTTCATGAGGCTTTTCGCTGCTGTTGCTCTGGTTCTTAGTAGCCAGCTGCTTTGACAGACCTGATAGTTGGGTGTTTTGACTAGAACGGCGAGCTAATGAGCTTCTACTTCTGCGAGCCTCTTTCTTTTTTTCCTCATGCAACTGCAGCTCTAATTCTTTCTTTTTGCGTTCCTCTTCAGCACGTTTAGCTTCTTCAATAATTCTCTCCACTGACTGAGTTTTCTTCTCCAATTCGCGACGTCTTGCTTCTTCGAGAATTTTGTTCTGCCTATCTAATTCCTCTTCAATGCGCTTTAACCTTTGCAAATCACGCTCTCTTTTATCACGCTCGTAGTCTATAGGCAGTTTAAATCCACTAGGACCTTGTGGAAATCCATGATTATTGCCGAAGCCATGGCCATAACCGTGACCGTGAGGACCCTTTGGGAATTTCCGGAGATCAGGTAACGAAGGTACCGGTGCACCGGTGTTGTTTGTTGTGTTTGTCGTTGTATTGCTGCTTTCTGTTTTGGAATTTTGATTCTCTTCATCGTCATCAATTTTTCTTCTATTGAATAGTATTGTAGGAACCAGAATACCATTTTGTTCGTTAGCTTTACGAATTCTGTAAGCCATTTGCAAGCTGCTCCACACGCCGAGTAACTCTTTTGTACTATCAAAGATTTCTTGGTTTATGTCATGGTCATTATCTTCGTGCTCTTGATACTCTTCCTTGACGTCTTCTTCTTCTTTCTTCACGCCTTCTGTTTTTTCCTGCTTGACAACAACTTCTGTTTCTTTGGATATATTGTCAATGGTTGATTCTATTTGCGAACTGGTAATTTTGTTCTTGCTCATTGCTGGCCATCTAAGCAAAATCTTAATCATTTTTAACAACGTCTTCTTGTTTCCGGCTTTCCAGACCTCCTTGATAATGGTGGAAAAGGTTTTGTAACCATGCATTCTGATAAGCAACCTGTTGATATCATCAGCATCATACTGGTAGTCCGAGATATATATTCTCTCAATAAGTTTGTCTATTATCAAAGGCTCCTGGTTAGGTAGCATCAACGCACTCATTACTTTCGGCACGTCTTGTTTTTCCAATGGCTTCATCACAATTGACTGGATAAATTCTTCATTAATATTAGAGTCGTTATTTTTCACTTTAAACTTCTTGTCATATTTACGCTTAGCTTTGAGCCAGTCTTTCTCCTCGCCGGCCGTAATGCGGAGAGCATCGGCCAACGCCTGAGGCAACAAGCTAGCAGAATCTGTTTGGGTCTTGCCACCTAAGAAGCCAATACAGTTTTTCTCACCGCAGTAGCATGGCTGGGCAGTAGCGCCGTAACGGTCAACATTGTAATCAAAACAAATCTCCTCGCCCTTTATTATATCTCTTTTGGCAAAGATACCCATTCTGAGCTTTTTGCCAACAACCCATTTGTCAACGTAAGCATTTGGATTGCACGAGTGATTGCAAAATCTTGCCAAACAACCTTTTTTGGTCGCATCAATAAATTCGTTTTTTTGCAACATCATGAAATAAAAATGTTTAATGCCTTGTTGGTCATAAACATACATTCTCTTGCGAAAAGCCTTCTCATCAATGACCTCGCCGATGTATTCGTAGATGAAAGTTCCTTGTGGTATATCTTGATCTGCTCGTACACCGTAGCCTTTTTTTTCGGTGAGGAACACAGTGATGTTGGCATATTGGCGCTTCTGGAATCGCTGATTTTGACAATCAGGACCACAGGTCAAGGAGCAGTCATTGCTACATTCCACACTAGTGAGCCTGTTGATACAGTCTGAGTCTTCATTGCAAGCCAAATTAACGCCATTGACTAATCTTCTGGCACAATCACAGGTTATCACTTCTTCTTGCCCAGAGGAACCAATGTGCTTGTGAGAGTAGATACACTGTTTCAACGGCTCAAAAGTCTTGAGAACTTCATCGGTCTTGCTTTCTTGGTCCAAATAGAGTCGGGGCGTCGTTACGGTGGTTTCGCTTGTTGGAGTGGCCAGCCTAGCCAGAATGGGTGAGCTTTCGCCACTTTCACTTTGCAACTTCATGTGGTGAGTGAGCAGTTATTGGTTAATTGATGTTTGATATGTGTGTATTTGATTGACGGCGTTTTGCTTATGTGACGGTAGAAAAGAACTGCAGAAGGTAAAAGCAGCCAATATTTTATTCTCTTATTGAGTTATTTTATAAAAGGTATGAATGCAAAGTGCTGATTAGCTAAGATGGAGGAACGGTGAGTGTAAGCTGGTGTAGCTGGTGTGTAAATACGCGCCTGGCCTGGTGGAGTTGGCTTTGGCGGTTGGTTGTGTTACTTTTCTATGCGCTATCACCAAATATTCACAAGTCGCGGCCCAAAATTATTTTTCGATCGCACATTTTTTTGAAAAGCGCTAGAAAAAGAAACTTTTTAGAGCAAAATAGATATCACGTGAATAAAAAGAAAATGCGCGCCTCCCGCTTCAACATGTAAGGTCACTATAGAAGATACCATATCATACCAGTTATGGTAATGATTAAACTAGTGAGCTGATACGGGACTGGGTATTTGTGACATACTTATTTTCTGCTGTTGTTTTTTTGTTATACACTACCTTTCTTGGCTGCTTTCACTCGCTCCAGTATATTTATTGCCAGAAACATGTAATTTGAGACGATACGACAAGACCTTTGATTCTGTGTACTTGTCAAAAGTGCTTCTTCGTCACAGAGAATAAAACCTACTTTCAAGCTCAAGTTCATAAACACTTCAAGTGCACCAGCACTACAAAACAAAACCAGGAACACATTTTCGGAAATTAAACGTAGCTACATATATTATGTCTAAAAAACCCTGTCATTTCTAACTATTAATACGAAAAGGGAGAACAACGTACATCATCTAATCCGGAATAAAATGCCGTCCTTAGGCAGCTTCCTCAACCAGTTTGTCCAACCTATCGTCCTCTCCAACCATTCTTAGCAACAACTTCTGTAGCTGTCTCTTACCATCAGCATACTCCCACACTCTATGGCCTGCATCGGCAAGCACCCATTCATTATGAACATTTCTCAGTAATTTGGTCAATTCTCGTTGCCAGTTGCCCCAATTCAACGACTGCCTAATTGAGAATTTGGAGCTGAGCACACTGACTTGCTTATCAGCATCGTTTAGCACCCCATTGGTTAATTGTAAATCATTGTATGACAAAAGCCCAGCTGCAACTTGTTCTTGCAATTTTACGCGGAGGTATTTACCCAGTAATCTCATATCACGGCCGTAAATTCTCTCGCTTGATCTATACCGATGGACAATTAAATTATAGTAGGTGACCAAGTTTGCCAGTGACAATACTCCCTCAAGCCATAACTTGAAACCATGGCGTCTATTGAGTTTTTTGATTTGTCGTGGAAGCTTGGTGTCTTTATTTTTTGCATGCTTGAATGGGTTCACAAGGAGCAATTCCTCGGACCATGCATCCACAAGGAGCACTGAATGAATATCGCTAATGTGCCGAGTAGCAAACATCCGCCCATAAAGGCCACCAACGCCATGACCTACTACTAAGTAAGGTCCTGCAATTTTTTCTCTTTGCAAAACTGAAGACAAAATATCAGCGTTAATTCCAACAGAATACGGCGATGGAGAAGAATCGCTGAATCCATACCCTGGCCGATCATAAAGGCAGTATTTGTGGATTTTGTTCAATTGATAAAGTTCTTGTACCCAGGAAACAAACTCTTCGCTGGACTCGTTGCCAGAGTCAATAATGATCGTTGGCTGTTCTTCGCTAGAGGATGCATTGGCGAATTGTTGGCTGTTTTCAATAGCTCCGTCCTCTTCTTTCTTGTAAACATCACCTTGGCAGTACAAGTGAATGCTGTATTGATCGTCGCCAGCCGGTACGAGCTTTCCCCAAGGTCTATCAACCCATGCGTCAATTGACCTTAAAAAGATGTTTAAGCTAATAGCCACGACATATAGCACCAACAAAAATTTCAAAGCGAACTCAGTTCCAATCAGCAAATGCTCTATAAAGGTCTTGCGGGTTTCTATTCTTCCCGTGAGCCTAACTTCTTCTTGGTGCTTAGCATGCAAAACAAAACGATTAGAAGCTAGATTCAAGCCAATAGAAAACATTGCAAAAAGCAAAGTTAGGTACTCGCTAAAACCAAATTGACGTCTTTGCCCAGGGATAACAAGAATCACGAACAAATCAAAGGCAAGAAAACCAAAGGAGACCCAGTTAACGTACCAGTCGATTCTCAGGTCCGATGGTACCAAAAAGAAGGCATAGGATAAAAAGTTGACATAAAGGCCAATAAAAACAAAAGTGAATTCAAGAAAAGATTTTCCGTGAGAGTCGAATCCGGGAATAGAGACAAAATAGGAAATTAGACTGAGAATTAGCCATATCAAGTTGACAAACAAAAGCAAATGGAGGAAGAATTTGAGTACTTTAACCTTGCGCACATTTAGGGGAGATACTCTGGGATCATCGGGTGAAAGTAAAGGCTGTGTTTCCAAGTCGCGATGACGGTCCCTAGTAAGTCTATCGACTCGAGCACTATCAACAGAGCTTGCTGATGAGTGATTATCGTCGTCGTCGTCTTCATCATCACGGTAACGATGGCTGTGATTATTGCTACTATTGTTGTGATGATTTGAAGACTGGCCGAGTAATCTTCCCGGTTTATGGTCCGGAGAGCGGCCGCCAGAATGGTTTGACTTGGCCATTGGGGGAAGTCAATTGAGTATCGTTTGTTACTAAATGTGAAATCAGCTAAGTGGACTGTCAAAAACGCTAGTTAAGAATATAATTGAGGGTTTTTGAAGACAAAAAGGCCATTGAAAATGTTTTTTTTTTTTCTTTTTGAGTATTTGCCCATATTGCAGTTTCATCATCATGAAAGGCTGGCTTGCTGGGACGTTATGATTGCTGCGCTACAAGCCACACTAAAAGCTGCGCAGTGCCCAATGACCCGCAGACATGGTACGCGAGGGGTTGCGATGCGGATGCTAACTAAGGGCACACCGCCACAATGGACAGGCAAGTTTTTCCAATAATCATTTCACCAGAAACTAACCTTGAACACTGCTGTATTTGGTAATATATAATATAATAAACTTGGGGTAGCGGAGCCCCTGTTTGAGATAAAAGATACATTTCTTAGAATTTCCAGCGCCACTAGAACAAAATTCAAGGGCCCAATTTGGGTAAAAATATTACAAATAGAATAGCAGGTCCTTGTATTAAAAGCCGTATTCTATGTAGAAGACTTCGTTGTAGCTAAAGTTAGAATACGCTTCGGATTGGTCCACTCAGGCCTGAAAAGTTGACAAATTTGTGTTGAGTAATTTGCAAGTTTCTGCCAAAACATGCCTCCCCAAAAAGACAATTTGTCACTTTTCTGATTGAGGTAATTGACATACCATAGGCTAATAACCTTCAGTGCGTATCAAAGATCAACCTTATTAGTCTCACTAACAAGAGTCAGTCAGTGAAGCCTAATAAATTGAAACACAAAACTATAGTGAGAAAAAGACAGTAAGAAAACAAAAAGTAAAGAAGGGAAAGAGAAATAAATTAGTAGTCAAATTATATAGACTCTATATGTGTTCTATGGGCACAAAAAACAAGTACCAAAAGAAACTATTAAAAGCTAAAAGTCAAAAATCTGAAAACACTATCCTTTAGTAACTACTAGCCCAAGTTACAAATCATCGTCATCATCGAATACCACTCTTTCACGATTTACTTTAAAACCCGAATTGAATCCAAGCAATTCGTTAATACCTTTAGTCCAATCATTTTCTCCCTTAGCGACACAATAAACCCCTTTATGTTCATTTTCGATAATCGTACCGCTGGTGATCCCACCAAAAGAATTCTTCCCGTCATTGAATTTATACAAAAGCTGTTGAGCAGTTGTTGCTGCTTTGGAATTTTTCTGTCTCGTACCCCGGATGATATAATCAGGCAAGTTAGTTCCAGGAATAAAAATGGTGCCAATTTCATTAAAAATGTGGATCTCATCACCAATGGAAAGCTGATTGACGTGTGAAGCACCATCAATTGATAGTTTAGAGCTAGTGATTTGATTAGATAAAATCACATCATCTTCTTCATTGATATTACCGCCACTAGTACTACCCAGATCAAGCAGTTGAGCATCACCAGGACTAGCACCATGTGCAAGAGGGGCATTGTTACGCTTTTGAATCTTGATCTTGATGTGTGATGATGCAGGCACCACTAATGGTCTAAAGGATAGAGATCTAGGACAAATAGGAGTAAGCAATATACACTTCACCAAAGGGTGAACGATGGACCCACCAGCACTAAGTGAGTATGCGGTAGAACCTGTAGGCGAAGAGACAATTAAGCCATCACCAGTGGCTCTAGTTAGGAATTCACCATCAATGTAGACATCTAAAGTGGCTAAATGAGGTACAGCACCACGATGCAAAATGATATCGTTCATAGCATGCACTCTTAATCTTTCTTCTTGATCTTCTACAGAGTACTCTGCCGTCGTGTCTTCTTGTGAAGACGCTTGAATTTGTTGCACCTCTTTTTGCAATTGTTCTTGTCTTTTTTGTTTGCGAGCAGCGAGATTTCGTTTGATAATGTGACATTCAAGTCTTGATCTCTGAAGCACTTTGGCATTGGAAAGATACACCTTGTCAAAAGCTTGCTTGAAGTTGTTAAAGTCATATGGCAACAAAAACCCGAGAGTGCCTAAACTGAATGATAATACTGGTGGCACCAAGTGATCAGCAAAAAGACTAGCACTTTTCAAGATAGTACCATCACCGCCTAAAGTGACAAGCAAATCCGCTTTGGTGATAATTTCTGGAAATGAGCCAGTGAAAATTTTGAGATTAGTTTTGTTCTTGACATTATGTCTAATATCATTCTTTGAGCTATTATTCAGCCCAATCGCGTCGGCGATACCATCAATAGTGGCAGCGGTGTTTGGGTGCGTTTGTTTTTCGTTCCTTTTTGCCGCGATGATCTCCTCAACCACTTCGTTAGTGACGATGATATTGACAGATGGATAATGCTTATTCAAGTGCTTTATAAGTTTGCGCGTGGCAAAAGTAACCTCATGGTTATGTGGTTTCTTCATAACAAACACATTGCGCAATGGCTTGGGCCAGATAAGCTTCTTGAGCTTGCTATTACTGACTGACTCATACCGTGGGTAAATTCTATCGCCAAGGTCCTTGCACAGGTCGATGGTAATATTGTCGCAAATAAGGGGCAATTGGTCATTGATTGGAATGGCAGTGTTAATCTTTGAATGTTGTGTAGTAGCACCGGAAAAAGTTCGTATTGGACATGAAGAACGTGTAGACTTGCTGAATATAGGCTGGCGTTGGTGTTGTGGTGAGCCCACGCTAGGAAGGCTACTGGAGGAAAAGCGGGGCCATCCCGACACGAATCGGCTAGATATGGGCACAGAAAAGTATTTCATTATTGAAAAAGTAAAGTAAAAAATAGATATGGATAGAGTACAGAGATGGTACAAAGAAGAGAAAGAAAAAAGAAATATCTTAAAGGAAGAAGAAAGGGAAGTGAGTTATAAAAGTAAAGACGCAGCAAGCACAGCATTAAGCCCGCTGAGGCATCGGTCGATCGTCCTACAAAAGCACACAATGCACGCACAGAGGTGACAGACAGACATACAGACTATGACTGAGACTCATGAGAGAATTTCTGCTATAGTCTCAGGGCAGCAAAATCTGATTTTTTTATTTTTTTTTTTTTTTTTCAAAACGCACTCAGGTGATAGCAGAGCGCCGGATGTCTTCATGTCTTTCCATTCCGGCAGACCGTTACGATAATTTCCGAGGGCAACAAAGCTGCTGACTCAGCGCTGACCAGCATCATCACCAGCCGCACCACCAGCCGCATCTCCGGCCGCACCACCGTTGTTACTATCCGCACTGCTGCCACTGCCACTGCCACTGCCACTGCCACTGGCGCTAGCACTGCCACTAGCACTGCCACTAGCAGTAGCACCAGCATCAGCACCAGCACCACTACTAACGCTGTCAATGTCGATTTTGCCATTGGCCAGCTGCTTGGTGTGCACAGATACAGTTGGCTCTTGAGGAGTATCAATGTCCATGACTTCGTTTTCTTTGTTTCTGGACCCTACTCCTTCAGCCTTATCATCGTCCTCATAAAACTCGTTTCCTGGCTGGATCTCGTTGTCTCTAGCATATTGCGACCCACCTTTGGTGTCAAGCGACTCTTTAGCATCCTCATCAACATCTCCTAAATCTTCTGGATCATTTGGCGTATACTGCATTTGCACACTAGGAGCGTGCTTGGTGTGTTCCAAATTCTTTAGTAACTGCACAAGAAGCTTGTCCAAGTATTCTTTTGAATTAGCATTCAACATATTGGATGGGCGGACATCAAGCTTGTAGTCTGGGCCATAATACTCATAATAGTCATTGTATGGCAAATCCGGACCCAATACTTCGTTATTTAAAATCCCCGTTTCGTAAGCCCAAGTACGCGCAACGTTTCTCATTGTGTATCCACCACCACCGACCACCATCAATGGCAAATTGAAACTTTTCACAAAATTCACACAGTTGGCGTGCCCATTCATGGACAAGTTAAAGCACCCTAAACGGTCTCCTGAAAGAGAATCACCACCGCATTGCAACACTATTGCTGATGGTTGATACCAGTCAACAATGTGTTTGATCACTGGTTCAAATATACTCTTGTAAGTAGCGTCATCAATACCGTCTCTAAGGGGCACATTGATTGCGTGATATTTACCCTTGGAAACCCCAACGTCTCTAATATCACCAGTACCCGGGAAAAATTCCCCATACTTATGGAATGAACAAGTCATTACACGGTCAGTGGTATAAAATGCTTCCTCCACCCCATCACCATGATGCACATCAATATCAATATACAACACTCTTGGATGATATCTAAGCAACTCAATAATACCCAACACAATATCATTCAAATAACAGAACCCAGAAGCTTCTGATTTTTTGGCATGATGCAACCCGCCGGCATAATTGATAGCAACGTCGCATTTGCCTCTATTCAAACGAGCAGCGCCTTCCATGGAGCCACCACCAGAAATTCCACAATATTCAAAAAGCCCATCAAACACTGGACAATCTTCACCAACATTAAATTTGGCCTGTTCTTTTTGAAACAAATCCAAATTGTCTGGAGTTACTCTGGATAAGAAATCAACGTACTCGTCGGTGTGAAACTGGCACATTTCTTCCTTAGTGGCTGGTTTGGCCCTATAGATTTCCATCTTCTTGTAAAGGCCATAGTTCATGATTAAGGAATGGGCCATTCTTATTCTGTGAGGTTTCATTGGGTGGCCAGCACCATAAGCGTAATTTCCGACATCAGCGTCGTAAAAGTAGGCCACCCTTTTCTTTTCGTTGGCGTTGGGCTTAATGGGGTCAAATGGTTTGAGTTCAAAGACCATGTTGACTAAAAAAGTGATGAAATGATGTTGCCTTTGTTTTAACAGAGACTTTTGGCCCTAGTATAAACAAATTCCTTTTGATCGTGAAATAATGCTTGCAATATGAGCAATTTATTTATCTGAACAACTTTCCACTAAACAAGAAATGCTAGCGATTCTTTCAAGTGTTGAAATTCAAACAAGTCGAGCAAAACAACAGGGCAATAAAAACAAAAGGAAAGGAATAGAGATGGCAGATGATTAATGGCAACTGAGAAACGACAAATAAGAAAATGGCAAATCACAAGTGACAAAAATAACAAAAGATGCGTTGTCAGTAAAGTCAAATTGTCAACAAACACTTCAACTAACTAACAGTCTGCAATTCAGTCAATTTATATCAGTCAGTCAGGCAGTAATGCTTTACGAGTTCGCGCTGTTTTTTTCTTTTTTTCTTGTTTTTCCTGTTTTCGCTGCGCTTTCATCGAGCGGTCGATGGCGTGTGGCAGTTTCCTGCACTAGCGAAGACACTTTGAAGGAATTCATGGGGTAACCCGGACACATATATAGCCTGTCGGCAGAGAAAACCCGTCAAGTCAGAGTTTCAAGAACCATTGACGCGGATCTACTTTGCGTCGCGGAGGGAAAAAGGGCACAAAAATTCCAACATGCACAATTGTTAATGATCAAACATGATGAAGTGTCGGTGTTGTACAGTATAATTGGACAGGGCAGAGGTTTACGGCAATATTGCAGCAATATTGGAACAGAGTGAAAACGAAAACTATGTTATCATCTTTTGTAGTGTATAGTATAGAGCAATGTATTAGAGAAATGCATGCAGGAATAGTGTATAGTATAAAAGCGAGAAATAAACAGACAGATTAATGAAACCAGCAAAGAGAAACAGAGGACTTGAAAGCAGGAAAAACGAAACGACACGCAGTGTAACTGGGGTGCAATGCAAAATAAAAAAAAAAAAAAAGAAGAAGAAGAAAGTGCTAGCAATCAGATAATAATAAGATGACAAGGAAAACAAAGAAAAATAGCAAAAACAGAGAAAAAGAACACAACGAAACAAATTATAAAAACAAAAAACAAAAAAAAAAAAAAAAAAAAAAAGAAAAGAAAAGAGTGCCAAATTTTGGTTGGGAATATCTAGGTAGGCATCTAGCTAGGCTTAATA
Organism: Saccharomycopsis fibuligera x Saccharomycopsis cf. fibuligera; assembly: GCA_001936135.1. Lineage (NCBI taxonomy): Eukaryota > Fungi > Ascomycota > Saccharomycetes > Ascoideales > Saccharomycopsidaceae > Saccharomycopsis > Saccharomycopsis fibuligera x Saccharomycopsis cf. fibuligera. The sequence continues at coordinate 3,176,937 of CP012809.1, read as the reverse complement.
AGTAATGAGCTCGACGAACTCTTGGCTGATCTGAACGACCCTCTTGATCCTGTCGACACAACTGATCCTTTAGGAGACCCAACATTTTTGAACGACAAACTGACAGAGCTATGTGGTAATTCGCCGCCACCAGCAACATTTCCACTGCCATTATAGCTGACTTTGATTTCCTTGTTACCAATAACTGATCTAATTGATACTGAGCCATTAGATCTATTGCTCATGCTACTATGCGATCTGTCACTTTCAATTTGACTTTGAGGGCTCTGGGTTAAATTTCTGTTACTGAGCAGCGATCCTCTATTATGATGCCCAGTTTCGCTTATTGAAGTCAAGTTATTGTTAGCTGGGTTACTAGAGAGCTGTTCGTCTTGACGATAATATGGTAATTGAAATTGAGATTGAGACTGGAAATCTCCAAACTTGGGCGTTGGCTTGCTGGTTGCTGACGAAGATGATGACGAGTTGCTCAGTTTCTTGGCAATTAATTGAAATCTGCTACCATATTGTCCGTGTTGACCATTAGTATTGCTATTGCCCTTGCTACTTTCACGAGATACAGAGGCAAAACGATGTCCATAATTTTCGTTTGAACTAGAAGCAGACGAAAACGAAGCATTTCTAAAATTGTTACCACTGCTATATTGATGATTATTGTGGTAATTACTATATGAGGCAGGAGTGGCCGGTGATCCACTGTTTTTTCTAAATCCAGAGCCAATTGCCAATTTGGAGTGACTGCTTCCAATTGGAGTCGATACCGCTGCTGGTACTTCGGCTGATTCAATGTGATCTGAGTCGCTATATGCAGTCACGAAGGTGTGCTTGCTGCCACTAGATAAGGTTCTTGCAGGGGAATTGAAACTTTCATGACTGAATGCATTAGCATTAGTACCACTATTACCAGAGCCCGAAAAGCCTCTTTGTCCAGCAAATGGCATATCAACCGCATGTCGATTACTGCTGTTACTGTATCCACTTTCTTCTGGAGTCTCTGAAATAGGAATCAACTCATTATCATTAGTGCCGCCAGTAGACCCAAGCTGTCCTGCTGAAATGCCTGCCAACAATGAATTTTGTAACCGGTAATTGATTCTTTGGTTAACAATTCTCTTCATGTAGCGACCCCACACTTCATATGACTGGCCAGACGGAGCATTGCCATTGTTATTACCGCTGCTTTGGCCACTAGAACTGCCATTGCTTGCACTTCTGCTATTACTGGAGGACGTATAGTGATAGTAATTGTTACTATTGCTGCCAGAGGACGAATAAGCTTCTGAATTTGTATTACTATGAGAATAACTGGCAGTGGTGCCAGTGCCAGTAGACATGGATGCTGGGGAGTATGGTCTGCCGTGGGGATTGTTGCTGTTGCTGTTGATATGGTTGTAACTGCTGCCATTGCTAGATCCACGAAGTATTATGCCGCTATTATTATTGCTGTTGCTAAGCGAAGATTTTGAAGCGTAGCCGCTTTCTGAAGATGGGTGCTCAGCCACATTAGCGACTGGTATTGCAGATACAGGGGTTGGGACAGGAATTGAAATAGGCATTTGAGAAGCGCTTTTAGCAACTTGTTGGCGTGGGTTGGACGCTGTTGTTGAAGCTAACCCAGCGGCAACGATATCATCTGGCAAAATTCTAGGCAATGGGAGCATTGGCGGTAACAGTAATGGTGGGCCTGGATTCGGGGTGTTGTTGCTAATGTTACCATCATCACCAACTTGGATAGAGCTGTTACTGCTACTTGTGGAAGCTTTGTCTTTGCCATTATCAATTATACTTCTTCTGGCATAAAACTGATCTCTTGATGAAGCGCTGTTTTGTGGCGAGAGCCTATCCAGCGGCGTTCTCATGCCATTGTCTTTAGCAACTTTCCGTTGAATCATTTTTTGAATCATTTGGGGGTTGAAAGAGTTGAGTTCGCGTTGAAGCTCTGCTTCATCACTGTCAGAAATAATATAGTCTGGATTAATGACTTTGTCCTTGTTTTGCTCATAAATATCAGAGTAGCGCTTGTATTCATCAGCAGAAATATTTGTGACTCTAAGCTGGACCTTCTGTTCTTGATTTTTAGCATCGCTGAGCTCCGATTTAGCGATATCTGACTTCCCAATTGTTCTTTCGCCACTGGTATTAGCCTCATCACTTTCTTTGAATGTGCTTGGTGACCGTGAGCTAGTACCAAACTGGTTTCGATCAACAACGTGTGACTGAAAAGCAGACTTTTTGGTGGTCAGATTAATCAGTGAATTTGTGTCAATTTCTTTGATAAGCTTCTCCTTGTCGGACATGAACGTATCGAATTTAGGCAGAGCGAGCAACTGAACATCAGCAGTACTGCCTTTGTTGGCATTTACAACATCAGAGAATGGACCAAATCCGTGTTTTACTTCATGGTTGTCTTTGTTTTGAGCCAAGGACAATGATGATGCACTATTAGAAATGCCTAAGCCAGCTATGGCCAAATCATTAACTCCCGCATGTGTTGCAGCAGCAGCGGCTGTAGCAGCAGCTGTAGCTGTAGCCCCAATACCGGTGCCAACTGCTTTCTCAGAGGACAAGCTACTGTCACCCCCACCAACGAATGACCTTCTATTCTTCTTATTGCTTCTGCTATTTCCTGGCTTGAGCCCAACTTTACCACCACCAAACAAAGCACCAAAGATTAACTTATGCTTTCTTTTTTTCATTGAGTTGGCATGTTCAAGCAAACTGCGACGTTCAATTTTGGACACATTGGCTAATTGCTCATTCAAATCCTGGCCTTGGGTAGCAACCGTCGAATTACGCTTTTTGTTCTTGTTCCCACTCTTACTGGCGCTTATGTCAAATTGACTAGCTATGCCCACTGGAACAATGTCAATTTCTGGGGTGATTTTTTGATTGTGATTATTAGCATCAGTGCCTTCAGAAACAAGTTGCTTTTCAAAATCTTGAAAATCTGCAGTGGAGCTGCGCTGAGAAGATAGTGTCTCATCTTGACTATTATTCTTTTTGTTGTATGTAGAGTCAGCTAAAGAAACAGGGGTAGGCTTACCACTATGACTACCATTGTCACTACCCCAGTCCTTGTAAATTATTGGAGGCATTGGAGGCATCGGCGGCATTGGAAAATCGCTTTCAATTTGCTTCCGAGCTTCAAGTTCTGGCACTTCTTGAGATGCTTGCAATGAGTTAAGCGCATTATTTCTGTGACGGTCCTCACTGTTGTTGGTGTTGTCGCTTTTGTTATCTGATGACCTTCTGCTAGCAATAGCGCCACCAGCCACAGAAGTACCAATAGCACCAACAGCGCCACCAATTGCAGCGCCCGTTTTATAATTACTGTTATCATTAATAACGATGCCACTGTCGTTACTGCCTTTTGTCAAAAGGCCAGTGGTTGTCGGTGGTGTATAGAATCTCTCATTGACAATATGGTTATTTTGATTTCCACCATTGTCATTATCATTATTAGTCGACAACGAGACTACTGACTGTCTAACAAAGCCCCTGTGTTGCGGAAAATTTGACGATGTAGCAGAAACTATCTCTTCTCTTGGGAATTTTTCTCCTTTCGATAATGCTCCCACGGTTTGTAATCTAAGCCCACGGTTACTATTGTCCTTAGAAAAAAAATTGTACGTAATTGGCGAATCAAGATGTTCGTTGTGGGCTAGGACATGGCCTCTTGGCTGATCTTGTGATCTTTGCGGTATGGTGGAGTTAGAGGCGACCAGCTGAGGCACGATTCGCATTGTGGAATCAATCTCTTTTCTGTTTACAATGCTCTCATTAATAGCATCGTTTTGAGAAGTCCACAGTGGCTGCTGTGGTTCACTACCTGCTTCCTGGGGCTTGACTATATCGTTTCTATTGGTATTATCATCAATGATAATTCTATTAAATTCATCACTGTTTTCCTTTGATTCACCATCTGCTGCTGCTGCCATTGCTGCTGCCCCGTCCATAGCCTGTCTGACGGACATTCTATTAGTGTTCCGCTTATTACCATACTGCGACATTCTGCCAAAGCTTTTGCGATTGAACCCATAATTTAAGCCATTGGCGGATAAGGTCTCGTATTCCATTGATGGTGCTCTAAGAATAAGCTCGTCACGCTGTCCCAAGTCTGCACACTGAAGTTGGGAGCGAAGCTCTGGGTTTAATTGTAGTAGTTGAAAAAAAATGTTTTTGTCGTGAATCGTACGTTTCGATTTGCCCTTATTATTCTTGGACTTAGACTTCTTTTTCTTATCTTTCGTTGGTGATGGTGAGCCAGTGACTTTAGAGTTGGTGATTAACTGAACACTATAAGTACTGGAATTGTCGTCAACAATCTCTTGTAACTCTGAATGTGATCTACCATGATGGTGTTTCAGTTGGTACTCATTTGTTGCTTCGTCAGAGGGTCTCTTTTGGTTTTCCAAATCAATAAACGTTTTGAATCTGCTGTTAAGCAAAATCTCTTCGTTGCTCAACTTCAGAATCTGGCTCTTGATCAACTCTTTTCTTTGTTCTCTGTTCAACGATGAATCATCTTTAGTCTTTCTTGATGATTTTCTAAACCTATTGAACACAAACTTTGGTTTCTTTTTAGTTGTAACTTGCCTTTGCAAACCAAAGGACGAGCCATTTGGAAGCTTTTTTGCCTTTATAGTACCAGATCTGCTGACAGGCTGCAAGCCATAATACCGATGCAAGCTATCTTGGGCTCCGCTATACCCAAATTTTAACATTGTTGGTGGCATAATATCATAGTGAATAGATCCGCTTCTCATGACGGTATCTAACCGATTGTATAGCTGCTGTTTATTAGCAAATGCTGGATTCAAGTTTCTTTTGAACCTCTTTGAGGCTCTGCGACGAAACATCATGAACTTGTACTTTTTTTGTTTTCTAAATAGTGGATGCACTGGTACTCGAGGGCCTGGTGTACCATTGGCACCTGGTGCTCCGAGGTAGGGGCTAGCAGCAGAATGTATTGGCATTGACTTGACGTGATGCTTGTGGCTCTTAGGGTTCTTCTGCAATACTGAGGTTCGTCTAGAAAGTAAGTGCAGGCCTCGAGGTCTAGAGGAAGGTCTTCTAAGAAGAGCGTTGTTGGTATTGCTGTTATTGTTATTTGCTGAGGAGGAATGGTGACCGGTTATTAAAGCATCTGTGGAGTGAACCTCCAAAGCCGTATATAGCGACGCATTGGAAGATTCGCCGTCGTTTATTATTCTGTGACCGCTGGTAATGTAATTATTATTTGCCATGCTGGTATTTATATTTGAAGTTGGATTGATGGTATTAGGGGGGTTATTATTTACCGTGCCGTTATTAAAATTACCAGAGTCAGTATTGATGACTTGCGGCAATTGGGAATGCAGAAGAAGGTTTATTTGGGAGTGAGAAAGGTGCGATCCTGAGCCGTTGAGGACCGAGTATCTATTGTTAGCGTTATTGAGAGTATTGTATCTTGGGCTATCAAAGGACTTTTGCCTTACGCTGGCAGAGTTGTTGGAAAGAACACTGAATCTTTTGTCATTATTGTAAGGGGAAAAAGCAGAAGAAGGGTTGCTCTTGAAGTTTGGAGCAGCGGGCGATCCAGCAGAAGCGTTGCTGTTTGGGGTTGGCTTGCGAGAGGATGTATTGGAGCTGGTATTAGTGTTGGACATGACGAAACACAACCTTCTGAGCAAGACGAGGCGGATTCTGTGGTGAATGTGAATACTGTACAAAGCTCAATACGGGACGATGATCAAGACAGCCAGGGAAAAGAAATGAGGAATAGATAATCAAAAAGCCCAAAAAGCAAGAAAACAGTTGAGCTTGCTGAAAATTGTAGATTATTGCATGGAAGACAGGCGATTGGCGGTGTAATTATTTGAAAATAATAATAAAACGGCAGTCGAGGATGGCGTCTTGGTAGCGCCATGGGGGAGGAGGGCGATGAGCCCGTCTAGTGTGATGCAGCGCAGCACAGCATGTTGCATCAAATGTTTACCTGTGTCTCAGTTTGTGCGTTTTCAGCAATTAGTGATAATTTCTATTTTTGGCATTTTTGCACCCAACAGGATTTCGTGTAGCAAGTATTTGGTGCGCGCAATAGATGCAGTGCGCCTGGCAAAAATGGATGTGCCCGTAGATTGGAGTCGGCGTAGCACAAATGTAGTTTAAACACCCAGACACCCACCTGGACACTATGGTCAATGTCACATGATTCAACTATTTCTCATTCACGAAAAATAGAAAAACAAAAAAAAACAAACAGAAAAAACAGAAACTGGAAAAACGCAGACGGGAAAAAACAGAATAGCGAAATACAATATTTAGACACACCAAAAGTAACGCATCCTCCCGCAGTGGAACATCGTATATTGTCTGTCTTCATCCCCCTTTCACATTAAACTTCCTTCGCTGCAATGTCAAGATCACCTCTGGACATAACCCACGACCAGCTGCCACCAGAGCAGACTCCAGCCACCGCTGACGTCTCCATGAACGACGCCTCCCCTACCGCTGGTGACGATGTCGAACACGAAACTCCTGTTGCTGAGGTCAATCAGTCTAAAGACAAGCCAGACACTGTCAACGGTGAACGTGCCAACGACAATGAAAACAACGAAGAGTCAAAAATAGACATTCAAAAAGTGACAAATTCTATTGAGGAGAAAGCCAAACAGTTTTTGGCCAAGCAAACAAGACCTGTCATAATTCCATCTTTCGCGGCATGGTTTGACTTGAACAAGATTCACGAAATTGAGAAAAGATCATTACCAGAGTTCTTCGCCAATACTTCTAGATCTAAAACAGAAACGGTTTACAAAGATTATAGAGACTTCATGGTGCACACTTATAGACTCAATCCGATTGAGTATCTCACTGTTACTGCTTGCAGAAGAAATTTGGCTGGAGATGTTGCTTCGATCGTCAGAGTGCATGCTTTCTTGGAACAGTGGGGCATTATCAACTACCAAATAGACCCAAGAACTAAACCATCATTGAGTGGACCACAATATACCGGCCACTTTCAGGTGTCTTTAGATACTCCGGCCGGCATTAAGCCATTCATCCCATTGAATGCCAAAGAGAAAATTATCAACTCTGCTGCATTTGCTTCTACTTCTGCTGATAAACTCTCTGCACAAAAGGACCAAGAAGCCAAGAATCTTGCTATACCACTCAATTTAGAAGTCCGCAAAGATGTGTTTGACTCTTCCGAGGACGCTATCTTGCTCAGAGAAAAAGAAAGATTGCTGTTGAACAACAACGGCACTAAAATCTTCATTTGCAATGTCTGTGGCAACGACGCGACTCAAGTGCGTTACCACAATTTGAGATCCAAAAGTGCGATTTGCGTAAAATGTTTTGAAGAAGGCCATTTCCCTTCCAACTTCCATTCTTCTGATTTCATCAAACTAGTTAATAACAGTAATATCAAGGCCAACGAACCGTGGACTGAACAAGAGATACTTCTTTTGTTGGAAGGCATTGAAATGTTTGAAGATGACTGGGATAAAATTGCCAATCATGTTGGCACAAGAAACAAAAGACAGACAGTTGCGAAATTTTTGCAATTGCCTATTGAAGATAGATATTTGAACAAGAATATTTCAAGAACGCAATACAAAAAAAATGATGGTAACATATCTAACGCCACATTTGGTAATAGTGAATTTAAACACAAAGAAACGACTGCCGTGCTAAGCACAATCAAATTTTTGCTAAACAAAATTGACCCTGAAGTGGCTGCTAGTACAACTCAAAAGTTACAAGAAGAATTGCTATTGAAGGATTTGTCTATAAATGATGATAAAGAAATTAAACAGGAACAGCCACATGTTGATGAGGAGATTGCAAAAGCTGCTAAACAAGCATTTGGTGTTTTATCAGCAAATACGATAACTGAACAGCTCGCTGAGCTTAAACAGCAGCAGAAAATTTTGAACCAGATTTCTACATTACAGCTAAAGAAAGTTGATTTGAAACTCAAATCATTGACTCAATATGAAAAATCGCTTTACAATGAAAAACTTGAGTTAGAAAATGAAAAGAAGAAATTGTTTTTGGATCGTTTAGCCTTGAGACAGCAAGCTAACATTGTCAAAGACAAAATCACAAATGCCATCCAGCTTGCTGGTAACAGTATAGTTAGTAAAGAAGGCGTTGATAAAACCAACCAACTTTTAGACGAAGCACACGAGGAGATTAAACAGCCAAGCAGAATTGTGCTATTGCCAAAGACTGTCAAAGGCAGTGGTGCTGATGATGAAGACACTACAAATATTAATGCTATAGACAATGATGCTGCTGGAGATGACGAAGACGATGATGGTGCAGATGATGACCAGACAAAAGCTATTAATTCGACTTTGAGTCCATTGTCTGTTGAACATCCACAGTTATTCAAAGTGTGGGTCAGCTAGGTTGGGCTTATTTGGTATCTTATTTTGTTAGCAACAGACGCTTCGCAGAAAGAGATAGCAAGCGAAAGTTACGCGATTTGATCTTTTTCTTAAAGCGTTTTGTAAGTTTCTTTTTGTTTTGTTAATTTATTTTTATCTGTATTGTATCATAGTTCCATCGTTAATATTATTTGAGGGATATTATAAGAGTGCAATTCTATATTGTCATTAGCATCATCAATATTTCTGTCATTTGAGGGAAAAAAAATGCTGTTGCATTCTGTCTCTAATCTTCCAAGTTAGAGTTTTTTATTCATTTTATTTGCTCGAGATTATTCTATTGTCTTAACTTTTCTTTTTCATTTTACTAAATCAATTTTTATTTTAAAGGTTACTTTAGATGTTGTGTTGTAACTTTTTGCCTAAACAATTACTGGTTTGTCATGATAAAGACTGCGAAAAATTGCGGAAACTTTTTGCTTGTAGCACTTCCAATCTTTAATTAAAATTAGTCGTGTACTGGCCAATTACATTTTTAGTATGCTCACTTACTGTAGTCATTTCTGTGTAGTCACTTCGGGAAAAGCACGCGTAACTTAAATTTTTCACCAACGAAAAAAAAAAAAAAAAGAAAAACAGAATCGCGATGGCATCGCATTGATCTCGCAACAAGACAGGACAGGTCATACCAACGAAGCAAACAAAATTCAGGAGTCAGTAACCAAAAAAAAAAAAAAAAAAAAAAAAAAAAAAAAAAAAAGAAAGAGAACTGAGAAAGCAAGCTCAACTATTTCTTTCTTTGATTTATGGCGCGTGTGTTTTTCGCTTAGTTATTAATGTTATCATCAATCAAAGCTTAAATCAACTAACTCATAAACAGTAAGCTCTATAGATCTCCATATTACTGCAAATACAAAAGTAAACATTCTAAAGATTACTGATAAAACTCAGGTCTAAAAGTATTTTACAAGACTTGGGCTGGCAACTGATTCTCTACTTTCATCAACAAGACAAGAAGAATGTCGCTTACAAACAACATCAACACCATCGACGTCAACAGCAATAGCGACGATGATGATGACTTGGTCTTGATTTCTTCTAACATAAGCGACAGCGGCAACGGTAACGGAACCGACAAAGACAAAGATCCAATAGACCTCATTAGTAGCGGTAACGGTAACGGTGGCGGCAATAATAGAACCCTACGTCGGCGTATGCGAGGTCCACTGAAACGTCCTGGTAGTGACGATCAAAGTCGTGAGCGTACTGTATTTTCTAGCAGCAGCAGTGATGGAGAAGAAGAAGAGGAAGAAGAAGACGGTAATGAAGCCTACCATAAAGGAGGGAAGGATAATGAAAATAATGATTATAATGAGAAGGAAGACAAGGAAGAAAAAATAATGAATAGAGCAAGTAACAAAAGACAGTTGAGAGGTCGTAGAGGAACCACGCGGCGGGCAGCAGCTATGGACGGAAATGGCACCGTTAATGGTAAGACGAGCTCGAATGATAATGAATTTGATATGGAAGATGTTGATGACGATAATAATGCTGCGGGCTCTGCGACTAATAGAGTGCGGAAAAGAAGACAATTGCAACCAATAAGTTATAAAGAAAATGACATAGAGGATGAAGATGCTGATGAAGAAGAGGAAGATGATGGCCTGATATACGAAAACGGTAATAGTGATGTGGGAACAGGAAATTCTAGGCCGACACCTGAAAAGGAAGAGAAAGCCATAGACAAGTTACTTACAAACCTCGAAGGCGCCAAGCAGGAAGACGATCATGAGCAAAAACAATTTGATCAATTGGATGACAAGAACAAGCTTGAAAGGTTGCATCAGTTAGTCGAAAAGTCTAAAATTTTTTCACAAATCATTGCTGATACGTTACTTGAAAGCACTTTGCAAAAGAAGAAGAAAGAGAAGGAAGAACAAGAGGAGCGCGAGAGAGAAGAGCGCGAGAAGGAAGAAAAAGAAAGAAAGGCCACTATGAAAGCTGCTAACGGAGAAGCTGTCGGTGGAAAAGCTACAGCTAACCATCAAAATGAGGATGTGAATGATCTGAAAGGAGATGATGACAAGATTGTGGTGCCAAATTTCAGACGAAGCAGAAGATTACACCGCAAGAAAAAAAAAAGCAACGATTTCTTATCCATTTACAACAGCTCAAAAAAGCAGGAGATTTCTGAAGAAACCAAGCAAACCAAAAAGAAGCTTGCCGATGTGAATTCCGGCAGTAGAACTCAGCCGAAATTAGTTACTGGCGCAGTGATGAGAGATTATCAGTTAGATGGGTTAGAATGGTTGGTAACTTTGTATGAGAATGGGCTTAATGGTATCTTAGCTGATGAAATGGGTTTGGGCAAAACGTTGCAGTCAATTTCCTTGCTCGCCTTTTTATATGAAAATGGTAACAAAGGTCCTTTCCTTATTGCTTGTCCTTTGTCAACGGTAGGAAACTGGATCAATGAAATTGAGAAATTTGCGCCCACTATGCCTCATTTGCGCTATGTTGGCTCTAAAGAAGATAGAAAAGCAATAAGAAAAAAATATTTTACCAAATGGAATCGTTCTAGAGTGGGGATAGTAGTAACTAGTTATGAAATGATCTTGAAAGATAGACAATATTTGAACCGATTTAAATGGAAATTTTTAATTGTTGATGAAGGTCATCGTTTGAAAAATATCAATTCCAAGTTGATCAAAGAGTTGAAAAAGTTGGACACTACCAATAGACTTTTGCTTACTGGTACCCCCTTGCAGAACAACTTGGATGAGTTGTGGTCCTTGTTGAACTTTATTTTACCCGATATTTTCCAAGATATTGATCTTTTCCATAAATGGTTTGATTTCTCCCAATTAGGTGGTTCTGACAATTCTGAACTTATTAACGCAGAAATTCAAAAATCCTTAATTGAAAACTTGCACACCATTTTAAAACCCTTTTTATTGAGAAGATTGAAGAAGACTGTTGTTAAATCATTGCCACCAAAAAGGGAATATATTGTGTACAATGCATTGTCAAAGGTTCAAAGAGAAATGTATGAAGCAGCTCTTAGTCACCAGCTCAAACCTTTTTTGCTAGAAACTGCATTTAGGGAGTACTTGGAAGTCAATTCTCTTGATCGTTATTATACCACTGAACAGATCGATCACGTTATAAAGGTTAAGTTGAACGCTAAAAAAACTAGTCTTTTAAATACAGCGGTTGATGTTATTGATTTGAATGAAGATATTGATAGCAATGGCCAGCTGTCTGATGCCAAGGTTGGCCCTCGTAAGTTGAGAGCTAAAGGACGAGGCCAAATCAATTACAAGGAAAGCAACTTCTACCCAGATGCCAATGATTTGTCTTATTCGGAGAGCGATTTAGAGGCTCTGGAGGATGATGCTGATGAAATTGGACAAAAAAAAGCTAAGAAAGATGAAAATGTTAGAAAATCGTGGAAGCAAATTCAGGAAGGAACTGTTTTTGATTATGATAATGGTAACCAAAAAGGAGTATATTTATCCACATTGGAACAAGCAGCTGAAGCATCTAAGCGCAAGCATAGATATGATCAAACTCTCAATTTTTTAGACATGTACAATGTCGACGAAACTGTCATCAACCAATTAAATAAAATTAACCACCAAATTAATTCATTTGATGAAATTATGCAAGATTTGAAAATCTTTGAACTTCAACCGTTATCAAAGACACGAGGTAAACGTAAATCAGTAATCAAGCCAGCATCCAAATTATCTCAAGGAAAACGAACTAAAGTTCCCCACATAAACATTAAACATCCAATTTCTGAAAATTTTCAACATCCATATACTATGCGGATTTACACCAAAGCTCTTATGCCCGATTCTAAAGGGCAGCTCTTGCCGTTATTGCCGCCTCCCCAAGTGTTAGAGAAGCTTTGCGAAACCCCTGTTGAAGTACCAAGGGAGGAATTTATTCATTTAAAAAAGCAACGTGAACAATTGCAAAAAGTGCTTGAAAATGAGCCAGACAACATAGATTGCAAGAAGGCTTTAAATGCGGTCAATAGGAGTATCATTAACAGCACCATATGGCGAAAGTTTTGTGAGGCGTACAATGAGACTGCAGAAAATGATTATGAGACATATAAACAAATTCATAGTCAAATGCTTGCAGAAATGGGAAATGGTGGTAATAAACAAGAGGATAATACTGCGTTTGCCAATGCTTCTGCTACAGATATAAACGGCAAATTGACAAATGTTGGCTCAGAGAAGCAAACGAATGGCCACGAGGTTGAAGGCCAACAAAAAAGGAATGCAAACAATGTTGCTGCTGCTGCTGTTTTGTCTCCAACTTATAACCTGTCTGATAAACAAACTAAAAAACAGTCAAATATTATTTCATTAGTCAGCTGTGCATCAAAAGCCATTACTAATTCATTTAAAGAAAGCACTAAAAATTCAAATTTTGGGAATTCTGATGATGCAGGAGGTGCTACCAAAGAAAATACTAACAATTTGGCTAACTCTGATGCAATTGAAGATGAGCCAAAGGCAATCAAAGAAATGGTTAACGGGGAGCTTGTTGATAGTATCCCATTGCTTGATTCTGATGTGGAAAAAGATCCAAAAGATGACGGAGATTCCAAAGATAATAGAGATTCGAAAACCATTAGCACCGAAAACAAGGGTGGCGATAATACTAAAGAGGCATCCAAAAACACAGAAAATACTAATGCAGACAATGGTAATGAAAAGGAAAGTGAAGATGGCGATGATAATGGCGAAAATGACGGTAAGGAAGATAGTGCTGATAAAGATGTTACTGTACAAACTAGTGTAGCTCCAATTGATTCTGGGGCTCCATCCTTAGATCATTTCTGGAACTATATTAGTAATGCAATAGAAGCAAAGAAACTCCATAACTTGATGATGCAACTTCGGTTAATTTGCGACTCTCCATATCTTTTCTACTTTCCTTGGGAGCATCAAGCAGACATTGACAATAGGCTAGTTAAGAATTCTGGCAAAATGCAAATGCTTGAACAAATAACAGATCAGCTTTTTGAAAAAGAAAAAAGAGACAACCATAAGCTCTTGATTTTCTCGCAGTTCACAAAAATGTTAGACTTGATTGAAGACTGGGCCGAGTATAAACAGATAAAATGCAGTCGTATTGACGGTAATGTTGGTCAAGAAGATCGTGAAGAAGAGATTTACAGTTTTAACAATGATCCTAAACACAAAATATTCTTATTGTCTACACGAGCGGGCGGCTTGGGTATAAATTTAGTGGCAGCTGATACTGTGATTTTGTTCGATAGTGATTGGAACCCACAAGTTGACTTGCAGGCTATGGATAGAGTGCATAGACTTGGGCAGACCAGGCCGGTGGTTGTTTACAGATTTGCTACGGCAAATACCGCCGAACAGATTTTGTTATCGAGGGCGGATTCCAAGAGAAAATTGGAAAAAGTGGTCATTCAAATGGGTAAATTTGAGTCATTGAAGAAATTTGCTGGAGAAAAGCGCGCCAATGCTGCCACTGGATCAACCGTTACTGAAGATTTAAGCCGATTGTTGAAGGAAAATACTTTTCAAGGCCAGCAAATTACTGATAACAAGTTAAGTGATGAAGAAATCAAAGAATTAATGGATAGAAGGCCAGAGGCTTACAAGAAGAGCAGTTGCATTCTTCATCATGTTGAATTGTTTGAAACAAGTACTGAGCTTCAAGTGGCAGAGGAGCCTGAAAAGGTAGAAGAGGATAATGAGATGGAAAAGAGGGAATCTGAGGAGTCTAATAATGGATAGGAAGCGGACGCAAATCATAACGAAGAAAAGAATGTATGAAAATCAACTGTACCATAAATCTTTGTTAAAGAAGAAAATTGTATATTATGTTGCCTATCTTGTATCTAATGAAATAACTAATGTGAAATATAAAAATGAGAGATTTTCAGCATTTTGTAGCCTACTTTCATTTGGATTTTTATCTAATATTTAGTACGTAAAAACTCTACAAGAGCCATCATTGCCATTGCTTGACCATATGGCATGCTAGTGATAGGAATGTCATAATAATCCTGAATAGTATCGCCCACCGGCGTGCCAAAAGATGTATTATTGAGCTCCCCTGATGGCAAAATATCACCAATGACGGCCTTAATGGCCTTTGTTGCCACCGGAAAGTACTTTCTGTCAAGATAGCCTTTTCTAATTGCCTTGAGGATCCCATAAGCAAACCCAGCAGTAGCACTGGCTTCAATATAGTTTCCCTTGTCTTGTGGCCGGTCAAGGATGGTAAACCAAGCTCCACTATCCGGATGTTGAAGCTTAGCAAGGGCGGCCACTTGAGCTTCCAATGTATCTTCAACATAAGCACGGAAAAAGTCTTCTTTTGGTAAGTCAAGGAGTTCGAGAATATCAGGAAAGACAATTGTTATCCAACTGTTACCTCTAGCCCATTTTGCTCTGGCAAACCAATGTCCCTGTTTATGGCCACCGGCCTCCGCAGCAGGAGCTGCAGCTCCTGCTGCTTCGTCAACATCTTCAGCAAAGATCCAACCATGGTTAAAAAGCCCAGTCTCAGCATCAAATAAGTATTGGATATGCGTGAGTACCTGTTTTTTGGCCTCATTGACATATTCGGGTCTATTAAAAGCTACACCGGCCTTGAGCAACGGCATCACCGACATCATCAAAGTATCATCCCAAAGTTGTCTTTCATTGAGGGTAAGGTACGTAACATGCTGTATGCCCCCAAATTTTGTACGAGGGATCCCTGTATATATATAATTAATCCATGAATCAATCCAAGGTTTGAAAGATCTGAACTTCTGCGGATTAGATTCATAAACATATAGCAAAGTCAAAAACACTGCGGCAGTATTAACGTTCTTGGTTGTTCCTTTGGCAAACTGAGTATTGAACCAGTCAAGAATTGTATTAAGTACCCATTCTTTACCAGTGATTTCATAGTATTGCCACATTCCATAAAGACCAATTCCGTGTGTCCACTCCCAACCATTCCACCCCTTAGTGTCAATGACTCTACCGTCATCTAATTTGAGGAGAAACTTGCCGCTATTGTCCTCGATGCTGATAAGATCTTTGATAAGATCTTCCACTTTGTGAGAGATTTCCTGAAACGTATCTGCCATTTTGGTTATTGATAGAGGTTGTAATGGTAAGTCAACAATAATTAAAACCTCAATCTAAAAGGGAAAAGGCATCTTTAAATAGGGTTGGTGATCGGGACATTTCGAGGCGTCGAGCCTAAATGTGGAGCAACAAGTACCCACCGCTTCGGTGCCATCGGGCGGGCGATAGCCTATAGATTTATTTAGGCTTTATATAGTGACTGCTACAAATTGTAATAAGGGTAGTTAGTGTACAATCTATTCTTATCAGTTCTATAAGCAGAATTGAAAAGTCAAGTAACAATAAAAAAAAATATAGTAAAATAAAAACATTGGGAAAATTAGAACTGAAATAAATAGGGAAGAGAACAGAAAAAACTGACTTTTTCAACAAAATCAAGCAAGACAAAACAGCGAACTAGAGAAAAGACACAAGCACAAAATAACAAAACGCGGAAAATGCAGAAAAGAGATATTAGGAGGACATGTCGAGGCGCAAATTACAACAATGTAAGAAGGCCAGCACAAATCATACCGAACGTGCCGTATGAGTATAGGTTCGCTTTGTCTGCTCCAGCTTTGGAAGTAGAGGTGGTGTTAGTTGAGTTACCAGCACCAAAATGAACTGAAGTGAAAATAGTTGATCCATTTGTTTGAGAATCAGAAATAGAAGCAGAAGACGGAGCTGAGTTGTCTGTGAGGACGCCAGAAGATGAAGAGGTGTTTGAAGAACTTGGAGCTGATGCCTCAGCAATAGCAGCACTGCTAATTTTGGAAACGGTTTCTGCTGTTACGACAGAATTTTTCTCATCATTTTTACCTGACACAGTAGCCACCTGTTGAGCTAAAGACGTGATGTCGGTCAATGTGCCTTTCAAGAAATCAGAACCGTAAACTGAAGCAAGAGATATCAATGCTGAAGTGCCTTTGGCTTCTTCGAATTCAGAGACCAAGTACACAAGTCTAGAGTCAGTGGCAGTTTTTAAATTTGAGTAGATAACACTAAGATCTATTGGAATAGAGTAAGAGTAGGACGCTGTGGTGATACTGCTGCCGCTTTCTTGCTCAGCATTAACCTGAGCAGCTGCAAGAATTGCAGTTGATATTAATGTGGTATTGGTTATTCTCATGATTTCTTGCTAATATTTCGTTGTTGTTGTTGTTGTCTCTCTAATTCACGTTTTGGTAGACATAAATTTCAGAGCTTTATATAACTGTGCTGTTGCGCTTCTTCTTTTTTTTTTTTTTTTTTCTTCTTCTTTTTCTCGGTTATTATTGTTGTGACCTGTTACTGCTGCTACTGTTGCCGCTGTTGCTGCTTTTCGAGGTCCCTAGTGGACAAGAACCTTAAGCTCTTATATATATAAGAAACCTGCAACAAAAAAGTTGCCTAGAGATCACTCACGTGGAACGGTTCCTAAAACATACAGTTCCTTGCATTGAGCTTAGTATTAGTGCCAACAATAGTCATTAATATGCATCAGGACGCTTGGTAGTGTCCATAATACGTGAGCTTACAAATTCGGGTATCACATTGGCGTGCAGAAGGCAGCAGCGTTAGCGAATATAAAAAGGTGCCCTGAATCAAAACGGCGGCCGTGGCTTCCTTTTCAGGGCATTTGCTGCAAGGCCTGCCAATAAGACCTGCAGAAATCTTGAAACCAGGTACGGGTAATGGATTTCTTTTTGCGAGCATGTTGGGTCTTATTGGCTGAATATCACAAAACGGGCTAAAAATTAAGATCTCTAAGGTACACGTACCGTAAATATCATCAGTTCAAAAATCACTTCATAATCTGCAATTATGATCAAGCAACGAATAAAGTAACAGTAAAGAAATTATTAGGAAATATAAAAATCAATGCTTAGAAAAAGGTTGATAACCTTTTACAGTGAGAAATCTGAAGCAGAAGGAATGCCTTCTTGTTTTGCAGTAAAATTCTTAACTGCCATATTTGCGTGTAGACATAGATTACTGTAGAAAATTTGGCAATTGTTTTTTACAGACTAGTAAAACGTACGTTTGTCGCAGGTTATTTAGTATAGCGTACCCAACCCAACAAACCTTGCCAAGCAGATAAACAAAAAATTTTGACTACGTCAAATGATATCGGCACTAATTTGTAGTTCCCGCACAGAAAATTATTAACACTGAATTCTAGTCGTGGTTACAGAAAGTGTGAGAC
Organism: Saccharomycopsis fibuligera x Saccharomycopsis cf. fibuligera; assembly: GCA_001936135.1. Lineage (NCBI taxonomy): Eukaryota > Fungi > Ascomycota > Saccharomycetes > Ascoideales > Saccharomycopsidaceae > Saccharomycopsis > Saccharomycopsis fibuligera x Saccharomycopsis cf. fibuligera. The sequence continues at coordinate 3,159,253 of CP012809.1, read as the reverse complement.
AGTCTGGTGCCTTAAATGCTTTGCCCTGAGGATATAATATTTTCAAGCTCACTTTTTGGGTTTGGTTTCAGGAACAATTTGCTGAAATCTAAATTCAATTATTGATAAAATCATTGGTTGACAGAAACTGACAGAAGTAGTTTCGTGCTTGTCACAGATTTTTGAGCAGTTTGGAACGTTCTCGGCATTGTGTCCTACTTGTGACTACCACATTGTACGTTCCTCCATGCCGTCATTTTTTTTTGTCGTCAGTAGCATAGAATCAAAGTGTCTTGTTTTAGATTGATGCTAAAACGAAACACAACACAAAACGACGTAAACAAAACTTCACTTTGACTGCTAAATTTAACTTTCGCAAAAAAAAAAAAAAAAAAAATTAACACAGCAAAAATCAGGAACAGCCTTTTATCTTTTCTATACTATGGACGGCATTCGGAGCCTCAGAGGAAGAATACAGGATATTATTACTATTATTATGTGCCTTTGAGTAATTATATTATCAGGCTAGTATACGCATTTATGACATAATGACACTGGCTACGTAAAACCCCGAAAGAAAAATTTTAAACTTAAATTTTCTCGAAAAGATGTTGATACATGCTGATCCTCGTGGTTTAGGGTGACGATCGGTATAGCAATTGCCAACCTACAGTCTTTCGCATAAATGTACTATAAAGCAGCATAGTCGGTCGTCAAAATTAACATGGGGTATTCTATTGGAAAATGAAAGAGGATCACTGCTAAGCCTTCTAGTAAAATATAGCACAAAATTCCCCTCCGCCATCCTGCTGATCCACGCATAAACATGACAAATAGAGCTCAGCGCGGACATAAACGTAGTAATCAACAATGTAAAAATAATTAGTAAACTAATAAGATAAGTAACAGAATATGAACAAAAAGATTATAAATAAAATTAAATTTAGTAATATAAAAAACTAACATGGGGGTCCGATAAACATGAAAATATATAAAAAAAAAAAAAAAAAAATTTAAAATTGGAAAAAAATATTAGTAAATTAATCAGTAAATAAATTAAACAGAAATGTTCTCCCAATAACATAATAAAAAACAAAGAACAAAAAATTGAAAAGCAATTTCTACTATTACTGAAAAAAAAAATTTATTTTTTAGAAGCGTTGCTCTTTTTGCTATTTCTTCTACCCTTTTTGCCATCATCATGATCAGACCCAGTGCCATTTGGTGCAAACAACAAGCTATCAAATTGTGCTTTAGCTAAGTATTGAGCCATCACTTGTGAACCGGAAGATCCAAACGCACCGCCTAGCAATGATGCAGTACTACTAGCGCCGCTAGTGCCGCCTCTTACTTGACCATTCACTGACGAACGGTTACTAGCATTGCTATTAACGCTTTGTTGTTTGCTATGATAACCTTGAGAAGTTTTTCTAGGTTGGGCTTTTGACATCAACAAATTCTGCTGCAAAAAACCGTTTGGAGATGTGAAAGAATCCATAACCGCGCCAGAGTAAAATTGCGCATGCTGCTGAACGGGAGTATATTGTTGTGGTGGCGGTTGGCTGTAATTTTGATAACCGCTATTGCTGGCGGTTGCTGGCGATGCTGAAAGACCAGATGAATTAGATAAATTACTAGTGGACAATCTTCTAGGGGACTGACTCACCGGAATCTCTGATTTTATTTTTTGTGGTTTTTGCACCTGTTTCTGTGTTTTAGAACTCTCTGATCCTAACTCTTGCTTTTTTATGTCACTGTCTTCACTACTAGTTTCATTTGGTTGTTCAGGATTGGCCCCTTTCACTTTTTCATCAATTAATTGTGAAGTGATACCAATGGAAGCCAAAGCAAGAGCCTGTTTGTCGGTTATCTGTGAATCAGTAGATTTTCTTGGGGTACTTTGAGACGCTGATTCGGCAGTAGATTTGGCTTTCTCTTTGTAAGCATCAGATTTAATATTAATATTAGTATTAGTATTAGTATTAGTATTACTATTGTTGTTGTTGTTTGGACTACTGGTTTTATTGTTGTTATTGATGCTGTTATGGTTCTTGTTTTTATTCTTCTTCTTTTTCGGTTTGCTATTAACTAGTTTTGGGGGATTACCACATCTATCCTTCGCAAAGTTTATTTTGTAATGAGTATACTTATTACCAAATGATTGGTGTACAGAGTCTTTCTCAGGGCCATTGAATTCGTCAATAGCTTTGATAGCTGAGCCTATATTCATAAAATTAACAAATGCACAAAATCCGTCTTTGAAGAAGTTTATTTGTTCAATTTCACCCCATTTAGAGAAGTCATTTCTCAAAGTATCTTCATCAGGAACGACGCGAGGTTGGTTAACATTTAAGCCATTGCTTCCTTCTTCGTCATCGTCTTTCACACCAATATAAACATTTCTGCTAGCACCGACAGTAACAGCCAATGCAATTGAATTAGGCAAGTCGCCTGGATTTTTACCCCAACCAACTTTAATTTTTTTGTTATGAATCGTTAACCCATTCATATTGCTACTGGCAAAAAACTGCGTAGCAGAAGCAGCCGAAATGAATGTGATGAAACAAATATGTTTCTCTGAAATCAATTTAATAGCTTGTAAAATACCGCCTCTAACTACGTTACAAACTTCTTCAACAGTGGTCTTTGAAGACAAGTTACCCAAATAAACAGTTCTGTTTTCAGTTGGATTCAAACTGCTTATATTATGTAGCATTGGGGGATATAGATCAGAACCAGGTCCAGATGGTGCCGCGGTCAAAGTTTGAAAAGTCAGACTTAAATCACCAATCAGGTCATGCCTAACGTTCTGAAGATTTAGAGGCAAGCCATAGTCTGCCCTTATACCATTGAGAAGTAAGTTTTGCTGACTCAATGATTGGCCATTGCCAAGGAACTGCTGATGTGGATCGAAACTAGCAAATGAGCCTTGTGACACAACACCAGCATTTGAACTAATCTTATCTGACTCGTTTTCCAAATGCTCGTCAAAATCTGAAGTTTGGCCAAAAGTCTGCTCAAATTCATCATCATCAATTTTGCGACATCTATCTTCGGAATATTTGACTGTGCCCAAATGTTTTTTTGAATCTGAGCCATCAGCAATTTTGCTTTGATTAATTTTTACTAATTCTTTGTACAACTTAATAGAACTGACAAGATTCAAAAAATGAATTGTCATAATGTTCCGATCCTCATTTGTATTAATCAAATCAACTTCGCCATATCCAAGTCTAAGTTTCTTTTCCAAATTCTCGTGGTCATCGTTCAATAAATCGAATTCAGTGAATTTGTATATCTTAACGCATCTAGTGGCTTTATTGACCTCAATTTCATATTCTAAATCAACATAATCATCAGGGTTTTCAGTCTCTCCATCGACATCGCTTTGTATTATATATTTGAGAGCAGTAGCGTTCTGATAATCATCTTTGATATCATAATCCACAATTTTGTAAGTTGCATTTGGTGATTCAAATTCTTGATAAAATTCGCTAATATATAAATGCAAATGATTAAGAAAATTATAGTGAGTTCTCTTATAGATAAACTTCAACTTAATCTCATTTTCAGTTGAAGTTGAAGAACTCTCCCTGGATCTATCATTTATTTCTTCTTCATGATCCATAATGTAACAAAACTGTAAGGGGCCAAATTTGAGGTAGTTCAAAAATTCATATATCTTAACTTTTGGATTAATGTGACGCAATATTATTGATTTTTTGGACAATGCTAACTTGTTCTCTGCCACTGTTACCGGTACATTTTCTAATTCAGGATTAGATAACGATAATGTTCCATGTGTTGGTCTACTTTTATGTTTTGATGATTTCAAGCCTTTGCGTTTTGTACGTTGCTCGTTACCAGATTTGGATGTTTTTGCTGAGACGTTTTGATTTTTAGACTTTTTGAACTTCTCATTATCTTCAACTTCGGTTGACAGTTTCTCGTCATCTTTTTCATCGCCTTCTGTCACAATGATATCCTCATCTGATGAAGATGAAGATGTTACATCCTCCTCCTCTTCTTCTTCATTTTCACTGATGGCTGTAGGTTTGTTTGAATTTGCCAACGCCGACTCTTTTAAGCCGCTTGATGTTTTTTCAAATCCATTTTTCCCAGCCTTTCTTCGATTCTTTGGAGGAGCACCGATAATTGGTGGTGCCGGGCCTGTTGCTGTCATATATTTACTTTGCTGGTAATTGGCGCCCGGACTCATTGTAGCAGTTAGTGGAGAATTGAATGATGATCCGATGAAAGGGGAAGACATCAACAAGTTTCGAGGCAACATCAGCGCTCCGTAGTTCAAATCAAATGGTGTTTGGGGAACGTTATCAAGTTGTTGTGAATGACCACCATGGCTATACGCTACTTGTTGATTGATAGGGGGTTGCAAATTGTTGAAAAGTGACCCCCTTGTAAGATTCAATCCATTCGAATTACCATTGCTGTGGGCGCTTGATGCGCTGCCATTACTGCTACTGACAGAAGATGCATTCCCATTTCCAATAGAAGCAGATCCAGAACCAGAGCCAGAACCAGAGCCGCCACCGCCTCGTTTAGATTTCAAGCTACTACTGACAGATCCATTACTGCCACTGCCAAAGGCAAAGCCATTCGCATTTGGTGATTTAAGCCCCATTGTTTGGGAGTTATGCTGCTGCTGTTGTTGTTGCAAGGCGTGTAACTGCAACTGAAACTGGTAGCCATTTAGTTGTGGTTGATACTGGGCGCCGTTAGCGCCGACAGAGCCACCACCGCCATTCATTTGTTGTAGCTGTTGTAGTTGTTGCAATTGATTTAGCTGCTGTAGACGGTAATTATTGTTATTGCTACCAGTACTGTTATTATTGTTGTTGTTGGAATCACCATTACTGGCCGCAGCCATCTGCTGTAGCTGCTGTAATTGCTGAGGTGTTGGATTTTGGAATCCCAATGCGTTGTAATTACTGTTAGGATACATGGCTTCTTTCTTAGTATCAACAAATATTTTCGAAAATTTCTATAATTGTGTAAAGAAACCTGTCTATATTTATAAAGTCTATGTGTTGGAGCACTTGATTGCAATTTTGGGCCACAGTGTAAGTAACTAAGCCACTGCTGTGTTTTGTTTTGTTTGTCTTTTGTTTATGTTTTATGTTTTATTTTGTCCAGTGAGACTCTGTGGAGCACAGAGAATGTTTAGCAGAAGGATGCTGGAGCAGGCTGTCACAAACGTCAAGCTTCTGGCGCAAGGGAGCGTATGAGTGCTGTTAAGTGGTGCTGAGAACTGGTGGGTGTGAGGCCTTTGCGGTTGGAGTGCAAAACGTGGATAGGAATGGAATGGATGGGCGTATTTCGAGTGATGGTTTCGCTGGCTTTTTCTGTTTTTTTGTGTTTTGCAGAGGAAAAAAAAAAATAAAAGTAAAAAAGTAAAAAAAGATCGGGAGAAAAAAGTGGAAGAAAATCGAGACAAAATCTATTTTCGGAAGTCAGCGCTCGACTGACACTTAAGCTACACTACATTGTGTCTACACTGTGTCTACAGACCATATGAGAAAAAGAAAGCATACTCAGCTATAGATGTTTGCCTAAGCTTGTAAACTGGGCAAGCATGAGCTTTTGTAAAGCCGCCTAGCCTTGTAGTTGCATCTCTTTATTTCTTATAGGAAACTCTGTCGTTCCTGCTCTTATTCCTGAGCGCGTCAATAGAGACAATTGGACGGAACGACAAGGCGCACTGCACTCGCTGTCTTTCGTTCTCTTGAGAGATTCATGATTGGCACGTCAGGTACAATTACAAAATGCTAGCACAGTCCACTATTCACCATAAGATCGTTTCACACACTGTCTATTCAGCTAAAGTCTCACTTTTCAGCTGCTAAATTACAATTTACATGATGAGTGCGGGGCCCCGGCCGCTTACTTGAGAAAGAGATTGTTCAACTATTACTAGTGCGTATGGATTGTTTTTGTTTTCTAGCTGCTATCCATACCGCAAAGACTAATACACGATCTTTATCTCCCTCTTAAATACCGTGCTTTTCCTGAAACACATATTCTATATAAAAGCAGGTCAAGCTCTGCCTTATCCGTGCTGTAGTTACACATGCCGTCAGAATCTTGCAGCTGTTGACGTACTTTCGAAGAGACTTTACTTGGAGTGACAAGCTTCGTGTAAATCCTTCCAAAACAAAGCATGAAATACAGACGCTAATTGCTCACCGGTAGTACACACGCACCATAATCAGCCATGCAGTCTGAAACATATTCCAGAATCTTGATCCTCACTGTTCGCAAGGACAGCTTTGTAACAAGAGAACTGTTTGCAACCAAAATTCATACTTCTCAATTTTTAGTTGGTTCTTGGCTCTTGTGAATGGGGCTTAGAATATACATCTGGCACTGTGCGTTTCGCGGATCTTTTACGGATAATAGCATATATCCGCGCGGTGCGTTTAGCAAACAAAGGTCGCTTTGGATCAGGCTGAAAAATAAGGTGTAGTCACAGCATCTACCTTCTTTCATCTTGAAATTAATTCACCTCCCCCTTCACAACTTGCAATTAAAATTGAGGCTATTTTTTGTTACTAGAAGTGCTATATAACTTGCCCCTTATCCACAAGTTGTCTTCATATGGGCAAAAAGCAGTAATTTCTGTAAGCCCTAAACTCAAAAAATCAACAAAAAGCGAAACAAAATGTATCTTGAATGAGAAACTGGCTAAATATATATATATATATATATTATAAGAGATAAGGCTGGTACTAAGCATGCTTGACAGGGTGACATAAAAAAAAGCTAGTGCCGCAACAAAATAAAAATGAATAAAATATTTAAAAAGCTGAGAGAATAAGAAAATGAAAAATTATGACTATCAACTAAGCAGTCAGAAACCCGCACACCAGCAGATTTGTCATGGCGCTCAGCGCCTGTAGACTTAGTAACTGCTCAACTCTCCGTATTTGATGTTCCAAGTGAAATAATACAACAAAATACACAATGGTTGGCCAATGATGAAACTAATCCAAAAGATAGCATTCCCAATGGTACTATTTTCGCCTTGAAGTTTTTCAAGTGGGTTGGTTAATATACTCAAAGGTGACTGCACAAGGATACAGATAAACGAAATGCCCATGATATTGCCGGTTGGAACTCCAACAACAATTTCCTGCATTACCGCCATTATCAAAAAGATGAGAGCATTAACCTTATTTCCAGAAGAGCTTAATTGATTGCTAGTATTGCCATCGCCAGCGTTGCTAGAAATTGAGTGACGTTCACGGCTAATAATTAATGGTTTATAAAAATGTCTTTCGAAAAAATTGTAAAAAACCATATTCCATGTTTTCCAGTATGAGCTAACTGATCCAGAATTCCACCATTGCTCGTAAAACTCTCTATCGTCAAATTTTGTAACCTCTGCGATCAAATTTAAGTAATCATGGAAAACAAGGTAATATGTGATTAACCAAATTAAGATAGAAACATTCGCGAGCTTGATAAGAAACTCAATCAATTTAACTTGTCCGCTGGTTGTTGAAGTTGATGAGGATAGGGTATATGAGGATGATGATGAATGTATTCCAGCGGAAGTTGATGCAGGCCCAACACTTGAAGCAATATCGGGCGCTTGAAAGCCATGAGACAAGTTGAACGTATTCAAAATGGAATCCTTCAAAATAGGTATAGCATATTGAGAACTCAAATAAAAGATAACAGACATCAAGACTACAATCTCTAAGACCTTGTCAACACAGTATTTCCAGCGAATTTGCTTTGAGGTTGGATATACTGGCTGATAAACAACTGTTGGAAAAACGGAAAAATACATGACGTCAGAAACGTTGATATTTGATGGGTAGAAATTGCCTTCATAAAACTTAGGCTGCAAATTTTGGTCCACAAAATCAATCTCTTTTTCTTCTTCAAAGTCTTCATCATTCTCTTTTTCTTCATTGTTGCTTCCATCGCTGTTTTTGCGCAACTTGAGAGTATTAATCGTCTCTGACAATTCTGATCCTGTCATTCTAACCAATAGTTCATCCTCCACAGTTTTTTTCAAATCCTTATTCTTAATGACATTGAAAGTACCGTCTGAGTTTATAAGTCTTCTTTTTTGTTTCAAATATCTCAGGTATTTTGAAGAATTAATTGATTTGAAGTACAATTCTCTAAGATTTCTGTTCGCAAGTGCGAAACTGATGACTTTGAGAATACTAACAATTGTGTGAAGTTCTAAAACAGTACCAAGAATTGGATTATAAATGAATTTAACAATTATAATATTATTGACAGCAAAGATGAGTGAGACGTTGGTGAAGTAAAACATCGCAAACATTGGCAATAGATAATTAGCTGGTAGTAAGTCATTGGTGAGCTTAAAGTTCAAGCTCTCCTTACCAAACCCTCCAGTAGGAACGCCTAAATACTTGTTTGAGTTCTCCGGACCCGTCCCATCAAACGATTCAGAATACTTGCTTCTAACAATAAAATTAAACTTTTTAACAGTTAAAAGATATAGGATTTTCTCAATGATGTAAGTGTATAAGTAATATAATGGAGTCAATGCCAAACATATAATGAAAAATTGAATATCCGTGTTGTACTTGAACAAGAAAATCGTGCTGTAAATAGAACTAAGAGTAAAATAGTTGTTATAATACTCAATCAAAAGACCAAAGTTGTTCAATACAAACAAAATCATCAAAAGGTTTTTCAAGCCAAATAATGAGATGATCTTTTGAGAATAAAATTGCGGCCCATCAGCAGTTGCATTTGTAGCGGATTTTGAGTTTTCATTACTATTTTGCCCATTTGGGGAAATATTATTAGCTCCATCAATAAATTTAATGCCCTTTGATGTTTCTGGAAAAACTTTCATCAATGATAATAATGAACGTTTAGATTTTGTGTGAACTGGTACACAGTGAGGATATTCATCCTTTATATCCTCAAATGAAGCGTTCGCATTTAAGTTCACTGCCGGAGAAGCAATAACAGGGCTGTATGTGGGCTTTACGGATAAACTCTTATTTCTGGAATGAAAATTAACTGACTGCGATCTAAAGTGCCGAGGTCCTGCCCTATTAAAGTTTGACTTTAAGTTAGGACTATGATTTTCAAAAGATCCAAATGGGTTGATTTCTTTTTCCTTGAATGATGGGCTATTAGCGCTTTTTGGAACTCGAAGACTATCAAAGTCTTTCTCTTTTTTTGAAACCACAGTGTCTAGTCCTAAACCAGTAGGACTTGCCGCGTGTGGAGAAAATGATTCGCTGCCAGAAGTTTCAATTGGAGAAAGCATCTGCTTAACTAGCCTCACGTTGTTGGTATCAGATCCATCAAACGCGGAAAATCTGTTGCTTTTATTCAATGGTAAGTTTGAGGGTCTGTTTCTGCTTCCAGTGTAATTAATGCTATGTCTCTTATCCATATTTCTGGTTCCAGTATTGTTACTGATGTTAGGTATATGCGTTTGCCTTCTAGCTTTAATGTTTGTTGTGTTTAGCATATTATTAATGGAGTTGTTAGTGAATCCGGCTAAGAGTAGGTTTTCATGTGTAAGAGGAGGTGTATTATCTTCTAAAGGCGCACCTGACAAAGCTGCTAATGCCTCATCATTATAATTTTTGCCGCTAGAACCGGATGGAGCGCCATTCTCGAGATTAGTAGTTAAATCTGTGGTTGTGTTTCCAGGAGAAATATTATCATGATTTGCAGGGTTAGTTTCTTTGGTTTTTAAGCTTGGTGACGGTTTGTTTGATTTATTTGCTGATTGAGATGCTAACTTGAGCATGTCTTCGCTTAGATCGCCATAATTTACAGAAACCCTTTTTGAGCCTGAGTTTGAGCGAATAACCATTTTGTCTGGAAAAAGCACACACAGCTATCTTAAGCAGTCACTGAAATCAATTGGTAATTATATGTTTGGGGCTAGTTTGAGAAATTAAATGAAATTAAAACTTTTTGAAATGGTCTTCTCTTTTTGTCTCCTTCACCTTTTACTTTATTAAGCGCCCCGTAAACCAGTAACAAAGAGAACCCAGAAATTCAAACGAAAGTTCTTTTTAAGTGAATTGGAGGCCAGCTGATATCGTTCAGCAATTGAAATATGATATTCAACTGTATATGATATGTGTAGCGCGAAAGGTCTGGGAGGGGCAAAGAGTGCTAACAGAGTGTAAAAAGGAGGAAAGCGATAAGTAATTGGACAGCTATTGCAGACAAATCAAAGGAAAAAAGGCAGAAAATCCGGAAACAGGAAAAAAAGCGGGTAGTGCTAGATCATGTAGCTGTAAGCACAAACGCAGTGTCTGTCGCACCGTACCGCGCTTTCCTTCTCCGGCTTTTGCTCGCTTGGACTGTTCTAGGAGCGTCCACGGCGTAAGGAGCCACCAACTTTGTCTGGAGATCTCTGTTTAGCCAACTCTGTATATGTTGTGCTTGTTCGTCTGAAAACTGCTTCAAGGCAGTTTTGAGGATAACTAGAAGAGAAAGGCCCTATGTTGATAACTTAGCTAACTATATATAGTAGTCACGATTTTCACGTGAGTCTTTATCAAATTAATTGGAAATGTAAACAAGCCATTCCCTCCTAGTATGTCTTATACTTTTATTGATTTGCTGATTCAGAGATGATCCTCGCGTTGTGCATCAGAAAGCTATCTTTTGGGTGTGGTTGTTATCGGTTGTAGTTTCTTTCGTGGCTGGTGCAAGTGTGGGTCAAATCATGCAAAAATCAAAGCTATTGATAATCGTTTAGGTTTAGAGCCTGTTAGGTTTTGGATATTGTGAGGTTTTTAGCTATAGGCTTTTAGCTATATTCTATCTGTGACTTGATTTTGAAGTATTAAAAAATTATATTTCAGTAATAAAATGATTCACCAAAAAAGGTCTGCGTTAATACTATTTTTTTTTAAAACAGTGATAAACTTGCGAATAAAAAAAAAATATTTGTTAAGGTTTATTCTGATTTGAAGCTTGCTTTTTTAAAATATTATTCAATCGTCTCAAAATCTCAGACAAAATGATACGCTGTAAAAGATAATTTTGTAAAGACACAAAACAAAAGTAGGAACAACAAGTTGCAATAAAAATAGGAATAGGTTTTAAGAATTCAATGTTGCACTTGAGTTCGAGTGCAGTGTATTATGTTCCATAATAGTCACAATACCTACAAGAACATTGTATTTACTAAATAGATTTATAAAAAGGGATTTTTGGCACGATCTGTTAGCAGACTTCAAAAGGAATGGCACAAATAATACATGTGCTCTTTAATACTTCACACCTTCTGAGCCATAGTAAAAGTATGTTCATCGATACAAACCATAGTAAAATTGCCGATACTGTGGTTCGTAGCGCGATGTTGTTGGATCATGATATGCAGCGAAGTGTTAGGATCCAGTTTTCCGCTTTTGGTATTCGCGCTACTCTTCACCATTCAGAATTTAAGCAAGAACTTTCATGCTGGTCACCTCAAGACAGTACCTTGCAAATATCCTTACTAGAATATATACTTACAGAAGAGCACCTACACTCCCTATGCATTATCCAACTATGTTGTGTAGGTTGGCGGGTTTTGGGTTCCACCCGAAACCACAGCGCTTTTGTATGGGGCCACTTTTAATTAGGGTAAATAGCGCTGCAGGCGAAAGAAAAAAAAAAAAAAAAAAATTAGAAAATTGGAAAATCAAGAAAAATAGAGAGATTGCAGCCACTAAACGCTGTGTCGAAAATTTTTTTCATATAAACAGTCTCAAGGTCCTTGATCATTGTATGGAACAGCAGCTTGACCATCACTCAATTCACAAGCTATCTTTTGCTACTGCTAATTTGCCTCTTTGCATACGGTTCTCCGAGGGCAGATGTTTTTGCCGTGATTGATTCATCACCAGCGCTATACTCCCATCCCGAAACACAACAATTCTTTTTCTGCCTTCCTCACCGGGTTGTCACCAGAATATCATCGCAAAGATTTCACATACATACACACACACACACACACAGAGCTCCAATTGGCATATCCACATTAGATGATAAGGCTTCAACAGCAACAGCAAGAGGCTGCCTTATTATGGAGTTTACAGTTCACAGGGAGCAGAAATTGCTTGCTTTTCAACAACTTCATCTCCACTGGTGTTGCTCCCAGTTACGTCGCAAACCCCAAGTTTCCCCAATCGCATATCAGAGTGCCCAGAATCAATTCATATAAACTCAAGGACAAAATAAAGTCCACCAATCGATATAAGGTCAAGCTGCACAGTATAATTTTTACGAACACCGATGCTGCTCATGCGAGTCTTCAAAATCAGCCTATTCTCATAAATCAAATTATCAACCGCTTTTACTCTCGCAAATATAACTTTAATAGCCTTTTGAATAATGTTTACAAAACGGAATTAGAATTTCGAAAATCGCTCGAAGAAAAGCAGCCTAAGATAAAGCAACCAAATCAAAAAGCCAAAAATCGACGCAAAAATTCTATAATAAGGGCTTTAAAACCAAAAATAGGTAATCGCACGATCCCAAATTGGCACCTGTGGATGGCAAAAGTGCCCAATCGTGAAATTGCTATCCCATCAACATCAGTTCATCTCAGACGTCTGCGGCGAGAACGGTCTGCGCTCATACGGAAATTAATTAAGAACGACCAGTATGATGGTATAACTAGGCTACTTTGTGACATCCCTTTTGAGAAATACACAACCACAGAGTTGGCAGCCACAATTTACATTCTATCAAAAAATATAGACCAATTCAACCAAGCGACAGAGCTTGTTGCCAAAACTATAAACCTTTGTCCTGATTTGTTTTCCGATAAAGTCTTAAATGAAGTCGTTATGTGCCATCTTGCAAAAGACAATTGGCAATCAGCGTTGATGTTCTGGTCAGACTATTGCTTAAAGAAGCAAGGTAAGGTATTCCTACCTGATCGCAAAGCATATGGCGAAAAATTCGCCCCATTGTTAGCTATTGTCAATGAAATTGCCAAACTCGATGAGGAGCAGCTACGAGCTCAATTAAAATCATTGAAGGGTAGATTGACAATTTCTGCTCCGGAGAGTAAAGTGAATAGAAATACATCCGTACAGCAGCAGCGTGCCGATGAATTTTTATACACATCATTATTAACTGCACTCATGTTGGCCGCAAGATTCGAACGCCATTTTGTTTTGATGGAAAGATTGTGGCACTCAAAAGACCCTGATTATAGAACTTCTCAAGACTTGACGCTATTGATTCATCTGTATTTAGGATCAGGCATGTATCAAACTGCAGTTGAAGCATATCACAACAATCCAGTTTTGCAAAATGAAGATCAATTTGAATCCATCCTACGTTCATATGGGAGACTAAAAAATTGGGATGAGCTCAAGTCTCTCTTTGATAGTTTATTCAACTTTGATCAGCTACCAAATATGACCCATTATGGATTTGTCATGTACGCACTAGCAAGAAACGGCTACTATTCCAAAGTTCAAGCTTTGTATCAGCAAATCCTTGAACGCAAAATGATTCCTTCAGTCTACGTCTATGTTTCATTGATGGAAGCAGCAATTCAATCTCATCATTATAATGATGTCGCCAAGTGGTTCTATAAATTTTACGAGATTGAGAAAAGAGCTATGGTATTGGCAACTAACGAAGGAAACAACGGCTTGCTAACCACTATCACCAGATCGAAAAGTGCTGGTTTCACATTATTGCTAAAAAGTTTTGCCAAGTTGGGTCTCTCTTCTCCCGTTTTGAAAATTTTAGATCTTTTTCACAGAGATACGGCTGCTAGTACTAATGATACAGGAAAAATATCCCGGAAGTCAATTGCGGATACTAAAATGTATACAACTGCAATGAGCTGTTGTGCGACAACAGGAGATATTGTAAATGCCACCAAAGTGTACCAAATGGCTAAAGCCTCAACAATAGTTCAATTTGATGATGTGTTTATTTCCACGTACATGAGAGTATTTGTGAAAGCAGGAAAGTACAGAGAGGTTTGTCGTGTTTTTGAGCTTTTTCTGCAGCACATGAAGCCCGGAACTAGAATGTTTGCCGAATATATTTCTGCAGCGATAAAACTTGATGACTATAAACTTGTGGAAAATATTTTGGCGAAGCTATCAAACAGTGACGTTCAACCTGATCTGACGATATTTGCTCTTCTAGTAGAATACTACAGCAAGGCTCAAGATTTGGAAGCAGCGCAAACAGTTATTCAACAAATGTATGAATCTGGAATCAAGCCAACGCAAGTTCATTATAATAAGCTTTTGCAAGGGTTTACTCGAACAGGAAATTTCAATGCAGTGATACTAGCCTTCAATCACATGATCGATAATAACGTCAAAGCTGACGAGACTACTAATTTATTACTTGTTAATGCTGTAATCCAGAGAGATGGCCGAAGCCAGAAACGTAATTTCAAGCAGACATATGCGTTATTGAATGAGTTGTTTGAAATTACAAATGATGAAAGCACGTCATCTCGCCCAATGTTGAATATTTCGTTGGTCAACAAATTTGTCGACATTTTCAGCAAAAAAATCAGTATCCAGCAAGCAAAAGCGATTTTGGGTAAATACGCTGACTTGTGCGATAAATACTCCTCTGCACCTTCAAAGGAGAGTTTTAGCAGAAGCGCGGGAACCCTTAGGACTATGATAGTTATTGAAGGCCAGCAATTGAACTTTTCAAGAGTGAGCGAATATTTTGAGAAACTAGTGGGACTTCTTTTGCGTAAACGGTTCAAACCGTTTGAGGGTGCCAAAGCTACACCCGGACTAGCTCCAGAGCGCGTTATTCGCCAAGAATATCAAAATTTCCTTGAGCCAATTATGCGCTACAAGTTGGAACAATTGGTTCATGATCAGCAGGTGCACAAAATTGTTCCATTGATTGACCAGTTATTGAAAAGAAAGTTCAAGTTTTCTAATTCCGTAATGAATCTTGCAGTTAAGTTGTCTTTAGAAGAGGTATCATCTTTTGAGGCTGCTCTTTATTTGTCCAACAAGTATTTGATTAGAGGGTTTATTTATCTTAGATGGATCCGTAAACAAAGACGGGAGCACCAGGAAAAAGCGCAAGTTGAGCTGCAACAATTGCAGGAGACCCCGCCAGAGTTCAAAAGTTGGTGTTGGCTTCAGTATTTTACGCTAAAGCGCTTAGATGGTGCGTTTGTAAGATACGTGATTTGGCAGGTACAAGAAAGGTATACGCAACGCTATGGGCCTCTTGTTGGTTCAGACACTACTGGCAATGATGAAAATTTCATGCAACATGCCCAATTGCCTGGGTTTGGTAAGGCGCAGGACATACCGGTGCGCCAAGTTGATAAAAATTACGATGAGTTACTTGCGCAAGAAAGTAGAAAAATTAACTGGGTTGTGAGACAATACAGAAGAAGCTTTAGTGCTGCCAATTTGGCTCTTGAGGACGAGGACACCATTGGCTTAGAAGAGGCCATGGAGGAAGGGGAAGTGGAGGAGGAAGAGGCTGAAGAGGAAGAGAAATCTGCCACTCAGCAACAAAACAGATCAAACACACAGCCAACAACACCAGAAGAAGAATTCAAAGGTGATACTCGCATGCCAATCTACAGAGAGATAGTGGAAGAAATTCTGTTGGAATTAATGGAAAAATACCGAGTTATCATGAAACATATTTTACGCCCAAGAGTTCAACAAAACCAAACGAGATTCCAACGTAATATCCAGAATCGTAAGAGAGTGAGCGCCTACTATGCTTCTGTTTTACAATCATCCTTGTCATCAGCTTCGTCCGAAGCATCTCCTGATCAGTTGTCTAATCTGCCATCAGACCCAACATCATCAGAAACATCATCAGAACCAACAAAAGAATCTGCATCCGAACAATCATCCAAGCCATCATCCGAATCATAAACGTTTTCATAATTATCAAAAATAAAAGTCATTTCTCTTACCCAAATTATTTTCCTATGCATATTCGTCATTCAAGCAGTGTTAGTACTGTTTTACCAAATTGGCTTCTTTTCACTTTTTTTTTTTCTTTATTTTTTATTTTTATCACCAGCACCACCACCATTGGACACCCATTTAATTCCCCTGTTCCCATTTTTTTTTTTTTTTTTAGCTTCTGTTTTACGCTTTGCTTTGTTCTAATGACTTGATGTCACTTGTTTTTTCTTTTTTTTTTTTTTTTTTTTCATTTTGTTATTCCCGATACTTCCCCCCCCTCTGTGTAATATATTTAGGTCTGCCTGATGAGGGTTGCAACCAACTGCGTTCAAGATGATTATGCGAAAAGAAAAACCTTATACATATAAACGAAAAGAAAAGAGACTCATCAAACAATAAAGAAAGTTTAAAGAACGGATCCGTTGAGTATTTATGTCCTGTATAAAGAAACAAAAGTTAGCGTATAGAATACTTTTCAAAATGTACATTTTTACGATAACGACAATAGAAATCAGCCGTAAATTAACATCCGCATGAAAGCTCGAATGTATAAAAGGGAGAGAAACTTTTGTAGTAGATAAGGTAGGCCAATACGCCCGCGCATGCAAAGAAAGCAAGGAGCAGTTGAGGAAAGCCAAGCGAAAAGGTGAATCACGGATAACTGAAAATAAAAACAAAACGAAGCGTGGAAAAGAATAACAAAATAAAGATAAAGGCAATACTAAAATCAAATGTGACAAGGAAAAAACAACAAAAACAAAAACAAAAACAAAAGGTAAAGGGCTAATGTTAACGAAGTGAAAGAAGAAAGAGAATAAGTATATAGGTGGTAGAAGCAACGATAGAAACATATGTTTTGAGAAACGAGTATGTTTTCAGAGGCACAGGGAGAAAAACAGGGTATAAACCGAAAATGTAAATGAGCCAATTCAAACGGACAAGTCACAATTAATAGACACACAAACCATCATAATTGGGACTTACACCAAAATTCCAACAGTTACTGCAAATCCCATCAACATCCAACCTCCCCACCATATACCAAACAAATAGTTAAGACTACCGCTTCTTCCCATACCAATCGCAGCCGCGAGATTTTCTGACGCTGAGCTTGAATCGCCATCACCAGTATCGAAAGAGAATGATGACTCTAATGTGCCAAAAATAATCAGAGACTGGACTACGGTTGTTGTGGCTCCGTATCCGGTTCCGTAACTTAGCCTGACGGATTCAGTGAAAACCGAACTTATGGTGGATATGTTGCCGTCACTGTCATCACCGGATTCACTTTCATTTTCATAATCACTATTTTCGTTGTAGTTGTTTTCTTTGGCAATTTGTTGGAGAAGGGTCGTGTCAGTGATGATATTAGTTGGCTTGCTGGACGAGGAGGACGAGGAGGAAGAATGTCTCAATGAAAGCCCCACTAATTTTGCATCATAATCAAATATCAAATTCAAATTTTGAGCAAATTTAGCGCCAAGGATCCAATATTGGGAAGTGGCCAATTTGGGCCAGTTGTAATATACATTGACGAATGATTGATTAAAGTCCAAGTTTTGGTTATCGTAGGTTTTTATGTTACTGTAGCATTTGCTGTTGCTTCCATTATCATCGCTACTGACTGGTGATCCGATATAGTCATCACTGGTAATGTTCCACAGATTGGCGCCTATTTCCAAAACCAAAGTTTCTGACAGTTGTTGCGGTTGGCAACTAAGAATGAATTCTTTTGCCAGGTTGTCGAATTCGTACCCATTGTATCCGAATAGTTCATTGTGAATAGTTTCAGCATCGTCAAAGGACGTTATCAACAAGATATCCTCTTGAGCATTGTTATTGTTGATATAACTTACAGACAAATCAAAGATTGCTGCTCTGGAGCTGTTTTGAATAGTGCCACCATCATCTAACGCCAAGCTGTCTTTGAATGTTATTTGACTAATAGCAGAGGCAGAGGCAGAGGCAGAGGTAGAGGTAGCATTAGTGTTTGTTTCATTGTTGGAAAACCGCTTTACTGAAGATATTCCAATGAGCCAATAATAATCAGAACTGGCTAGTACTGAAGTAAAATAGACGTTATCGCTGATTAAGTCCTCGTCAATTTCTCCAAACACCATTAAGCCGCGAGATTCGCTTGTGTTGAGTTGATTACCATTGAGCTGAATGTTGTCACGTTCGTTGAAGATTGATAAGAAGAGTTTGTTTTCATAATGTTTGATAGTGGTATTGGGCGTACTGTTTGAAGAAACATGACTTGAAGAGGATGAGTTCAGTAGAGTTTTTGGGATAGCCGTGGAATTTAGCGAAGTCAAAACAGGATTAAAATAGGACAACCCAAACACCCCATCGAGCGGGGCTTTATTACCATCATTGCCATTGTTCCTGTCATCACTAGTGTCATCATCGCCATTGAAAAAACTCTGTAAATCCGAGCTGGACGTAACCGAGCCAATATACTGGTTATGCAACGATATATTAGCGATAGTGAGGTTGTTGGCTGCTGAGTATTTGCCGTTTATTTGGTGGTCTTCGTTGTACCTCAACGAAAAGTTAGCCGACTTGTTATCCGGTGTTGTTGTATTGTCGTGGGACCATAGAATGGGGGAGTTGAGATCAAGGAGTAAGTTGTGCGGCAGGCCGTTTATGGACACTTGAAGATAGTTATAGAGGCTCGAGGACCGGATTAGAACAGCGTTTTGTGCTAGGTAGAGAGCTGATGAGTTTGAGATGGCCAAAGCATGGATGGCGGGGAAGTGAAGGAGGAAGAAGAAGAAGAAGATAAGCGGGATTAGAAGCAGTGGCAGAGGTTGCAGGAAGAAAGACTGAGCATACATGTTTTGATTGTTACTGGGAAAAAAACCAGCATCCGGGGGGCTAGCATGGAATAGTGGAAGTGGACGTATAGTATGGGTTGTGGGAAGTGTAGTAGACGAGCAAAGTGGTAGGAAGAGGTAATTACTCGATACTGGAAACGGCAATGGAAGCGGTTGTTGTAAATGTGTGGTTGGTGATCCTGGAGCTGGAGCTGACGGCAACAACCGCAGCTACAAAAATAGAAGCACACGAGTTGCAACGGGGGGGGGGGGGGGGGGGGGGGGGGGGGGTTTTTTTTTTTTTTTTAAAGGCACCGGGCAATGAAGTCATCTATCTACGTCCAGACGCACTGACAGCTTACAGCATCCGAAATGGCCATTAGTAGCACTAGAGTCAGTCTACGGACGATAAATTTGTAGCGGAATGTTGAAATTGGAATTGAAACTGGACCTTAAATTGAAATTAGATAGAACGGCAAAGCCCAATTTGGACGGAGCGGAGAAAGAGGGCCAACCAAGACACAGACACCGCCAACAAGCACTCGTTAGTTTTGGTAGAGCTTTGCTACAGGAACTAAGGGAAGATGATGATGGATGCAATGTTGGACAGGGCGTGATGATGGTCCAGCCAGCGACAGATGGGCAACAAGACAATCAATCAATGGTGGCAACACAGCAGCAGCAACAACGGCGGTGCCCATAGCACTGCTTGGAGTGCCCGCACCTAATCAGAAAAAGACCTCAACTCGGTTAGAACTATATATCGATCGGACTGCCATGTCACAATTTTATGTCACAGTTTTATGTCAACAACCACAACCACAACCACAACCATGATCCTCGCCAACAGCGCTAAATCTTTGGACACCAAGACGTTCATTTCCTTCTGGCTCTTTGGCATCATCAATAATGCTCTTTACGTCGTTATTCTCAGCGCAGCCAGCGACTTGGTTGGTCCTTCCGTGCCAAAGGCTTTAGTGCTTCTCTTTGACGTGTTGCCCTCATTCATGGTCAAGATCACTGCACCGTTTTACCTCAAGTTCGTTCCCTACAATGTACGTATATTGCTCTGTGTCGCGCTTTCTTTCTTTGGCATGGTCATTCTCAGTCTGGCCTCGGGTCCTGGTGGTGGTAGTGACCCTAGCTCTGGAAGCTCTGGCGCTGGTCTCGCATACAAAATGTTTGGCATCACACTTGCCTCGCTCAGCACCGGTTTAGGGGAAGTCACTTTCCTTAGCTTGACCCATTTCTACAAAACCATCAGCTTGAATGCGTGGTCTTCTGGTACTGGGTTCGCCGGCATATTTGGCTCATTCAACTTTATGGTGATGACCACTTGGCTTAAAATCAGCACCAAAACTACCCTTTTTTGGTTCAGTGTATTGCCCTTTGCCTTTTTGGCTGTGTTTTGGCATCTTTTGCCAGTGTTGCCAAACATCAATGATCGGTACTTGTCATTACAGCTTTCTGCACCACTGTTGAGTGCAGGGACAGCACATTCTGCTGCCGAAGAACGCACCGGGTTGGTTTCGGAAACAATTGCTGATATTGCTGGCGATTCAGAGATAAGAAGCTTGGAAAGCGGTTATTACAATAGCACCAGAACCGATAAGCTCAAGCAGCACGTTATCGCCACCGCTCGCAAGATTTGGCCATTGGTGGTACCATACATGGTTCCATTGTCTGTGGTGTATTTTGCCGAATACTTGATTAACCAAGGTATCTCTCCAACATTGTTGTTCCCACTAGACGAAACGCCATTTAGCCAGTTCAGAGATATCTATGTTACCTATGCGACATTATATCAAAGTGAGTATCTAAATCTGCATTCTGTACAAACGCTTATGTTATTCAATGAGAAAACATCATTACTAACAACAATCTAGTCGGGGTGTTTATATCCAGATCCAGCGCTTCGTTTGTGCGCATCCGCAAGCTCTACATCCCAGCGGAGCTTCAAACATTGAATCTCGTTATTTGCCTTATTCAAGCGCTATACATGGTGATTCCAAATGTCTACATTATGTTTTTGCTCATATTCTACGAGGGTCTCTTGGGCGGCGCTTCGTACGTCAACACTTTCATGTCCATTACTGAAGAAGTCCCACTT
This sequence comes from Saccharomycopsis fibuligera x Saccharomycopsis cf. fibuligera, assembly GCA_001936135.1. Lineage (NCBI taxonomy): Eukaryota > Fungi > Ascomycota > Saccharomycetes > Ascoideales > Saccharomycopsidaceae > Saccharomycopsis > Saccharomycopsis fibuligera x Saccharomycopsis cf. fibuligera. Next base: position 3,138,428 of record CP012809.1, on the reverse strand, counting down.
GAAGAAAGGGAGTTTGCCTTGGGAACTGTTTCCATTAGTGATTCGTTGGGGGTTGGAATGGCTAGCTTGTTTGGGATGTGGGCGGAAACGTCGCTTTGTAAGTACCAGGTTGACCATGGCAGGGACTGGTGTAGATTAAAGTAGTAGGGTTGGCGTGGCGTGGACTGCCTCTGGTAATTCTCAATACGGATAAACTGGTGAGTCGTTTTTTTTCTTTTTTTTTTTTTTTTTTTTTTTTTTTTTTGATTCGTTTGACTCATGTTGATTATTACTGCATGATAACATGATCCCAGGAGTGAGTGCCCAACAAGCACAAAATTAAGACAACGAGAAGCAAACAGAGAGCATCACCAATCCCGCAGCATGGCGGGCATATGATGCGGAGGTGCGGACTTACGAAGGTTGAACGATCATCCGTACTCTAGTCCACAGGATACACCGCATATTCGAGAGGGTTGTTGACTGACTGTATAGAATAGGCCTAATTGATACAGCAAACTACTACTACTACTACAAAAAAAAAATAGTTTAGCATAGCATTGAATAAATAGAGACGACAGAGCTTGACTCTTTTTACACAATTACAGTTTTCCTCACTGGCGATGGCGGCGGCGGCGATGGCGGCGGCATACCGTACAACAACGGCGATGCTCGAGGGGGGCCGACGCGTTGTGTGTGCTGCAGGGCGCGTTATCTCAGTCTCCTGCTGAAGTCCTGCTGAGTCAGCAGCCGAGCAGGGGCGGAGAAGTTTCTTTCTTGTTTATGTTTTGTTTTTCTTACATGTGAAAGCGGACTTGAAGAGATTAGAGAACAGGTGTTTAGAAGGGTTTCCACCGGTACTATTGATGCGGTTTGTAAGCGTAGTTGTGTGGTTGTGGTTGTAGCCGCCCGTACCAGCACCAGCACCAGCACCAGCACCAGCACCAGCACCAGCACCAGCACCACTGTATAACAATTGCGCTCACAGACACTTAATCTACTCTACTGTGTAACATCACGTCAATCTTTTATTTGAATGTCGCTTCAACGATCGCTGCTCCTACGTCCTGTGTGCTGCCCACTCACTGATCGTCCCATTTCGGCCATTTTTCCTTCCGATTAGGTGCACAAATCTCCCCGTACGAAAAGTGAAAATTCAAAAAAAGAAAGAAAAATAAAAGAAAAAAAAAAAAAAAAAAGAAGAAAAATAAAAAAATTTACACATCTCCAAATTTCCAAAATCAGATTCCTTTTTTTTTTTTTTTTTTGTTTTGTTCTCTCTTTCTTCTATGAACAAAAAGATCTCTCTTTATTTATCCAACCATCCACACTCTTTTATCCCCCCAAATACCAACCCATAGGACCACAGCACCATGTCCGCTCCTTTGAATTTCATCGACAAAAACATCTTCTTCAAGCCGACCCCAGAGCACCCTTTTGGGGTCGATTTGTGGTCCATCTTCAACTCCGTGGCCCCAATAGTCACCCAAGGTAGATTTGTCCCAGACCAGTTTGAATTCCAGTTCAACCACAACTTGCTCTCCAGTTTGCCTCCTGTGCTTGGTGTCATTGCCTTTTACTACACTGTTATCTTTGGCGGTAACTTTTTGTACAAAAAACTCAAATTGGCCCCATTAAAGTTGAAGCGCTTATCTCAAATCCATAACTTGGTGCTCACTTCCATTTCTTTTACCTTGCTTGCTCTTATGGTCGAACAGTTGTTCCCAATCATTTACCACCATGGCCTTTATTTTGCTATTTGCAACAAGCAAGCTTGGACTCAACCATTGATCACTTTGTATTACTTGAACTACTTGACCAAATTTTTTGAATTCTTGGACACCGTGTTGCTTGTGCTCAAGCAGAAAAAATTGACATTCTTGCACACCTACCATCATGGCGCTACTGCTTTGCTCTGTTACACTCAACTCGTTGGTGAAACTCCAATTTCTTGGGTTCCTATTTCTTTGAATTTGGCTGTGCACGTTGTCATGTACTGGTACTATTTCCTTTCCTCTGTCGGTATTAGAGTTTGGTGGAAAGAATGGGTCACTAGATTCCAAATTATCCAATTTGTCCTCGACTTGGGCTTTGTTTATTTTGCATCTTATCAAAAAGTGGCTAATGACTACTTTGCCGATGTCTTACCTCACTGCACCAACTGCCAGGGCTCCATGTACGCTGCCGTTTGGGGTTGTTGCATCTTGAGTAGTTACTTGGTATTGTTTATTGCTTTCTACATCGATGTTTACCGTAAACAAGATTCCAGAAAGGCTAAGGTCGTCAAGAGAGTTAAAGGTGGTGTGGCTGCTCAAGTTAACGAATATGTGCAAATTGATATGGCCAAGACTAGTGCTTTGTCTCCATCTCCTGCTCCAACCAGAAGAGAAAGAAGAAAGTTATAAAGCTGCCATATCATTAATGAGTAAATAAATTAAAAACAATACAGTTTGCTTTTCTTTAAAAACTCTTTGAAGCATTTGTTTGATTTTTTTTTTTTTTTTAAAAAAAAGAAAAAAAAATCGACTCAGATTTGAATATTTGATGCTTGCAAGTTTGTGATAGAAAGCTGTGGCAGGCAATTCCATCCACAGTATTGATTACTTGTGCCAACGCTTCTACCTAGGGAATAATATCGACATGAGCATGGTTATTTTTTTTTTTAGTGTGTCTTTTATTTTTCCAAAAAACCAACCAACATTTTCTATTTTTGTCCCCCTCCCTTTTCATTTCCTTTACCGTATATCCCCATTTGCCTTTTCTCCTCATACCATTTATATAGTTCTTACTGTTCTTTTATATCATTTAATTATCATCTTTCAATTGGTTTTTATTTAATCTTATCTAATTTAATCTGAGTTTACTTGTTTTTGCTGTTATTATTTGTTTTCAATATTGTTACTGTTTCTCACCGTTTACTGATTGTGCTGCTCACTATCAACTAGCAACTACTGTATAGCGTAGTATCCTAACCGGCTAGCTTCTTGCGTTTCTTGCCTTCGTGGTACAATCACCCTCCCCCACGCGACTGAGTCGAACTGCTACGTGAAGTTGAAGAATTAAGACTCAATTGCAAGTATCCATAGAAAATACCGTTGCCTCTAACAGACATGCGAGGTTAGAGTGGGTGTGTGGTGCCTTCCAATTTATGTGTTCAACGTTGTTTATGCTGAATAGCCAGATATCACGATACTGCTTCCTGGTTTCAACCGATAAACCAAGCTTTGCGTTCTTGCCCTTGTCCATTGCCTTCAAGGGGCGTGTCAAGCTCGCCTCACCCTTTGATGTTGGGAGCGGTCTGCAGCCGCTAAAAGAGATACAGAGAGATGGCGGGTAATCCTCGGAATTTATGCGACAGCTGAAGTTTTCACTTTATTATGATTATTATTTTTTATTTTGGACTGTTTCGCAATAAATATCCTTAGTTAGCTTTACGCCTGGAGAAGAACCACATACGCGTCAGTTGCTTATACACACTCTGCCAGCGCTTTTATTCCAATTTGTGAACAGATCTTTTACTCCTTGCCGAGGGAAAACTTCATCATCACAATTTAACGCTTATCAATTAATTGGCTTGCAGTCCGCCAGAGCAAGCTGCCGAGCATCTCGATTGAAAACCGCGCGCCTCCTCATCTAGTTAGCCGCTGTCCGTATTTATCACTTAGCGCTTGGTCTCAAATAAAATCATTATCAATAAGTTAATATAGAAGCTCAATCACAAAAGTCTAGCGCTTCATCAAAGTGGGAAAATACGTTAGAGCGTTAACTACAGGTAGTGCAGCAATTGTAACTACACAATTTCTTGCTAATAAAACATTTGCTTTTTTCCTCATAGCTATAAATCAAATGCAAACTCCCCCATGTCGGAACTAACAAAACTATACTTGCCACCCTCGTTGCCATTTCCTCTCACCATCACCGCGGTGCTAATAAGGCCAGGCTTCGAATTGAAAAAGCACACTCCGGTGCTCAAGTACAGATACTGGGAAAATCAAATAGTCCCCACCGAAAGACTCGAACCCGAGGAGCTTGAAAAATACCAACATACTCCCAAAATCATCAAAGTCGAATCCATTGGCTCATTCGAATGTCCCATCGAGGGCGAAGTGATAAACGTACATATCAAAGTAGGTGATAAGTTTGAAAATGAAAAGCCAGTAGTGGCAGTGGTAAAGGAACCTTGCACTCATGCGGTACAGTTTGGCGGGCTTTGTGGCATTTGCGGTGCAAATTTGGCCGATGAAGTAGACTATTCAGGGTACAGCAACAAGGATCGTGCTCCCATCACTATGGCGCACCAAAGCACTCAATTGACAGTATCTTTACGAGAAGCAGAAAGGATCGAAAAAGGATCGCGCAAAAAGTTACTCGAAGAGAAAAAATTGATTCTTGTGGTGGATTTGGATCAAACAGTGATTCAAACCATTAATGATCCAACGGTATACGCCTGGCAGCAGGATCCAAACAACCCAAATTACGAAGCAGTCAAAGATGTTAGATCCTTTGCTCTTGAAGAAAAATTTAGACCATTCAACCATCCAGGAATGTCTGACATGAACAACAACAATAATAACAATAACGCTAAGCAAACCTCGAAATCTTGGTATTATGTGAAACTCCGGCCTGGACTTGCAGAGTTTTTGGAAAAACTTGCCCCAAAATACGAAATGCACATCTATACAATGGCCACAAGAGACTACGCCAAAGAAATTGCCAAGATAATTGATCCTGAAGGCAAATATTTTGGCGACAGAATCTTGTCTAGAGACGAAAGCGGTTCTATTACTCAAAAATCTTTGCATAGACTATTCCCAACCAATACTTCTATGGTAGTGATCATTGACGATAGAGGCGATGTATGGCAGTGGTGCCCCAATTTGGTTAAAGTGGTGCCCTATGATTTCTTCATTGGTGTTGGTGATATAAATTCTAGCTTTTTGCCTAAACAAAATAACCTAATACGACCATCCAAGAAGCGGAAAATTATTGACGATTTAGAAAACCAGTTCTCTATTGGTGACAAGTTTTCTGAGTCTCATTCGAACTTTGCACCACTTATATCAGATACGGCTCAGGATGAGGCAGAGGTTGATTTGAAAGGTGAGAATCAGAATGAGAGAGTAGTCAGTGGTATCAATGCTGAAAAAAGAATACTGCAGGATGATACTTTCATTGACAATACCAACTTGAATGAAAACGAAGCTGAAAGTGATTCCGTTGAAAACAACAACGGAGCTAAAAATAATAACGACAATACAAAGACTGATCCAGAACAATCACTGAACCCTCCAGGATATAACCAAGACGCACTTGAGAAAACATTGCCTGAATCAGAGGCTAATTCCAAAGAAGAAGCAATGCTAGAAGCTCAAAATTCTCAGCGAGCTGCATATTTGAAATCGTTACAAGACGGAAGACCGTTAGCTAAGTTACAAGAAACATTGGATAAAAAATTAGACGAGAAGGAATTCAAAGACGATCAGCTTTCATCACAGACATCACCAAGTCCAGCCGATGGTAGCAATCTGACCAATGATGACACCGCTAAGCAATCAGAAAAACAGCAACAGCAGCAACAGCAGCAGCAGCAGCAACAGCAGCAGCAGCAGCAACAGCAGCAGCAGCAAAACGACGGTGACAAAACAAAAGAAGCTCAAGCAAAAGAAAATCGCAATGAGCGCAGTCTACTTTATGATGACGATAACGAGCTTGAAACCCTTGGTCAAGCTTTATTACGTATTAACAAGCGCTTCTACGATGACTATGCCAAAAACAAGTCACATCCACCGGATATAAAGACAATTATGCCAGCAATGAAAGAAAAAGTACTTGGGGATACCTACATTGTCTTTTCTGGAATCATTCCTTTAGGTAGCCGCAACGATTTAGATATTGTCATTTGGGCCAAAACTTTTGGCGCTAATGTTGAATCCAACGTTTCACTGAAAATTACTCATATTATCTCCTTTGAAGCAAAAACTATGAAGGTTAGGTTAGCTAAGACGTTGTTTGGTGATAGAGTTAAGGTGGTACACCCGGATTGGCTTTTTGCTTGTTTTTCCAATTGGAAGAAAGTTGATACTAAAGAATTTGAAATTCCGTTTGATCCAAGGGATGCTGTGACAGGGAAACAGCTTGAACGTTTCAAGGCATTGATTGTGAATCCCGATGACAATAGTGAAGATAACTATGAATTGATTAACAATATTGACCTTACTGGGGCAGACGAGGAGCTAGAAGATTTTTTGGGTTCTGATGATGACGATGATGACGATGACGACGATGATGATGACGACGAGAATGGAAGAGGGAATGATACTAGCTCAGATAGCGAAGACTATGATGATGATGCTGTTGACGATGATGATGATGATGATTACGATGATAGCGACAATGGCGATGGCAACAACTCTTTGGATAAAAGTGCCTCTGGCAACAATCCAAATCTGAATGGTAGCCACCTACATCATTTACCGCTGAGCCGTAAAAGACCAAGGTCCGTACTGGACGAAGGTGGTACTGAGAACACCAAAGCGGCCACATTCAGCAGGGAAGATAATACTGATGGGGATGACGACTTTGCTGCTGAATTGGAGCTAGAATTGGAAAGTGACGAAGATGATGGCTGACTCAGTAAATAATATACTGGTTCTAGTTCTTCAAAATGCAAACAACACTTTTTGTTTAGAGACGGAAAGGCTTTTTCTTCTATGTTACCTTTCTTTTCATGTTTGGCTGACATTTGATTATTTGATTTCTGTATATTTTTCTTTCTCTTTAAGTTTGCTTTGCATCTATACATTTTGGTTTCTGGTTTGCTCTTTTCTTTTTTGATCATTTTGTCTGTTTTTTGTTTTGTTTTGTTTAGATCGTCGAGGAAACTGCTGCCTAACCACAATATCATCATACTTATTATAATTTACAACGCCATCTTTTCATTCCCACATTCCCACATCCCCTGTCTATCCCTAGTTTTCAGTTTTTTCTTTTCGCTTATCCGCTTAAATTGTGTACGAGCTCTCGCATTACAACTTACCATATTAAAGAAGGTTGGTTGGCATTCATTTTCACTAATATTGTTTGTATGTTTATTATATCTGCTTCCGATGCTTTATTTTCACTATTCATTGATCGTTATAATCAGTTAGTTTCTAGTTAGTTTCTGTCATTTTTACGCTTTTACTTTTCTCTTTTCTCGATGTTTGTCTTGTTTTGTATCTCATGTATTTATTTGCCTATGTACATTTCCTGTGTTTTTTTTTTTTTTTTTTTTTTTTTTTTTTTTTTTCGTCTTGATGGCAGGTCAAATTTCCCCATTATCTTGGAGCAACAGAAATAAATTCTGGACTGCAACATAATGCAAAGGTACAGCATGCTAGAGAAAATAAATTTAGTCTTAAAACTGACTTACAAAACTGACTTACATTTTCTTACATCGCAAAATTTGACTGAAAATGGAAAAATAAAAAATGCTAGTAATTTTAGGGAAGACTGCCTATGGTATAATATATAGAAGTACTAAAAGACAAAAACAAGACAAAAAAGTATTAAAAAAAAAAAAAAAAAAAAGAAAAAAAAATGCTAAAAGTCATAAAATCATGTCCATTAACCCTAAATCGCAAATTTCAACTTCCAGATTGCCAGCCAAGTCTCTACTCTCATTAGCATAATTGGTAGATATGCTACCATTTTCGCCAGTAATGTTGGAGCCGCTATTGGCACCTTGAACTAGCTCCTTGAGCAATTTTATCTCTTTCTCTTTTTGTTGATGCACAAAGTTTTCCTTGTCCAGCACAGAAACACTCTCTGTCTCAAATATCAGCAGCGACGTAAAAAGAGATCTGAAGTTCCAGTAATTGTAAAATAGGCTCAATTTGGCTTTTTTGATGCTAGTTTCGGTATTTTGCATCTTGATTAGTTGAGAGTTTTTCTTGTAAACGTCCTGAAGGTTTTCGGCAATAACTTTACCAATCTTTTGTATCTGAGGGTAGCTCAAAACCAGAATAAACTCGTCTTTTTTTATAACTTTTTTGCTCAAGTGCGGATTTGTTCCTTTTCTTTCAGAGTTATAATGTTCAAGCAATGGATGACTAAAGCCCTCATCATCCAAGAATAGCGCACGATCATGATATGCTGCATAATGACTCTGAGAAACTTTTTCCTGCAAGAGCTTATATATCATAGGTATTACAAAGCTCTCCTTTTCCAAAAAGTTTGTCTTGAGTTCGATAAGCGATTCAAAAAAAAGTCTGTCTTCTTGACCAGCAAAAAGATGAAACAAATCTTTGAGAATTGAATATAGCAAACTAATGCTTGCAATCTCATAGTACTCATACTGTTTTTTCGTTGCATGTTGCCCAACAATGGGATCAAACTGGCACACTAAGCGGCACAATATCCAGTAGTCAACCATGCCAAATGGACCACTTTCATTTAATATTTTTGCAAGAGCTTTGAGAGTATAATATAATAGAATCCATAAATCGTACCCTATCAGCTTGGAGTAAATCAAATGTACCTGTGCAGTAATCAATGACACGAGAAAATATAACTTAGAATCCAATGCATCTAGAGTTTCCTCATCCTCATATGAAAAATCTTTCTGTAAATTGATAATGGACATTGCCAAATCATTAATGAAACTATCTTGGCTGTTATTTGCTAACGAGCTCAAAAGTTGCTCTTGTATGAAAATGAAAATTTCTTCTTTGTTGTCATCAAATTGCTCTAATTTCCGTTGCAAATCCGAACCGGTAAATGTGATTGCACTAGTAATCCGGAATGCTTGCTTGAGATAGTAAAAATCATTTGATTTCCTCAACAATTGCTTGCCTGATGGAAAATTTAAGTAAACCAAAACTTTTTTGGCAAACTCATAATAATGTTTGTTGGTATCACCGTCTTTTGCTCTTCGATGCTCGTATTCTTCTTTAAATTTTCCAATCATCAAGTTCAATATTTTACTAGCTCTTAGTTCATCAGTTGGTGAATTCTTGAAATTTCTATAAATGGTGATGATGAATGCAGACAAAACCTCGAGCCTCTTATGGCTGAATTCGAAAATAGAAATGTTGGGATCAAAGCGAGTCTTGAATGAGAGCCACTTATTATTTAAATAATCATTTTTGATCAATTGTTGGAAAAAATAAAACAAATAATCTTTGGGTTTGTAAGCAATTATTGAAGAAGCAAAGATCTCGATAAAATAATCGCTGTCATATGCGATACTATTTCTACCATTATGCTTCAACACTTGTGAAAGCCAAACTAGCTGGTATTGCTTCATAGATTGTAGCTCCCACTTATAGTTCAAAGATTGCCAATTTTCATAGTTCAAGCACACAAGCAAATCTGAGACATTAGAAAAGCAGCATACCAACTCTGCATTGTAATTTGTATTTGGAATGAAGGCACCTTTAGACTCTGCCAAACCTATTAAATTCAACATTGGGTTCCAAAGCTCGTCTCTAATTTTTTCTCCGACTTGTTTGAATTTGTCTATGCCTGTCTCATCCAGAGAGCTGCTTATTAATGCTTTGATATGGACTGAAAACTTGTTAATACTTTTTATAACTGTGTTGAGTAGTCTCATCAATGTATCACAATACTTGATGAATTGAAAATAAGGTAGCTGAAAAATTTTAGCAACTCCAACAGATCTCAAGTAAAGCTCTGCCGCATTTTCAATCTCATTAGTAGATAAAATGAGGTCAGTTATGGTTTGGAACATAGTAGTAAATAAGGACATGTATTGTCTTTCCATTTGAATATCGGCCGTAGTACGATCAACGTTACTAAATATGAAAGTGTTGAAATTTTTCAAGATTGCAACGACCAAGTCTTCAAAAACGCCATTCGCCGCTGATTTTCTCGCCGGCGACAGCTTATGCTTATGTACTGCATAGTAACAAGCTAGCCCTTCAAACGCTTTCTCATAACATGCCAAGTCATCCTGAATTATTACGGATTTTATCAACTTAATGACACCGTTAGCATAACTGACATTTGAAATTCTGGTATTAAGAATGTAAATATTGATCTTGTTGATAAAGGTTTGTAAAAACACATCTGGTTTGGCAGGATCAGAGAAGACATTTGAGTTGGGTTCAAAAAATTGAACTAGTCTTGAGTAGTTATAGTGTTGATCATTCAATTTCCTTGCTTTCTTTCTGACGGAATACATTACTAACTTAATAAAAAAGTTGCATAACGTATCATCTCTTTTGAACTCATAGAAATGAAATTTATTGAAAATTTTAAAAGTTAAGCTTTCATTAGGAAAGTTGACAAACTTTCTTTTTTTAAGCAACTTGACGAGCGCTTTAAAAGGTAGTTCACTATCAAACCAACCAAATTCTCTAAGTAGCAATGCGACAGCATTGAAAACTGATTTATGGTGCCGGTATAGCTCAAATTCAGAAGCAAAACTTGCCTCATTGATCCGATGAACAATAAATTCAACAACTTTCCAATTTGTTTTTTGTTTTGAAGATGTATCACTCTCATTCTGCTGATAAAAATTTGCAAATAATAAAGTGAAGTCTATAGCTTGATCAATATTGGAAGCCTTGAGCGTTGCTGTGAAGGTACTGTTTATGATGGACCAAAAAGTTGAGCCATGAGAGCTATCATTTAATAACCTTAGAATATACAAGGCATCATAGATGATGGTGGAGTTATTATCGGTGTAATTGACCAATACATTGTACAACTTCAAAGGATGCCATCCTTCCACCAACAAGGTGAAGTATTGCCGGCAGTATTTCACAAATTTGTTCTGCAACTTGATATAATCACTCTTATAATCAGCAGCTTTCGCAATCTGAGAAAGGATAAAGAGCTGCAATAACGGAAAGAATAATATCACATAACAAAAGCTACTGTTTGTACTTGAAATACTGATTTTGTTAGAAAGAATATTAACAGCATTTTCAAGAAAGCGTTCAATCCCAGAAGCAAGCACAGCTATCTTATCCGGCTCAATTTCAGTAATAGACTCGCTCAAATTTTTTAAATCAGCGACAAACTGATCAAGCTGTCCTTCCTCTGTCAGCTTGAAATATTCGAGCACATTACTGTATATAAGCAATAAGTTTGTTTCAACCTCAGTAAATCTCGATTCTCCACGATACGGCCTGCGAGTTTGAGCGGATAAGGACATGTCTTTAGAAAACATGCACAGGGGATCATTGATGCTATTTATGTGAAACCAGTTAATAAGGCTATTGTCTGGAAAATGAATGCCTGACAAAGGATAAATTTTTAAGGCTTTGGGGGTATTATTGAATATATCATTATAGATCTCCATGGAGAATATATCATTGTCTTTCGGTTTATTATCAAAAATCTGATTGGCAAAACGAAGCTTTGGAACCTTAAATTTGCCGCTGTTGCTTTCTAATTGAAGGGTCAAATGGTGTGGGTTTCTGTTGAACTCATAGTGATGATCATCTTTATAATAATTGTGAATTTTTTTTTTCTTGTTATGTTTCTTTTTACGCTGTTGCTCGGCATCTTCCTGCACTTTTCTTCGTTCATCACCAGCCAAAGCTTTGGAGAAACGTAATGTATGGCTATTGGCAACGCTTGCAAAATCAGTAATTTTTTGACTTTTGCCAGCTGTGAGTACTTTATGTCTTTTCAGATCAGAACTGAGCAGCCTCTTCGAAGTAGATTTTGATGTAATTCTGCTCGAACTACCATTCAAGTTTGCACAGTTGGAACTAATTCTGTGCAATGGCCTTTTTTGGGGTAAATTATTTCCATGCCAGGAAGTGGTTTTTTTCCTGTTAGAGGAAGGCTTTTTGCGAACGCCAAAACCAAGCATCCTGTCAAGACCTGTACTGCGGTCCTCTTCGCATTCATCGTTCCAGTTTGAACCAGTATCAACAGTATTGACAAATTGATAACTTGGTATCTCTTCAAGAACATCGCTCACATTTTTTATTTCCAATGAATCTTCTGGGGATTGATCAATTATCAAACTCGTATCGGAGTCATTTTCAAGGTCAGATTCTTGGCTTATTTGCTTGTAACCTGTCTCTATTAAACTATCTTCACCTGAGCTACCATCATTATCAGAATACTGTGTGTATTCTGTTTCTCCTTTGCCGCCACTTTGATTGGTTACCTCATTGCTATAGTGGCTTAACATTTTATGGTGGATATCATCATTATCATTATCATTATCATCATCAAAATTGTATTTACTAAGTATCTGTTCAATATCAGACACATTCTTATCTACGTAAGGGTTTGGAGGAACTTCATCTTCACCTGCAGACTCCTCGCCATCGTTAACAAAATCTAGTCCTCGATCTGCAGTAGAATATAGACCACTTTTTGTAATCTTTCTAACGGCTAGACCTTTTCTTGGTGTTTGAGCAGATGGTGATTTTCTGCGTTTAGAGCTATGACTCAATCTGTCATATTTTTTTGATTGCTCCTTGGATTTCAAATACCTTATATATGACTTGGGCAAAACTTGATATCTGGATAGTTTATCTTTCAAATTGCTCAACTGATTATTAGGTTCATCGCCACTGTCGTAATCCAAGCTGCTTTCTTCACTGCTAGCATTTTCTGCTTCTTTTTCATTTTCCAAAGTATCTTCCTGCTTGTATATCATATCACCATCTAGGGAACCAAGTGGACTAGACTGACTATCTAGGATATCATTTAAAATACTGCGATGACCATCGTTATTTATGGAAAACATGTCACTTTCACTAGACAGCGCTTCATCAATTGAGTCATCATCTCTCAAAATACTATTATCAATATGTTTGCGTTTGACTTTATTACCTTTCTTGTTTTTCTTCGAAAACTCTTTACTTTTCTCTTTCTGTATAGTTTTATGCATTCTTTCTTGTCTAATTCGTCTATCCTCCTCTTGCAACTGTTCTAATAAGTCCATATTCTGTTCGGCAGCTGCCTTCTCAATCAGCAAAGCCCGCTTTGCATCCCCATCAAGCTGCGCTTGGTGTTCAAACCGGTCAACTAGATACGGTTTCATTTGTTTCAATGTTCTCGGACGAAGCTGTCTACGCGGCAAGAAATCATTGATGTTGAAAGTTGGTGACTTGATTTGTTCAGAGCTGGTAATGTTTCCACTAGCAATAGCTGTATCGATCGCATCGGTGATTTCTTTGATAGTTTTAACGGTACTGTTTGGCGCTGGAGTTGGTGTATTAATTTCACTTCCAGATGGTGGCTCAATGCTATTCAAAATGCTGTTATCAGATTTTTTCAATTGTTCTTGTGCTACTGCTATTACCTCCCTCGGAGACGGCGAGGTTGCAATATCGATGAAGTCATTATCAGTTATGTCATTGGCAGGAGCAAATTGAAGTATTTTGTCAATACTACTGGTGCTGTTCTCTTTTGTAACTCTAGGAAGCGCTTTGCCATCATCAAAAGGTTTGTGTTCCTTTACCGCAACAAGCTGATACTCTGCCTCTTTAAGAGCTTCTTTGACCTTTTTTTTGATTTCCGTGTCGTAGTTGGAAGTATCCACATTTTGCTCCAAGTAAAGTATTTTTTGCATATCAATAGGAATCTGACTTGTGATACCATTCACATTAGAAGCATTGAAGTTATCATCATGTTTTTTAGGCCAACTGATTATTCCACTATTATTATCAATATTTGGCTCACTGTTTTGTTGAATATTCTGAATCTGGGAACTCCGTAGTGCTATGATTCTTCGTATGTTCTTCACCAATAGGGTGAAATCAATGTCCTTTGGTGAGAGTTCCAACTCAACATCTGAGCTGTCAACTTCTTTCATGCTTCCATATATTGGCTAACGTTATTGTAGCATAGCATGCAAGATTGGATTGTCTATTTGACTATGTATTTAGCTATTTGCTAGGCAATGAGGCGTGGGTTTTTGCTATGGAGCACTAAATTTAGCGGCGGTAGTAATATCCTCAGTATATAACAATGACGACGATGAGCATCCAGATGGCCAAAGACGCGAAAAAATATTTTTTGGCGTATTGTTATAGCACGTGACTGTCGATATAAACAAAAAACAAGAGATGCGATGAAATCAAACAAGCACTAGCTATCTACTTTGAGGATTGCACTGCCCAACGTCAAGAGATTTATATTCAAAGCTGAAACTTGCTCAATTTTAACTATGAACCTTGCTACACAAGCCGAAGACACAGATATAACATTCAATGAGCTTCCAAATGTCGCCACACTGCAGTTTCCAACGCAGATTCATGTCTCTCAGCAGAAAGCCGGTTTATCAACAACAGCGACAACACTATACCGTCATATAGCAGTCAGCAATCGCATCAACAAAGAGGACCCGCATCATAATTTTTTTAATTATCTAACCAAGGTAATTGACCTGACAATCGGTACGTTTTACCGTCAGACTCGAGGTCGGTATTGGAGATCCCAAAAGTTGCAAGAGATGATCGATGAACCATTGGTGTATGTTTATTACAGTACCAACAAAGAGGAGATAGCATACAACAGTAGCAGCAAAATCAAAGCAAAGACGCAGTCGAGGAAAAAACGACGTGTGGGTAAAATATTTAAACTGGAGTCCAAAAAGATAGCCAACTACGCTGAGGATGAAGAAAAATATGATGATGATGATGATGATGATGATGACGAGAGCAGTAGCCAACACAATGCGGGCTTTAGTTCCATCAAAGCGTTCTTGTCGTTCATGTATACTGAAGAAAATTCAAAGAAAATACTCTATCTTTACGAAATTCACGTTGTTCCTGAGTTGCAAGGTTTTAAAGTGGGAAATGAGTTAATGAAAGGGTTTCTAGGATCAGTAAAGCAGATGGCTCAGAAAACTCGATTTGAATGTCGAGGGTCACTGTTAACAGTATTCTCCGAAAATGAGAAAGCGTACCGTTGGTACCTCCGGCACGGATTTGTGCTAGCGGATGATTCTCCATTTGACGAAGAAATACGACCAGGAATAGTCGAAAAGCCAGAGTGCTATATTTTATATAGACCAGTAAATTTGATAGACACCAACCTTCTATAGAGATAGTTTAGCTACAATTGAGTAATAAATGCAACCTCAATGCCCTTATTCTTCCAGATAACTAACAGTTCAGCACACTAATAGAGCTACAATGGTAAATAAAAAGTACACATTAAAACTAAAAAATGTATCCTTTCATCGACATTCAGACTTTATCGCCTAGCTCTTTGAGAACTAAACAAAAATTCCGAACTTCCTATCGAGGACAATGCTTAACTTCATCTTGGAAATGAACATATTTAGGATGTAAATATGGCAATGAATTGACCTGGGATCCCGAAGAATCAACATCAATCCACCGTGGCAAATATTTCCGTAATTTTTGATTCAATGAAAAGGAAAAAAGTCAAAGAAAAGTAATTGTTAGGAAAATACAACCGGTGGTGCTGCTTTTATAGGGAAGCAAAAAAAAAAATTTTTTCTCATTTACAAAAATTCTTCTTTACCCTGAAGTATGGGTATGTACATGTCCGGGTACCATATAAATATCAGCCATCAGCCAGAGTATATCTATTTATTTATGGTTTATTAATACCCCCAGCTGATATTCATAGCGAAATAACAACTGAGAATAATACTCAAGGCCATGAAATTTTTAAATTCTTTTCCGATCATGGTGACTCTACTGCAGTTTCTCATTGTGTGTAAGAATGTTGCCTCATCGAAGATGGGTATACATCTTTATTGTGCTCCGACCATGGCTTAAGAATTCCCTTGAAGGAGACAAATCTGTGATTAAGTTTGAATATACATAAAGCAAGCCCTTGCAGAGCGTCCCACAGGCCAAAGCAAAAACTAATGGCGGGCACCATGGCCAGAACGCTAAACCTCTGTTATATTGAAGCCAGCAGTAATTCAGTCAACTTGTTAATGTCAAGAACAATAAAAAATATGAAAATGTTTTTGCAGAAGGAAGCCACTGGCTGTAGCTAGACAATATTTTTTTGAGATTTTTATTCCAGCTAACGCAAACACCCCCAAAAATATAGTTGTTGTTGTTTTTCTTTCTTTCTTTTTTTTTTTTTTTTTTATGGTTGAACTTGCAAGCTAAGGCATCCTTTGAGATAATCTTCAGAATTGGTGCCGTTACTTTGCCATAAATGACGTGCTTGTGATATTAATAGTAAGCTTTAGACTTCTAAGAATACATGTGATGTAGTCTAAAAATAGTAGCTATCCATGACTGCATTGATCTTCAACCGTTTGGCAAATTATTCGTAGGGAACAGAAAACTATTCGGGCGAGAATTTATAGGGACAAAAAAGGTTAATGATAGCTAACTGATCTTGGACGTAGAGTCATTTAGCAGATTTCTAATATTCCAAAATTGATTGTACCAATTGGTCAACAGTATAGGCCATAATGAAATGAAGGAACAGCCAGGGACTCTATCGTATTGTATAACGCAGTTGCGTGGCACTACTTATTTCAACAATGTGCAGGTACGAATTAAGAGTAACAAAAACAGGGCCTTTCATTGCTGTTTTCGTAGCACAACTTGCCCAAAATTAGAGAATGAGGTTGGCTGACAGACGCAGACCAAAACAAATCCGGAAATTACGTATTTGTATGAATAGTATTCACGGCAATCATATACGCGGCTGAAAAAGATTGCCAGCTTTCATTTTTCAATACCTTTTTCTCAAATTTCACCAAGCTATCGTTGATGTTTGAAGACATGAGTGTGCAAAAAACGAAACCGGAAAAGTACAACCTCACCACTGCAGCCGAAAGAAATAGCCAGCAATATGGACAAGATTAAGTTGTAAGTTAAATTCGAGACTATTATTGCAGCAGGAACAGCTGTTGCTGAATAAACCGCTTTTATTATCTCGATCAGCGCTTTGGAATTACCGACTGCAGGTCAAAAACATAATAGTTAGCATTGTCGCAGTCATGTGATGTACTCTTTGCTTCTGCGTCAACATGCTGATACACGCTGTGATTGGCTGTCTCCTTTATAAGCCGGTGCTCAAAATCGAAAACCAGCGACCGATCAACGCTAAACTGCCAGCATCAATAGAGAACAAGCATGGCAAGTACGCGCTGTCAGCTGGTACAGTTGAGTCTGTGATGTGTAGTTAAATCCACCTGCGTAAAATTGAAAGCGCATTCTGTTAGTTGGGCTTAAAGCATTTTTGAACTATAGCGTAGGCCTTTATTTAACAGGCCACGTCGCACTATTCTCCAATTGTTCTCGAGGGTATGCGAAATATTAAGTTGTAGCAAAAAAAAAAAATAAAAAAAAAAAAAAAAAAAAAAAAAATAAAAAAGGAAAAATTTCATCAAGAAAAAGAAAAGCAATCGATCAGACTGTGACCCCTTCCTTTTCGATGCGTCCCACCATGTTAAGCTTATTTTTAAAAACCTATGTACACTCCGTGAAATTCATCCGCGGGTTGCCCTGCTAAAAACCACTTTAGTTCGTTAAGTAAATGGCTACATGCGAAGCACTTCTAAACTTCAAAAATACTACGTTTCTGCTCTACCGTGCCTCCTTGCCCACAAAATGATACACCGTCATCCTTACAAGGCTTGATATTCCTGTCACGATCACCTCTCGCCAATCTCCGGTTAAAAAAATGGCTTTCCAGGCGAGCGATCTTCCCACTGTGTCACAGCGCAGTTTTCCGCGTCGACCCGCGTTGGCAAACGCGTTCATGGGCTCTCCGGTACCGATGGCCGCTGCTATCCGCTTACAACTGCTGCAGGTTGCCTGTGAGCGGCATTGCACCCAAGGCTGTGGTTCTGTCCCATAGGGTACTCTTGGGCTCTGTCGAGGCTCCAAAGTGCCAGCGTAGCAGTTGCAGCCCACCACCACACGTTCGCTTTTTTTCTTCATCAGCATTTTTTTAAGCTTTCTGAACAACAAACATTTGCTATAAATATTTTACCTTTCCCTGCTGCATTCCTGTCCTTTCATTTTCCTTCCACTTGGAGGTTTCTTTTTCTTTCTTTTTCTTCTCTTCTTTCTTTGATTCTTTTCTCTTTCGTTTCTTTGACTTTAATTCATCTCATTTAGTTGTTAACATCCTTTTCTTTTGGCTTGTTTGCTTCTTTATAATATAATAGTACTAACAATACCCATTATTCCTTCTCCCTCTTTTGCTTTTTTGCCCTAATTTCTTGCTTGCTCAGTTTTTAATTTCTTAATTTTTCACTTCACTTCACTTCTTACATAATGAAAGGTTTAATTCTTGTTGGTGGTTACGGTACCCGTTTAAGACCTTTGACTTTGACTGTCCCAAAGCCTTTGGTCGAATTTGCTAACAGACCAATGATCTTGCACCAAATTGAAGCTTTGGCCCATGCTGGTGTCACCGATATCGTTTTGGCTGTCAACTACAGACCAGAAGTCATGGTCTCCACTTTGAAGAAATACGAAGAAGAATACGGTGTCAACATTACCTTCTCTGTTGAAACCGAACCATTAGGTACTGGTGGTCCATTGAAATTGGCTCAAGACATTTTGGCCAAGGACGACTCCCCATTTTTCGTTTTGAACTCTGATGTTATTTGCGAATATCCATTCGATGAATTGGTCAAATTCCACAAAGCTCACGGTGGTCAAGGTACTATTGTTGCTACTAAGGTTGATGAACCATCCAAATACGGTGTCATTGTTCATGACAGAAACACTCCAAACTTGATCGACAGATTTGTGGAGAAGCCAGTTGAATTCGTTGGTAACAGAATCAATGCCGGTCTTTACATTTTGAACCCATCCGTCATTGACTTGATTGACTTGAAACCAACTTCTATTGAAAAGGAAGTTTTCCCATCATTGGTTGAGAAATCTCAATTGTATTCCTTTGACTTGGAAGGTTTCTGGATGGATGTTGGTCAACCAAAAGATTTCTTGTCTGGTACTTGTCTTTATTTGACCTCTTTGACCAAGAAACAATCCAAATTGTTGACCTCCCCAGATGAGGAATTTGTTCAAGGTGGTAATGTTTTGATTGACGCCACTGCTAAGATTGGTAAAGGTGCTAAGATTGGTCCAAATGTTACTATCGGTCCAAATGTTGTTATTGGTGAAGGTGTCAGAATCCAAAGATCTGTTATCTTGGCCAACTCTATTGTCAAGGACCATGCTTGGGTCAAATCTACCATTGTCGGCTGGAATTCCGAAGTTGGTAGATGGGCTCGTCTTGAAGGTGTCACCGTTTTGGGTGATGATGTCAAGGTTAAGGATGAAATTTACGTTAATGGTGGTAAGGTTTTGCCTCACAAGACTATTTCTTCTAACGTTGAACACGAAGCTATTATTATGTAATGTAATATAATTTTTTTAAGTGCTTTTCCTGTTTTGTTAATTTAATGTTCTAATATTTCAATCATTCTAATTTTTGGTATTTGTAGGACTTCTTTCATGTGCATCATGGCATAGTTATAGTAGATCTGGTACAGGGTGTCTTCATCCCGTGGGAACGTGGAGGTCGGGTGGTTACGTTCGTGGTGCCAAAGGTTCCCCTGCCAAAAAAAAACACTAAATGCGTCTCCACGCACGAAAAAAAAAGTTGGAAATTGGGAAATCCACAAGTTGATATTTCAGGTTGTTAAACAAGGCTTCGACGGTTGATTTACAGATTACGTCTGCTTTTTGGTGACCCAGTACTGAATACTCAATCCGCACAACATAAGAACGCAAAGCAATAATCCATTGTGCACTTACCAAAAAAAAAAAAAAAATAAGATTTTAAAATTAAGAAACGAAACAAGACCGAACTATATAAAGATTCATACCAAATGTCATACAGCAGTGTCTCCGGCAATAACAACCAAAGAAACTCTCGCTCCTTTGGGAAGAACGGCAGCGGGAACTACTCTCACTCTCGCTCTTATTCCCGTTCTAAAGCACCAAACGCTAGTAATAACAATGTCAGCGCTGTTAGTGGCACAAATCTCGGTGCAAATACTAAAATAAAAACTCAGCAGCAATCACAGCCGCAATTGCAACAACAAGCCTCATCCTCACCATCACCATCAGCCTCCACATTTCAAAAATCATCACAATATTCGCAACAGGGCCAGCAGCAGCAGCACCAGCACCAGCAACAACAACAACAACAACAACAACAACAACAACAACCTTCTGGTGGAAGAGGAGGTTGGGCTGCTGCTGCTAGAGGGTTGACAAAGAAAACAAGCGCCGAAGCTACTGCAAAACTGCCAGCGGCTGAAAAAACAGTGGCTACTACAAAAAACAACACTAAATTTGTCAGTAATACTGCCAGTGAAAAGAAAGGAGATGAAGCTGTAAGTAGTATAAGTGCGAAAGAAAAACAGAATTCAATAGCGAATGGATTTGTCTCCAATGATAGCAACAATAACAACAAGAATAACGACGCTGCGGCCACATCCACCACCGAGCCCGTATCTCCGGTAAGCAAAGATGCATCCAACCAGCCCCCTGTTGGTAAGGCAGCGAAATCGTCTGAGCCAAGTAGTGCTACTGATGCTACAATACCAGCTAGCAAAGCTGAGACCTTGGCTGCTAAATTATCTGGTGCCTCCGCTACGCCGCCATATACCAGTAAAAATGGTGCAGGTGCAGCTACTGGTAAAGCGTCATCCGCCGGTAACTATAATGGTCATATTAACAATTTCAACGCTGCAGAAGTGCAATCATACTTGTCTTCTAAATTTCAAGCGTATTTGAACAAAGCTAAAGAAAACGGTAAAAAGGGTCCAGCTGCAAGAGGTACCAATGATATCAAGATCTACAAGCCTCAGGAAAGCGGGTGGGGTAAGATATCTAGTAGTAGCAAAAAAGGTGGTAGCAAAAGTGAAAGCCATTCAACGGTTGAAATTTTGAATGAGATTGCTAAAGGTCTTTGAAAGATAAGATGAAGCTTAGTTATCGTTAAAGAAACGTGCTTTGAAAACTGAAAATGTACAATGTTGTTTATTGATAATGCATTATGCTGTTTTTGTTGTTGTTTTTTACTGTTGCGTTACCTAATCGCTAATTACATAACTATAGATTATGTAAACTGTTTAAAGTACTGCACGGAATAGAGTTCAAAATAAAAAATCAACCTAAAAATAAAAGACAAAAATTACACGTAAAATACATATAAAAAAAAATTCGAAATAAGAAAGCCTCCAAAAAAAAAAAAAAAAATATTAAAAAAAAAAATAGAGGAAAGGAAATATTTTAATAGAGTGTCAAACACATAAGGACAAACGGGTTAAATCTTTGAAAAAATAGTGGTGAATTTTTGTTGCTTTAACCATGATATGATTTTAAAGTTGAAAGCGTTTATTAGAGCTGTTTTTATATTACTGTTGTATTTATACCACGCTAATTTGATAGTACATCCAGATCCATGCTAGTCGCACATCTAATCGCACATCATCATAGTGTCTTTAATTTATGTTTTTTTGTATTCCATTTTTTTTTTTTTTTTGTTTGTTTGTAACTGGTTTCCATTACAATCCCACGATGTTCATTAAATTTACATTCTCTTATCTCATTTTTTGTCTTCAAAATTTACATTGAACATTACTAACAAATTATAAAGTAGGCTGTTTGTTTGTTTGACTAGCCACACGTTTGCGTACCCACCTACATACTTACTTGCTTATTTACTTATTTACTTGCTTACTTACTTACATTCTATTGGCTATATTGTAGTACGTGTGAAAGCACAAATAAGGAAGTAGACTGGGCTTCTAAGCTAAAGCAAGCCATACTCCGCTGCAAAATTCATTAAGATTTTATTGCCCTGGAAAAGCCTTTGGAACATAAACATTCTCACATGCATACAATGAATACCTTTTTGCGGCCAGTTCTTTTCCATGAATTCATCTTTCAATACTTGGCGTCTATTAACGCTAGTTCTCTGTATTGTTTTTTAAAAATTACAATAATTCAAATTATAAGTCTCAAAGTTCTCGAAAAAGTAATAGTATAAAGAGAAGGAATAAAAATGCCGTGAAATTAATAAACAAGGTACAGTGCAAATCAAATTTGCTGAATCAAGCTGGCTGCGTAAAAGTCTTTATCAGGAAAAGCATGGATTCTACCAAGGACAGACTGGTTTGCTATAAATTGCAGTAAAAGGAATTGCTTTTGTAGGAGTTCAACATAATGAGGTATTTATGTTGAGGCAATATTATGACTTGAAAATTGGTTCTGCGTATAGGCTTTTCCAGCCATTCTTGCTGTATGCATGTTGAATAATTTGTAGGATTACATTCTATGTACCTCAGCTACACAGTTCGGACAACCAAACAGTAAAACATTGAAAGTCACAATCGGCGTTGTGTTGAAATTTTTACAAATGTTCAAAGTACTTTGCGTGAAATATAATAAAAAAAAAAAAAATTGTATACAAAATACGTTACTATCGTTAGCTTCTTCTGATGGCTTCAAGCGAAAGAATACTATCTTTGGTTGTTGCTTCAGAATCAACAAGTTTTTGGAAAAGAGCTTTAGCGACTTGCTGAGTGCTAACACTAGGTCTAAGAAGCCTAGAAGCCCCAGGTACGTATTGAGCGGTTTCCAAAAGCTGCTGAACATAATGTCTGACAGAGTGCGGATCCTGTTCATCAAACATGAATCCTGGCCGGAGGATAACATTACTGAAGGACTGTACTTTGTCATTGGCGACACTTCTATCTAAATTCTGTGACAAATTGAGCAAATCATATTCTGCTGCTCTTTTAGAGTCAATGTAGCCTGCTGGTACCACTGGCCAGAAGCCTTTATCTGCGGAAACATAGACGAATTTTGGGTCAGCAACTTCAGTGTTATGCAAATACGTCTGAGCAAGCAGAGTTGCGCTTTGGTGGTTGGTTTTCTCATAAGTGTTCAATTCCCCAGCTGCTGCGGCTGATGTATCAGCGGCTGCAGTGCGATTGCTACTAGCAAAGCCTAAAAATGCATCAAGGAGACTTGTATTGTTGATTGCGTTCTTGTAGTTAACTTTCTCCAAAAGGATGCCGATGGAATGTACTACCACTGAAGCATGTGCAAGATGATGCTTGAAAGTTTCGGGCTGGAAAATGTTAGCCGGCTGCCAATTGACTTTGGAAATCCATTCAGTGTCCCCAGGAACAACTGGCTTTGGAGGATTACCGGAGCGTCTTTGGAGGAGAATAGATAGTTAGTAGACTGAAAAGAGGAATAAACAGGATGGAGTGCGGGGGAGAACATTCAACATACGATAGGGAGACAACGTTGTAGCCATTGAGGACGGCACGCTGGCATATTCTTTTACCGAGAAAACCGTTGCCGCCAAAAACAGTAAGTGACTTAGTGGTAGAGGCCATTGTGAGATGTTGAATTGGTGAGTTGTTGATTGAGTAAAGTCTCGTCAGTATAGACACTGTGAGATGCCTTCTTCCTCTTCACCATCGCTATTGTGTCTAGGCTTGTGGTCGTTAGTCTGCTATTGTGAGTGATTATAGGTCATGTGTACAGTCATGTGATACAACATAGTATACCAAAATAGTGGACCAACCCAAAGGACAGTCAAGTGTTATGAGCCATGTTGTTTTTTATTCCTAAGTGAATCATCAGCCACAGTCTCCCAGTCGTTAAATCGATATCAGCCACATGTGGCGCAAACGGAGCGTCAAATTTTTTCCGTTTCAATTAAAAGAAATCGAAAGTCAATTAGAGCCAATTTACTAAAAACCAGCAGCCAAAAACTAAACTTGAATTTGGATTCGCTTTCTTGCTTTGTGGCCTTGAGAACACCGCTTTCCTTTCTCTTCCTGTCAGA
Organism: Saccharomycopsis fibuligera x Saccharomycopsis cf. fibuligera; assembly: GCA_001936135.1. NCBI lineage: Eukaryota > Fungi > Ascomycota > Saccharomycetes > Ascoideales > Saccharomycopsidaceae > Saccharomycopsis > Saccharomycopsis fibuligera x Saccharomycopsis cf. fibuligera. The sequence goes on along the minus strand of CP012809.1, from coordinate 3,114,692 downwards.
CTTACTCGTCTTCTTCACCAGCTACTGCTACTGCTACACCATCTACCATTTACCTCCCCCCTTCATCCACATTACACGCCTACCAGCAGTCTCTCTCGTCGTTGCGCTTTTGCTCTTTTCTTTTCTTTTCTTTTCTTCCGCTTTGCCCTGTCTGGCTTTATGTTTTTTTGCTGGCTTCTCCTTTCCTCGGCTATCTGAGCGATGTTTATCTCCCATCTGAACAGCAGTATCATCAATAAAACTAACAACAACGCCCTCAACGCTTCGCACGTCACTGCCATCAGTAATAACTATAATATTCATAACCATAGCAACAATAACAACATTAACAATAACAACAACAACAACAATAATAATAATAATAACAATAATAGTAATACCAATCACAACCACAACAACAACTCTAGCGCCCAAAATAACACTACCCACAACAACTCCAGTTCTTCCGACCTCATATCAAATAATAATGTCTCCATCAACACAGTCGCTACCTCTATAAGTTCTTCCCTCCCTCCAAGCAACATCGCTGATCACATATCGACTTCAACTGTTTTAAATACCAACAACAATAACACCACCGTCAATATTCAGAATAACAATAGTATCAGCGCTAATACCATCACACACAATAACAACAACAACAACAACAAAAACAACAGCAGCAGCGCTATTCCGTCTCAATCTATAAACACCAAAGACCTAGCCTCTGCCACCCCTGTGTACAGGAAAATGACATCCACTCCATCAACAACAACAATAACTTCTCCTCTTGCTTCGACCCCTCCGGTTCCCGCTTCTGCTTCTGCTGCTCCAGATACTCAGCTGCAGCAGCATTTTAGTCAGCAACATTTTGTCGTGAACAAACAACGCCCGGAACAGCAATCTAATTACGAGCAACCGTCAGATGCAAAGTTCAGATCATTGTCGGAGCCCTTCACTTTCCAATATCTGCCAAACATCAACCCTAGTGTCGTACGCGATACAGATGTATCCCCAGAACAATCTCAACGTCAGCAGTACCTACCCCAGCAGCAGCAGCAGCAGCAGCAGCAGCATGCCCCAGCAAATTCACATGAGGAAGCTGCACTTGTCCAGGGTCCAAACATAAAAAGTAGCCAGCCAACACAAACAAACAATACTAGTCTTTACAGTTCAAACACTGGGATCCCAGTTAACGTCAATTCCTCACCGGGAAAAAGCGAATACTTAAGAAGAAAAACATATCCTCAGGAAAATTCCCATATAAATAAATTCAAGTCTGACCATTCTTTACTTAGGCATGGCGTTCTTAAGAGAGAAAATACTCTTAATGATTCTGCAAATCAAGAAATTCAGCGAATGAAGTTCATTATATTAAAAAAGAGAGAAACTAAAAAGAATAAGAAAAACTTCATGGACGATGACAGAGTTTTAATTGGTAATAAGGTGTCTGAGGGCCATTCCAACTACATTATGGCCTATAATATGTTGACAGGTATTCGTGTGGCTGTTTCTAGATGCTCTGGTATCATGAAGCCGCTAAAAGAGCAAGATTTCAAAGCGACTAAAAAATTAACATTTGATATAACTGGCAATGAGTTAACCCCATCCTCGAAATATGACTTTAAGTTTAAGGATTATTCACCTAACGTGTTTAGAGAGCTTCGAGAGTTGTTTGGTTTGGATCCTGCAGATTATTTGGTCTCGTTAACCGCAAAATACATTTTGTCTGAATTAAACTCTCCTGGTAAATCAGGCTCTTTTTTTTACTACTCGAGGGACTACAAATTTATTATCAAAACAATTCATCATGCAGAGCATGTAACTTTGAGAAGAATATTGAAGAATTATCATCAGCATGTGAAGAGTAACCCAAACACCCTTGTTTCTCAATTTTACGGCTTGCATAGATTGAAGATGCCATTAAAGTTCACAAATAAAAAGAGAAAGATTTATTTTATTGTGATGAATAATTTATTTCCACCAAACCGCGAAATTCATAGAACTTATGATTTGAAGGGCTCCCTTTGGAAAAGAGAGACTATGGTTCCGCCAGAGGAAAACGACGAAGTAGTGGCTGAAAATGTGAAGAAAAAATCCAGTAAAAAATTGAAAAAACTCAGCCCTATCTTGAAAGATCAAAACTGGCTTAATAATAATGAGAAATTGAATCTCGGAGAAGTTAAAAAAGAAAGACTTTTAATACAACTCGAGAAAGATGTGGAATTTTTGCAGAAATCTAACATTATGGACTATTCGCTTTTACTTGGTATACATGATGCCAATATTGGAAATGTCAATAGTCAAAACTTTTCAGTGTTTGCGCCAAAGGACGTTACTAGAAATGAAATAACTTTGACGAATCCAATTTCTGTGGACAATCTTTCAAATTTGAGTGTTAACAAACCAAGGGATGACGCCAGTAATCTAAATGACAGCGCATTATTTGATCAAAAATTTTATTTTTACAGTTACGAAAATGGGTTTAGATCTTCTGATGAGAACAATCAGCCGCTGAATGAAATATATTATTTGGGTATAATTGACTGTTTGACTAATTACTCTTGTATTAAGAGAATGGAAACTTTTGTTAAAAGTTTTTATCAAAATAGAAAAGAGATTAGTGCAGTTCCTGCTACAGAATATGGCAACAGATTTTTGGATTTTCTTAAGCAAAGAGCTTTGTTAAAAGACGATGATGTAATTGTCAATGATGCAAATGGGGATGCTGACAAACAAGCCAGTTCTTCGCACCAAACGGCATTAGCACCACCAGCAGTTAGACAGCCATATCACGATTTTGAATCGTATAGAGACGAGGTCGATGAAGACATTCAAAACGAAAAACTTGTTAATTTAAACAAGGAGGGCGAGGAACGTATAGCTCATCAGCTTAACCCTGTCACTGGAGCATCTGTTAATCTCAAGCCGTTATTAGCAAAAAAATCAAGCCTGAACCACCAAGAGCTATTGTTTGCATCTGAGGCAACCACATCTTCTAACAGCAACAGTAACAGCAAAACCAATAGCAACATTGTCACTACTAATAATACCACCACCAACACCGAATCACTTCCATCTGATAACAATAGTATCAACTCCATAAACGAAAAAGTCGACTATGCAAATACAGCTTCTGCCAATACTGTTGCTACTGCTATTAATGCACATGGCGCTTTGGCTGATTCTAGTAGATTTACCGTTGCTTAATTTTCATCAAAAAATTATTAATGACTCTGAATAAGAAAGCAGATTCTAACGAAAGTCGTTTGCATTATGTAATGCACTGTATGCTGTTTTACCTTTTTTTCCTGCATTGGTTATGGTTTTTGGTTTCCTTTTTGCGCTTTAGATATCTCGCATACACTAGACTCTGCATTTGAGGCACTAGAAATTATTTTTTTTTCTTTAGTTTATTTTGATCTTCCCTTTTTTTTTTTTCCATCAGTTTTACTTTTGTTTGTTTGTTTCCTATTGGTTGTTGTTAACGTATGTTTATTGTCTTTATTCTTTCTATTTTATTTTTGTATTCAGGATTTTTTTTACTTTGCTTACTTATTCTTTTTACTTCTTGATAAAATTTCTTAAACTTTAATGTTTTCTTTCTCTTGTTAATGCTTTATTATCTTCTTTACATAAATGTTGTTCCTACAGAGTTGTCTCTCCATGGAGTTGTCTTCATAACTTTTCTTACTATTTGCTGTTTTGTTGCAGGACTCCTTCCATCATACTAGAAGTTTTCCTTTTTGAGTACTTTTATATGATAGTTGACTAAAAAATAACATGTTTTTTTTTGAGTTTCTCCGATTTTTAGCTATATGTTACGTTACTTGTTCATTCTTTTGTTATTGTAAAAATAAAAGTTTTCGAAGGAGTAAATCTCATTAACCAAAGCGCCTTATTGCTATTGAGGAGAAGAAGCGTAGGGAAAGATAGCTTTTAAATAAACTTTATGGCCAATATTTATTGGGAATGGGGAAGTTGCAGACCAAATATCCCAATTTACCAGGATGAGAATAATGATAATTGAAAGCATGCTCTATTTTAAAAATTTAAAGTGTGCTGAAGAAACCAAGAATCTGAAATCACGATGATATATTAATAAAGGAAATTTGATTTTTTTTAAAAAAAGAGTTTAGGACAAAAAAAAAGGTATATATACATTTGTCATCTATTTGAGCAGATTAGGCCAGTCCACAATACCGTTGTTACTGTTGTTTTTCTTTATTTACAGTTCATTCTTAGTCGTAAAGCCGATTGCTTATCATAAGTTATGCAGTTCAAGCATACATCAGCTTCAATTTGAGTACATGAGTTGGCTGATTGGCTAGTATACCATCCGTTATTCTTTTGATTAACATTAACAGCTTTTGAACTTTACCGTTTACTGTCATAATTGGTAATTAATATGCATAACAGATCAAGTAAAAGTCAAGTAAAAAAAAAAATGTTGGCTTTGTGATTGTAATATTACTACCAACCTCCTTTATTTACTTCAATCCAAGTCAAAACAATTTATTTTGTTGCTTAATTGTCCAATTTTTTGATTTTTTCAATTGATTTTGAATTGAATGATTCCTTGCAAGATCGTTAACTTTGCTTTGTTTTATATGCTGAGTCAATTTTCACATGATCAAAATACACTAATTCTCAAAAGCCCGCAATGTTGATTTTTCAAAAAAATGTCATCGTCCCCTAATTTTCATTAAAATTCTCTTGATATTACAAAAAGACAATAGACTTTTTTTTTTCAAAACATCAAATAGTATCATTGTTTTGCATTTTCTTGCTCATTCTGCTGCTGTGGCTGTGGCTGTGGCTGTGACTGCTCAGCAGCTTTCAATTTGCGCTGCTCTTCCAAATATTTTTGCTCTGCCAACTTGCGCTTTTCAATTACTTCAGGTTTCAAAGTCAATGGTGTAGTTTCTCTAAATGTGACTTTGAAAGGGGTACCTTTGGGCGTACCATCTTCATTAAACTCGATTGGTGGTGGTGGTAGTTTTTTGATGATTTGATAATCGCTAAGAGAATAAAAACCAATGGCAGTACCAAGGGTACAACCAATAAGCACGGCGAAAAATCTTCCAGTAGTGGTTTTGGGCATGATTTGTAATATTTGGGTTTTTTTTTAAAAAATTTGAATGCTAAACAAAAAAAAACAGCTTATTTGAGGAAAACTGTAAAGTGTGTGCTTATCAATTCGTTGTACGGGGGAGGTGATATTCCACCAAGTTTCTTTAAATTTGAAATAGTTTTTTCGTAATTTGTGGACTCTGACATTTGAGTCCGTAATACTGGTATACTACTACGCAAGTGGTAGATACATGATCTCGCATCAATAGACAGAAATTCTTATATATTAGTTGTGGTATGCTTAGAAGAGGACAATTGGAAAGAATGCGTCACTACAAAAGTAAACTTACATTACGGTTTTCAAAATTTGAAAGAAGGTTTTTCTCATTTTTGGGTATCAGCAGTTTTTAGATGAATGCCCGATTTATGATGCAAATAAATGGAAAGAAAGTAGATGGAAAGGGAAGTGAGGTTTTCCCAAGATGTTAGTACACAAGTAAGACTTGTGTAACGAAGAAGAATAGAACGAAAAAATAACATGATGATAAGTAAACAAGTGATTAAAAGAAGTGTTGGAGAATTTTAAATGAAGAGGAAGAGAAAAATCAAACGAAAAATACAAGAAAAATCATGAAAGTTCACATTTAACTGATCTGATCACCACAATTTGAATGAATCGCCCTGTTTTGGCAAATAGTGAACATCACCTTGGCAAGTTGATTTGGTCAAAGTATCCATTTTGACAAAATTTTGGCTCAACAATGAACCTTGAACATGATGCATGTACCAGACTTCGCTTAAAATGGTGTGGTTAGTACACCCAACAAACACTTTGTAACCAAATGCTTTTTCCAATGCACTTTCAATGTCCTCAGCTTTGTAAGTTTGACTATAAGATGGTACGATCCCTGCATTAGCTAACCAAGTAAAAGTTGGTAATTCATGGTATTGTCTGACAGACATTTTGAAGAAATCTACCACGTTCAGGCCATTAGTATAGTTGGAACCATAACAACTTGGCTTAATGGTGGACATACAAGTACCATGTTTGTTGAACTCATGCAACCAAAAGTCTTTATTAGTACCGTTATTATTCAACCAAAATTGGTTCATGTAGTTAACGAGCTTATCTTCGCCATGGTCCAAAAGAATTTTTTCAACATCATCAACTTCTGTATTTTCAAAATTGCAAAATTGGCCATAAGTACCGTCACAATTATCTGGCCATGATCCATGGATGGTCCAACTATGGGATGGACTGTTTGGCACATCCGTGTTCCACAACTGGGTGAAAAGTACAACACCACCTGGGCTTTCAACACAACAGGAATCCACATTAGATGCAGTGCTATTATCGAAAGAGCAAGAAAGAAGTTCTTGGCTGCTGGAACACTTTGATTTGGTGGTGAATAAATCCACATAGTTTTGCCAGCCCGGGGTGACGATAGGTTTGGCGAATGCGTTACTGGCAGAGGTCAAAAGGGCAAGAGCAAGAGTGGAGTACTGCATTGTGGTGATAGTGGTGTTGGAAATTTTTGAGAGCTGTTCTTCAGGGAATAATTCGATTGAAAATAGTGACAAGTGCCAGAAAGATAGGCCCAACAGCGATCCTTTATACTAGAGTTTTAATGGTGTACGCTTATCGTAGTATTTCCTCTGCAGGAAAGTGCCTCGAGGGCAACGTGCGATAAAGGAAGCAAAAAAAAAACATAAGAAAAAAATAAATAACAATACAGACAAAACTTTAGTCACAGCCCAATGCAAACCGGCGAATGGGCAGTAAGTTGCAGCAATGTAGTGGGAATGAGGAGTGTTAGTTGAAAAGATGGAGTTTACTTGGATCTGCGCTGTGCTAGTGCAGACTATTTTAGATGAAAGAGGCACAAATTTCGACGGCAAGCGATGGCCATGCAGGATAAACAATGGCACTACGAATTAATTTAACAATATCATAAGTGCAAACAGCCTAAAACAGTATAGTTTCGGTGCCATATAAACCATTTATATCCTGTCGACATTGTAAACGAAATGAATGTAGTGGGTTATCGCCGCAGACCGTTGGGGGTTTCCTCGGAACAATACAACCAGCAGCCACAATATAGATTAGATATATTGTGGATTGTGGATGACAGTACTGCCAATAGCACAGATACATACAGTATAAACACGCAAGATGAGTGCAGTTTGTTAAAGGTCCTCTAAGAGAACTGCAATGCTGAAGGGATGTAACTACTCTGTTGGGAGCACTGGCTTCGATCAGAACTTATCAGAATAGCAATTACAGTTGGACAACCCACATGGCTGCGGCTCTTTCCACATTCTCTTGTCGGCGGAATTCACCAGCAGCCTCGCAACGTTCTTACCAATTCTGGAAACACCAACGATACTGCGTCAAGGACTCTTTTGCAGTATCCGTGGCAGGATGTGTAGCTAGCATGGTAGAAGTATTCTTAATCATTTCCTGCTGTTTATAGATGGCCTTCATAGAGATTAGTGTGTGTAATAAGATATATGATAGACGCATCGTATATGTATATATACGACTCTGTAAAAGATAACCCTCGCAACTCAAGAGTTCCGGTAAAAATTCACATGACTAGACATCTATACACCTTATATAGACACCCAAACACCATGAAGAACGAGATCGCGAGCTTGACATCTGAAGCTTAGATACACCAGAGTACAGCATGACATCAAGGGAAAACAGAGAACTTGGTAAGTAGGTGGATCACCACACGCTAGCACATAATTCCACTCATTTCGCAAAACATACCTTCCAATGGTGAAACTATCGCCGCTCAAATTCGATATCCATCTGGTTGCTTCTGCCTGTTTAAATGACTTGTTGGCCATCCTTGGCTCCATCTCTGGCACAAGACACATCCTCATCTTGGAAAAGGCCCTCAGCAGCAGACTCAATCTCTTGACGCCATTCAATGTCTTGAAAGAAAAGGGCAACATTGTTAGTGTTCTATGGTTAGAAGACGACATAAACAAAAATATTAACTTGACCAATTTGAACTTGAACAGCTTTGTCTTGCTTTGTAGTAACCATATCACCAATGCAGAGTTGGTTGACAGGAAGGTCAAAGAATTGATCTTGATAAATCCAAACTTCAATATCTCAGGAATCATTGTCGACGAAGTCAGCAAAAGTTTTGAGTTCAAACTAGAGCAGCTAGGCACAAAGGGCGAAATTCAATTGTATTCATGGGACTTGAAACCAACTATTCTTGATGATAATATACTTTCCTTGGAATTGTTTGATGATGGCGACGATAACAATAATGGTAGATCATCAAATACAATCAAAGATATTTACTTGCGCAACATTGATGAGCCAGTATTCAAATTATCAAAGAGCTTACTCAATTTAATCAAATTATTCCCAAATTTGATAAAGTTCAACAACATTCTTCTCAAAGGTAATAAAGCTATTGAGTTTTACGATATATTCAAAAACTTGAGAAACGAGTATCTTAGCGCATTGAACCCAGTACAGCGCAAACAAGAAGAAATGTTTGAGAGAGCAAACTACTTGAGCAGCAGCAATAATATTGCAAACGGCAGAAATAATCATAGATTCAATTCTTCTGCTGTACAAAATGACGGTGATCAATTCATTGATCTAATAGTATTAGAAAGAAGTCTTGACTTTGTTACTCCACTTTTGAACCAATTGACATATTTAGGCTTGATTGACGAATTCTATGGTTTCAAATCAAATGCTGTGCACTTAGGCAAGGATTTCATTGTCAGTGATGACCATGCAAAACAAAAGAATGATCAACAGCCAACCGCTGCAACATCAACATCGACCAACAATAATAACAATGCCAAACCGGTGGACAAAATCAATTTTAGTTTCAAAGAAGACGAAATTCTTGCAAAGATAAAAGACTTGAATTTTGCCGCAGTAGGACCAATTTTAAACACATACGCCAAAGCCTTACAGTCAGAATTTGACGCTAGACATAACGTGAAAAAAATCTCTGAAGTGAAAGAATTTGTCGGTAAGCTTTCTGTACTACAACGAAACCAGCATTTTTTGAAAAATCATACTGTACTTGCGGAAAACATATTGTTAAAGGCTAAGGGTAATCCAAGCAATGATGAGACCAGCCCAGACTTGCAAGTATTTCAAGAAGACGAAGATGAAGAACAAAATGAAAATCTTTTCTCTCAATGTTTGGAACTACAACAAAGTTTGTTAGACAATTATTATGATTACAAAAAAGCTACAGAATTAATTATAAATTTGATTCATCATGGTTTAAGCGTGACAGAAACCCTTAGATTATGCTGTTTGCTATCTAAAGTGAAAAACGGAGTAAATGAAAAAAACTACTATTTACTTAAAAACGAAATAATTACCAATTTTGGCATCAAGCATTTAATAACCTTACAAAATTTGAAAAAAATGAAGTTGTTTTACATTAAAGAATCTTCTGGTGCTAGCATGTACTTGTTACCCACTGGCGCCTCCGCTAATCATGACAAAGACAATAATGAAGACAGCAACGAAGCTAGCGTGTCATACTTGAAGAACTTCACCGGTGTAAAAAACTACCTTAACTTGACCCCAAACTTTGACGAATTAGAAGCTGCTGAAAGCAATGCGGTTAATAACACTAGCAATACTATCCGCACCGATGATCCGGAAAACCCACCAGATGCATCATTCGCTTTCCCTAATTATGTGCCAATAACCACTAGACTTGTCCAAGCAGCTTATGACCGAAGTTTCATTGACAGTTCTCTTTCTTCATACTTGCTGAAGTCTTCATCTCGATATTTATCGAAATTTGCTTCTTGGAAAGGAACTGATGATCTATGGCGATTTCTAGCTGGTGAAGTTAAAGAAACAAATTATTTTGAAAATTTATCCAGCAATTTCAAGCTAATTACAGGCCTGAATAGCAATTCTATCAACAACAACAATAATAATACTACTAGTACTAAAAATCCTGGTCTCAGCAGTAGTCATCTCAATAGCAGTAATAGCAGTAGCAGCAGCCTCCATAATCTAAACAGCTGGAAAAACTTTTCTCAACTGAACCAAAACCAAAGCCAGAAACAACAAGAATTGCTATGTTTTATAGTGATGATTGGTGGTATTACGTATGGTGAAATTGCCACTATTCGATATATTGAAAAAAAATTACAACAAAAGGGAATTAATAAGAAATTTGTGATTCTAACCGATGGTATAGTTAATGGTAGCAAAATTATTGAAGCGGCAATTCCACAGGATATTACTGATTGTTGAAAAAAAAAAAAAGATAAAAAAGAAGAATGTGCGGAAGACAAAAGTTTTGCTTTTGAAGCAAGTTAATATAAAGCTGTTAGTAAATAGAGAATGAAAAATTAATATATATTCACTTTTATAAGGCAATTAACAGTGGGTAATACATGTGGTGTATGTTGTGCTGTAAAAATTGTATATGCAGTTTATCGTAAATTTGATGTATGTTGCCCCAAGTGAGAGGCATTAATAAGAAAGTTTACAGTTGAAACTTAAGCTGATTTGAGTATAAAAAAGATATTATTGGAACAGAATATTAGATTAGCGTAAAATTATAGTTACTATTATCGTTATTAATATTGCGTACTATTTACTTGACTAGCAAATCATAATTTACAAAAACCGAGAAAAAAATTATAGTAAAAGAAAAAAAAGCATCGTCAAAAGAATGAGAATTAAATTTAAAAAAAAAAGTTTTTCGTGGCAGTTGCTAATGTTAAAAGAAAAATAATCACATTTAGTCAACTTCTTCCATAGCAGATTCAGCAACACCTTCATCTTCAGCCTTGGTGTTAATTTCTTCAATAGCCTCTTCAGCTTCATCTTCTTCGATGTTCAAACCCAAAGAGATCAATCTGTTGATTCTGCTGGCAAAAGAGTTTGGTTCTTCCAAAGAGAAACCAGAAGTAAGCAAAGCAGTGTCGTACAACAAAACGGTCAAATCCTTGACAGTTCTGTCTTCTTCACCATCCTTATCAAGCTTTTTCTTCAATTCCTTAATGATAGAGGATTTTGGAGAAATTTCGAAGATCTTCTTGGAGGACATGTAAGAGGACATGGTGGTGTCTCTCAAAGCTTGAGCCTTCATGATTCTTTCCATGTTAGCGGACCAACCGAATTGAGCAGTTCTGATAGCAGCTGGAGCATCGAGCAATTTGTGAGAAACAACGACTTTTTCAACCTTGTCACCAAGAATGTTCTTCAAAGCCTTAGACAAAGATTCAAATTCTTTTTCTTCCTTTTCTCTTTCAGCTTTTTCTTCATCACTTTCTTCCAATTCGAAGTCCTTGGTAATATCAACCAACTTCTTGTCTTCAAATTCCTTCAATTGAGTGGCAGCATATTCATCGATTGGGTCAACAAGGAATAAAACTTCAAAGTCCTTAGCCTTCAAGACATCCAAAAATGGAGACTTTTCAACAGCTTTTTGGGATTCACCAGTGATGAAGTAAATGTTCTTTTGGTGTTCCTTCATTCTGGTAACGTAGTCAGACAAAGAAGTCAATTCATCCAAAGATTTGGTAGATTTAAATCTCAACAATTTGGCCAAAGCGTTTCTGTTGGTAGAATCTTCATGGATACCCAATTTGATGTTTTTGCCAAAAGCGGTGTAAAACTTGTCAAATTGTTCACTGTCTTCAGCGATTTCATTGAAACATTCCAAAATCTTCTTAACCAAGTTCTTCTTAATGACCTTCAAGATCTTGTTTTGTTGCAAAACTTCTCTGGACAAGTTCAATGGCAAGTCTTCAGAGTCAACCACACCCTTGACAAAGTTCAAGTAGTCTGGCAACAAGTCAGCTTCATCAGTGATGAAAACACGACGCACGTACAAGTTGATGGAAGACTTGTTCTTTTTAGAGCTTTCAAAGAGATCAAATGGAGCTCTCTTTGGAACAAACAAGATAGCTTTGAATTCCAATTGACCTTCGACAGAGAAATGCTTAACAGCCAATGGGTCTTCCCAGTCGTTAGAGATGGACTTATAGAAAGCATTGTATTCATCTTGAGAAACATCACTTGGGTTTCTAGACCACAATGGTTTGGTCTTGTTCAAAACTTCTTCTTCTTGAACCTGTTCCTTAATCTTCTTTGGTTCTTTCTTTTCTTTACCTTCTTCATCAACTTCTTCTAATTTAGGTTTCTTGTCTTCACCTTCTTCTTCTTCCTTCTTTTCTTCTTCTTCTGGAACTTCCTTTTCAACTTCCTTGGTGACAACCAATTGAATTGGGTAAGAAACAAATTCACTGTGTTTCTTGACAATTTCCTTGATTCTCTTTTCTTCCAAGTATTCCAATTGGTCCTCCTTCAAGAACAATCTCAAAACAGTACCTCTAGAAATCTTTTCGTTAGTTTCGTCCAAAGTGACAGTGAATTTACCGCCAGCGTTAGACTCCCAAATGTATTGTTCGTCATCGTTAGACTTGGAGATGACTTGAACATGATCGGCAACCAAGAAAAGAGAGTAGAAACCAACACCGAATTGACCAATCATAGAAACATCAGCACCAGCAGACAAAGCTTCCATAAAAGCTTTAGTACCGGACTTAGCAATGGTACCCAAATTGTTGACCAATTCAGCTTTGGTCATACCAACACCGGAATCTCTGATTTCCAAGACTTTTTGTTCTGGTCTTGGGGTAATTCTGATGAACAATTCTGGTTCAGATTCCAATTCTTTAGGATCAGACAAACCCTTGTATCTGATTTTGTCCAAAGCATCGGAGGCGTTAGAGATCAACTCTCTCAAGAAGATTTCCTTGTTGGAGTAGACAGTGTTGATAATAAGAGACATAAGCTGAGTGATCTCAGCTTGAAACTCGTAGGACTCGGCTTTTGGAGACATTGTGAATGGTATTTATTGATATTGAGGAGATGAGTGGAGTGGCAGGATAGTAGTCTAGTAAGGCAAAGCTAAAAGACACAAAAAGTTCGACGAAGGGGAAGAAGCACAGTGGGGGAGGGCTGCAAAACGGCCAACCCCAATGGTTTTTATACTTTTTTTTTCTCTGTCGTTGTCGATATTCGACTTTCCATTTTTCACCACCAGAAGCCCATCGAACCTTCGATGAGTTTCCATGCGGGTAAACCAGAGCGATATCTTGAAGCACGTGCAAGCGCCCACAGCGGCGCTTCCAGAAACTTCTGCAGCTTTCAACCCCCGTCAGAACGCCCCAACATGAGAAACTACAAGCTGCCACACGAAGCTCCTCAAGCCATGCCGGGGGCATTAAGCTAACTGTAAAATGTAGCCAGTTAGGACGAACCTATCTCAGCCCTCAGAAATCTTCATTGACCATAGAATTTCACCCTCGTTTTTGCGAACATAGCCGGAACGCACTTTTTCTCAGCAAACATATGAAACCCAGCATGTAAAGCGTATCTATGACAGATCATCTCATTACTGCAGAAGTCTAATTTTTTTAGGATGTAGAAATTTCCAAAACATTCCATACTCTTCTAATCGAAGTAGCGGACTCAATGCAGAAACTACAAATCACATTGATACTTAGTAAATCCCTCGCGTTTTTGTCTATCGATAGTTATTGTCAAACTATCAAAAAAAAACAAAAAAAAAAAAACAAAAAAAAAAAAAAAATAATAATAAAAACTTTTTTTTTTTTCATATATACTTAGTAGTTTTTTTTTATTGTTTTTTTCTTCCTTTTTCTTTAAGTAAATCTTGCATGAATTCAGCATCCAATAGTTATTTTGACAGTGCCATTGATTATTTTTGATTAGCACCTTATTAGACTTCAGTGACACATCATGTAAGTTCTATAATTTGGAATGGTGCTCCACAACACAACCATTGCTAGAGATTTATGTTGAGCTGTAGAAGGAGGTACCGAGTTAAAGAGTGAAGCAATTCTTGCTTTCAGTACTGTATTCTGTCATGTTGTCTTAAGATGAGGGGACGCTGGTGTATGTTAATGTTTAGTTCTTTTGTAACAATAATAATAATAATAATAATAACACGTAATTTAATCTAATTTAAATTTTCTTTTTGAAGCCCCTTTCTTTTTTTTCCCAAATGATATAAAAATCTTGAGCTGTAAGGCCCATATTTGTATTAATATCTTGGCTTCACCTAGAAAAAATTATTTCTATAACTCATTTTGTATTGTTTTTTAATGTTTCTAGTTGATATCATGGATTACCGGCGAAGTAATAATCAGAGACTTAAATTTTACCTTTTTAAACATAAACTTATGTGTGCAAAAAAGATGCTTGTGGCATTGTCGAGGTTTATGTAAATATTTTTGCAAACCCCAAGTACAATATGTATGGGCTAGCACGGTAATCTTTTTTTTTTTTTTTTTCAAAGTTTGTAAAGATGACATACGCACAAAATACAAAGATTTTTCGAGACAACATTTTCAAATAAAACTTATAAACAATTCTCTTTTCCAATTTTTTATTTTTTTTTTTCTTTAAGAAGTCAGGAACCGGCGTAGTATCTGTTAATGTTAGCGGAAGTCAGGCTAATGTTAGGGAGTTCGAAAATTTCATATATAATTCAATATTTTACAATATGCCAAAAAAGAAAAATTGTTAAATTGTATAGTTGTTGTCAGAGGTGATCCGCCCAAAGAGAATCTGTCATGGTCTTTCCTCGAATAAAAAGTATGATACACGAAAGCAAAACTCTATATAGCTTACTATGTGAACCTCGACTTTTTTGAGATCATAAAATGGATGAGAATAGAGCTCGAAAACAACATGTGGATCAAAGTTCGAACAGAATTCTCTTGTAAACTATTGCATCTAGGCAATAATTATAACAATACAGATCAACAATCCATTTTCTTGAAATTAACAAAAAGCTCTATAATATTTTAAATATATACAAGAAAACTAACTTATTTATCCATACATTACATTTTGTATACATTAGAGTTATCCCAACCTTTACTGCCCAATAATCCAGCCACCGGGCCTTGTGTAATTTCTGTTGGTTTGGCACCAGCAACATAAGCCACATAGCCATCTGGTCCACACACTATTGACCGAGTTGGATTGCTTTTAGGTTGATCTTTGAGTTTGTATGCTTGATGTAAGGCATTGGTATAAACTAATGGGCCATCATCAGTAATGGAAGAAGTGACTTTTTTGACACTTGATGTTGTAGGCTCAAGATTTTTTTTGATGATTGTTTTATCCTGAGATGATTCCTCGAAAGACTTGGCGGCTAAAGCAGCATCAGCGGAAGAGTCTTTCAGACTAGCATCATTGCTCTCTTCAGTTTTTCCCTCTTTTAATTGCTTGAGCTTCTCATCAATAAGCTTCTGTCTCTTAATCAGCTTTTCAATACTCTCATCCTTAGCTATCGTTGCTTCATTAGGCACTCCAGGAGTAGGAACATCGTTAACCGTAATCCATTGACTCTGTGAATCCTCATATGTCTTCAACGTCAAGCGATCCATCTTTTCGAGAAAATAAAAAAATTTGCTGAATTCTTCCGGCACCTCTTCTTTATGTCTATATGAATAATGTAACCACATGTGACCCTTGAATGGGTTTTCTGAGAGCAAAAGCTGTAATGCTGGAGCTATCCCCGTACCAGCAGCATAAAATGCCAAATTGTCTGGTGCAGCTATTGATGGGGGTAATTGCGGTTTACCATCAGCTCCGACAGCAAACGGATCAGCAGCTACTTTTGAAGCAATGTTGGCCATTTTAGGTCTTTGGTATGCTTTATTACAGCCATCTATTGGTTGGGCTGGAAACTCGAATTCAGTAAATGGACCACGAAGTTCAAGCACTGCACCAATGGGTTTTTTGGAGATCCAACGGGCCACTTCTCCATGATCATATTTCTTCAAGTAGAGACAGAATTTTGCAGTATCAGATTCTTCCCCAGGAATCCTCAATACCGTGTTGGTACTACCATTGTCACCGGTGAGGTTATTGTTGCTGCTACTTGCGGGAACATTTTCAAGTACTAGGGGCAAAGGAGTGTATCTGCGTACAACCATGATTTCAGGCTGTTTGACTTCGACACTCCAAAGTCTCGATCCATCCCAGAATCCTTTTTTGCTAAAATATTTATGTCTCAAATCATCTTTATGCTTAGGAGTCAACTCAACCAAGAAATGGTCCTTATTGATTTGCTTCTTGTTG
This sequence comes from Saccharomycopsis fibuligera x Saccharomycopsis cf. fibuligera, assembly GCA_001936135.1. Lineage (NCBI taxonomy): Eukaryota > Fungi > Ascomycota > Saccharomycetes > Ascoideales > Saccharomycopsidaceae > Saccharomycopsis > Saccharomycopsis fibuligera x Saccharomycopsis cf. fibuligera. The sequence goes on along the minus strand of CP012809.1, from coordinate 3,098,488 downwards.
GTAATTATGAACTCGGTGAAATAGTCTGGTGAAAGAAGCTTTTGCTGTTCCAGAGATTTGCCGGCATCTGGATTAGTGAAAAAATACACAGTGTAAAGACCCCAACCGCCCACAACAACTGCAACAATAATGGGGATGTAACGTCTATGCCTAATAAAGAAATTATCGTTACTTTTCTTTTGAACGTGTAACGGAATGTTGTATTTGGGATTCTGAGGAAACTCGTATTCTGTTTTACTAGATTTTTCTGGAAATGTTGGAGATTCCGGAATCTTGAATTTTTGCGGGCTGTTGTGATTGTTTTTGCTGTTTGGTGAGGTATTGAGACTAGAGTTCCAGCGACTGGCAGCTGGTAATCGCATCAGTCGTATGGCCGGAACTTTGGGGAATCGCAATCTTCGTATCATTGGTATTGGTATGTGACGAGGCGTGTCTTGCGTGTAGCTTATAGTAAGCTTTGTAAGATTATTATGTTATAGATTTTCAATTTTTCTTGGTTTTTAATTTTTCGCCGCATGCAAACTGATTCCCCGAAGCGCAGTGCAAAAAAGCAATATAGAGAGTAAGATAGCGATCTGCTGAGCGATCTAAATCTCAAGCAAAAGTTAATTGTTAGAACATTTGTGCTTTTAATACGCATTAAGAAGAAGCAAATTTACCTTATTCCTTAATCCTATCGTTTTTCATTTATCATTTCTCGGAATATATAGTATAAGTCATCTATGTATGGCCGTCAACTCAGTAGACCCCGTTCTCTTTCAAGCCTGTAACCACTGCCTCGTAAACGTTATCAACAATGTGTGTTGGCTTGACCTTCAAATCATCATAGTCTGAATCTCTGTAGACCCCGGTTCTCACTAAACAACTGTCCCATTTGTACTCTACTGCCCCGGCAATGTCTGAAGCTGGATTATCGCCGACCATATACACTCTCTTGAATGGAGTGGATGCTGGTGCTTTGCCAAGTTCAGGAATAACCTGCTCTAATTTCCCCGCGGCATCATGGATCAAATCTGGATTAGCCAAGACCTTGGATCTCCAATCAATCAACGCATTGTGAACGTAGTCGTAAGTAATTCTCTTTGGTTTACCAATGATTGTATTTTCCAAGCGATTAGTTTCGTTCAATTCTTTATACAATGTTTCAATAATAATTCTAAATGCACCTTGACCAATTCTAGGCAAATTGTAATCATTAGCCCACAAAAGATCATTGTTAGAAAAATACAAAGGCACTGCTGGCTTATGAGCCTCATGTACGCTGATATCAGCCAATGATCTTCTAGTGCCCAAATATCCCCTTTCAGAATTAAGCAACTCCAAGATAATTTGAGCATCACTGCCCATATCTCTTGGGTCATTGAAAACCATGATGGCTTCAATTGGCTTTTCAAACACTTTAGATTCTTTTGGGTCGCGTCCCCATTGCTTCAACTCAGCGTCAGTGTATTTATGGAATGGCCAAATTGCAGAATTTGCTCTCACAATGTCGGCAGGAATAACCACATCTTTAAAACCATAGCTTAAGGCAACATGTCTAGCTTTATCCTCTGGCCCACCAACTACAAGGACACGGTCATAAACTGAAGTCAAGGTTTTCAATGGCGTATGCGATTGGACAATTTGGATAGGGTTGATGTTGACCCCAATTTTCAGCGAAAGAAACTCGGTTCTCGATCTTTCACTAACACCGCCACCATTAGTCAAGAGCATAAATGGGACTTTGAGCGAGTTTAGAAGCTCTAATGTTGGTCTGGCATGAGGAATTGGTTGGCCGCCTCTAAGCAAGACACCATCAATGCTGGGGGTATGTTAGTAATTAGATGCCGTAGATAGGATTTGACCAAAGACTTACCCATGGCTTTTTCTATGAGCATGAAGCAAAACAAAATCTCTAACTTAATAGATCTATCTACTTACTCAAAGACAAAACCAATCTCACTTGGGCTGAGCTGTGAGGTTGACCTTGCAATGCTCAGAGAGTGGAATCTTGCAGCAAAAGAAGTAGAAATCGAAGGGGACTTCTTGAGCGCAACCTTAGCAGAAAAGGAAAATGATAAAAGGCTGTTCATTTTAACTTATTTTTGTAATGTGTGCAGTACGTCAGCCTGTGAATTGGGGTTTTATCTACTATAGACGTGAATTGTTGTAGGCGGTGGATGTAGTTAAAGAGATTGATTCCTTGATAGATTTAGGCACCAAGTACCAGGACAGCGGATGCAAGAAGCACCACCGTTGCGAGCACGCGCACGACAAAACTCGAGGGAAAAAAATAATTTTTTTTTTTTTCAACATTGTTGGCTAATGCTAAATCAAGAAAGACAGTAGCAGCACATAGATACAGTCTCCATTACCATAATCGTCATCATCATCATTATCATCATTACCGGATCCATACACAGCAACAGCCATACCCTTAGTTTTCCGAAATGGTGAATTTTGCATCCAGATTCCATGACGCCAAATGGCTCATCAAGAAGGGCTATGCTCCTCAAGTCTACTTTTTCAGAAACTTGGAAAGTGGCCAAGTTATCTACTCTCAGTTCCCATACTTTGCCGTATGTATTGCATTATGATACTAAGAGGATGATTCCTCTTACCAAATTTGAATATGGTTGCTTTTCATTTTTGTGCTTCAGCAGCCGGTCATAGTATTGTCTGATAGAGTTACTATTTACATTTGTTTCTGTGGTTTGTATCTCCACAGTCATCACGAACAAACTTACTAACCAACAACAACAACTAGGAACGTCAAATCAAAAAACAATTTCAGCGCCCAAATTGGCAAAATCGCAAACCTTCCACCAGAAGAGACATTTGGCGTGTGATGTCAGTAGCCAGCTTCCAAACTCATAAAGAAGCTGTTGATGCATACAATGCGCTTGTTGAATTAAGACACTTGCGTGAAGTTGGTAAAGCTAAAGAAGCCCAGTTATTGCGTAAAAAGAATGAAGAAGGTAACATTTGGTATCGTGGACAATACCGTCCAACGTGGACTCAAGAATCAGTGGCTGATTTAAGTACTGTTATTGACGAATTGAATTTACCAGCCAAGATTTATTGGGAGGATTTATGGCGTAAAGGCGACGATAAATATTGGAATGCTACGTTAGTGCAGCATGAAGAAATTGGCAAATTCAGTCCAAGAGAAGAAAGTTTGGCTTTAAAAGAGTTGGCAGAAAAGGCTAAATTAGATTTTGCCAATTTGCGTAAGCAAGAACAAGCGGCAGCTAGAGCAGCAGCTCAAGAAGGTGGTGAACCAGTGCAACAGAATACCACTGCTGTATGAGGGAGTGGCTGGCTTTGATGATCAATAAGGCGGGTGTTGTAGGTGAGAGACACCGCTGAAGAAAGATGCATTTTAATTTTTTATTTTCCTTTTTCTGTTTGTTTGGCTTAATGTTTTTTTTTTTTTTTTTGTTAAAAGAGGGTCTGTTCTCTCTTGGTTTATGTTGTAAATAGACATCACTGTACATAATATATGTGTTACATTTGGAAGAAGGTTTGTACGAAAAGGGCACGTTGTATTTTATTGCATGACAGTTGGGAGGTTTTCAGTAAAAAAAAAAACCTTTGAATTAATGCAAATGGTGAATGCAATTTGATCCAAATTATATAAAGAACAGTAAGATTAAGATTGAGAATAAGAAAAAAAGAAAAAAAAAAAACGAAAAACACTATAATGGTAAACTTTATGAAAATTAGGGAAGAAAAAAAATAAATGGCTGACAAAAAAAAAAAAAAAAAAAAAAAAGAAGATTTCAACGAGCTCGCAAAAAAGATAAACAAAAGCAAGTAAGACTCAACCTAAACCAACCCTTGAACCATAAACACAATATTCATGCCATTCAAAACCGCAATTGTTGCCCAAGCAAGAATAGACACTGTTGCTAATGTTGTGCTATTAGAATAGTCAACATACTTGACTCCGTCTTCTTCAAAAATGCTGAGCTCACCAATGCTACTGTCATTATGAAGTTCTGCACTGCCATTAACGTTCAGGTTATCAACTGAACCATAATTGATATCATCAGCACCATTATCATGGTCACTATGTTCCTCCGTTGTAGTACTGCTACCAGCCAAAAAGTTTTTATTTTTCCGGTTACTTAGTCTAACTCTCATTATTTTCTTTGAGCAAGTGAAATAAACCAACGGTGCTGAGCAAAATGGCAATATGAAAGAAAGTACCACTTGACTGCCATTCAAAATATCATTAATCCCCTTGTTTCCCATAGTATAAGTGACTAAAAGACAAGGGATAATGGCAATCAGTCTAGTAAGAAGTCTTCTGACCCAAGGCTTAAACGTCCAATGAATGAACCCTTCAGAAACTACTTGTCCAGCTAACGTCACCACAAGTCCTGATGCTTGACCTGAAAACAACATGGCGAGAGCGAATACAAGTCCAGCACTTTGCGATACGTATTGGGTAAGAAGGCGGTAAATGGAGACCAAATCAGCATCTTCAGCATCTGGGGTGCCGTACAATGCTGAACCAGCAACAATTAAAATAGCTGAATTGACAAAGGTGGCGACAAAAAATAATGAAATGATTAGTTCACCGTAAGAATAAGGTAAGGAGTGGTTAATTGATTCTGCTGAGGGCTGATATTTTTTATCCAAGTCACTGTTGTTCAAGCGGATGCCAAAATTGTTAAGGACTGCAGCACCATCATCAGAATACGATGGCGACAGTCTTGGTGGCGTACTATGATGGTTGCTTCCTGAATGAAGGAGAAGTTGATTTTCATTAGATCTTGCTTCTGACTCAACATTATCTTTACTACCGAGCAAACCATGATGGTGATCATATTCTTTCAATCTAGGTTGCACTAAAGAAGAACCTAAAAACAACGAATGAGGCATTACCGTTGCCCCAACGATTGCGCAGCCCAAATATACTGCTTTATCTTGCAATAATTCTCTCGAAGGCAAAAATCCTTCGAATAATTCGCGTTTGCTAGAGATGTCAACTTTAAATAGTTCCATAATAAAACACAATATAGTCAGTCCCACAAGAATTGATACCATGAATTCAAAAAGCCTTATTCTAGAGATTGAGCTGTCAGCATTGTAGAAAAACAAAATCGCAATGACATCAAACACCGTAAGCAAAACACCATAGTTCAATGGAATGTTGAAAAGAATCTCTAGAGCCACTGCAGTACCCACGACTTCCGCCAAGTCAGTGGCAATGATGGCTAATTCGGAAAACACATAAAGGGCCAAATTGACGTTGCGAGGCAAATGCTTGCGACAGTTTTCTGCAAGGTCTAGACCAGTGACAGAGCCAAGTTTGATACAAAGACATTGAAGCAAGATGGCAAAGACATTGGAAATGAAAATGATGAAAAGAAGCTTGTATTGATAAGTGGCCCCACTGGTTGTATTTGAGGAGAAATTGCCAGGATCAATAAAGGAAACGGCAACAAATATTGATTGGAGAAAGAATCTTGTAGAGTTTTTGAATATTCGATGAAGATCGCCAATGTAGCTCATTTTTTGTGTATTATTATTATTGTGGGGGTATGTGCGAGAAAGTTTTACTTTTTTTTTTTTTTTTATTTATTACCAACACAGATGGAACGTTTTTACTTGAGGTGGGAAGTCAGTAGATTAAGGAAGTGAGGCGAGTGTACTGATTTGTGATTGCGATGTCGTTTAGTGAGCGGGATTTGAAAAGAGCAGTTGAGTTATGTGCTACACTATAAGGGCATCATAGTGTCAGTTTGGTGATTGGGAGGTCTTCGCCCGGTTAACAGCCCTGGGGAGCGATGGGGTTGCTAATATATGTGCTTAACTGTCACAGGGCATCCAGCAATAAGGCGCGAGTTGCCAATTGTCCATCTGTTGATTGCAGCTCTAACGTATCATATTGGCGGTAATCAAGTGCAAGTGCCGTGAATTAGCCAGGGATTTGTTGGCGGTGGCATATAGTTAAGGTGATCACATAAGTCTATAGAGACGCTAGTGTGTATGATTTAGCAATCATACGAGCATAAACATGCTGGGCGTCTGTAGCTGGTGGTGAAACTCTGTAGATTGAGATACCATGCTCTAGCACATAGCCCTAGATATGATTCAAAATTAACAAATATTGCACACAGGCAGACATATCATCCAGCGTAGATTGGTAGCAAATACTCAGACTCCTTTTTGGGACATAGATCCTTGGTCAAATAGCAGCTTAACTTAAACATTAGAACGGCAAAACAGACTGAACACGCTTACACAAGAAAAATTACAGAAGCAAAACCCCAACAAGAGCACACACTTTCCGGTGCTAATGATCAGTACTGCCACTGCTGGCCAGAGTGTTACGTGGCAGATTACTGTAGTTTTGATAGATGGGATGAACTGAGATGAGATGGTTGTGAAGTTTCCGCATCGGGAAATCTTTTCCGAGATCAAAGCTGCCTGGTGGCAGCTTGCCAGCTGCTCAACACAAGCTACACAGCAGTTCTAGGGAAACCGCCGAGGAAAGTGGTAGAAGACAAGATGCCGATGCTACCTTGCCCGTTCCTCGATCTCGCCAACAACTGGCGATGGCAACATAGAGCGTTTCTGGTGTCCATGGTGTCTGTGTTGTCCGCGGTGTCCCTGGCGGGACAGATATGGACACAGCTCAATGGAGATGGTTCCAGATATCCTTGGACATAGACAGCTGCCGAAGCGCTTCTAAGCGAAACTGGTGCAGACAGCATATATGCTCAAGCTAAGGTGTAAGGTGTAGTGCAACAGTCAACCGCCGCCAGCGCTTAGGCTCAGCGCTTAGCACTGATCATCTTTCAGCGTCTTAATGATTAGCCGCCGACCCTCACTGCTGTTGTTATTCTCCAGCGTCCCCGTTCACTATTTATCTGCAGCGTTTCCTCTTCTCTTCTTCTCTTCTTCTCTTCTTTTCTTCTTCTCTTCTCACCGTTCGTTTCTCCAGTGTTGTAGACAGGCCATTCTTTTGCCAGTCCATCTTCCGCCCCAATTGATCGCTTTGTCAACGCCCTGTATTTTTACTTTTTTTTTTTTTTTTTTAAAATTTTCTCTAGCAATTCTGTTTTTTTTTTTTTTTTTTTTTTTTTTTATTAGGTGCCCCGCCTGGTCTTCTGCACCGCCCTGCGATAGTCAATGAAACTACTACCGTCTCCCAAATCCACTAGTCGGGTAGTCCTGTTTTCGTCACCGTTTTCTTCTCATTGCCTCCAGTAGTGTCTTATACCTATATTTGGTTTTCTTTTCAACTTTTCGTGGTTTTTTTTTTTTTTTTTTTTTTTTGTGTCTGAGAAGCTGCTGCAATAGCTGCAATTATAAGAGTACCATCAGCATCAATCGCAATAGCCCCATTCTTGCAATTTGTGTTCCAACCATGACCGCAAGCGCCCCAGCTGCTGCGCAGCTCCCCTACAAGATCATTGCTAATGACTTGGTAAAACCAGATCTCGACGACCGCGACTACCGCATCATCAGATTACCAAACAACTTAGAGGTCCTCTTGATTCACGACACTCAAACTGAAAAAGCCGCCGCTTCTATTGATGTCCATGTTGGATCCATCAATGATCCAGCAAATTTGCAGGGCTTGGCCCATTTTTGCGAGCACTTGTTGTTCATGGGCACCTCCAAATTCCCTAAGGAAAACGAATACTCGAGCTACTTGGGTGATCATTCCGGTAGATCAAACGCTTACACTGCTTCCCATAGCACGAACTACTATTTTGAAGTTAGCACCAATTACTTAGATGGCGCCTTGGACAGATTCTCACAATTTTTCATCAACCCATTATTCAGCCAAGATGGCCAAGATAGAGAGATCAATGCTATTAACTCTGAAAACGATAAAAACTTGGATAACGATAGTTGGAGGCTACATCAGCTAGAAAAAGCAACCGCTAATTTAAGTCACCCTTACACTAAATTCTCTACCGGAAACTTGGAAACTTTACAAAAAGACCCCTTGCAAAGAGGCATTGATGCTAGAGATGAATTGTTAAAATGGTACAATACTCACTACTCCGCAAACATAATGAAGTTATGTATACTCAGTAATCATTCATTGGACGAAATGTCTCAATTTGCCGCCAAATATTTCACTGCCATTGAGGATAAAAATGTTAAGCTTGACAAGATCAATCAAGTAGCAGAATCAACTAGCTTGCTTACCCCAGCTCAGCTAGGCAAAATCATTAAAGTGAAACCAGTGAAAAATATCAAAAGAGTTCAAGTGAGATTTTTTGTTCAATTGGACGAGGAACAAGATTTTCATTTCAGACCAGGTGCTTGTATCAGTTATTTGATGGGGCACGAGTCTAAGGGATCGTTGTTATATTATTTCAAAGTTATCAAGAACTGGGCTGTTGACTTAACTACATCTCTTAGGGCAGTCTGTAACAATAACTATTTATTTGATTGTGAAGTAGAGACCACTGACGAAGGATTGGCCAACACCGACAACATTATCAAATCAGTTTTCCAGTATATCAACTATCTAAAAACTCTCAAAGAAGACGACTTCCGCCAAGTGTTTGAAGAACTTGTAGAAGTTTCAAAAGTGCATTTTAAATTTAGAGAAAAAAGTAATTTTATCATGAATACAGTTGCTAATTATGCAGCTACAATGCAAGAGAAATTCTTAACTGATGAAACCAAAAATCTCTTATTGAATTTCCATTGCTCTTTCAACAAAAAATTTAATTTTAAATCAATTCAAAAGACTCTTGAGATGTTGAACGAGAAAAGTTTTATGGTCTATATTGTTAACCATCATATCAATGACAGTGAACTACCATTGAAGGAAAGATGGTATGGCAGCAAGTATCTGGTTGAAAACATGAACTCTGATTTGATTCAGTCCATAAAGCAAGCCAGTTTAAATACACATCTTCACCTTCCTCCTTTACCTAACCCATTCATTCCAAAAGATTTTTCCATAAAGACTGAAGATCTCAGAGGTACGAAATCTAAGACTAGACCATTATTGCTCGAAAAGACCAATGTTTTTGAATATTGGGTCAAAAAGGATGATAGATTTTTCGTGCCAAAGGGTAGTGTTAGAGTCTTTTTTGCATTACCAAATACCTTATTTACTCCCGTCAATTCTATCTTGACTACCATTTTCAACGAACTTGTTATTTTCAAGTTGAATGACGAACTTTACCAGTCGTCATTAGTCAGTTTACGTGGTGAAGTTTTCACTAATTCTAAAGGCATTGAGTTGCTTGTCAGTGGGTTTAGTGATAAAGTCCCTGTTTTGTTGAAGAAATTATTGCAAGGAATTGTTGATTTTCAAAATGATAAAGATTTTAATAACCCGACAAAATTCAAGTTGATAAAAGACAATGTCACTAAGCGTCTCAAAAATATTAAATTTACTGATCCATATGCGCAAATTGCATCTTCCTCATATGTGTTGTTACAGGAAAATATGTGGAGTTCCAAACACAAGTTGGAATATTTGGTCAATGAAGATGGTTCCAACAATGATGATTACATTAATTATGAAACCTTCAACCATTTCACTAAACTTCTTTTCAAGCAATTTTATTTGTCAGTCTTAACTCATGGTAACTTTGATGATAAAGAAATTCTTGGTATTAAAAATATTATCAAAACAGACTTTATTGACAAGGTCAATTACAAGAATCTATCCTCAGTGCAAGGCTTAAATTTTAAAAGCAGAACCGCGATGTTAAACCAAGGTTCAATCTCCAGATATGAAGAAGACGTTGATAATGTAAACTCTTGTGTCTTGTATTTTTACCAAATTGACGAGTTGTACAAAATTTACGCAGACTTGCAGCACCAAAATGACACTCAGGATTCTGGTAAATTGATTGTTTTGGCTGATTTATTTAAAGTTGTTTCAAGAGAACCGCTTTTTGATCAGCTAAGAACAAAAGAACAATTAGGTTATGTTGTCTTTAGCTCAGTGCAAAACACAAGAACTATGGTTGGTTTTAGAGTATTGGTTCAAAGTAGTGTCAAGTCAAGTTATTATTTGGAATACAGAATCAAAGATTTCTTACATAATGGTTTAAAAAAATTAATTTACGAAATGACTGACGAGGAATTCACCAAAAAAGTTGAATCGTTAGCCAGTTCTTATAAAAACAAATTAAAATACAAGAATTTGAACGATGAAGGATCAACCTATGCCAATAAAATCTATGGGAATTTTTACAATTTTAACATCACCAACTTAAAGTTAAAAAACCTTGTCAAAGTGACTAAAAATGATCTTGTTGTGTTTTTTGAAAAATACTTTTTAAGCGAATTTACTTCCAAGAGATTGGTTGTTCATTATAAAGGTAGAAATGAAAAGACTAGACTAGAAGAGGGAACCACTGATGAAAACATTCCTGAAGAATATCCTCAGGGGGCCAACATTGATGACATTATCGAATTTAGAAGCTGCTTGCATATGTCCACCAGCGGCAAGCCAATTATTAATTTGGATTACTATAAAACCTATAATGAAGAGGAAGAAGAAGGGCTTTTGGATCCAAAACTTTGATAGCGATAACATGGTAAATTTATTTACATCAGTTTCTTGTTTGTTTTGATTTTTTTTTCCTGTTTTTGATTTGTTTTGCTTGCTTGTTAAATTGTCTGGTTACGATATTTGTTCATTGTATTTGTTTGATAGAAACTCAGGTTGGATATTTGCCCCCACCGCTTCATGATTTTTTAGCATTATTATGTCTTTTTACTTCATGAGTATTCATGCAATGTGTTATTAGCTTTTTTTTTTTTTTTTTTTCTAAATTATTATTTACTGTTTCAATATTGCAGTTTTCTGTGAAAGCTGCTTTACTTCTATCATGAAAACAAAATCAAAGGCTGAAAGGAAAAAAAAAAAAATAAAAAAAAAAAAAAGATAGAAAAAATAAATAAATAAATAAAAAAGAGGAGAGACGAAGTAGGAAAAAAAGAAAGTAGTAAGATATCAGGACACAGGAGTCAAAGTTTGCACAGACATTTTCTCTATTGCTCTGAGCTAGCTAATTTACACTTTCTACGTGGTGATTTGTTTTTATTTAGTCATTTTGCAAAGTTTTCTTAGTGCTTGGTTTTCCTTTTTCATGTGTTTAGCTGCTAATATTCTTTTATATTTTTGACTTACCATTGGCATTCATTATTTTTATATCTTCCTTTTTTTTTTTTTTTTCTCTTCCCTCTCTCTTTTGTCTTTTTTCAACTTTATTTGTGAAAATTAATAGTACCAATTGTATTTTTTTTTTTTTAGACGATGATAATCTTATCTAGTGCCGTACTGACTGTCTCATGTTGACATGTAGGATTTATAACTGCAGTATCTTGGGCTCATAGATAATCTCAGTATACACGCAATCAACTTGGTATTACAATTTGCAAAAACAAAAAACCTCAACAGCACCTCAATATTTATGCTTCAGTGTCATAGTTTCAGCTTTCAACATCTGATGATAACAAATAGTTCTAATGCGAAGAAAAACGAGTAGAAAAAAAAGAGTAATTATTTCTTTCAAAATATTTATTATAATAATTATGCATAGCAAAAAAAGGTAAAGAAGAACTTAACCAAATAATCAACAAACACACAATACAGAAAAAAGGAAAATACCAGCTGGCTTAACTAACTAACTTAATGCATCTAAACCAATAATTTCAAAACAGTAACAGCATCAGCAGCATCAGCAGCAGCAGCAACATCATTTTTATTGTTGTTAAATGGATAAAGACTTAACGGAATTTGTTGAAACCAATGTCCTTGGCCTTTTCTCTGAAACATTGACGGCAGATATCCAAACCGTATTTTCTGATCAAACCTTGGTGGGAAGAACAGACACGGCATTGTCTTGAGCCTTTACCGTATCTTCTTGGGTGAGAGAACCAAACGTTTTCGTGAGCCATATTGCTAGAGAAAGACAGTTAGTAAAAGGAACGAGTTCGGATTATTGAATTATTGCGATGAGCTCTTCTTTTGTTTTTTTTTCCCACGTTTCCAGGAAAACTTTTTCAATAATGGCAAATGGGAATGGAAGCGAGAGACATGTTTATGCTCGATAAAGTTTAGGTTGTAACGATTCTTGCGGTATGAAGCTTTATTCGACAAACTCTGGCTTTGGATCTGAGAGATACGTTTTGTTCTCAAGATAATGTTGAAAATGAGCTTGTAACCGCCAACTTTTTTTTTTTGGTGAACACACAATAAAATTCTGGAGATATGCAATCTTTATAATTTTCAATTTGGCTGAAGTAGTTTTGATAAAATCATTATGGCAATATTAAACCTGTTCACAAAAAAATATTTGGTCTTCTGAGCTCATGTCCCATATTTGTGTACGACAAACAATTTGCTATTCTGCCACTATTTTACATTATTACTTAATCATGATATTTTGAAAAATTCCCACATAATCTTCCAACTGAGAGTGCTCTAGTTCGCTAAAATCGTGTTCATGGCAAATTGATACATTATCTTGATACATTATCTTGATACGTTTGCTTCACTTGCTAATCCTTAAAGCTTTTATGATTCTGGTATTTTCTTTCACATTCACATTGTCTTCCATTCCCTTACTGCCGTAGTTCCAATTCTTTATTTTCATTAACACTGAAGTCATTGAACCATTTGTTTGTCTGTTTTCCAGGGATTCATTTTTTTTTTGAGCTGAGCTATTGATATCGACATAATTACTTACAATAAGTATATGTAGTACTATTGATTTGTCTTAAATTTTGGCAATATGTGGTAGAACCAAGCAAGATATTATCAACCAGTCAACGATTTTTCACAAGTTTGATATTTTTTGATTTTCTGGACTGCCCACTACAAGCGGTCCAGCGAAGCGGCCGGCAACTGCCCAGCAGGCAAAGGCTGGTGCAGCGACACCGCGAAAGCGAGAGTAAGAAAAAAAAAAAAAAAAAAAAGAGAAACAGCTGAGAGCACGTGAACGTGGTGGAGATTCTCCCAAAAGGGAAGGAGCCGTTTCTTACTATGGGGAGAATAAATGGTCATGTGTATGTCACAGGGACGCCGTGACTGAGGAAATACAAAAGTGTTGTATAATTGGCCCTCTGAGAGGTGTACTGATCCTCATGTGACTATAATTAGCCCTTGTCATCACGTCACATGAGTATATGCAGTGGTATGCACAAACCAAGAAAAAAAATTTAATTCACTAAAAAAAAAATTAATAGACAGTTGATGAGACTGAAGAGGTGGTGATGGTGATACTCAAACGGTTATAGATCAAACCGGAATAGACATAAGCCAAACAAAGCATAGCCGTTATTCCAATATGGCAGGTCATTCACACAGATCTGGTTTGAAAAAGGACAAAAAGGCCTTCAAGTCTAGACATGCCTCCAAGGGCCAGCTCAAGGCCAGAAACCAAGGTAAAGTCGAAAAGACTCGTCCTAGCGCCAACAGCAAAAAGAATCGCGCCAACAACAAGATTCAAAGAAAAAACAATGCTAAGCAACTAAAAGAAAAGAAAATCATGCAAGCTCTTGAAAACAAGAAATTATTTCAATCAGCCAGCGGTGTGGAAAAAATTGTTACTATTGTGTCGTTGACTAGCGATATTGATGAAGATGACCTTCTCAACCAAATCATTGATGTTGGTCTTGGTCTCGAAGATGAAAAATCCATGATCAGTGGACCATCGATCACCACCGTTAAGTTTCCTAAATTTAAATCAAACTACAAATTTATTTTGCCAAAGAAAAGCAACTTCTTATCCATCTTGGATGCCGCCAGAGTGTCTGACTTTGTAATTTTTGCTTTAAGTGCGGAGGAGGAAGTTGATCCACAATACGGTGAACAGATCGTGAGAGCCATTGAGTTGCAAGGTGTCTCCAATGCTTTCTGTGTGGTGCCTAACTTGGACACTGAAGGATTAAAAGAAAAACATCAAAAGGGAATATTGGGCTCATTGTCTAGTTACTTCAAGCACTTTTTCCCAAATGAAGACAAAATCTACAGTTTCAAAAGTGCTACTGACGTGTCTAAACTTGTGCATCATTTAAGTAGTATTGTGCCAAAGGGCGTCAACTGGCTCAACAAAAGAGGTTACATTTTAGCTGATAATGTGGCTTTGGAAAATGACAACACTGAGCTTTCAGTAGTTGGTACAGTGAGAGGTGCCGGGTTTTATGTGAATCAACTTGTCGATGTGCCTAGCGTTGGTCATCTCCGCGTCAAATACATTGAAAAATTGGATAAAAAGACAAACGAAGCTCAAGTGATCGATAGTGAAATTGAAGTGGAGAATGAAAATGATGTCAGTGATTTAGTGTCTGTCACTGATAGCCAAGGTAATTTGGATGACGATGATATGATGAGTGACTTTGGCGATGAGGACGATGAAGATTTCATGCAAGACGACAATGATTTCAATGATTTTGGTACCTTTGACAACAACGGTGCTGCTGAAACGTTTTTGGATCCGGAAGATGATGAATTTGATCCAGAGATTGAAGATTTATTGAGCGGTAAGCATCAGACTAAAGCAGGTAACGGTGGCCCAGAAATTGAGCTTGCAGAAACAGAAGAAAAACGTCATCTTGATTTGTTCCTTGAAGAATCTGAGGACCCTGGCTCTACTGAAGAACTCCATCTTGACCCAAGAGAGTCTGCTATTGAAAGATTGAAGCGTTACAGATCATCATTACTTGAGTTTGATGCTGATGAGGTTGATGAAAAAACACCTGAAGAATGGAATGAAATGTTGAGAATTAGAAACTTTAGAGTCTCCACCAACAGAGCATTCAAACTTTTCAACAAAAAGAAACAAGTTTCCCTCGGTGATAAGGTGAAACTTCACCTTGAATTGTTACCAGAACAAGCACCAGTTGCTCTAGAAAGAATGTCAAAAATGGACAGCTTTGACACTGTACCATTCACGATATTTGGTTTGTTGAAAAATGAAGACAAGAAATCTTTGTGCAACTTCTCATTCAAAGCTTGGGAAGCATATACCAAACCAATATCTTCCAAGGATATTGTTGTTGTTCAATACGGTTCTAGAAGACAAGTCATTGAACCAATGTATTCTGTTAACTCGAATACCAGCAATAACATCCACAAATACTTGAGATTTTCTTTGCCAGGGGCTAACAGTATTGCTTCTGCCATCGTGCCAATAAATTTTGGTAGAGTGCCGGTATTGTTTTACAAAACTAACAACGAAGAGTTCCCAGAAAAATTGGAACTCATTGGTTCAGGAACTCTTGAAAGCATTGACCACAGCAGAACTCTCGTCAAACGTAAGTTACTCGTGGGTCAACCACTCAAGATTCACAAAAGAATGGTCACTCTCCGTTTCATGTTCTTTAATCCTGCAGATGTCAATTACTTCAAGAGTGTGCCATTATTCACCAAATCTGGGGCTACTGGTTACATTAGGGAAAGTTTGGGGACCCATGGTTACTTCAAGGCTAGTTTCAACAAGAAATTGAGTGCGCAAGATTATGTCTATATGGCATTATATAAGCGTATCTGGCCTAGAGGGTCTAGCGAGTTTGTCCAAAACTAATCACAATAGCAGCTTAGAACACTACTGGGACTTTCACCGTTATTTCGTTTTTATATTATTTTCTTATTCTCTCGCATGTCTTTTGCATTTGTTTAGTAGATGTTTTTTTTTTTTTTTTTTGACTTGTTTTTAGCTGTTCTTTTCTTCTCTTCCATACAGATCGCATACCCGCTATTTTTTTGTACTATACTACATAAAATAATCTAAAACCTTCTTTTCATATGATATTAGCTACCATATACTGTATCTTTTGCTTGTATTAGCCTTCGTTTCATGGTAAGAGTCACAAAAAAAAATAAAAAAAAAAGACCAATCCGTAGCGGCCTCACCAGTTGCGCGCTCCGATAACGGCCACTGTCAACTGACTCATGGCATTGATATCAATCTCCTCCGCTCTGTGCACCCAGCAGCTCCTGCCTATTTCAGGCCCCAAATTTCTCCATCACTTTTCTTTCACTCTCAATCATACCATCAATCACCATCATACCATAATCCCAACCAAATACATATCACCAATCGCAATATACATAATGTTTGGCAGAAGTATCAGATCATCTGTTTTACCAACAGCTTCCAGAGTGGCTAGAACCCAATTCAATGCTTATGCCGCTACCGCTACCGCTACCAGCAATGCCCGCCTCTTCTCCTCTTCGGCCCTTGCCTTGGACAAGCTCAAGGTGAAAAACCCAATTGTCGAATTGGACGGTGATGAAATGACCAGAATCATTTGGCAAATTATCAAAGATAAGTTGGTCCACCCATACTTGGATGTGGACTTGAAATATTATGACTTGTCCATCACCAATCGTGATGCCACTAATGATCAAGTCACCGTTGATTCCGCCAATGCTATCAAAAAATACGGTGTCGGTATTAAATGTGCCACCATTACCCCAGATGAAGCCAGAGTTAAAGAATTTGGTTTGAAGAAAATGTGGGTATCTCCAAATGGTACCATTAGAAACATTTTGGGTGGTACTGTGTTCAGAGAGCCAATTGTTATTCCAAATATTCCAAGAATGGTCCAAGGCTGGGAAAAACCAATTGTTATTGGTAGACATGCTCACGGGGATCAATACAAATCCACCAATATTACTATTCCAGAAGCAGGTAAATTGGAATTGTCCTTTACTCCAGAAAGCGATCCAAGCAAAAAGCAAGTTTATAATGTTTATGACTTTAAAGGTCCGGGTGTGGGCTTGGCCATGTACAACCATGAAGAGTCTATTAGAGGTTTTGCTCACTCTTCATTCAAACTCGCTCTTCAAAAGAAATTGAATTTGACCTTTTCCTCTAAAAATACTATCTTGAAGAAATACGATGGTAGATTCAAAGATATTTTCCAAGAGCTTTACGACACTACTTACAAGGCTGAATTCGAGAAGCTCGGCATTTACTACGAGCACCGTTTGATCGATGATATGGTTGCACAAATGATCAAATCTAAAGGTGGCTTTATTATGGCTTTGAAGAATTATGATGGCGATGTTATTTCCGATATTGTGGCACAAGGCTTTGGCTCTTTAGGTTTGATGACTTCTGTCTTGATGACACCAGATGGTAAAGCTTTTGAATCCGAAGCTGCTCACGGTACTGTCACTAGACATTTCAGAAGACACCAAAAGGGTGAAGAAACCTCCACTAACTCTATTGCTTCTATCTTTGCCTGGAGTAAAGGTATTTACCAAAGAGCTATTTTGGATCAAACTCCAGAAGTTGCCAAATTTGCTGAAACTTTGGAAGCTGCTACTATTGAGACTGTCCAAAATGATAACATTATGACTAAAGACTTAGCTCTCACTATGGGCAAGACCGGCAGAGACAGCTACGTTACCACTACCGAATTCTTGGATGCTGTTGCTGACAAGTTGAAATCCAAGCTTAACTAAGGGTTATAGTCTATTGCTAAAACAGCAACTGTAACTCATTTGATATGTGACGACGATTTTTGTTTTGAGAAGTATTTTATTCATCCTTCCCTTTTATTTTTTTTTTCTTTTTTTTTATTATTTTAATTTTTTTGGTTCCGCTACTATTCCTTAATCATATCATAATGTACAATAAAGACCTCGGTATTTGAAGAAGACGTGAATTTCTCGGATACACAAAATTTGGTTCATAAAAGGGCCAAAATCACAAAACTACGTTCAAGTTTATATACGACTTAATTATCTAATGAACAGATGTTAACGACTTTTTTTTTATCCTTCTCCTATAGACATTCACTAGAAGTGCTTAAAGTCAACGAGCTTCAAAACATTGTTCTATTCGTTGAATATTTTACTTTTTCTGCTCCACTTGCTGTTTCCCTTCTTCTCCCTCCGTAGTCGCTTCCAAGTATTCCCATAAGAATTTCATCGAATAAAAAGTAACAAAAGTAAGACCAACAACCTTGATAAACGGCTTTCCCACTTCTCTGTAAAACTTAGTCTAGATTCAAACGGTTAGTATGCACATACATTTTAGTATTTTTCTCAACCACCTGTGCCATAAGGATACACTAAAGGCTTTCCAAAGAAAAAAAAATATACATACATGAAGAGCCTTCTTATCTACCGGTTCCTCTTCCTCTTCTCCCTGCTCTTGTTGTCCCCTACGCACCGAAGATCTCATCTGTTGTTGAAATTTCGCAAGATGCTCTTTATCAACCCCACTAGATTGTGCGCTATTCCCGCCACTAGCATCAGCATTAGCATTGATATTAAGATCATCATTGACCGCTTGACCTTCAACTCCAGCACCGTTGCCCTCAACTTTATTGCTGTCCCCGCTATTTATAGCAGCCCCCTTGTTGGCATCACATACTATACTTGATCTCAGAAGTGGCTGTTGACGTATTTTGATACCAGTTGAGTTTATTGCTGTTGTTGATACTATTTTGTATGTATTATTGTAAGCGAGGGCCTGGGTGAATTGGCTACTGAGTAACATCGAACTGTTTCTCATGATACTTTGCTTAGCAATGGATGTAGCGGACATTATGACAGATTGCAATATTTTTCTTCTAAAAAAACCGGGTACTTGGACAGTTAGGAAGTTTGGTAATTGAGCACTCGGGCAGTTCAGTAAGTGTTCCAATATTTAACTTTGTATGTGCTTAAAGTCTTCATACAAGTTTGGTGGATTGATTATGCTTTATCGATTGCATGTGGGACAGACATTTCAATTTTCAACTGTGTTTGATGTGTTGCGCAATGTTACGAAGCCCGTGCTTACCGCAGATTTTACTACATCTATAGCTATAGTTTGTACCTTGCATTCGCAAGTAAACCAAGATACAGTAAAAATCATTTTAAATTAGTGGCAAAATATCACCATTTATTATTATTAATTGAGGCTGTATTTCCCTGGATTAAAAGGGTTCTCTTTTCCCTACTTGTAATTATGGAAATGGTACTTTGAGAGAGCTACACAACCAGATAGGTATTTATAATTGTTATCTTGAAAGTCCACACAAGCTTATGGTGCCTTTGAAATAACAAGAGTGACTCGAATGAAATAATAGTGAAACTAACAACCAAAACAAAAAAATAAAAGTTAAAAAAAAAAAAAAAAAAAAAAAAAAAAGAATCATGAACGAACGAGAAGAAATATTAATAAATCAAACATTGAGGGATTGAATAGTAAATATCAAAAAAAAAAAAAAAAAAAAAAAATTAAACAAACATTTTTTTTTGTTTTATAATTTTATTGTTTTTTTTTTTTTTTTTACATTTTTTGTCTATATTTTTTTTTTATACTGTCTCTTTTACATTTTTCCAGTATGGCAATGTCCATATAAAACAACTGGTTTTCCAAAATCACACAACAAGTCTATTTTGTGCCTTGATGTTCTGAAGTCAAGCCACCTATTATTATTATTATTACTATTGTTGTTATTATTACTCTTTCCCCAGTTCCTTTTTACTTCTAATAAAAATTTCTCAACACTAGTTGCGAAGCTTGTGGTGGGTCCTCTAAACCAGTCGTGCTGGAGTATTTGCTCCAAAGATAGTCTTTTGCTTTGATCAGGGACTAATATTCTGGAGATTAAGTCTTTAGCAGATGCTGATACTGCCACATTTTCCGGAAACTCAAGTTTCCCTGCCAAAATCTTTGATGTCACCTCCTCATCAGTGCCTTTGAAAGGATATATACCATATAACATTTCGTACAAAATTATTCCAAAGCTCCATATATCTGTTTCGAAGCTATGGAAATATGGAGGTATCAGCATTTCTGGGGAAACATAGGGCCTTGTACCACAATATCCGAACGTAAAATTTTGATAAGAATTCAACTTCGCAGACACACCAAAGTCACTGATTCTGGCTTTCATATCTTTGTCTAACAAAATGTTTCCAGGCTTAAGGTCTCTATGAATGATTCTATTTTCCCGCAAATATTGAAGTCCTTTGACAATATCAGAAGCAAAAACTCTGGCATCTGGTTCGCTGAGAAGCTCTTTCTCAGCTATGTAGCTCTCTAAGCTTTTATTTTCATAGTACTCTAGGAAAAGGTACATAGCGTTGGTATCTTGTCCAACAGCATGACAGAGAGCAATATTTGGATGTCTAAGTGGAGCCATTATATGGTACTCCTTTATAACCGAGGCTGTATTGAAGTGAGTTGAGCTCTTTCGTAAAACCTTGGCAACAAGACTTTGGTTGTAAAAAGAAGTGACTCTATAACACACACCAAATGTACCTTTACCTAACTCTTCCTGCCGCTGATAAGAACTACCATTAAATATTACTTGCCGTGGCATAAATGCACTTTCTTCCTCTTTTTTGCAACTAAAAGGATCGGTTCCTTCCAAGTCAAGGTCCAAATCTTTTGGTAAATAGAGTTTTGTGGGAGGGAAAACGTCTTCATAATTTCTAGGCTTTTCAAAACGTTTTGCAATGCCATTAAATTTAACGGGACCCTTGTTAAAGTTGCTAGTTGGGTGGTTTAAGTATTGCACTCGCTGTGTAAAATGAGGGACAGGAAAATCATTTCTTAAAACTGGCAGCTCATCTTGAATGTTTAAATTCCCTTGAATACCTGGCAAACCATATGCAGCATGATAAGCGAAACGATTGGCATCGTAGTTGTTTGGATAGATGTGTTGAGGACCATTGTTAGCTCTTTGGTGATAAAAGTTTGAAGCAAGGGAATGCATGGTATTGCGACAAGTTTTTTAAAATTTTTTTTTATATTGGGGTATTTTATTGTTTTTGGAGTACTGCTAATCAAAGAAAGCGTTGACAAATCAAAAGATTTGTAGCAGTCTCATGAAACCAAGTGCCTTATATAGAGCACAGATTGCCTGATTTGCTTGAAATTTATGGTTATTCTCCCCCGAAATTTCCTTCCTTTACTTTCTGAGTAGCACATATGCCACCAGAGTGTTTTCACAAAGAGAAATGCTGCAAAAAAGACTGGGAAATCTGGATTATGTTGCACTGCGTGTGACGCATTTGTGGCTGAATCTCCTTCTTGATGCATGTCCATGCTACTGCAGGATGCCGCGATCAGAGCATAATCACAACTAAATCTACCAAAAGTGGTAGATCTTACAGAAATTGAAAACACCATTAATACTGCAGGCGAAAAACAGAGTTTTGTCAATTGAGTTAACTATAGACATAAAATTAATGATAGCTGAATGAAAAGTAAACTAAATTGTCACACTGTAGATACCAATACCAGGCGAAGGATGCTTCAAATCTAGATGATCCATATCTAAATGATAAAAGTCGAACCATTTTTGCTCAAATTGAATTCCTGTACTAATTTCCGGATTTAAATTTGTGGCCAAAGCATAAAACGGTACAATGGTAGATTGATAAGAGCTGATTGGCATGATTAGAAATAGTCTTTTCTGCTGTTTTGACAGCAGAATGCTTACCATTAATTTATCCAACAACTCCACATCCATTCCCATCGTGTCAATCACAACATTTTTTACTTTTTCAGCACCATAGTTAAAAGACATTAAATCATTCAAGTTATCGCCATAAGTGAGGTTCTGGCTACTGCTTTGCACAATTTGATCATCATATTTCAAGAGTGCTAAAGTACTATCGTTTAAAAGCCACGTAGGAGGCGGATAGGTGCGCCACCAAAGTTGTATGTTTTCACCAGAGTAAATTGTTTTCTCATTGTCTAGAGGGGATTCAGAATTTGCAGTCAAATTTTGTTGCTCATATATATAATTAAGCGCTGTAAGGATACCACCTTGATGGAACATGCCCATTAATATACCAAGTGCGGCATTGAAAATGTACCACACAACAAGAATATTTCTAATCAACATTTTTGCTTTTGGAGTAATTATAACTATATCTTTCTTATTTTTATCATCAGAGGTTTGCTCATTATTTTGCTGCTTTGCGGCACCACCCACTTCAAATTTTTCATTCAAAAATTCAAAATCTATCACTTTCAATATCAACGGCTGCAAAGGAATCAAAAAGCGAAGTTCTTGGTGAGGTATTAACGACAAAAAGAAAAGCCCCGAAATAATTGTAGCAAAGATAACTCCTTTGAATGATAGTTCATTGTATTGAGGATTTTGAAGTAGCTTGACTTTGCGTTGCGGCAGAACATTTCGAAGTTTGAATTTGATGTATAAATACTTGAAGTAATCTTTCAAATTATAAGCAAAGACAAGATACAAAGGCCCCAATACTTGAAAGAGGTTAACAGTTATATGATTGTATCTTGGGTGTATGCCATGTTTCGAAAGATTCGAGTAGTCTGTATTGTAGAGCAAATTGTTAAGAGGTGCTATGATCAAATTCTGTCCAAATATTTCAAAGTTGCTGCTATATATTAAAGAAGGATTGATATTGTGAAATTTTTCATAAAGTTTAGTGTCAAGTAAGGAAAATATTAAGAAAAAGCTCATACCAGAGATCCCAAAGACTACCAATGACACGAACTTCTTGTATGAGAAGAAAAACTTGAGCAAGTAGAAACTAGGAAATCCCAAAAACGATGCGAAGGTGACACGATTGAATACACCAAAATTGATAAGAAATGCTAAAGCTATCAATTTTTTGAAATTGTTGTTAATTCTCAAGGGTTCATTGCCTTTGATCAGCGCATCATCGTTTTTTTTAAGATCAAACGATCTATCGTTTTTGACAAACTCATAGTTTTCACATTGGACTTTCACAGAGTTAATGACTAACAAGCAGAGCAACAATACTATGGTCTCGATAGAATTTGAAAACGTATGGGATTGATAAACCCAAATCACGTAACTGGTGTAGATTAATATTATGCTGATGAGGTTTTTTCTTGAAGATAAAGTGGAGAGCTTAATCAATGAGTAGTCAATAATGATCCATGAGGAAAAGCAGAAAATCAATCTCAACACATAAAGTATCTTGAGGGGATCTAGCTTGTCTTGAAATAACTTGAAGATAGGGTAGTAAATTACATATAGTGGAATCAAACTTCTAGCTGGGTTCATAGCACTAAATTCCCACGGTATATCATGATGTAACAACTGAAGTTGGCCACTAACAGTCGCGTTAGTCTTTGAGACTACATTATATATAATGTTGAAATTTTGAAAATGCTCATCTGGATGAATGTAAGAGTTCTGCACAGCGAGGAAAAACCTTACAAGTAAGGAGACAACCAAGATTAATTTCCACTGCAGACTCATTTTGGACTTCCTGAATGTCTGACTTCTGATTTTCCAAAGGGCACTTTCTTTTGAAAGTCAACGTATATCTCTTCAGCGCCGACGCTTTTTATTTTCTGTACTCCGCAGCCCAAAAAATCGATCCGTCTCATCGAGAATCCGACAGCTTGGAAAGGCACAGCTACTGACTCTGCTATAGCAAAAAGGACAGGAACTTTTATTCAATATACAAGAATTATAAATACAACTATTTAATGTAATACAACCCAAAACCTAAAAAAAGTTGGAATTGTTATTCTTTTTCTTGATTTCAGCCTCCAAACCTTTGACAGTTTTCCACAATGTCTGTATGTCGCTCTCAGTTGGCTCACCACTTGTCAACCATCTGATTTTGCCCTCATTGTCAATCACGTAAATGTACCCAGTGATACCGTTCAAATAATGTATATCATCTTTGACCGGCACCGAAAGAAACTTGTTATTGAGAATCAAGAAGTTCTTTTTGTATTCATGGACATTAACAGACTTTTGAAGAACTTTCTTTGAGGCAAAATACTTGAATACCCATTTCTTGATAATATTGTCGTAGAAACTGAAATTTACAATTTGTGTATTTGGAAAATTAGAAACGAGCTTAGAATACGTGTCATTTGAATCCAAATAATTGCCGTTATCTGACGGAGGAACCTCTGTGTTTGCACTTAGACTTGGATCACTGAAACTATTGATGCCAAAATACTTGTGAGTAAACTTCTGGCCCACCGCAGTAGAATAGACTCTTACTATACTTATTTTGTCCTTTTTTCCATTATTAGTAAACACGTTGTAAGTAGAAAGCTTTTTCTGTTTATCTAAGTTCTCATCAGCTATGAAATTTGGGAAGTACAAAGATTTTTCCTTTTTGAAGTATGATTTTGGAGATAGAAAGACTTTGCCCCCAGTCTTTCTGAATATGTACATGTCGTACATGCCACTAGTGGCGAATTCCTTCTCTAAGTTAGCCTTCCTTTTAAGTCTATTTTCATTGTCCAACCAGTCGCGTTTACGCTGGCTCAAGCTTCTATTGTCGATACCATCAGTGGCAGATGGCTGCTTTGCCTGTCCAACTGGCTTTAGAATTTCTGTACGCTCAAACTTTCTAGGGCTGGTATTCTTTAAGGTGCTGTTGAGTGCTTTGAATAACAGAGCATTATGTGTGATGGAGAAAGCCCTACAGAAGATTAACTGTCCAGCTTTTGTATTGCTCATTATTGTTAGCTGTTAATTGAAGATGCTGCGTTAAACAGTCATTTGAGCTAGTTGGAAGCCACGGGAAGGAGTCTAGCATCAAATCTTTGCTAGTAATTTACTACCGCATTTTCCAATCTTCATTTTTTTCCACGTGCATTTTCCAGATCTCGAACATCGCATACACCACCTACACACTAGCTTTCTATATGACTATAAATCTGAGCATTCAAGCATAATTACAAAAAGGGGTCTGGTTAGAAATCTTTCTACAAAAATAAAAATAAAAAGACACTGTTCGGAAATTCATGGGAATCTATCTGAAGGGAAACACAATATCACAGTCCAGCTGGAGTTTTTGTTTTCAGTAACTAAATCTAATAAAAGAAAGCTACAAGAGCTCCAATAAGCAATGCACTCAAATGACTGCCAGTAACGGTTGCCGCAACATCATGGGAACTTATAGAGGCGGAAGCAGAGGAGGATCGAGACAAGCTAGAAGAGAAGGATGCAGTAGATGAAGCTTCAATGGTAGTCTGTGGTACATCACTGCTAGAACTGACGGCTTTGGCAGAAGATGAAAACGTGCTTGAAAGAAGACTGGAAGAAACGTTTGCCGTAGAGCTCACTGTAACTTGGCTTGAAGACAGAGAAGATATAGACAAAGAGGATGAGGCTGACGAAACGGACGAAGAAGCGGCAGAGGAAGAGAACGACGAGGAGCTGATTGAGGAAGAAGTGAAGTTCGTGGACTTGAATTTATTACCACATAGCGATTTTAGATATTTTGTAGCACTGTCTGCATTATTGTTTGGACATGTCGTTGAGAAGCACTTAACAATGTTCCCAGAGAGTTCAGAACAGACCGAAGACTGTTGATTGAGGGTATATTGAGAGTTATCTTTGACAATTCTGGAAACACAAGCCAACAAACAGGCCGGTGGAGTACCAGCAGAAACTAATGTAAAAACCACTGATAAAAGAAGAAGTGTAATTTGCATGATTAAGGAATGTGGTGCACAAATGCAATATTGAGATATAGAGTAAAGACAGATGGCATAGATATAGTTACGAGAGAGAAGAAAAGAGCTACGAACATGGGGTAAATACAATGACTGGGAGAAACGTAGGATATATATATACCTTTGAACAGAAATCAGTGGATGTTTGAGAGTTGTATTTGCTTGCAGTGTGCCAGAGTCCTTATTACTGGATCACTATACTGATTTTATCAGTGTGTTTCACACAATCGATACACATACTAATGCATAAACATACATATATTCTGATGATGCTCGCAGGAACTTGCAGAATACTCATCGAGACCCAAAAAAGAAAAAATTTTTTTTTTTTTCCCTTGAAAACGCTTCCAAGATCTGGTCTTCATTAGCCAAAGATCATTAACCTAATCGTCAGCAACATCACAACCGCCGCAGCGCTTGTTATTCAGAATGCGTAATTTAGTGTTTTTGAATAGAGGTATAATAGCTCCTTCGTCAACGCTTGCTCCAGACCTTCCATTGGCGGCCAGTGTCTTTGACACAATCACTAACTGTCTCACTGTTGCCCTCGGACCTGGTGAGTTTGACGGCTCCATCGAAGTTCAACAATACGAAAAGTCAGGTCATGTTCAAGTTTTATCAACATTCAACGTCGACCCTAGCGATGAAATTGTATCATTTGCCCACTTTTCGGATATTTGCCAACTCATCTTCATTCTTGCGAAAGGTGACATCATAACCGCTACCTACGACCCATCCAACCCAGACGATCTTGACTCTGTGGTTATTGAAATTGTCGGATCAATCTCTGATGGTATATTAAGCGCTCAATGGTCTCCAGATGATGAAGTCTTGTGTTTAATAAGCGGCGCTAGAAATATGATCTTGCTTAGTAGACAGTTTGAGCCTATTGCTGAAAGACCACTTACTGTTGAAGATGCCAATAGATCTAAACATGTTAGTGTTGGCTGGGGTAAAAGGGAAACTCAATTCAAAGGTAGAGGCGCCAAAGCTGCTGAAAGGGCAATGTTGGAAAGCTTACAAAATTCTGGTTTGAAAGAAGGTGAAGAAATTAGAGATCCAACAATGCCTGCGAAGATTGATGAAGGTGTAAAAAGTGAATTTGACTTTGGAAAGATAGCAATTTCATGGAGGGGAGATTGCCAGTATTTTGCAGTTTCTGTTGTCGAGAAGATACAAGAAGTTGAGCGTCGTCTTATAAGAGTTTTCGATCGTGAAGGTAATTTGGATAGTGTTTCCGAACCGGTTAACGGATTAGAAGACCATTTAGCATGGAAGCCTCAAGGTTCTTTGATTGCATCCACTCAAAGAAAACACCCAAATGACAAACACGACCATACTGTTAAGGATATTTTAATTAACCCAGAACTTGTTGACAAAAAGGATGTTGAAGAAGACTTAGATTTGATATTTTTTGAGAGAAATGGTTTGAGACACGGTGAATTCAGTCTTAGATTACCACTTCACACCAAGATCAAAGACTTAGCTTGGAATAATAGTTCTGAGGTTTTAGCTGTAGTCTTGGATAAATCTGTTCAGCTTTGGACCATGAAAAATTATTACTGGTATTTGAAACAAGAAATTTTTTCAGTCGCTAAGAATGATATCAAATATTTGAAGTGGCACGCAGAAAAACCATTAACTTTTATGCTTGCTACCGATAGTTCGGTTGAAATCATAGATTTGGCATATAGTGTGATATCAGGACCTACAGTGTCTCCTTCAGATATTAGTATGACTGGTGTGATTGACGGGAATACTTGCAACATTACTCCTATTTCCCTTGCGAATGTTCCACCTCCAATGGCATTCCGTGAAATTAATGTTGACGAAAATGTTCTCGATTTTTCCGTATCAAAGTCTAATGAAAGATTTGCCATAATCACAGCATCAGGAATCAAATTCGCAAGGTTTTCGGTCAAAAAGAAGAATATACCATCAGTTCTATCTTCTTTGAGTAAAAACGACTTGTTTGAACATCAGAATTTCAACTTGAGACAAGTAGCTTTTGCCGAGAATCATATGGTAGGCGTTTTGATTGATGATTTATCTGCCAAAAATACTAAAATCATCATCATTAATTTAAAAGATATTAAAGCACCAGTAGTACACACGGTCATCCAACCACCGGTAAAGGCAATTTTATTGAAATCGCATTCCACCTACAAATCGATAACTTTTGAAACCGCCAATGCTAAAGTGTACAACATCAATCCAAAGGATTTTTCCATGGTTCAAATTTGCCAATTAGGCCAATTATGTTATGATTATCATGTCATTGACAAAACCGAGTCTGCCGATTATGTTGACACACACTACATTACAGAGTCCAATATGATTGTCTTTGGCTTGGCTTCTAATGGTAAGCTTTTTGTTAATGATAGACATCTTACTAGTGCTGTTACTTCGATCAAGGTTACACAATCTCATTTATTATTTACCACAGCTCAACATCAACTTAGATTTGTTCATTTGAACAATGATTTCTCCACTTATAAGATAACCGATGACGAACTCCACACGACTAATAAAGAGGTCATTGTCAACCACAACAATAACAACAACGATGTTGTTTCTTTTGAGGATGAAAGAATTAGAGCGATTGAAAGAGGCTCGATCTTAATCTCTGTTTCACCTTCCAATTTCTCCGTTGTCTTGCAAGCCCCAAGAGGTAACTTGGAGACAATTTATCCTAGAATCATGGTATTGACAGAAATCAGAAAAAATATTCGTCTTAAGAAATATAAGGAAGCATTTTTGATTTGCCGTACTCACAGAATTGACTTGGATATATTGCATGATTATGATCCTGAACTTTTCTTCAAGAACTTGGAGCATTTCATTAATGTTATAGATTCTGAAGACCATTTGAATTTGTTTGTTGGTTGTTTACACAACGACAATGTTGCTGAAACAAAATACAGAGAAACTGTTAATTTGTATCAGGAAACACTCAAAATAGCACAAGAAAATGGTCAACCAACTGAGCAAAAAAATGGTGCTGCAAAAGCCACTGACTCTACGGCCGCACCAAGCAAGGTGAACAAGATATGCCAAGCCATATTGTCCATTTTGCTAACGCCAAAGTACAACAATAAGTATTCGCGTACTATATTGACTGCATTTGCGTCTCAGACTCCACCAAACTTGAATGATGCCTTGAAGCTTATTTCCGGATTTGCAGATGAGGAACAAAAGGAGAAGTCTATTCAGTATTTGTGTTTGTTGCAAGATGTAAATTTGTTATACAAAACCGCTTTAGGATTATACGATATTTCATTGACGTTGTTGATTGCTCAACAGTCACAAAAGGATCCAAAAGAATACTTACCATTTTTGCAAAATTTACACGTTCAAGAGCAATTGAGAAAACAATTTTTGATTGATGACTTCTTGAAGAATTATTCTAAAGCCCTTGATCATTTGTTTGCCATTGAAGAGCAAGAGAGAGATAACGCGGACAAAAAGGCAGAGATTACTCAAGAATTCAACGCCTATATGATAAACCATGGATTATACAAACAAGCCTTGAAACTTTATCACTACCATAGTGACAGAAAGAATGAAATATTGAAACATTATGCCGATGCATTGTATGACGACAGCAAATTCTACGAAGCTGGTTTAACCTATGAGATGTTGGAAGATTACACTTCAGCAATAGAAGCAGATATTTTGGCCAAGAACTGGAAGAGTGCATTATCTATAATCAACTTCAATAGCGACAAATTTGGTGACAAACTCGAAGAAACTTGTGAAAGACTAGTGGAAGGGTTGAGTGAATCTCACAAATACCAAGATGCTGCTTACATCGAATATAACTACTTGCATAACATTGAAGAAGCTATCCAATTGTACTGCAAAGACTACCACTATGACGATGCTATCTTGTTGATTAGTAAAGCGAATAGACCAGAGCTTATGAGCGAGCAAATTGAATCATTAGTGGGTGAAGGGTTTGGTACTATTGCCGAGTTGGTCAGTGATTGCAAAGGACAAATCAATTCCCAAGTTAAAAGATTAAGAGAATTAAGATCTAAAAAGAGAGAAGATCCATATGCATTTTATGGTCTTAGTGAAGCAGCAGTTGGCAATGAGTTTGACACTCCTGATGATGTTTCTATTGTTGCTTCTGAAACTTCTACTAGAGAATCCTTTTTCACTAGATACACTGGTAAAACTGCAGGTACTGCTCAAACTGGTGCTTCGAGAAGAACTGCAAAGAACCGCCGTCGTGAAGAACGTAAAAGAGCGAGAGGTAAAAAAGGCACTATTTACGAAGAAGAGTATCTTATTAGTTCCATTGGCAGATTGATTGATCGCTTAAGAGAAGCTGAACCTGAAGCTAGAAGACTTATTGAGGGATTAACTAGAATGAAACGATTTGAACAAGCATACACAGTGCAAAAGAATTTCCAAGAAGTGATTGGGTTGCTTAAGGAAAACGTTGCTGAAATTTACAGCATGACTGAGGATGACAGAACAAGAGTGAATGATAAGGGAGAGTTATACTTGATTGATGAGATTCCAACGCCGGTGATCAAAGATTTTGAAAATTTTGCAATCTTGGATTATTGAGTATTATGATGGATTATGTTAGTTTGTGGATTATGTTAGATTTTGTTTATATATATATATATACATATATTATTATTATTATTGTTATTGTTATTGTTATTATTACTTTTACTGTTTATTTTGGCTAAAGAATGTGCCTTCTTTCAGTTTTCGAATGCATGCATGAATTTATTTGCGTATTTAAAGCTTGTAACTTTTTTGTTTTATACATGTATGAATTTGTGGTATCAAGGCAAGCAAGGTTAAAATTAATAGTTATTTCATTAAAAGAGCTTAAATATAAGTAACATGACCACGTTGAAATTATATGGGTTTGGAATATGGAGAAAAAAAAAAAATAAATAAATAAATGAAATTCGTACACTGCAAAACGTAAAATACAACAACTGAACTAAACTATACTAGACTAAGCTAACTGTAGTGCAGTACAGTTTTCCTCTATTATGAAATAAAAATCAAACAGCACCGGGTGGAAAAAAAAAAAAAGGAAGTGTTATTGGGCATTGTGATGTTGAGTGAGAAAGAGTAGGGAAAAACAAGTATGAAGTTATGATGGCTGATACTTTTAACAATTGCTCATTGCCCCCCGGGGACACCGCGAAACTTTATTTTGTTAATGTTTTCTGCATTAGGAAACTCCGAAACGTCTCAACCCTTTTTTTTTTTTTTTTTTTTTTAGTTTTTGGTTTTTAGTTTTTTACTTTTTCTTTGCACTTGCATTAATAAATTCTATCGAAAAATTAGCAAGCAAAACCATAATAGTCCTGCAACGATAAAGTCAAAGACGTAACAGCATTGTCTGTTAAATTAGATCATGGTATTAGCGCTTCTGGACCTTAATTGGAACCCTTGGTGGCAACCAAAAACTTTTCAATTTCATCATAACTACCCAACCAGATACCACTCTTATCGTGGATTGCTCTAGGAACCAAATCCAAGATTCTTTCACCCTTATCGTTAACAGCTCTACCACCAGCTTGTTCCAATAAAAGAGCCATTGGGAAACATTCGTAAAGCAATCTCAATTTACCAGTCTTGGACTTAGCATCGGATGGGTAAGCAAACAACCCACCGTAAAGTAAAGTTCTGTGGACATCTGCCACCATGGAACCAATGTAACGGGCAGAGTATGGTTTGCCAGTGTCTTTTTGTGGCTTTTTAAGAGAGTTGATAAAGTCAAAGCTAGACTTTTGCCAGTAAGCAGCGTTACCTTCGTTAATAGAGTAAATTGATCTGCTTTTTGGAATCTTCAAGTCTGGTTGGGTGAGAATAAACTCGCCAAGCTGGGTATCCAAAGTAAAACCGTTAACCCCGTCACCGGTGGTAAGCATCAAGTGTGCAGAAGCACCGTACATGGTGTAGCCAGCAGCCACCATTTCATTACCTGGTCTCAACACGTCATTGATATTACCGGTGGAGTTTTCAGCAAGCTTGTAAATACCAAAAATGGTACCAACGGAAACACCAGCATCAATATTAGAAGAACCATCAATTGGGTCACAAACGACAGCATAGTTGCCTGGACCTTCAAAGACAATCAAGTCTTCTTGTTCCTCAGAGACCACGAGCTTAACATTTTTGGAAGCCTTCATGGCATTGATAAAGATTTCATCACCAATGACATCCAACTTCTTTTGGTCGTCACCGGTGGAGTTCTGGAACCCGGCAAGACCAATCAAGTTGACCAATTCAGCTCTTCTAATGGTGTGGGCAATGAATTTGAAAGCGAATTGAAGAGAATTCAACAAGAGCGTAAGCTCACCGGTAGCGGGCGTAGACAAGTTGCGTTGTTGTTCAAGAATGAATCTCGTCAAAGTGACGATATCAGTTTGAATATTGTTATCTTGTGCGAGAGTGGCCATTTTTGTGCGAGGGCAATAGTATGTGGAAGAGTATGCAAATATAGTAGTGATAAGCCTGTAAAAAAGAAAAAGATTTGAAAAAGAAAAAGACAAATACAGAAAGATAAGGAAAAGGATAAAGTATGAAATAACAAAAAAAAAAAGAAGAAAAGAAAAGAAAGAAACAGAGAAAAGAGCAGTAGCAGCTTTATATTTATAGCAGAACAGAGTAGAGTAGATAGCAGCAGGAGCAGCAGGAGCGGCAAGGTCTGGGGCTGGGGCTGGGGCTGGGGCGAGTGTGAATTTTCTGGAGAAGCTCGGAGGTTTGTGCAGTGCGCATTTCTTGCTCAGCGGTGCAGCTGCAGCTGCAGGATTCCGAAAGCTAGCAAATACAAAAAACCTGGAGAAAGGCGGGATGCGATGAGCCTACGGGTGTAGTATGCATCACTGGAGGAACGAGAGATTGCTACGGGTTGTGGTGGAACAGAGTAATTGCACAGCAAGTAAGCTGGATAACTGCTAGCAGATTACAACATCGTAATGATATCAGTGTTTTATAATAATAATAATAATGGTGATGATGATGATGATGATGATGGTAGTGGTGGCGGTACAAACACCTATCGCCGTTTGTCAACGCAACAGTGCTAGGTAGTAAAGTAGGCTTTCAAAAGCCAGTGTTAATTGACACCGGTGGCTGCTCTCCAGTGCCAAACGACGAACGGCTTGTAAGCGCCAATTAATTACAGTTATAAAAAATAAAAAAGCGCTGTTTGCCCGGCTAGTGCGGAGGGCGTCGTCGGGACCCCGGGGATTTTGTGGGATTTTGTGGACTTGGAAGGTGCACGGACGCATTGCAATTCTAAGTCACCCGGAAACAAGAAACAGGAAACAGGAAACAGCAAAAAGCAAAAACCACCGGGGCGTCGGTGTATCGCAATACAGGCTCTCTAGCGGATGACCTTGTTGCGGTATCACAAATCACCGTTTCACAGTCTCACAGTCTCACAGTTTTACAGTTTCACAGTATCGCAATATGGTGCCAGCACCCAGCCACAGCAAGCGTATCCCACCGCCCGCTTATTGCTGCACACACTACAAACACATTCGGTGGCTCTGTAGCTCTGCAGCTCTGCAGCTCTGTAGTCCGTCCAGCGGCAATTGATGTAAGAAGCGATGCACAGATATCATATCTGGTCTGACATCAGCTCCGCAACCGCCAACAAGCAAGTGGCTGTACGCTATAGTCTAGAGTGCTACAATTGCTACACTATGTCATAACATATCCCAAAATCAATGCATTAGCTAAACAGAAATATAAACGCCATGCAATAGAAAATAATATCAAAGAATAATATGAAGTCAATAGAACAGAATATCCATAAAGCAAAAACATAAAAAACAATAAAAAATAAACGATAAAAAACTATAATACACGATGATCATCATCAACAGCTTGTTAACCGCCAGCAGCTAATAGCTATCATCAACCAACAAAAGTATTTAGAATCAGCATCAGTATCCCGCAACACTATCCTGCTTCACTGCCGCTAAGAACTGACTGTACTTGATTCTTCTGGTGCCCACCACTGCACCGTCCTCCTTAGCCTTCTTCATTGCTTGTTCTAACACAACCGCTTTGCGCAACACGTCCTGTCGCTGCGTCGTAGTGTTGTTGAGCACTTTAGCCGGGTTGTATACTGCTGCTGGGTGCAAAGCACCGTTGACTCTCTGTTTCGGTTTCTTGAGCAGAATTGGTTGGAAGGCGTTTGCATTGGCATTGGCATTGTCATTCCTTTTATTTTTAATCTTATTGTTGGCGCCCTTGTTTTTCTTACCATAATTGTAAACATAATTTGGCGCAGTTGAAGCTGGTCTCATTGGCGCTATTGGCCCATGACGAGAAGAAGGAAGTCCTGCATGGTGGTAGCTGTTAAGTCCATCATCAATGAATGCAAGACTGTTAACAAGTCTCTCAAGAGTATTGTTCAATGGTGGTGATACTGAGTTGTGTTGGTATTTTTCGTTTCTTTCCACAATCTGATTAATGATGTCAATTGAGCGGAAATGGTTCTCTCCGTTGCTCTGGCTTTTATTGTTGCCGTTGCCATTGCCATTGCCATTGCCATTGCCATTGCTATTGCTATTGTTGGTTTCGTGGATGGCGATGGCGGTAGTAACTGAGGTTTTCAAGTCGGCATTGTTGGTAGCTGCGTCTGTGCAGTTAGATTCGCAAGGATTGCTGCTGCTGCCGCTGCTGCTGCTGCCGCGCTTGCTGACAGCATTATTGTCGTATCTCTGGATCAAACTGATCAAACGGGCATGTGCTGCACTATTGGTAATGTCAGCGATGGCGGTAGTGGTATTATTGGTCTCAACATTTGATGATACTGGTTGCAGCACTTTTTCACTGCTGCTGTCAGTGGTATTATTGATGGAGCGGTTTGTGTCCACGGCGATTTGATAGTAGTCTTCGTTGGTATAATTAATGAGATCAGGCTCGCCAAATGCAGTCTCCATGAACTTGATAATGGCAAGGGCCGAGGTTATAGTTAACAAGACGCCCATTCTGTCAATACTATACTGTATTTTATCGTAGCAGTGCTGCTTTTTTTTTTTTTTTGATAGAAAACGGTTCTATGATGTGCAGTGTAAATTAATGTATGCCGGTTTTCACACAGTTTTCTGGTCAAAACAACATGATATGAAGAAAAGCAGTTTGACAAATCAAAGAATATGGATAACAGAATAGAAACTATCAAGCAGATAATTGCAAGACTATTTGATCATCGTTAAAAATTTGAGCCATGGAATATGCTGAACTATATATAATGCCACTGGCCACAAACGCCATAGGCCATGGGTGCTGCAACGGCCCCATCCAGAAGGGGTGAGTCAAGCAGAATATCGCAAAATCGCACGGGACCAGATCAAATTTTTTTTTTTTTTTTTTTTTTTTTGTCCTTCTCTCATCATAACGCCTGCGTCTTCGCTGTTTTTCCGCTCGCGGTTTCCTGCTGCTGCTGCACACCACAATACAATTCAAACATCCCACACCCAAGCATTCACAAAATTCGCCATGGGCAATTTGCAATACCTCAATTTCATTGAAATTATTAATAAGCTTTATTTTAATTGCCTTATTAAT
The DNA here is from genome assembly GCA_001936135.1 of Saccharomycopsis fibuligera x Saccharomycopsis cf. fibuligera. Lineage (NCBI taxonomy): Eukaryota > Fungi > Ascomycota > Saccharomycetes > Ascoideales > Saccharomycopsidaceae > Saccharomycopsis > Saccharomycopsis fibuligera x Saccharomycopsis cf. fibuligera. The sequence continues at coordinate 3,063,536 of CP012809.1, read as the reverse complement.
AACTGTTGTCACCAATCGCGTGAATTTTCCACAGCTGCTGTGGTGGCAGTGGCTGGACATAATAAACATGCAAATTTATAAACCATTGCAAATTAAATGTAGTTCATGATGCAATTACTCTATCCCAGAGGGCTCTTGATATATATTTTAAGCTACATATACTACATTATGCCATATGCTACACACACACACACACACACACACACTATAATATGAACCATCCAATTGTCATCATCGGTCCACTAATAAGTGCTCAATAGCCACAAAAAAAGATTAACATCTTTCGCGAAGTGCATACTGACTGTTGATATACAAATTGTTCTGTTGATCTTGTCTTGAAAGAAAATGGCAATCGTGGGCGTGCATTCGGACCTTTTTCCCAATTTTTTTAAATATGTTCATGCTGCAAATTTTGAGGAATTTTTTTTTTTTTTTTTTTTTGTAACAGTCGCGCATGCCGCAAATGCCGCAAATTTTCGCCTTTTCTGAGAAGCGAAAGAGGTGCTTCTAAGAGTGTAAACTATAGAAAAAAAAAAAGAAAAAAAAATTATTACAATTGGATAGCATTAAAAGGTTTAATCTGAGATGGTCACATTTAGTTGGATTATAATATAGTGTATACAGTAAGGAAAGTGAATTTGTGATTATCAAAAAAAAAAAAAAAATGTTTTTATTTTGTTTTTCATCTCTATATGAGACATCATGCCGCGGAAAAAATTCTCAAAAGATGGGTGCTTACAAACATTTGCATTGATTGACCAGACAAGTCCTGGGGAACGAAAAGCAGCGAAGAACGTGGGGGTTACTTACTTATACAATAATTTTTTTTCTTTCTTTCTTTTTTTTTTTTTTTGTTGATTAACTACAATGGTTATCACTTCATACCCTAAATGATTGAAAGCATTGATTTGGCATCAGTGGAACGGTCATAATAGAGATAGAACATTTAGCTTTATGAGGGCCGCGCATTGCTATGGCGGGAAAAAAAAATAAGTTCTTTGTTTCATAAACGGCGCCAGCTACCACCAGAGTGTTTCCTGTACTGATTCGCACAGGTTTATACTGGCTACTATAGCAAGATTAAAATCTGGCCAACTAATGGTTGCAGTTTGCGCTTTATAGAATATATAAGAGAAGTCAACAAGATTGTCGTAGTACCAATGCTTTAATTTATTTAGCCTCTGTTCATACTCAGAAAAGTTCTGTTTATACACGGCAGCACCGCCCATTTGTGAGTCTCTTGTTTGACAAGACAAGTCTTGCACAGCGGATGAAAATCCCAACATGCATCAAATTATGTTTCAAACGAAAGAGGAGTTAAGCATATATACGTTATAATCTGTGCAGTATAAAACTTAGATATTCCGGTAAAACAATACAATCATAAGACATTTAGGAGCAAATTTGTCATCTTATGACTTTTGGGTGATGACATTATCAGACTTACTCCACTTTTAACCGCGAATACTCTCGTTCCGTTAATTAAAGACATGCTGCGGCTTATATGTCAAAAAAAAAAAATAAAAATAAAAAAAAATAAAGCAAAAATTAACACGTCACATGGTCATTCACATGACTATTTTTCTATGCGGAACGCTTCCCCATTTTTTTTGTCCTTGTCTTTATTGCAGCTGCAATGATGAGCATCGCAGCTTCCTGTTTTTTCTTCCTCTTATCTGCAATACTGTCTGATCTCAAAAAGAATTGACAGCTTCACACAGCCATCTGGCAAACCCCAACAATACAAAAAGGCCATTGAAGGCAAAAGAGTTATGCTAAGAGAAAGAATTCGCAGGAAGCTCAAGGGCCAACAATCCCCTGTGCGAAGCACTTCGCCTGCTTCTGCTCCTCCTTCCTTAACAACAAAAGCTGAAAGCGCTAAACATTTAAACGCTGTCACCAGTTTACTGGTTGATCCAGCAGCGGCAAATGAACCAGGAACATCACCACCGCCGCCAGGAGTGGAAGCCATACCAGCAGAAGCAACTACACCATCCAATGAGGACTCAAACTTGAATTTGAATCTGGGGTCTCCTAATACTCAGGGTACAAACGCTACTTATCGCACCGCTTTGCAACTGGAAATGGAACCTGCAAAAATAAGCGCCGACACGGGTTGTGAAGAAGAAGACAACAACAACAACAACAACAACAACAACAACAACAACAGTAACCACAAAGGCGAGCAACTTAAAAGTAGTGAGGATGAAGGACAGTCGAAAATGAATATAACGACGCCGATTTACGATGATGTTGGTCTTGACTATTCGCTGGGATCATTGGATAAAGGTTATAAAGTTTCTCCTTCCGAAAATGATGATGAAATTCAAAATAGCCACGATGAAGATACCATAAGTTTTGAATTGAAATATCACGCAGATAGCGATGGAACATTCAATCACGGCAATAGTAATTTAGTGGGAACAAGTGGCACAATATTCTCAGATAAGCGCCCAGTTGATGATAAAAATAATAATACTATAGGCAGCAGAAAAAGTCAATCGAGCCAAAAAGAAAGTAAAAACCTTAGCAGCCGTGCCCGGTCAGAGGATTCCGATGATATTCAGGTTGGCACTTTGTCTTCACTTAGTGACAAAAAATTGCAAATATCAGTCTACCATGACGCATCATTGGAAACGAGAGAACAGGATATTCAATCGTCGAATACAAGCGCAAATCTGCAACTGCCTTTGAACCAGGCAAGCACTAGCACTAAAAACACTGCTATTTTCCCTGACCATGAAGGACATGTTGGACAACTTTTTGATAGTGAAGAATATGACGAGATCCTTGCGAATCAAGAATATGTTGATGAGGAGGCTCTTCTAATACCCAAAAATAGCCCAAAACCAAGACAACTCTTCACTGGAACATCAGGTAATGTTTCTGACAGAAGGCTATCCCGCTCTTTGCTTTTTAAAGCTACCAAATGGAACAATGTTTTGTTCATTCTAATAGCATTTCTAGTCTCTGCGTTCTTTGGCGTCAAGTTTTTCCTAGCCAAGACACAGGCTGTTTTTGACTCAATATCAGAGTTTCAGATCAACGAGCTTGAATTAACGGAAATCAACAATAGCGGCCTCCATGTTTCGTTTGATGGTGATTTAAAATTTCACTACGAGAATATCGAGAACCGCTTTGTGCGAAATTTCTATAAGAATATAATTGGTGGTGTCGTTGGCAAAATATATGTTCAAAAAGTTGAAGAAGTAGGGGTGTTTATGAATTTGGAGAGCTACAATAATGATAAGAAACTAATAACAACTAAGCAAGAAACGTTCTATAAGATTTCTTCCTTTCTGGTACCGAAAGAGGTTGTCATTGATTTGAAACGTGCTAGTGGCAACAGCAACAGCAGTAGCAGAAATTCTAACATTAACATCAGCAATCAGGAAGTAAACATATTAGAAGAGGGGTCCTCTTCTCTTTTAAAAAAAATATTTCTGGCATACGAAGTTTCAAATTATAATCTTACAGATCTTCAATTCAAGTTACGATTGGATGCTAAAAATTGCCAGCTAAAAGCTATGGGAGGTCTATATCTGGCGCGAGAATTTAGCTTTGCTGTGGACAAAGTTATTGATTTTCCAATAGATAAATTGGGTAAGTTGGTAGGCCATCTTGAAACAAGCCCAAAAAAAAATGATAAAAGCGAAAAATTTCCAAAAGTTACAGTCTTGCAACCACAAAACCAAGCTCCAACTAAATTAAGTCATGATAGTTTAATGGATGCTAAATTCGAAGACCCGCTGCACTCTGTGATTATTGACAATGATGTGTTCCAATTAATGGTCAACGAAATTCTTGTTACAAATACATCCAACAATGAGCTTCTAGTAAATTTGGATGTCGCCTTCAAATTTAAAACCAAATTGTTCCCCATACAAGATTTAGTGCTTAACCAAATAATATGGGATATCTTTGTTAAAAATTGCGACGGGTCAAAGCTCGTTGAATTAGCCAATGTGCATCTTGGTAACATCAATATTATTCAAAGAAAAAATAAGCGATTATTAGTACAACTATTAGTTGGCCAGATTCCAAATGAAATCTTAGCTTTATGTCAAGAATCTTCGACAACTAATAATACGCGGAATATATCCGTACTTAATGAACTTTTGCGTGGGTTTTTTAGCAAGTATGACCCAAGTGATAAAATAGTTATATATGCAAAGGCAAAAAACTCAAACAACCCATTTTGGTTGAATTACATCCTCAGCTCCTTACATATACCTTTCAACTTAAATTTTATTAAGTATTATATTCAAGATTTGGCCTCAAATGGCATTGGCATTGACGTTAGCGATTATATCATTAGCCAGAACGTTTCAAAAATTGAGTTCCATTTGCCAGAACTGATACCTAGTAAAGACGTTAGCCCAATATTGTCTCACGGTGAAGTCGGACTACAATTCAAATTACCAGAATGTTTGGACAATATTTCATTCCAACCAAATAAAATAAATGGATTAGTTGACGCGAGCTACAATAACAAAACTATTGCGCGAGTGAATTTTGATGAAACGCAACAATTAGCGGTCAAATTTGATTACTTGCTCAGGGAGCTTAGTGCAGATTTAACTTTGATTGATAACTATATTCAGTTAAAAGACGCAAAAGCGATAAACAGACTTCTTTTTGATATCTTAAATAGCAAGGATAATGATAAAGTTACGCTAAATTTCAACTCATTGATTAGCATGAATTTGCTAGCTTCCAGTCTTATCAACACAAACAGCAGTGAGGGATATATGCTAAAGGACCTTCAAATACCTTTTGACTATTCATTTAAACCTAATATATCGATAAACAACTTTCTCAGTGAGTTTGTTTTGGAGATTGACAGTATCAGCTATGTCTCATCTAGCCCTCAAAATATTGCCATGGTTTTGAACTTCAGATTATACCCTCCTAGCTTCTTGTTTGATAAATTTTCTTTTTTTAGTCATAATAATTTATTTGACTTCTATTTTAGTTACAACGATACTTTGTTGGGTCATTCGCTAGTGAAAGACATATCACTCAATTTAACCGAATTTTATTCAAATTTCTCCATTTTAGTGGGATTGGACTCTTTTGGTGAATTTGATAATGAGAAATGGGCAGATAATGTCAAGGACTTGCTCAGCCGGCTAATATCGGATGAAAGTCCAGCAATTAACATTATCGGTCACAATAAAAGTTGTTCATCATCTAATAAAATTTCTGAAGCCCTTGATGGGTTGAAAGTCTCTATTCAGTTGCCAGAATATAATTGTCCTGTTAAAGGTGACAAGATGAGTTTATTGTCTTCTACAAAAGATACTGGGCCTATGCAGGAAGAAAAATTCATAGAAAATGTTGAAACTAATACGTTGGATCAGTTCAAAGACGAAAACAGTTTTTTGGCTGCAGTCATGCCTAAACCAAAACGTATATTACACAAAGTTTGGAACCATGGTATATTCGGTAATGATGGCAGTTATGAAGACACGCACGGCTTTATCTTATCAGTCACCATGCATATAATGACCTCAGAAATCGAATTCGAGGTATATAATCCAATTCGAAACTCTTATATAGACATCAACATTCATTCTGGTAAAGCGGTTTACATTTCTAAACAAGATGATGATACTGAGCAAGAAATAGATTTGGCTCATGTTAAAAAAAATACTGTTTTAAGAATTCCTCCAGGAATTTACAAATCACCAAGATTGCCGGTAATTTATGATCCTGGTGTCGGCAGCGAAATATTAAGAAAAGCCCTCAACCGGGATTTGGCAATACAAAACAAGGCCAGCTTCAACTTGAGAATTGGTGAGTTTGTTACTGATTTAGACTATCGTGGAAGCGGAATGACGGCGGTTATTCGACTTTAGCTGGTTCAACATAGCGTTGCTGTTTTAATTTTGTTTATCAATAGCATGTACTGAGACATCAGTAAGGGTGCCCATACTATTTGCTCTAACTTTAATTCTATCGAAAAAAATATTTGCATGTATACTTTTTTATTCTTCTTTTCTTTATATCATTACACGGTTTGCTTATTTGGGTTGTTTTAAATGATTTGAGTCTTTAGTAGTTGATATTTTTTAAGAACATTGCTGAACAAAAACTCAGGGTGTGCTTACATTTTGCAGTCGGCACGTTTCTTGGTAAAAAGCTAGCCATAAGTTTATATAAAAAAAAAAAAAAAGTGAAAATGCAATATTAAACAGAATGGAAACAACAATATAAACCTCTATCCAAAAAATGAAACCAAGAAGAACGTGTACAAAACTTGATAATCAGCTTTTCTCACTAGCCTTATACTTGATAAATCTTTCTAATTCTTTCAAAGCATCAAAAGCTAAACTCTTTAATTCAGGCTCCTGGTTCTTGTCAATTTTTTTAAACACAACCGTCTTCAACACCTCCTTTATTTGCTTCAAAACTCCTAAGTATCCTTTTTGCACAAATACTGGTTCATCGTATTCATATGCTGCGTCACCATAAATATCAAATACCAAACTCAATAATTCAATAACGAGTCCAGTGTCAAGGAAACTCAACATTGACTGGCTGTTACTAATAGCTTGAGAGTCCGGATTAAGCACATTGGTCAAAAAGAAATCGCCCACAGCAGAGTTAATTTGTATGCACAAATCAGGGGTCTTATTGGCATTACCTTGCTCGGTGAGAGGTGCTGGCAATTGTGCAAACACAGCAAGAAATTGGAATGCTTCCATATAAAAATCATTGACAATATCCAAAATTTCTTTGTTTTCTGCATTGTTTTTCTGTTTCTTTTGTTGAAGGATATCACTGTGAGCTTTGGCAATGTAAGAAAAGGTGCTAATGACTGCTTCAAGAAGACTAGCAATAGGGTATGTGTAAATGTCAATAGCAGCAACAGTAGCATTGAGTAAATTGACCACCTTGGTGCGTAAATGAATATCATAGATCACTGCTTGCTTGTCACTGGTATTAATTTCTCTAAATAATGGACTCACCAGCGTGTTGTTATTGGTATTGTTATTACTGCTAAAGAAGCTCCATATATTGTGAACTTGAGACCTCCATACTTCTGGATGGTCATCAACTTGCAAAGAGCCAAACAAGACCGCAAGATTGTTCAAACAATCCAATGCTCTCAATTCAAATTTGAGGTCGTATTTCATAAGACAGTCAAACAAGAACTTATAAAATTCGGCGTCGGCAAAAGCACCCACTAGGGCATTATTGTTGAAATATTCGAGTAGCTTGTCATTGGCGGCTTTGGCTTGTTTATTCTCAGCAAAAGAGCTTTTAGGGACACGAATATCAGATACACCATGCTGTTTGTCTTGAACTCTTTGTACTAACTCTGGATTTGTGCCAGCAAACTCAATAATGGTAGTAATCAAGTCCATAGCAATTTCCGCGGCGTGTATATCATCGGTGGCATCAATTTTTTGCTGATATTTCTGCGCGAATTTGGAGGAGTCTGGCAATACTGTTGCTGCTGATGGCGATAACGCAGCCGAGGGTAAATAATCGTTAAGGTTGAGTTGACTTTGTGCATACGCTTGATCAAGTGAAAGTTTCTCCTTCAAAAATAATGACAAGTTTCCGTAAATTTCAGCAAAAAGAGCTTCTCTAGCCTCACTCAAAATTCCTGCTTCTTCTGTATCATCATCAACTATCTCATCATCATTGTTATTAGTAGTAGGAGGCACAGGAGATGATGAAAGGCCAATAATTTCCACTATTTGAAACTTTATTCCCTCAATGTATACTTTGGTGGCATTGTTTATTTGAGAGTTCATCAAGTCGGCAAATCTTATCAAATGGAATAATTTAAAGCCAAAATCAAAAACAAGTCTCTGCACGAACCCACTGGATTCTGAGCTAAAATAGTAAAAGAGACCAAGGATAGAATTTAATAATCTCAAAGAAATCTTTAATGTTGGTTTATCATTAGATAGTTGAGAGTCATCAACATTAATAGTCCAGATGAGCAAATTGGCAAGAAACTCAATAACCAAATTCATCTTATCGTTGCTAGCCTCTTTATCCAAAAATTCGTCCAAAATATTGTCTGATCCATTAATCAATGAGATAATTAAGCCAAAAAGGTTTTCTGTCAATTCAAATAACAAGTCAGTCTCATTTTTGGAAAACTGCAGCGAGTTTACGGAATATTGGTTGAACGAGTTCTTCAAATTTTCTAAATTTAAAGCAATAAACGTCCAGATTTTTCTCTTTTTCCATAAATGAGTGCATATTGGGTAACCGTCTTCAAAGGCAATAACTTTTATCAACTCCAATGATTGATTCAAAACTTCTAAACTAGAAGTATTCAAAAAGCATTTCTTAGCAGCTTGTTCATGCTGTTGCTGTTGCGTTTCATTTCCATTTCCATCGCTGATGGAAGCATTAGCGGGATTATTATTGAAAATTATTCCAAAAAGGTTTTGTTTTATGAATTCTTCGCGCAAACTGGAGTCATTGCACATCACGGTGATAGATCTTAAAACTATAGTTTTTTGGCTAACTGGTACAGTCTCGGAAGTCAACTGACTTAGTAAGTTTGCTGCCTTTGCAGTAACGCCTTCATTCGCAGAGCCATTGCCAATTTCTTGGGATCCAGCTGCTGTTGCTGCCAAGTTGGAGAATTTATTGGATCTAGTGGCTATCGCAAGGTTAGCGGCAGCTGGGAACGGATTGGCTCTGGCACTTGCCAATCTGGATTTTTTCTGACTTTTACCCATTTTTCCAATATCTTTTGGTACTATAATTATTCGCCAGTAAAATTTTTGGTTTTAAGGTGACAATGCTAATTCATAATAATACAGTGACTATATTTTGACATTTTTAGTGATCTTTCATTAGTATCAAAGAAAAAAAAAAAATTTTTTTCTGTAGTACCCGGGCTCGAAACGCAGGCGATGATCCACATAATTGGTATTACTCCTGGTGAAATTTATAAACTTCAATATATTGAGGCTTGAAAATGTTGACAAACTATTTTTTTTTAAGATCTGTGTTTGCTTTTGTAGCTTATATTTTTGGAGAACCAATGTTGATATTAATCTAAGCTTTGCCCAAGATTTTAGAGTTATTTCTCCAATCATTCTTGATTAATAGAAATCATGCCGTATTCGAATATTTTGATAGCTGCAAAACCTGTTTTGAGTCCTATAGCGTAATATATTTTTCCTCTTACCATACTTTTTGCTGATGTCTTCTGCTAAATTGCCTATAGACATATATATATAATGTAATTTAGATATAAAGCAGTCCGTATGCTCAGATTTTTCTGTTAACGCTCACAAGAGCTGACAGACAACTGAGGGACAGGATACTACCGCCACCCGCTTGAGTTTGCGTTAAACCTCGATAGTGGGCAGCATGCATGACACACAAAGAACCCGCAATACGAGCAATCGTCACAAAATTTCGTAATTGAGCTTTTGGTCTGCTACTTAATGCGCGGCGGCGCGTAGAACTTGTTAGGACGCGTGCTGAGAGAAAGCTTACTTGGCGTAGTTTCTGTGTATCGCAGACGTTTGTGTTGCTTTCGTCAAGCTAAACAGCTTGAATTGGAATAAGAGTTGAAGACACAAGCCACAACCTAAAATGGTGAAACTATAAGTGCAAAAGCAACGCGGCACCGCTTTATTGAGGGACTTACTTTTGGGATAGAGAACGCTAAAATCTAACAAAAATAGTGTCCTATATAACGTGGCTAAAAACAAAAAAAGAAGCAAACAAGTAACAAATGCTTCTGAAATCAAAAACTCAAAACTCTAAAAACATTATACTAAAACCAATCACAAATTTACACTCGCTGCATTAATTGTCTTCGCCCTCATCAACGACCTTTACTTCCTCAAGTTCATTCTTTTTCAATCTGCTTCTCAAATTATCTACATCAAATGGATCGACTTCCGTAGACGTGAACTTTCTAGCAAATACTTTTTCTTCAAAAAGCACGTCCAATTCAGCAAATGTACGACCTTTGGTTTCTGGTAGTCTGAACCAAGACCACAAGATGCCAAGGAAACAAGACCCAGCCCAAAAAAAACCCGTCTTGCTTCCCCAATTCCAATCTTGGGGATTCAACATGTATGGCGTAACAATGGCATTGAAAATACCGCCAATATTATACACATTTCTTGCAATTATGACGGTCTTAATTCTCAATCTTGAAGATGCCATTTCACTCACTATAGCATAACATACTGGACCAACTGTCAAGTCATAAATGAAAACAAAAACCATTAACAAAGAACCTACTGCCCATTTTGGTCCCACAAGATTCTTTGGTGCTAATCCTAAACAGCCAACCACAAACATCAACACGCACATTGCGCACATACCACCGAAATAAATATGGAACCTGCCAACGTAACTAATGGCAAACCAACTGAGAATACATCCAATGACCCCAAGTGCGTATTGGATAATAGTAAAATTGAAGGCAAAATCAGTAGTGAGGCCTGCTTGTTCATAAAAGTAAGTTGAATAAACCATCAATGCGTTACCGCACTCATTTTGAAATAACCATGTAAGCACCGTAATTTCGGTTCTTCTTAAATCAACTCCTTTGAAACAGTCCCAGTAAGAGGTTCCTGAATGTCTTTCTTTCTCCATATCATTTGTAAGTTTAATCCATTTGACTATTTGCTCGGCGGAGTGCTCCACACTAGGACCATCTGTTTGCTGAGTTAATAATCTTTTGAGGGAATGTTTAGCTTCTTTGAGCTTACCAACCCTAACGAGCCACCATGGTGATTCCGGTGCTAAAATAATCCCAATAAGGATAGGAACTGGCCATATCCACTGAACAGCATATGGGACCTTATAAGCCCAAATTGTTGGATCATTACTTTTAGCTCTTAAAACACCAGAGGCAATCAATTGGCCAACACACCAGCAGATATTAATGTAAGTAGTCAAGTAAAACCGCAAGGCTAAAGGACAAACATCGGCAGCATAGTTGACCGCCATTGTTTGAAAACAACCAAAGCAAGTACCTAAAAGAATCTCACCCACTGCTAACACTGCTAAGCTTGGGGCAAAAAATACAATAAAAATAAAGCATGCAACAAACACCAAAGCAGTAGCTAATGTACGGCGATACCCAAAACGATCAGCAAAGTAACCAGCAATCTGTAATCCAATAATTTCACCACAATTCACACACATTGTAAGACCAGTTTGCCATCTTGATGGTATCTCATATGTTCCTTTCTTGTATTCACCAAATGTTTGCTTGAATGCCGGTAAAGCGTACAAACTTGAAAGTAACGCAAGATCAAACCCCTCCATAACCAACGAGCTTGACACTACCACCGACCACATAATAGCCTTCGGGTAGGTTCTCAATCCTTGCAATAAGCTCATTTGCTTTTCAGCATCATTGACATCCTTAGCATCGTCAGAGACTTTTCCAAGAAAGTTAGCGAGAAAGTCATCGTCATTTTTCACAGATGGTTCTGCTGTAGTGCGGTTCAACAGTTCCTTGGAATTGTGCTCGACATAGTCCACCTGTTGTTTTTTCTCAATGTCATCCATGTTTGATCACTAGCTTAAATTGTTTGGTATGATATTTCCAGCCAAAAAGAAAAAAAATCAAAAAAAATAGAGAGTATACAAGCAGTAAAAACAAACAGAGTGGAGTGTAAGAAAATTTTTTGCAAAATTGGTACTGCAGAAAGAAAAACAAAGTTGCACTGCCCGACAATAAACAAAAATAGGCGGCGACATACGATTATATACTGCTTGACTTAGCTTATCCTGCACTCCCCACAAAAAAGGTCAATTACCCCAGAGAGACTATGCAATGCTATGTGTGTATACGTATTGTAGTATGCATGATATACGTCGAGGAGTAATGCCTTATTTTAACGGGTAATATTTGCTATGCGCCTTGCGCATCATATTTTGCTGATTTCTAATTTTTTTGATTTTTCCAAACTCTTTTGTTTCTGCGCATTTCTATGTATGAAGCGGTCCTATTATGCGTGGAGCTGTTTTATTATGCGCACATCTCAGTTAGGCGATCTTGGGCAAAAAACTTCAAATCCTCCGACGGCAAACATGAAAAAAAAAATAGGGCATTAAAAAGAGGAGTACGTCATTTCACTTGAAGCACTTGTTAGTTTCTCCTTTGCTTTAACTGTGCGATTACCGGTCAATATTCCAATTTAATAACATTTTAATATGCCTAGAATAAGAGCTTTTGACGTTGCTACTTTTTTACTTGTACTTTCTGCTGGTTTTTACACTGGTATGTATTTATTGAATGAATTTCAATTCTTATTGAACCAAGAATTAAAACTCGAAGTATTTTTCATTTGTTTCAAACTCAAAATGGATGCCTTCAACACTTAATTACTGAATATTCCAAATTGCTGACATTTTTCTTTATAGGTAACAAGTTTTTCAGTCCAATTATAATGTATGTATAAGCACTCTGTAAAAGTTATGGTCTAAGTTTATATACTTAGCAGAAAGACATTGATTGTTTTCCCTCTTTTCACTTATTATAACTTTGTTACTAACTGACTCCAATAACAGTGATCAACTTAAAAAAGATGGAAATTTGCGCCAAGACATTCCTGTCCCTGAGTATGACGAAGAAGGTAACAGACTAGATATAAAAAGACAGCTTGAAGCAGCCATGGTTCAGCAGCAGCAGCAGCAGCAGCAGCAGCAATCACAACAACCAGATCATAATTAAATGAGGAGAAATAAAAAAAGAGAATTAGCAAATTATATGCAATGGCTAACTTCAAGACAACAATATAACATTATTTTGCTTTAGCGTTTTTCAATCAGTCATTTTATCACTGCGCATTTACTTTTTTAGCACATCAAGAGAGTAACACCTCAAAAGCATAAAGTTTGTATTCACTTAGGATCTTTGTGAGATAGCGGCAATAGAACACAGTAAAACCTGATGGAATTGTGCCCTGTTACATGCATTCTCAAGCTTGACGAAATGGCAAATATGGGATCCTTAATATACACATGATCTGGTTTAGAGCTGAAATATACTTAAGACAAAGGCTATTAATAGGATATAAAATTTAACTAATTTATAAGGCAATTAAAAAGATCATTAAACGTAAAAGCAGGAATAGTATAAAAGAAAAGTAAATATAGAACATCACATAATGTTGACTAATAATAATGACTAACTGAAAAAGTTTGCAAGGATTAAGAAAAAAAAATTCAAACATCACAGAACATACTGAAAAAGAAGAAATAAAATAGCGGAAAAAAAAGTTGAAGAACTGAAAAAAGCGTTTTTGAGGGGTATTGTAAGCAGCAGTTGATGGAAATTAATGAAAAAGGGTCTTTCAGATAGTAAACTTTGAATAAAATTAACTGTAAATGAATACAACAAAAAATGTTAAACTCGCAAGCAACGAGAAAATGTCTTGAGCGAAAGAGACATATTAAACTTGGACAAGAACTATATAGCAGGGCTTTAGCATGAGTTTCGAGAGTTGAAAAAAAAAAAAAAAATAAAAAAAACACAGACATAAGAAAAATAGAAACAACGGCTCTGTTAAAAGACATTCAATAAAAGAAATGAGTCTCGAGTAAACCAGTTGTCATAAAAATAAGAAGCTCAAAACATTAATCTTTCTTGATGATATTTACTTCATGCTTCGGCTTTGGAGTCAAACCCCCAAGCTGTGCTCCCAAAGGCTTCTTTTTAATAGGAGTGGACCCATAAAGATTTTCCGGCTGAAGTTTAGGCACAGACTTAAAAATGCTTTTTGAAGATTTGTTGGATGAATGATATAATGTTTCTTTGCTAGTTTTTCCGAAGTTGGTCTCACGAGAAGTGTATACTTTCACTTTACTAGGGCTTCCGCCATCAAAATTCTCCAGTATTGTAGTTGAGTTAAAAGGCCCTATATTGATGGAATCAGAAGCAGAAGGTATTTTTTTAGTGGCTGTCGAAGGAACAGTTTTCGACAAGTTAATATCGTAATCAAAGTTGAAAATATTGTAATCAGCCTTTTGGCTAGTCAAGCTTGGAGTTGAATTGCTAAATATGGAGGATGTGGATAGTGCTTTTCTATGGGATCTGGAGTGTGGGGAACTCATCTCACTTTTATTTTTCATCAAATCACCATATTTAAGCTTACTATTGAGACTATGTCTCTTGTGCTTTCCATTAATTGTACGGCCGTAATCCTTAACATTTTCATTATCAAAGTTGTACTGCTTAATTGCTTTAGTCTCACTTTGGAAAAACAATTCAACCGAATTAAGCTCATTGATAATTGCTTGAGTCAGGCTTTTCATTAAAGAAATTATATCAACATCAAGCACGTCTTCAAAAGGGTTTCCATCAACGAGACTATGAAGATTTTGCTCCGAAGAAGACACTAATTCCTCAAATTCGTTACTTTTTAAGTACGCGCTTAGTTTATGAGCAAACTCGGCATCAGCAGAAGACACAACAAGGTCATTCAAATCAATATTGATGAAATCTTCAATTTCGTTATTGATGCTACTAATCCCGCTGCTACTGCCGTTGCTCACTTCAGAAGTTGAAAATTCGCTCTTACTCAGAACCGGCAGCTGGCCAGCAACATGATGCAAATATTCATGACGGCTACTCATTTCGTTGATCAACGTCAAGTCAGAGTTGGCTCTAATAATTCTTTCATTAATGAATATGTCTTTAGCTTGGAAATCGTTATCAAGTTGAGTGTATTCTTTTCTAAAGCCGGTTTCTTTTTTGGTACAATTATTATCGGATGCAGGTTCAGGTAAGTTGTTGTCGCTACTGTACTGTAGCACAGTGATGTACTCATCTTTTAAGTGAAGTTGAGCTCTTAACGAAAAGATTTCTTCATGTTTGACTTCGAGTTCATTTTTAATGGTTAAGTTTTCCTCAAGAATATTTTTCAACATTTTTTTAAATTTAAAATTTTTTTCCTTAAGCTCATTCACTAAATTAAAGTTCTTTTCCTCCAAAGCTACAACTTGTATAAGCTTAACGAGAAACTTTCTCTGTTCATTGTATTTTGGAATTAAGCTTCTCAAAACAGCAAGAATACTAGAAAATTTACTCTCAAAACCAGTAATAAACGTTTGAAGCTTCTGCAATATCTCGCTTTGATCATTAACTTTTGTTTGCAAACTTCTAATTGCCAAATCCTTCACTTTTAATGAAAGCTTGGTTTCAGAAAATCTAAGAATATAGTTTTTGTTGACTTCTGAAGCGCTAGCAAGTAATTTTGTGAGTCTCTCTCTTTCACGTATAAGCTCTTCGTTAGGTTGTTGTTCTTTTTGCTCAGTCTCTGATAGTTTGGCTTTGCCTTCTAGCTGTTTTTGTAAAGTATCATTTGTTATACTTAATTCCGTAATTTGCTCATTCAATTTTGCTAGTTCTTGTCTCTTTGAAGTAATGTTGACCTTGAGCTCATTAGATAGTTTTCTATTGTCTTGCCGTAACTCATAATTCAACTCGCTCAAGAGAATTGCTTCATCTTGGTACTTGTCACTCTTATCTTTCATGTTTTTGTTCATGCTACTGAAATAATCAAGCTCGTTATTGAGTCTCAAAACTTCATCGTTGAGCGCTGATAGCTGGTCAACGGTATCTGCTCTTTCCTTTCTTATTCGTTGGTTGTCCCCAGAAAGCCTGTCTACTTTGAACTCTAGTTTAGATATTTCCTCCTTGTTGGTATCATTAGTGGATTGAAGTTGTGATAGTTGGTTAATCAATTGCAATAAGTCATTTAGTTTGCCTTCAAGCTCTTTTTGCAAATTCTCATTTGAATCTTTCAAACTTTGTATCATTTGATCTTTAGTGTTGAGCTCATCTTCTCTTATTTTTATGAAGTTTTGGTATGCCAACTTGCTATCTTTATGATCAATTTGTTTTCTCAAAATATGAACTTTCCCATATAAAGAGTTCAATGTTTTGAGATGATGGTTATTAGTCTCCCTGGCGTTTTGTATATCCCTTTTCAAAATTCTATTCTCAATCACCACAGCTTCCAACTTGCCTGCATGTTTTCTACTAGTGGCACTTAATTCAAAGTTTTCAACTTTAAGCAGATTGGATTTATTTTTGTAATATGCTGCTTCGCTATTGAGAACTTTTTTCTCTTCCTCTATTGTTTGATGTTTATTCTTTAAAAAGTTATTTTCCTCCAGTAACTGATAAATGATTTTCATTAACTGATCATTTTCATCTTTTAACTTTTCTATTTTCTTTGAATAGAGCGGCTTCGTACTGGTCAGTTTCGCCACCTTTTTGTCATTAGGTTTTTGTATTGTTAGTTTCTCATTGTTCTTGGTACCCTCATCATTCTTATTAATAGTTCTTAGCAAGTTTAACCCAGGTCCGCTGCACAAAACTTTATTTTTACCAGAGTTCTCAGTCAAGTATTTTGCAACTAACAACAAATTTATGGAGCATTCTAAAACTATTATTGGACCTTTAAAGGATTTTAAAACAAACTTTAGTATTATAAGCCTCGCAAATATTAGTATTAGTATTATTTTGCCTGAGTACTCCGCATTGGAGATTATTCGCAGAGCGCCACTAACAAGATTTGATGTTGGCGTTCGCTTCTTCATATTATATATGCAATGCTGTATCCATATAGGCACAGGCAAACTAGCGTGAATTGACAAAAATTTGAGATGAAATACTGTGAATATGCAAATAACAAAGCTATAGCACCTAACGCTCTTCTATGTTTGATGATGAGTAGCGCATCGCCTAGGACAAATTGGATCCTGTTTTTACTGTTTATTGTTATTTATTTTTTTTTTTTTTCCTTTTATTTTTCCTGGCGCATGTGCGTGTTTTGATTTTTCCTAAAACAGCACAAACGAAAATAAGTTAGTCAATATTTATGGTGCACGGGTGTATGGTATAACGAGCCCCATGACATTAAATGCCTTGATGCACATAGATATTCTTACGTTGAGACCTAATTAGCAGTTTTTAATGACCTAAGCGATTCATGTATTGTGTAAAGCAGAAAAAGAGTACAAAGAAAAAAAAGAAATGTAAAACATATCATTATCTAAACAATTGTAGTCAATTTGGCAGATAATTCAATTTGCGTTTTAATGGAGCTGACCAAGTATTCAATCATCAAAGTGTCTTGAATGTGGCTGTTAAAGTTTTTGTGAAATCCGTCGTAATTAGAATTGAATAATAATAAGTTGGAAATCAAAAATTTGCCAATTTTATCAACAGTACCATCAACTGCGATTTCGTTAGACAAAATCTTTTCCACGTAGGAGATGTTAGCATCCAACAACTGGTTAACCTTTTGCAAACTACTTTCAATCGCTATCAAATCATTGTAAGACTTGTTCAATGGAACCAAGTTATTGCCTTCTGGGCTTTCAGTAGCTTTGATAGAATGTGACAATGCTAAAGATTCAGCATTGCTGTAAGTAATGTCAAAAGGTATTGGGGTAAATAGATTGTTCAAGTTTGCTTCAGTATTTGGAGCAGCAACACCAATAGGTGTTGCCACATAAGTATTGACTATTGGAATTATGGCGTTGTTATTGCTGTCTCTGGATTGTAAAGTTAAGTGAATGGCAGAGTGTGGGTAAGTACCTTCAGTAGAGCTGAAGAATTCGTGAACCAAGGAAGTAACGGTGTCCAAGTTATTGGACGTTTGAAACCAACCAATGATTTGAATCTTTGAGTTAAATTTTCTGTGCAATTGAGCTAACTGTTTGTGGTTGTATTCATCTATTGTGACCTCGTCGTCTTTTTCTTCATGAGGGATAATGTAACTGTCTTGAACTTCTAAGATGGATCCATCTTCTGATCTAGAACCCAACAAAGCACCAATGGTTCTGGTTTCATTGTTTGATCTAAGAGATGATTCCAAGATGGACAATAAGGCAGGTGATTGGATTTTGACATGCAATGGGTTGACGGCGAAAGCGGAAACATTGGCATTGGTACCTGGACCCAGTATGTTTGGTCTCACTAAACTCAATATTTCTTCAGACATTTTGGTGAAAAAGTATATTCGATCTCTTTCTTGAGTGTTTTTGGGGAAATACGCCTCTTTGAATGTTCTGTTGAATTCGCTCAATACGAAGTACTATAAAGGACTTCCGATATTCTGCTTTTCCAATTTAGCCATTTGGCATTCAAAAAATTTTTCATGATGCAGAAACTAAGTTTTTGCCTATTATGAAGGTTACCGGGTAACCTGTATGAGCTCCGATGTACTCCAAACCTCATTAATGCGTGCCTTGTCATAAGAACAATATACAGAAATACAGCAACTTCAGTAAGAAATAAGTCTAATTTTATTAAAAAAAAAAAAAAAAAAAAAGAATTAAAATGGTTTTATCGCATAGTGCTGTATTAAAAAAAACGCCAAGGTAGTGCAGCAAGAAACAAGATATGAAAGACCAAGGTGTAACCCAAAAGTATTAAAAGTAAGAGTATGAAAAAAAAACATATAAAGAGCGATTGTACGGAACAAAACAAAAATAATCACAAAAATAATAAGAAACTTTATTTAAGTGATTCATTAGTCACCTCAATACCATCTTTGGTAACGTTCTCATCTGTTTTTTTAGAATTTGCTTCAGTATGAGTACTGGTACTATAACCCGTCTCACCATGAGTTTTGTTCTGGTATTTTCGCACAATTTCTGGCACACCTTCGATTTTACTATTATAGAGGTAAATACCATTTTCAAGTGCTTCATTTCTTTCATCTCTTTTGTACAAAAAGTAAACCAAAATCAAACATAAGTTAAACCCCATACTGAAGGCTGCACAAGAAGCAAAACCTTTTAAGAATCTAGGAGCTTCCACAGTAGGCCAGACCAACTTACTTATCCAAGCTGATGATTGGAGGCCCATGATATACTGTACCATCCACCCAATAGCTCTGACATTGTTATCCTTTCTAAACAAGTCACTGATCAATGGGTTGAAAACCGATGACTGGGACCATGACCAATATGCAGACATGAACGCGAACCATTTTGCTGGTTCAGATACATCCCAAATAGCAAGTATTACATTGCCAATGAAGTTCATAATGTAAGAAAATATAATAAATCCAAATCTTTTCTTAGTCAAATCCGCGCCAAAGCATATAATAATGATATAAAAGATACCAACTGCAGGAGGAGCAGCAGTCAAGTTATTAATCTTTGGAATCGAATATCTATCAAGTGACTTTAACCACAATGCAAATGATCCAGAAGCTGTGTTATTAGTGTTGAAACCTTGCATTTGAATTATACTAAGCAAGTAGACATGCCATGTGCTAAAGGTCTTCTTCCAAACCTGCTTATCGAAAAATGATTTTGGCTTATAAGAAGTATCAGTGCCATTATCATGCATTCTTTTTCTAGCTAAAAGAATTTCTTCATCAGTAAGCCAAATAGAATAGCATGAAAAAGGAGTACCTGGAAGGACTATAAGCCCAATTAGTGCAACAACGACGGAAATGATACCGTCAATAAGAAACATCCATCTCCAGCCGGCGATACCATGAACACCGTTCAAGTTCTTAAATGTAGCGCTTTGCAATAGACCAGAAGTTAAAACACCTAAAAACTGACCCATGTAAAAAATGGCACCACGTCTGGAAATTTCAGCGGATTTGTACCAATTCGCCAAAGTGTAATGAACAATAGGAAAATACGCAGCTTCAAAAGAGCCAACGAAAAATCTCAAAGCTTTTAAACCTGCAACTGTCTTGACATCATATAACCCAACTGTAAATAGAGCCCATCCTAATTCACATACAAACAAAAAGTAATTTATTGGAACTCTTGGAAGTAAGAACATCATTGGAAGCTCAAATATAATGTTACCGACATTGAAGAGAACTTGAGTGTCGATCAAGTCATTGCCCTTCATGCCCAAGTCTTCTTTCATGTTAGAAACGTACGCATTGTTTAAATTAGAGCTATCGATGTATTTGATCCAGTAACCCAAAAATGAATAGAATGCAATCAAAAAATCAAGTTTCCAAATAAGTTTCTTCTCGGCGGCTGATGTACCTGGTTCAAACCAATGGTACCATTTATGGGCTTTAGATTTCTCGCTTGATTCTCTATATTCGAACTCGTCAAAAAATTTCCACCATGGTCGATTGGCTTCATCGCGGAATTCTTTAATTTTAGCATATTTGCCATTATCAAGTCTTATTGCCGGAAGTGATCCGTTGGTTTTGATAGTTGAGCTGCTTTTCACAGAAGATGAGTCCTCTTCTAAATCAGATACGGTCACAACGTTACTGTAGACATTTGTATCGTGTAAGTCCCTCTTTTGAGGAATCCACCAAGGTAGTTTTGTCATTGAGTTTGTGGTGTTTTTCAAAGTTTCGCAAAGCCAAAAAGAAAAAAGAGACGAGAGGTGAGTTTTTGTGTTTAACCAACTTGCACTGTTCACTGATCCTTCATGATTTTATATCAGATTACTCGAGACAAGCCTTTGAGAAAACTGGTCCCAGATAATATCGTTGAAGCGATGCCACACTTTGACACCTTACTGCAAGATTATGCGTAGTTCCACAAAATTTAGCACCTAACACGCTGCGGCTCAATGCAGCAGTATGCGCATTATGACACTTCACGTGGGCGTGTCTTCTGGATTATGATTCCCTATTTGTCAACCCTGAGCGATATTGGCCCCAAGGTTGAATACAGCCAGTTAATTTGCCAATGCCTAAACTCTTGATTGGGACATTGATGCTGCTCTAAGCTACTGCGAAAAATAAAGACTTAAATTTAGTAGATGTATGAGGTATGGTATATATTTCACAGCTAAAAATAAACAAATTTAAAAAAAAACAATAAAATAGCGGTGTACTGAAAAATTTACCTTAAAAGGTCATCTTCTGGCACCAAAATATAATACTGTTAGCTTCCAATAAATTTGGGAATCGGCTGCTTTAGCACAAGTTCAACCCCAGGATCTCCAACTCGCTTTGGGATTGCAAAACAGAGTTTGAAACTTATTTCTAGTGTCAGTTTCTGAAAACTTTTTGTTTATATATATTCAAACCAGCGTATTGGTATTGGTGGGGGCAGCAAAAAGAAAAGGTTTTTATAAGATTTTTTAAAAAATTAAATGGGAAGTCATGAATTATAAAATACTGCTAAGCAATATGTTGTTCATAACCATCATTTATCAAACTCTCTCAGTTTAATTTGTAGCATGAAATCAGGGACGCTAGTTTCTGAAAGGCATTTTAGGAAGCCTAAATCGCTTCCTCACTTCAAGAGAACTCATGCAAGAAAATGCATGTCAACACAAGGACTTCACAATCTTGCATGGGGCTAATTGATGTGCAGGACTGCCAAATAGCAGTCACAATGTACTGGCCAAAACATAAAATTGCATATACATAATTTTGGTAAACTTCCAATAGCTGCTGTTTTCGCTTTGTCTTTTCTATGGGCCCAGGATATGAATGATCCTGAAACTTGTGATAGTGTGAAACTGGTAAGTAAGCAAGGGCCAGAGACAAAATACTGAAATACACGTAGAGTCAAAATGAATAATAAGCACCACAACTACAAAGAAATTTTTTTTTTTTTTCGTTGTCTCTTTGTACCTACCTGCCAAGCCAATTAACTTGAACTAGTAAACCATTTTACGTCCTTTTTTGCAGTCATGTTTGCCAAAAGGGGTTTTTGAGATTAACGGATAAAAGATCTGCTAACTGTGAAAAAACTTATAACTTCTTTTATTGATTCCAGATTTGGTTACAGACATCGCATCTTGCAATGTTATCCTAAAATAGAAATTGATAGATTTAGAGCAATTATTGTAATCGTGAATCCGCCAAGACAATTGAAAACTGTTTTATATAAGCAACTTTTCCGGGCTCATTTCATTTTACACACTTTTTGAAGTTAGAAAAGAAAAAAAAAATTTTTTGTCCTTTTTTTTTCAAAGTAGTAAACCTCATGTTGAGACAAAGCCACACCTGCACTAGCTGTGCGAATTTATTATCTGTGATTTACTGCGGACCTAAAGAGCCGTTTTGGTCAACTAAATCTTGTAATCTTTAGGGCCTGCAAGATAAGCGCCGCTCGCCTCAGTTCACGTGTTGGTGCGCAGACCATAGTATGGACACCGCAAGTGTTAATGTTCGTACGTGTAACGATACTTGCTATTGATTGTTGATATTCTATCTCACAGATCTGTTTGACAAAGTGTGTGGATGTAAAAACATTATTGCAAAAATGTTGTCGAATGGACAAGAAAGCGGAATACGAGATTATTGCCATTTGTGTTTTCTTATGACAACAACCGCCAAGGCATTTGGAAATCTGTGGAAAGCTGGAAAAATAGCAAGTTTCATTTCGTAGTAGTAAAACTGAATCGCATATAATTACATAATATTGAGTTATCGACAGCTCTATAAAAATTTATCTATAAATTAAATAGTATCAAAAGAAGAAAAAAAGACACGAACAGTGTACAAGCAAAGAAAATTGCCAAAAAAAATTTGCTAAAAAAAGTAATAAATAAAGGCGTAGAGCATCAAGTACTGAGCAGCAAAGATAAAGATAATAATTTTCATAAGATCAAACGCAAATCAATCAAGATTTACTGTATTTTTTCATTAACTTTAAGGTTTCCATCTTTAGTGATTTCGCCTTCATTTCTTTCAGATTCGTTATTATAGCTTATAGTCCCTGAATTTTTATCTTCATACTTTCTGACAATTTCTGGAATACTTTCGGTCTTGCTATTGTAGAGATATATACCATTTTCTAAGGCTTGTTTTCTTTCTTCTCTCTTGTACAAAAAGTACAAAGGCACCAACAATATATTAGAACCCATACTAAATGCAGCACAAGTAGAGAAACCCTTGAGAAATCTTGGTGACTCTACGGTTGGCCAAACAAGTTTACTGACCCATGCATTAGACTGAAGTCCCATAAGATATTGAAAAATCCACGCAATTGATCTGACATTGTTGTCTTTTCTGTAGAAATCATTCACCATCGGATTGAAAACTGATGACTGAGACCATGACCAATACGCAGACAAAAAGCCAAACCATTTGGCAGATTCATTAACGTCCCAAACTGCCAATATAGTATTACCAATGAAATTCATCAGGAAACACAAGATGATAAACGCAAATCTTTTCCGAGTTAAATCAGCACCAAAGCAGATGAATGCAACATAAAGAATGCCAAGAGCTGGTGGGGTTGCTGTTAAATTGTTAATTTTTGGAATAGAATATCTGTTAAGAGATTTTAGCCACAAGGCAAAAGAACCAGAAGAAGCACTATTTGTGTTATACGCTTGAATTGAAATAGCGCTCAAAAGATAAATACGCCATGAACCAAAGACTTCCTTCCAAACTTTTTTATCAAAGAATGCTTTTGGCTTTTCAGAAGTGTCACTACCATTATCATACATTCTTATTCTGGCTAGAAGAATCTCTTCATCAGTAAGCCAAATGGAAAAACAGTTGAACGGGGTTCCTGGTATTACAATAAGTCCAATAATAGCAACAACCACAGATATGACACCGTCAATCAAGAACATCCACCTCCAACCGGCTAGGCCACGAACATTATTCAAACCAGAATAAGTTGCACTTTGTAGCAAACCGGAAGTAAGCACCCCTAGGAACTGACCCATATAGAAAATGGCACCACGTCTAGAGATTTCTGATGATTTATACCAGTTAGCAAAAATGTAATGAATACTTGGAAAATAAACTGCTTCAAAACAACCAACAATAAATCTCAACCCTTTCAAAGCTGAAACTGTTTTTGCACCATGAATACCAATAGTAAATAGAGCCCAGCCCAATTCACAACTAAACAACAAGTAATTCACCGGAACACGAGGAAGAATAAACATCAAAGGAACTTCGAAGATAATAGTACCAACATTAAAAAGCACCTGAGTATCAATCAAATCATTTCCTTTCATGCCCAAATCTTCCTTCATGTTTGACACATAGGCATTATTCAAATTAGTTTGGTCAATAAACTTGATCCAGTATCCCAAAAAGGAATAGAAAGTGATCAAAAGGTCGAGTTTCCATATAAGTTTTTTTTCAGCTGCAGAAGTGCCTGGCTCAAACCATTGGTACCATTTGCGCTGACCGGATTTTTCAGTTGATTCTCTGTATTCAAATTCGTCAAAGAACTTCCACCATGGTCTATTAGCTTCATCACGGAACTCTTTTATCTTGACGTACTTGCCGTTTTCGAGTCTCAATGCCGGCAGAGAACCCGATGTTATAACGGTAGAGTTACTTTTCACCGATTGAGAATCCTCTTCTAACTCAGATTCTGACACGATGTTGCTGTAAGAGTTTGTGTCATTGACATATCTTTTTTTGGGTATCCACCAAGGAAGACTAATCATCTTGACTTATTTATTAATGTTAACAGAAAAAAATTAGAATATAAAAACATTAAGATGAAAATTTTCGCTTTCAATCTAGATAATCTTCAAGACCTTTATATCTATAAAAAAAAATTTATGCAAATCATAACGAACGAAAGACAGTTAGTTAATCTTCATGTTGGATTAATGCCACACTTCTGCCAATATGCATCACTATGCAATCTTCCACCACGGCGCCTTGGAAAGACGTCGGAACAATATATTGGCAAAGCCATGCCTATTTCGGCCAGTGTGGTGCTGCAGTGGCTGATGGCTTTGTTGCTGATATTTCGTTGCTATCGCAATTGCGACGCCGCACATGTCTAGTAGTAATTTCTGGGTAACCCGATTATTTTTGATGAGTATTTTTGTAAAATGCCAAAATATGTGAGATTATGTCTTAGGATGTAAATTGATGTTATAATGGCGTGCATAAACAGAAATGTGCATGTAGATACATGACTCTACTGTGCACCATTTGGGAGGTA
This sequence comes from Saccharomycopsis fibuligera x Saccharomycopsis cf. fibuligera, assembly GCA_001936135.1. Taxonomy (NCBI): domain Eukaryota; kingdom Fungi; phylum Ascomycota; class Saccharomycetes; order Ascoideales; family Saccharomycopsidaceae; genus Saccharomycopsis; species Saccharomycopsis fibuligera x Saccharomycopsis cf. fibuligera. Next base: position 3,038,681 of record CP012809.1, on the reverse strand, counting down.
ACTTAGTGTCTTGTTTTCTTAGCTGCGACTAACGATTTCTTTCTATTTTTACCGTTTTGTTATTGACTTGAATCATCACTCCACAAAATTGGATAGCCCTTACTGCCTTCATCATGAAACCTCAGCTGCCCAAACTTATCCCTAGAGTACTAAGCACTCTTCAATTTGCTCGTCATGATTCCACTCCTTCGATGGAAGAAACCACAGTTTCTGACCATTCCACGTCTTTCGCTTCGCTGACATCATCGTCTGCGCCAAAAAGACCAAAGATTAATCATTCTAATTCCACATCTTCCGTTAAGCTTTTGAAAGCGCCAGAACTTTTCAAAGAATCAAAGAAAGATCCAAAGCGCATTCAAAAGCTCCCTTCGCACCAATCAGTGAAAGATTACTATGTTCCATGGTATCTACAGCAGTCAACCAAAGGTATGTCATTGATCATTTTACGAATACATCGCCACGTCCGTTATGCTAATGGCGCCAGCATAATAAAGTCATTCAAGATTTATTAAAATCTGGTATTCACGAATGCTAACATTTCTTACAGATCTAGCTAGCGCATTTCGAGAAATCCAAAGTGATGAAGATGAAAGACTTCATGAGGCAGTAATGATTGGTGAAAAATCTCCGTGGAGTTTACATTTGAGCGCCAAATCGTACGAGCAAGGTAGAAGTAGATATACCAATGTCTTTCCATGGGATAAAAATAGAGTCCAACTTCCGGTTATATCCAAAGAATATTCAGACTATATCAATGCTTCACACATAAACCTCTCCGTTCCGGAAATTTCGCGTTTTAATCGGTATTATGTTGCCACTCAAGGTCCTACCGAAAATACCGTTCCACATTTCTGGCAAATGTGTTATCACGAATCAGACCCTATGGACGAGGACAAACCCATTGTTATTGTTATGGTCACTGCTTTGAAAGAGCATAAATCAGAGAAATGTTACAAATATTGGCCTGACGGTCAGGATTATGATGAGTTTATGTTAGACAGTGCGAATCAGTATGACGAGGGCTTCAAATGCTCCTTGAGACTAACACTAGCAAATTCTCAAGATAACGGCAAATATGTTTACTCTAAATTACTTCTTACACCAGAAATAATACCAAACTTGAATGCTAGTCCGGAGATCAAGGAAGAGGTCAACCATTTCAAACCAAAGGTAGTTCACCATTTTTATTATGATAAGTGGAGTGATTTTTCTAAACCTGACGAGTATGATACAATTTTGGAGTTGTCGCGAAATGCATGGGGACTCAACGGAGATAGAAACTTAACTCAAGAAGGCAAGTATAATGAAAACCCACTCTATATTCATTGTTCTGCTGGTGTTGGGAGATCCGGCACTTTTATTACTTTAGATTACTTGTTAAACTGTTGTAGTCTTTTTGTTGATCCGGTCAAACTTACAAACGAAGTTGAAAGACCTCACAACAAAAACATATTTCAACTTGGTCTGTCTAATGCTGATGTCTCTGAAATAGATCCAATTAATGCTATTGTTCAAAATCTTAGAAAGCAGCGAATGATGCTGGTTCAAAGTCGAAGCCAATATTTATTTGTCTATGATACTGCAGAACTTGTTTATCAAGACAAAGTTATTAAGCAAGTGTCATTAGCAGACGGAGGTCTGAAAAATGGTGACAAGAGTGTACAATAATAGTAATTATTCATATGGTGGTTTCCATATATTTTTCTTTGCTCACTACTTAACTAACTAGCATATATGATTTGCTGCATGAAAAGATTAATTCATTTTTACAATTGCTTTTATAGTATATATGCATTCTGGCTGATTCGATCCAAAAATGGTTTCTCAACATATAACTGTAACCTTCTTATTCTATGCCATGTCATGTAGCGTATCTTTTCAATTTGTAGCGAAATGTGTTGCTCTGCAAAATCGTTTGTGAACATGTCTTGAAATGATGCATGCCAACAAAACGGAAATATCCAAAATAGAAAAAGCAAAAAAAAAAAAAAAAAAAAAATAGCACTGAAAACGACATTCCGGAGATGCCCTGCTCCACAAAATCCTACTCTGCCAGCAGAACCACACACAAGCAGCAGTAAACCAAATCAACCATTAATCAACTCTGGTAACCACGAAAGAAAAAAAAAAAAAACACGTCTATATGATCCGGACAGTATCTATTTGCGCTTTTGCCCAACTAACTAAATTTCTGAAATCCTCCCAAACATGAATACCACTGTCAAGCTCGAAGACATCAAGAGCGACAATAGCATCAACATAAAGGCAAAAATACGAAACAAATCAATTTCTGACTACCAGAGCTTTAATGATAACTACAATGCTCGTTTAGCTAGACTTAATGGCATATCGGATGTGCTAAATGAGCATATTGACTATATTGAGTACGTGAGGCTGGATCACGGCTCCCGCAATCCTGACAAGCGCCATCAAAGTCAAAATCATCACCAACAGTATAAACAAGTGCATGATGACTTTGCTAGTTTTACCACCACAGAAACGCGCCCAAGTCCAAGTTTTCCTGTAAAAGGAATATCAGGAGGCCAACACATATCAACAAACTCACCATCCTCACCAGTGCCCAATTCCTCACCTCCACTTTTGAGAAAATCCAGTGATACCACTAATAATTTCAAAATTCCAAACCATTTGTTGAGAGTTAACAAAGAGGTTGCACTATCAATGAATGCCCGACCTACGGAACGGTATTTTGTCTTTTGGTTTGCATTGTCATCTTATTTCCCACTTGCTGCTTCGTCTTTGGGCCCATTGGCAAACATGATTTCTATTGCTGCATTGGTTGATCGCTGGCGAGAGGATTCCCATGGTAATTATGAATCAGATCCAGTTTGGGTACTAGTCGTGAACTCATTTTCTATCGCTTTTGGTACAATATCTGATATTGCTTTAATATTGAATTTTTCAAAAAAATTAAATTATTTGATTGCGCAAACCATTTCCATTATCGGTTGGTTCATTGCCTCAGTTTTGCTAATATCAATCATTGTTGCGGAGCATGTTTACATCTTCAAAGGTCCGGACTCAAAACCATCAGAAGGCTACTACTATGCAATTTTGACCGCGTTTTTATACTTCATTAACTCTTTCTTGCTACTTTGCAATTTAAGTGGTCATTTATTAAAGAAATACTCAGATGAATTCAATCTTGATTCTGCTCAACGAGGTCTTATTTTCTATACACTTAGTTTTGCCGTTTGGTTAAGTATTGGAGCAGCAGCATTTTCGCAATTAAACTCAATAAATTATGGTACTTCGTTATATTTCTGTGTGGTCAGCGTTACAACGGTGGGTCTTGGAGATATTGTACCGAAATCAAATGGTGCGAAAGCGTTTGTGTTGATTTATGCATTAATCGGATTGCTTATTATGGGGTTGGTTATCTCAACGGTTCGCCAAATGGTTCTTGGAGGTAATGAGCCGATAGTATTTTGGAGTCAAGTGGAACGGAGACGAGAAAAACTTTATGAAAAGTATATCGGACTTCTTGAGGAGAATATTGAAATACAGAAGAGCCTTGATGACAATGAAGAGGAAAAGGCCGAGAATAGACCGGAAAACGAAGCAGAAGATAATGATGATACTGAAGTTGGAGCCAATGATAACCACAACCTATCTTTAGAAAATAATGGATCACAATTTAGTGCTGAAAAAAGTCAGAATGTTACTGGCTCTAATCCTCTGCGTGTCATACGAACTAATATTCATACAGACAGAGATGATGCGGATAATAACGATATTAACGACTTTAATGGCCAAAGTGACAGCGGCAGGGAAGTGCCTATAATTAATAAAGCTCAAAAATTTAAGTTTCAAAGGTCTCTTTTAGGGAAAAGAAAACATAAACCGGTTTCTTTTGATGAAATCTCCGATGAGTCTATGTTTAAGTTGATGGAAATTATAAGAAGAAAATCGCACTATTTCCAGAGAGTCATTTCATTGTTGATTACTGTCTTTGTTTTTATTTCGTTTTGGCTTTTAGGCGCTGTGGCATTTAAATTTATGGAAGGCTGGACATATTTCGACAGCGTGTATTTCTGCTTTTTATGTTTGTTAACTATTGGGTATGGTGTTCCGGCTCCCAAATCTCCTTTCTCGAGAGCCTTTTTTGTTTGTTGGGCACTTGGTGCAATTCCCTTGAATACCATTTTAATTTCAAATATTGGAGACACAATCTTTATTATTTGTGTTGATTATTCAAACAAAGTCACCAATTTTGTTTTCACTGGAAAAGTCAGTCGTTTTATTGTCTCGCTGAGTCGCGAAGATAATGAAGAAACAATAAAGGATTTAGAATCAGACTTAGCGTATCCAAGAGAAGTTTCTCCCATAGAGAAAAATGACGATAATAATTATATTGATGAACGCCGTAAAACGCAACGCCAGGATATAATGGATCATCTATCCAGTATCAGCATGCAGCTAAGGTCTTTAGTCAATCATAAAATTGATGAGGTTGAAAATGAGCACTGGCAAGCCAGTATTATTGATAATAGCATGCCAGTGATGCTATCTCATGATCAATCTTTTCCTGTCAGTGAAAAAAAATCTTACAATGGTGAGCTTATATTAAAAGAGCTTTTGAGGACGCAAAAAGATACTATTGAATTAATTCAAATTCTAAATGCTATCAAGTCACTTATATCCGAGAAACGGAATAAAAAGGGTAGAAATGAGCCACATAGTTATAAAGAGTGGCAAAAATTACTGAAATTAGTACGAAGCACAAGATCAAACACAAACACTGATGAGCAAAATAGGTTTTTTTGGATCAGCGACAAATCACCATTGAAGTACCCATTAGATGAAGACAACTACTTTTTGTATAGGTACATTAGGGTTTTGGATGCTAAGATGAATAATTTTTTGCATCGACATGTGAGTCACTATAATGATTATCTTGAACAATGGATGCATATGGATGCGAAGGAAGATACGCTACGAGAAGAGAGAGAAAATAAACATAATGAAGAACATTATAAAGCATTAAAAAAGGAAAAGCGCGTTCTGAAGGATAAAAATGTTGATGAGAAGCTGGGGGATAGTGAGAACTTAGCTGTTGGTGGTGTGGTAAATAAGCTCAATGAAGAGGATAAAGAAAATGGTTGAAAGTCACTACTGTAGATTAAGTATATGTTGTACATTATCATATAAAGCACAATTGAATTATACGGATGTAGAATTAACCTTCATTTGCAATTGGTGGTGTTTATAGGAACACATCTATAACATTTCAGTTGTCTTTGCCTCATTAACTATCACAGTAGTGGGTTTGGTGGTCAAACGCAAACGGTGATGCAATGGTATGCCAAAGAGCAAATTACTACCAAAAGCTATACACGAAGACAATTATTTAGACTTAGTTTTTCTAACTTTTATCACTATTTTTTGTTAATCGAATTGTTAATCTTCATAATTGTATTTAATGCAGCAGCAAGCGGCCATTCCAGAAAGCTTCGCTTGGTAGTTTTTAGTGAATCTCAATATTTGATTTGAGGAATGAGAAATCATTAAAACACCTTTTAAAGCATATAACAAGTATCAATCGTGCAGGGACATTTCTAAATAATACTCCAAAAATTGCAAGCATGATATTAACTTACAACTGTACGTCCAAAGTAGAAGGCCCAAAAATTTGTTCAAATGCAGTTGGAATCTGTTTATGTAAATCAGAAGCTTGCATTGACCGTTTCTTTTCGTTGAATGCCAACAATGAGCTTCTTCTAACAATTGACCCACCGGCAAATGCCGCAAGCAAAGGAATCCATTTTTCATCAATTTCTTCCCCACCAGCACCACCATTAAGGCTGTGATCCCATAAGTTAGCCTTGTATTTTTCGCCCCAACCTACAAAAACACTCAATGCACCACTAAGGGTATCACCTTGTCCACCGCAGCGTCTATTGGATCCTGGAGAATCATTGATTAAATAGTCGTCGTTCCGGGCAATGATATCTGCTGGGCCTTTTTGCACAATTGTCACACCACCAAGTAATTTTGACAACTTGATGGCAAGGCTAGGATCCTTGGGGTCCTTCGATGGTTTGTAGCCATCTTTATCCAATTTTTCAAAAATCCGTTTGAATTCCATAACATTTGGCGTAAGAATGGCCTTATCGTAACCTTGTATGAGTTGTGGTTTCAAAGAAAGCAAAAACAACGAGTCAGCATCCATTACAATCGGTAACTTCCGCTTGATTACTTCTTTAATAACGGTCTCTGCAGTTTGCAAATTAAGCAGTTCTCTGCCTAAACCGGACCCAATGGCCACAACATCAATTTTGTCCAATAATGGGCCAACTTTAGGCATAACTTTGCTATCAATGACTTGTTGTTCAGATTGGCCTTCAGGTTTTTCCCCTTGGTCAACAAGCCATGGGTGCACCATGAGATCTGGGGAATAACTTTTGATCACTTGAGCAACATCCCTGGTGCATACCACATGAACCAAGTCAGCCCCGGTTTTTGCAGCAGCATCAGCAGCAAAATAAACAGCACCATTGAATTCACCACCAAAGACCAAAATGCGGCCTAACTGACCTTTGTGGAATTTGGGAAGTAATGGAGGCACAAGAGCTCTAGTCCATTTGACAATGTCTTGAGTAGAGCGTGAAGCAAGTACTTTGAGAGACATGCTTTTGAATTAAGAGCAGTTAGTTGAGTACCTGAAAGAGGTTAGTAATATCGAAAAATTAGTAACACTTGAAAACAACACTAGCAAATGGCCACCAGCAAACGATGTGGAGGGGTGTTGGTGAAAAGTGGGCTGCTTATATACTCATCGCGATGCGCTATTTGCTTGCGGTGGCTGTTCCGGGGTCAACGTCAGATGAAGCCCTCGGAACTCCATCGATGGAATCACGTCAAAAGCTCATGAGAAGCACAACGCATATACAAAGAAATAAAGAGTATATCAATACAAATCATCAAGTACCACCAGCACCACCAGCACCACCAGCACCACAAAGAATGTCGGAGTTCCAGAAAAGCATATTTCAGAAGAAACTTCGCCAGGCAGAACAGGCTCTTGGCTTTGATTATTCAGAGGAAGCTGAGGAAAACCATGAAGAAGATCAAAATGAGACCATCGCACCGCTACCCAGTGATGCACCATTTCCTCCAACCAAAGCACCAAGGCCATTATCCTCGCTACTGAGCTTTCAAAGAGGTCAAAAGCAATACACAAAAAAAGCAGAAGAAGAAGAAGAAGAAGAAGAAGAAGAAGACGTTAAACCCAAATCGTGGAGTGAGTTTTTTGAGCACAACGAGGTGTTTGAGGACAGTAATGGCAGCAAGTTCAATGTGTATTACACCAAGCCAGGAAATAAACAGTCTCCAATGTTTGTCTTCCATCATGGTGCCGGGTCATCTGGATTGACTTTTGCCAACTTGTGTAAAAGCATTGCAAATTACATTGAAGAGGAGAATAAAAACAAAAAGAAAGGTCAATCTAATAACGCTAGCAGCAGTATCAGTCGAGATGAAAACATTAAGCCTGGCTTTTTAGTGTTTGATGCTCGTGGTCATGGTGCTACTAAAGTATATAATCCCAATGATTTCTCCCGAGTCCAGTTCTGCAAGGATTTTGCCTTTATTTTGCGCTATTACCTCACCACCAAGGATTCGCTTTTCAATGACGCTGTCTCCCACAAACAAGCCAATCCAAGCTTAGAGTACCCACCAGTGATTCTTGTAGGTCACAGTCTTGGTGGTGCAGTTCTCACTGAAGCATTACACAACGGTAGTCTTGATGACCTTAATGCCGCACCAAAAACCGGTACTAATATCATCAAGGGCCTAGTAATGTTTGATATTGTTGAAGATACCGCAGTACAGTCTTTAGTACATATGAACACGTTTTTGCAAAGCCGACCAAAGGGGTTTCGGTCACTAAAAACTGCCATTGATTGGCACACAAAGGCTAACAACTTGCTCAAAAATAAAGATGCTGCTTTAGTTTCTGTGCCAGCATTGCTCAAGTTGAACGAGACTGGTAATGAAGATGAAAGAAGAGCATTTAAGTATGTTTGGCGCGCAGAGTTACAGAAGACTGAACCATACTGGGATACATGGTTTGGTGGGTTATCCGATGGATTTGTCAGTGCACCGGTGCTGGCAAAATTATTGGTTTTAGCAGGTAATGACAGCTTAGATAAAAGCTTAATGATTGGACAAATGCAAGGGAAATTCCAGTTGATTGTGTTTTTGGATAGTGGACATTTCATCCAAGAAGATGTGCCTAATAAGACAGCATTAAGTTTAATAGATTTTTGGAAAAGAAACTTTTTCCAAAAAAAGCAAACAATCCCAATCCTTTGGGGGCATTTGAGAAATTAGGCTTGGTTAGAATGTGAGGATGTAAAATATATAAGTTTGCTACTACTTTACGTACCCTTTGATAAAGTTGTGCCAAATTTGATTTAGTAAATTGTTTGGCTACATTTAATTCAACTTAATTGCTGTAAGGTACGCATCTGAAAGAGAACCAGTAAGGTACCACATTTGAGTGCTTTGAGCAGTAGGTTAATTGCACGAGATGAAAATTGTTACCGATCTGGAATAGTCTCTCAAATGAGAGTACTTAATGTACCTACATGCTTCTCAACTACTTTTCAATAAACAAAATACGTTATTCTACATTGCGTTTTAAGGTAAATTTAGCTTCCAAATATTGATTTCTATTACAATGTGCTTGTGTTTGCACCGTCTGGTTTTGAATTTTTATTTATTATGCATGCTGACAGTTTGCTGCGCTTCTATGCAAACCTAGGTGGCAGACATCCTAACTTTTTTTTTTTTTTTTTTTTTTTTTGAATGATAAAATACATATATGCTATCAAACTGGACAAGATTAAATAAAATAAAATACATGAGCTATAAATAAAATTATATATACATATATTGAATTGGGAATATAAGCAAGCCTAATCGACCTTCAAAATATCAATATCCTCTGTCTTACCTTCTTTAGTCTTTGCCACAAACTCGTCAATCTTTTTACTAGCCCAGCTAAATTTTGGATTGATCAAAAATGGCCTCAAATCAAAACGGTTATCATCAGGCGAATATTGCTCAGCATGATAACTTGGGGTCAACACCGTCATCTTGTGTCTGTTTATAGCATAATAGTAGAAGAACCGTTTAACCTTTTCGGCAATTTGCTCAGGATTCAATTTTGGAGTCCATTCATGATACAACTTCAAAAACATCGAAAATGGCCCGCATTTTTGTACTTTGCGCAATCTACCAAAAACCGATAATTCTTCATATGTCATACCCATATCGATTTCATCGGATTGCACATAATCTTTAGTAGTTGGTTCCAACTCTGCGGTTGGAGTAGCATTCAAGAAGTCTTCAAGAATAGGAAGCTTAAATTCTTCAGCGGCATACCCAATAAATTTCTTTAAATCGGTTTTGGCAATACCCCCAATTGGATTAATATCAGCACTAGAACAATCATATTTGGTCAAGTACCCTCTAAGAGATTCGTCAACATTAGCACTTCCAAGCACAAGAAGGGCACCGGATTTGCGGCCTCTGACCCACGGCAATAGTTGTGCAAGCAAATAAGCTAAGACCATTCTCAAACGAGCTTGAATGTTTTGTAACGCCAAATTTTCCACTTGTGAGCCGCCAAATGCCTTGAAGACCGGTTTTTTTCCAGTAGCCACTTCAAATACATTGACTACAGAACTGACCATGCTATCCATGTTTAAGTCAACGTGGTAAGCGCCAATTTGCTCTGCTAAAACTTTAGCTCTACCTCTGGTTTCCACTGAGGAATTTTCGGTGCCCATAAATGTTGTGTGGAAGATCCTTGAGGCGAATTCTGCTGGGTCCAACGGCTTATAATCGCTATCTTTGACCGATAAACCAGCGACGGATCTAGCATCTTCAATGACTTGCTGATTACCATTTTTAGCGGCCTCGCTAACAAGACGACACATTGAGTGGACAATCATGGCAGTGGCGCAAGAATCAATGCCTCCGGAAAGAGGTAAGAAAAACCCTGCAGCATGACATCTCCTCAAATAATCCCAAAGCCAGCATGCAGGACCCAAAGCGATTTCTTCTTCGGGGGTATAATATTTGATATCAAATGGCTTTGTTGGAGCAATTGACAAATCAAAAGTATCAATTGTCGGCGAAAGTTCAATTGGAACATGGATCCGTTTATACTTTTCCTGGGTAAGTTGCTGCAGCACAGCTTGAGAACCATGGGACATGGAACCACGATAACTTCTGACGTCTTCAGTATCAACAGTAGCGGTAACCACTTCGACGTCATCGAGTGAAAATTGGCTTCCTTGGCCAACAACTTGTCCATTGACCACAATCAACGCACAGCCATCATAATATAAACGGTCACCATCGCAGCCACGCTGATTAGCATAGAGGTAAATCCCTCCACATTTGGTGGTTGCTTCTTTGATCAAATTCATTCTAGTGTTCAATTTACGCAATTCATGATGGGATCCCGAGGAATTAGTGACAATTTCGACCCCATCAAGAGCCATTGCAATATGTGGCGATTGAGGAGTGAACAATTCTTCGCAAGTTTCAATTCCGACACAAGTATCCAAAGTAGAAATCACTGCATCACCGAAATCCACAGTTAATTGATCAGTGATTTTTTGAATCATACGGGGCAAGACAAATACCTCAACATATTGAGGTCTGGACCATGGCGTAAAGAATCGCATTTCACGATAATTTCCATCATTAGCAAGCCAGATCTTTGGTCTAATAAAGATAATTTTCCCATTATAGCAAAGCACACGGCAATTATAACGGACATTTTTGTGCATTACGGGCATACCAATATCCAAGAGAATTTCATGGCAGTCTTTGTCTTGCAAGATACTAGCGAGCATTTCCCATGAATGCAAAAAGACATCATTTTCAAGAAAATGGTCCAAACAGCCATATCCAGAAACTTCGAGTTCGGGGCCAACTCTAAGCCTAGCTCCACGTTCCTTGGCGATCTTGATGCTCTCCACGATCCTGTCTCTATTGCCCTCCCAGTCAAGGGCCCACTGGTTGAGGTTGCAAGTTGCAAGAGTGATATAATGGACCATCTTTTGTATTTTGTAGTAGCTATCGATGGAAATTAAGGTGAATTGAGCAGCAGTGTAGGAAACAATCGCAAGGAAGAATCAGGAAAGAAGGAACGATAAGCAAAATAAAGGAACGATAAGCAATGGTTGTGTCAATAGCTGGGATCTATACTTGCTTCCCCGATGACTAGCGACAGCTTCACCTCCAGACACCGTTATAAACACATCCGTACACCTTTAAAGTGATATAATCTTGTTTCTGATGGGACATTTATCCAAACACCAATTGAGAGAGGCCCCTGGAAGAAGTAGGGGAAAGTTGCTCAGCAGAAACATCTTCGGTAAGTATGTGCGCCAATATTTCAACAAGGACAGCGACAAGAGACGTTTTGATTCAACATTATGAATTGATATCTGAGGTAAAGATCTCTGCGCAGGAGCATATGATGGATCAAGAAGGCATTAATATCTTTCAATGAAAACAACTGTTAAAAGTTAGTCACTACTACTCTTCTGGGTTCATGGCTACTCAAGAAGACATAATACCTAGAAAAGGGGTGAAGATGATGAAACGCAGTGCGATCCGCGACGGCCGAACCGCCTCTGGATTTATCGTCAAACCTCGGTTGCACCCGTAAAACTATCGATGTGGCAGTAATTTCGCATGGTTAAATCGGCACTCGTCTACTGGGAACGAAACACCGCCAATAACGTGTCATAAAATAATGATACTTTGCGTCTAAGCTAGATGTTTTACCACAGAACACTTTCTCGCAGCCACTACCGAGCCAAAGATGTCTATCAACTGATATTTTCATCGTACTGTTAGGAGGATCTTCCAACGGCTATAAGCTAGATCTGACACTCAAATCGGTCTTAGTAAAGATTAGCCTAAAATTAATACAACTTTAGAAAGGCCGAAAATGTAAGTCTTACAGTGCAATTGCGTTGACTGCAAGTGGGACATTATCAGACGATTTGAAAGCTTACATAAATAACTAGTGCTAGTGTAATGCCATGGTGCTAACACCACGGCACAAGAGACCGGAGCACGACAAATCCAAGAGAGAGTATTTATGACTTTGAACGACCAAGTAACAATTCCGTGAACTAAAAGGTAACGGTCAACATGTGAATCCTATATCGCATTATGCTTGAGAAACTCGAGAATGGTATAGAAAATAGTTTTGTTGCTTCAGTGCCATCGCTCTCAATCACCCGAGCGACAGTGAACTGGATTGCATAATCGACCAACCTCCGCGCAGCAAATGCTGATGGCCAATCATTTATTGCTATAGCGTAAATTATGGTTGTGATTAAGCGATGGCAGTATCTCTAATTTTGTTCAAATTCGGCGTTTGATTGACTGATTGATTGATTGATTGATTGTCTTGGCTCTGTTGGACTCGCAATTGTTACTTGTCAAAGTAATTAAGCAATACATTTGAATTGTTTTGCATGCACGCAAAGACAAAGCAGAGCCGAAAATGAACAAAACCAGCGATGCTGAGTTGAAACAATTACCGAATGATTAAGGCTAACAAATTCACCAATTTAAGTGCGGTGTTTCTGTTTTTTTGACTGAGGCTGTCAGACATGTAAAAGTCGCCCAAGATGGGCAGGCGAACTGATTAACTAAAATGTACAATATCGTTGGATATCCTATACACGGGGGAGCCACGGTCCAGTTATGAGAGAAGCATCTTGGGTTGGTTTAGTTTGTGCATTAATAGAAATGGTATAATGGTTGTATTAACTAGGCTTATTGCAGGACATTGTTGAGCAAGTTTACAGTGTGTGCACCATATAGTAGATGAAGGCGATACATTCATTGAGGTTGCGCCTTACTAACCATTTTCAACCTCGATCATTGACACAATGCATCTAGCATCCAAACATCAGAACGAAGTATCCCGTAAGCACATAATGTTAGCTGATATGGGAAACCCTACGAATGCTATGCGGCAAATTGGCCTTGAACTTCAAATTTTACATAGGTGCTTGGTACCGGCAGTTCAGCCCAAATAAGTGGTTGCGTGTGTTGGATTGATCGCCCATGTTCCCTTCATGCATGTTTCTTGTCTTCTCCATAAAGAACAAACCAGTAAGCTACGCAGCATGTCTGGCTATACACCTGGCACGCAGATCGCTATAGATAACTGTTTTCATGGCGATAACTTCATGACTTCTGGGGCTTGCTAGCATATAAAGAAAGTCGTTGAAACAAGTGGTCCTAAATAGTGATTGGCCAAATGATACATCAAGAACCAACAAATTAATTGTAAAGAAGTGTTTAATTTAAGTGGAAGGGATGCTGGACTGTTCCAAATTTTTCAAATTTTCCAAGTTTTCCAAATTTTGTCAATTTCGAAATTTCGAATGGCAGTTGTCCGGCAGTTCGGGAGAGACCATCTACACATTGGGAAATCTCTTTGGTGAGCACGGACCGCAAATCTCCAGGATCCTGATATCCTGATTTGCTGACAGCGATAGATGTGAATGGGTATTTAGCCCAGCATTATTTATTTCCGAATAAAGAGACCTAAATAAGAACGAAAGAAAATGGTAGTTGTTGTATTACTTTTCGGGTTGCTGTGGGAATGGATCTCCTTCTTTTTCTTATTTTATGTTTTAATTTCAACTCATTTGTATCTGCAACCCGTAGCAAGGTTGAAGTTAATGAGCACTGAATTCTTTCAAGACAATTGAAAGAAACTTTTTGCTTTTGCTTTCTTTCTTTTATTTTTTTCTTTTTTTTTGGAAACGTTCAAATTTCTAGAAATTAAGCCAGTTTATTACAAGCATGATGGCCCATTTACGTTAGACGAGCTGGGATAAGAAATTTTGAATAATTTGCGAGCATAGCCATCTATAAATTAGTTAAATTCCAAAACAACAACTGGTAGCGATTTCACAAATACTATGTGCCTTATAGGGTGTACCAGTTAGATCGCGGTCTCAAACTTAATCTGAGCCAAGATAGCAGGAAGCTTATTGTATGTATGGTAAAACACATATTCGATACTTTATTCTACTTATTCCATAGAATATAGACTATAACGATAAATGCTGAGCCGATACATGCCCTTGCACCACTTGTGTGAAATATCAGAAATGCAAACAAAATGCAAGACCGAAATTGCAATGATGCTATTATTGTAGTAATGTCAAACAATGAACACGAAAATGAGATTACCAGCAGCCTCAAAAACTAGGAAAAGTTTCCGTTTATAATTCTCAACAATGAAGAATGGTGAGTGTCCGAATGTAGATAGTTATATCCACCGAATGAGCGGCAGTCGGCCGAGTGTACAACATACATCATCCTGGTCAAAAGCGAAGTTCACAGAGCTCTAGAGCTTCCTTAAGTTCACACTGGTTAAATACATGTATGGAGACTGATCAGCGTCTCAACAGCAATGGAGCTTATCCTTCCTTGCCTATCCCATTACTATAATATGAAAGGGGGCGGTAGAATATGCTGAACAGTGCCAACCTTTAATCTTTGTGCCATAGATTCATCGTATTTGTGGTTTTGTTATTTGGTTTTCTGAGAACTACTCTCTAATTATTCAACAGTAAATTGCAAGGTATAGAGTCCTTATGAGTTCCAGTGTAGCTGGTATTACGGTTACTGGTTCTGAGCCCGTGTGCGTTTTCGGCAAGTAAAAAATTTTTATTCTATCAGCAAGAAAACAAAATCGCCTATGTAATATAGTTGCCAGAGTTATCGCATCACCACTTTGCTAGCATACAGCCTCCTATAGACTAATAATATCAACAATGGCCAACTTATCCGAAGAATCTAAAGTAAGTTACTACACAAGCTCTGTTCTTTCTGTTTTGTTCTAATGCGTTGATGCAGAATGTTGGTGCGATTCAACGTCCAATGTATCGCCGCCCGCCTTCCAATGTATTAAATTCATAGAAACGCTGGAGTAACATTAAAATACTAACGCAGCCCTTTTTACAGGAAAGAATTGTCAAGCTTTTGGACACCTCCAAGACCATCGCCCACTACTGCTGGATCCCATTTGTGTTGTACTTGGGATGGAAAAACACTAGTGGCTCTAAGCCTAACGTTCTTGCTTTGTTGTCCCCATTGCCAAGTGCTTAAATACTTTAAAGTTACTGTCGCAAGTCGCTAAAAGAAACAGAAATTTGGAGAAGATCATAATCTCATTGCGAACTTTTGTATGATAGTTGAGAACGAAAGATGAATTATTCCATCTGGAGGGCGACTCAGATGGCACAGAGCGCAAAAGAATAATGTCAGCTAGCTTATTTGACTAATATTTTGTTGCCTGGTGCACACAAAGAAAGCTGCTTGTCCATGAATGATACTTTTTTCTCTATTTTGTTTGTTTTTCAGATCCACTTGTCAGTTTTTTTGTTTGTCCTAAATTTGTACATATACGGTATTGTTCTTAACGGTTCGATTGATGGCTTTTTAATGACTCTTTAAATACACATGTTTACTAAAAAAAAAAAAAAAAACTGTAGCAGGTTTAGTGTTTGTAACTATCATTGCTGACATTGCAATATTGCCATCATACATGTCATCATTATGGTCATCAAAAATACGTATAATCTAATCTAATAATTCTAACTAACAACTATTAAAAATTTTTGTAAATGCGAAACGTAATTAGCAAATCTCATTGCTGTTCGCATCCTTTAGCATCATCAGCAAAGTCAGGAGGTAGTGATCCATTCAACTCGTCCAAATTGAAAGGTAAACCTTTAGTAGGAAGTCCTCCAGCATTTGGAAATTCATCCATCAACTCCTTTGGTGGCAATCCGGCCCCTTGTAGAGCTTCGAGCTTTACACTAATCTCTTCTCTATCATTATCATTTTTATCATCGTAGCTTGGTTTTTCAAATATCTCCACAACCTCCTCAATATATTTCTGTTGTTGCTTGTATCTTTCCATATCACCGGCCGAAACTGACAGATTATCTTTGTTTTCCGTCAACCATTTTGGAAATTTTACTGAAAGATTTTTCATTGAATCATAAAGCACCTCTTTGCTAGTAAGCTGCGATACCATCTCCACTAGCATTTTGCTGATATCAAAATCGTTACTATTGTTATTTTGGTTGTCCTCATTACCAGAAGCGGACTCATTCGTACCATCTAGATTGATCTCTTTGAGTAACTCAGCAAGCAAATCCTCCGGCGACTTGTTTTTATTCTGCTCTTCTTTGATGGATTGATCTACTTTGGCATCTTGCTCCTTGAGTCTGGACATTGTACTTGATATGATCTTGGAAAAGTCGGTAGGAGGTTTTGCATTAGTACTATTAGTAGTAGTAGTAGTAGTAGTAGTACCATCACTGGTGAAAGGCTGCTTAGCGGTCTCATTCTTATTTGAACTGGAGCTGCCGCTGGCACCAGCATTCTCATTCTCCATGAATTTACTAAGATCAAAGTTTTCCGCTAGCTGGCACATCAACGCAGTCAATTGTTCCTTAGACTGGGAATCAGTGTAACTATCGCCAAATAAAGCGGCCATATTTTCATCAATTTGCTTGCTTAGTTCTTCTTCAGACAATTCTTCCGCAGGAATCTCGTCCTTGTTGGATCCTGAGTCCTTCTTGGTTCCTTCTGACGCACTCTTTAATCCATCATTCTTCGTCTTCTCCTGTTGTGGCTGCTGCCCTGCTTTATTACTATTCTCCTGGGCGGCGTTATTATACGGCTTGTCTAAAATCTCATCGGCAAAGTCATCAAGATAATCATCCAAATCATCGAAATCTTCATCTGAGTGGCTTCCCATTGTGAAATAAGTGGTTTGCTGGCTGACTGAGCTCCACTATACTCATGTCAATAGTGCCTCCTCAGCTGCTGCTGCTGCGGTGTTTATTAACAAGTCGTTTGCTGACTTGCCTTTCCCGGTCACGAGCCCTGTGCCGTGGTCGCCTACGATTATTTTTTTTCAATGGCGATTTTCGTGTATATCCTCAAAAACAACAATAAATAAAATAAAATAAAATAAAACAAAATAAATTCGACATTACCAAATCTGTTTCTATCTGTTTTTGCTAGGCACCCACCTCTATCAGCTCCACATTCATTCAATAATTGAATATCACCATTAAAGATCTATCGCCATGAGTAGTTTGCGTACGGCCCGTCTCCAAGAAGAAAGGTAAGTGCTCTATTTACTAATATCTCAAATCTATAATCATACCAATGGTATCTAACCAATACTTTTTTTTTAGAAAATCATGGCGTAAAGACCATCCGTTTGGATTCTATGCCAAACCAACCAAAAACAGTGACGGTTCATTGAACCTTCAAACGTGGACCGCTGGGATTCCTGGTAGACAAAACACAATTTGGGCTGATGCGGTATACCCTATAACAATAAATTTCCCAGATGATTATCCATCCAAGCCTCCAAAAGTTAAATTCCCAGCAAATTTCTACCATCCTAATGTTTATCCATCCGGAACTATTTGTTTAAGTATTTTGAATGAAGAACAAGATTGGCGTCCAGCTATTACTTTGAAGCAAATTGTCTTGGGTATCCAAGAATTGCTTGACTCCCCAAACCCAGACTCTCCTGCGCAAGAACCAGCTTGGAGAGCATTTGGTAAAGATAGACCAACTTATGAGAAGAAAGTTAAGGAACAAGCTCAAAAGTACATGAAGCTGGACTGAGTCTTTTTCCTACATTTTTTTTTTTATCTTTTTTGGTTAGTAATAAAAATGGTGTCAGTGCGGGTGGCGATGTGTTGGAAATATTTATACATCTATCAGCTGCACAAATAGAGAAATAAAAATTGTTCCAGTCACTCAAAATTATGTTTATAATGGCAAATTTGCATATTTGGACCTACATTTGAGAAACCAAAGCAAGTGTCAAGAAAAAAAAAACATGAAATATTTGAAAACACCCTTTAATGATAGCAGGTTAGCTATGTGTATCTGTCTGTTTTGTTTTCTCTACTATTAACATTATAGCCCAATGATACCATCTCATCTGCATTTTTGTAACATTAGCGTTTTGATACTTGATCTTTTTCTCAACATTATTATTTTTTTTTCTATATTCTTTTCGATCAAATTTTATACGAGTTCGGCCCTATTTCGAGATCGATTTTATCAGAACTTTTCTTTTTTTTGTTATCTGTTGTTTTGCTTCCACTTGACTGTGTTTGTTCTGTGATACTTTTACTGTTGTTTGTTAACCTTTATTTTTCAAAATTTTGATAATTTTCTAATAGATGCATTGTAATTTAAATAACCCTTCTTTTATGCCTTCATTTGGTGTATTACTTTTTGTTGTTTCTTTTTCGTTTTTCTTGGCACTTTTTTTATGCTTTTTTTCTTAATTTTGGCTTCCTTCATTAATTCAAAACAAGCCCTTCTTTTGACAGATATTTTTTTGATGTTCTCACATAACAAGGAAACTAATTATAAAAGAAAAGCCAGCTGTGAGTGACATTCATAATAGTGATTAGAGAGCCAAAGACTCAAAACAACAAAGTTGACACTTACAAAACACTACCAAAACAGAAAATATTATACCAACTGTACAATTCCAAAAAGACCTCTGAGATGAGATGAACAAAGCGATACCAAAAAATGAATACTCAATGAATCTCAGAAGAGAAAATAACTAAAAACAGGAAACATAGTAATAAAGTAAACCAGAATATTCAATCACAAAAAAAAAAAATAGAAAAAAACATGCGCACAAAAACTTAAGACATTTGACAAAGCCGTCACTAAATAAACTTTTATACCTAAATAACACCGGAAGAAACCAACGTGAAAATAAAAATAAAAATAAAAATAAAAAAAAAAAAAAAAAAAAAAAAAAAAAAATCAGCGAAAGAATTATTGGTTGGCAAGAGCATTTAACCAACTTCTAGTTCAGATCCTTAGCTAATTTGATTCTTTTTGAAGGATTTTCAATTTGATCATTATACATTAGCAAATTTTCAACACTGAACATTTCCCCAGCAGTAATCTCAATAGCTTTGATGTCTGACCTCAGTTGAATCAAGTAATTGCATTGATTTGATATTATTCTTTTTTTGCAATTGGTACTTTCAATTTTGTTATTTTTGTTGTTATTGTTATTGTTGCGGTCATCACTCAACAACGCAGTGATGGCATTATTGGCATTTTGCAAATTGTTGAAGTTAAAGTTACACAATTCAAGCGGCTCGGGTGCTTTCAAGTTGATTTCAGAATGGGATGGTGTTTTGCTGTCTAGACTTAGTGGAACTGAATTCGTAGCAAAATTTTTTCTCTTCTCGTTTTCTGAATAACTTTCAATCCCATCTTCACTTTCACTGTCTTCATCATAATTATCATCACTTAATTTGTAATTCAAACCAATACTTTCATTATTTGGATGTGTATTATTTGGAGACCTAATAGCATCCAATACTTGGAAAGTCAACTCTTTTTCAATTTTCTTGCTGAGCTCATGACTGTTATTGTTGTTGCTATCACTTGTGCCATACTTGAACAATTCGAATTTTGCCAAATATCCAACGATATTAAGTTTGGAGTTGTTTTTTAAGACAATTCCATACACTAAATGATTGAGTTTTTTGTCAAATCTTAAGCAGCTAATGATAAAATCAACAAAATGTATTGAGTAGTTTGATTTGAAAAAATTCTCAAACTTAACGTATACCAAATCTTGATTTTCTTGGCTAAATTCAGGCAATAATAGAGATTGTTGAGCATTACACTGGTTTTCTGATTCATTGCAAAGTTCCATTGTTTGCAGTAAGCAATAGTTCAACAATTCCTCCAATGTTGAGTCATCATTATTCTCAACAAACAGTTTGTATAGTATAGATGAATTGAATGAAGTCATAACGTAATTCAACTTGAGAAGATTAGTTATCAATTGTCTAAAACTAGCGGTAAAACTTTCAAGTTTTTGTTCTTTTGCATCATCCGAAGCATCATTTTCTTTAAGAGTGAAACCGTCAAGAAATGTGACAAACCGGTTAAATCGAGTACTTATTTTAGCAAACTTTTGGCCATAAAACTTTCCTTCTTTTTGCAAATTTGGCAAACTTGCACAAATTTCGCAAAAGATGCTTAATGATTTTAAAACTTTGGTAGTGTTAACCACAATAGTGACAAGCAATTTCAAAAATGTATTAGATTTGGCTTGTTGATCGTTATTTATCGTATCCATTAAATAATCCGATTCTAAGCTGTTGGACATGGAGTAATCGTAATCTATTGGAGATTTAACTTTATAAAAATAGGAAAACTCATTGATGTCCAAATTAGCAACGTTTTCAATATAATTTTTTAGATTATTTGATGAAGCACAACAACAGCAATTAAAAGCAGTAGCAGGTGCTGTTGCGCTTACCCTTTTATTTGTGAGTGGACTGGCTTTTCGTACTGGATGATTATGATTGATTTTTTTGAAATTATCAATCAAGAAATTCACATCCCCTTTAACTGATGCTGCTTTAAGGAATTCAAAATAACTTTGACTAGTTTTATCTTGATGTGTTGTAATGAAATTAAATTTTTCAATCAAATATCCCTTGATTGGCTTCAATTTGAGAAAATCATGTTGCAAAAGGTCAATATGGTTTTGAAATGCTTCACTAGTCTTGGCTAGATTTTTTTGTACCGTAGGATTTTCCAAAAAATTGTTATCAGCTAGAAATAATCGAAGCTTTTTGATGTCGTTAAGTAAATATTCTACCGTTGTGTACTCCTCATTATCTAAGACTTTTGGTTTTAGTAGTGGAATATGATAAGAAAGGTCTCTGATTATTAATTTTTTAAAATTAAAGTTTAAAAAAATGAGACTTTGACTGGCACTAGTCAAATGCCTGGATATCAAGCTTAATGAAGCTTGAACTTTTTCTAAATCAGTCGGAGTCTCCTTGTTGTTTGCGTGGCTGTTATTGGCTTTTGTTTTGTACTGTGAATTTGGTGAAAGAAGCTCAGTAAGGATTTTATTGGAGTTCACCGAAAGCTTGATTATTGGAGATAATATCTGCTGGTTAAAAAAGCTGAAATCCAAATTTTTGGAAGAAGCATTTGGGAAAATAAGAATATAATAACCACTCAATTTCTGTTGGATCAATAACAATCTGCAAAGCGACTTGTGTATATCAAATAACAAGTCAATAGTTTTGGTATTGGTATTGGATAACATATTGGAGGTAAAATGATGAGCTGCGCCGTCACTGACAATAAGCTCTAAAGCGGTAATATCGGACTGGGACATATTGGAGCATAGAGAAGAGCTTGGGTCAAAAATCAAGATTTTTTTTCTTTTGAGATAACAATGCAGAAGACAGTATAAGGGTACAGGTTGAAAGTCTTTTCTTAATGCTTTGCAAAAAATGATATTGGCTAGAAACTTTTGTAGAAGTGAGTTGTTCTAGCTTCTGTATTTAAATTTTGTTGTCCCGACTTGCTGGTAGTATAAAAGAATAGTAAATATTGAAATAGCTCGGCTCGGGATACACAGTTTTCTTAAATATATGGAGTTGTTTGTCGTACTCGAAGCTATATCAATTAGATTGGACACTGCTGTGGGAAAGACTATGCTTATATAAATTGGAAGCAATAAAAATTGATGAGGCCATGACAAGGACGTAATAAACACGAAGAGCTCAAGCGGAAAACCTAGGGCAGTAAAATCGTAAGACGCTGCTGCGCTGTAAGTTTGAGACCTATTAGTTTCAAGCATGCCCACTGCCTGCGAGGCGTAAGAATAAGATTCCAACCATGATTGAAGCGTCAGTATGAGGAAGGAAGAGGCAGTAGCGCCTGCAAGCGCCTCAGCTATAGCTTCAGTACAGCTGTAATGAAGATCGTAATCTTTGATTTAAAATCAATTATGGTTTTTTATTACCAGTCTCTCTGTTAGTTGTGGTTTACGGAGAGCAGCCCGTCAAGTGTCAAACAATAAGCGGTCAGCATTGTACGGCGATCTTTTTAGACAGCATAAACTGCTAATATTATACCACAAAATAAGACTAAGTTTTAAAGGCTGCAGGGCCGATAAATCGTACGATGAAAGCAAAAATGGAGAACAAAAGGCCGCTGCATGAAAGCAGTCTTAGCTGTTATAAAGGGACCTATTGTCCAATTGTCCATATTTTCAATTAATTAAGTACAATTGGTTTTTTTTTACAGGCAATGCAGTACAAATGCCGCAGTTTGATGCATCCTGTCAACTGCAATCTTGTGCATACCCTAGTGCAGCAAAATGTGCATTAAGAATTGTTTCAAGTGTCATACGTTATACTGCGGTTTACATTACTGTGCATAAACTGCGGTAAAACAAGCGGTCATAAATATTAGTTTTCACCCGTTTTCTTAATTTTTGCGACAGCATCTTCCTGTCACCTTCCGAACATAGTGCATTACGTATTTTGCTGTTTTCTTATGCGTTCTACTGTTCATATCACATGCATAAATTATCCGAGCGGAAAATTCAAAATATTTTTGCAGTTGCGCAGTATTGGGTCATATGATCACTCATGTGATATATATAGGGTGCTACACCCCTGTAGCATATCCGGGTATCCTCATCGCTTTAGTTGCAAAAGGCAAAAAAATTTATGAAAAGTAAAAAAAAATAAAAACAAAAATTTTGCTTGATGAGGCTCAAGTAGAGTGAATAGATGCGCTATAGCATTATAGACCAACAAACAACAACGACATCGCCACCATCACACATCACACATAACTTGCAAAAATGGCTGAAGAGAAAATAGAACAACAGGATGTAACTATGGGCGAAGAATACGCCGAACCAGAAGATGTTGAAGAAGAAGAAGAGGAGGAAGAAGAACAAGATTTCGACAAGATCAAGATTGTACGTACTATTTTTCCTTAATATTACTGAGACTATTTATTATATTTATTATGCATGTTGCTAACAATTTTTTTTTTTTTTTTAGTTACCGGGTGCTTCTGAAGACGGAACTGCTGCTTCTTTTCAAATAATGGACGAAGACCACACGCTAGGAAATGCGTTGAAACAAATGATAATAAAGAACCCCGAAGTTGAATTTTGCGGTTACTCAATTCCTCATCCATCAGAAACTAAGCTTCATTTACGTATCCAAACGTACGGCAAAATCACCGCGGTGGAGGCTCTTCATAAAGGGTTGGATGACTTGGCTGACTTGTGCACTGTGGTTGAAAACAAGTTCTCTGAAACAGTATCACAGAATAACTACAGCACCGTCATTGCTTGAGCTAGTTAGCATAACTCATATATATGTCTGTACTAATATTTTAAATCTTATCTGCACGTGCCCCCGCATTCATGTAAAAATAAAAACCATCAGCAAAACTGTTTTTCTTTGGCCGCTGAAACTTTTTTATTTAGTTTAGTTTGCCATAGCTTTGAGGACTCAAGTCAAGTAGATCGGATTATCAACATTCGACTCATCAAGATGGATAAGCCAACATTGAACGACATCTTAGAAAAAGATGATGTTGTCATTGAAGATGACACCGAATTGAACTCCAAACTCGACGATGCCGCTGCAGATCAGCAAGACAGTACCAAATACTGTGTTGAGTGTACTGATATGCCAAGCGAGTTGCACTGTGTTAACTGCGATGACAATTTTTGTAGTGTTTGCTATAGATTGATTCATAGTTCTGGGAAAAGAAAAGCCCATGTTTCTGAAAAAATTGACAACGATTTAATCAGCAACGCAGAGCAGCAGCAACAGCAAGATGTTCAATCAGACAAAATTATCAAAGATGAGGAAGATGTTCAGTACACAAATGAAGAACTTGATCAATTATCCAAGCCTTTGGCAATTGGTGATGATGCTAATGACATCAATAAAATCATAATGAATGAGATCAAAAATCAGGCAAAATACATTCCGTTAAGATTGACCAGTGAAGAACGTCAATTATTCAAATTGTTAGATTCTGCATTGAATGTCTCTGACTACACTAACAAAATTGATATTTTTTCATATACGTCCAAATCAAAAAGAATCATTTCTCAACTCAAAGAAATATGCTCAATTTTGCTAGGGTTGGTCATTTCCAAAAATATGAAAATAGGTACCGAATTGATTGTGAATAAAAACTTCAAAGACAATGAAAAATGGTTTCAAAATATTTTTGAAATTGGAAGAAGATACAAGATTTTGAATCCAAACAGATTCAATGACAATTTTGGTAAATTAATTTATATGATTATGGATTCAAGATTGCCGGAAATCAAATCACATATGGAATTCGATCTTTACAAGCCAATCAAGACGGTCTATGATTATTTGGATTCTAGAGAAGATAAGACCGCTTTGGGAATCTTTGATAATGAATTAATCATTAACGCTACGGCGGAAATATCTTCAAGAAACAAACCTAGATCTCAAGTGCAAAAAGAAATCAAAATTAAAGAATATGCCATTGAAAAGCTAGCTAGAAAATATAGATCTAGAAATGGTTTTGACGATGAAGAAATTAAACAGGTTTTGTATTCTATTGGTGACTTTAATGCGTTCACTAACGCTAACAGAAAACCAATAACTAGAATGATTAACAGATTGATGTTTTACAAAAATCAAAAAAGCCATCCAGTTTACAACTTAAATATCAGAATGGGTTCCAATGGAGCAAGATTGACCCATGATCACGATAAGCAATTTGATTATGTTTTGCAGTCGTTAAATTTGTGGTCCGTAATCATGAAGGAAATGATACATTTATGGTCTTTGGCCGATGATGATTTGTTGAGCAATAATGGTCACTATAAACTAACCGAGACAGGGCAAGGTTTGAATAGAGTTAAAGCATGTCCTAAGCTTTATAGACACATGTTCAATATTGTCGAAAAAGTGAAAAAGGCATCTGGGTATTGGATTGGGTCATCTTATATACATTTAGGAGACTCTACTGTTCCTAATGGGTTGTTTTTCCTTGACAAGTATTTGCAAGTACCAAAGATTTTGATCCCAATTGATAACTGCTTAATTCATATTGAAGATGAATTTCCTAAAGATGAGTTCTTGGTTGAATTGATCAAACTGCAATTCCATTCAGTTGACGAGTTGCTCAAACACATTTTGCAGAATTTCTTCACCAAAGCATTCAATGGAAGTGGTGCTAACGACTTTTTCTCTGCTGGTTCTTGTGTCGATGGTAGATTAACTAGTACGTGGGAATGGGCTAACGAGATTCATAAGCAAGAATACTTTAAGTTCTTCCTTTTGTCTGGATTTACCGGTTTCAATGGTTAAGCTACCTGTTTGCCTGGTTTATGTATCAGCGACTCTGCTCTACTTGTATCAATATACATTGGCTATAAGTCATTTTACTCAATATAAACTATTATAATGAAATACCTGTAGCTTGAAGTTTCTCTCATGTCAAAGTTGGCAGGGGAGTGTTGACGCTGATGGTTGCGTGGCCCTGGCGGTCTCCTATTTTGTCGATCACCGTAGTGAAGCAGTTAATCACAAACGGATATCAGGACTCTGTTGCCATTGACGGACTACAGGCCTTTAGAAAGTTCCCGTACAACCAAAGACTATAAGTTTCAATACAATGGCCGAGATAGAGAACGTTAGCATTGGTAATGAGCTCAAGGTAGGTTTTCGTACATTGAAATACTAGCAGAGTAGCATTTGCATTTGCATTACTGCTGCAGTTCTTGTCACAGTTTCACTGTCTGATCGAAGTTATTAACACTAAACCTCTCTAGGACTCATTCAAAAAAACAGACAAATGGCTAAGTAACAACTTGTCCTGGCTAAGCGATATAGAATCATTCTATAGACAAAGATCCGCAATTGAGAAAGAATACGCTACAAAGCTTCAATCATTATGTTCCGAATCCTTCAAAAAGAAAGCCAAAATTAGTTCGTTGGTTAGTGTTGGTGATGAGCCAGTAGTCACGCCAGGGTCTTTGGAAAATTCTACTCTTACTGTATGGAATGAGATTTTAAATCAAACTGAATTGATAGCTAAGGACAAGATGAATTTTTCTAGTACCCTTGATGTGCAAATTGCTGAAAGCGTGGCTCGTTTCCAAAGAATCGCTAATGTTTTACAAAAAAAATATAATGACTTAAACGGATTAGTCACTAAAGAGAGAGACAGTAGTTATGCTGACTTGAAGAAAGCCAAGCAGTCATACGACTCGACGTGTGAGGATATGGAACATGTTAGAGTAAAGTCGGAAAAAAGTTCTAAATCTGACAAGATGAATAAAAAACTAAGCGAAAAAGAATACAAGATGAATGTTAGTAAAAATGCGTATATTATCAAGATCAACCAAACGAACAGATTAAAGGATAAATACTATTATCAAGATTTGCCAGAAATTTTGGATGGGCTCCAAGATATTAATGAATTCAAGACGAATGAATTGAACAAAATTTGGCAGAATGCGGTGATATTGGAAAAAGATGTCAATAATTCTGTTAATGGCCATTTGGACAGAGCTAACTCATTTGTTGAAAAAAACAGCTTTCAATTAGATACAATCATGTTTATCAAACACAACATTGAACCTTGGAAAGAGCCTCAAGATTTCTATTATGAGCCATCACCAATATGGCATGATGATGATCAAGTTATTGTGAAGCCAGACGAATTAAATGATTTGAAAAAACAACTTGCAGTAGCTAATAAATTGTACTTAGAAAATGATAGCGCTTGTGAAAAATTGCAGGAAAAAATCAGCGAGATAAACTCATTGAAAATATCCATGAAAAATAACAAGAATGTTGATACAAAAAACAAAAAGAGTGTTAGTTACTACGTTGACGAATCAATTCAGTCATTAAAAGTGTTTATTGTCAATGATAACAAAAGAGTTGCTGCTGAAGTAGCAATGCAAACTATCCAATCATCTGCGGGAGATAACGATTTGACCTTGACTGAACCACTCGAAAAGAAGAAAAAGAGCAGACTCGGATTTTTGAAAAAATCATCCTCACATCATTCAAGCAGCAATAATCTTAGCGGTGCTGGTGTTGCCACTGGCAATGGAAAATTATCAAGGGCAAGTACTACGCATAGCAAAGGTATTGGTTCTCTTGTTGGTTCTAGATTAAGAAGCACAAGTGTTACATCGCAAGCCACCTCGACTGTCACTGTCAATGAAGGTGTTGCAGTTTACCCATATCAGTCAGCAGCTGATGATGAGGTTTCTGTTGGAGCTAATGAGAAGTTTGAAGTGGTGGAAACTGACGATGGATCTGGCTGGACGAAAGTGCAAAAGACCAACGGAGAAGCTGGTTTGGTGCCGACAAGTTATATCACCATCAATCAGGTGGAAAAGCCTATATCTGGCACTGCATCCACTTCGGATAACTCTGTTAAGAAGATCCCACCAAAAGTGTTACCAAAAAGAGGGGCTAAAAAGCTTCCTCAGGCCAGAATCTTGTACGATTACGAAGCTGATGGTTCGGATGAATTGACAGTGAAGGCGGACGAAACCGTCGCGGTGCTTGAAGAAGACGATGGTTCTGGATGGACCCTAGGAGAGCTGAAGGGAATGAAGGGGCTTTTTCCTACCTCGTACGCTGAGTTTTTGTAGACTGTTAATTGACATAGATGTATAGAATAACTAAGAAGGCTTTCAATATTGGTATTGTTTAGGTTATCGTTTGAATGCCTGTAAGTGACGTAACCGCAACGGGCAAAAAGGACAGAAAACGCGGTTCTGCGGCCCTGGGGCCCCAGGTTTGGACCGTGTCCTTTTTGAAAAATTTCAGCGACTGAAACCAACACACACCGGCCAACCAGCTAGCCAAGCCAACCAACCACTTAAGACGTCTCCAGTGCTACTCTATTCTATTGCGCCCCGAGCAGCTTTATAGATCTTTATTTGCTTATCATCCAAGTTCATAGCCCATTCAATATCCAGCTGGGCAAGCACTGCTACATCACTTCTTCCATCTGTTGGATTCCATACACTCATTTGCACACTAAAAAATAGAAAAAAAAAGTAAAGAAAAAAATAAATCAATTTAAACTAAAACAGAAATTAAAATAATAATAATAAAAAGCATTTTACGTCAATAAACAATAATTAACCAAATACAAAAAATATCCAATAACATCGACATAAAATGGGTGGCTCTATATCCAAGATGCTAGTATGTATTATAAAGAATGCATGAATTCCATTGACAAGCATTGCAAATTTGAGGCATAAAGAGACACATGCTTTCTCCTCGTTTTTAAGTTTTGCAATTTTGTTGTACGATACATTATTAAGCACTTCGTCGTATGAAGTGCAATGATGATTGAACTAGGCAATGCGTTTGTGTATTTGCATTCTTGTCAAGGGATACACGCCTGTGTGGCTGCATTTATAATGCCATAATATGGGGACGTATTTACTAACCGACGACAATAGAACAAAATGTTTGGCAACCGTGAAATGAGAATCTTAATGTTAGGTTTGGATTCTGCCGGTAAGACCACCATCTTGTACAAATTGAAACTCAACAAAGGAATAACAACTGTTCCAACCGTTGGATTTAATGTTGAAACCGTTACTTACAAAAATATCAAATTTAACGTTTGGGACGTTGGTGGACAAGATAGAATCAGACCATTATGGCGTCATTATTTTAGTGGCACTGATGCTCTTATCTTTGTTATTGATAGCGCTGATATTGATAGAATTGCTGAAGCCAAAAAGGAAATGTATAAAATTATCACCGACAAGGAAATGAGAGATGCATTGTTGTTGGTTTTTGCTAATAAGAAAGATTTGCCTAATGCCTTAAAACCACAAGAAATTACTAGAAGATTAGAGTTGGAAAATTTGAAAGATCATATTTGGTGTGTCGTTGCTAGTAATGCATTGACTGGTCAAGGTTTGATTGAAGGTTTGTCTTGGATATCTAATAACTCTAAGGATGTGAATTGAATTGAGCTGGTATGGTCCCTTTATACCAGACGCTACATTTTTCAGCTATAAAGGATATCAGTATGCTTCTTCTCTTTTGGTGACTTCATTATGCCCATTTATATTGGTTGCTTGAAGTTCTATTCAATTAATCTGGTATAGTGAACAAAGTGGCGAATGATCAATAGCATTCAACAGTTATCTTATTTTTATTTCTTCTTTTTTGTTACTTTTTACTCTATTAATTTCCCACATTTCCCTTTTTATTATATATAAACTTTTAATTTTTTTTTTTTTCTCTCGTCTTAAATTGATTTTTAATCTTTTTAGTTCACAAAATCCTTTTTTTTTCTACGTGTGTTTTGTTCTTGCTTTTTAATTTATTTTCTTTTGATATCTTTATTTTTTGTTGTTGATAGTTGATAGTTGTTATTTTTTAGACGTTTAATTTTGCTTTTCTTTTGCTATTTTTCACTTTCAAATTTATCAAGTTATTATTTCATTATTTATTAGCTTTTTGTTTCTTACACTACATAATTCCAAGATTCATTTTATTTTACGTTGATAATATTATTTTTCTCATGTTTAGACTTTAGGCTAAGATTCTATCTTTTGTGCTCAAGGTTTCTTGATTAGTTTCCTCTTGCACTTGCACTTGTTTATTTTCTATTTTAAATAGAATTTTTGTTTCTCGTTCTTCATTCTATTGGTTGCTTTGATAATACAAGACACTGATCTTTAATTTAGACCTTTGAGTAGTTTCTGTACAGCTTTTTTGAAAAATTTATAAAGCAACAAATCACAGCATTACAATGAAATTTTGTGTGATTGGAGCAAACTACGATTGGTTTTGTTGTACGTTTTGTTACTTATTCATGCAGCTTAATCCTGCATAAAGACTGTTGCAGTTTCACAAGACCTTGGATATACAGTTGTTGTAAAAAGGCAATATTTTATTTTCAAAAGAATTCAGTAAGATTAAAGAGGACTTCAAGAGCCAAAAAGGCAATCTTTGAGTGTATTTCACTAAAATTCAGTTCACCCCAACCAATATGGTTTGATTTCATCTGTATTGCAAAACCATAGTTATTTCTCTTGAATAAGTAACTACAGTTTTTCCTATGCTAGAAACTACACCTGTTAAATAAGACTACTGCAGAGGCAAATCTGAAAAGTAAAAAAAGCTTATTAATTTCGTGAAGCGAAAGAAAAGTGTTCAATTTGTGTAAATTAAGGACTGTTTAAAAATATAAAAAAAAAAAAAAAATCTTGGACTAAAGATTAAATGGATGCGCTATCATTTAACCAACTTTTGTACCAAAATAGAAGCCAAATGAATACTAAATAATTTACACTTATGTACTGTAGGAGAGTGGGGGATCAAGCGATGACGTATTTAGTAAGCAGTATACTCTAGAAGAGAAATTAATGTTTATAGTCCATCGTATTTGCCAATAACCTATTGTTTAAGCAAGCACTAAAAAAAAGGGAACTAAAGGTAATTTATATAGTTCTGCGACATGAATATTTGTTCTCTCTCCTAAAGGGAAAAAATTAACAGAAAAACCATTTAGCAAATTATAAATTATGATTTTGCTTACTGAGCTGACGATGAACGCTGATTTTTTTTTTTCACACACAATATCGATTTATTATTTCTATATAAACGGTAGAAAATAAAATCTTATAATCTATATAGTATATACAGTATTGTTCAGTTGTTATTATATAGGGGAAACTTGTACAAGTGAAAACCCCGTTAGTATTAGTTAGACTTTAATGGATCTTTTGGATTTGAAATAGATATAGGAGAGATTACAGTCTAGGATGAATGATATTTTTTTTTTATTTTTTTTATTTTTTATTATTATTATTATTATTTTTTTTTTTTTGAGGGTCATTGCTTTGCTGTCGACAGATAAAAAGAAAGGGGTCTCACTTCAGTACCATCTTCCACTCACTAAGATAACACTGATGTGTTATCTAATTCATTACCGTGGTGATGTAGTAAACAAGACTAGATATTGGAATGGTTTTCCAATCAAAGTCCTTATCTCTCCGTAGGCGGGAGTATTTCTTTTGAAATATCAAGTAGTTGTCGACCTGGATGATTACGTCCGTTTATAGATATTTCCTTCAATCTATTCATGTGATTTTTTGAATTGATTAAGGTATTGGCGCTATTAAAAATCGTCTCACAGGTTTTATAAATCCGATTCCTGCAAAAGAATGAAAGACAACCACAACTAGAAACTACTATATATACACCTGATATATTCTTGAACATTATTCAAACAGAATAAAGATTTACAATATACAGTACGGCTTCACTACATCTGACAGTTTTCACGCGATGCGGCAACTTAGCTAACAAGCTTGAGGTTATTACACTTTCAGCAGACAGACCGTTTTATTTTATACTACACAACGTAAATAGAAATATCCATGCCAATGTGGCCGGTAGTGGATGAGTTGTTGACTGATTACTGACATATATCGACAGAGTGCAAGAACCTCAACTGGATAGCACATGACAATCACATGCGCACCTCCAAAATATTTGCCAGGCGGCCCACAAAACGCCATTAACGCCCTCGAAACCGAGCGTTCACACCAACGATGTCGATGCATTGAGTTCATCGTCAACTGTCAGGCTGCCATTTTCAATTTGTAAAAAGCAGGTTACAGTTGGAAGTTAAACAAAAGTTGCACGTTAAAAAAATTTTCCAAGTATTGCATCAGTATTATCACTGCTCCGCCTTTCTAAGTCACACCAAACACGGCCAATAACCATAGAAAAATATTTGGCGTTTACTTGGTTCACCATGAGTACGTATCGATTCAAAGAAAGAGACGCGTTTGTTTGTTTAAAAGCATTTGCAAGTTACGATTTTTAATTTACCTTTTGTTACTATTCAAAGTAAACTAACTAAAATCATGAAAGAAAGCGCGACAGATATGGACTGGGCTAAGAGTGTTCCCTGCAAGAACATTACGATATACGGCTTTTGTCGGTATGAGAACAAAGGATGTGCTTTCAACCACGATACTCCTGAAAATAACGGCACAAAAACTGCCACGGGTACTGTTACAGGTGCTGAAACTGTGAATACTTCTACCATTTCCGGTAACCCAATGTCTGCATTTGCTCCATCAAGCAGTATACCGCTGACAACTCCAATTTCCAATACTGGCATGCCAACATCATCATCAACAACAGCAACGCGAAACCTTTTACCAAACTCTAATGGTCAGGCTTCAAATGATTCAACGTTATCCTCCACTGCTAATTCAAGCAAAAAATTTAATCCAAGCATTCAAGCATTTAAACCTTCTACTCAATCAAAATTCTCAAAATTATCAGCTAATTTAAATGAAATACCATCTTTTGTACCACTGTCTTCAACTTTTGCATCAAGAAGTGTTGATTCATTACAAGACCCACAAGGTGCTCAAGTATCATCTTCCGGAGATACTAACAGCGCAATTAACAGCAGTGCAAGTGTCTTGAAAACCCCAGAAAAATCCGGAAAGCCGCCACAATCAGCACTAGGGACTGTTGCTGGTTCTGGTTCTGCGGGAAGATTTAACTTTGATAGTCCAGTTTTTCAAGCTTCTGCTCCACCATTAGTATCTAATCCATACTTGGCTCATAGCTCATCAGATTTACCAGGATCTCCAGGTCTTACCCATCAGCAATTACAAACCCTACATTCCACATCAACGCCCCAAACTCCTGGGTCTTTAAGAAATGTCAATATGCCTATTTCCCAACATCATACTCCATTGATTGCCAATGCTGAGCCGGTATTAAGTGCAATGCCTACAGGGAAACCAGAAACCATGTTTAATCCATATACTGTACCTGCAGCATTAACCCCAAGGCCAACAGAAATGTTCTTCACTCCTCCACCGGTCAGTTTTCCATTACAGCATCATTTATACGCTCCTACCCCACCACCACATTTAAAGTACTTGAACCCCAATGAAAAGAATTCTTACTCATTGTTTTTACCTAATGACATTAGAGAATATTTATTGAAAAGAAACGAGGCAACATTACAAACCCTTCAGCATTCTAATTTGCCAGAACATGTTTATGTCTATCATTCATTGGTGCCCTTGGATAAGACTTTGGAAAAAAATGTCAAACATTATGGAGTACCTAATTCACTATACAAAGTATTTTCTAATAATGATGGTAATGCTTATGTTTTGCGAAGATTAGAAGGACTACAATTAACCAATGAAAAGTCTTTGGCGATGGTAAACAAATGGAAAACAATTCAAAATGCCAACGTGGTACAAATTTGTGAAGCATTTACTAGTCTTGCCTTTGGTGACAACTCATTATATTTTGTGCATGAATATCACCCATTGAGTAAAACTCTTAGGGATGCGCATCAGCTGAAACCAAAATCAATAAATGAATCTGTGTTGTGGTCTTATGCTGTTCAGATAACCAATGCATTAATGTCAATTCACGAAAAGAATTTAGCGGCTAGACTAATTAATTTGGACAAGGTAATTCTTGTCGGTAAAGAAAGAATCAAGTTATCAAGTTGTGGGATTTCAGATATTTTGAATTTTGACAAGGATAATACCGACTTATTTGATTTAGGATTCACTAATAAGCTTGAATACATTGATCATTTGCAAAAACAAGATTTGAAACAATTAGGTAACTTACTTTTGGACTTGATATCGATCCAATATAGCACACCAATAAATCCAAACAATGATTTAAAAACAATGAAGCTGATAATTAGTAATCTTGACTATTCTGAGTCATTCAAAGATGCATTACTTTATCTTATAGATGATGGCAACAAGTATCGCAAAATCACTGACTTTATGCCGAAAATCTCTTTCCAGGCATTCAAAATTTTGGATAGTTTTGCCAAAAGTAGCGATTACTACGAGAGTGAGCTTTCCAATGAAATTGAAAATGCTAGATTAGTTCGTCTTTTAACCAAAATCAATTTCATTATTGAAAGACCCGAATTTGACGGCGACTTATCATGGTCCGAGACTGGTGAACGGTACCCGATCAAATTGTTCCGTGATTACGTTTTCCATCAAGTTGATCAAGAAGGAAAACCGGTAGTTGATTTAGTTCATGTTTTGAAAAATTTGAATAAGCTTGACGCTGGATTGGACGAAAAGATTTTGTTGGTTAGTAAGGATGACACTACTTGTATCATTGCTTCTTTTAAGGAGTTGAAAGATTGCATTGATTCGTCTTTTAGAGCGTTGTATAAACGGGCCTAAAATACAAGGCTTAGACGGCGACTATCTAAGTAAAATAAAATAATAGAAAAAAAAATAAAAAAAAAGTAAAAAATTAATTAAAAGGAAAAAAAAATTTAATATACATTTGTAAATTTATAGTTTTTATTGGTGTAAGCACTTCTGTATGAGAGCTACGAATGAAGACTGCTGACTGCTTGATATTGTATTAGAATTTGAATTCATTTGTATAAAACCAAAAGAACAAGGTGCCTGTCAAATTCTAGCTGAGTTACATTGACATTTTGGCGAAGTTTATAACTAGCTGAGTTTTCAACAGGTTTCTTTTTTGGTCTGCTATGGGACGGCTTACCATAGCAGGATGCACCAATGGTTATTGTCTACAATGGTAAAGTATATATCACACATTTTTTGTCCGAGTAATTAGGATCTTCTGATAAAAAAAAAAAAAAAAAAAATTAGGCAATGGATGAACTACAATATTACGGTGCAAGGACACTAGCAAAGTGGCAGTTTAGTTCGTTCATGCTCGAGAATGTCCCTTTTGAGTGAAAACACCGACTTTACTAGCCATTTGGGGAGTACCGTTGCAGTGTATAGATCAATATATCAACTTCACGAGTATCCACTGTCTTTGCCGATGACATAATTGAGTAGTTAGTGCTTGTCTACCCTTAGATACATAACAAACACTCATGGAATTTCACACTCATGATAATGAGATACGAGATGCGCGTTTTTGCGATAGATAAGAATTATTATGAGGATTATATTAATACATGCATTCAAAGAGTAACAATAAACAAAGAAAAATACTGTATAGGTTCGATATTAAGAAAAAGCCTATTTTGATATCTTTCCCATCATTTCATCATTTTTTTCTTTTTGTGTTTGTGCTTGTGAGTTTATCATGACTACAATTTCTTTTTTGTTTAAAATTTTTTTTAGATTAAAAAAAACGTTTAGATAAAACTAAAAAGAGAGAGAAGAGGTCATTTAGTAGTCACCTGGAATTTCGAAAACAACTTGTTTACCAGTCAATTTGTTGTAAACGGATTGGAAAGATTCCAACTTGTAGTCAACGTTAGAAGAATCCTTGGAGTCCAACAAGACTTTTTGGATCTTGTTACCACCAACCAAGAATCTAACTCTCTTACCAACAATTTCAGTTGGGAAAACCAAATCTTCCAAGACTTTGTCGTGGACAGCAGTCAAAGTTCTGGATCTTGGTCTCTTTTGGACTTGTCTAGAAGTTCTACCTGGTTTTGGCAAGATTCTTCTTTCAGCCAAAAAGACAACATGTCTGTCTGGGAATTTCTTTTCCAATTCTCTGGTCAATCTGATTTGAACTTTGTGGTAAGCACTCAAAGATGGAACTGGGACAAAGATGACAATAGCTTTTTTACCACCGGCAACATCGATCTAAAAGAGAATGTTAGTAATTTGTATTACAAGAATATATGTTTATACAAAAGTTGAGAAATGTGTAAGATGCTTGTGGGGACTTCTCTGAATAGAATAATTTAGCATTGTGGCTGATTAATTTTAGCATAATATCTGTGATCACTGAAATTCCTTTTTATATTAAAAGACTCATTTTGTATAGCTTTGTACATATATTGAATGATAACTTCATTGTTTAGTGTATGACTGGCTCTCTTTAAGATTAGAATCTTTGAATATACTTATTTTTTTCTTTTTTGCCATTTGACTCTTCTAATAACATTTCGCCATCAATATTGTCTGACTGTTTAATTTGGTCTTCTTGGAAACTGTAATTTCTGCTTCTATCCGTATGAATCTTCTTGTTTATTGTTTTGCTCTCTTAATCACTTGTCATATATTCTTCATACTAAACCCAAGGTCCACATTTTTCTTTCATTGAATACATTCTTGCGTAGAATATCTTTTAAAAAACAACCACATGCAATTTTTACACAAGTTTCTCAATATTGGTAATACATCATTGTTCACTTACTTCTCTGATGGATTTGAATTGCAATGGTCTCAATTCGGCCTTCAATTCTGGAGTGTGAGATTCCAAGTCGAGGAAAGCTTGAGCGACTTGCAACTCAAGTTCGGTTGGTTCAGAAGATAAGACTTTAGCAGCAGCAGACATGGTGAGTGAAGCTTATTGTGTTGCGGAAATTCTGTTATGATAGGATTCTATTACAACCGGGAAAGTTCTTCTGTCTATATTAGAAAATATCAGGCACAAATATTTTTGAAGATTGTGAAATTTTTTTTCTCAGATTCTGCCTGGAGGGGCGGTCACCTGCACACGGGAGTTTAGCACTGGGAGTGAGAGCGAGCGAAGTGAGCGGATAGAGCAGCGAAATGGCGGACAGCCGCCTGAGGATGTCACGGGGACAAAAAAGAGAAAAAAGTAAAAAACTGCCTCGGCACGTGGCACGAGAAAAGCTAAAGTATGTGGTGTTTGGATGCTATGTAGCTCCAAACCAGATCAGCTGACTACAATGGGGGCTAGTAAATATTGAATGAGAAAAGTGGGCTAATTTAGTCATCTTTGGGGGGCGTCCTCCAATAACTAAAAGCACTACGGCCTACGCGCCACAACATTATGTGGCTGATGTCATCTGACTACCACACTAGCCACATCTCCACGATTGGCATTCACCGGAAAGACTACTACTATACCAGTGGTATGCCACTATTCAAAACAACTCAAACATCACATCTATTTTTGTTGCTATATAGCTAAATACAAACTAACACAACGTGCACACTGGCTACTTCTCTTGCACGCTAACTTGACCATCGCTTTCTCCAAAGTACGCCTTGTCAGCAATTCCATCAACAAACAAACCAGTTTCCACCACTCCCACAAGGGCCTTGATCTTTTCATGCAATGCCAATGGGTTCTCAATATTACCGAAGTCAGCGTCAATCAAAAAGTTATTGTTATCAGTGACCACTGGTCCTGCCTTAGCTGACCCACCTTGTCTAACAATAGCTTTCTTGGATCCCATATTGATCAAATCTTGAAGCACCTTGTTGTAAGCCACCGGAACAACTTCAATAGGCACACCTCTTCTCCAAGAAACCCCCAAGTAGTTTGGAGATTTCTTACGATAATCAGCCACAACAATGAATTTTTTAGCAGTTTTTGCAACCACTTTTTCTTGGAAAAGGCAAGCACCACCACCTTTAATCAAATTCAATTGTTGATCTACTTCATCAGCTCCATCGAAGGCAATATCAATCACTGGATATTGTTCAATCTTGCCTAGTCTGAGTCCATTGTCAATGATCAATTGCTGGGATTGGAAACCCGTAGGAACGCACACAAACTTGTCCTTGTTTGGTAACTGTCCGATTCTTTCAGCAGCATAAACTACCGTAGAGCCAGATCCAATACCAACAATGATATCTTTATCATCTTGTTGCTGAGGGAAATTTTCATCAACTGCACGATAAGCAGCAACTCTTTTGGCAGATTCTAATGGATCTTGTAATGGGGGCAAGTCAGCTATATTTTTAAGTGAGTTGGCCATTGTAATCGTAGATGTGGCTATTGGTCTTTTTGTGATTAGGCTCAGGATCGTATTTATTCTTGAGAATCTGAATGTGATTCGTGTGGATCTTGTACTAAGTGATAAGTATGCTTGGCTTGGGAAAAACGATTTCAAACTTCTTCGTGATACTAGCATAAAGGCTTTTAAGTATATCTAGTCAAATATTGAAGAATGACGATAAGTTACAGCTCGAAGACTTCCTACTCTCCAGATCGGACAAAACGGGCTCCAGCTTATTGGCTTCCCCATTCTTGCATTAGCAAAAAAAAGAGGTGCGAAATAGCCTCGCAGCGATGAGCAATTGGGTGCAGCACGTGCCCTTCGATTTAAATATTAACAAATTGCTTAACATGCAGCTTACTGGGTTGGCTAAGTAGTTATTGTAAGTGCAGCAATGAAACGAGGTTTTATATTATAAGAAATGCGGAAGTGCAAGCAAAATGTTTGGATGATGTTGAAGCGAGTATATGCAAAAAGTGTTTTCAAAAGTGTGATGAAATTAAAAAAAAAAAAAAAAAAAAAAACCGTAGAAGTAAATAAAGTGCAAAACTAGCAAATAAAAATTTTTAAGAAAAGATTAGTGAATTGTCATTATCGGTTGTTATTACCAATGTCAATACCAGCTGATCAGAAGTAAATATTTTAGATAAAGTCAAAAGAAGAAATTGAGAAGAAAATTGTTGAAAATATTTTGACTGACCGTTAATATATATATATGAAGAACAGAAAAAAAGTAGAACTAAATTAGAAAAAGTTTACTTTGCTTGCACTGCAAGAACATAATGTACTGTTTCCTCACTCAAATATTGATCTAGTTCTATGAGGAGAAGCAGCCCTCTCAGTAGGGACTCTCATGGAATTAGCAGTTCTAACATAATTTCTAGATGGACTTTGTTGACGTGACTCAATGCTAAATGGCTTTGAATTTATCGACATCAAATCAGTATCGATGCCTGGTGTTGTATATCTTGAAGATGAGGTTTTAGTGGTAGCGGTGGTCGAGATTCTTGAAAGTGACATCGGTGGGAATGAGGAAGCTGTTGTGAATCCAGAAGATCCAGAAGAGGAAGACGTGGCCGATGATGAAGATGTTGGACGAGAGTGACGGTTTGCTGTCGTTGTTGTTACCCCTGGCGTGACTGATGCTGCTGCTCGGCGCAATAAGGCACTGTCATTGTCAGCATTGAATGATTCGATGTCAAAATTAGATGTTCTTTGCTGGTGTTGCCGTTGCTGATTTTGCTGCTTTTTTGGTGAAATCACCTCGTTTTTTCTCATCGGGCTTGGTGTACGCAGTATCCTACGCTCCACTTTTGTGCTAATTGGTGTCACCATATCCAATTTTTCCCCGCCAAAAGTATGCTGTTCATGTTGAGGAGCTGTTTCTTTTTGAAAATGTCTTGTGGGAGAGACAGCAGTGTTTGGTCTCAGATAGTACGGATTCAAGCTTACCCCATTTATATCTTCAGAAAACAATGAATATTCTCTTTGCTTTGCAGATAACGCATTATTTTTAGAATGAATGTGGTCGTGATACAGGCTGCTTTCTTCTATTCCTGGGCTATCTTGACTTTGATTTTGCGGTTGACTGTAATTATTAGTCTGAGGATAATTATAGCCATACTCTTGTTGTGGCTGCTGTGACTGTTGTTTGTAATCATAACCAGGTCCATAATTGCCATGATGCCGCGTTCCTTGATTTATCCTAGTAACTGCATTATGAACAGCTGATGAAATTTGCAGCAGCTGTTGCGGTTGAGATTGCGGTTGAAGTCGTGACTGAGGTTGAGGTTGGGAAGAAGATGGATGAGATAGCTTCTTTTGGGTGTGTTCATAATCAAACTGCCTGGCATCACCGCCATAT
Organism: Saccharomycopsis fibuligera x Saccharomycopsis cf. fibuligera; assembly: GCA_001936135.1. Classification (NCBI taxonomy): domain Eukaryota; kingdom Fungi; phylum Ascomycota; class Saccharomycetes; order Ascoideales; family Saccharomycopsidaceae; genus Saccharomycopsis; species Saccharomycopsis fibuligera x Saccharomycopsis cf. fibuligera. Next base: position 2,999,089 of record CP012809.1, on the reverse strand, counting down.
GGAGATTTACCATCTCCATTAGCATGATCAGCAACATGATCATTGACATCATGGGTAGGTTTCTTTTTATTTGATTTGTTATTCGGAAGCTGTAGTTTGTTAGCTGCTAATGCTTTAATAATCATCATATCATTCTCAGTGAGACCATTACACTCGGGTTTTGATTTTGACTTTGTAGGTTGAACTTTTTTATTATATTTTTCAATTTTGTCCTGGATGTTACTTTTTTTTTTGTTTTTGTTTGTGTTAATATTGTTGTTCTGCTGGCGACGGCCAATTCTTTCACCGTCACTGTCAGAGTCAGCCAAAGAATATTTCGAAATGAGTTTGGGCATCCCTTTGGACGTGCGAACTCTCAGTTTATCTTTATCAGCGTCAATTCTCGTCAATTTGTTATTCCGATGCTCCTGGTTTGAATAACTCTCTCTATCATTACCATTTCCATTACCAGCCATACTGCTTGACATGTAAGCTTTGTAAGCTATATATAATGCCCCCACCACCGATAACCAAACTGCAACATGTTTGAGCAACTTACACACCAACTGAATCCAAAAACTAACATAATGATACACCAATGGTTTTATCAAGAATGTAATGTTTGTAGAAACCACGCCAAAGATAAAGCTTTGTAAATGCAACTTATTGTTTTGTGAAGTACTGATATAATTAGAATTTTTCACCAAGTTTGCCATGCCATAAATTACATTTTGCCAAAATTTCAAAGATTTGAAGTTTGATGGTTTGAAGTTTTTATGAACAAATTCAAAAAATTCTTGCATGTTATGGATATTAATATTAACAATGTTTGCTACCGGTGAAGAGGAAGCTAGGCTTGCAGTTTTTTCCGTGAATTTGTTGTGGAAGAATCCAGTGGTCACTACTGTATCAATACTCTTCTTGCGCGAAAGTGGCATGTTGTTGATTGATTCGTCATAGTCAACATCTTCATTGTCAAGTTCGTTGGTTGTCCTTATCAAATTGTCAATATCATGGCCAATCTCACTCATCAGGTCAGTTCTTGCAGAATCACAAAATCCAAACGGTCTCTTGTTGCTGTTGTTGACGGCAGCACTAATTTCTGATTCGTTTATCATTGAAATGGTGTCATCATTGTTGCCCTGATAGTCCTCCTCGTCAGTGAAACAAAATTCTGCATCTTTGACTTCTTGAAGTGTTGGGATTTTACTAAGAGTTGTAGACTGAGTTCTTCGACTTGAGGGAGAGCCAGTCATTATGTCTGAATCATAGTCACTTTTACTGGAACTTGATCTTGTGGGAGATGAGAATGTGGACGGATGCTTGTTTTGAGCTTTTCTTCTTGCTCTTTCTTCAGCTAAATCTTTCTCAGCTATCCAAGCAAGTGCTTTGGCAGTGCCATCCCGAAACTTCATCTTGATGTATTGTCTTTAGTTTGAAAGAGAGAAAACAATAAAGTGAAAAATACACTTTATATGATGTTCATATACAGCCTCGTATGAGGTTGAAAAGATTGAGGGCGCGATCACGTCTTATAAAGACCTGGCATCACTCTATACACCCATGGCTGGCTCTGGCTTGGGTCCTGTCTCAGACACTTTGTTTATCCTTCCTAATCGGGCACACGGGCTGCTCACCTCAATGACCCTTCCAGTTGGATCCTCGAAAAATATTTTTCTGTTTTCTGGAGAAGTGAGTGACAGGCGCGCTGCAGCGCGTTGTGATGCATTATTATGCGTCCAGTGTGATGATCATGATGGAAAAAAAGTCTCCGCGCGATAAGCAAACTGTTTCTCAATATATCTTCTCTTCTGCTATCTTCTCTCTTTTTCTCTCCACGAGTCACTGTTCCGCCTCTGTCAACCTTTATAAAAAAAATACAAACCATGGCTTACATTGGCTCGGTCATTTATTCTGCTGTCAAGCCTATCTTCAAGATTTACTTGATCATGGGCACCGGCTTTCTCCTAGCTAAGCTCAACGTCCTCACGGTTGATGTTACCAGAAATATTTCAGACATGATCGTGATGGTAGTTTTGCCCTGTTTGTCCTTCAATAAAATTGTCTCCAGCATTGCCATCTCTGATTTGAAGGCAATTGGCGTGATATTTCTAAGTGCAGGAATACTATATGCCGTAGGAGCGGTGTGTGCCATTGTCACTATTGCCATTACTCCGGTGCCCCGAAAGTGGTATGGTGGGGCAATTTGCGGCGGGACTTTCCCGAATATTTCTGATCTTCCGATTGCTTATATCCAGACCTTAGATACTGGGTTAGTGTTCAACGAAACTGAAGGTAATAAAGGCATTGCCTACGTTTGTATTTTCCTTGTTACTTTTTTGATTACCTTGTTTAATTGTGGTGGATTTAGGTTAGTAGAGTATGATTTCAATAGAGAAAAAAAAATTAAAGCTGATCTTGAAGAACAAAAAGCAACAGCTAGGTTTGCCTCAAGTCCGGAGAAAGGCTCGTCCAAAGAAGATAGTTCAAGTGATGAGCCTAAAAACAATTTAAATAAAGAGGATACCACTCAGCAGCAGCAGCAACCTGAAACCAATGCTGACAAACAAGATACAGAGAAAAACAACATCAATAATATTAGCGATAACCAACAAAATCCTCCTACTGTTACTTTTGATGATGATGACTCCGAGGCGGCCATATCTGCGGTGACAAGCTTGTCTTCATCAGTCGATGATTTGGAAGAACCAAATCGGGTTAAGGGACTCAATAGTAATGAGCTACAACAACCAGCAAGTATGTACTCAAAAACTTCATCTCGCCAAAGAAGACCATCAAACTCAACTTTGCAAAAACGCAGCAGAAGGCCTAGTAGCACCAAGTCCTATCACAGTTATGGCAAATCTGCAATTAATCATAACAATAACACGAATATTTTGTCTCCTGTCAACTCGGCCCTCACGTATCTTTCCAATGATGATTCATTGCATACTGCTAACACTTTAGGCGTCACTAATTCAAGAAACTTAGAACTTCGATCTTTACCATCTCAAAACGTTAGAAACGTTATTGTTGAATACAGTCGAATTAATAATGAGCCAGCATTGAACAGATTGAATACTTTAACAAAACTTGCAACCACAGAGATTGGAGCTCAAACTGGCAAAGATATGAAAGATGCAGGTAAATCTATTAAACTTGTAGATAAATATCATTTAAACTGGCTCATTTTTCTTTTACAAAATTTTCTTCGTCCATGCTCTATGTCTGCATTAATAGGTCTTGCTATTGCTTTAATTCCTTGGCTTAAAGCATTGTTTGTGACAACTGATCGTGTACCCGATATGAAAAATGCTCCCGATAAATTACCACCACTCAGTTTCATTATGGATTATACTGCGTATATCGGGCAAGCATCAGTTCCGCTAGGTTTGCTAATGTTAGGAACCACTATTTCAAGACTAAGTTTCGGAAACTTAAACAAAAAATTTCTAATTAGTGCCGCCACATTAGTAATTTTAAAACTTTGTGTTGTTCCTATTGTTGGTGTTGCATGGGCCTCAAAGTTAAGACAAATGAATTGGTTGGATGATGATATGATTTTTTTTGTTATTGTGGTGACTTATTCTTTGCCTTCTGCTACTACTCAATTTTATTTCACTGCTTCTTGTACGGATCCTGATGCTGAAGATACTACGCAAATGGACTGTTTGTCGGTGTATTTGTTGATGGAGTACGTTTTACTAGCAGTGAGCTTGCCGTTTGTGGTCACTTATGTTGTTGAGAAGCAGTTGAATGTGTCCTAGATTTTGCGAGTTGCTGTAAAAAAAAGTACCTTTTATCAATTTTTTTTTTTAAAAAGAAGCTTCAATCTATAACATATGCCTGATCTGTTTCGGAAACCTCACTCAGAAACATATTCTACACAGCATCTTATGTCATAATATTATTATACACACTTTCAATTCCTTTTCATTTCATTGACAAATAGACTGTTCTTAAAACATATCTAGGGATCTATTTTTTTTGAGTTTTTTCGTTTCGTTATTCTTTTTTCCTCCGCATTGTTTTATTTTACTCTATTAACACACATATAAAGGTTATTTTCAGATAGGATGCTACTTTTGCAAGCATAATAGATATCGAGATGACTCACATAAACGGAGTTCATTTTAAAGCACACTAAGTTCTCAGAATAGTTAAGTCTTGCAACGCCCTAATAGCATCTACAGTCACTTATATAGCTTTTTCTTGCACTTATCAGTAACAAAAATATATCTACCGTATAAAATAAATCTAAAAATATAATATTCAATATTGAAAAATTGAGGTATAGACGTTTGTTTAGTAGACAAAGCTACTGGAGATATAATTTAGGTTACTCTGAAGGACTTATGGTGTGGTCGGGGGTTATGTATCAACATGCATGCATGGCTCGGCATAGGCTCCAAAAAAAAAAAAAAATAAAAAAAAAGTTTTTTCTTTTTATTTTTTTTTTTTTTTGGCTTACAGTTCACTTTTCATTTTTGAGGTATGTCATATCTAAAAGTTTTATCAAGTGGAAGCAGGGGCTAGCTATTGCCCTGGTTTCATTTTGTTTTTCAATATAGTAAGTGTCATTGATTTGTAGCGGTAAACAATTGGATTATCAGCAGCGATTTATGCTTCTACTTGTATAATAGTCTGCCTTTTAAAATTTTGCCTCGTTCATCACGGGTTCAAATGAACGTTGAGAAGTTGCTCCTGGGGTTTTAATTCCTTGTTGGTCAAAGTTTTTGAATTTTTTAGAAGCTCTGCATTACCTTTTTCTTTAGAGCCCTGAGAGTGATGCGTTAACGTACATCCTTTTGAGATTCAAAGGTCAAAGTGTATCTTCTTCTAAAAAAAAAATTTGAGAGAAAAAATCAGGCAATCAAATAGTTTAATCCTAACCCTTCATATATCTTTCTTTCGGCATTGTTCTTTTGCAAATAAATGCATGCTGTATTTTTGCATAGTCTTATTTACTACATTTCCATGTTAATGAACTAAATAATATCACTATCTTAGAGTGGGGAATGATACTGAAGTGAAACTTTCTTTATTTAATTACAAAAATAACAACTAAACAACTAAACAACAACAATAATAAACAAAGTCAAATAATAGCCATAATAAACAAAACCCTCCGGTATATTTATTATCTGTAACAAAAACTGTCTGTTCTCCTCTTTTTTTTTTTTTTTTTATAAACAAACGAATAGCTCAATCTAATAAAATATACGTTATAAACTATGCTTTTTTTCTACGACAAACTAAATAAGACTTCTAATCCTAAGGAAGCAAGAAGCAAAGCTTTTAATAAGAAAAAAAAGGTGAGCATTTATTCACGTGCGTGCGCAAAGTACTTTCTAGTCGGCCCGTATGCATTTTTCCTCGACTCGAAGGCTGCAAGATCAAAAGGCCTGCAATGACAAAGCAATATAATTAGTATTTTAGGGTCATCAATAGAAATCTCTAAAAGCATACTTTAGTTAAAAGATTTCAACGCAATTATAAACCGTCCAAATAACTGCTACTTTAGTTCTATCATCATGCCATTGAAATTGAAAGTCGGTTTTGTTCCGGAGCATTTCTCCACCCCAATTCAGTTTTCCCAACAGCATAAATATTATGAATCTGAAGGTTTAGAGATCGAGTTGATCCCCTACTTGGCTGGTTCTGGTCACTTGATTCAGTCCTTAGGTGATGGCTCTATTGATATTGCTATTGGTTTAACTGAGGCATTCATTAGAGGTATTGCTAATGGTAACGAGTCTTACAATATCATCGGAACTTATGTAGACTCTCCATTGTGCTGGTCCATTAGCACCGGGTACAACAGAGACGACATCACTGAAATTGAACAGCTTAACGGTAAGAAAATCGGTGTTAGCAGAATTGGCAGTGGGTCCTATGTTATGTCATTTGTCTTAGCGCTTGAAAAAAAATTTTCCAAGCCATTTTTCCAAGACTATCCAATCTGCTCCACTTTCAAGAATTTGAGAGACTCGGTTAATTTAAAAGGTGTGGAAGGTGATGCTACTAAAAATTCAGATGCATTTATGTGGGAACATTTTACTTCCAAAAAATACTATGACAATAAAGAGATTAAGAAAATAGGAGAAATCTATACTCCATGGCCAAGTTGGGTCATTACTGCTCGTAGCCAATTGGTTGCTGAGCATGGTAAAGAAATTGCTGGTTTTTTGAGAAGTATTGAAAAAGGTATCAAGTACTTCAACGACCACCAGGAAGAGGCAATTGAGTACATTTACAACAACTTGGACTATTCTGAAGAAGATGCCAGAGAATGGATCAAAACTGTCAAATTTGCAAAGGATGTGAATGCTGTTGATTCTGATAAGGTTGTTAACAAAACTTTTAAAGTCTTGCGCACTGCAGGTGTGCTTAATGAAAGTGATTCTGATGAGGTAATTGAGCAAAGATTGAAGAAGTTTGTGGCTTGAAGAAACCTTTTGATACGAGGTTTACAATAAATTGACAGCATAATTATAAAGTGAGAATTCAAATACTGAGAAAAACACTGATTTATGTACGAGTAAAGACCCTATTTTAGTTGTAGCACGTAAATAAATATCCCAAACATACACTATGGTGCGGTTATTACCAATTTATTTACTGATTGATTGATTGATTGATTGATTGATTGATTTTTTTTTTTCTTTTTTTGCATTTCGAGTTACTGGCACCAGCTAGTGCTTCTCATCTTGTGAATCTCAACGCTATTATGGTAAAAAACAGCTACCTGCTAATTGGCTTAAGGTGTTCCCTACAGGTTTCACCACACCTTATGGAGCATGGTGCGTATAAGCATTACGGTTATATACTGAACTTGAACTATAATTTTAATAAAGCAGCTGGTATGCGTGCCCTAAGAAAAACAGAGACAATACGCAATAATATTAAGTTGGTGGAATTCTCAAGTGCTATGGGACACAGGTATTGTTCTTGTCATGTATGATTAATCTCGGGAATGCAGCCTCAGGTTTCACTAAATTTTAATTATACTAGTAGTATCATTTTTGCCAAATACATTAATAAAATATTATTTTGTACATTATAGCTCAATTTAGCTAGATTTAGCCAGATTTTCGTTGCCTGCCAAAGCACATATACGTGGCCACAGGTCATAGATTATTATGTTGTGGCCTTATCGTTTCTTTATGTAGCAACCTTGCTAAAACTTTGACCTTTATTGACTAAAGACAAATTGAAAAAAAGGAAATGTAACGGTTAACATATGTTGACGTATTGTCAATATGGGCGAGTACAAAGAAGCATACACACTCATGATTACGTTTTCCTGGATACTTCGCCACACATACATGGCTATAGCTATTATGCAATATGATTTATTTTTTCAAGTCCGCTGATGCTTGCTCTTTCCCTAAGTTTAAGTTTCAACAAAGTACTAAAATTTAGACTATATTTCTTGCTGTTGACCTCTGGATTTAAGCTCTTGCCTCTTTCCATTTAGTTGCGGCAACTCCACCATACGGTAATTTGCATACGTCGGGGATGAAAATAGCAAAACAGAAAAAGCAAAAAACTAGACATCAACCCAAATACAAGCCGTGCAAGATGCATGCCCCTTTCAATTAGTCGATCCCGGCAAATATGAAAGGGACATTTAACTGAGCTTAGGTACTTCACGAAAACAGGGACATACAAAAACGCACACCCAGATGTATTTAAATCTATGCAGAAGTAAGTCTCGTTGTAGCTTGAAAAGATCTTTTTTTTTCACAAAAGAAAAAAAAAAAAAGAAAATTAATGCTAGAGTTTTCTCTATCAGGGCTTTTTCCAGTAGGGCTTTTTCCAGTAGGGCTTTTTCCAGTAGGGCCATTTCTATAAGACTTTTTTGATAGGGCTATTTTTGAAAAGCATTCTTTGTAAGGTTTAATTGGGGAATTTTTGGCATGCCTTTTCAATATTATGGATATAGAAATGTTAAAGTATTTTTTTCGAGATTCATATACGCATTGGTTTCGTACTTTATTTTGAATGGTATTTAAAGCACAACAATAAATGAACTTGTTGAACCCTTATTTTCAATTTAGTTGAAAAAAAAAAGTAAAAAAAAAAAAAAATTAAAAAAACAAACAAAGAACAACAAAAAGGTGAGGGCATTTATGATTTTCACATTTTTTGGAATATGTTATCGTGCCGTTTTTCGTACGTACATCTATGTTCCGGCGGTGTAAAAAATTTGAACAGTAAAAAAAAAAAAGGAAAAAAAAGAATAGTGTTCCTTTTAAATTCAAGCTAATCAACAACAATACGACACTGATAAACACCAATACTGTGAAAATTGCTATTTGAGTAAACGAAATAAGTATTTGCTTGTAGATAGATTAAATATATTTACGTTAATATGCTTTCTGAAAATAGGATTAGATTGTGATGTATAACCGGTCAGCATAACAAAGCAACACTTTAGCAACTGCCAAGTACCCATAGTTTGCTTAGAAAGCAATACATCTTCAGAAACAATACCTGGCAAGTCAATAAAGTTATACAATAAAGATTGGTTTTGTAATTGATTTTTATTTCCAACTTTGTTCTAATACTATAGTAAGATTTAATTTTCAACTACTCATAATTCATAATTCATAATTCATCATTCATCATTCATTATTCATTATTCATTATTCATAACTAATATATAAAACAACAATCAATAGGAAATTGCTATTATTGCATATAACTCAAAACTGCCAACAGGGAAGAATTGGCCACATCAAATAAACAATACTAAAAGTATTTCAGTGTATCATTAGTATTCCAGAATCAATCGGCACTAAGATAAAAGAAACCAGCCAAACAAACAGATAAACAAAAAATGAAAACAATAAGCAAAAAAGTATAACAAGAGAAAAAAGAAAATAGAAAAAACAATCAATAAATAGAAAAATAATTTGATTATCTAAAAGAAAAATCAAACTAGAGATACCAGAAATTAACTTCATCAAGAAACAACTAGTAAATAGGAGCTGCTGTTCAAGGTCCAATCAATAAGAAGTAATTCAGTAACTCAGAAGACTTAATCCAAAATTTGAAAAAGAGTATGTGATTTCTTAAAGGCAGTAGAAAGGACACCCGGAACGGCTGGAAAGCAGGGGAAAAAAGTGAAACAAGTGCGCAGCGAAGTCAACTACTTTTTTCCTTTAAAGTACCGAAAAATAAAAAAAAAAAAAAAAAATGGAGTACTTTATTGCGCCATTGAAAGCATTCCTTAGCACTTCAAAACAAAGAGTACCAGAAGCTCGAACTGAAAATGTAGTAAATAAAATTAGAAGAGAGGTAAGCGTAATTTAATACTAGTATAATAAAATATAATAGAATAAGCAGTGTAAGCTTATTATGCAATATTCTATGATCCAAGATTCTATTAAGGTAGTCGTACTCTACTAAAACATGGCCTTTCTTTATTCAGGCAAAAATTAATAGTAATTTGGCCTCAATTTATCAAATAGTTAATTTTGAGCTTGCGCGTTTTACCTTTCAGCTCCTTGTTCTCATGGTCGCCGTCGCTTGTGTCACTGATACTATTATGGCCAGGACTGGCATTTCCATGTATGCTTTGCCGTTTCTGTTGAAATGGCTGTGAATACCGCATTGCACCATATGGCCGCTGTGAATAATTTTGAGTGCTGTCCAAGCTAAATGTATGACTTTTTGATTCACCCGCTAATGGAGGTGGAGGCAACTGTTGGATTGGTTGCGGTTGCGGTTGCGATTGAGGCGGCCCCAGAATGGACAGGCTTGCCATTGTAGAGTTTGTAGAAGAGACAGGAAAAAATGAGGGTTGGGCGACTATGTGTGACTGCGGTTTTTGGCCAGTAGCATGATATGGTAAAGGAAGAGTGAGAGGAAGAGGAGGCGGATGGTATGGTGATGGAATGGTAGAGCTATTTGGGTGGTTGGTACCAGGGAAGCTGCTCGTGCTCCCGCTGGTAGAGCTTGTAGAGTTAGTAGAGTTGCTGCTTATACTACTATTATTACCACTTTTAATAGGCAACTCGGGTCGGCAATGTTGAGAAGAATTTACTGAGCGGCTTCTATCCAATGTGACTGGACTTTGGCAAAATAATATGTTTCCAGGATCCTTAGAATTACTGCTAACAATGGATGATATGCCATTAACAGAACTCATGCTTTTTTGCTTGGACAATTTCTTATTAAATCGGCTATGGGGATTTTTGTGAGTTCTAGCAATGTGGGCGTTTAGCTGGTCAATACGACTGAACGCTTGAGTACAATCAGGACAAGCATGACTCTTATCACCATGAACAGAGTTTAAATGGCGGTTGCACTCATTTGAAGAGGCAAAACCAAGAACGGTATAGGGGCACCCTTTATAAGAGCAATAAAATGACCTTGTAACATTATAGAAGTCAAAATGCAAAGCCAAATCGTATATGTTCTGATAGCTTGACTTGCAATGATTGCAATTGTATAAACCACGTTTTCGATTCTTCAAGATATATTCCTTGATGTGAAAATCCGTTATTATTTTGTGATATCGGCTTTGAGGGTCATCTTTGAATCTAGCAACTAATGTTTCGTACAGCTCATTCTTGTATTTGTGGGCATCAGCGGCTAATATAACCATAATGTTTTCAATTGGGTGTTATCTGTTTAGAAGCCAACAATATTGTTACCTTTTAAACACTTTTATTATGGTCAATTGTATAGAGGCTGGGTCTGTGAGGAACAAAAAAAAAAAAAAAAAAAAAAATTATTGGGCAATGGTTTATGAAATAAGATTATGAAGACTGGTGTTGGAACTTGGTATCATACAAGAAACTTTAAAAGCAATTCAGTTTGATTAAAGAAGGAATTCAACTTGGACGACTTTGTAGCAAACGATGTGTTTTTCTGTATTTCTCTTCGGTGTTTTCCTCTGGTCTTTTTAGTTTCGCCGAAGATTTTTGCAAGTTCGTGAACGAAACACAGAAGAGCAAGTTTGGAAGCAATGTATATAATAAAGCAGCACTAACAAGTTCTATGCAGTACTGTGTATGTGTATGTGTATGTGTACCTGTCTTATTTGACTCGACAAACAACTGGCTAAATGTCACACTGCCGAACACACGAGTCCGAGCACAAAAAATTGTCCTTTTCCCCTGAAATGGGTCTAAAGATGATATCAGTGTGATTAAGCGTGTTGCTTTTATGATTTTGGCAGTGTTTTGAGCTAGGATGGGGTTCTGTGTCTATATTGTTTCAATAAAAAGAAGTGGTAGAAACCAAGAACTGTCGGTGTTTTTTTGTTTTTTTCCTCAATTTTATTTTTTTTGATTGAGTATGCGCCGACTATATAGTGTTTTATTTTTTTTTTTTTTTTTTCCTTTACTGTTGTAGTAGAATTAACAACACAACGTCTGCAAAAAGTTAAAAAACAAATTTAATAAAGCAAATGGACAATAGAGGAATCAAAATAGAAGGTTGTAAACTCAAAGCGTCAAGCTGAAAGTAGCTAATTAAGCTAAAGTATGACAAGGGTCAAGGGTCGATCGGTATTTGCCTTGACTATGGCGCTCTTTGCACGGTACACGCTTGTGCTTGCACCGTAGCAATTACTATATAGAGTATCTAGGCGCCGCGCTTTAGTCTCGGTTATAAGAAAAAGTTTTTTTCTTCTTTCTCAGGGAGTGACCACTAATAGGAGTTGTGGTAATGTTAAGTTGCGGTTTGCCGGTGTAGACAGTGGGGCCGTTGGCGCAATAACAGAATGTCTGTAAATCCAAGACACAATGTCCCAGAGGCTCTAGAAGAGAATTTTTTTGAAAGGGGATGGATATGTTTTCAAGCACTATAGAACTTTCCTGAAGATAGTACACACGGGTGAAGATGGAAGGATATTGAAATAGTACAAAATTAGTGATGGTGATAAGAATGGGGCATCCGTGTGTTACCAGTAGTTTAGCACTCGCGTTCACGATTGTTTAGAAATACGTAATCAGAAGTTCATAGATATTGAATATTTAGAAGTTAAAAAGATATAACTATGAAGTAGAAGGCATATAGAAAAAAAAAGTGCAGACAAGAAGATGAAGAAAGTATTGACTAGGATTTTTTTTTCAAAAAAACAAAAAAAAAAAAAAATAAAAAAAAAAAAAAGAAATAAAAAAGAAATAAAAAAAAATAAAAAAAATAAAAAAAAAAAAAAAATAAAAAAAATTTAAAAAATTTAAAACCAAAAATGAAATAATAGAAAAATAAAAAAGTAAAATAATAACAAAAGATTAAACAGAGGTAGTTTATTTGAATAGCTTGTTTTTATTTCACATCAGAAATCTTCCGATAAAGCGAGAACGTCGGATAAAACTAACAGTGAGGCTAAATGTCCCAATTTAGCAAACGCTACCTTTTGATAGGCAGCAGTTGTCTGGAACTGATTTCTTGCAAATTGCTTGTCCAAGCCAAACTAGTACAGCTGGTTTAGAAAAACAATCTGCAATAGAAGCAAGATCGCAAATACTGCACTCGTCAAAAAACAAAGCCAAAAAAAATAAAAAATAACAAAAAATGAGAACATCGAAAGTAAAAAACCTGCATAATTACACATGCATAATCTTGGGAAAGCGCATATATGCACATATATGCGTACGCATAGCCATAGAACTTTAGTTTCTTATTTTCTAATTGTCTCAAATTTTATTTTGACTGAGGTCCAATATACTTGCTACATTCTTAAGCTTTAACACATAACACTCTTTTTGCTACCTCAGCGATGCCCAATTTTGAGGTTGCTTGTGGATAGAGAGGATAACGCACCCTATTTCACTGTTCAAAAGGGGTCAAATCCACACTGCTGTTTTTACATATTGCAGCCTCTTCCGTTTCCATATATTTTTCCACCTTTCGGTTTCTGCGGAGCACCTAATTGTCCCAAAAAACGAAAACGAGACAACAAGCCCGCCCGCTAACGCTAGCGTCCCGGGCCGCCAAATTTGGACGCACACCCTTCTTTCGTTTTCTTTAGCTTTGATTTCATAATTTCATTTATGTACTGAAGCATTTAGTTTTGGTTTTATTTCAAGAGAAGTAAGAGATATCTACTGCTTCAACCAATGTACAAACAGCAGGCAACGTAGTTGTATTATGTAAACGGGTGGTGTAAAGAGAAGGAATGTAGCATGATTATCTAACATCTGACTGGTTGTCGTTGCGTACCTCAAAACCTGCAATAATATCTAATTTGAGCCTGCAGCCAGCCAAGTGGTGCTCCACATCCAGCCGGTCGTCGCTTACAAAATAGCCTTCACTAAGTGTATAATAAGGCTAAGAGACTTGGTCATGTTTGTGTGCTCTCCTTTCAAACGTAAATAGACTCAGTGGTTACCTTGAAAATGCCAGTAACGGCTGCTTATTGGCCAGCTGTGTGAAATATACATCTCAAAACAAGAATAGCTGTTGTGACTAGCAGCGCATTTCATTAAGAATTCCGAAATTATCCTGAACTTTAGTTAATTACGCTCTTTTTTTTTTGCTCTTTTTTTTTTTTTTTTTTTTTTTTTTTTTGTCTAAGAAAATGGCAAGTTTTTTTTTGTTTACTAAACAACCCCTACCAAATAAAATAGAAAACAATTGGTCAAATCGACGATGCGCAGATGTTGAATGAAGACAAAAAGCAAACAAATTCTGTCTCCAGTTCCAAGTGTTACGAGTGTTGATAAAAGTATTCAATAATGACAATTCTTTATCGTCTTTTAATCTTTCTTCTCTTTGGACAAACTCTCTAGTATTAAGTTATTATGTAGAATATTTGCACATCCGCACTTTGTACCGTACGCCCATCAACCGAAATAAGTAATGTTTAGATAACCTTGATTACACAATTCGCACAGAGCACTAGCCAGTTTGGTTTAGACTATATTCAAAAAATTCATAAAGAACTTTTGTTCAGGATTACAAAAAAAGACTTGAGCCTTCTATTGGTTGTGACTCCTTAAAAATTCTTTACTGCATCGCTGTTAAGATAAAAAAACAAAGCAAAAAAGGGGAAAAAATAATAGAAAAACAAAAATACTGTAACCTCCAAAGTTGCAACACTACCTTCTTTGGCCAAAATTTGTGATTGTAAGCTATCACCGATGAAGAATATGGAAAACATAAAAGTGGTAGGATAGCTTCTTTAGCTTGTTACCAGCATGTACAAATGTAGAATAAGTTTTATAAAAACGAATAAAAAGAAGGAAAAAAAAAAGAAAAAGAAAAAGAAAAAAACCTCAGACTCAGGAGATGAGTTTCACTATCATTTAGAATGTGCATAGGTTTTCAAAACCTCAATATGGATCTCTTGAGAGATTTTTCCTGAGTACTATAGAATGGTAATTCGTTTGATGGCTAATTGAAAGACTATCTTCCTGATTACTCTAGTGGTCATAAGCCTATGATCACAATAATGTGGTCTGCTTCGCCTTCTCTGCATAAAAGCAATTTTAGGCTTTAGAGAGTTACAATAGAAAAAAAATACTCTGCACAGAAAAATGAAAACAGCAGTTATCTTATACCAGCAACAGGGGTACGTTTAGTGAAAATCACACGCATTAATATGGGAGGCTCAAAATACTCATTTTTTTGAATGGGCAGAATAAAGAGATCTTTTTCAAGTCAGCTACAATATGATTGTATTCACCTGTCCTTGCGTTTATACTTTAGAGGATCAATACACATACATCTATCACAGGAATATTGGTTAACCAAATAAGAACTTATTTATTTTGATATATTGAATTTATTATTTATATTTCTCAGTTTGTTTCAAGGATATTAATCTTGCTGTGAAATGATTCTTCATTTTTAAAAAGACTATATTTATTTTCAAATCTCTAAAAAAAACTCTTTTCATCATCTATTAAAGTACACAGCTTGCCAAGAATTTTATAATGTTGGTTATAGAAAAGGAATCACAGGAAACTTCCTGAGGATGCCCCTTACACAAAAACAAATCAAATCATCGAAAGTTTTTACTTGTTGCATATATTGTCAAAACCCTTTTATGGTTCAACACATTTGAAACATTTGCTTTTATGCTTTTTCTTTTTTTTTTTTTTTGTTTCTTTTTGCAAAATTGCTACTCAGTACATGTATAAGCAAACAATATCTAATTATCAATGCTTAAGTTCTAGAAAGAGATATAAAAGATTGCACACCGATAGACTCAAGTCAAAGTATGAAAGTCATTCGTCAAAGATGCACCTAAACTGCAAAAAATGATAAAGCCAAAGAAATACAAAATGCACTAACACCTATGCCATACTTGGTTTCCATGTTATATTTGAGTACAAGTTACTGCTAATCAAAGCACAGCTATTGCGTGGTATTCTGGAGAAAGGATATGCTGGTAGCTGCAAAAAATTCATCTTTTTAATCTGTCACAAAGTTTTACTAGGCTACTATATCGAATTTTCTCGGAGATAGGATTTTTCGTATCATGACTTCTGTTCAAGAGCTCAGATTCAATGCTAATCTTGCTTTCGTTGCCAAGATATAGACTATGGAACCACGGTTTGACGTTTTTGGTTGGTGCTAATTCAAAAGTTGTTTAACCTGAGATTATTCCACGCAAACACTTTTTGAACTCGCCAAACGCTTTGAAAAATATGGCACACGTTCGCTACGGGTTCCAGCATAAGACCTGAAACGAAAAAAAAAAAGAAAAATAAAAAAAAAAAAAAGAAAAAAAAGATGGTGCGTCATTTTTTGTGTTCTATGTTTCCTAGACACTTGATAAATCTTTTATCAAGCAGCACTTGCAAGATTACGTTTTATTGCATTCATATAGCGAAGCATCATGTTGAGCCATAGGTGCTCCGATTTTGGTTTCGTTGTGACTACAAAAAATAGTAATATGCAAAAGAACATTTCTTAGGTATTCAGTACAAAGCAAACCAACTGCATCAATGCAATCTAAATTTAAAGTTTCAAACAAACATACTTTGAAGTCTCATCATCGATGTTGATGGATTAGCGGTCGCTTTTCGCTTGCGAGCAAAAAATCAGATCTGAGTTCAATAAAAATATTGCGAGTTTTGTGCGAACAGCTAACAAGAAGAAGAATCATACAAACATCTGCTGATAGCGATTGAAAAAGAAGAAAAACGGTCAATAATTCATTTCCGTTTATATTGAGTTATCATGCATTGTAAGTGCATAATTTCGAATACGTGCCTTTTTACTGTATGGCAGCTACAAGATGACAATCTGCAGAGCTATGATGTGGCTAATTATAATCAGTCAGTTTCACAATCTGATTTCCTCTCTTATCTGATCCGCTTTCAAGATTGTTCCATAATGGACACGCGTTAAAGAAACAAAAATGTCATCTTTGCAAATTACCAGATCAACAAGTTGAAAAAAATCCTCGGCTGGAAAAAGAGTGTCTGTTTGGCCATGAATTGTTATTAGTGTGCACGATTGTTTCGCAATTTTAACGACAGCAGTATTACTGATAGCGTAACACCTATTTTTTTTTTTTTTTTTTTTTGGTAGAGTGGTGTGTATCTTTGCAGGGTTGAAAGTATTTATCGTATAATTCTGCATACTTTGGCGGATCTTCCAATAGCAAACTTCACAAATTAGGCTAAGCCTCCTCAAACTCTGTCAAAATATGGACAAATTTTTTGAAAGCTGGCAAAAGCCGTTGTGGTAAATTAGACAGGTAAGCGATACTTTAACGGGTCATGAAGACTTTGTTTTACACAGTGTTATGACAGGTGTGATAACGCTTAACAGACTTCTCTCGTTGCCTCTCCATTAGTCAAATCTGAAAAATTTCTAGCACAATTTTTCCTCTTGAAACATTTTCCGCAAATAAGGACTTGCTTGCATAATAATAGGCTTCATTGATGGTGCGAATCTTTTGAGCATGCACCAATATCATTTGAACTGTTCTGTTTTTCGCCTCTAATAATCTCCATGCATAGTTTCTCCCAGCTGATTATTGGCCACTGTAGGAACTTGATAAAATGCCGTTATATGATAACTTATCTAAGATAAAAAATCATATACCAATAGAGTCAGATTTATTTAAAGGAAATGAATATCGTCATTAATTGTTATCTGCTTAGAAATTAAATTTGTATGGGTTAGGCACTGGTATGAAATTTACACTTAAGAACATCGAACCAGTACAACAATTTATTTAATGTGTCCGTCCTACCACACAGGTTACATTTGACAAAAGGAAGTATGCAATTGAAATATAAAAAACACAAATGCAATTGTTATAAAAATTATTGAGAGATACAAACAGATAAAATATCATAAAACACGATATAAATGATGTATAAAGGTGACGAATAATTGATGATGCCAAAGGATTACTTAGTATTAATAACTTGTTTAGTAATCTCCTCAATGAAACCTTGCAAACTAACATCATCAGTCAAAATCACCGCACCACCCCCACCGTAAACATTTTGACTATTGTAAGAATTCGTAGGATTTAACTTAGAATACAAAAATCTAGATTGTGATCCACCTTCATCGCAATCAATAAATCTAGGTAATGGGTTTCTATCAACGAGAATGTTGGTAACTTCTGCTCGTGGCAATCCAAGGAATTTTTTGAAATGTTCATATTCGGGCTCGTCTTGATATCCTGCTTTTTTCCAACTAGCAATAGTTTCACCATGGTAAATCAATACTTCAAAGAACGTGTCCAAAAGCAAAATTCTGGTTGGTTTGATGGAAATTGAATCAAGTAATACTGGCTCGACTATAGTTTCTTCGGGATTATTAGGATCTTGTTCATATGAAATAAGCACTGGCTGAATCATAATGAGTGAGTTGTTCACATCCTCATGGGCCAACATATGATTATAGTATGCAGACTCATCAGGTGAATAATTGAAGAGCCGTAACAAAAAGGACCGGCGCAAGTTGTAAATAAACTGAGGAAACATACTGAAATTTTTGTTCACTTCGAGTTTATTGACAGCACTGTTGTTCACCGTTGAAAAATTCTTCATCAATTTGACAAGTGTGGAATCTAACAAGCTTTTGACTTTTTCCGGATCTTGCTTATTGTTAAAAATTTGGAATGATACTTCACGCGCTAGAGAAACAATTGCTGCTTCTTGATCAAAAGAGTTAATGAACATGTTTTTGCTGGTACTAAAATTAAAAATTGGTCTTGATATAGTGGTGACTCTCAAGCGATAATTCCCGCTAGGATGCTGATAGTAAAACAAAAACTGTATATAAGTTGGATTATTGGTGCCTGTGTTCGACACACTAGTTTGTTGATTTGATCCATTCAAATTTTTGTTGATGTCAAAGTAGATCGAATAAGTAGAGTTTGACAAAATTTTTGAAAGTTTCCAAGAATTAGTGCCACCTAACCCAACTTCTCTATCACTAACATTAGGCCCTTGTTTTTCCAAAGATGTAGCGTGCCCAATCAAACCGCTAATTTTCAAATTATTTGAAGTTTTCACTTCTAAAGAGCCATTCAAACCATAAGTGGTGTTATTGTTACTGCCATGATTTTCGCCTGTTTCGTTTTCTTTACCTTCCTCCTCTTCCTCATCATCAAAACCTAGCGTTTGGTTTTGCAAAAACTTAATGAACGAGTTTTTGAAAATTGAAGTTTGAAACGAGTCAGAAAAAATATTTGACCCTCCGCTTCTGTCGCTCAACGAGATCATTTCATACAATCCGACTTGATCAAAAGAGCCAATGAAGAAATTGGTAATGTAACCTTGACGAGAAGCACGATTAGCCAAATCGCCATAAAATATCTTGCTTGATTCCTGGTAGACTTTGTTTCTATTTTGGATATCCTTGTGCGATCTAAAATGATCTTTTAATTGATTAGTGGTAACTTTACCAAATTTGCCATAATTACAAGGCCCTGACAAAAACACTAACAATTCCACTCCAGTCTTAGGAAAACAAGTCTCTAGCAAATTCATAGCTACACCGAGGGCAGCCCCAGTTGCTCTTAATTTTCTTTCTTTTAAATCATTATATTTGAAAGAGTCTTGCAATAAACTGTCCAAAATTAGCTGGATTTGAAATTCGCAGTATTGTAATGGTTGGAAAAATTTGGATCCAACATACTGTCCACCAGGAGAAAGTAAATCATTGGAAAGCAATCCCAATTTAGATCTAATTTCTCTCATAGCATACAATTTATCGCCATTTAATGTATGCGAAACAATGCTTGTGCTATCATCAGCTTTCAACTCATAAATGTTGACATGTTTGCCAAATGTCATCAACCCAATCAAGGAATTCTCCGGCAAGATACTCAAGCTGGACAAAATTGTATTTTTCAACGATTCAAGATCTTCATATCCAGTGGCAAGATCAATCATGATTAAAAAAATTTGCGGATATCTAACTGGTTTAGGTAAACTGTATTCTATGGTGGTGTTGGACATTATATTCTGTAGCAATTGAGGATTTTGCACTAATGTTTCCGGCAACGGGTTTCTTGTCAAAGAAATAGGACAAGTCCACGTTTTTGAGTTTGGATCAACATAGCAGAATGGATTTAAAATGGTGCCTGCTGGAGGTTTCGATAGCACTGGGTTATCATTGATGACCACTAGTTCTTCTTTCTCTTTAAGTGGCGTATATAAACATGACAAGGGTACTGCGAGATTTGTCTTGTCGAGATTGGATGTTGGAAATGCGTTCCATGAAAGCCTCACGCCGTCTATATCTTCCACTGCTTCAAAATCAATAGCAGCCGGATCCATGCTGTTGTCTTCTTCTTGAGGATATTATTTGGCTGCTGTGAAATGACTTAAGGGATGCTTGGCGACTGGTTTTGGTGATTTTGACTTGATATCTGCAACGCCCGCATCAGTTTGTGTGTCTCTGTTCATTTGCTCGATTTCAGTTTCGCTTTTCCTCAACGGTGTAACAGGGCTCGTAACACGAGTTGCGGTTAAGAACCATTAATACCGTAATCTACATAGTAGCAATATTCTTCTACAACCATAATGATTATAATTACACAAATCAATAGCTTTTCATTCTATCAGAAACACATATTTATAAGAGTAAAACGCAAATTAGTTCATTAGAATATATGAGAGAAGTAACAGAAACAAAAGGGTTAAAAAAATTTATATAGTTCTTTATTATTCTGATACCACCTTATTAATAAAATTATTACATCCGTTTCAGGACTTATTTGACTTCATCAACTTTTTGTTCGTGCAACTTGGCGTATCTGCCAGAAGGATCTTCATGACAACCCCAGTCAGCCTTTGGAATCCATCTCATAACGGTAGAAGCAGCAGCTGGTTGTGGGAACAATTCGTCGAATTTCAATCTGTACCAGTAAGCTTCCTTAGTAGTTGGGATATCACTGCCCCATTCTGGTTTTGGAGAAGCAAATTGTTCATCAGTAATCACTTCTTGAGCAGTGTCCTTCAAGATATCAATCCAAGAGTAACCAACACCATCGGAAAATTGTTCCTTCTGTCTCCATAAGATTTCTTCTGGCAAGTATGGTTTAACATCAGGTTCATCAGTTGTGTCAAAAGCTTTTCTAAGAATGTATTTTTCAATTCTGCCAGCTTTTGGATCAATCAATTTTTCTTTTGGATCAATGTTCAAAGCGAGATCCAAGAAACTCTTGTCCAAAAATGGAACTCTAGCTTCAAGACCCCAAGCCATGGTAGACTTGTTAGCTCTAAGACAATCAGCCAAATGCAAGTTTTTCACTCTGTTGATACATTCAGTGTGGAATTCATCAGAGGATGGAGCAGAACCAAAGTAAAGGTAACCACCAAAGATTTCATCGGAACCTTCACCAGACAACACCATCTTAACACCTTGAGCCTTAATTTTTCTAGAAAGCAAGTACATTGGAGTAGAAGCTCTAATGGTGGTGACGTCGTAAGTTTCCAAATGGTAAATGACATCACTCAAAGCATCCAAACCTTCTTCCAAAGTGAAAGTAAATTCGTGATGGATAGTGCCAATGAATTTAGCAACTTTTCTAGCAGCCAATAAATCTGGAGCATCTTTCAAACCAATAGCATAGGAATGCACTTTACCCCAACCACTGGCGTGTAAGTTACCATTTTCATCAACACCGGCAAGTTCTTCAGCAGTGTTGTTTTCACTAGCCTTAGCAGCTTCTCTAGCAGCAATAGAGGCAATCAAAGAACTGTCCAAACCACCAGACAACAAAACACCATAAGGCACTTCAGCCATCAATCTCTTTCTAACAGCCAATTCCAAGCTTCCTCTCAATTTCTTATAGTCAACTGGAGCTGTTGGAATCTTGTTGGCGTCCCACCAAGATGGGTTGAAGTATCTTGTTATTTGATCAGTGTTGGAGTCGTAGATGTGGCCCGGTGGGAAGGCAGTAATGTCATCACAGTCATCAGTCAAACATTTCAATTCAGAAGCAAAGAAGACGCTCTTTGGGTTAGCTCTGCTTCTGCCCATGTACAAAGTGATGACACCAATAGGGTCTCTTGCAGCAATAATGCGGTCAGTTTTAGCATCATGAAGAGCAAAGGCAAACATACCGTCCAAATAGTTTGGAGCATCAAGGCCATATTTCTCAAACAATGGGATAATGACTTCACAGTCACTAGCGGTTTTAAATTCGTAATCTTGGAATTGATCTCTCAAGGTAATGTGGTTGTAAATTTCACCGTTAACAGCCAAAGTCAAAGAATCGTCCTTGTTGGTGATTGGTTGAGCACCAGTGCTGACACCAACAATGGAAAGACGTTCGTGACACAAGATGGTGTTGTTTTTGGTGACGTTACCACTCCAATCTGGACCTCTGTGACGGATTCTCTTGGATAACTTGAGCGCTTGAGGCTTGAACCCAGCAATGTCTGGGTGGTTGTAAGCAGCGAAAATACCACACATTGTATTATGAAACTATTATTGAGGATATTTTTTTTTTTTTTTTTCAGAGCGAGGATGACTCTTTGATGATTAAATTTGGCCCGATAAGCGGAGTTCTTTGGGGAAAAAAATTAATGAAAATTAATGAAACTGATCTATGTTTTGGAGCTAATATAGAAAAAGCAGAAAAACCAGCAAACCAGGATCTATTTATACGATAATAAAGTATCTAGACAAATCAAAGTGATAGCCGAGACAGAAAAAAAAAGTGTGCTTTTGGGGGGCGTGAGAATGCAAAAAGAAAAGATGGAAAAAGAAACCTCGATAAGATCAGTCTGTTTGGCGAGTGAGTGAGTCTTCGGGGCGGAATCGCCGCTGATTAAAAATAAATTTTTCACTGTGCATTTACCCGGTTACGGATTCGACTCCGAGGACCGTTGCAGATTAGTCACGCTGCCGTTTTTGACCATTGGAGTAATGAAGTTACAAATCATGTCAAACTGGCCCACCAGAAACAGCTTTGACTATGGTAGTATCTGGTCGTCCCTGGCAAACCGTTGGCAGCATGCGCCAGTGATAGGCGACAAGTGCAGGTATTGCACCGATAAGGAAGAATAGTCATTTGCAGCACAGCACAGTACAGCAATGGCAGCTCCTGCTTTTATTATCCTTAATTTAACTTGCTTATCTTGCAATAGTATTTACCTTTGCCTTTACGTTATGCTTTTGTTTTTGCTTTTGTTTGTTTATTTTTTATTGACACGGGGCTAAATCTAAGATCATGATCATAAAAGAACTAAATATAATATAATGCGAGTTTTGCTTTCTAGCAAGAGGGTGTGTAGCAGCAGAATAAAAAGAAAAAAGAAAAAAAAAAAAAAAAAAAAAAAAAAAAAACATTTGGGCAAGTTTGGAAGTTTGGTCAGAGTAGGCTAGCAAAGCGAGCAATAAAAAACAACAAGATCAGGAATTGAAACGATAACATGAATATACTGGCCAAATTGATGACAGATTTTTGGAAAGCAATGAGTATATGCGGCTATGCTTTTTTAGCTAAAGCTGTTCAAAATCGTAGATTAAAATTGTATTCCCTTTTGCAACACCATTATTAAAGTTAGCATTCCCTCTTCGATTATAAACGTCAATGTTTGTTAGACTTGTTCTGACTTGCATCCAAATTATTGATAGTTTGGTTAAAAGGAGCTCGAGTTCGCTGTAATTTACAGCACACCATCCATGAGAATTTAAAAAGAAGTAAAATGAAAAAAGCAAACAGGGAAAAAATAAAGCAAAAATAAGAAATAGAAGAAAACAACTAAAAGCAAATTAAGTGGAAAACTAGAAAAATAAAAAATAAAAAACAACCAATATCAAAATCAAAAGGACAGTTACTCATAATGTAATTAGCAAGTAAATCATTAAAAAAAAAGGAAAAAACACAACCAGCACTTGTGAAATTGATAGCAAAAAAAAAAGGGGGAACGGCTTTATGAGAGTTTGAAAGCAGAAGACAACCAAATTGGAAAAGGTCAATTTGATCTGAGTTGAGTTAAGGTGAGCTATAGTTATAGTAAAAAATGAAATTTCTCTGGAACCTTGTGGCAGAGGCCACCAATTTGATTACATGATGACACAGCAGCCACCGCCTCCAGGAGGAGGTTGTGGTTTTGAATTTTTAGCACCGCTTTGTGGCAAAGAATGACGCAGCTGTTGTTGTTGTTGTTGTTGCTGTCTTGACTGTTGTTGAACTCGCAGTTGACCGGCCTGCAGAATCACCGACTGTCTATTTTGCTGCTGCTGCTGCTGTTGCTGCTGTTGCTGCAAAGCTTTTTCTCTGGCTTCTTGTTCTCGTCTCCCTCTGTCAGTAGTTATAACATGATGAAATTCTGGCGGTTGCAACAATTGCAGTTGACGTTGTGGTGATGTTGGCCCATTAACACCTCGTTGTCGTAATGTGCCATTATTATAAAACTGAGAATCTAATTCATCATTACTAAACCCACGAACGATATCCAATTCGTCATCATCAACATCTTCTTCTTCTGACGAATCTTCACTATATCGACGATAATTTCTATTAATGGAATATGACTGGGATGATGATCCACCAATAGTTGGATCACCCAAATATGAAAGCCGTTGTCTTGAATTGGATATATAACTGCCTCTGTTTCCTGGAGAATTACCATACGCACTAACTCGATTCCCCACCACGTTTGTCAAACCGTATCGATCATTGTAATAATTTGTAATATCGTTGGCATTTCCCGTAAGAGTAGTGGTACCGTTGGGATTCAACTGAAAATTTATATCATCGGTGGTATTAACCGTCATTGGTTGCCCATTATTACTGAATGTCCTAGTAGTTCTTTTATTATGTGACGTTGGAACAAGCAATGATGCTCTTCTATTCGTAGACTCTTTAACAGAAACAGGTCTCAAATTAACATGAAACACATTAGATTTGCCCAAATTCAAATCCGCTAAAGAAAGAGCGGTCCTTAGAGATCTTCCAAGCTGGATGAATCTTACTTGAGCAATATTCAAAGGCCTTTGTCCCCATTTCGGCTGCCAGTTGGTGATCAAAAAACCAATTATATCGGCAATCGTGGTGTCTTTCACTCTGGCATATGGAAGGTTGTTTATTTGTAGAAAAGTCTGGTTGATAGTGATGTCTTGTCTTATGGAATTCACAAAAAGCAAGGTTATTGTGATGGATTCTTCATCTGCCATATCTTGCAAAGTGTTTGTTTTGTTTTAGTCTGCGATTATATAATGAAAGTAGTTGTTAGGTGATAGTGGTTAATGATAGTGATGGTGATAATAATGGGGCATAATATAAACAGAATAATGTTCAATAATACTGATTTTGTCCCTACTTGGCTTTAGTGATTCTTAATCTTGTAATAACAGGTATCTTGAAAACGAGTGTAAGGGGCGCTACTTGTGATTGGTTAATGATTAAAGAAGGACTATAAGCAGTGGCGATGGTTGTTGTGAATAAGAGGCAAAAGATTGACTTGGGCGTGGTGCGCTGCGGGTTGTGAAACGAGATACGTGCACAGTTTGCAAATTGTCTGATGACGGTAATAATAACTATTTCTGATATAGGACTAAAAAAAAAAATAAAAAATAAAAAATAAAAAAAGGTGAGCTGGCGCCCGTTGTAGTTGTAAAACGTTGTTAACTTGCGATGCCCCAGCAGGTAGGAATGATACTTGCAAGTTAGACACGATATCCGCAGACAATATCCTTGATCACAATTGTCGTTGTTGTGCTTAGCAAGTATACAATGAAGGACAAATGCACTGTGGTATAGTATAGATAGGTAGCAGTCAATAACACAACTGTATTAGTTTCTGTTGCGTCGTAATAATTTCTAGTTCTGGAAACAAAACCAGGCGCCAGGGCGATGGGTAGACCGTACTGTTGCAAAAGAATGAATGACTGGAACTCAGCCAGAAGAAAAGAGTGTTGAATTGGATCCTTGATGGTTCTGCTCTATTCGAGAGGAATGTCTTGTGCCTATTATGTTGTTACGAACTATAACTTATGTGCTGGTTGTGCTGTGTTGTGTTATTTTAGTTTTAGTTTTAGTTTTCAATTTTTTTTTTTTTTTTTTTTTTTTTGCCCTGTTGCAATCCGCTGAAATGGAAAGGAGAAAAGGTAAGAAAACTGGAAACAAGTGAGCGAGTGATGCTAAGAGCCACAAGAATGAAGAAAATACGCTAATGGGAGGTACGAGACCAGTGGCACTAAGTCCAAAAACGTCAACTCGTTCGGCGTATACTACAATGTATATATATGATATGATACTGCCGTTTCTGCTAGATCGCTGGGAACCTAGAACGGAAAGCTCGCTATTACACGCTTGCACTATACTACAATAATGGTGCACAGTCCCCCCAAGGGCAAGGGCCAGGGCTGATTGAGGGGTGGCAAAGTAAGTAAGTATGCAAGAGCCTGCTTGCTTACTCTATATAGTTACAAAATATACTGATTAGCCTTCAAAGGCTAACTAGTTGCTGCAATAGCCCACAGATTGATGAGATCCAGTAAAAACGCTGCTATTTTTGGCCATGCCTGGACTACCTGTAGCAGTGATGTAGCAGCTGCTAACTAGGAAGCACACCGGGTGTTTCGCTAGATTGGTATTGTATACAATCTTAGGACTCGCCGTTCAATTTAGTTGAAATGTAATGGCAACAGCTCGCGTCTTTAAAAAGTAGGAAGTTTAGTGAGCTTTGGATTGGCAGTAGCGAGGAGAGATTATGACGAGTTACAGAGCATACCGGCAGTCCTGAATGAATGAGTGTGGTCAACACTCGCAGACGAGCTATTTCTTTTTTATAATTGTACACTCGGAACCCATTGAACCACTTGTTATTGTTGTCGATGTCGACTTTATGATTATCAATCAAAAATTCAGGGATCTTACAATCAAGTTACGATCCGCTCGATATAAGCTTGCACATGAGCATAGCTACAGCCATGTATATAACGATAGCTTATATGCGAGATACACACTTTCAATTAAGTGGTATCCCCTTAATAAAAATACGACGGGGAGCTCTGATAATTATAAACTCGTAGATAAAAACCACTCGTTCTTTTATCCACTTTCCGCACCACATTCTGAAAGCTGCCCCAACTCATCGTTGCCTTGAGTGTGGATCCAGAACAAGAACCATGACACCCGACAGGCATCCGCTGTAGACTTTTTAAATACTTTCTCAAGCTGAAGCTTGAGATCTCCAACCTTTTTCTGAACCTTTTTCTGACGAAAAAGGTTGCTATTTAATCGGCATTTAGCTCATTTTTGACACACACAAAAAAAATAAAAAAATAAAAATAAAAAAGTAGAGCTACACTGAACTGATTTGTACATTATGAGTAGTCCAAACATTCATTAAACTGAAAAATAATAATGCATGACATTAATTCGTAAACACCATAGTACAAGGCTATAAAGAAAAAAGGACACTGATGATGTGCGAAACCTGAAAAAAAAGCAAATATTTATCCAAAAAAATTCAAATCTGTACTCATAAATAACTACGAAAAGAGACGACTGCATTTAGATGCATTTAATCCTGTTGTTTTTGGTTTGGAAATATGCAACGTTGATCGCAGATCCGTCTCAAAGCACAATAATGTGTTGTAATGCTAGCATATGTGCGGTGGAGGGCTCTGGGGACACAATAATGTATGTGAGCGCATGCTGTATTATGCTCACAGGTGCGTCGATCACATGGACAAAGCAACTGTGCCGGCGTCGGAAGCAATTTTTGGCAAGAGCATCTTTACTAGTAAAGTAGGGTAAATTTAGATGACAAAAAAAAAGATTGAAAGCCTAGAGCTCCGATGAGTGTAAGATGAGTTTCTCAGTATGGATGGATAGATGTCAGTGAGTGAGTGACAGCTTTTTCCAGTTTTCATACTTATCAAACTAGCGGTCATTTGTGGGGTTGAGATTTTAGTAATTGGTTTTTGCTAATTCTGTATATATTCGGATCTGTTTTCTGCTTTTGGTTTTTGCTTCGAATACAATGGGCACACTGACTTTGCCTCTGCTGCCGGCAACTTCATCGTCATTATCGTCATCTACATCCCATATACCAAACCATCAGTACCATGGACTACGGGATCTTTCACCGAGATCAAAAGAAGTAATCTCAGGTCTTTCTGCAGGGATTCTAACCACTATAGTGAACCACCCACTAGATTTAATAAAAGTCCGACTTCAACTTGATTACAATTCCAAAACTCAACTCAAATCTTTTCAAAACATTGTCAAAAATCTAGTAAGCACCACCGATAGTGTTGTTGCAACAAGTACTACTGCCTCGTCAACTTCCGCAAACCTCAAATCTTCAAAAAAATTTCACAACGCATTCAAAAACTTATATCGTGGTCTTTCTATAAACTTGATTGGAAATGCATTTTCTTGGAGTTTATACTTTACGTTATACAATGACATGAAAAATTTAGGCATTGTGCCCAATCACGTTGCTAGACAACACCCACAATTCAACTATTTGGTGAGCTCATTTATAGCGGGTTCCGTTACTGCCTTGATCAGTAATCCCATCTGGGTGCTCAAAACACGACTCCTATCAACGAATAAAAATTTCCCCAATGCATACAAATCGATTCTGGATGGGGTATCAAAGATACTAAAGAATGAAAGTTTTGGCACTTTTTTCAAGGGATTTACTCCGGGGCTTGTCTCAGTGTGCCAGGGGTCGTTTTATTTCACCATTTATGATTCGCTAAAGCATTACCATCTCAGTAAACTGCGACTGACAAATGCAAACACAAATGGTGATTCAGTCAAAGAAAAAAATATTTGTAATCATAAGTTCACATTTTATGAATACTTGTATATAACATCAATTTCCAAGGTTATCTCAACCACTGTATTTTATCCATTTCAACTATTCAAGTCTCGTTTGCAGTCATATAATTTCCAATTGGTTAATTTAGCCGGTGAGCAGCAGCCAGTAGCCCATGTAGCTAAAAGCACACACGGCCTCAAGCTTCGAACAATCATCAAGGAAACTTATGTTAAAGAAGGTATGAGAGGTTTTTATAAAGGGTTGTACATTAATTTGTTTAGAACTTTGCCGGCTACTTGTATTACCTTTTTGACGTACGAGCATATCAAGAATTTCTTGCAATAATGAGTGTCTTTTTTTTTTTTGTCTTTTTTTTGTTTTTTGTTTTTTTTGTTTATTTGTCGATTTTTAATGTTTTTTTTTGATATTTCTTTGCTTTTTTTTTCCAGCATTACTATCTTTTTATTCTCGCATAGCGACAGTTCAGCATCTCGTATTATTCAATTCATTTTCATACCAATTTCCAAAGTCACAACCACAAATTTACCGCTCCGCATTCTATTATACATTTGTTTGTATATTACGTTAACTTACTTTTTCTTTCTTTTTTAAGGTCTTTGCCTATTACTACTCTCATGTTGGTACACAAATACTAAATACGCGTGTATACTTAATAATACCGTTTTAATGGCCTGGATAGTTTTCGGGTTACTGCCATACCTCCGGCTAGAATGCCCTCTCACATAATTTAAACCTTTTAGCAGTGAGTTAAAGCTACCCAGCTTAACTTCTCAAAGCTGCGACGTTCCAGAAATATTGATTTTGAAAAAAACGTAGCAGCCAAATTTCGAGCACAATATCAGATCGGACAGGCATTTGGAAAGTGGTTGTTACATAAAGGTTGCGGACGAAACTTGGATGGAAAAAGATTGTGAAAGATGTAATATTGAAAGTTACTGGTAAAGTAATATCCAAACTTCTCCAAACACTCGGTGCCCAAACCCACATGCGGTATTATTAATCTTTTTAATCGCGCCTACTCCCAACAGTACAACTTGCGCCTAGTTGAGGCTTTGCAATTTTTCAGTCTCGTTCTGAAATATTCTGTTTGGTTTCTCTTAGTTGGCGGAAATACAAAAGTTAGACATCCATCCGTATGTGGCATTCCCGATTGGGCCAACACCCGATAAGACCGATTACGAGATCGCAACTACGCATTAGTGAGTTTGCCACAAAATGCCACAATACTGATGTGTCAACTTAAGTTGGGATTCCTGCTTTCCACTAAAAAACGAACGATTGTTAAAATGTGTATATAAAGACCACATGTTAACGATTCACTAAACAAGAAAAATAAAGTTGTATCAAGCAATTAACCGCAAGAATAATTATCTCTACAAATACAATGTCCGACCTTACTGCTGCTCAAAAAGTCGAAGTCTTAAAAGACCTCACTACCGAGCGTCGCTCCGTTTACAATTTTAAACCAGAACTTCCATCTGAAGTCACTGAAGCGCAAGTCAAGGAAATCGTGCAACATTTTGTCAAACATACCCCAACCAGTTTTAACAGTCAGAGCATCAGAGCCATTATTCTCTGGGGTGATGCTCATAAAAAAGTTTGGGATTCCGTTTATGAAGAAACCAAAGAGTTTCCATTTAGCGCCAGAGCCAAATCGTTGAAGGATACCGCATACGGCACAATTGTATTTTTTGACGATCAAGAAACCATTGATCAAATTAGTGCTAAATTTGTCGGATACAAAGAATTGTTCCCATTTTGGGCAGCTCATGCTAATGGTTCAGCAGAAATTGCTATTTGGAAAGCTTTGAGTGCTTTGGGACTCGGGGCTAATTTGCAACATTTGAATAAATGGGTTGGTAATGCTTTGAAGGGTAAAGTTAATGATAAATGGAATGTTGTCGCTCAGTTGGCATTTGGAGTGCCAATTGATGGGCCATCTAAAGAAAAACTGTTTATTGAAAACGAAGTTCAAGAATTTAAATCTTTGTAAGCTGGCTAGTGTTTGTTAGTCATTTGTTTTCATTTCTGTTTGTTTTTATTATCCCTGCTATAGATTGAATATATTCTACGTTCTACTTTATTTGCCAACTATTAACCACCCCATTGCTTAATGCCAAAGGTAACGCAGTATTGATTGATTTTAGAAAAGTAATTGAAAATATAAAGGACTGTCTCTTTACCGGTCCGTATAGCTTGAAATGCAATAGCAAAGAAGTAGGTCAATTATTTGTGACCTGTGACATCGAAGGGAATATTGAATTGTGGAAGTATTGCGTACTAACACAATCATCAAACGGTAAGAAAAAGCAATAAATCTGAATTTTCAAAAACTTTTCAACCAATTGAGTTGAGCTTATGGCTGTTTTGATTGGTAAGGTTTTTTCATTATTTGAGTTTAATCGAAATAATACGGAAATGGATTTCAACCGCAGACCCGGAGTCGGCCACCAGTTTGCACCACTCGGTGGGAATCGCAAATTGCAATATTGGAACTCAACTTAAGATACAGGTGCATTTGCGGATTGGTTCACTTACTGGCAGTAATCCTAGAACCGAAATACAAGCAATGTTTATTGCGCTTCCTATTAGAGTGAAAAAGCTTTGACAAATATGGTATCCATTGGCAATAGTAGTACAATTGCTGATAGGCATCTCAACATTTACGCGATTGAATATGCTGAGCAAAAAGATGCCCTGGCCATCCGCATTGTTTTTATACTAATGAAAAAGCAACCAGTGTAAATTCAATGTGAATTGACAAAGTTTAAATACAAATAATTATATATTCATGTTAAAGTCCACAGAGCTCGGCCTTATTTACAGCCTGTTGATGTTGAGGTTGAATTTTCTGCACTGCATGCACCGATATGCGATGCCATCGTGACACTAAAAAAAAAATTAAAAAAGAAAAAAAAAAAGAAAAAAAAAAGTAAATTATTGAAAAGATCATTAGGCAGATCAATAACTTATTGACAAAAAGTTCTAAAAAAGGGCTATTTGAGTCTGAAATTCAATTAGTTATATTAATAATATGCCATATCATGCTGGGATGTTTTCGCATGCCCTTAAATGCCAAAGACAAAGACAAAGGCAACTACTTGGGTGGCGCTTAAGCTCTCGGAGACCTTACTCAGCAGAGGCAAACCATAAAGATGCTGCTGCTACTTTAGCCAATGCAAATGGAAGCAAGAGCTCAAAGCCGGCTAGCAAAGAAGACAGGCAACCTTCGTCAAGAAAGGGTAGTCAGCTTTTTGATTTGAGAAGAAATTTGGAAAATATTAACATTAGGGATCTATCGGATATTGTCTCAACGACAGAACTGAAGATGCGGAAAATGTATCAAGAGCCTGATCTCAAGTTCAAATCGCTTAATTGGCCAAAAAGAATGAATCCATCGCTTAAGATTTCTGATATTGATTATGCTTATTCTTCTCCAGCGGTCGGTGATGTAGTGCAGTTGGCACCATTGAATTCAAATTTTGGCACGTCTTTGATTGCTGATCTTGCAGTTATTGTGAAAATTCCATTATTTGTCAATGATCAGAAATACTTATTTTTGACAAGAAACGGCATTGTTGTTCCCTCATCAAAAGCGAAAATACAGTTTAGATTACCTAAGGTCTTTGACCAATATATGATTAGAGACATGATTATGCCATCCAAAGATACAGAGACCACCACAGATGCAAAAACATTGTACTTGGCCGGTGATTGGCAAACTTTTGAAGAATCAGTTGAAGTGCCAAAAAGTGCTAGAAAGTTACTAAATAGCAAGTTGAGTGTTATATCTGAGCGTGCATGGAGAATGTTGCCTGAAGTTTCACAGAAATTGAACATAATTAACAAGTTGCTTCAAGCAAACAACGTTCAAACTATATCAATCTTTGAACTTGAGCGTTTCACCAGAAAATTTGACTTGACTGAATTCAACAATATGCTTGGGATATTTCGTTCTCGAGGAACAAAACTATCAACTTCTATGTCACAGCAACAGCGACAACAGAAAAACGATTTGGATTCATACTTGGCTGCTTATCAGTATATCAAAAATAACTTGAAAGGAGATATTAGTTTCAACAATGA
This sequence comes from Saccharomycopsis fibuligera x Saccharomycopsis cf. fibuligera, assembly GCA_001936135.1. Classification (NCBI taxonomy): domain Eukaryota; kingdom Fungi; phylum Ascomycota; class Saccharomycetes; order Ascoideales; family Saccharomycopsidaceae; genus Saccharomycopsis; species Saccharomycopsis fibuligera x Saccharomycopsis cf. fibuligera. The sequence goes on along the minus strand of CP012809.1, from coordinate 2,966,819 downwards.
TGGCAAGATCAATAGATTAGGCAAAGGATTCAATAATATTGTGCTGCCAAAAGTGTATGATAGTGCCTATTTGTATGCAATCTACTTGGGCATCAAGAAGCAAACTGAATTGTGGTTTCTTAAATCGAGTTCAGTAAGTACAAATACGAGGAGCCCATTGTTTTTCGAAACTAAGCCTTTAGCTACGACTCTCAAAGTTACTGATGATCATGGGATTAAGCTTCATTTAGAAGATATTATCAAGTTTGTCAATGACAAGCTAAAAAACAAAGATAACGGCAGACATCCTCCTCAATATTACCAGGAACTAATGCTGTTGATTAAAGATTATTCTGCTGGAAATATAACCGATAGGGACAGAGAATCATTTATTTTGAATTTCTTGCGTCGTATCACAATTTTTGGCAAAGTTGATAAAGTAAATCGTACTTGTGCATTTTTCCTATTACAAAAACTTGACAATTTGCCGCAAGGGTTCATATATCAAAACCCAAATCTCTGGAACATCAGCTTGAAAATACCTAATCTCAAAACTAATGTAGATCTTATCACCGATTTGGAACAAAGCTATTTTGACGGTTTATCAGTTGAAGATCTTAAAGACTCAAAAGGCGAATTGCCAGATCCAATTAAAAATCAAAGAGTCGATTTTGGAAACTTACCAGTATACTGTATTGATGCAGAAACCGCCCATGAAATTGATGATGGGTTAAGTATTGAAAGAAAAAGTGATTCTGAATGGTGGTTACATATTCATATTGCTGACCCTGCATCATACTTCACTCCGGATTCAACAATTTCCAAAATTGCATTAAAGCGGACTTCTACGGTTTATTTAGCAGAAACGGTGATTCCTATGCTTCCATCATTGATTTCGGATATCGCAGGGTTGGGAATAGATGGCCAACCAACAAGAACCATTACATACAGCATACAGTACAACCCATTGACAAAAGAAATTATTAAAGATTCTGCCAAAATTAGTGGTGGTATTGTCCGGAATTTTCCAAAAGTAACATATAACAAAGTGGACGAGATCTTAGCAAGCAAAGCCAACAGTCAATATAAGAAAGATCTTGATGACTTATTAACTGTCAGCAAAATATTAAGACAAGGCAGAGTAAAGGATGGCGCATTGATCATTGGCCGACAAAACATCACTGTTCAACTTGATGCTAACGGGGCCCCACAAATTATCAAAGAATCAGAAACTGATTCCAAAATTTTAGTCAGTGAGTTAATGATCTTGGCTAATTCTATCGCTGGTAATATATTTGCCAATAATAAAGTTCCAGCAATTTTCAGAAACTTAGATCATATAGTTGGCTACCTCGAATCGCGAAAATTATCATCCAAGGACAAAAATTTAAAGAGCAATAAAAACTTGATCTACAATACATTCCGGCAAATCCAAAACCGGTGTCAAAATGGCGAAACTGTCTCGTTTGACGATTTTACCAAAATATTTTCTTTGCTCAAGGCAAGCAGTATCAATACCCAGTCTTTTGGCCATAACTTTTTAGGGTTGCGTAACTATAACCCTAGTACTTCTCCACTAAGAAGATATGGCGATTTAGTCAGTCACTGGCAAACACATGGTTTAATACTTGAGCAGCAGTTACAAAAAGAAGGAAAAAGCAGAAGCAGAAGCAAGAGCAAGAGCAAAAGCAAAAGTGGAAACGGTATGGAACAAATAAAGGAAGAGGCTTTGTATCCGTTCAGATTTGACCAGTTAGCAGGAAAGGCAATGTATATTCAAAATCAAGGACATTTAATTAAAAAGGCACAGAGAGAATCGCTCACATATTGGAAAATCATCGCATTGATAAACTTGCTCAATGATGGACAGTCACAAAGTGTGGCCCGTGCTGCTGCTGGTGACAGCAACAAGACAAAAGCCAGCAGCGTGTTTGATTTGATCAATGTCAATTACAACTCGCCAAACAACCAATTTGAAATGATTGCGGAAGATCAAACTTCTGAAGGTGCGGATATAACGGTTGGAAATTTGGTGGATTATAATCTTCGTGTGATCTATGAATTAGGTCCAGATGAAAAAGTTCCGGTATCGGGACAAAGAATGATGGTTGAGATAACCAATGTAGATCCAGTTGATGGGCAGATTGTTGTCAAAAGAAAACAAAACTAAACAAGATAGTTGGTTCTTAACTTTTTGTACTATATAATGTAATATTTGATACCTTTTGCATGTATTTTTTTTCTTTTATTTTTTTTTTCTCTTTGCTTCCTTGTACATAAATGCTTATATCATGTCTATTTGCACAGACTGTGCTTGTCATTTAATTTTTTTTTTTTTTTTTTTCCCAAACCAATTCAATGTCGTACTGTAAATTTGAATTATTGCTTATCACTTGTTTGTGTCTGTCAAAGATTTTTTTTTTTGAGATTTGCTTGTAGTGGTAAATTCACATCAACACGCAGTATTGCAATGTCAGTGTCTACAAGTTTGTTGATATATGCCTGCAGGGATTCAACAATAACTGGTCATTCTTTTATCACGGGAGGTGGGGCACACTCCCTGACCTCGAAGTATCTCATAATATAGGCGTACTTACTACATCATAAAGTGGGCCTATAGATTGAGTTTTCCCACGAAAATCCCCACAAAAACAACAGATCAATAATTATAATTCCACGCAAAGATGCTTAAAGCTAACCGCAAGCAGCCCAAACATAACATAAAATGACTTACGCACTCAACTTTATACACAAGATTATGCAATACTGCTTATACTGCTTAATATTAATGTTAACAGACTTCTGCTTATAAATAAACGTTTTTTGGTTCATTGGAGAAAAACGTTCTTGGCGTATGTGAGGGGCGTGGAGGAGGAGAAATTATGATTTGACGTCAGTTAATTCAGCTCTTGGCAACTGTACTCTATATAGTGATCTACAAAACACAGTTTATGATTCGGGATGGTAGTCTTGCATAATACACTCTAAAGCACCCCTTTGGGGCTAGTTTCATTACCCTTTCTAAAAAGCAACACCAACAGCCACAGCCACAGCCACCACCATTGCCATGGTCATGGCCATAAACGACAGTTACTTTTCGTAGCTTACAAATTCGAGAACCAAGCTGGAATGGGAAAGTGCGGTGGACACTGCTACCCAACATGTAGCCATGTATAGTAGTATACTGTGATCATATTATACTTATTCAGCTATATAAGTATTTTCTTAGCATTTTATATGCTGACTATGAGTATATTAGGTTGTGCATTTATAGCGATAAACGTAAATGATACATATGATATGAAATTATATGATACAAAGAACAAAGAACAAAAAGCAGAAAAAGCTGGAATTGAACTCAAGAAACCAGAAGAAAAACAAAAGAGCAAAATAAAAGATTGTGAAAAATAAACGTAGACAGCATCCCATTGAACAGAAAGCAGATAGTAAATAAAAAGTAGAAATAAAATAAAAGCGAATGAGTAAAGATATATTTATACAGCTAGAGTCTAAGCAAAAAAGCCAAAGCAGAGGCTGAAAAACAAGTTTAATAAAAAAAAAAAAAAAAGAGTAAAAATCAAGCGGCATTAGGTATGACATGATATGACATAATCATAATAATAAAAATATAAAACAAACCATAGATGGATGTATCATAAGCGTAAGCGTAAGCATGAACGTAAGCATGAACGTAATGAAATAACTATAGTAACAATCGTGACAGTGAGTGAGTGAAATGAAGATATAGATTATAGAATAAGATTGAAATATGAAATATGAAATATGGTATCGATGTTGGCGATGTCAAAGTAATGTAATGTGATGGGAATGAAAAAGAACATGTAGATAGATAGATAATGTAGACAATGTTGACAAACACTTGCCATGAGTAGTCGTAAGGATGGATGCGAAAATGGCAATCTCGTGCAGGCGTAAAGTGCAACGCAAGTGATGAAGGTAATGAAAATGCAGTTTAATGGAAATATAATCAAAACTCATGGTCTGAGCAAAGTATGCGAAATGGTATGGTGCACTAAAATTAAGACCGAATGAAACGTATAAATTTCAGAAAAAGAATGACAAAAACTTCATTAAAAAAGTTTCAATTTTCTGCCAACTTTCTTCCAGTTGGAATCCTTATGTTTGCCATGATGACTATGATGTTCATTATGGGCAGTGTGTCCAGCAAGTGATTTTCCTTGATGTGAGACATCATCTTTGAGCATAAATGACTTTCTTCGCGTCGTAGCAAAACTTGACTTTTTGTTAGGAGCAATACTATTATTGTGATGATTATGGCTATGAGAAGGAGAACTGCGTGGCACCAGAGAATTAGAATCAAATGGCGTATTAATATTGGAGTTGAGATTCTGCTTTTGCAGCTGTTCATTATAGGCAATATTGCTCAAAATGCTACCCTTGTGAAGATTCGAAACACTTGCAGGATTACTTTCAGTTTTTTCGGTGATTGTAGTTGAACTGCTATTCTTATTGTGATGATTGCCGAGCGTGTTAAGATAGCTATCCAAACCCGGAATCTCAAAATCCATAGAGTTGGACCTAGTGCTATTATTGGAGTTGGAATCAGATAATGGAGAGGAGCATCTGCCAGCAAATTCTTCTTCTTCTTGTTGTTGTTGTTGTTGTTGATTATTAATGTTGATCAAATTTCGGGTCAAAATCGTTGGGTTGAAAGCACCATTAGCAGCATTTTCAGCTGCCAGAGATATTATACTACTATTAGCTGTGCTATTACTTATGTACGTTTTGTTTGATGAGTGAATATTGGAGCCTCTTCTTGGAGTAGGGGCAGTCAAACAATAATTCCCACTTATCAAAATATCTGCACTGCTGCCGTTATTGTTGCTGCTGGTGTCATTATGATTATTATGCTGCTGTTGTTGCTGGTGATTTGACTTGTCATAAATATTCTGTTTATCGACAAACACAGAGTTATCATCATGATTGGCCACACTTTTCAAAAATTGCATGTATGCATCTTGTAGTAGTAAATGAGTTTCATCTTTTGCTTCTTCTAGCACTTGGGTACTGGGTATTTGTAAATTAAGCAAGTTGGATTCATTGGAATAGTCACACATTATATCAAAATTGCATAATAGTTTATTTCTCAAATCACCAGTCAAATTTATTTCGTACTCTGAGCATACTTCTACAAAATTTTTGAGGATATGAAGCCACTGAAGCCGTTTGGTGTAGTTGTCAGATATTAATGCAAATTCGGATAATTGAGTATAAAAGTCGTAGTTTTCGTAACAGTGGCTTTTCTTGAGAAAGTTTCTAAACTCCAAGGATGAGTAGGGAGGTTTTGACTTGTTGATAAGAATAGTGTCAAGAGTGGGTATCGTTCTTACTGCTGCTGATGATGATGATGTAGTAGATGCAGAAGAAGTAGCAAACCCATATCGTTGCTGTTGAGGGCTACTGGCTATAATTGAGGATCTGTGAGCCAGGGATTGCACACTCATTTTCAACGTTTTGGGCGCTGATTGCTGTACTTGGATTATTTTTTTTAAAAAAAAAAAAAAAATGTATATCAATAAACAACTTTTCTATAATTTTCACGTTTCCTTCTGCTGAATTTCTTTTAAAAATAAAGGTTTCCGGTGATGGAGTGGGTTTTGAAAGGTATTTAAACTAACAAAGCCCTGGTGAAATAGGACGGGAATATCAGTACAAAAAAAAAGAAAAGAGGAAAAAAAAGAAAAGAAAGGAACAACGGCTAATTTTGTCTTTTGCAATTTCTTGATAGCCGTGCTGTGATATAATATAATACGGTATGGTAATACCAAATTGTTAAAACTGATCCAAAATCGTTTGAAGGTGGCAAGACAAGAGAAACAGAGTGAAAGACACAGTCAATCGAGAAAGAAAAGCAGAAAGGAAATAAGGGCTAGAAGAATATTATGTTCCACATCCATCACCAAGAAAAGAAATTTTGTTACACTCTCCTCCATCCATCGCTGGAGAGTTTTCCCAGGAAATACGGTTTGCACGCTGCCTGCCAAATAAGCTCTGCTGGTGCGTCCAAAGCAACGATGAAATCCGGTTTTATGTACATACATACACAGTAGAGCGCTTATTCATACGTCTACTCGAGCATGCACACGTTACCACGCCTTTTAACGCTTTTATGTGCATAATAGAGCTTGGCCGTGGACACAGCCAATCATAGAAGTGCACGGTTACAAGGCCCTGGGGTGAAAGTGCGCTGGCTGAAAACTAACGACTTTTTTGCAACGCCCCTGCTCGTTGATTAACCAACAGCGGCACAGGAAGATGATTGCACCAAATATGGCCAAGTGCTCTAAGGAAAGCAAAACATAGAACCGAAACATTGCGAAATTTTGCTGTGATGATCACTAATAGTACCTATATTCACTTGGTTTCTTGGAAGCTCGAGTACCCCCAAAAACCGAAAACTGTGTTTGTTATTCCTCACCATCCGAAATATTAAATGTGCTTCGGAAGACTACTTAAAGTTACAACTTCTTTCTGTTTGCAAGTTTACGAATTCTATGGACTGAATACATGTATGTATGCAAGAGCGACAATCTCAGATAAGTAGATAAATGAATAGCAAGTATAACGGCCCGGAACCGCGGGACACGGAAGGGAAATGCTCCTTCGGGGGGCGGAGACTAAAACATTTCAAGTGGTGTATTTTTTATGGCAACGGTTTTTTTTTGTTTTTTGTTTTTGTTGTTGTGAGCGCCTTAAATTAGATACATAAAGCCATAGCTTTAGGTTATAACTTTAACCGCGAATGTATACCCAAGTATATAGCAACGTTAGTAATACGCTGGAACCTATCGCTTCGTATCCGGATATCGATCGGTGTATCATATAGGGTATGTATGATCTCACATACCCAACCCGCTGTGGTGGAGGCGGGGGAGAAGGCCAAGATTACAAGCTAAATGAATAGCTGAACTAGCGACAAATGCAAGCTAAATTGTGAATCAATTGCAGAATACAAGCTTCGGCAGACTTCCCCCAAGCCAGACAGTCAACCGCGAAGTTAAGTTGAGTTCGTCTGCCGAGCATTTGAAACTGTAGCAAATTTGTCACTTGGGTGTAAGACTGGTATTTCTTGAGCTGGGCCCTAGTAGGAGGGCGAGAAGCCAGCTAGTTCTCTATGATATATTGTGACCGTAGTATAGAAAAAAACGCGCCATTCCGGGCTGTACCGGAAACCGCAGACGTGCTAAACGGACTTGAGTCTCAGTTTGGGTGGATTTATGAATATCAACAACTCGCCAGCTGGTCAATTATAGCACTAGGGGCTGATAGATCGGTACACACACCGTTGATCGATACTGAGACAATAGAGTGATTGACGCACATGTGCACATGTGCGGCTTCAACGGCGGTTGTCCGCCATAACTGATTAGACAGGAGAGACACACACACACACACACACCTTGTCCTGTACAGTGTGCTCGGTGTGTGTGCATTACACATATTTACATGCAGCAATGTGTTTGTGCTAAAAATTCTTTTCACTTCGATTTTTCGAAACTCAAAAAGATGGCGCAGTGGGACGCCTGCTGTTGCATAAGTGAATGCTGCTAACAGTCTCAATTGAAGACAGCTGCAGTTGCAACTGCTCCGCCCTAACACAAACACAAAAACTGCGCTTTTATAAACTCCAGTTTACGATCTTTCGTATACTCCGGCACTACTAAGGCGCCTAGTATTGGTTTTGTGGTATATTCACAAAAACACTCTCTTTCAGCATGACAAGACACCAGAAATGCCACCACTGCAACAGTAAGCACACGGATAGCAAGAACTAATCAGCTAATTAATCTTGTTTACCACGCCGGTAAAGACGTTAATTAGTTGCCCTTTTTACTCGTTGAAATAACTCGTTGAAAAGTCAACAAGCAACAAATTTTTCTCCGTGATGCATATTGATCGATCGCTACCATAATGCAATCACAACAACAACAACAACAACTACCTAGGGCTGTATTTTTTTTTTTTTTGTTCAAGCAAAGCGCTGTGGTACCATCGAGCATGCTGCTTAAAAGCAAAACGGTGCATCATGCAGGGCTAGAACGTACTAAATTATAAATTAATTTATCGAAAATGGCACTACTGGCGCTCCCAGACACCGGTATATACTATGCTAATCGCTTTCTTTGGTAATGGTGCACGGATGTACAATGTCTTTGATCCCTGCCACCGAGTTGAGTAACTGAGCGCCCAGCAGTAATTAAGATGATAAACACGCAGCAATTTGTCAAGTAATTTAGCAGGCATCAATTTTTCCTTGATAGCAACTGTTGTCTTGGGAAAAGTACAAACACACACAAACTGACGTTTTGACGTCAATGAGATTATAATTAAACTACAGTGTGTGGTTTGTTTTGTATCTATAAATGAAATAAACTACTGGGAATGCATGTATACATTGAATCCCTTTTGTCAATCCTTTCGATCCTTTCACCACTTGAAAAACCTTTAAAACCTTTAAACACTTGGGTGAGTTTCCACGATCGACTCTAGACTAAATTATGATACGTATACCTATGCTCGACTACTCACTTGCTTTTGTTGCAATCTAAGTATACTTTTCTCTCATGAACGATTTATCCAATCATTAATTTTCGCATCACGTAGCATATACGGTTCAAAAGGGCTCAGGATCCTAGATCCTAGATCCTAAACTGCGTTTATTCGCCATTATGCTGCAGTAACAAAATTTTGCACTATTATTAGCTTTATCAAAGCCAAAGTGTTCTCTATCGTTAAGACTACTGTCAGGGACAAAAGAAAAAAAAAATTAAAGTTCACTAATATTTCAAAAGCTGAAATTTTCAAAACACTGTTTAAAATTTCGCAGTCTCGATTATCCACCAAAAACCAATTTTCTCTTTCAAACTTTCCGTCATCAGCAACGTTCTCGTTGCATGATCATTCAAATGCATTGATGCGGTTTCCTTTTTTATTTCTTTTTTATTACTTGTTGTTTTAATTATTTTCTATCCCCTGCCGCTGACTCGGACAAGTTGATTCCAATGAAGCATCCCTTTACAGTTTGGACACTTGCCCTTAATTGGCACAATCGGTTTCACCAAATCCACGAGTTGTGCCATCCCGACATCGTTACGATCAAAGTTACCACCTCCAATTGCGAGTTTATTTCCAATTAGCTTTTTTGTGGTTTGCGACATTTGAGAAAAATTGACATTATTGAAATAGCTGCTACTTGAACCGCCACCACCAGACTGTGAGCTCCCTGCGTGATTATTCTTTTGCCTTTTGGCCTTTTGTAGTTCAATTTCTTGGTCAATCATGTACTTGGCTAAACATTGCAAATGGGCAATAAAGGCACATTCACCATGATAGCACTGTAAAAAAGGAGCTCCTTTATTCCTATTTTGGTTTTGGCTGTCTTTTGTAGGCCTTAGCGACAATGATTCGCGGCATTTCCAACATTGGGCATTGCATTTAATTACGTTTTGATTTTTATTTTCAATAGCAAAATTATCTTCTTTAGTACCTGTCACATCAATATTCAATTTTCTTTTGCGGTTAAGATCGTTGGACTGTTGTTGTTGTTGTTGTTGCAGATCCAGCTTGTCATTTTCACTAATCACTGTTTCCGCGAATCTTTCTGACTCTGCTGTCGTTGAATCCTCCCCTTCTCCTTGTTTTGCATTTGTCTCCTTACTCTCTTCACTATCATCTCTACCAAGTATTAGACCTTTCACCTTACCATATTTCTCCCTCTGCCTCTCAAGATCGTTCAATCTTTTCAGCATGCACTCCCCGGGATCAGTGAACGCTTTGCTAACACACTCTGGTCCCATTTTAAGTAATATTCCAAACTTATTCTCTATCCACTTCTCATAAATCAGCGGCTCATTATGGAAAAATTCAACTTTCAAATTCATTCTCCCAAAATACCTACTATTAAGTAACAATCTAACTCCGGCCAAATGTTGGTGGATACTAGTGGCTCCTGCTTTTTTCCTGCCAGTGCGGCCGGCTGAATTAATGACTCGATCCTTAACATTGATATGATGCGTTAGATGCAGATGCTGCAATGCGTGTTCGAATTGCAATGCGGCAATATTCGACATAAAGCCATGGACAATCATAACCATGGCCCATGGTCGGCTGTCTTCTTTGCCTGTGCGCTTGGCTCCTTGGCTGCGATGACCGTTATGTTGAGCAAGTCTGCGGTTGGGGTTGTTGGTGGAGCCAATGTAGAACCTGTTTCGATGGTTTATGGAATTGAGTAAATAGACGCAGTAGAAATTGGGCACCTCGGGGATAGCTTTGCTAGTGGTATTGCTAGCACTATCGCTAGCACTTGATTTATTTCCTGTTGGAGGATCCGTTGGTGATATTGGTTCGTGAGCAGCAGCGGCTGTGGCGGTTGTAATGTCGGGGGTGGCTATTTGAGAAGATATTATTCTTGTTTTTGGTATCTGGCTATCCAGAATGTCGTCTGCGTCATTACTTATAATTACTGCCTCGTCATCAACCTTGTTATATTGGTCATTGGTGATTGCAGCACCAGACTCTTTGATTTTTTTTGATGACATGCAAGGCGGATATGGACTAAATATACTCTATACTCAATTTTAATGAAAATTTAAAGTATGGCTTTTCTTCGTGTTATATCGATGGTATACGGTAAACGTAAATCAGTTTCTGTGTGTCGCTCTCAAAAGCGATTCAAAATAGCCATCTCATCTTACCTCATCTCATCGCTGGTATTCCAATGCTTGAATTTTTTTTTTTGATTTTTTGTTTGATTTTTCGTAATCTGTTTGTTTATATTCCAACTGAGTGGGTCCACAAAATGCCTTTATGTCTCCACGAACTGGATATCGAATGACCATGGTTTACAACACAGAGCGTAATACAAACATAAAGTTTAGCCATATCTTAGTGAAGCATTTCTCTTCAATACTGTCCATGAGATATCCATCATTATCAGAAAAACTTACATTTACAAATAAGGGGAACGAAAGAACTTCCAAAATGATAAACTTAAAATGCTAATATTTTGTAAATTTTGGGCTAATGAAAGCTAATAGAAAAACATGTTAAACAACTGACAAAAGTGTTTGATGCCAAAAAGAAAGAAAAAAGGCTTTTTTTTTTAATAAAGAAAAAAACATTGCTAGATACGGTCAACACCAGAAATGATAGAGTCTGAAATACCAAGGTTTAGAAGCAATATATTCCCTTTCTTCAGCAATGTCCTGTTTCAATAAATCAAGGTCCACCACTTTTCTTCCGGTATCCAAATCAATAGTTTTCAAATTCACAAAAAATGTGAAATCTCTTTTCCAAAAAAGGTAAAAAAGGTAAAATGCAGCCACCACGGGTGCGGCCAAGTATGCTTCAAAGAAGTTCGAAACATTTTCACTAACACTAGTAGCCCCACCAATTGGCCACGCAGCAATCCAGAACTGAGCAATAAGTACCAACGCATAGCCAACAAGTCCATAAATTGAGCCCCAGATCCCAGTTTGGGCAGTGAATGGTAACTCATCAGTTGATCTGCCTTGCTTTTTCAATGCTAATCTAAAGATAATATGGCATGCACATGCCGAACCCCAAGTTAGGATAGAAGACAACCCAGAAATTGCCAACATCCAATCAAACACATCTCCTTCTTTGCTAGAGTCAGCTAAAAAGCATAAGAGACCAAAGGCTAAAGTAATACCCACTGCGACTACCGGTCTACCTTTTCTGTCAATGTAAGCAAGCAATTTGGGAGCAAAACCTTGTTCTGCTAGAGATACCAAGCATCTAGAACAGCCAAAGATCGATGAATTACCAACGGATAGCACCGAGATCAAAATCACTGCGTTGAAAACTGATGGCAAACCTTTAATTCCGGCATTAACAATGGAAATAACAAATGGGGAGGCTCTGGCATCATACGATCCAGAGCCTAACCTGTCATTAGTGAATGGCACCAAGAGACCAACAAGAGTCAACGAAACAATGTAAAACAAAGTTATTCTCCAAAAAACTTGTTTGGCTGCCTTTGGTAATGATTTTCTTGGGTTTTCAGTCTCAGCAGCAGCCATAGCAACCAATTCCGTACCACCAAAGGCAAAAGCAGCCGTAACGAAAACTGCACAAAGGCCTTTGAAACCATGATTGAACGCGCCTGGATCATGCCAGTACTTTCCACCAATGTATTCATGTTGAGGCCCACCACCAGCGGCCAAAATTATTCCCAAGATAATGTACCCCACAACCGCAGTGACCTTGATTATAGAGAAGCAAAACTCTGCTTCACCATAACCTCGTACCCCAAAGATATTGATCGCCGCGATAAATACCCAAAATATCGCTACCCAGGCCGCTCCACTGATTTGGTCATTCCAATACTTGATAACTATGGAAGCAGCCACCATTTCCAAAGGCAATACCACTAGCCAGCCTAACGCGTAGTTCCAACCCATAGAGAAACCCCACGCAGGACTGATAAACTGAGAATTGTAAACCGCAAAAGAACCAGAAACCGGGAATGTCACCGCTAATTCACCAAGAGCTTGCACTGTAACGAACATGAATGTACCAATGAGGGCATAAGCGATTAATACACCGGCAGGGCCACCTTTTTTCAAAGAGTTACCGGAACCAACAAAGAGACCAGTACCGATGGATCCACCAATAGCAATCATCTGCAAATGACGATTCTTCAAATTCTTCTTTAATGGAGACTTTGCCGTTCTTTTGACGATTTTTTCCTTGTCGGTGAGTTCAGTTTCATCAGAAAATTGGTCCTCTTCTCTTTTGAAAGAATTTATGAATCGGCTAAACGCATTTTTGCCTTCTTGTTGGTGTTCTTCTACCTTATACGGCACATTTTCGCCAACTTCTTGTTGGATTTCCACCACGTTGTCGTCTTTCTTGTCCGACATTGTGTCTTCTGTGTTGTGATTATGCTAGATGGGCTTTTTAGTACTGTTGTTGTTGAACCAAGATAGACGAGGATTCAAGCAATCAACCAGTTAAAAAGGTCAAGTTTAGCCCATTATGGGATGGATAGGGAAATAAAGGAGACTTATATACAAATCCATAAATTGAACTAGTGACCGTGGAAAAACCAAAGATAATAGTGAAAGCACCGCCAGTGACAAAAGCCGCCCCCATCGTATTGTCCTATTTGGCCTCTCAAACCGACATGACTTGACATAGTAGGATAGGATAAGATATGATAGGATAGAATACAATACCGCAAGATACAATACGAAATTATATGGAGCGAGGCAGTCAAATTTGACTCAAACAGGTAAACAATTTGGGACAGAACACTGCATGCGGAGGCATTAGACAGCAGGTCCGCTAATGTGGACACTAGCTGTTATCTTGGTGTTGGCCTCGGGGATCGAGGACCAAAGATAACGATTCTTCACCAGATAGCAAAACACAAAATCTAAAGTGCACAAGTCATAGTTATACAATCTACACTAATAGAGTTGGAGATTGTAGATAACTACCATTTGGTGTCTGATCTCTGGTCTGAAAGGGGATTCAATAAATTATATTTCAGCGCAGTACACCATGGATGCTGCCACCATAGCGGTATGATAGATGTGATAGGTATAAATGATAGTGGAGCTTATCTGCACGCATAATGTTGCTATGCAGACCGGAAAGCGCAAGCCATTTTTGGTAGACTGATTGGGTTTACGATATGCAAATATGCATGCTCCAGTCACTTTTGTTTTTCTTCTTATATAGATAAGCTGCTATGGTCTATTAGCAAAAGCATGACAGGCTCTTCACACATTATGCTTCAGTTGTTATTATATAGGGAACCCCAAAATAAGTGAAAACCCCATTGGCATTTGTCGGAAATTTAGTAACTTCCTGGACTTGAAATAAATATAAAGGAGTTTCTGGTTTGTTTTTTTTTTTTTTTTTTTTTTTTTTTTTACACACAATATCGATTTATTATTTCTATATAAACGGTAGAAAATATAATCTTATAAACTTATCTATATAGTATATACAGTATAGTTCAGTTGTTAGTTTATAGGGGAAACTTGTACAAGTGAAAACCCCGTTAGTATTAGTTAGACTTTAATGGATCTTTTGGATTTGAAATAGATATAGGAGAGATTATAGTTTGGCTATTGTTTTGCGTTGTTTTGTTGTCGATATGACATCTTCCACTCACTAAGATAACACTGATGTGTTATCTAATCCATTACCGCGGTGATGTAGTAAATAAGACTAGAGATTGGCATGGTTTTCCAATCAAAGTCCTTATCTTTCCGTAGGCGGGAGTATTTCTTTTGAAATATCAAGTAGTTGTCGACCTGGATTAATTCTCGTGTATCACTGGATGGAAGGATGAGGCTGTCCCAGCTCAATTCCTTATTTATATGTAACTTTTTCCATAACGCTTGTGCTACTGGACATTTAACCAAAAAGTGCTCCATTTGTTTGTTGATAGCATCTTCATATGATTGTTGTTTGTGTTTTTTACGTGATAAATCTTCAGAGCACCACTTACATTCCTCACCTTGGAATTTGAACTTCTCGACTCCGAGTTGGAATGTGTGTATATTCTCGAAGCAGCCAGGGTGTTTGAACGTTTGTTTGTTTAGCATTCGGCATATGCAAACTCGGAAAAGCTGAGGGAGCATATTAGTAAAGAAAACACTTCATGTGTTAATTTTTGGTTGTATAGTGTAGTGGTTATCACTTTCGGTTCTGATCCGAACAACCCTGGTTCGAATCCGGGTACGACCTTGAACTAACCCTTTACTATTGTTTTTACATCGGCTCTGTGCATAATTTTTACCTTGGTTCAAGTAACAAATATTTGCCTTGATCTCTTTTGCTAAAAAGTAATATGGCTTCCAGACTAAAGACTAGTAAAATTCCCCACAAATAGATAAATTAGTAGATTGCGCAATTAATACATAGCATACAGAGCTAAGGCTGCTAAGCAGCCAAACATGTAGGCGTATAGCCCCGCGAAGCACCCCGCGGCCCAAAAATGAAGAGGATCCATCAATCTGCAACGAAAGAGATGGGCGCGTGCATCCGTCATGAAAAAGATCAATGATAACGATGTGATACGATATGGTAAGATAATGCGATAGCAAGATACAAACGTATTAGGAAATCTCATTACTGACGCGCATCAGCAGCACCGGCAGCAGCTTTAGCAATATGTTGAACAAGCAGTAATAATACTTTTTGCTGCTCAACTTAATGTTGTAAAGAGTTGTTATACTCTAAGGCTCAATAGACTTCTGTATCAAATCTCAAGCATCCAACACCTAACATTACTATACGGAATCCCTGACTTCATCAGCACACACTCCCCCACTTACAACTTACACTGCATCGAAAGACTCTTTTTCGCCTTCAACCAAGAAAAAGTATAGCATCTTAGAAGTGAATTGTTATTACAGGTTTAAATCAAGTAGGTGAACCAGTAGCCAGTCATTGTTAATTCATCAAAGGCGTCTCCCATTGACCAATCCCCAAAAATAAAACACAGAAGAATATGAGTTCTCCCCAACCTGGGGCAAAGATGAACTTATCTTACAAGCAAGCGGTAATGTTACGAGAGAGCCAATCTAAAAAATTACTAAATTTAGACAATATCATATTGATAGAAATATGACTATAATATTCATGTCATTTGTATGTATATGAGTATTTCATAGTTGCAGTATTCATGCTTTGGAGTTTGGACCAATTGGTACCTTGATAGGCGGTGTGTTATACTCCATGAACTGAAACCTGGTATCCGTGCTTCTTTTTCAACTTAAAATGAGGAAGTTGCATGTGATCGATCACTTAGAAGCATTTCGAGACAAACAAACTTGTAAAGTAACTGAGTTTGACAACACAACCAGTAAAATTATTCTACACATCAGCAAAATCCTCTTTGATCGAGGCAACACATACCAGTTTTATCTTTTGGCCGCCGGTTAGTATGTAATTATATGTGAAAAGAAACAAAACCAAAAAAAAGTGAATGCCTCCTAATTAAAAATATCAAATTTGAAATAAGGTGAAAAAAAAAAAAAAAAAAGAAATATAACAAAACTAAAATTATGGGAAATACAAATCTAATAACTAAAATATGGGGAAAGAGGGTACAAAATGAATAAGCTATACTAATCACATCCAAAACATAAATAATAATAAGAAAAAGAGCAAAAAGAATAATAGAAAGTAAATAAGACAAACAAAAGTGAGCTTTAAAACGAGCATGCGGAACGAAAAAAGAAAAATGGATAACAAACAATAATAACAAAAAACAAAACAAACTAAGCGCCTTTGTAAAAAATATAATCACAACAAAAAATATTAATGCGTTGTTGCTTCTAGGTCACTAATACCGGACCGAAAACTCGCATCATCACTATGATTACCATTATTATTATCAGTCGTAGTATTATCATCATCATCATCATCATCATTTTCAGCTTCGCTATCACTTTCATCTTCATCCACCTCTAAATCACTAAGCGCTCTGCATGTAGGACACAAAAATTGAGGATATGTCTTGAATATAACTCTTCTAATACACTTGTAATGATATGAATGTGAACAAGGACTTATAAACACTGCTTGGCATGGCTTTATATCATCCAAACAAATAACACATTGAATTTGATCTTTGGATTGTAAGTCTGGATTGAGCTGTTTGATTCTTTCATGAGCTTCTTTACTAAAAGCTTTAGTTTTCCGAATCCAAGATTTATTCAACTCAATTCTCATTTTCACACAGCGATAGATTTCTTCTGTACCGCCTCTAAAATCCATACCTAGTTGTAGCAAATCACCTTCTTTAAAATGGAACAGCTCACTTTCCTGATTTGCTGACGATAATCTGCGATGATTGAGAAAAGTTCCCGATGACGATTTCAAATCTCTCAAGTACCAGTTACCATCATCATCAACGCCAATTTCTGCATGAGTTCTACTAACCACTTTAGATTTGAAAACCACCGGCGAAGAGGAATTAGCGGAAGCAGTCAAAGCTTCCTTAGTCTTTTCCGTATATCTTCCAATGGGGAGAGTGTTTCCAGGTTTGAGTTTCCGTACAATCGGACCAAAATAAAGGGCAGAAGAAGTAGAGTTACTATCCACATATGGGGTTAATCTAATGGAATAAGTGCCATTCTTATTTCTTTTAGGGACTTCATCTTCAAACGATTTAGCAGCAGCAGCAACTGCATTTGCCGTAGCAGCAGCATGGTCATGATGACGATGATTGTGATGGCTAGTATGATGATGATGGTGTTGATGTTGGTTACCGCTAAACTGTGATTGGATGGCGGTCGGTGGAGTTAGTATAGGGTCTTGATCAAGTAAATCTTGATGTGGAATATTCGGAGTTGGTAAGTTAGGGTTGGTGATATCGGTATCCACCTGTTGTTGTTGTTGTTGTGGCTGTTGGTGGTTAGCTGAAGCTACATTGATGCTAAGGTTTGTAGTATTTCTTGAAGCAGAAGCTGGCTGTTGGTTTGACTCAACGGTGTTATGACTGCTGCTATTGCTGCTGATAGTTGCCATTGCAGAGTTGATATTTGAATTATTAATATTATTGGCGGTGTTGCTGCTATTACTTCCCAAGCTTAGACTATCGAATAGATAGGTTGTGTGTCTGAATGAGGAAGTGAATGACTGGAGCAAGTTTGCGCCAAAGGAGCCTGTGGAAGGACGGGGTTTTCTCTTTTGAGATGAGAGGACAGAGGAGGGATGTTCAAAGGAAGATTCTGGAGTGCTGGCAGAGTACAAAGGTGAGGTGATGTGAGAGGATGGCGATGAAGAGGCCTGGCGATTGGACATTAAAGACGCTCACAGGGGGAAATTAAAAAGGAACAATAAGAAAAAGGTAAAAGAAGAAGAAAAAAAAAAAGTAAAACAAGAAAAAAAGGAAAGGTGAGTGAGTGTGTGAGAGTGAGTGAGTGAGTGTGGGAGAGTGTGTGGGAGAGTAAGATTAAGTGGGAAGAAAAAAAAAAAAAAAAAAGACAAACAGAGAGAACGGAGAGAAGAGGAAAAAGGGGAGCAGGCAAGAACCAGAATCAAGGGAACGGAGACAGAAGCAGAAGCAGAAGCAGAAGCAGAAGCAGAAGTAGATGTAGAAGTAGAAGCGGAAGCAGAGTTCTGGCAGATGACAGAGGCAAAGAGTGTCTTGGATGCTGGAAAGACAGATGGTAAGTGGTCAGTAATGGGTTTTGTGAACCGACCACAGACACTGAAATGAAGTGAGATGAAGTGAGATAGATGAATTGAGATGAGTTGAGTTGTTATGTTCGGCGTGCACTGTGAAGTGCACTGGGCGCTTAGGCGGTAGTTGGTTTTGTGGTGTTGTGATATCAGTGTATGTTTGTTTCACGCGTAGTGGTTGACTGGCTGTGTGACTGATGTGGTAGTATACTATATAATAATAGTAAAAGCAGTTGTTGTTGTTGTTGTTGTTGTTTGTAGATGTGCAAGTGGCTAGTGTAGTGGCTAGACGGAAAGATGAAACTGTTCAACACGCACCACTGCAGCAAATAATCCGCTGGGGCGATCGCTATTTCGAAAAAGTCAAGGAGACTAGAGACTGGAGATGCTGTTGACAGACAGTATAAGCGCTGGCTTTGGCTTTGGCTTTGTCTTTGGCTTTGTCTTTGACTTGGAACTGCTGTAGTTGTAGCTGTTGACGCTGTTGACGCTGTTATCAATGTTTATGCTACGTTTTGTTGATGGTGATGTTATATCAACACGCGTTTCCTGAGATGTGGAAGAACAGAGACTACTGGGATCGCGGGTGTGTTGACAATGGCGTTGGCAGCACCAGTCCACTTGTCAATTGCAATTCTTAGCGTGCCGGGATCGTCGCTGCGCTTCCCCCATCACAAGCCATTGGCAGTTGCCCGGACTGGTGCACGTCTCCAGGGACAGCGCACTACGACAATAATCTGTATATATGTACATGTACATTGAGATATCATTAATTACGGTCATCTATCTTGCTAACCGAGATTATATACACCAATACAGACAATACCCATCTCCGTCTATATATACACACACACACACACACACACACACACACACACACTTACAATTCTATCTTCTCCTTGTCGTCCATGTACGGCCGTAGCACCTTAGGAATCCACACACAGCGCTGTTCTGCATCGTAGTTATTCTCCACAATTGCCACAATCACTCTAGGCACCGCCATTGCTGTTCCATTCAACGTGTGGGCAAACTGTTGTGTGTTATCCTTAGCTACGTATCGCGTATGGAATCGTCTCGATTGATAATCTGTACAGATCGACGTTGACGTGAGCTCACCCCATGATCCCCTACCAGGCATCCATGCTTCAATGTCAAACTTCTTGTATGCTGGTGCTCCCAAATCGTCTGCGCCAACATTGATGACCCGTGCAGTTAGCCCCAAGCTTTCGATAAGCTGCTTTTGGAAATTGACAATCTTGTTGAACTCAAGTTGTGAGCTTTCAGCATCGCACCATGTGAAGAGTTCCACTTTGTTGAATTCGTGCACTCGGTAAAGTCCCTTGGTATCTTTGCCTCGAGCTCCCGCTTCCGCTCTGTAACTTCTGCTAACCCCGACAAGTCGTCTTGGAAGTTGTTTGTGTTGTAGTAGAGTGTTGGCGCTGAACCCAGCAAGTGGAATCTCGGCGGTACCTGTAAGAACCATACTATTGCCACTGCCGCCACCACTACTACTGTTATTGCCGCCAGCATTATCATCTGCTATTTCATAAACATGCTGCTCATTGTTATTATCACGAGGCTGGAACCCACAAGCTTGACTAATCTCTCTCTTCACCATCGATGGCGGAGTGCACATGCTGAATCCCGAGGCACGGGCTCGCTTGAGCGCGTACTGGATAAGCGCCTGCTCAAGCAATGCTCCATCATTAATCAAATAGTACCATGACGAGCCACTGATACGGGACGCTTGAGCAAATTCAAACATTTTGAGTTTTTCGCCAATCTCCTTGTGATTGCGCTTGGTATCTGGTTTGAGAGTAGCTTCTAAGTATTGAGTCTTTTCTTCAATTGTTACCAATGGCGCTTGTGTTGCTGATTGAGGAAAATTGATGTAATCCATTATGGTAAAACCAGTATCCTCCACTGAATCATCCACCAAATTAGGAATCAACTCGCAAGTTGCAAGCAACTGCAGCTCATACTGTTCTGATAGTCCAAGCTCACTCGAAACTGTCTTTTTGATCTCATTGAGTTTTTGCAAAATCTCTTGCTTTCGTTGCTCGTCCAACTTGCCTGCGGTCTTCAACTGACGTTGCAACTCGCTTCTGTTCAGCAATATCCGGTTCTTCTTTGTCACTAGCGCTTTATGCTGGTCGTACAATTTGGGCAAGTTGTCCAACTGCTTCAAAAGCGCATTGGAAGCAGCATTGTTGTTGCTTCTTCTAAGAACACTGCTCTTGTATAAGTCGATGTTGGCAACTATGTCTTTGTAGTTGAAGTGTGGTTTTTTCAACACTGCCGTACTGCTGCGTGGTGAATGGCATGATGAAAAGAATAATCGCTGACTGCTGCTGCCCTGAAGACCGTTAAAGCGATAAGCATGCTGGAATGCCGGCGCTAAGCGTTTTGCCATGTTTGATGAATAACACCGAGGACCTTTCTGCAACATTATTTATTGGTTGGTTGGTTGGTTAATTGATGCCCTAGATGGGTGTGACAAAAGACTAGCCAATCAAGCAACTTACCGGCCAACCTTAATTATATTAAGCGGTGCTCCAAGAAAGCTACCACACCCATGTCTATGGTTTGACCTCCTTTGCTATGGGTATACTAGGCTTATTTGAAAAAAAAAAATTCTCTGCCACACAGGAACTAGCGCTCTACCGTATCATGTGACCAACATACCACCTCCATGGTTTAATCGCAGTGTTTACCTTATTGAAAAAACAAAATTTTTTTCCCTGATTCACTTCCCGTTGCGGTAAAATGATGCCAGCGATGCATCAAAATTTCAGGATTCGACTACCTGGGATCGGACCCTCGAAGGGTCGGAACTCAGAAGACAAGTTAGTGTGATGTCAGATGGGCTACCGAGGACAAGTTCTGCAGTGTTATTGACAAAACAGTTGCAACGTTGACGGTGAGGGTTGTTATTTATAGCAGCGCTCACATCAGCCTCTTGCCTCAGCCTCTTGCCTCAGCCGAGACGTATTCCGAGGTGTTGAGGTGGCATCTTCTCTTCTCTTGAGCTTATAAATTATGGTCTTGTTTCAGCTGGAGCTAAGCTGCCGCTGCTTTGAGGCACTAGCGAGACTGCTAGCAGTAACTGCTCACTGCTTACTGCTGTTTAGCGCTGGTATCTAAGCGCCGGCGGTTGCCCGCTTGCAGACCGGGGGCTGTCTACAAATTATAAATATCTTTTGGATCGCCTCGGTGTTCATTGTGTTTTTGCGTCGCTGCTCTTTGTTTCACCAGGCTATTTTTGTCTTTTTGCCCTTTTGTATTCATTAATTCGGTTCGCTAGTGCTCGTCATAACTCTGCTGAACTTTCCAAAATATACCATCATAATATCAGATACTATATTTAAATTTAATTGGGTCCTCCTTCTATTTTTACTTCCTTCCTATCTTTTCCTCCTGATTGATTCATAACCTCCGGCTGATCGTCATTTTTTTTTCCTTTCTGTTTTTCCTTTTCGTCTTTGTTTACATTTCATATTTGATCTGTTTTTCTTCTCTCAAATTCGGTTTTCACTTCCCACTTTTTCTTTTTTCTTTTCTTCTCTTCTCTATTTTCTTGCTTTGTGTAATTAAAGTACTTTGAGAGAAACAACAAAAAAAAAAAAAAAAAAAAAAGAAACGCAAACCGCACACATCCAGATCATCATCACATTAGTTATCACTTCACTCTCTTGTTTTTGATCTACTTCTTTTTTATTATTGCCATCCCCAAGCGACAATAATAATTAGTATCCAACGTCATCTTATATACCATAAAATAACTTTACTTACCTAAAGTCCCTTATATTTTACAAAACATGTGTGGTATTTTCGGTTATTGCAACTACTTGGTTGAAAGATCAAGAGGTGAAATCCTCGATACTTTGGTCGAAGGTCTTCAAAGATTGGAATACAGAGGTTATGACTCTGCTGGGTTGGCCATTGACGGTGATAAAGCTGACGAAAGCTTGATTTTTAAAGAACCTGGTAAAGTCGCCGCTTTGAGAGCCAAGATTGAATCTGAACATCCAGACAGAGAAGCCACTTTTACCTCTCATGTTGGTATTGCTCACACTAGATGGGCCACCCATGGTGAACCAAAACCAATCAACTGTCACCCACAAAGATCAGACGTCAACAATGACTTTTTGGTTGTCCACAATGGTATCATCACCAACTACCAAGACATTAAAACCTTATTGCGTAACAAAGGTTTTGTGTTTGAAAGTGATACTGATACTGAATGTATTGCTAAATTGTTTAAGCACATTTACGACACTAACTTGAAGAATAATATCGAATTGGATTTCCAAACTTTGACCAAGCAAGTCTTGTTAGAATTGGAAGGTTCTTATGGTTTGTTGGTCAAGTCTAGCCATTATCCAAATGAACTTATTGGTACTAGAAAAGGTTCTCCATTGTTGATTGGTGTTAAATCCGAACAAAACTTGAAGGTTGATTTTGTTGATGTTGAATTCCCCGACGTTTCTGAACAGCAAGCTTTGTCCCAATCCCACCTTCTTGCTAATGGTAATGGTCCAGCTTCCAACAGCTTGTTGGCTCCATTGACTCCTCGTGACACCTTGAGACAATCTCAATCTAGAGCTTTCTTGTCTGAAGATGGTGTTCCAAAACCAGTTGAATTTTTCTTTTCTTCTGACCCAGCTTCTGTGGTTCAATACACAAAAAAAGTGTTGTTTTTGGAAGATGATGATATTGCTCACATTTATGATGGTGAGTTGCACATTCATAGAGCTAAAAAAGAAGCTGGTGAATCTTCTGTTAGATCTATCCAAACATTGGAAATGGAATTGGCTCAAATTATGAAGGGTCCATTCAAGCATTTCATGGCTAAGGAAATTTTTGAACAACCAGAATCTACTTTCAACACCATGAGAGGTAGACTCGATTTCATTAATCATAGAGTCAAGTTGGGTGGCTTAAAGTCTTGGATTTCTAGTATTAGACGCAGTAAACGTATCATTATGATTGCTTGCGGTACTTCTTATCACTCGTGTATTGCTACTAGATCCATTTTTGAGGAGTTGACTGAAATTCCAGTTTCTGTTGAGTTGGCTTCTGACTTTTTGGACAGAAAATCTCCAGTTTACAGAGATGATGTCTGTGTGTTTGTTTCTCAATCTGGTGAAACTGCTGATACTATCTTGGCTTTGCAATATTGTAATGAAAGAGGTGCTTTGACTGTTGGTGTGGTTAACACTGTTGGTTCTTCTCTTTCCAGACAAACCAACTGTGGTGTTCACATTAACGCTGGTCCAGAAATCGGTGTTGCTTCTACTAAAGCTTACACTTCTCAATACATTGCTCTTGTCATGATTGCATTGTCATTATCTGATGACAGAATTTCCATGATTCAAAGACACAAGGAAATTATTGATGGTTTGAAGAAAATTCCACAACAAATCAAGGAAGTTTTGAAATTGGAAGACAAAATCAAGGAATTATGTTCTTCTAGTTTGAATGATCAAAAATCATTGTTGTTATTGGGTAGAGGCTACCAATACGCTAGTGCTTTGGAAGGTGCTTTGAAAATTAAAGAAATCTCTTATATGCATTCTGAAGGTGTGTTGGCTGGTGAATTGAAACATGGTGTTTTAGCTCTTGTTGATGACCAACTTCCAATCATTGCCTTTGCCACCAGAGACTCTTTGTTTCCAAAGGTCATGAGTGCTATTGAACAAGTTACTGCTAGATCTGGTAGACCAATTGTCATTTGTAATGATGAAAATGATATCGCCAACAAGGATAAATTATTGGCAGTATTGAAAGTTCCAACCACGGTTGACTGTTTGCAAGGTTTATTGAATATCATTCCATTGCAATTGATTAGTTACTGGTTGGCCGTTAACAGAAACATCAATGTTGATTTCCCACGTAACTTGGCCAAGTCTGTTACTGTTGAGTAAATTTCTTACTTGATTTTACACATACTTTTAGACATCACCCTTTTTAACCATTGCACTTAATATTTATCTTTTTATAATTAATTTATTTATTTTAATTTTAATGTTATTGTTTTTATCGAGAATTCTTTTTTCTTTTCCGTTTACATCTTTCGTCATTTTATTATTTTCTTCAATGGGCCAAAGTGGCTCTTTTTCTCAACTTTGAAGTTTTTAATTTGATAAAAAAAAAAAAAAAAAAAAAACAATAAAAAGAGTAAATAGACCGCTGATATATAAAACAAAGAGAGAAAATTGATACAGAGCTTTATTAGGTCAAATCATATTACACAATTCTAAATAGTTTCTGCCAATCCTTGCTACCCCAATACGGTATTAGGAACGCGGTAAGCGAAGCTTTTTGGTGTTTGACGTCAAGACAATATGGCTATATCACTTCCTAATTTGCAGGGTCCCTGGCCCCTCCCCGATCGACCTTAGATCTGGATCCGGGATATTGATAAAAAAAAAATAGCACTACCCGGTCCTTCATAAAACCCAAATTTTTGGAATGGTGTCGAGCCCAGGCCTCCTAAAAATTTTTTTTCAGTTGTTTCTTCGAATGCTAATATTTAAATTTAGCTGAAAATTTTGAATCTTGGGGATAGGTGTAATCAAAGGAGGGTAATATCAACAATGCTTAGTCAGCTATAAGCTCCAAGCATAAACTTTTGTCTCCACTATTAACAGAACGATTGGAAACTTAGTTGGCCAGACGCGGAGCAAAGAAAAGAAACGAATGGAAGAAAAAAGCGGCGAGCGGCAGGCGGCGAGCGAGACCTTTGAAAAATATGCTAACGTCATATTTTACTTTTTTTTTTTCTGCTTTATTTTTTTTTTTCGATTCTTTGAGCTTGTGCTTTTGGAGAACGAACGTTCGAAAAATAGACAATTTAGACAGTTAGAGACAAAGAGAACTCTAGCCACACACAGATCTTCTAGCTAACCTTACGGGATAGTTTTGTACTTTTAGACATTTGAAAATAAAAAGGGACCAAGCGTTTTTATTTTGAAATATAATATTATTTTGAAATACTGTGGTTTTCTTTTTTTCTTTTTTTGATTTACACTACAGTTCTCATTCATACACAGCACTCAACAGAGGACCTATTTATTGATTCAGACATCGATAAATAGCGGTATATCACAGATTCTATCATATTAGACATTCATACGAAAGTACTAGTTAGAGACTTATACAACACATACAACTAAAGTATTGAAGGAAAATGCCACCAAAGAACAAGAAGCAACAAGGCGGAGGTCAATCTAAGGCTCAAAAACAAAAGAAGGCCAAGGATCTTGAAGATAAGACTTTTGGGTTGAAGAATGTAAGTGCTTTTTTAGTTAATTGTTATTAATATTGTTATAATAATTGTTATAATTGTTATAATTGTTCTGACTGGTATGCTACCTTCAGTGATCGTTTATGGGGATTGCGGGTTTGATCTTTATATTATACTTTTTGTTAAAGGTACGAGAATAAAAGTACTAACTTAACTCTTACAGAAAAACAAATCCAAGAGAGTTCAAAAACAAATCTCTCAAATTCAAGGTCAAGTTGATCCAAAAAAACAAGAAGCTTTAGCTAAAAAGAGAGCCGCTGAAAAAGCGGCCGCTGAAAAGGCCAAAAAGGACGCATTACTTCTCAATAATCCAATAATTCAACAGAAAGTGCCATTTGGTACCGATCCAAAATCAGTGCTTTGTGCATATTTCAAAGAAGGTCAATGTAACAAAGGTGACCGATGCAAATTTAGTCATGATTTGAATATTGGACGTAAAAGTGCCAAGAAGGATTTATACACTGATGCTAGAGAAGAAAAAGAAAATGACAATATGGAAGATTGGGATGAAGAAAAATTAAGAAAAGTTGTCAAATCTAAACAAGGCAATAATCAAACTACTACTGATATTGTATGCAAATTTTTCCTTGACGCGGTGGAAAACTGTAAATATGGTTGGTTTTGGGTTTGTCCGAATGGTGGTAAAGATTGTAAATATAAGCATTCTTTACCAGAAGGATTTGTGCTTAAAACTAAAGAGCAAAGAAGATTGGAACAGTTGGCTGCTGATAATGCACCAAAACTTACATTGGAAGATTTCATCGAAATGGAAAAAGACAAACTAGGTAAGAATTTGACTCCAATTACTCCAGAAAGTTTCCGTAAATGGAAAAAAGAACATCAGCTTAAGAGACTCAATGAAAAGAAAAAAGTAGCTGCTAATGGTAAGAAGATAATGACGGGTAGGGAAGTCATTGAACAAAGATTCAAAGACAAATTAATAGCTGAAGGCAGTTATGATGCTGCTACTGGTGAATTAAAGAATGATGAAGATGATGATGTTTGGGATTTGAGTGAATTCCAAAAAACATTAAGAGAAGCTGAAAAGGATGAAAATATTAGAGACTATGGTGAAGGAACAATTAATTATTTTGAAAATGATGACCAGGAGCCGTCATCCAAGAGCATTGAGGCTGATGGTGTTGCTAAAGCTGAAACTAAGGCTGATAGTGAAGTTAATGGTGGCCTTGAATCCAAGGTGAATAGTCTTGACCAAGCTCAGCAGAATGGTGATGTGCAAACGACCGTTACTGCACCTGAAGAAGTAGTCAAATAAGCAATCAAAAAAATACATGCATGTCTATTCAAATGCTTTAATTTGAGCAGCATTTTGTCATCCACTCATTCATTCATCCACTCATTCATTCCCTTTCCTCTTTTCCTTCCATTGCATTATATCACGTTGTTGTGCTTTGATTCAGTTACGTTATTTTTCATCATTTAATTAATCAACTGTATAGGTTCATTTACATACATACGTGATACAAAAGCAAAAAAAGTTGTGAACTTTGTATTTTAGAATATTTGAGCAGTTGCGCGTAATAAGAAAGATGTAATTTTATTGTGGTGCACTATTCATTAGCAATCAATTAGTGATAAATTTTGTTTTTAGCACACTTGTTTTCCAAGTGAGATTCTGTGTGACATTCAGTAAATATATATATTTGAGAAGAACCCATGATAGCTAATTTTGCTACAAAAAGAAAAGAAAAAAAAAGAGTTGCTGATTGTACTGGCTGTGAACATTAATTTAGAGTAATGCTAAGTCATTCAGCAGATACTAACTATATATACTATAACAGTTTAATTAATGACTAAATGGCTCCACCAGGATGGTGGATACTTTATATATTAAAGAGCACTCAGGAGAAGGCAGGGTAATATCAGAAAACAAAATATCAATGAAACCGCAGCATCAACATCAACATGCGAAAAATGAATAAACAGCGATGATGAGGATAATGCTGTGCATGTTAAAGTGCCGTTCTTGTTGGCATCATTTCATAAAAAGTTGAACTGATATAAATAAAAATAATAGTAACCGAATAATAAGAATATAATAATAAACAGAAGGTAATAAATATGGCACCGCATGCAAAGAGAGTGAAGGTATGTTCTAACTTATTTGTCAGTTTTGCTTCCATTTCTCTTTTGTCTTTATTAAAAAAATACTAACCATTACCAAACAGAACATATCTATTGCTAGACCAATAATATATGGCAACACCGCCACCCCATTTGATTCCACCACCAAACCAGCAAATGTTCCTCAAGACCACACTCATTCATGGACAATATTTGTGCGAGACCCAACCAAATCGCAAGATTTACTGATGATTAAAAAGGTAGTTTTCAAGCTCCACGACACCATCCGGAACCCATTACGTACCATTGAGCATCCGCCATTCGAAATTACGGAGACAGGCTGGGGTGAATTTGAAATTATTATCAAGATTTTTTTTCAGCCTGAAGCTAATGAAAAACCAGTCCAATTTTATCATCATTTGAAATTACATCCCTATAATAATTTGATGCCCGTAGGCACAGCACCAAACTTAAGCGCAGGAGTGGCTAAAGAGGATGGTACAGTGGAATCAATTCTTTACGATGAGTTGATTTTTAATGAGCCAACAGAAGAATTTTTCAAAGTGTTGACAGATAAGCCGGGCCATTTGTTACAGACGAAGAAAACTCTGGAGAATGTGTTTAGTTCGGAGTTAGAAGCGGAAGAGTTATTCAGAATTAACCAAGGATTAGCAGCAGTACAGGAACAGATTTTGAATGCAAAAAAGAGGATCCAAGAGTTGGATTTCCAGAATAAAAAGTTGGTTGAAAATGGGGGCAAGTGAGAGGTTAGTTTGATGTGAGAATTGGTTTTCACGGTTTTAAGATCCTGTCGGTTAGTGCAGTTTTAGACCATTAATTGTGCAACCAAGAGGGCTCAGTGTAATATGTTTTGGCTTTTTGATTATTATCTTGTTTTCATTTTTTCATCTTCCATGTTTTCTGTATATGATGTCTAACAGTAAATTCGCACTGCATACATGAAAATACATGTACCATCTGCACGGATGTTATTAAAACCACCGCGCAGGAAGCAAGGCAATCATCAAAAAAAATAAAGAAAAAAAACCAACATCGAAAATTTTCAATACCACAAATCAAACCATCATCGCATTATATTCCAAACTACCCTCAAGTCGCCAACCACCATAAAATAATGTCAATAATAGTACCAGGAGACAAACTTCCTGTTGATGAAAACACTCTTAATAGCAAAAAGCTTAATGTTGGGCCTACAGTTTACGTTAATCCATTATCTAACAATGAAGTAACCTTAACTACCGCAGGGATCTTCACCCACAAGGAGAAAAAAAACAAACAGTTAATTACAGTGGAAACATCATCCAAAAACTACTCTCCCAATGTTGGCGATTTAGTCATTGGTACCATCCAGGGCACATTTGGTGAATTTTTCAAAGTTGCTTTAAACAATTTCAAAACGCCAGCAATTTTATCTTACATGGCCTTTGAAAACGCCACCAAAAAGAACAGACCAAACTTGAAAAATGGTGCTCTAGTATACGCAAAAGTCAGCGCATATGATCCAAACGTTGATATCGAATTGGAGTGTTATAACTCCACCTCGGGAAAAGCCGAAGGGTTTGGGGAATTAAATGGTGGGAATTTGGTAAACGTGGACCTTGCGTTTGCTCGATTTTTGTTATTTAATGAATCCAACGAAGTGTTGATTAAACTTAGTAAACGTTGTGAATTTGAAATTGCCATTGGCGTGAATGGTAAAATATGGATAAAGACTGGGGAGATTAGAACTACATTGGCTTGTTGTGAGTATATTAATCGTGCGCAGCACGTCAAGCAGCTGGAGTTGGATCAGTTGTTGAAGGAAATTTGGGGTAAAAATGGTCTTTGAGTTAGATCTCAGTTTTGTTACTGTTGCGGTTTTTAGCATAATCCTTTTTTGTTGCCTTTCTATTTTGTCAAATTTGTTTTTGTTTTGCTTATTCTATGTACTATAGTGTTAATGACTTTTCTTGCAGGATGTGTTTTTTATTGCGGTTTGTTTTCAAGAATTGTAAAGTCTTCAGCAAAGCGGATGAAGAAATTCAGCTATTTATTCTATTATTTTATTTTAAATTGTTATTCATGCTCATTTATAAGATTTTTTTTCTGGCTTATGAATGTGTCTTTATCTTGTTGAGTTATACCAGTATACTAAAGCGATCTCATATATGCAAATAACGTAAGCCGTTTAGCAGTAGAAAAAGAAATCATTAAAAAGAAAATTTTGGCAAAACAATGAATTTTCACCAATTTCAACATCCCTCCACTAAATCAAATTTTAAATTGGCTAACAAAACAGTAATAGTATACTTAATATGAGCCTCAAGACTATAGAAGAGTAATCTTTGCGATGCAATCTACCTTACAAAAATTTGATACAAAGCTACCTCCAATGCACGCAAAACGCTCAGATTTGAGGGGGAAAAGTAGTTACCGGGGAAACAAAATGGCAAAACTCAAAATCGTGTTCAACTCAACTAGAGCGAGAGAGAGAGAGAGAGAGAGTAACAATATTGCTTTGAATTCTGATTTTTTTTTTTTTTTTTTATTTGCCGGCAATGCATTCAATTTTGTACAGACTTTCGAAGTCGTTTTGTAAAACATTCTTACGCCACAATTAAAAACTACAATTGATATTTAATTAATTTTTCAGTGCTCCGTTTATTGAGTAATAGATGATACAAACGTACAACTATATAAACAGTTTACTTCCATAAGCAGCCATTCAGGCGAAAATAAACAGCATAATAAGAAGCATTGCCATTGAAAGTAATTAAATGCTAGTCTGTATTCTGTTAGTTAATGTTCAAGTTTTTCTTTGGTTTTTTAAATTTAATCCATATTATGAGGTGATCTTGTCAACAAGCAACAATATTGCAACAAATTATAAGACTTGTCAGAATGTGTAAGAATAGGTTTTCATATTTTTTAATTATTTCAATACGATAACGCAGTTTTGTTCCTCATCATGTAAAGCCCAAAAATTTATAATTAGTTGCAATATTGTGCCCATGATCCCTTTCTCCATAGATCATTTTAAGATGATAATGCACGTACACTCTGATTGTTCAGCTCCCCAACTGATTTAGTTTAGGGTCACCTAAACTAGGGCAATGGGAGATACTGAATAGAAAACAGAGGAGAGAAGAAAAAAGAAAAAAGATTGAAAGAATGGATGAAAAATTTCAGCTTCGGTTTAAATGCTATTTTTTCATAATTTTTTGAACAATTTTTCTCTGTGCATTGCTCGTAACCGAAGACGCGACGCGCGTGTATATTTTATTTTATTTTTCTAGTAAACACATCAACATCAGAGAGACAGAAGAAGATCAAGATTCAATCAAGGTGCTTTCCTGTGATAATAGCAATAGACCCAGATTTTTTAGCAAACCAAACTTATCAGATTCCAAACACTACGATGATAGACATTTCAGATTCAGAGCCAGCTGATATGTTACCGCCACCAGCCAAAAAGCAGCGTACTGGTGGTACAACCAACAGTAAAAATAATGGTCTTCCTCCACATTTAGCCAGTTTTATTCCTCCAACTGTCGCTCCACTTCTCAAAAGTAAAATCATTGCTCTTAATGAACAAAAAAATAACAGCCCCAATAATGCTGAAGTACCAGCAAAAAATATAAAGTGTCAAAGCGGCGGACAAGAAAAAATCAAGTCAATTCATGATTCATATACCTATGTTTCCAAGATCCCGTCAGCAATTCTAGAAGCCCAACAGGAAAATTATGATGATGGTGATGATGATGATGATGGAAATGACATTATCTTAGGCATAGACGAGGCCGGTAGAGGACCGGTTCTTGGTCCCATGGTTTACTCATTAGCATACTGCATGAAGAAAAACTTGAAGATATTGAGTGATTATGATTTCGACGATTCCAAAAAATTGACAGACTTTAAAAGAACTGAATTGCTTCACGCAATTTGCGGGAATGTTGATAATGATAGTGATACTCAAGATGATGTAAATGTGTTGCAGCAAAACATTGGCTATGCCATTACTAATCTCACTGCCCGTGATATATCTTCTGAGATGCTTAACCTGACCAATTTTAACAACTTGAACAACCAAGCTCACGAGACAACCATTGCCCTTATCGCTAAAACTCTTACACTTCTTCAACCAAAATCGCCTAATAATAGTAACGTTGTAAAACAACCCAAAGTAACCCACGTTTATATTGATACAGTGGGCCCACCAACCACATATCAGGAAAAACTTAGCAAGATCTTTCCCAGCCTTAAAGTTACTGTGGCTAAAAAAGCAGATTCTCTATACCCGATAGTCAGTGCTGCTTCGGTAGTGGCAAAGGTTACCAGAGACATTATATTACGCCAATACAACCTTTTAGAAAACCAACATGCTGCAACTCAGGGTTTGTCAGCTACACAATATGGTTCCGGATATCCCTCCGATCCACGTACCACTGCTTGGCTCCATGGTCGGATCAATCCATTGTTAGGATGGGATCAAGTGGTACGATACAGTTGGCAAACTACAAAAACGGTGTTGCTAAATCATAGTAAAGTTGGAGTTATTTGGGAAGACGATATCCGCATGAAGAAAATTGATTATGGCAATGGAAATGGAAAAGCGATTAATGCTTTTTTTAAAAAAAATGACAATGGGGATGATGAGTTGGAGCAGAAGAGTAAATTGGACAATTTGGAAGTTTCGACATTATGGTATGGTGAGAATGTGACGAGTATATAATGTAATGGGGCTGTATATTTTTCAAGGATTCAATATATATTTTCAAAATAATAAAGCTATATGATTTTGGCACAGCTTATTAAAAATTATTAAAGCAATTTGTATACGGTTTTTCAGTCTTTAATATGTTTAACATATCCTCTTGAATTCCATCATCCTTTCTCTTACATATAGCTTTCATGTTTATATACTTTTACCTCCGCATATTCCAGTCAGTTGCCTTATCAGAAGATGTTGGTTGTCAAGCCATTTCATAGCAGCTTATAGAAATATTATATAGGAAGTGCATCAGATAGAAACTTCACCAACGCTGAAAAAGAGGACAAGAAAAATTGGCGGCTTTTAAAACTTTTGGAACAATTATCACATTAATTGCTGTTGACAAAGTTCCAGATGTCAATATTAGACAACTATGACAAGTTTATGGCCAAGTTAAACCACAGTTATGCTCCAAAATTACCTTATCATCATTTGGTTTCAAAAGGTACTGTGCTACAACACTAAAAATAAAATTTTTTAAACCGAGCTGAGAGGTTGGCCAATGGCTCGTAAATAGTTTTTCGTGTGATCCAACGCACACACTAATGAGAACCATAACGACAATTAACTTTACTCTTCAGAGATATTTCTTTGAGCTTACGAGTGGTGACACACTGTATAAATGTAACGTCTATAATGCAATCTTATATTATTTGAATGTAAATTATAAAGTAGCAAGGGAGAACTGAATGGAATAATGGTACATTGTGTTTTTATTTTCTCTTTTCTCTTTTATTTTTTCGCAGCTATTAACTGAACATATTAAAAGAATATCGTCTTTGACTGAAAAAATCATCCAACTGATCATTTCGTATCTCATTATCTTGAAGAAGCATATCGATATCCCTATCTAGTCTTGCTTCTTCAGATTCAGCATAATTAAAACCTCCGCCAGTGTTTCCATCAAAGTTATTATCACTGTCATCACTGGAGTCAAAACCAGCTCTGTTGCGTTTTTTTGAAGCTTGTCCCTTCTTTCGAAAATCGTTATCATCATTTTCATCACCCTCTGTTTCGTCAGAATCATCAGACTCGAAGACTGATGTCAAATTGGCACTTCTTCGTGATATATCTGCTGTAACTGCATTAGATGCCAATGGTACTGACGAAGATGCTGACGAAAGAGCTGATGGTTGATGTTGTGCTTGTTGTTGTTGATGTGACTGCTGCTGCTGCTGGGGCTTCTTTACTGTTTTGAAATCTTTGTTAGTACTTAATGACGATGTTTCAGAATCTGAAACTTCTCTAGAACTATTAGAGTTCCCTGCCAAAGCAGTATCTGAATAACTTTCATCCTCTGCGAGATAATACCGGTGCAATCTGTTATACTCCCTATCAAGTTTATCATGATCAAACATGAATTCTGGGTTATTTTCCAACTCATTTCGCAACTCTGTGAACTTCTTCATCATGGGTTCAATTTTTGCAGTATTGACACGCACTTCAGAATTCCGCTTGTAATTGACAACTAGAAAGCGAAATTCTAAAAAAGTCACCAAGAGCTCAATGTATCGATATATTGGGTCCTGATTAAATGATGACTGTAGTAAAAAATCACTAATATGGTTGTTTATTTTTTTGAACAATTGCTCCATCATTGTGTATGAATGCTTATTAATGTTCCGTAGGAAGGTGTTATCGTAGGCAGATATGCTAGTGACATAATTCCACAAAAATAAAGCAATGATGAGTGAAGATAATCTGTACTTTTTGCTGCGGGCGTTCATATGAGTGTTAAAGCTGACTAGCCACTGTAAAAACTTGTCTGATTTTTTGTTCAAAACAGCTAGCCTTTCTTCATCTAAAAACTGTTTGAGTCTGTTTTTGTCTACTGGGAGCTTGGACATTGCTTTCGGATTGACAGATAATGGATTATTGTAAACCATTGGAACAGAGCTAAACTGTTTCTTTTCTTTGGTCTGTAACACCAGCTGCTCAAGACT
Source organism: Saccharomycopsis fibuligera x Saccharomycopsis cf. fibuligera (assembly GCA_001936135.1). NCBI lineage: Eukaryota > Fungi > Ascomycota > Saccharomycetes > Ascoideales > Saccharomycopsidaceae > Saccharomycopsis > Saccharomycopsis fibuligera x Saccharomycopsis cf. fibuligera. The sequence continues at coordinate 2,932,519 of CP012809.1, read as the reverse complement.
GTTTTTAAACTCTTTTTCTTCCAACTTCTGCAAAATGAGTAGGCCAATGGGCCATAGCACATTGAACTTGACAAACTTTGGCTTGGATATGTATAATTTCATCAATAGCGAAAATATCCTGTATGCTGCAATCCAGTTTTGCTTCAAAATCATCCCATGAAGCAAGTTATTTAACAATGCCAAATGACTTCTCGCAAATGAATTTGATTCAAACTGTTTAGCGTTGTTTAGTTTTCCAACTAGTGGTACTCCATACTGGTTTTTCTTTAGCGTGGGATTAATGTCAGGAAGTAGTTCGTATCCATTTTTTTGCACCACAAATGCATTATAAACCCAAGTTGATTTGTTCATTCCTGACAAACTAGCTTCGAAAGCGCTTTTCTTGCCCCGGCGACTCTTGCGTATATTATTATCCTCTCCGTCACTATTCTCATCGCCATCATTGCTATCACTGCTGTCGCTGTTTCTGTCTGTATCACTGGAATCAGAATCATTATGTCCGTTTTGGTCATGATGTCCTTGCAGTAGTAGAGCTTTCTGGCTGATCTGGTAATCTGTGTACCTCTGTACTAGACTTTGAAGTTTGCGCTTCTTACTCCTAAGCTTCTGGTCATTGGGAAATTTATAAGGCGAGCTGAACATTTCCCACAATTGCCCAATAACACAAATGCTGTTCTAATAGACTGTGTATGTAACTAATCTCATCCATCTCATCACTGTTGATATTTTTTTTTTTCATGTTTAGAAAAAAAGTTAAATAACCGTTCATGCGGTACACGCATAAACATAAAAGAGGGTAACGGCACATGTCCACATATCGAAACTGAAAACAAAATAAAAAAACAAAAATAACAAACAGGCGCTCAAGCAGATTGACAATAAAAAGACGCCAAAATGCTCGCTGACAAGTTTTTTACGTGCTTTTTTAGCTTTACTTTCCATTTCTGTCAAACAACGCCACCATAAACCAATCAAACTAGCGGCTTTGTTGAAATTTATTGGACAAATATTATCCAATTAATACCCTGCCAAAATGAGTGATAAGGACTCAATTCTTTTATCGCTTAGGTTTTTCGATATAAATGACCCTATTGCTAACGCGCCAGTGCCTAGCAGAAACGCTGAAGAAGACCTGCGAAACACATACTTCAAGGTGAAGCGCCAAAGTAAGTTTGGGTCATTGGTGAAAAAATTTGCACAACTTAATAATACCAATCCATATGATTTGACATTTTATCATCTCACTAGATTTTTGAATCCAGCTAGCACTATTGCTGAACTACGATTGAAAAACGAGGATCAGATCTTGGTAAAAAAATTGATTCCTGTATCGGTACATTTCACCAACGATGAGGCGGTAAACAAGAGCCAATTTCAAATAGTCAAAGACTCGGTGGTAATTAAAATTGAAGAGGATTGTGCCTTCTATGAAATGTACAATATTTTACTTACACATCTTCAAGTTGTTGATTCTAGGGTGCCTCGAAGCACTCATTGGTTTAGTAGTGTGGAATTTTATGTGATTTTATATGAAGAGAGCATTCAAAAAGCATTTAAAATACATAATATTACTGACAAATTGAATAAGATGGGTATCTCTGCTAATTCGAATATCGTTGTACGCTTAAACTCAGAAGATCAATTGAAATTGTTCCAGGAAAAAATTGCTATATTCAATAAAGATGATGCCACGAGCAACAAGTTGTTAACATACGAAGCCACTATTTCTGATCTTCGTAAGCAGGTGCAGTCATTAGAAAAGAAAAATTCACAGATGGTTATTGATCATGGAGAAAGCTCTAGAGCAAAAGTGAGAGAATTGGAAGAGGATAAAAGCACGTTGTTGCAACAGTTCAAGTCAACCAAAACGACACTATCTGACAAATTAACTTTAATAAATTCATTGCAAACCGAAAAAAAGAAGCTTGCTGATGATTTATCCTATCTCAATGAGCGAGTGAAAAATGCCGAAGAGAAAAGCTTAACAAAAGATAAAGAGATTGCAAATCTTAAAGCAACGATTTCAGAATTGCAGCAAAAATTTGAACACCTGCAAAAACAGGTATCTGAAATTAACAATCAAATGAATAACAGAACGCTACAATTCAAGAAGCAGCTTAACGATGAAGCTTTGAGCAAGCTGCGGTTGGAGCAAAAATTAAAGTTAGTTGAGCAACAGTACAAAAATTACGCGTTGCGGATGTATAATAAAGCTGGGTTCTTATTTTATAACTTCCAATACCAATACTCATCACTTATAGAAATGGTTCAAAATTTAATCAAACTTGGTTGCAAAAATGAGAAAATTGCGTCAGAGATTAATCTTGATCCAATCGATTTCGATTACTTGAACATAATCATTGATTCCACTATAGTTCCTGACAAGTTTGCCAAAGTAGATTTTGATTTTGATGCCGAACTAAACACAAAATCAAACACAAATACCGTGACAAGGCCACAACCTATGTTGAAATACGTGCCCAGTGATAATATTCTTTACAATATATTGATTACTCTCTACCAGCACGATAAAGAAATCAAAGGTTTGACAATTCAAGAAATTGCAAAATTTTCCAATCTTACCACTAGTGATGTATCCAACAAGTTGATCGCATACTTGAACGGTTTACAAAGATATGACCAAAATTTGGTTTATAATGTGAATAAAACCTGGAATTCAGAAAAGAATAGTGCGGTATACGCATATGACAAGCTAGTGAATTGGATCGTGCCAAGTAGCAATGGCGAAGATATTGTTAAGATACCCAAATTCCAAGAACTTAAGGAAGAACAATTGCCGGAAGTTTCGCAGCTAAGCAAAGTTGACGTGGTTAAAGCTTTACAAATTGAAGAGAAATTCAAAGCAGATTCTGGTAATGTGCAAGTTATTAAGGATCGGGTGAATAGGGTGCTCGTGAATTCATTGAACAATGTGTCCAAAAATTTGTTGAATGTGTTACGACTTATTAAGGGCTTCAAGGATAACGAAGCACAATTTGCTATTGAGAAGCAAGAAATGATTAGGCAGTTTAAACTTGAATTGCAAAATGCTGCTGACAAGGTGAGTTTTGTAAGCAGCTATGATGCCAAATTGAATGCATTGTCAGAAGAAATTGAGCGAATGAGACAAGAAAAGCTTCTATTTGAAAAAGATAACGATATTTTTGCAAGATTTAAGAATTTTTCTGTGCCAAGCCCGGCTCCGTTAAAGGCCATCCAAGCTGCTTCAAATTCAAATTCAAATCTAAATTCAAATTCAAGTCCACCTCCTATAGTGACGCCTTTGAAGTTTGACAATAGGCAGTTGGTGGATACTAGTACTACCATTAAGAATGGATCATTCGATGACATAACAAAAGAAAATACCAATCAAGATGAAGAGCAAAAAATAAGTTCCAAAAAAAGACACATTTCCATTGGTGACACGTTTGACCAAAGTCAGCTAGATACCAACAATAATACTATTGTTAATAATAATAATAATAATAATAATAATAAAAGCAGAACACGCGAAGATCAAAGTAATCAGATAAAATACGCGTCCGCGTCCGATGCGGAAAGCCGCAGCACAGCTGCAAACGGTACCTTACATAACGGTAGTTTAAAAGCTGCAGGCGGAGGTGAGCAGCAAAGCATGAACATGTTCAACAACGAGTCGACAAACAATGTTGACCAGCTTCGAGAGACGATCCACAGTGCTACTCCAGTGCGCGAGAATGATACGAATGGTAATAAAACTTTGCATGTTGATCTAATCAATGACGAGCCAGCGCCAAAGAGACAAAAGATTGAAAGCGTTGGAGTCAACGGGGGTGCTATTGAAAGTAGTGGTGATAAGGATGACGTTAAAGCAGACCAAGGTGGTGGCTCAACATTAGCTAATGTTACTACTGGCACTGCTGCAGCAGAGATGTCGACGCAACCATTGAGTCAAAGTCAAAGTCAAAGTCAAATCCAAAGCCAGAGTCAAGGCCCAGGTCAGGGACCGGCTAAAGAGGATGAAGTTTATTTGAATATCAAGATTGAGCTCACGGACACTGCGCCAGTGTTCTTCAAGATTAAGAAAACCACGAAATTGAAGCGGATTCTCAAATCATACAAGACCAAGTTGTTGAATAACGCAAACACAAAGCTTAGCAAACAAGACGTCGAAGCGGTGAAGTTCACCCTTGGGGGCACATTAGTGAAGGACTACAACCAGCAGCTTCAGGCGTTAAACTTGAAGGACTATTCGATTATTACTGCAGCAATTTCAAGAACCTAGCCAGAGATCTGTGCCATACACTTGTGTATAGGGCAGCAAAGTAATGGCTTATAGTGTTATACTGCTACAAAGAAAACTAAAAAAGTGAGCGTCCCACGGTGGGAAAAAATATACTAGTCAAGCGGGGTGTGCGCATTATGACGCATGTACTTAGGGCGGGTAGCGATCATCTTAAGAAATTTCTCAACTAAGAAATTTTTGTGCTCCTGTCCTGTCCTGCACCACCCCCTCTTCCCCCTTAGTGAACGCATGCGCCACTGCAGCACAGACAGGCAGGCAACATACAAGCGTTTTACAAATTATACAAGTTCAGTATGAATTCAGTGCGCTGGCGGCGGTCTGTTGGTTGATGACAGAGAAGGAAAAGGGGGTGCGGTGTGTGTATGTGTATTAATAATTTTTGCATGTTGCAGCTGTTGTGTGTGTGTGTTTTTTTTTTTTTTTTTTTTTTTTTAAACCGTTGTTGTGTATATAATATTATGAATATCGACAATGATTTTGGCGTTGATGTTGATGTTGTATTTTCAACTAATCCCAACTAGCGAGCAGCCGATGAGCCATGCTCTACTTGTAGTTGTAGATCTTGGGGGACTAAAAGCCCAGCGCGTCCACAGGATAGTTCCTTATGTACATAATTATAGTTATACTAGTGCACTGTGAGCAGCGCGACATGGCATGCCACCCAGGCACTGTGGTATTGTTACCTAGCAAGATTGTATATACAGTGTACAATGATGATTTTCCACGAGTGTCGCTCCACCGTTCTCAGGATGTGGACGAGGGCGTGGACATGCTGATTATCAATTGTTGTGTGGGTATATGCCGATCACCAGCTAGTTGAGTTACTCCAGTGAGAGTGAGCGCCGTCCAATAGACTCTCTCTCTCTCTCTCTCTACTGAGGAGATGCTTGTTTTTCCTGCGCCTGCGCCCGCGCCCCTACCTTCTGCCTTTTGTTTTGCAATTCTGATTCTGATTCTGATCCTCTTCTGTTGTATTTCTCTTCTTCTCTCGCTTGTCTCTGCAATATTTTTGCAAAGGTTATCTATAGATTGTACACAACAACCGTTCCCTGCTGTGCTTGTGTGTTCTGTCTGCCCTGTCTGCTCCCAGTGTCCTTCAGCGCTAACCCTGCTCCGCGCCTCTCTTTCTTTTTGTTTTGCACCATCCCGGGCCAAGTTTCTCGCCGTCAGTCGCTGCTTTTTTGCCTTTTCCCTTTTTCACGCTTTTTCCTGTTTCTAGTTTCTGATTTCTAATTTTATTTTAATTTCCGCTGGACTTTTGACTTTGAATTCTTCCACTTCCTTTGGCTTCCTCTGGCTTCCTCTTGCAGTTCCACTACACTCGCTGTCCTTGTTCATTTTCTCCTGGCTGGGCGCTTAACACTCGATTACAATCTACACGAAAAATTTTTAGAAATTTTTAGAAATTTTTAGTTCTTACTCCTCCTCCCATCCGCATTATCGGTATCGATACCAACACTTACTTTATTGCTGATTAGCGCCAGCTCCAACTCTTGTTCTTCATTGCCAAAACTTACAGGACGTCCTTCCCTTCATATAAATCATGGCAATGTATGCTCAGTCCTCCAACCAAAGCCAGTCCACAGGCAACTTGCTTTCCCAGAAGCCTTCGTCTCACCGCTCTAACTACCATCCTTCCTCCGGTGCCGTGTCCTCTAAGAAATATAACGCTTTCTTCTCTGACGAAGACAGTCCGCGAAGCTACCGCACAAAACACTACTCTGACGACGAGGATAGCTATTCCGATGACGACAGCTATGATTATTCAAGAAGCGCTGCTAGACAAAGAGAAGCTAACTATAGTTCTCGCAAATCCTCTGGCTTGAGACAGTCCAGTGCAAACAAAAATGGGTATGTGTATTTTGTTATTTGTTCTAACTTTTTTTTTTCTTCTTCTAGTGCTACTTTTTCTATGGTTTCATTCCAACATTTTTCATTTTAACTCAACTTTGCGTCTGCTTGAGAAAAGAATCTTGAAAAATAGGTCCGGTTCTGCTGTATTTATCTTTTTAGTGCTCGCTTCAGTTAAGCGCGCGGGATCTAAGACTCTGATTTTGATCTATTTTTATTTTTCTCTTGTCTGCAACACAACAGAATTGGTTCCCAAAAACAGTCCGATTGATCTACAACTACCATCTAGCCATCCTGCACATTCTCTACTGTTGTTGATTGGAGTAAAAATGTTGGTGTTTCAGCCCAAATAATCGCCTAGGCCGCAATCCCCCTTCCATTAAGGTTTCGTTATAGCCTAGCAGGTGACGTTGTTACTCGTCATTTTCCGTGCTGTATTTTTAGTTTTTTAAGGGGCGGTGTTAGCAACTACCAGCGCACACAGCAAGAAAAACTGATCACTCACTGTAACCGGGGCATACACCGGGGGCATTCAGAGCTATTGTACATACATGTACGATCGATTGCCTTTGAAACTCCGTGTCTTCTTGGTGGGGCTTTATCTTAATACTATCTACTTTTATTCGAATCTTGCTCATCAATTTCTGATTCAGTCCAAACGAAAAAAGAGTTAAATTCATTTGCTTTTCCTCTTTTAACCCTCCCCCTTTGTTTTTTATCTCTTTACAAGCGGCTGAAACCCACACATTAGTTTTAAGGCTTACCACAATAACTACAACAGCAGCAACACCAACGGCCAAGAAAGAAAAAAAACCATAGAAAAAATAGTGCTGATTTCAAATTTTCAATTCTGTTTTTACGTTTTACAATAATTCTAACTCAAAATTTTTAGTATGATACCGCCACCACGTCCTCGTTCCAAGAATCCATTTGCTGATGCCATCACAATGGACGAGCCCTCATCCAGACCAAAAGGCTCTTCTCGTTCCCACAGACGCCGTTCCGACTCTTACTCCTCATATTCTTCAGACTCTAGTAAATCATTTAGTGATGATGACGAGTACCCATCAAGATCAGCAACAGCTGCTAAAAGAACTCTTGATCCTACTCGCAGTTCTGGCAGAAATGGCGGGGCATCATTAGTTGATCGTGACCTTGAAATAGAAAAAAGAAAAGAAAGAGAAAGAAGAAGAATTGAGGAAGAAAGACGTAGAGAAAAAGAAAGACTCGCTAAAGAAGATGCTAGAAGAAGAGAAAAAGAAAGAAGAAGACGTGAAGAAGAAAGACGCAGAGAAAAAGAAAGAAGAAGAAGAGCTGAAGAAGAAAAAAGAAGAGCTGAAGAAGCTAGAAAACCACTGAAGGAAGATGAAGGTGCTTTTAGTTTTGACAGTGATAGTGAAGATGAAGCAGAAAAACAAAAAAGAAGAGAAATAGAAAAAGAAAAGGAAAGAGAAAGACGTCACAGACACCGTCATAGACATCATCATCATCGTTCTTCATCAAAAGAAAGAAGTAGATCCTCCAAGAGTAAATCTAAATCGTCATCTTCCAAACCAGAAAAGAAAGCAGTTGGGGTTGATACCATTGATAGATTGGATGTTACTGGATTGTTTGGAGGCGCTTTCCATCATGATGGTCCATTTGATGCTTGTAATCCACATCGTAACAAGAATACCAAACAGGCGCCAGTGATGGCATTCCCAGTGGATGGTCCAAATTCTACCATCAAAGGCTTGGGTCCAAATAACACCAAAGAACATACAATCGACACCGTTTTGGGAAAAACTCCAGATGAAAATGACACATTGTATCAAACCAGAATAAACAAAGAAAGAATCAATGCATTTAATAGTCCAGTTATACAATTTGATGCTAAAGTTAAAGAACAACCAATTCACGGAACAACCACTTTGGGGTTGGGTTCTTCTACATTTTTGGAAGGAGCACCAGCATCTAAAGTTGCAGTTAAAGAAGAACAAAGGTTTGATCAATCACAATTGGGTAGAAAAAAATCCTTAAGCAGAAGATTTTTGAACAATAATCAACAACCAATGGCTCCAAGACGTAAAAGTGATGATGAAGTGTTGAGAGTTGAAGGTGACCAAAAAAGTTCATTGTTGAACAGAGTCAAGAGTTTGAAAGTGAGCCGCAATAGGCAACAAGTTTGAGAAACTTTTGAAACTGTATTCACTTTGTATTCCTTTTATTGACTTTCTTCTTGGTTTGTTTATTTTATTTTATTTTATTATTCTTTTTTTTTCTGCTGCTGCTGCTTTCCTGTTTGTCTGTTTTTTCTAATTTTTTTTTTCTGTTTTTTGTTTTGTTTCTATTCTGATTTTCCCTTTTTCAATCTATTTTCATAGTCAGTTTCATATTATCATATGACTGTCTTTATTTATTTATCTATATCTATTTATCTTAGTTACTGACTATTGACTATTGAGTGTTATTAAGTTATGTTGATTTTATTATTCTTTTTCTTAGTTTTTTTTAACTTTATTAATTCCTGTTTCTTTATTGTCTTATGAGTTCATAATTTCCGCATTCAGGGTGAAATAGACTACGATGCTTATTCGCAATAATTTTAGTGTGTTTGTTGTCTTGTTTTAATCGTTTGTCAAAAGCGTATTTTGAATAACTTTTATTTACTGCTTGGCACAATTTACGTTATCGACTGAAGTTTTCAAACACAAAGTAAACTATAGTTATAATAATAAGAGCAACATTATCATGTGTCTCGCCCTCAGGAAATTTCACTAAGTGCATAACATGACACGAGAATCGGCTAGCTTTGTAGTACTAACGTTTGATAAGGGTGGATGGATACTTATGTTTGACAGTCTCCGTGTTCCATATTTTTGTATTCAATATTCTATGTACCTGAAAGAGGCTAAAACTACTGAACAACGTTTTCGTTTTCTATTTTCAGTTTTTAATTGTCTATTCTCAATGTTCAACATTCTATTCCTAACGCTAGACTTGCAAAGACTGGCTCCGGTAGGTATACCATATACCGCCTACAATAAAACAGCAAAAACATTCTTCATGATTTTACAATAATATTTATTTTGACGTTGTATACATATATATATGTAAAAACCGGTTCGATGCAATATTTTTCAGCTCAGAGACAGATTACTTCAAGATTCCTGAAACCTCAAACTTACAACAACAAGCTCAATGGGTTTTCGATAGTTTGTTTCAATGCCTTTATGAACTCACCACCAACAGCACCGTCAACAACTCTGTGGTCAAAGGTACCAGTGACGGTCAAGACATCGTCAAAAGTGAAACCTTTATCGCTGCTGAGATCTGGAATAGCCTTCTTGTCCAAAGTACTAATGGCAATAATGGCAGATTGTGGTGGGTTAATAATAGAGGTGAAAAGGTTAACGGCTGGGTTCATGCCCAAGTTACTAATGGTAATAGTACCGCCTTGGTATTCTTCTGGAGACAATTTGCCAGCTTTAGCACGCTTGCCCAAGTCTTTGACTTCTTTAGAAATGGATTGCAATCCCTTGGTGTCAGCATTCTTAACAATTGGAGTGATGAGACCAGTTGGGGTAGCAACAGCCACAGAAACGTCAACATTGTTGAATTGTCTAATGACACCTTCGTCTTCCAACCAGTAAGAGTTGGCTTGTGGGACCTTCTTGGAAGCAGCAGCGATGGCTTTGATCAAGATGTCGTTAATAGACAACTTGTATTCACCGTTACTAGCACCGTTCAAAGCGGCTCTAAGTTTGAGAAGTTTGGAAACACTGACTTGAGAAGAAACAATGTAAGATGGAGCAGTCTGAGTGGATTGGGTAAGTCTCTTGGCAATAGTTTTTCTCATGGCAGTAAGTGGGATATCTTCGTAACTAACGATGGCAGAACCAGCAGCCACTGGAGCAGATTTACCAGCAGCTGGAGCAGAACCAGCAGCTGGGGCAGCAGCAGTAGCTGGAGCCGGTTTGTAGTTTTCAACATCCTTGGCAACAATTCTACCGTTTGGACCAGTACCCTTGATGTTTTTCAAAGCAATACCTTTGTCCAAAGCAATGGTCTTGGCCAATGGAGAAGCAAAGACTCTGCCAACTGGAGCAGCAGAACCAGTAGATTTTGGAGCAGCAGCAGAACCTTTAGCGGCTGGTTCTTCCTTGGTAGCTGGAGCTTCTTCCTTGGTGGCAGCTGGAGCTTCTTCTTTAGCAGCGGCTGGTGGTGCTCCACCAGCATCAGCTTCGGTGAAATCGGCAAAAGCTGAAACATCACCTTCTTCTTCAACGTAAACGGCAATTGGTTTACCAACTGGAATATCTTTAGCACCAGCATCAATAAGGATCTTGGCCAAGTAACCTTCTTCTTGGAATTCAAAGTCCATTTGAGCCTTATCGGTTTCGATTTCAGCAATAGCTTCACCAGGTTCTAATCTGTCACCAACTTTTTTAGACCAAACGGCCAACCCACCTTGCTCCATAGTAGGACTCAAAGCAGGCATGTTAATGACGGTGTGAGCAGGCCATGATTTACCAGCGTAAAAACGGGCAAAGTTGATGGCGGCGATGTTGTTGTATCTGTAATTTGGTTAGTACTTTGTTGCCAGGAAAGTTAGAATAACAATAGCATAGATCAGTCATAGATGAAAAATATGACAAGATAATGAAAAACAACACCGGTACAAAGAATAGGGGACCGAGGACGTAAATTTTTTTGAAACTGGCAATCATCCATAAAGTGCAAAAGGACTTGTAGTTTAAATGACTTTCAGCTGATACTATTGGTCATCCTCTTACAAATAATATGACCTGATTAGTTTTGAAGCTGATATTTTTACTTCGACAAAATAAGCAGTGGTTAAGGCTTGAGGAAAAACAAACCGTCATCGTGGTCATCGTCATCATCATCGTCATCACCATCAGTATCATGGAAAGATGGTAAATGTGCAGTACATACCTTGGCAAAGATTTCGCAATAGGACGAGAAAATTTCAAAGCAATAGACATCTTGAGCAGGTAATATTACTGAGGGTCTTTGAAAGGCAAGAAAATTAGGGTTCCAGATGGCTTTAGCAAAGGGGGGTTCAGAAAAGAATTAGGTGGGTTCTTTTCTGTTCTGTTCTGCTGAAGTGAAGCGAAGCGAAGTGAATAATCGGAAATCAGAACAGCAAAATGCAGCAGCGCTCCCAGAGCCTGTGCTCAGGTGATGCTTACCGGTGAGCGAAAAAAAAAAAAAAACTCGACTGTGCGGCTCTATAGCGCTGTCGAAGCAGCGGAGTTTGTCGAGTTCTACGGCTGAGATTTCTCTGGCCGGCTGAGCCAGTGCTACGCGTCTGAAATAATTATGTGAATGAATAAATATTGGACTTAAAATGGAGATATGTGTTATCCAAAGCTGGTCTTCTTTGCCGAAGCAGGCATAGCAAACAAGTGCTCCAGATTTGCAATTGTACACATTATAGCAGTAGCAAGACGGTCACCAGATGGCGCAAACTTTGGTTTTTGTATAGTATTTTAATGTATCGAGACACCCCCCGCGCCTCCGCTGTGGCACCCCACTCCACAAAGTGAATAGGGGTGTGAGTGGGTGCGTGCGTGGGGGCACTCTCTCTGAAGGATTACAGGCTTTGATTGAGACTATCAACATTGAACATTTGCAGCGATTGGGTATACATAGCAGGAATGTACAAAGACATTAAGTAGATAAAACAAGTAGATTGGTATTAAGAAGCTAATAGGATAGGAACTTTGTGGTAGTAACTTAAAGTGTAAAATTAAAGTAAGAATAGGCAACATTAGAATTTAACATGAACATAATGAACCAATTGAACCAAGCAATAAGGACAAACTATAGTATAAACGGGCCAAGCAAAACAAAAGAAAAAGAACAGAAGAGTTAGTAAAAAAAATAAAAAAAAATAAAAATAAAAATAAAAACAAAAATAAAACTATTTGACGAAGTAACCTAAAAGCATTTAACATATAACGTGAAAAAACTGAACTAAACAGACAAAACAAATAAAAGAAAGATTAAAAAATAATATAAAAAAGATAGCAAGTTGTAAAATCAATCCTTTAAATACTCTAAACAGGCAAGCAGCCAGACAAAAAAGTAGAAAACAGTATGACAGACCAGCCAGCCAGTTTCTCCTATAGTATTTTCTTATCTTCTCAACCAAAGCTCCCTTTCGTTTCTTTTGAGCGTTTCTTCTAATGAGCTCACAATAAACCCGCCACCATTGGCACTTCCATTTCCAATACTATTCTCAACTCCATAATTGAAACTAAATGCAGACTGCAACACATTTTCGAAGTCATCCAATGGGTCAACAACATCATCATTGATATCAGCATCATCGACGTCAATATCCATTGGGTCCAATCTTATAGGTGATGACATAGCACTAGTTGGAGAGCCATTGACTTCATTGTTGGTATTCCCATCTTCGCAAACACTGTCAATAACGCTACTTTTATTGCCAGAAATGCCAAAAAATGCCCGGCTAGCAACAATTGGGGACGCAGTTGGGGAGTCTGGTATCTTTGGGGTACTGCTGGTATTATTATCATTACGTTTAGACGTCGATGAAGGCGAAGCAGGTGAAACAGGTGAAGCAACGACAAATTCATGTAATGTATTATCCAAATTCGACATTTTGCGAGTCATCATACTTTTGAAGCGTAATTCGTCGAATATTTGAATATTCAGGTTGTTTGAATGATTATAAAGGCTGCCATCGTTACTATTGGTGCTGGTGTTACTAGCACTACCGCTTGCTATAGCATTGGCATTGGCATTGGCATTGGCGCCACCTACTGATTTGCTTCTTTTCACCAACGACGTGGTCAGTAAGTTTCTTTTTTGTCCATTAGCACCGCTAGTATTGTTACTGAACAAAATTTTAGAAATGGATGATTTTCTGGAACTAATTTCAGATTCAGTAAACAAATTCATTGGAGTCACAGGAGTAGCATTTCCATTCCCATTAGCACAACTATTTGACTTGACTAATGATGAGGATGGATAAAGGTGATGATTATGATGGAAAACATCACCATCGTTGACCTTTTGCTGCTGCTGCTGTTTTTCTTGCTCTTCTTCTTGCAAGTAGTCAGAATACGAGTAAAAAGAAACCACAGTTGAATTTTTATTATTTCTTTCTCTCACTAGATCCTCCACTGAGATATTTCCTGTATTGCCAGCAACACTACACTTTCTAGTTGATGGTGATGATGACATACACGATGAAGCAAGGCTATTGAATCTTCTGACTGAAACCGGGGATCCTCTGCAGAATGACTTTGGTGATGGTGATGTTGATGTTGATGTTGATGCAGGTGTAGGAGCTGCTGCAGGAGAGCATGCATTGCTGGTGGCGGCGCTGAACATTGAGTTAGATCTGAATGGGGAAAATCCAACATCACTTTTTCTATGGTGGTAATATTGATTCAGATTTTGATTTTGATAACTATAGCTATGATGACGAGAGATATTAGCGGAAGAGTGGGATTGAGATGGCGAAGAGTGGGGAAAGTTAGCAGCTAGCACTTCAGAAGGTCTTCTATTTGCCTGTATTATATCAATCTGCTTGTTCTTGATATTGTTGAAATTATTATTTGCAGAAGTGTTATTATTAGCTAATGAGTTTCCATTACCGACCAATGCTTCCACACTAGCGTTTAGTGCTGGAGGAATGAAATTCTCACTTTTGCGGTGAGCAGGCAAATTATTCAATGAAATATTACTAAGACTGAAAACTCCACTACCATTGCTATTACTGTAACTGCTACTGAAAGGACTGCATTCAACGTCTCTTTCAAAAATCGAAGTAGCGTTACTGTTACTGCGAGTGAGAGTTGTGCTTGATGCGTTTCTGTTATTACTGTTGTAATGATGACTGCGTGGGGTGAATGGTGATGATTTGACTTGTTTTTTGCTGTTGTTGTTGTTGTTGGTTGGAAGAGCAGGAGCTTCAAGCTTAGGTGATATATTAACAGTTCTTGGTTTTGCTTCAAATTCAGGTGCTGCTGCTGCTGCTGCTGCTGCTGCTAGCTTTGGAGAAGACTGCAATGAATAAAAAGACTCGCTAGAAGATATGCTGTTTGAATGGGTATGCTGGTGATGATGTTGTTGGACGGAGACTGACATGGTTAAATGTTTTTATAATTCAAATTTGAAAATTGACAAGCAATTGGGGGATCGTTTTGTTCTAGTAGGAAATTTTAATCTGTCTAAGAGACATCTACTTTGATTTTATAATAGTCCACAATCGTTCACCACTGAGGAACAAAGTACAGCTAAACTGTGCAAGCGACTCGGATAATGAATAATATTTATACTTGAGGTACCTCTATAGCGTACACTGAGGGTGATAAGAGGATGAAAACAGTACAATGTTTGATAAGTAGTAGGATCCAACAACCAGGTGAAAGCCGAAGTTTGAAGTGAAACAATAGCAGTGAAGTATCAGACAGCCCCGAGAGCGGTAACTTGGGCTAATGCGAGGATCTCAAACACCGGTGCTTGAGGGCGGAAAAAGTATGTGCCAAGTGCGATAGTGCGCGTACAATAGTTTTAATGAAAGGAACTATAAGCTGTGTGCTTGAGGATTGCGTTTGAGAGTGTATACGTGGATAGGATAATAGTGATGGTGGTGAGGATGAATGCGTTTGAAACCGTGAAGGAAATTGTGAATAGAGAATGGATGTGGATGGGGATGATATATATGGAAACTGAGGGAGCCTTAGGGAACCAATGAGCATATATATGCATCCTTATGCATCAAAGTTGTGCTTCTAGAGGGGGCGTTCTGCAGCTGTCCTGGGATGTCTTCTTCTCCAAAGCAGACAAATTTCCCATTCTTACATAATTCTCACGTGGTGTCTGGCAAGCGCCGTCGACGATGTCATGGTGCATTGTGTTTTAGTCCCGCAACAGTTCAGAGTGTTCCCGTAGTTTTCGCCATTCAGATCTTCTTCACCATTGGCTGAAAGTATTATTCGCCCATAAATGACCATAACCACTCTACAAAGGCAGTTATGAAAACCCCGGCTTATGCCTTCAGCAATTTCTGTCAGCGTTGGCATAATCCAGTAGATTTAGCCAATGTGGCTTATCAACTACAGTGTACGGTAGACCACCAATCTACGTAGTTCAAGCGTACTCACTTTCTTTGCATGAAATTGCTAGCGATAGCGATAGCGAAAAACCGAAATTGGAGAAAGCCGTACAAAATAAATCCGCTGTCATTAATGCCCTTGCCTTTCCTTACGAGATAATGATAGCAACTCTTGGGAATTCTTGTCCATTTATTTTTGTCCTGTTTCTTGTCGTCTCTTCTCTCTCTTGGTGTTCTACGCGGATGCACCAAACATCCCGACCAAAACCATTATCATTGCTTTTTCCATCCAACAATCATTCCGTTTTTGATCATTCATGGTTGTAAGAGTATTTCATGTCTACTTAGTACTCATTTCAGCTGGTTGCTCTTGCTTTTCTTAGTTTGTTTTTTTGTGGCCTATTTACAGTTTTTACTTCCCCGATAAATGACCCCAAAACAAAGTAACCACAATAGTTGAGTCAATTGTTTCAGTTTCTGTTGGGCTCAGCTATCTCAAAACCTTTAATGTTTTTTTTGTCCGCTATCTGCTATCCACCCTCAATCCGTGTGTACTTTTAACACATTTAAAGTTGACAGCCCTGCATCCATGATCAAGTTTCACTGCATGCAGACGTAAACAAAACAAGACATTTTTGCCCCGGGTATCCCCGAAAATTATATCATTATGACCATCGCATCAACGTAATTACAATCTTCCGCTGTTTTTCGAGAATTCTCCGCGCCATGCACAGAATTCTGCATGCGTCTGTGCGTCATTTTTTGCTTTTTTTCCATATAATTTGAATTTCCACGGTAATTTGCCCCACATAAGCTCTGCATTTCATATATATATAAATATATATTACAGCACTGACAAATGCTAACAACATACTCGATTGGGACTAGGAGAAATAGAATTCAAAGTTTTCGCAATCACTGATGTTTAGCGCAATTTTCCGAAAAAGATTTACGGTTTGTTTCGTTGCAAAGAGGACTATTTAGGGGGCTACAAAAAGCCCTATTATGGGTCACATGATAAGTAAAATTACTATTATCTAGATGATAACAAAAATGTTTTGTTTTGGTGTGTGCTGAATCCATGCGAGGTACAACTTGACTCAATACCGCTACCTACACTATACACACGCGATGGTAATCACTTGATTTTGAATGCGTTATAGCATTCTCGAGCCAACTTCAAATATACTTGGTTATGATGATTGAAAGTCAAGGGTTTTTTTTCTTCTTTCACGGTGCTCGTAACTGTGTATAAATGCAGATACCAGCAATATGGATAATATGTTGTTGTTTTAATTACATGTTACTTAATGTGGCAATTGGTTAGATTATTGCATTTGGCGCATTGACTGTGTATTTGAATATGACCGTTTTCAGTGATTTGTAGGTATAGTACTATACATATATTTGACAGCTTCCTAGTGCGCATAATTGAAACTTAAAGCAACATTTAAATGCTGGCGGTTAAACTTGAATAAAAGAGTATGCAAGAAAGGATGACATTCCAAGATGGGGCCAGTAGAGTTTGCCAAATCAGCAATTACTAGTAATGCGTTAGGAAGTGTACTGTTCGTGTTTGGAAGTAATTTGAAAAAAGACCGAACCTATAAACGACGAGCTCGAGGGAGGAGCGAAAGCCAAACAGGCTACAGTTTTTTTCTTTTTTTTTTTTTCTACACTATTGTGATGCAAGTCGAAATGTAGAAGAAACGAATTATTTCTTCGCTGGGTCCCCTGGGTGAGCGCAAGCAAAGGAATCTGCTAGTTAACGAACACTTGAGTAAATAATAATAGGTTAAAAAAAAAAAAAAGCAAACGTCTATGCAAATAATGAAATTTGACCCGCTTCACTTTACTATACACTCATTCCAACGTCGAAAGTAGTACAGTGAGTGCTCAACCCTCTGAAATTTTCTATTTATTTATGGACTCAACTTTTGTGAGCAAAAGATTCCGCACAATGATTTAAAAACCAAAAATTTATTTCTTTTGTTCTTTTGTTGTTCCAGTTTTAACTTTCTTGTTCTAATTCTCATTTTTTTTTTTTTTTTTTTTTTTTTGTTTTTTGCAAACCTGCTTGACAGCTTCCCGCTATCTTGCATGATGCATGTTAGCAGCAGCGGCGGGTTTAGAATCATGAAGCACAGCTGGCTAGCAGCGACCGCTCATGGTGGCTGCTCATCGCTAGGTCAACAATTTCTCTGCTACTATTATTGCTTATTACTATCTTATGGATCAAACATTAACAATAAACAAACACACAGAAGGGGAAGGGAAATATTTTGTGCTTTTACTTACTTGGATAGCTGGGTTTGGTTTGATACGAGAAATTATAGTAATATCGTGACATATTTTACGATGACTCATGCACGAAATTCTGCAGACGAAAAAAAAAAAAAAAATAAATAAATAAATAACACAAAAATTACAAACAAAATGTTTTGGAAGAACGAAAAGACAAGTAAACAGATTAGTTAGAATTAGTGTAGTGGATGTTAATAGTAGTAATATAAGCCAAAGAAATGAAAGTAGATATATATGTAAAAAAAAAAAAAATAAAATAAAATAAAATAAAATAATCATAGAAAACAAGCGCAATACCGTAAAGAACATAATAAATACATTGGGAACCCAAAAAATAACTAAATGAAATAAATAAGTAACAAAGAAACCAAAAGAAGCCAAAATAAATGAAGAAAAAACAACCAGATGAATCATAAAGATGGAATAAATGTCAGTGTAAGAAAGAATACAAAAGAAGAAAAAATATAACAATTATTGAATTATTGATTTTCCTTTTTAACATCATCCTCTAAACCAAAATTTCCAAGTGCTCTTTTCTTCATATTTTCCACTTCTTGATTACTCTTTCTAATATTTTTCTCAACAATCAAATTTTTTAACAAATTATTTTCCATTGTCAAATTCTTAATTTTCAGTTCCAATGCACTTGCTAAATCTTTCAATTCTTTAACATCTCGCTCGAGTTTTTGTTCTTTGAGTTTTTTCTTGATTCTGAATCTAGCTGATGCAGCGGTATTTCTTCGGCGCTTGTCGGTATCCACTGTTGCTTGATTGCCAGCGTATGGATCAGCACTATGACTATTTGGCGTCTGAGAGCTGCTTATTGAGTCATTTGGAGAAGCGGCATCAGGATGATGGAACGGGTCTTGTGGTTGGTGTTGTGAGATTGTGCTGGCAAATAACTGGCTTGGAGATGTTGCTGAAAAGCTTGGTTGATGCTGATGCTGATGCTGATGCTGGTTTATCAAAGTTTCATAGCTGTGGTTAGATCCTTGACCAGAGAAGAAATTACTACCAGGTGGACTAGCAGCAGACACTGAGGGACTAGTAGATTGATTATATATATTATTTTGGCCAAATGATGAAGTGATTGTCATGGGCGCAGGCACATTAGTACTGCTGCTATTGCTGTTGGTGTTATTATTGCTAGCATTAACGCCATTTTGATGTTGGGACACTAAAGTTGCTAATAGATCTATTTGAGCACTTGAAAGCCCAGCTTTTTCTAGTGATGATTTGGCTCCCAGTGGGATTGCAAATCTAGGCGTTTCATCACCATTTTCAGGGCGAGTATTAAGTGCGCCATTATTTTCCAGCTGGACATCATGGGCTGGCTGCAAAGTTTGCTTATATTCTAGTTCATTGGCCAAAGGCCTGTTAGATCTATCGGGATTATTGTTATTGTTGTTGCTATTATTATTATTATTATTATTATTATTATTATTATTATTATTATTATTATTATTATTATCGCCCGCTAAAGAATGGTCCTTTTCATCCGGGTTGTTATTGCTGCTGTTATGATTCGGTTTTTCCTCGTCAGTGAAAATGAAGGAGTTATCAACAAAAGAGCTAAGATCGTCTTCTGCCTTGTTGGTTGTACCGTTATTACTGGCTGTATCTAATTCAGGCATGAATGTCTCAACGTAAACAAGTTGTTCTAAGAGAGAGTTGTTTGAGTACAAATCGTTGGAAGCTGAAGCTTGAGCTGGACGGGGACTTTTTGGCTGAGAGCGTTTAGAAGACGACGACGGCTGCTGCTGTTGCTGGTTGTTTGAAAAGCCCCTAAATGACATTATGAAAGAAAAAAAAAAAGAAGAAGAAGAAGAAGAAGAAGAAGAAGAAGAAGAAGAAGAAGAAGAAGAAGAAGAAGCCAGATGAGGTAAGAAACAAGGCGGGGGTAAGGGAAATGCAGAGTTTAAATATATGGGATTTGGGTTGTGTGTTTGTGTGTGTGTATAAATAAAGGTTTCCACAGGGACTAAGGTAGCAGCACCAGGAACAGGAACGGTAGCAGAAGCAGTAACTCCAGGATGTGAAATTGACATACTCTCAGTCACAGTTTGCATTAGAATTCTGAGCATCGTCCTTCTTGCAGTTGCGCTCCGAAATCCGCCTGTATTTGCGCCATGCCATGTGATAGATGCGATGCCACAGCTGCTGTCCGGCTGCCGGCTAGCCGCGGAAAATCGCAGCGTTCTAGCGTAAGCAGCGTGCACTGGCCCGCCACAGTCCAGCGTTTATGGGCGACGGCCATGTTGGGACACGCACTCCTGGAGCCACAGTTTCTGTTATTGCACAACTGTGGCGCTGCCATCCAGCAACACGGACACGAAGAGAACAAAAGAGACAACCAAGATCAAGATCAGCATTAACATCAACATCAATGAGGTATCAAAATCAATTCCAATGCTGATCTCAACGTTAGAAAAGTAACAGTCTCTTATTTTCTTGCGACTAGCGTCGCCCATCATATTAGCGTCGCGCAACTGTAATCGACAAGCGCATCGCGCAAAGCTGATTTTTCAGTATCCACCAACACCACTCTGGCACCGCTCTCTTCAGCCGCCTGCTTTGCAGCAATAAGAAACCTCACGCACTGGGCATTCACCTGGGCAGCGCTGAGTTCATGAGCCGCCAATGCGCGAAATAGCCAGCGGTTCATTTGAATAACCGCCACTGCTGCCACTTCTGCTGCTGCTGTTGCCGCTGCTGCTGTCGCTTCTACCAGCACCGCGCCCCACTGTGGCACCACCAGGATCCGCTCAGCGGCAGCGCGGAGCAGCGGGCACCGCACGTAGCTCACCCGCGCCAAGTAGGGCGCTATCATCGTCTTGTTGACGTTGACGTTGACGTTAGTGTGGTGGGCGTTGCTTTGTCTGTCGTATATGTTTGTACTGGTTTTGGCGCCATTTTCGCTAATTAGGGCGCTAATGGCAGATACCATCAACTGGACGTCAAAGTCTCCGCAAATGTCGAGGATCAACACTCGGGCTGTGGCGGTTGTTGTTAGATAGCGGGCAAGAAACTCAGCGGTAGTCCTTTGAAGGGCGCAATTGTCAGCATTCTCTACCGCGGTTACCGAGCCGCCGGCTGCTGCTGTTGCTGCTGCCGCTGGTGATGGTGAGCTCATTGTGGGTGTGGCCATTGAGTTTTGCAGAACAAAGGGATAATGATGGAAGAGATGAAATTTATAAAGTCGATGAAATTGCTGATTGATTGATTTATTGATTGATTGATTGAGCGTGTAAGCGATGAATCAAATCCACAGCGATTTGAACGAAAACGTTCGAGAAGCCGCCATATGACGGGTATATACTGATACTACCCGGAACAAGGTCATTGCATCGCCTGCTCATCGAGTGTTAAGCGTATTACGATACACAGCTGTGGAGATATTCCACGCGCTAGTTCTAATCTACGAGATCATTTAGACCGCCCTGTCCAGGTTCAGCAACATTCATCCATGCCTTTGCTACACTAGACTATTTCCTCCTCGTCTCAAAAGAAAGCCACACCGCACCACACCTCGCCGTATTAATCTCAACATCAATATCAACCAACATGCCCGACAACCATTCAAGCCCCAGTTTGCCATTGACCGCCAAAAACCTTTACTTGGCCCTTGCTGAGTTCTTCAAAGCATGGCTCAATATCATATGCTACGAGCGCCATTTGTATCCCCCCAGAATCCTTCAATATTGATTCTTTGACCTCATTCGGCATCGTTGTGCCTGTGAATAGACATCCCGATGTCATTGGCTGGCAGGACCAGTTCATTAGTGATATCTTGGATACTGTTATTCACCAGCAGCCCAGATCCAGTATCAGTAGGATGGACTTGCAGCGTGAAGAGGAGGGCAGCAATAATGATGATTTGAACATCATTGAGGAGGAGCATGATGATGATAGTGACTTCGGCGCTAACGACGATCATGAGGAAGGCAAATACGGCGACTTGCTGAGCATCAACCCAAAAGTGGTCATTAATAGACTAAAAAGCTTATCATTAGTGATCTTCGACACTGGAAATAAACGCGATCAAAGAGTGCCCATAGAAAGATTTGTCATTGACTTATCCGAATTGAAAATAGTCAATCCGGAAAACTTGGACAAAGAGTTTCAACGCACTGATGATTTGAATTGGGAGTTGGTCTACGAACAATTCAAATCGTTGATATTTGATCTACTATCAAATTTGAGAAAAACTGCTACCAGCCCCAACAGCAGCAAGGCCAAACTTGACAAGAGTAATGATAACAGCAACCATTTAGCGCTCTCTTCAACCGGAACACCATCCTCGTCTTCCGGGCATAATCATCTGCAGCAAGATCCAGATCCCGAAAGATTCACATATGATGTTTTTTTAGAAACCGACAAGAACATGAGCATTACTAATTACGATTTGGAAAATAAATGGATCCTTGATCCAGAGGGAATTATTGATGACAAGAAGGCTGTCTTATCCACATCAGCACGAAATTATGGCCACAACCTCCGGGATTCTGCTCTGGAAAACGATAATGATCGAAATTCCCGCCATAGTCAACATCATCCAGAGCTCGCCAGTACATTGAGCGATAATGTCGGTGGCCCGTTGGCTCTGAAAAGGGGAAGTAATAATGGGCCAAAGAGAAAACAAGTGGCGATTCGAGCATTACGGCCTGTGGAAGTGCCACCTTTGAATGTTTATTGTCGGGTTGAGAAGGTGGTTAGTAACGGAACGTGAAAATGTGGTTCCTCAACTTTCTCTCAAAAAGGTTTATCAACTAGGAAATTAGTTTAATTCAAAGAGCTACCCTTTTGGTATCAGCCTGGCGCTGCATGCTGGAATAATTTGGCCATTGAAATAATCTATTTGACCGCTTACGGACTATGACTTGTGATATATACTATACTATACTATACTATACTATACTATACTATGCTAGACCTACTGAATAGTTAAGGGAACCAAGATACGTGCTCATACACAGCCTGGCGCGGACCCAAGTACAGACGCCTAAGCCTTGGGCTCCCGTGGCACAGGAATCCACTCTAGCATCTGCTTTTCTATTATCATTGTCCTGTAGGCCGCTCTTTAACGGTACTGTGTATCGCTCGCCCACTAGTATTGGCAATTGACTTGTTTGCACTGCCACGTTGCCAGAAGGAAAATAAAACTCACTCGGGACACTCATTTGGAGCGCGCTTAGCAAAAGATATCGCCAGTTTTGGTTGTTGTTGTTGTTGTTTTTCTTTTTGCTGGAGTGGCCAGAATTCATTGCAGGGCGAAAAAAACGGCGCGCTAGATTAGTTTACAGTAGGATACTATACTTTGCGCTACAATTACTGCGTGTGGATTCTGTTGTGTTGACTTAGCCCTGTGGGAACTACCATTTCCAGTTTTTGAGATCACAAAAGAAATCGAGGGTTGTTTTTATTGATTTTGACATAGAAAGAGGCCAAACACTCCAGTAAAACAGTACAGTACAGTACAGTGTTGTTTTTGGTAGCTTTTAGTTTCCCGACACATTTCCAGCGCAGGCACAAAAGGACAAGACACTCGAAGCTTAGGTTTCCGTTGGCTATCCAGTTCAGGCTAAACAAATTATAGAATAATAGTTATAATCGTCATAACAAAAATAATAAAACACAAAAAGAAAATAGATCAACCATGTTTGCGAGAAACGTTGGTCAGAATAAAAAATTTGATCTTCCGGTGTATGTATCGTCTGCTTAGTGTTTGTGGAATTTACTGCAAAATGCTGACTTTTTTTTTCCATCACCTCTGTCGATGGTGATACTACTGATGTGTGATAATCCCCTTCAATGTTAAACTTGTATTTGAGTAACTTACTAACACCCAATCGCAGGACGGAATCAGATAAATTCAAACCATTGAAACATCAAAAACACACAAAATACATAAGGATTGCATACTTTGCCATAATATCAATTCTTTTGCTCCTCATAGTAAGCAAGGAAAAAAAAAGAAGAAATCCGGAATTCTCACTTTACAAAAACAATTTATTCTCCACCATTACCCATGATATAACGAATTGGCAACAGGATCAAGATGAACTCAAATTTCCAAACTCCAAAGGCCATTTTGAACAATTGTCCAATGATGAAGTATCCAAAAAGAAAACTCCTGAGGATGAAGAAGATGACAGATATGCGCATTATTCAGTGACTGCTGATGGTGTTTCTGAGCAGCATCATCTGTCTTCTTCTTCTTCGTCATTATCACTCGAGGAAGCTAGGGAATTCGAAGAGAAAAAAGAAGAATTGTTTAAAACTGTGTCTTATTACGACTTGAATGAATTTCAAGGAAGCCCAGAAGGTGACAAGAATGGTGATGTGGTGCTATTATTGATTCCCTTAAGAAACGCCCAGCATGTGCTACCGTTAATGTTCAAGCACTTGATGAATTTGAGCTATAAGCATAGTTTGATTGACTTGGCATTTTTGGTCAGTGACTGTTCTCCCGGCGACAAAACTTTGGATACCTTGTTTGAATATAGTATCATGTTGCAAAACTCTACGTTGATGCAATTGCTCACTGACAAGGAGCAAGAAATTGAAGAAAGAAATAAACAATTAAAAGGAACCTCTGACTTATACCTTAGATATATGGATCAAGAATATGTATCCAAGATTCAAAACCAATTCAAACCTCCGTTACATTCAGAGTTCATCAAGCCATTCAGATCAGTGCAAATTTTTGAGAAAAATTTTGGTCAAGTTATCGGTCAAGGTTTTAGTGATAGACATGCAGTTAAAGTACAAGGAATTAGAAGAAAATTGATGGGAAGAGCAAGAAACTGGCTTATTAATACTACTCTCAAACCATACCATTCTTGGGTGTACTGGAGAGATGCAGATATTGAAGAAGCCCCAGCATCAATTATTCAAGATTTGATGAAATTCGATTATGATGTAGTTGTACCTAATGTTTGGAGACCATTACCTGAATTTTTGGGCAAAGAACAACCATATGATTTGAACACTTGGATCGAATCACCACCGGCTCTTGAGCTTGCAAAGACTTTACAAGAAGATGATGTTATTGTTGAAGGTTACGCCGAATATCCAACCTGGAGAGTGCATCTTGCGTATTTAAAAGAGCCTAATGGTGACCCAAATCAGATCATGGATATGGACGGGGTTGGTGGGGTTTCCATCTTAGCCAAAGCCAAGGTATTTAGACAAGGTGTTTCGTTCCCAGCATTTACATTTGAAAATCATGCAGAAACCGAAGCATTTGGCAAGATGGCTAAAAAAGTTGGGTTTAGAGTTGGTGGGTTGCCTCATTATACCGTTTGGCATATTTATGAACCTAGTGAGGATGATTTGAGAGAAATTGCTAGAACTGAAAGAAAAAAAAGAAGACAACAAAGTAGTCGTTAAAAAAGAATTAAAAAAAAATAAAGAGTTATAATGTAAAAAGATAATTATAGATAAATATAATTGCAAACCGATCGACGGACCCTAATGTCATTTTCCCCCATTTTGCTTCATTGTGCATTCATTATTGTTTCTTCTTACCTGACAGTTTTTGTTTTTTGTTCCCTTTTTTTTTTTTTTTCAATTTTTTTTTTAATTTTCTTTTTTTTGCCTTAGTTTTTTGTCTCTCGTTCTTTATTTTTTTCCCTTTTTGTTTTTAAAAAAATTCAATTTTTTTTTATTTTTTGTTATCTCCAAAACACCCGCATTTTAAATATGTCTATAAACTACATTCATTGTTATTCTGGTTATTGTTACGCTATCTGGGTATATCTTGTTCAATTAGGCTAGCCAACGAGTGCTGTTCTCCTTCAAATTTTGCAGCTCTTCCTGAGCAAACCAAGCGATAATGTACTAAATATATAATTAAGTAGAAAAAAAGCATTCGCTTTTGGTCAAATATTTAATTGAAATAGTGTCAAAGTAGTAGGGGTTCAATGGCGAGGCGCAGACTTCGTCTACCGATAGTAGACTTGTTTTACAACATGCTGAGTATACTCATTATATGCTCACTCAAAGCACAGATTTAGTGGAAATTTGGCAGCTTGGAACTTTGCGCACCATCTAGCTTACATACATCATTGTTATCAACAAAAGAAATCCATTCACTATTTAATTTAACACTGTGCTAAAGAAAAAAAAAATTTTTTTTTAAACACTACCTAAAGCAACGCAGAAAATGGTACCTCATTGACAAAAAAAAACAAACCAAAAAAACAGCCCAAAAGAGACATCATTTTATACCATCACTATTGCATCAGCAGTAGAGATTCCTTTAAGTCCCCCTTTCTTTATTGTTGGGGCTTCTTAGTTGCAGTCATCTTCCTTTTTTTTGGAGTCCTTACCCTTCTTCTTTGAGAGCATGCCCTTGAGATCCATCATGCCTGGTTCAGCAGCTGGACTGGAGTAAGCAACAGCAGTCAATAAAGCGAAAGCAGAGACGACGACAAAGTTAAATTGCATTTTGAAAATGTAGTTTGAAAGAAAGCAGTTGTAGTTAATGAACTGTAATAAACAAAAATGTTTGTAGTTTAAAAAGATAGATAAATAGGAAATTAATTTGATAAAAAAATTCAGGATGATGCCATGTATTTATACTTGAAAAATTACCTGAGGCAACGAAGGATTATTTTCTAACTACCCAATTTGTTCTTTATGCACAAAAACCTTGTTTACGCATAGTAGAAACAACACATTGGATGGTGATGTTGAGTTGTTTGACCAATAAGTTATAGTTTCTCAGCATTTTTCATGTTCGGTTTTGCGGTCCTAACATGCATGCACCTCCTTCGAAAACTTTAAAAGTCAAGAAAGATGCCAAAAATGAAAGCTAACAAATAAGAAACGAACTTTGTGAAGGTATTTTCGATTATGCCTAGCTTTTGGTGATTATTTGAAGGCATGACATTTCCCTAAACAGCTGTCTAAAGTTTTTTTTTTTCTTTTTTTGGCAAGTAGTATGATTTTTCTATTTGAATGTTTTATCTATGTTTATTTTTAGAATAAGAATCAAATTACCTTTAAATTAGGTCCTTCAAAATTTAAATTCGAAAAATGCAAAAAAAAGAGACATTAAAAATGTCTCGATTAGTACCTTTGTACTTTAATAATGTTAATAGATAAGAAAAAAAATTCTGCAAAAATACCCAAAGGAAACACACGCTTCGCCGCCGGCCTTAACTCTCAAAAGAGAAAAAAAAAGAAGAGTTTGAAATGAAGGAAAAACTATAATGTATTTGAAGTATTTTTTTCCCTTTATTTCTTGGGAATACATTATTGTTGATATTCAAAATAGGCTGTACCGGCATTTTTACTCCCTCCATGCGCGTCATAATTGGATGATAAGGCATTTGGCTACCTTCAGAGAGTTGTAGCTACTCTTATCGTATACCCCACCCCTGCTTGGTTAAATTTTTTCATTTTGACATGCATAGCACTGGGCAGGCGTCCCACTGCGTCAACACCAAGTTCTAGTCTTTGCAACGTAATGTTATTAATTGTCTTTCTACTTTGATCTAGAATCATCATGCATCTTGTAAATCATTTGCGCGTATTATTTTCAGTGCAAACGTGAGCTCCTTCAATTGAGGAGGACTGACAAACTATCCTAGTAAATTATAAAGAAACAAAAAAAGAACACCTGCTAATTGTTGTTAGTTTACACGCCATCCATTCTACATTACACATGATCATACTACATTATCATAACCATCATCATCACCATTCTTATTACGAGAACTAAATCAATAATTATGGATGTACTTCCTCAAGTCCATATTTTTCCGGTTTAAACCAATGTTCTCTCAAGGCAAACCAGACGTCCTTAGCCAACTGCGCAGCGCGAGCTTCATTGGTGCTTTTCCCCTCAATATAAACTTTCAATTTTGGTTCAGTTCCAGAACCTCTAGCTGTGAACCTCACTAATTCGTCATCATTATCATTATCATTATCATTGTCATTGTCATTACCCACTCTCTTCCCACGAGTTTTTGGCTTCACCACCGCAGTAATCATTTGTGACGCTTTATCAACAGGCAACATTGGAATACGATCAACTGTAGACGATTCATAGCCTAATGTCAAATCTCTCCAATAAGTAACTTTAAAATCAGGACCCACTGATTTTGGCTGTTGCTTATTACCATCATCGTGATAACTTTTTCTCAATTCCTCAAAAATCTTCCCGGTGGTTGTCAAATCTTGCAATTTGTAATAACCGTTGAATTCCTTGAAATAGCCAAATTTTTCAAATCCTTCAGTAAGCTTATCAATTAAGGAAACATTTTGACGAACGGACCAATCGTAATAAAGTTGCAAAAAAACAGTTAGTGCAGCGATACCATCCTTGTCATGAACATTTGGGAACATAAACCCAATGGCTTCTTCATAACCAAACGGCACATCATATCCCTGTTGAGCCAAATCAATAGCTTTGTTACCAATCCATTTAAACCCAGTTAAAGTGTCAATGAAGTTAAAACCCAATTTTTGAGCCATTGATTTGATCCATTGTGAAGATACAGTAGAATTAACCAAATAAGTTTTTGAAAAATCAGCTTGTTGTTCAGATTTCTTTTCAATGACATAGTATGCAAAAAGGAATCCAATTTCGTTACCAGTGAGCTGTCTAAATTTACCAGTATGAGGATCTCTAACTGCTGCTGAAAATCTATCAGCATCTGGATCATTAGCTACAATCAAATCTAATTTCAATTCATTAGCTGTTTGAATGGCTAAATCAAGAGCACCTTTTTCCTCTGGGTTTGGGAATTTCACCGTTGGGAAATCAGGATCTGGTTTTTGTTGTTCTTGGACAACATGAAAATTGTCTGAGTTAAGTTTGAAAATGTTTTCAAACACTGGCACCACAAATTCGTGACCAACGCCGTGCATTGGTGTATAAACAAACTGCAATTTGTTGTCTTTGTTATAATCAGTGGTGTCAAATAGCGAATCAAAAATAACTTTTTCACGCAATTTCAAGTAGTATTTTTCAAATACCTCTTCTTTAGCAAATTCAATGTTTTTTGTATCAATTTTTAAATCATCGCCGCCGCACGCATGTGCTACAGTAAATGTAGTGTCTTCGTACAATCTGGAAAAAGTATGCCACAACAGCCATACACCTTGCCAGATTTCGGAATTTTTAAAAATCAGTTCTGCAATTTTCGAATCATGTGGTGGAATGATTTGACATCCATTGTTCCAGTAAACTTTGTAACCGTTATCTTGAGCTGGATTATGACTGGCAGTAATCATTACCCCAACATCAGCATGGTAATAGTCAACGGCAAATGGTACAAATGGGGTAGGCACAAGCCCGGAATCACTACTATTAGCTTTTGCAGCATCACCAGCTTTAGTATTTTCAGGAAGTATATTTTTTTCAAGGAAGTAAACTTTAAAACCAGCAATAAGAAATGCTACGGCTGTAAGTCTAGCGTAATCCAATGATTCATGTCTATGATCATGACCAACCACCACACTAGGCAATTTACCATCCTTATTTAATTGCTTTTCATTACACTCCGATACGTATTTGGCCAACCCTTGAGACGCTTGAGTTACTGTGACATAATTCATTCTATTGAATCCTGCCTCCATTTTGCCTCTCAAACCAGCAGTACCAAAAGTAAGTCTAGTGCCGAGAAGTTCAATGAGTTTTGCAGTATTTCCTTGTTCTTTCAATTCCCGGATCTGTTTTTTGGTGGTTGGATATTGGTCAAGTTTCAACCATTGGTCTGCAAGAGATTGGGCCAACCGATCGTTATCTGCATTTGCCATGATGCTGAATTTCTACTTTGTACTTCCTTAAGACTTGATTATGTTTTTTTTTTGATTTTTTTGATTTTTTTGATTTTTTTGATTTCTAAATTTTTTTGATTTGAGACAAGCAAATGTGAATATTAGTAGTAATAGTAATAATAGTGATAGTAGTAGTAGTAGTAGTTGTTGTTGCTGCTGCTAATAAAGGAAAAATATTGAAAGAGAGACTACACTTCTTGATTTCTACCTCATCACTTGTTTCTTTTGTGAATTTTTCGTTTATTTCAGCCTGCTGCCAAAATCAGATGAATAATACATTCTGTTACATGGTAAAGCAGGGTAATGTTGCTTTAGCAAAATAGAGCGAGTTTACTATGCATAATTTGTGCATATGCTGGTTACTAACATTTGACACGATATGTAATTGTACGGTAACCCTCAGTGCTTTATACATGTAACCAAATGTGCTGCTATTTCTCTATGCCCATTTAGTATTTTTATAGAACTATCCAATGATAATCCACTCAATATTGGCCCCTGAGCTAGCCTATGCCATTTTTTTAAAACTATACCCTGTAAATTTATCAATCTTGCCAGTACTTGGCTCTCCTAAAATCCT
This sequence comes from Saccharomycopsis fibuligera x Saccharomycopsis cf. fibuligera, assembly GCA_001936135.1. NCBI lineage: Eukaryota > Fungi > Ascomycota > Saccharomycetes > Ascoideales > Saccharomycopsidaceae > Saccharomycopsis > Saccharomycopsis fibuligera x Saccharomycopsis cf. fibuligera. The sequence continues at coordinate 2,902,609 of CP012809.1, read as the reverse complement.
TTGAGATTATTATTCAACAGAAAGCAACTAGCTTGGAAAAAACTGTACTACATACGTTTAATTTGAAACAGTAGTCAAACTAGCGTATACACGCTGCTAAATTATTCCTTATTCAGCAAGATCACATCAGGTCAATTAACATCTGCAGGTTCTTTTACGTAAAAGAATAAAAAGAATAAAAAAAAACAAAAAACGAATCAAATCAAATCAATACAACTGAAATTTGTTTTATTTTATTTTTTTTTCTTTTTTTTTTGTCTTTTGAATTTCAATTTGTTAACTTATATGCATATATCAGATAAACTATATAATTCTGTATTTATCATTTTAAACGGGGTTTAAATAATAGTGTTTAGAATTTTCTTAAATGGTCCATTCATTAGATTGACCATCGTGGAGAACACCTTGCAAACCAACTTGTTTTGGAACGTAGTTAATTCTGTGGTAAGAATTGATGTTCTTTCTCAAGACAATTTGGTAACAAGTAGCAGAACCTTGTCTAGAAATAATCGTAGAAGAAGCCAAAAAGAATTCCCAGATTCTAAACCATCTGATACCATACTTGTTGATAACTTTATCTTTGTTGCCCAACCAGTTTCTGTACCATCTCCACAAAGTAGCAGAGTAGTGTACACCAATATTGTCAATGGAAACAACTTCAAAGCCAGTACCTTCCAATCTACCAACAACAAAATCCAATGGAGTAGAAGCATCAGCACCAGGGAAAATGTACTTGTTCATGAAAAGACCCCAAATCAAATCTTCAAATTGCCAGTATTTTCTCAACCCAGCATATTGCAAAAAGAAAATACCATCATCATTCAACATATCAAACACTTGTTGCAAGAAAGTACCAAATTTTCTAACACCAACGTGTTCGGCCATTTCCAAACAAGTAATTTTGTCATAACCGCCTTCTGGAACTGGAGTATCTCTGTAATCGTGACACAAAATCTTGGATTGATCTGGCTTGATACCATACTTAGCCAAAGTGGCATTACCGTATTTGGTTTGGTTTTTGCCCAAAGTGATACCGGTAACGTGAGCGCCGCGGACAGCAGAAGCATAAGTGGCCAAAGTACCCCAGCCACAACCCAAGTCCAACAACTTTTCACCTTTTTGCAAATCAATCTTGTCACAAACAACCTTCAATTTGTTGTCTTGCAATTCTTCCAAAGATTCTTCCTTGGTGATGTCAGAAATAACACCAGAAGTGTAAATCATTCTTGGACCCAAAAACCAAGCGTAAAAGTCATCACCTCTGTCATAGTGGTCTCTGACTTGTTCTTCATCTTGTGATCTACTGTGCATAATAACTTCAGGAATCATACCAAAAAGGAAAAATTTAAACAAACCAGCAGTGAATTGAAAACTGGACCAGTCATGTCTGTATTCCAAAACATCTAAAGCATCAAAGTTGAAAGAAACTTTGTTGGCAAAGTACAATTCGTGGAAAGTTTCCCATGGGATCTTGGAACCATGGTATTTAGCAGCTAAAGCTTTGTCATGGAAAGTAAGGTAGTATTCGATTGGTTTGCCTGGCAACTTAACTTTTTCGTTAATTCTTGGAGCGAAAGTAGAGACAAAAGTCCAGTAAGCAATCAAGATTGGGAAGACGAAGACAAGGGCAAAAAACAACCAAGTCTTGAAGCCACCACCAAGTTTTCTAGAAACATAGTATGGAACAAAGGCAATGATGGACAAAAGGAGAACATTACTGAAACTTTTTGCGCCGGGACCATCAGCAGGCAATGGTGCGTTTTTGATAGCTGGGGACTGTAGTTGGTGGCAGTTAGTATATATAAAGAGATGCGGTAATGAGACATTTGCTTGGGCGAGCAAAGAAATATCGTGTCGGGGAATTTTAATCCAAACTGAAAATGTACTGAAGATCAAGAAATGCTGATTGCAATTGAGAGGGAAATACGTACGGCAGTAGTAAGAACACCAGTTTCCTTGGAAGGAGCCGGCTGAGGAGCAGCCTCAGGAGTTTTAATGAAGTCGAAGTCCATGGTGACGCGTGTGATGAAGAATATGAACTGAACAGCGAGTGGAAAGACACAGTGTCGTGTACTTTTCACTCTTTTTTTCGTTCTTGTGAGTGCAGTTTGTCGTGGACTGGAGGCTGGAAACTGGAAGTTTTCGGGCTCAGCTATAGGAGCGATCGGGGCCACTAACACCTGCGTGACAAGAGGGTGTGTGTACCCTGTGTAGTCGACATGTATACCACTGTAGTGGTGCTTTGTAGAGCAGCTTTGGATTTTATCAACTTATAACTTTCATCAAACAACAACAACGACAGCATCCAGTTCTTCAGTTATACACATCTCTCTCTATGCTGCTATGCTGCTCCAGCGATTTACCACACTGTCCATACGCCACACCACCACCCAAACGGGAAGTAGCCGCGACTGCTGATTTCTGGCTTCGCATGACAAAGTGGCGCGCGCTGATTGGCCGCAACTGCGATACGAGAAGCGAGAGTTCACCAGCTGCCACGTCACATGATACATACTTTTGCTAGTTTTTCATGATTTTCTATTTTTTTTTTTCACTGGAGCTTATCGCGGTTTTTTTTTGTTGGGGAAGGAGCGCTGCAGTATTATAAAATATCCATCCACCAGCCGTCTTTTCTGTTTTAGCACTCACCATCGCTGCTTTAGCTGCTTAGTTCATAGATCACTGCATTGCATCATCCATACACTCATAGCCCATCACACATCATATACCACAATGTCTGAAGTTAAAATATTCTCTTTTGAAGAAGTCCAGAAACACAACACCGAAGATGATTTGTGGATGGTCATCGACGGCAAGGTCTACGACTGTACCAAATTCTTGCCAGAACACCCAGGTGGTGAAGAAGTTGTCGTTGACTGCGGTGGTATCGACGCTACCCAAGCTTTTGATGATATTGGCCACTCTGATGATGCCAGAGAACAGTTGAAAGACTTATACATTGGTGACATAGATCCAGAGTCCATTCCTCAAGAAGTCAAGAGCGCTAATGCTAGCGCTTCTTCTAGTGGCGAGTCTCAATTGCCTTTAATCTTGGCTATTGTCGCTGTGCTCGTTGCTATTGCTGGTTACCTTTTGACTCAAAAGAAATAATTTAATTTGTTGTTTGTTTGATTATCTTATCCTATTATCTTCTCCCGTCATATCAACATTAATGAACAGAACTCAACTTTGTTCGTTTGTTTCCTTCCGTCATCTTTGTTTACTTCCTACTTTTATTTTGTCACTTGATAACTTATTTTAATGCTCATTCCACCATTTCCTTCAGTTTCTTTTCTCTTTTTTTTTTTACTCACTAGTTAGTCCGCTTCTCTTTACTACAATAATCCATTGTACTATAGACCAATTGTGTTTTTTGTTTTCTTTTGTTTATGAGTCGTAGTAATGCTTATTATGTGCTTTTTCAAATGTGAGACTTCTTTAGAGCTAAGCGCCAAAAACAATTAACGGCAGCGCATAATAGAATTATGGCATTATTTATTTCTATTTGCTACTAGTATCAGCGGTGTCCAAGATGATTAAATTGGCGCAATCATCAAGCATTAGCACTTTGTTTCCCTCGCCTCTCTTCCTCAGCTTGCTCCATTTTGACGTACTTTGAAACGGTAAGCCGCTTTTTTTTTTTTTTTTTTTTTTTTATGTATGCAGTAACTCATTTACAATAATTCTAGCTTTCTCCAGCGCTTAACAGCTTCCTTACAGGCTGACTAGTGCTATATGTGCATTATTAGCGCTATCATTACAATTGACCGCACAGCTTAAGTCCCAGCAGGATGGTACTTCTTGATGAAACAATGTTAGCCATACTCAGCGAAACTATCGCCGAAACTTGCCCAATGACATCGATACATGTACAAAGGCAAAAGCATTCTTTTATTCAATACCAAATTAACAAGCTGAAGGAAACAAAAGACACCCATAAAATTGAGGCTTCGGATGGCATACCTTGTCATTTACCTTGTTCAAATCAGTCAATTGTTGGTTATTTTTTTTCAGTGCTCGTAACATGGGTTAGTCGGTCAAACTTAAATGCGGAGCAGTGCTTCGAGACAGAGTATTATGTATTCTCCCGACATGAGACCTGGTGACATAAGTCGTACTTTATATGGGAGGCTAGTTGTAGCTGTAAAAATTATAAGTAAGGTTTCGCTAACTATTGTGTTCTGTTTTTCTTTAGGACACATTTTGTTCAGAGCACTGCATCTCAGCTGGCTGTGTTTGACGAGTAGCCTATCTTTCGATAGTGATGGTGAATTGAATAGCTGTGAAACATCTCTTCCAGACTGTGAAGACTAGTTGAAATAACAACATAAAAAAAGAAACTTGGTTTTCGAGAAATTAGTGGAATTGACCCAAGGTTATTATTATAGTACTGATCAACATAAAACTCTGAGTGGAAGGCGGCTGCAGTTTCTCCATTTAGTAAACCGATGGCACCCACCGCTGGGGTACACTCACAAGGTTAGCAGCCCTGCTCAGGGAATCTCGGTAATCGCCACTACGTACGGACTGCCGGAGCACAAATTGATTAACCGATCAATTGATCAATCGCCATTTCTACAGGAGTAAGACTCACTTAGGATCTGCCATTCACGGCAAACAGCGTAATCATCAAAAAGGACACTTCGTCTTCTGTATTATATTCCATCATATCATATCTTTTTCATAGCTACCAAAAACCAAAAAACAAGAAACGAATATCAACAAAATGTCTCTTTTCGCTGGAGGCTCAGAGTGTTCTACCTCCAAGAACCCACTCTCCCAGTTCTCCAAGCACTCTCTCAACTCAGACAATGCTCTTCACAAGAACAACAACTCTGCATTTATCGGTGGGCCTCAGGGACTCGACACTAGAAACATTGTCCATGAAAGATCCATGAATCAAGCAGACACTCAAAAATTCAATCAGTTTCTCAATGGCAACAATGGTGCCAGTGCCAGTAGCGGCATCCATACCGGTGGCGCCCCGCTTGAAAGAAACCACTCATTCAATATGCAGCCGCTTAATAGAGAACTCAATAGTATCCAGTTACAGCCTCAGCGGAGCGGCAGTCCCAGTACGAGTATTGGATCTGCTCTGCCTTTGCATACTACGGGTTTGAAGAACCACGCTCCTAATTGGTCTCTGGAGTTTGATCTCCACCATCAACCGCAGCAGCAGCAACCGCGCTCTGGTGTTAATGATCTAGCTGTTGCCGCTGGTGGCAGCAACGTTTCTTATCAGCCTCGGTTTATGAATAACCTTATGTTTGCAAACTCTGGAATGATGCAACAACGTAATCTCATGCAACCAGGTGTTCAACAACAGTACCAACAAAACCAACAGCATCAAGACATCCACCAGGACATCAACTGGGATGACCACTTTAAAGATATTGAGAAGGAAATGCACTCAAACTCCCAAGAAAAGGCAAAAATATCAGAAGTCTTGGATGACGCAAATGGCGAAGTAGTTCAAGAAATACGTTCGAATAGTGATCTTAAACATAACATTGATCAAACCAATATCAACGATGGTGGCCTTGGCATTGAAGAAGACGAATTCAATGCCACTTTTGAAGAAATATGGAACAATGTCAAGCAAAAAGACATTGATGATGACTTATACAATCATGACGCATATCTTTCTGATGACTATCTCAATGCTGATACTGATCCCTCTATAGTTGCAGTCAGCAAGTACAAATTTACCAATATGGAAGAAAACCAGTTTGCATCAATGCCCAACCCATACGAGATTGGACTTCAATTGATGCAAAGTGGAGCAAAATTAAGTGAGGCCGCTTTAGCATTTGAGGCAGCAGTGCAGCAAGACGCTACCCATTTTGATGCATGGATCAAGTTGGGGGAAGTGCAATCGGCTAATGAGAAAGAAGTATTGGGACTCCGTGCATATTATGAGGCTTTACAAATTGATCCAAATAATTTGACTGCGTTGATGAATCTGTCCATTGGGTACATCAATGAAGGGTTTGATAATGCCGCCATAAAGAATTTAAGACAATGGCTAGCTCTAAAGTATCCTCATTCGGAGGAAATTTTTCAAAAATATGAAACTAAAGCCAAGGGAGATGTGTCATCATCATCAGCATCATCATCAGCGCCCGTGATTCTGCCATATATCGACAAGAATGACATTTTGATAAATACATTCCTTGAAGTAGTGCGCACTGATGCTAATGCTGCTAACGTGGGAGGTGCTGCTCTTGATCCAGATTTGCAGTTAGGTCTAGGGGTACTTTTTTACGCTAACGGGCAGTTTGACAAAACGGTGGACTGTTTCCGCACGGCGTTGCAAGTTCAACCAGAAAATGAAATTTTATGGAATAGACTAGGTGCCGCGTTGGCCAACTCCAATAGGGCCGAAGATGCCATAGATGCATATTTCCAAGCTTTGAGGCTAAAACCAAGTTTTGTTAGAGCACGTTATAATTTGGGGGTCAGTTGCATTGCTATTGGTTGCTACAAGCAGGCTGCTCAGCATTTACTTGCAGGACTTAGTTTGCATAAAGTCGATGGAGCAGTAGCTGATAGTGGAAATGATTATAAAGATGGGCAAATTTTCAATATTAGTCCGAACCAAAGTAATAGTTTGTTGGAAAGTTTAAAAAGGGCATTTATTTGTATGGAGAGACATGATTTGGCCGATCGGGTGAAACCAGATATGGATTTGAATCAGTTTAGAAACGAGTTTGAGTTTTGACTTTTAGACAGGAAAGTAGGGGAGGTATGATGTGTTTACTTGTATACTGTACCTTTTAGTGTCTATAGCACTAGTATATTCAATAAAGTATTGTGGAAGCTCCATATATATGGATAAAAAGAATTATGTGGGTTTGCTCGCTATTTTAATATGTTCCAATCAGCTTCTATCAAACTGTAGTTTACGACATGCCCATACGGATTATTAAACAACGAAGCAACATAAATTTTCTCTGTTTTAGTCTCCTCTCTTAAGTGGGCAAAAAAGTAAGCACTCAGCTTTCCTTGAGATTCATGTTATAGCCAGACCAAAAGCGTTAGCTGAACTCAACATGCATGCGTGTTGTACAACTTGTGATATTATTGCCATTGACATTAAATCTGCAACACAGATGTGAAACGCCCTATAAAATTGTTCGGAGAATAGAAATTGAGCTCCTATCGGATCGCAAACTTACATGTGCTTGGTTATCACTTCATCTTAATCATAGTTATGCGTATACTTTTTATGAGTATACTTCTTTGCAATTTGTGTATGCAGAAAGCTGCGTAAGCGCGCATCTTTGGTGTGCGCCCCGAACGAAGCTCATCATATAAAAAAAAAAAAAAAAAAAAAAAAAAAAGGAAAACGAAAAAAAAAAAAAAATAATTTGAGATGCGAGCATTATTATTATTGCATTATTATTGTGCCATCTTATACATTTTTTCTAATAAAACTGCCCAAGCCAAAAGGAACTATATTAACAAAGTTAAGAAAATGGCAAATCCTGAAATTAAACACAAAAAGAAAAACAAGCATGCTCCATCAGAATCCTCTTGCAAGGAACCAGTGAGCAAAATCAGACAGATACCAGGCTTAGATACCTCCAAATACAAAGAATCCAAATTCGGGGACATACGATTTGACCCAGCATTTGGCAAGGCCAATGAAGCTGAAGTGCGAAAGAATTACGCATTTTTGGATAATTATAGACAAAAAGAGATTCAGCGAATTTCATCAATTTTGAAAGACCCAAAGACTGGTAGAGTGTTGAGTTTCAATGAGAGGGAAGATTTGGAATATCAGCTCAAAGCTCTCAAGTCAAAGATGGACTCCCTCAAAAATAAGGATTTTGTCAGTAAGGTGAGACGTGATGTGAAGAATAAGTATTGGGATGATGTTAAAGAAGGTAAACAGGGTCATTACATGAAGCGCAGTGAACAAAAGAAGATGATTCAAGTGGAAAAGTTCAAGACTATGAAGAAGTCTCAAGTTGATAAGGTTATTGAGAGAAAGCGTAAGAAGAGATTAGGTAAAGAATACAAGAATGTGGAGTTTTTGAAAAACGATGAGAATTGAATTGGGATATGATAGTGGTTTTAGTTCTTATGATATGATATGTTTTTGTTTTGCTTGCTTATTCATTTGTTTTCTATGGGATATAATTTACGTTTATTAAAAATCTAAAGATTTTAACTACAGTCTATGTCACTCGTAAGATAGATTTCAAAAGCCAATTTGTGCAATTACAGTCAAATATTATAATACAAAGATAAATGTGTATGTGTAGAAAACTAACAAGAAACTAAATAAGCTAAATGGTAAGAATGCTCAATGAGACAATTTTAAAGAACATTTCGAAGAATAATTCTTGATTATAATAAAGCATAGAAGACAAGACTCAATTATAAGCTTAGCTTAAGCCTTCTCTTTCTTTTCCTTCTTGTGCTTTTTTTCCTTTTTTTCCTTCTTTGCTTTCTTCTCACTCTTGTCTTTTTTTTCTTTCTTTGGCTTCTTAGATTCTTCACTCGTCAGCGGCACACTTGTAACGTCCACGCTTTCCCCACTATTTGTCTTTTGTTTCTTGCTAGAATGTTGAGTTTCTGCACTTTTTCCATCCAACAAATCATCAAGATTTCTAGTCAAATCTTTACCAAAATCAGCTTCCGTATACCCAGTTGCAAAATGTCTCAATCTTAAGCCTTCGATTTTTTCCACATCTCGTCTTTCTTCAAACACCTTGTCGTGATTTATCACTGGCAACTGCACATTTTCTGAAAGGGAGTAAAATCTCTTAATTGGCAATGAAGATACTGTCAAAGTGTCTGCCTTGCTCTTGCTATTGGATGGCTGCAACACACGATACTTATTACTTATGTTGGCCGATGGTTGCTGCTTCTGCTTCTTTTTACTTTTCTTACTGCTACTATTCTGTTGTTCTGGTCCAGCTAATGCTTCAGCTTCTTGGAAAATGTCTTCTTGCAACTTGTAAGTCTTTTTAGTGGTCGAGTCTTCGACAATGGAAGAATCATTGACGTCAAAACTTATTGGAAGAGATTTCACATTTTCAAATTTAAAACTCTTTGGCGCCTTGATGAGCCAAATCTCTTTGTCTTGTAAGTTCTTGACATTAGCGAGTGGTTTAAATGAACCAATCTTGTGATAGCCTCTTGGGGCCTTGAAGGCATATTCTTCTGGCTCTTCATCAGAGCTGCCAATATATTCGTTGGAAATGTGTTTTCCAGACATGGTATGTTGTGGTGTGATTTGTGTGTTTTAAACCGTTGATGTTGGTTGTATGAAGGTTATGAGAGACAGTGATATACGTGAATGTCTGTCTGATCTCTGCTCATCAATAGAGACAAATTTCAGCTTCTGCTAAACCAAAAATAGTATACCATTAAAAAATTTTTTTTTTTTTTTTTATTTTTTTATTCAGACTGTCCATCGCATGCATGAATTTTTTCTTGATGCACGTGCACATCGCTTTTGCTTAACTAACGGTTCACTTAGTACTTACAAAAAAATTCACGATGGCGGATATACAGGCGACTGTGCTGTTCGGAGATGTTCTTGTTTGTTGATGTCAGATTCAAAATAACAACTGTCATTATATTTAATTACATCGAACCATCTCTTATTACATAAAATTGTCGCGAAATGACCCAGGTTCCCGAAGGCACAATTATACCACCAGGAAAAGTCAAAGAAACCATAGAGAAAACCGCTGGGTATATTGCGAGAAACGGTCAACAGTTTGCTAACAGATTATTGAAAGAAGGCAATGACAAGTTTTCATTTTTGAAGCCAGAAGACCCTTTCTATAATTATTATGATTTTTGCATCCAAGATTATAAACAAAAAGCTGCTGCGCTGCTGCAACAGCAGCAGCAGGAAAGTATGCTGTCATCAACAACTAATGTACAGGGCAAGAATGTTGCTGGTATAACGACAAGTGATGCGCTTCAAGATTCTGCTCAACAACAACAAGCCCAATTACCTAAACCTGAGCCACAAAAGTTTTTGTTTGAAATACCTTATGTCAATGCTATGGATTTGGAAACAATAAAGCTTACAGCAATGTTTTATGCTGTGAATCATACTAGCGAGTATTTGGATAAGTTCAAAAAACATTTATTCAAAAAAAACCAATCACAGTTTGAATTTTTGAAAGAAAGTCATCGCTTAAATCCAGTGTTTAATAAATTCGTGCAGCAGTATAAGCTAGTGATTGACCCACCAGCTGTGATTGTTTCCAAAGTTAACCAAGTGAGGAAAGACAGTGATGTAGCTAGTGATTATAAAGTTACTAATGACATACTTTCCCGTGCATACCTTATTGCCGAGAACAATTACAAAGATAAAGATGATAAATTACAGGAAAAACAAAGACTTGAGAAAGAAAGACTAGAATATGCGTCGATTGATTGGGACGATTTCAAAATTGTGCAAACCGTAGAATTTACTGAACTTGATAAATTTTCTGAGTTGCCATTACCTTTAAGCAAGAATGATTTAATTTATCGGTCATTGCAGCAAAAGAGGGCTAGTTCGTTGTTGGAAGAAGCACCACCAGATTTTGATCAAGAAATTTTATCACAAACTCAAAGGACATCATATGCTGCAACAGTAGCGACAACAACAGCATCAGAAATACAAGGGCCACCATCATCATCAGCGTTGCCTAATAGGCCACCACAGCAACAAGAACAAGAACAACAACGTCAATCTGCGGCTAGAGTCACGGTGCCTAGAAAAGGCATGAAGATTAGATCTGCCGGTGAGACCAGATTGAAAAGAGCTGCCCCCGCTTCATTATCTCAATCATCACAGTATACCGACACCTATGTTCCATCACGCAAGTCTCAAAGCCCGTCAACCTCAGCACCAGCGCCAGCTGGTTATGTTAAGAGTCCAATTACTGGAGAGTTAATTCCCGAGGATAAATTTGACATGCATATGAAGATTGTTCTTCGTGATCCGCGTTACGAACAAGAGAAACAGAATTACTTGAACAAAAACGCTGGTTCTAATTTGACCGATGCTGAAGTCTTTGAAAATATAAAGCGTCTTCGTGGAAATAATGATGTTCAAAAACAGCAACTGCAATCATCGAGAGATAATAATAGTAATGTGGCTAATAAGAGGGCCAAGGTGGTTCAGTGGGATGGATACAAAAATTCGGCAAAAGCAGCTCAAGAGTTGGCTAATAAGCAGTTGAGTAAGGAAGAAATAGAAGCTATTAAGAAACAGCGGTACGAACAAGAAAATAAAATTGGACCAAGATTTTAGTTTTAGGAATAATGGCTGGAGGGGGCCGTTTTGCTGTTGTCGAAGGTGCTTAGCAATTTGAGTTAGTAGCCGGAGGTTTTGAAGGGATGTATTATTTATGGGGAAGAAATGAGTTTTAAGTATATTTATTTTTATCATAACTTGTGTTGTGCTCATGTTCATAGGAATTGAGATTACGTCAAAATAGAACTCAGAATTGTATGTTTGCTCTTGCCTATATTCTTTTAATTCTGGTTACTAGAAGTCGCTGTCTAGCCACTAGTTGGTGAATAGCTGTTCCCTAGATAGTTAACAGATGCATGTACCAGAAACTTATCTACTAGGTCTTCAGACATAATTTGGAACAACTTCAAATTTATGTGGTTCATACTACACATGCTGGTATTGCCAAGTATGATAGGTTTTGGTGCTGTATACCTAAATGAAAACCTCTTGTAGCAATTAACCTCAATACAAAAACCACGAACTAAAACAGAATACAAATTACTGTAAAATATTTCTCTCTACTTTATACCAAATACCATCACCTCCCGAGAGCCTCATGTTGCCAATTACAAACTTCTCGCAGCATTATGCACGCTGAGTCATAGCTTACTACGCGTCTGAATGCATTTGTATGCATCAACAGTTAATCCGATCGCGGCTCCTAATTCGACTTAAAGCGACTGAAGACTTAACTATACATTCACGTGATCGAAGTAGTCAAATAGATTGCAGCGGAAGAAAGGGCCGGCCACAGGCCAATTGGCGATTGATGCATCATGGCATCAGAATAAACATATATAGAAAAGATTCTCCGGCTTTCTGGGTTGACTCTGCTGCTGATTCTTGTTGACGCTGTCAGTTATTTGTTCCGCCAGCTACACACACACCACCGACGACAACATCAACAATTATGCTCTACAGAAACGCCGCCAAATCCTCTTTTAGAGTCTCCAGACTCGCTAATGCCTCCAGACTTGTCTCTGTCAAGTCCCCTGCTTCTGCTGCTGGTATTGCCATTGCCAATAGCGCCAGCAAGAGATCTTTTCACTTCACTTCTTCCCTTTTGAACAAAAGAGTCGAAACCGATGCTTTTGGTGAAATTGAAGTTGAGTCTTCCAAATACTGGGGTGCTCAAACCCAACGTTCTTTGCAAAACTTCAACATTGGTCAGCCAGTTGCTAGATTGCCTCCATCCTTGATCAAATCTTTTGGTATCCTTAAAAAGGCCGCTGCTATTGTCAACGAAAAATACGGCACTTTGAAACCAGATGTTGCCAAAGCTATCCAACAAGCTGCCACTGAAGTCAGCGAAGGTAAATTGACCGACCATTTCCCATTGGTTGTTTTCCAAACCGGCTCTGGTACTCAATCCAATATGAATGCCAATGAAGTGATCTCCAACAGAGCTATTGAAATCTTGGGTGGGGTAAAAGGCTCCAAGAAGCCTGTGCACCCAAATGACGATGTCAACAAGTCTCAATCCAGTAATGATACTTTCCCAACTGTCATGCACATTGCTGCTGTCACGGAAATTACAAACTTGTTGCTCCCTGAATTAACCAAACTTAGAGACGCATTAGCTGCTAAGGCTCAAGAATTTGATAGTATTGTCAAGATCGGCCGTACTCACTTGCAAGATGCCACCCCATTGACTTTGGGTCAAGAATTTTCTGGTTACACTCAACAAGTCACTAACGGTATTGCTAGAGTTGAAGCCAGTTTGGCCAACTTAAGATACTTGGCTCAAGGTGGTACTGCTGTTGGTACTGGCTTGAACACTAAAAAGGGCTGGGATAAAGACATTGCTGCTACTGTTTCCGAATTGACTGGTCTTGAATTCCATGCTGCTCCAAACAAATTCGAAGCTCTTGCTGCTCATGACGCCATTGTGGAAGCTTCTGGTGCTTTGAACACTGTTGCTGTGTCTCTTTACAAAATCGCTAACGATATCAGATACTTGGGTTCTGGTCCAAGATGTGGTTATGGCGAATTGGCTTTGCCAGAGAATGAACCAGGTTCTTCAATTATGCCGGGTAAAGTCAACCCAACTCAGAATGAAGCTTTGACTATGGTGTGCACTCAAGTGTTTGGTAACCATTCTACCATCACTTTCGCTGGTGCCTCCGGTCAATTTGAATTGAACGTCTTCAAGCCAGTCTTGATTTACAACTTGTTGCAAAGTGTCCAATTGCTTGCTGAAGGTAGTAGATCATTCAGACAACATTGTGTTGAGGGTATTCAAGCCAACAAAAACACTATTGCTAAAGTGTTGCACGAATCTTTGATGTTGGTCACTGCATTGAACCCATACATTGGCTATGATAAGGCTTCTAAAGTTGCTAAAAATGCTCACAAGAAAGGTATCACTTTGAAAGAGAGTGCTTTGGAATTGCAAGTCTTGACTGAGGAAGAATTCAACAAGTGGGTTGTTCCAGAAAACATGATTGGTCCAAAGGATTAGATGCTTAGTCTTGTTACTAAGTGGTGTGTATATAGTAACTAGCTGATCATCTTCAAGGTAAATATTCATTCATAGGTTAATATTCAACAATTTAGATCTACGTTTGGTGTAGTTGTATTGTTTAACGTGCAAAGGGTAAAGCGTATAGTTCAATATATTGCTCTGTTAGTCAGCATTCCTGATGACTAAGCGCAGTGTCAGCAGAATGCGATCCAGGAATCTCGCTCCAGCAATAGAATCCAAAATCAACAGAAAACGACACTAGTCAACATCAACCACATCTCGGATGACAGCACACGACACACGACTGTCAAATAGCTGTACCGGGTCGCTACAAATATTCACCAGCCATTAGGGAATACTAATACCCCTTTCTCAGTCCCTCCCCACTGCCCCTCATGTCCGACCTTATTGAGTTGCAGCTCAGCAACCTTCTTTCCCATTTGGCTGCTGTTCAGACCCACAATAACTTGAAGTATCTTGTTGTGGACGAAACTACTGAACATCTTATCAATTCCCTCATTGACAAAAAGACATTACTTAGGAACGTCACTGCGGTGGAAAGAATTGATAAACAGCGCAAGTCCCAACCTAATATTGATGCGGTTTACATTATCGATCCCACCAGATATTCACTTAGCTGCTTGAAAACTGACTTCAAAGTGGTGCCGCCACGCTACAAGTCTATGGCTATTTATGTGTTGCCTAGTCCTTCGGTTAACCAAATCATTGCTGACTTTTCACAGAACAGTAACCCAATATACAGCAAACTAATCAGATTTATCAAGGTTTTTAATTTCAATTTTTTGCCCGTTGACAAGCATGTGTTTTTGTCAAGTTTTGATTCTACTCAGAATCCAATTCCTCCAACACATAAAAACATGGATGAAAATGATCCCAAGTTTCGTGAGAAAGTGAAAACTGAATACGAAACTTATTCTGATAAACAACTACTCAATAACTATTCTTTACAAATTTTTTATAATCCTGTTTTCCGTGGCTTGGTAAATTTTCAAGTGGAATTGGTGGTTAATAGTTTGCTAAATTTGTGCATCGTTACTAACGAGTACCCAATAATCAGATACTATTCGCCCAAAGTCAGTTTAAATAACGCTACAGTAGTTTCCAAAATTATTGCCACCAAACTACAAGAACGGCTTGACGATTATTTGAGAAACAACCCGAATTTCAATCCAAATTCCAATGATTCTGCCAATGGGCTTGGTGGTGGTCTGACTGTAGAACGGTCAATATTGGTAGTTACTGACCGTACTATGGATTTGGTTGGTTGTTTTTTGCATGAATTCAATTACGAATCCATGGTTTATGATTTTTTACTGAAGAGCGAATTCAATACGAAGAATTTCATTATCTTTTACAAATCGCAAAGTGAACGTGGTGTCGATTTGAAAAAATTGACTAAGTTCAATCAAAGAGGTAATGACAAATACTACATGAAGTATCGCCATTTGCATATCAGTGAAGCCTATGATATGTTGAACAAAGACGTGCAAAAATTAATTGAAGATAATCCATTGCTCGTTAATAGAATGGAAGCAGCCAATACATCCGACATTATGCACATTTTGGCCAATTCGGCAGAATTTGACGAAGAACGAAGATTATTGTTTTTCCACAAACAGTTAATTGAACGATTGCTTTCATTGAATTTGGAGCTAAATTTGAGTGAAGTTTCTGATTTGGAACAAACTATTGCTGCTAATGGATTTGATATCAATGATCAGTTAGTCAAAGCTCAAGGGTTGACGAATTCTATGGTTGAGCATTTGCACAATTTGCAAAAACTAGATATTACCCATCGTGTGAGAATCATTGTGTTGTACGTGTTGAGAAAGAAAGATGGGATTTTAGTGAGTGATTTAATCAAACTTTTCAAATTTTTAGGAGTGCAGCGTGAAAGAGACTTGGATCAATATATTCAACTTTTCAAAAATTTGAGCATTCTTAACAATGATGTGATCAAACTTGCTCCTAGCCCGAACCATCATCATGCACATAATACTAAACATAAAGACAAACCAAGAGCTATTGATTACAGTGAGATTGATAACACTGAATACAATACATCGAGATATAAGCCGGCCATTGGCAGAATTGCTAAAAATTTGATCAATAATAACACGGCAGAATTGCATGAGTTTCCTTATGCTAACGAAGCCAATAATACTTTATTCAATGAAGACGATTCGCCATTGTCGCCCGGTGGTGCTAGTAGTAGTAGGTACAGCGCTGGTTCCGGTGGTGTTGGCGCTACTTCCAATAGCACCACGTCTCTCAGAAACCAAAAACTTAAAGCTACCTGGTATACCCCAAGCAAGAGCAGCACTTCGCACGTCAAGAAACAAAAGTTATTCTTCTACATTGTTGGCGGCATCACCACTGCTGAAATCAAAGCAATTTACGAAGTTGGTGAAAAATTGCATAAGGATATATATCTTGGCAGTGAGAATATCCTTGTACCAAATGAAACGATTTTCAATTTGAAAAACTTGAATAATGATAATCCAAAAGAGTTGAATCCATTTGTGCCTTTCAAGTTAAGCAAAGAGGCTAATGATAAGGCGCCGGAGTACTTGATGGAAAACGGATTTGCTAAACCGGGTCCTCCTCCCGGTTCTGTTGCTTCTGTTCCAGGGTCCATGATTCCGCCACACCAGCAAGGTAAACCATTGGCTAGCGGTGGTGCATCATCGCTGCATAAGCATACCTTTACCTCTGGATTGCACAAGTCTTCGGGGAGTAAAGTGGAAGGTGGTAAGGAAAAGGAAAAAAAACTGAAGTTGAGCAAATTTATTAAGAGAAAGGAGAAATAAGAAAGGTGGTGGCTTGAATGAATGCTGTAGTGTAGGTATTTTTGAACTATTTTTACACAGTACAGTTTAATGTTTTTTTTTTTTTTTTTTTTTTTTTAATTTTGTTTTATCATTTTATTTTGCTTTTATTTTTTTTTTTTTTCACTTCATTTTGCATTATTGTAATGAAAAGTATTTTGGTTTAAAGTTCATACACTTTTTTTTTTATTTTTTCAAAATAATTAGATGTTTTTTTTTTTTTTTTTTTGTTGTTGTTGTTGTTGTTTATCCTTAGGTATCTAGATTTTTCTTGTCTGTTAATAGTCGTCTGTTGAGTTTTTTAGCCACAATCTATCTACTAATCATCAGTACTAACTCTTCTTTCGTTCTATCATTTAATCATTTATAATTTCTTTGCTCTATATTTCATATTTTTTTTTTTTACCAAGGAGCACCTCTTTCTTGCCTCATTAAGTACCAAACCGTGCGTCAACCTTTTTTTTTTTTTTTTTTTTTTTTGTTTCATTTTGTCAAAGTAATAATCACTAATTTTTGATTTTTTTTACTAATTTTTTATTTTCACCTCCTTTAATAATCCTTCTTCTATCATTATCTATACTTATACTAATGCTACTACTAATACTAACGCTGATATTATTTTTTTTTTTTTTTTTTTACTCTGAGATCTGAGCTCAAGCTAGCTATCTAGATAGCCACCGGACACATAACATACCATAAATACTATTCATGCCCTAAAATCGGACTACTGTTGCCCAGACGTCATAATTTTGTAATATACTTCCTACTTCCTGCCATGATGCATATTTAGTGAACTTGTGTTTGGCAAAATAACAGCAAAAAGAAAAGTAAAAAAGAAAGGTAAAAAGGAGAAACAAGTGTAGAATAGAAACAGCTCTATAACTATGACAAAAGGATTCTCAAATAATTCATTATTGACGGCGCTTTTTATCGCTGAGACAAAAATTTTTTGTTCGAGTGTTATTATTAGTATAATATCAACCTTTGATTATAATTTTTCACAGTTAGAATATTCAATAAAGTTCTTTGCGTTACTTTTCCATTCTAATTGCACTTTACCGTTGGTTTCTTTATTTCTTTTTACACTACCTCAAAAGGCAAAAACCGGAATAAAAAATTGACAACAATCTACAAAGCTTTCAAAATATCCGGCTTGTAGAGTTGGCCGCCAACATATATGACCCATAAGGATCAGTAGAAAACAGATAACAAGGTCATAAGGTGTAATTTGATATAACAGCTTGACAAATGTTAGCAATAATTAAGACCAACACGCAAACCGCTAAGGTGTAAGAAAGATATAGAAAAAAATATTGCAAAACAATTCAAAAAGCACAATAAAACCAAGCAAAATGATATGAAGCAAATATGTAGAAATGAAATGATTAACAAACCAAAAGAAAACACAAAGCATGATAGATAATAAAATATAAAAGTTAAATAAAAATATATAAAATGTGAAAATGATGATTGTAGTGGTGCGAATATAAATAAATGAAACCCAAAAGAGAGAAAGAATAAAATAAAAAAAGCTAGTTATACAATTATAATGATTCGTTACTAGAATATGAGCCAGGAGAACGTAATTCAAAAATTCCACTACAACGAGTGGCATTAGCATTATCATTTTGATGAGGGTGTTGTTGTTGAGGAGTTTCGCCATTATCGGGTTTGTGTAAACTGAGAGGTGCAGGCTTATTAGATCTTTCCACTGCAGGTTTGCTAGAATTGGTTAACGTACTATGAGGATGTTGCTTGTTGGTGGTGAGTGTTGAATTGGTGGCACTATAATTGTTATTGATGTTGCTGTGTTTATGGGTAGCATTGCTATTACCTGATGACTTTAAATCACCAACTCCGATACTTATACCACTGCCATTATTGATCTTGAGATTGTTAAACTTATTACTAAGTTTTTTAGGATCAAGTTGAAGCTTGTCACGATAAATCTGATTGAAATTGGTGAAAGAATTAGTCCTGATTTTTTTTGAACTTCCGGAAGATAATGAGCGGCTCATGGATTTGGAAAACGGTCGAGGCTGATTAGGCTTCCCATTTTCATCACTATCATGTTGTTCTTCATCACTAAATATTTCCAAAGCTTCATTTATATCCTGAAAAGGAATAATTGGAGTTTCTATAAAATCATCATCGCTAACTGTCGCTGATTCGCCTTGTTGGTAAAAACTATCAGTTCCAAATCCATGGCCGTTACTATCATTTTCAATATTAGTTCCATTGATACTGGTGTCACTATTGCCATTCCATTTGCCACTTTCAAGGTCGTCATTAACAGAGTAGTCTTCTTCTCCGACATCAACGTATAACTCATTCTCATCATCAACCGCCAAACTGGCACTTGTTTCTCCTGGTAAAAATTTATCATCATAATTATCACTAAAATTCAATGGTTTTTGCTGTTTTCTAGTATTCCAATTCAAATTATTACTAACACTGTCAAAATATTCATTGTTGCCATTCATTACTGTTGGAAAATAATATTCGCTAGCAGTGATAACAATATAATATTTTTTGCTTAATTCAAACCTTGATTTACCATCAAATGAAACCCATGACGTTTCACAACGTGAGCCTTTTGGAATAGTAACTTTAAGTTCCATGCTATCTGGCAAAATAATTGGTCTAAATGACAAGGTGTGAGGGCAAATTGGAGTAACACTGATAGCAGAAACAGAAGGATGGACCAAAGAACCGCCAGCGGCTAAGGAGTATGCAGTTGAGCCAGTTGGAGTGGCAATACAAAGCCCATCAGCTTGAGTCATAGTGATAAGAGAATCATTACCATAAAGAGCCAAATTGGTTAAAAATGGGTTAGGACCTCTATCAATGGTGATTTCATTCAAAATTTTTTTAGACATGACTACTTTTTTCGTTTGAGCTTCAACAATGCGACATGATAATCGCAATCGCAAATTTGTTTTGACATATTTCAATCTAAGAATTTTCGTAAGGATCTTTTGGTAGTTTCTGTATTTGAAGTTTGTTAGAAAGCCTAAGGAGCCAAGAGAGAAAGCAAGTATAGGGGGCACAATGCTTTGGAAAAGCTGAGATACATATAAAACAGTACCATCACCACCAAGAGTTATAATTAAGTCAAAGATATCGCTGTAAGTTTCATCGGATTCAAAATTTTTAGCAGACCAATACTTGACCCTAGAAAGTTTCTGCTTTTCATTATTAGCAGCAGCATTGGCATCGGCAGATTCAGGATTAGCAGAAGATGTGGAATGCTGCTGATGTTTGGTTGGTTTAGCAGGTGGATTAGTAATTTTGATTTTTTTTTGCAAAAAGCTATCTAGGTAAATGACAAGATAGCTGTAGTTGTTCAAAAGCCAATTGACGAGATTGTTTGTCAATGCTACTAAATGATGATCGCCTGGCTTTGTGACAATCATTATGGTTTTGATATTTAGCTTGATTGTGGCATTGGACAAATTCTGAGAGATGATTCTGACATTGTTTGCGGTTTGCGTTAGCTGAGCGTGGGACTTGACCGATTTCAAATTGAAGGAGTCGTTGGACAGCGACGAGTGGTTAATAGGCATTGTAGATATTGGGCGTGAATCTGAGCGTGAAACTGGTTATACGGCTAGGATAGAGCAACAAGATTGGTCATGAATGGCAAATGGACAGGAAACTTAGATTGAAATTGATATTAATATTGAGGTTGAGATCAAGGCTAGCGCTAGAGATGGGGGGCAAGCGGCTAGGGGAAAATAGAAAGAAGGAAGAAAGGGAGGGAGATAGCAGTGGAAGAGCAGAAGATGTGGGTGGCGAGAGATATATATAGGATTGATGATGAAGATGGACTGTGTACTTCGGTTAAGTGTTGAGGCGAGGTGTGGTTGTTGATGGGTGGTGCAGTTAAATTGGGTTAATTTGTGTTTGTAATCACAGATCTCGGTAATGCTTCCCAGTACGATTAGAGGATCGATAGCAGCGCCAGCAGCGTTAGTCGCACTAGCCACTGCGGAAAAACACGTCCTCCGAGGGTGGGGGTGTCGGAGGTGAGAGCGGTGAGGACGGCGATCCATCAACCGCACACTGCCGGACCTCGTGCGCCGGACCGTTGGCACATGTCGCGGATATGGGAAGACGGGGTTGGAAAGTACGGAGTGCGGAATTTAGAGAAACCGTTGCGAAACGGGGGGTGGGGGTGTACTATAGTGCGTGTGTTATAGTGTGTACTAACTAACAGTAAATTTTTGTAAGGGTGGTGTAACCATACGGAGACAGCTAAAGCTTCTAGGAAATCATTTGTCTGTTAAGCAGTGTCTACCCTTACACCAACTTGGGAATGCCTCGAACTGTACGATTATAAGCTATGACAGACACACACTGTGTTGTTTACATGCTTGAAAATGGGGGTGCAACACCCTATAATATGGTATATGATGTGTGTCCCGTAGTGCGTATAGTTTATAACAGCGTCTAACAGCGGTAGACACCTCCTCCTCCTCCTCCTCCTCTCCTCCTGAGACAGACACCTCGTCGGCCCTTTGCAAATCAAATCTACAATCTACAATTTGCAATCTAACCATACCTTTCTACTCGGTACATTACACTCTATCACTGCCTTCACAGCCAGCATCTCTCTCTCTCTCTCTCCCTCTGCTCCTGTGAAGCTGTCCCTGCCATGTCCAACAACTTCACTTTCCCTCCTCCCCCTCCCCCCTCTACCACCAACCCTCCCATTCCTCCCCATTCCGCCCAGCCCTCTTTCACTTCAGACACTGGCACTGGCATTTCCACTGCTCACTCTCACACTGATGCCTCTGCGGACAATCCTGCTGGATCTACAAAAATCAATAATAATACTGACAACTCAACTGTTCAGCCCACCAGTAATATTCCTAGCATCTCCCTGCAAAACATCTATCAGCCTCCTTATTACCAGTACAAGATTGTTGAGAATCATCCTATGCAAATGGAAAACCCCAGTGAGGTCGAAATAGATTTGGATGAAATCCAAGCAAGGCCAAATACTTCCAAGTCACCTCAAGTTCCACCTAAAGCTGGCGAAAATATTTTAAATATCAATATTCCTTCCAACACTAGCATCACCACTTTCGATAACAACATCAACAACAATATCAACATTGATCTGGAAGTCCCTATTCAAAGCAACACCGACTTTGCTCAACCTCAACCCCCTCATACTTCTCAACAGCCCCAGTTCAATCAAATTGAAATCCCCGACTTTGATGATCTACCGGTTCCTACTCCAATAAATTCCAATAACTTTGCTGATTCTCCAAAGAGTATCGAAAATGTGCCCACTTTTCCAAACTCAAATGTGAACCCTAGCTCCAACATTGCCGGTTTCAGTTTTCCTTTACAATCTTCATCAACCCAGGACCAAAACAATATTTCTGCTACCAATACCGCTGGCAACAACAACAAATTCCACCCACTATCGAGAATAAATTCTACGAGATCACAGAGAAACCAAAATCAAACGTCTGACAAAACAAATGACTTAATACTGAAAGATTTTCAACCAATGGACAGTTTGACACAGCAACAAGAATTAGATCAGCAACAACATCGAAAAGCTCAGGTGCAGAAAGCCATAGCTGCTTCATTGCTCAATGCATCTAATACTCAAGAAGTGCGAAGACTGTTGGCCACCGAGTTAAAAACTCCATCAGAGTACACATTACATATGATTTTCACTCAATTTATAAGACTTGCAGAAAGAAAACTCAACACTGCGGAAACTACTGAACTTAGCATAAAAACCATTGAAATGTTAAAAGAGGGCGCTGATCCATTGTTTGACAAATTGATAATGTCCCTAGGTTACATTGCCAAAAAGAAACCTCAACAAGTGATTGATTCAGTAATGTATTGGAGAAAATCAAAAAACGATTTAGTGGAAATCTCCATCAAAGCATATAATAAAAATAAACATCTTTTGATGTTGAAGCAAAAACAAGTCAAGGGAACATCCCATAATTCTTCATCATCTTCCAAAATGAGCTTGCATAGCAGAAACACCTCGAATCAATCAAGTGGCACCAACGGAAGGTCAAATTATCACAACAACAATAATAGTAACGACATAAACACAAACGAATCAATATCTATCCAATTTTTGGAATCTCAAGTAGAACATGCTAGACAAATCTTTGTGCAAACCGAAAATAAAGCCAATATTTCAAGTTATTTGATTTGCAGGGTATTGATTGAGGTGGTAAAGCAAATGCCCATTAATTCAATTAATTCGAGTTTTTACAATAGCCTTGAAGATAATATTTACTACCAGCTCAAAACCATGGATCCCAACCTTGTACTAAGCTCCAAAATCAAATTAATCAACTGGAACTGCTTGACTGAACTTTTGGGGGCTATCTCCGCTAAGAGATTTTCCAAAATTTCTGATAAGTTTATCGCGGATTTGGAAAAAATTCCAAGCACTGTGCCTGGCAATCATGAAACTCACATTTGTCTTTTAATTCACGGGATGAACCATTTAAAATTGACAAATTATCCATTAGAAGATTTTGAAGAAAGTTGCGGGTTTTTATCCTCGTTAGCCAAATTTTTCTTTAAATCGAACAATTACATGGTAGTCAATAGTTATTGTGAAACTTTTACCCGAATGCTTTTACCTCTCTGTGGAGTATTGAATGCGGAAACCGATTTCCCCGGATGGGTCGATCTCGTTAAGCTAGTGTTGAAGAAAATTAATTCGATGATTGATAAGCAAAAATATTGGGATAATGCATTCACATTGATGTGCGTTTGTCTCTCAGTGTCACCAGCTAGTATTTTTTACAAGAATTGGTTTGATTTGATTGAGTACAATTTAAGCAGCAGGTTATACAAGACAAGTAATACCATTAAAGATAACAATGATTATCAAAGTTTTTCAGCAATCTTGAACGATAAGAGAAATCCGTCGACAACAAATTTGAACTCAGCATCGAAAATCACCTTGATTAAATCTCTAGCAAGGTTAATCTGGACATACATCTTTAGATGCACTGAATCGTTAAATAAAACCACTAAAAAATTGGATGCAATTTTCAAGTTACTTTTCTTCCAAAGCAATAGCTCCAAAAAGCAACAATGGATCAACTATGACTTGGATCTTCTTAAACCTTTAATTATCTTGTTGAGGTCAGTAGGTTACTCTAATATCAATTATACAATGGAATCGTTACTTATTCCATTAATCAAACTTTCTTTCAACACCGTCACGTTAGACAATGTTTCACAGGAGAAATTAATAATTGTATTGAAAGCATATACTTTTATATTGGACGATTTAATAACTAATACTAAGCCACAATATCCTACTAATGAATTCATAGAAAGCGCTTTTGATATTCCGTCAACCAACATCAATACCATCAATATTAAAGAAATCCTTAATATGAAAAACGTGGACCAAAATGATATATTATATCATGAAGAAATTTCCAATTATTTCAGTAAATTGTTCTTGCTTTTGGATAATGATGTCGGAGCAAACACCTGGTCTTCTTCCGGCAATAGCGACGGCGGCTATGTCAACAGTGGCCATTATCATCACAGCTCAACTGCTGATTCGGTCAGTCCGATCACCGCGGCCATATCTCCCTCATTCCTTGCATCAAAATCCCCATTTTCGTCATTCCATTACTTCTCATCCGACGCATCGCAGCAACATACTAAAAAGCAACTTAACTTAGAGTTATTTGAAAGAATGGTGGAATTGATCCCGTGGTTTTATCAGCTTTCCAACGTCATCCCATACAAGAAATTAATTGAAGTATTGACAAGAAACGCAGTACACGAAAACTCCAAGATTGCCAAAGCGGCGATAATCACATTGAAGAAAATGACCACTAAGAGAAATTCGGGGTCTTTGATTTCAACGTTTGCCAAATTTGCCTTTAACTTGAATGAAGAATACAACAATAATACGTCGTTGAAATACAGTACTAGCTTCTTGATTTCGTCTTCAGAACAGTATCAAAAGTTACTTAGGATTTACTACGATTTGCTTTGCTCGTGGTTGAATTTTCTTAAAAATAAGGGAAATATCGAGAATCCCAACAGTAAGAAGAAGGACGAAGACGATTTTTATATCTTGAATGGGAATTTTAAAATGAATATGGGTGGGGCCAAAGGGATAAAAGATGGCCCTGGTGCTGCTGCTAATGAGACTGGCAATGGCAATGGTAATGGTCAGTTAACTGATGAGAAGGATGACTTGGAATTAAATAGTATCGTTACTACTATTGAACAAGTGGAGGGCAACGGGCTTTTCTTCTTATGTTCTCGAAGCACCCCCGTTAGAAGATTAGCAGTAGCGATTTTGAAACTTGTGCCTAAATTCGATGATGCAATTGTTGAGTTTTCAAGCAATAAGAACAGCAATAGTAGCTCAAGTCCGAAGACTGGGCCCAATGCTGCTTCTAAGCATGCTTCATTTATTAGCACGAATACCACTAGCAGCACAAACACAAGCAATAGCAACAACAATAATGATAATAGTAACGATAATACTATTTCTGGTGCTGGAGCGGAAAAGACCAAAAATAGTAGCTCTAAGTCAAAATATTCCGAGAATAGCAGCACTAGACTCATTTATATCTTGGAAGCAATTTCCTTCTTTGATTTAATCACCTCAATGAAAGTGTCGCTAAGCATGCCTGAACGCAAAAGGTTGGCTGTTCTCAAAACCAAAAACCGCAAAGATTTGTTAGTAAGACTAGCAGAAGCCGATTATGGGGTTGATTTGACCCTCTGGTTCAAAAGCTTTCATCGCGTTTTGGGGATAATTTTTGAACAGAGCCCTGTTACTATGGCATTGTGTCGCTCTATTGTTTGTGCTCGGTTGATTCAAATTCACGAATTCATTTCTGAGTTTGCTGAGCAGAAAGTTAAACATGGTGGAGGAATTGGCGGCCTTGGTGGAAGCGGTGGTGGTATCAGCAGCAGCAGTAGTGGCAGTGGTGGTGGTGGTGGTCTAAGCAGTGGTGGTATTGCTGGTGGCTTAGCTGGTGGTCTTGGGTCAACTGGCTCAAGTAAATTATTTTTCGGTAGCAATAATAATAACTTTTTGGATACCCAGCCAGAAGTTCTTGTTGAACAATGGAAATTATATTTGATTGTTGCTTGTACTTCGTTGACCTCTACCAGTAATCAAGAATTACCGTTACCGGGGGCCTTGTCATCTTTAACCCATCAACGGAAAGTTTCATCCGCCACTATCCAAACAAACAACAATAATAACAATAACAATGGCAACAATGGCAACCGCCTTCCACCATCATTCACTATCAGTTCAGCTAAGCAAGTTTTCAAATTAGTGATCCCTTTACTTGGCACTGAACAACCATTAGTTCGTGATGCGATCATTTCGGGGCTAAGCTGTATTAATATCAATATCTTCAAAGCTTTGGTTGAAGTAATTATGCCAATTCGCGCTAATTGGGAAACTGAGGTCAACAAGGCAACAGGATCCTCCTCCACCTCTGCCAAGTTATCATCAGCATTGTCATCCTTATTAGCAAATGACATTCATATGAAGATTAGAATCGAAATCACTAGAATCCTCAGCATCACATCCAGATTCTTAGCAAATGAGCCAGTATACACCGACACCAAAATCCTAACAGAAATGGTGTCGTATGTAAAAACAGTGCGGGTTTTCCTCGGAATGGCCAAAGTTCAAGAGTCATTCGAGTTTCAGAAGCTAAGAAGGTACTTTTGTGGACTTTTGGAAAACATGTTCATTGGGGTACAAAAGACCAATGAACCTGAAAGATGGTTCCCATTTGAAGCAAGGCTGGGATGTTTTACTTTTTTGGAAGAGTGGTGCGGGTATGGTGTGACTTCCGATGTGGCAAAATTGAGATATCATGCAATGAAACAAAGTAAAAAAAACGCCACTTCGCCAACATTTGGGGCTGCTATTGAATTGGAAAGAACTGCGTTGGAGTATAGCGCGTTGAGTGCTATGGCAACATTATGTTCTGGTGCGATTTGCAAAACTTTGAAAAGCGGAGCTACCGGAAACAGCAATAGCAATAGCGGTAGTAACAGTAAAGCTTATGTTGTGATGGCTATAGATTTCAATTCGTTGGTCACTTGGATCAAAGCACTATTTGAAAGCAATGAAGAAATTCTCCACAAGATGGGAAAAAAAGGGTTGAGAAATTTATTATCATTTAATCAAGAAAAACAAATTTTCAATCAAGCAGTGAGGGAATTTTTTTCTCATAATATTACTAGCAAGACTTCAGAGAGTTATTTTGTCACTTTATGTGATGCAATTTTGGAAAATGAAGAATATAACTGTGAATTAAATGAAGTGCTTGTGTTGGGATTATATGCAATCAATTCTCCACTTTACGAAATCAGAAAGATGGCCGGGAAGTTGCTAGTTTATGTTGAGAAACGGTTCTTGGGCAAAAATTTTGCCGAGGAGTTCATGGAATGTATTTGTTCTAGTGCTAAATCAGTCTACAAAAAAGCTGCGGCTAATTTGTCGCAAAAGTATTCGGTACTACACACAACCGAAAAATATCATGTTATTTCTTTATTGACAATGTATCTCTACATTATTCCGGAAGATTCCAAAATTGATGTGTTGACCTTACTATTGCCCTGGATTGGCACAATTCAATTGCTGGCGACAGACTACGCTAATGCTTTTAGAGGCATCGTAGATCCGTATACGGAGATGGTGCTTAATAATTTGATTGAGATTACTGACAGATACGGTGAAGTCTATATGAGTGAAGTGGAAGCTTTATGGGTTTCCTTGATTGACACTAATCCTGAAAATAACTCTAAAACTACTTTGGAATACATTTTTGCCGTTTGTTTGCATAAACGGAACTCAGCCTTGGTTGAATTATCCAAACAAATTGTGAATTTTGTGTACTTTAGCTACCCTGATATCATCACCACTTTGATAAAAAACATCAACCCTAAAGCCATGATTCCTCCTGAATACAGGCCAGCGGCAGTTGATGCCGCAGCTACAATGCCAATGCCGATGTCTAATTCAAGAATTAATGGAAAAAAGAAATTTCCATACTTGTACTTGATACCTGATACCGAGAATAAGGATATGTTTTCCTTGGGACAAATATGCACAATTTTCTTAGTTGATTTATTCAAACTGAAACCTGATGCTGAAGTCATTATTCAAAACTTGCCATTATTGCTAAATCTTTCATTTGTACTATTTGATCACTATTTACCAATTGTCAGAATCCATTCTGTGGAATTATTATGTTCTATTGTTCATGAGCTTGCTTATGATAATGACAAAGCCAAAGCTACAGTGGATAACTTGAGAAAACCTGACTTGAAATACATTTGGACCTATGATGACTTGAACAATGACCGAAATGGAGCGCGTACCCCGAAAAACATGGATCAATTGATTAGAGTCATTCTCGAAGTGTTGTCTCCAAAATTCACCAACTTGCAACAAGATTGGAGCAGAACCACGTTAGTTTGGGCAACCACTTGTTCAGTTAGACATATTGCATGTCGATCATTTCAGGCGTTCCGGTCCTTATTATCCTTTTTGGAACAAGAAATGCTAAGAGACATGTTACATAGGCTATCCAATACAATATCTGATCCCGCTCCAGATATCCAAGGTTTTGCTATGCAGATCCTAATGAGTTTGAATGCAATTACTGCTGAACTAAGCGCTGAAAAATTAATTTCATTTCCGCAATTGTTTTGGTCTGCGGTGGCTTGTTTGAGTACCGTTCATGAAAAAGAATTCATTGAAGTTATTTCGATAATTTCGAAGTTCATTTCCAAGATTGATTTGAATTCAGAAGATACAATCAGTTGTTTAATTTCTACGTTCCCACCAAACTGGGAGGGAAAATTCGAAGGTTTGCAAAACATAGTAATGATTGGGTTAAGATCAGCTAATGCATGGGAAATTAGTTTGAAATTATTGGATAGATTGAATAAATTACAACCTAGTGAAGTAATTGCTGGACCTCAAAGGTTGTTACTTGCCTTGTTAGCTAATATGCCACGGTTCTTGCATGCTTTTGAAGAACAGGTTTTTACTCAGGATATTAAAGATGCGGCTGATATTCTTAGCGAAATGGCTCTTGCTTCTAACCAGCTAGGTATTTCAAGAATTGTGTTATCTTTGGCTAACAATAAGTTCCGCAAAAAGGAAGATTTCATTAGTCAAGCATTGTTTCTAATCAAACAAAACTATTTCCCCGATTATCAATTACAATGTTTGGTATTTTTGCTTGGTTTGCTAATGAACAGGATTAGGTGGGTCAAATTGGAAACTTTGGAATTGTTAAAATATATATTTCCATTAATTGATCTCACAAGGGAAGAATTCCAAGGAGTAGGGGCAGACTTGTTATCTCCGCTTTTGAGACTTTTGTTGACGGAATTTTCCGAAAAAGCTTTAGAGGTTCTAGACGAAACTGATGGTATTTCCGGAAGTCAACTTGATAAAGATTTTATTCGTTTAAGTTTGGGCAACAGAACCCTACGCAAAGAATATGAAAAAATTGCCACATTATTTGGTGTACCTGATGATAGCGGTTGGTCAATCCCAATGCCGGCAGTTACAGCAGCCACCACTCGTAATAATGTCCATGCGGTTTACCTAACTTGCCAAAACCCAGAAGATCAAGAAGAGCATCCACAATCGGAAGGTGATTTTCAATTTCATGTAGATGAAAGAGAAGAAGAGGTACATTTTTACGACGACAAGGCCGAAAAAAGATCAATTAGTAACATGTACGCTACTCTTAACTATTTTGAATCATTTTTTGAAACAAATGCTGCTGAAATTAATGGGACTTCTGTTGCTGGTGGCGCTGGTTCTGGCGTTGATGGTGATGACGCTGACGACACTGACGATGTTGATGATGTCGATTCATTAGCTTTTAGTCGTCATCATCATGGTTCCCGTGGTCACGGCCATGGTCATGATAGAGGATTGCTGACAGATACTTCTAAGATGACTAATTATACTATCAATGATGATTTAACGAGAATGGAGTCCAACGGATCATATAGACTTGATCCGTTTAATAGTAATAATTATAGCAACTATAATAACTATTAAGTTGTTTTGGGTTTCTCTTTTTTAGTTTTATTTTGCTTCCTTTTCTTTGTGTACGTGTATATTATAAATATCTTTAGTATTTCTATTGTCTGTTTTACTTGATTCGTTTGTGGATTTATATTATTGCATTGGTGGATTATAATATTATATCTAAAATCGTTTTTGTTTTACAAAGTAATTTTTTTTTTTTTAGCTTTTCCTAGGTCAATTTTTTCTTCATGGATTCCTGGCTCCATGGAATCTTAGCAGGACAAGAATATTGGTCAGGACTACGAGTGTTTCTATAATTGGCTATTTCTCTTTTATGTCGGAGCTTTTTATAAGCAAGAAACTGGTTTTCAATGTGAAATTAGCTTGTATTTTTTTTGATATGATTCAACCGCCAAAACATTATGCTATTTTCAAATCTATTTTTTAATTAAAAAGATAAGTGAGCAAAAATATGATAGTGGTAAAAATTTATCATGCTTTTGATGTTGGGAAGGAAGACGTTCTGATCACGTGGGATTTCTGCAAAAAGCTGCAGGCGCAGAATTTTGTTTTTTATTTTTTTATTTTTTTATTTTTTTATTTTTTTATTTTTTTATTTTTTTATTTTTTTATTTTTTTCCATCTCGCATAGAATTTTTTTTTTTATTTCATGCTTCATCGTTAACAAATCGATGTTAGACTTTACTTGCCAAACTTATACTATAGAGAAAATTATTTGATCAAAAACAGTGATCAACTAAAATTTCAAAGGCATAATTTTTAAAAATTAGCAGAAGTAGGATCAACACCATTATTAAGCATGCCTCTTTCTGCAAAAGAAAAGAAGGACACTTTACTCAAGCTTGATGTCCTTGAACATGGACTATACAATCAACGAGCAAGATACAAGAAGACCAAAGACATTGTTGCATCATTGAAAAGAAGAGAAATTTTTCCGGCTGAAGAAGATGCAGTTAAACAAATTCAAGAATTGAAAACAGCAACGCTTGCTAAAAAGATTTATAATTCTGTTGAAAAGATCGAAAGGGCTTTAAAGAAGGCTAAGAAGGCAGAAGTTAGCAGATCACAATTGCGGATCAAATCACAAAGTACTAGTAGCAATAGCAATAACAATAACACCAATGCCAACAAGTCCGAAAGTAAAGACAATAATAATAGTAAAGCTAAGACGAAAAAGAAAGAGGAAAATGACGAAGAAGTACTTCAAACTCTTGAGTCTATCTTTACTCCAGAAACCATTGAACTCATAGCGCATCAAAAAACAGTCAAATTGATGGAAAAATTGTTTCCAATCAAGAAATCAAAGCTTGGATATGTTCCACAATGGGTCCATGATGCGGTGCTGGATAAGAACCACAAGCATAATTCTTCCAAATTTTACAGGGATTCTACTGAGAGTACGAGAAAAATTTTGTCTAAGTTGTTTAATAATAAGGTGGTACTTGAGGCTATTGAGGCTAGTGAGGCTGGGTTAAAGATTGTCAATGGGCCAGTAATGAAGCAGAAGAAAAACAAGAAACAAGATGCTAAGGAGATGAGCGGTAATGGTGAAGATAAAGAAGCTTCTGATAGCGATAGCGATAGCGAAAGCGAAAGCGAAAGTGAGAGTGAGAGTGAGAGTGAGAGTGATTCCGACGGCAGTGAGCTAAATAGTGCGGCCAAAGGCAAGAAAGAAACAGTTGTCTCTGATGCTGGAAGACCGAAAGATTTTGATGTATTTGAAGATGAAGAACAGTATGCTGTGTATGACGATTTGGTGGTTGCATCAGAAGCAGAAAGTGATGGTGAGCCAGCAATTGATCCAGAAATAGACTATAATCAAGTAACCGACGAAGAACCTAGCGAAGCCGAAGATGAGGGATCCGAAGATACTGGAAAAGATGAAGAAGACGATGATTTTTTTGATTTTAACGATGAAAAGAAAGACGCTACTGCCGAAGAAGTCAAAAAACAAAAAAAGAAGGAGAAAAAAGAGCAGAAGAAAAACGAAAAGAAGGAAAAGAAGGAAAAATTAAAATTACCAGCTCTTCAAGCAGGTTATTTCTCTGGTGGTTCCGATTCTGAAGATGACAAAGATGACGAAATTCTCAAAGAACTCAACAAACCAAGAAAAAATCGTCGTGGTCAACGTGCTAGACAAAAGATTTGGGAGCAAAAATATGGTAGAAGTGCCAATCATATGAAAAAAGAAGCTGAAAGAGTGAAATCTGAACGAGAAAGAAAACAACTTGAATACGAAGAAAGAGTAAGAAAAAGAGCTGCTAAACAGAAAGAAATGGAGGAGAAAGGTGAGAATCCGAATAAGATTCCGTTGGGTATTAGAGGGAAAAAGGCCTTTGACAAGAAACCTGATGAGGATAAACCAATGCATCCATCATGGATTGCAAAGAGAAAAGCAGAAAAACAGCTTGCTAATGTTGCATTTCTGGGGAAGAAGGTCAAGTTTGACTAATTGTTTTTCTTTTTTTTTTTTTTTTTTTTTTTTTAATATATTTTAAATATGGTCAGTTGAGTTTGTTATTTCTTTTTAATTATTTTTCATATTTTTACTCTATTTGCATGCACTGATTCGTGCGCTTTGAATTAGAATCAAAACGTAGCATTTTTTTTCTTTTTTTAAGTCGAATTTCCAGTTATCAGTCAATGAAAAGTTGAGCTATTTGTAGGTACTTTGTTACTACATCAAAAATGAATCACGTTATCTGTAAGGCATAATTGCACAATCTGGGAACAGATGTGTCATGATGATGAAGCTGTATTAAAAAAAGATTTAAAGTGCTTGCAGGTATATCCATGTTCTGTAATATTGATCGTTCTAAAGATGATCTGCAGATGCATGCTGGGATATCGCAGGAAAAGTACAAAACACTGAAAATTAGAAGGCCCAAAAAAAAAAAAAAAAAAAAAAAAAAAAAAACCTTAAGCGTCAAGTCTACCAGACACAACCTAAAGACGAACAAACTGCTACCAATGCATTGAACAAATCATTCAAGATATAATTTAACCATGCAATCATTGAATCCACTCATAAAAGGAATGATTAGGAAAGCAATTAGTTGTCACGGTGGCCTAGAAATTTCCCAAATGACCCCACTCCTCAAGCTACAAAGCGCCCGCATCATTACCTTTACCAGATCATTTCATTACGACGGCAACATCAAACAACAACAGCAAAACCAAAAGCAGCTAACTGCCAATACTGCGCTAGTGACAGGCGCCACACAAGGGCTCGGCTTAACAATTTCTCAAAAGTTGGCCCTGGAGGGATGTAATGTCATTGTATGTTCCAGAAGAGAATCACTTCTCAAGGAAATAGTTGCACAGTTGCCTGTTGTTTCGAAAAATCAAAAGCATAGTTATGTTGCTTGTGACGTATCTGATATTGAGCAAATAAATACAAAGTTCACTATTTCTAGAAAAAAAACTACCACTGCTAATGAAAACCAGGACGAAATAGAAAATAAAGGACTTGACAGCAGTGCAAGCAGTCTTGCAAGCAGTACTGTTTCGTATATGGAACTACTTCAGCAAGTCAACATCTTAATCAACTGTGCAGGGATAATGCAATCCTCACTACTAATAACTACAAAGCCGGACCAAGTCACAAAAATCCTAAACACCAATCTTATGGCTCCAATAGTATTATCTCAGAAAATTTCCCGCATAATGCTACGACCAAAGAATCTTGCCAAAGGTGGTAGGAATAACAGAGCAATAATCAATGTTTCCTCGTGTCTTGCGAACCGTGCCTTGCGTGGGACTACGGTTTACGCGGCTTCTAAAGGTGGGTTGAATACGTTCACAAGGGCATTGGCGTGTGAGTTGAAAAGTACGGGGATTAGAGTGAATGGGGTTTGTCCTGGATTATTGGAAGGTACAGATATGGGACAGAATGACAAGATTAAGGGGCTTTTCAGCGATCGTGGTGGTGGGGGACATTTGTTGAAGAAAGAGGAAGTAGCAGAGGTGGTTGTTGGGTTGATTTTGCTGAGACTGCTTACAGGCCAAGTTATTGATGTGGATGGTGGGTTTTCGTTGTGATGATTACAATGATGATGGCAAAAGAAAAGAATCAGGTTGATTTTCTCAAAAAATAATAACACTATCTTATATTTTACACAAATTTATGGTACAACTATAAACATTTAAGATTTCAAGATTTGAGATCTAAATATTATCAATAATTTCAAAAAAATATCTCTAAGCATCCTTCATCTCAGCATCATTATTTATATTCCCCTCCCCATTTTGTTCTTGTTGCTCTTTTTCCTTTCTTCTCTCTCAATAGCCAACTTCAAGGCCATCTCAAAAGTATTTTCCAGATGCGACACTTTCCCCAACTGTTCTTTTTTCCGCTGTTCCTTATTAACAATTTTCCCCGAGAGCAATGAAATTTGATCTTTTGAGGTGCCTACTACATTTCCCTTTTCGTCCAAAAACACCTCTGTACCCACTAGCGGACGCCAATCCCCCTTGAGAAACACATCATTGATTTTGACAAACGGTTCCCTTGTTTCTAAGCCAGCAATTTGCATTGTTGCAGTGGGAGCAAATGCAGTCTGCATGGTTGACGTTGCGGCTACTAGCGAAGCATTATGGCCATTGTTGCCATTCTTGTAAACGTTTTTATAATATGAGTCCCTTGTTGATGGGAAATGATGTAATGGGTATGGTTCGTGTATTCTGGTGACGGAAGTTTGACCATTGTTGGTGGTGGCATTGTTATTGCGAGTTTGAGAATTGTTGCTGAGGGCAGCTTGCAAGTCAGCGGACAGGAAATCCAAAGTCACATAAATTTCCTACAACTATTGGTTAGTAGATGGACCGAAGGCAGTATATGATAGGATATGATTAACAAAACGTACTATTGCCATAACAATGTCTATAATGAAGTAGAAAACATAACATGCTAAAATAAATAAAAAAACAATAGAAACAATAAGAAAAAAAAAAAACAGAAAAAAAAGTTCTGCTCTATCAAAACCAGTTAAAAATAAAGTAAAACAACATAAAAACAAAAGAAATCAAAATATAAAAATCTAACAACATACTTCTATTTCTTCTTTAGGAACTTCAGCAGCCGGTGCTTCTACTGCAGCAGCGGCAGCAGCGGCAAGTTCTCTTCTTCTTTTGATATCTTCATCAGATCCAGCTTCAAAGCCGTTTGCTAAAACTCGAGTTAGTGATTGTTTTAATAAAGGAAAGTAAAATAAAAATAACACTTACTGAAATTCCAGCTCATTTCTTCGCCTTTGGTTAAAAAGTCTGTTCTTCCATTGATTTTCAATTCCCAAGCCTTTTTTCCATTATTGAAAGTATATTTATCCAATGAACAAGCACCGGCTCTAATGTATGGCTCCCCATCAATATTAATTTCTTCTCTAACGTTACTGAACCCCAACAAGGACATTCCAAGGGCAATTTTGCTTGCTGCATGGCACACCAATATGATTGATTTGACATTTGGAAATTTTTCATTAATCAAGGGCACAAAAACTGACCAGAATTGTTTGCATCTGTTGAAGATATCTGCTTCGGTTTCCCCTTTACTTGAAGGAGTTAGCACTGACTGCCACTCTTCATTCAAATTATTGAAGAATTTTTGCAAGAGAGTCAAATTTGCCGGTTTTGGAATCACTGGTCTAGTAGGCTTGTACCATTCACCAATACCATTTTCCACCAAGATGTCCAAATCAAGAGCTTGAGAAATTGGAGTTGAAGTTTGGAGACAACGGTAAAATGGAGATGAGAAGATAAGTTGAGGTTTGTCTTCTTCAAGATTGGCTAAATGTTGAGCAAGTTCTTTGGCTTGGTCTTCGCCATGGGGAGCAAGAGCGAAATCACTATCGATTCCGGTTGGGGGATCAGGAACTGGGCCAGGAAGCCAGTTTGATCTGTAGCCGTGCTAGAAGGGTGTGTTAGATTGAGGAGTGAACGTAGATGAGTGAGTGCCGACTGGTTAGTTATAGATAGTGTGAGTGGGTAATACGTACTCTAGCAATGTATATTGTTTGAAGAACCATGGTGTGAGGTGTGCAGTGTGTGTGTGTGTGTGTGTGTGTGTGTGTGTGTTTGGTTGTCTATATCAGCTACCGGTTGTCATCATGACTATACCAGGGTTGGTGGGTTATATTTATTTGTTTATGCTGTTTTCTGTATGCACAAGTTATGTGCTTAGGAGGGCCACCTGGAAATTCCCTCTGTCACCCGGATCTCTATGATATCTTATATTGGGGTAACATTTTGTGGTTAGGAGCGTATCTCTTACTTTCGGGTAATGTAATGGTCATGTGCCATATATGGGCACCCAATAAGTGCTAATCTCACTCCCTCAATGGGGAGGGAAAAAAAAAAAAAAAAAAAAATTTGACAATCAAAGGTCATCCACAGTCAATCAATCAATCAATCAACCTGAAGCTAATTACAACCAGTACTGCTTCCCCGAGTGACTCTACTTCCCGGCTGCTGGTTCTCTGTTACCTCCAAGTCACCACACAACCACTAGCACAACCGTCCCTCCCTCCATAACACTTTACTAGGCCCACAAACACAAATATAAACACACAATGCGCAAGTGCAAGGTTTTTGTTGGAAACTCCCATCCAGAGTTGGGCAAGCTTGTCTGCGAGCGCTTGGGCGTCCAGCCCGCCCCGGTCACTCTCAAAAAGTTCTCCAACGGCGAAACCTCAGTTTCCATTGGGGTTTCTGTCAGAGACGAAGACATTTATGTGATCCAAAGTGGGTCGCCCTCGGTCAATGACCACATTATGGAATTGCTCATCTTGATTTCCGCTTGCAAGAGCGGTTCTGCCTCTAAGATCACTGCGGTTATTCCTCAATTCCCATACTCAAAGCAGTCCAAGATGAAAAAGCATAGAGGAGCCATCACCGCTAGAATGTTGGCCAACTTGCTCATCATGGCTGGTGCTGACCATGTGGTGTCGATGGACTTGCACGCTTCCCAAATGCAAGGCTTTTTCAGTAAACCGGTTGACAACTTGTACGGTGCTCCTATCTTGGCCAACTGGATTGTCAACAACTTGCCAGACTACCAAGACGCCGTGGTGGTTTCCAAGAACCCCGGCGGCACTAAGAGAGTCACTGCGTTGGCCGATAAGCTTAAGATCAACTTTGCCATGATCCACACTGATAGAAGAAGAGCCCAAGACGTTCTCGTGTTAAAGAAACAACAAGAAAAAAAACTAAAGTTGCTCAAGAGAAGACAATCGTCTTCTACTTCGACCTCTAATACCAAAAATCCAGATCTTATTGCCTTGAGAAAGCAGCAGTTGAGCAAAGCTAACGAAGCATTAGCTGACGAAGATGATGAAGATCCAGGAAATGTGATCTTGAGTAGCGACTTGCAAACTGCTAGAGTCATCAAGGGCCATATTGTCGATGATGACTACACTGACTCCAAGTCCCAGGAAGATTTGTCCAAACTGACTGAGCAAACTCAGAACTCTGAAGGCTCTTCTGCAGTCTCCTCCGACGGCAAGTTGTCGCAAGATAGCGCTCATTCTCATCAGAGCAGCCACCATCACCACCACCATCGCAGTCAAAAGGTCAGCAGCAGTCTTGGATCAGAATCTTTCCAGTCAGACTACGATGACGACGACGATGATGATGACGACGATGATGAGTTTGAATATTCCTTGGATCAAGACGATAGCTTTGAATTGAATCCCAAGGCAGGAGTCACTCGTTCAGAAAAATTGATCACTCTTGTTGGCGATGTGAAAAACAGGCCAGCAATCATTCTCGACGATATGATTGATAAGCCAAACTCGTTTGTCGCTGCTGCCGAACACTGCAGACTCAACTGCGGTGCTAAACAAGTGTATGTCATTGCTACCCATGGTGTCTTTAGTAATAACTGCTTGGAAAAATTGCATGAGTCGCCATGCATTGACAGAATTGTCGTCACCAATACTTATCCAATTACCAAGGAGGCCAGAGAAAAGTACAATAAGCTTACGGTGCTTGATGTTAGTCCTGTGTTTGCTGAGTGTATAAGAAGAGACCACTATGGTGAAAGTATCAGTGTGTTGTTTGACAACTTGATCATCACATAGTATTTTTTTTTTTTTTGTTACCTTTGTTTGCTTTATTTGCTCTACTTTATTTGTTCTACTTCCTTTACTCTTTATCTTTGGCACCGTTTCATTCTTCTTTGCCATCTCTTTGCTTTTTTTTCCCTCCTCTTATGTTCCACTCGTTGCTACTCGTTGTCACTTCCTACATCCTCGTTTGTAATTGATTTATCTACTCTGGTATGTCTCCAGACGTACCTCTGCCCACGTCGCCATCCATATATATACAAGTCCATATTCCTTTCTGTTGCTGAGTAAGAATCTGGCACTGATGTTCTCATACTCTCATATGAGAATATGAGTAAGGGCAGCCAATGGTGTGTGGAATCCGACGGCTGTCCAGGCGCGCGTAGGAAAAACGAGATTTTTTAAACGCGGAGACTGCCTGCCTGACACCCACCCAGACGCTCATCTCCGATATGAAGCACTGCTTGCTTAAGCAAAACATTTGCCATCAGTCATAATCACAAACACTCCGGCACAGTACACACCTCATCACACGCTACACGCTGTACACTACGCCTCTATTAGCCCCTTTGCTACTCGGCTCATCCCAGCAGCAACCATGGACGCAAACAGTAACAGCAATACCAGCCCTTCTGAGGAAGAGGACTTGGCTGACTTGGCCTTTATGACCAGCAGCCACCAGGGCAAACAGCTGTTGCTGGACAGAAACTCCACCGAGTCATTGAGAAGAACTAATACTCTGCAAAGTTCAGACAAATTGATGTATGTATACCTGTGTTTCATGACGGAAATTAGTAGCAGCATCTCGTACCAGAAAGTCCTGCTAACACAATGCTTAGAATTTCGGAGCCTGCAGAGCAAGTCACAGAAGCGAAACCAGTCAATATCAAAAAATCAGACACAACCCTAACCGAAGACACTCCCGAATCTTTATCCTCACTAAACAATTACACCAGCGCTGTCAACGGTGATAACATCATTAGCGGCAATGGCACTGCCAATAACAGTAGCCATAACAGTAGTGTTAACAATTTGAGCAGTGTGCAAACTACATCCAATTTATCTCTCCATAATGCATTCTTGAAGTCATCTCCTGCTAATCCAGAAACCACTATTGCTGAAGGAGAAGTGTCAAAGATCATCAAAACATCACAACCTTCCAAATCATCATCATTATCGTCTAACTCTCATAAGAAGCAACAGCCCAGTCTTTCTCTAAATGACAACTTGAAGCAGATTGAAGAAAAGGATAAAGCTAAAGAGAAAGAATTGCATAGAAAAGAATCTTTCCAAGCATTGTCCAAAGTCAGAACTATCACAAAATCAAATAGCAAAAATTCCATAGCGCCATCTTTAAGTGAAACAGCTGTAACCAATGAAGCCACCAACAGCAACAACAATAGCAACAGCAACGCAACAACGGACTTTGGCATATCAGATTTGATCTCTTCTGTGGAACAGTCCCCAGGCAGAAATTCAAGTTTTTTCAGCTCAGTGTGGAATACCGCTGCTAATTCTTTACGTACCCCAAAGACAAGTATTGACGGTGACTTTAGGGAGTTAGCACCTTCTGGGGATGATATCAATGTCAATGAGCCAGCTAGATTGAATGCTAAAAAAGTTAGAGACCGCGCAAGTCTGAACAACAACAACAACAACAACAATGATGATGTTAATTCACCACTAGAGCAAGCTAATGATTCTACCAAAATTATATC
Organism: Saccharomycopsis fibuligera x Saccharomycopsis cf. fibuligera; assembly: GCA_001936135.1. NCBI lineage: Eukaryota > Fungi > Ascomycota > Saccharomycetes > Ascoideales > Saccharomycopsidaceae > Saccharomycopsis > Saccharomycopsis fibuligera x Saccharomycopsis cf. fibuligera. The sequence continues at coordinate 2,863,174 of CP012809.1, read as the reverse complement.
TTATCGTAAAAGTTCCAGGAAAATATCTACATCTGACGCAAGCCATTTAAGAACAGCATCATCAGCTAGCAATACAGAGTCCGTTAACAATGACAATAAACCTATCACTGATACAATAATTAATGAAGATCCTAATGTTACTAACAATAACACCACTGGCAACAATGAACAACAAAACCCTAATTTAGATTTTATTCAAGTTCCTTCAGCAGAAAGCGCAAAATCCACCTTTAACAAAAAACTTTATCTGGAAGATCATGTTTATGACACCAAATATCATTATGCTTCAGATCAAAGAAATGAAGATTTTCATGTTTTGTTCAAGTCTGTATTGCCTACTGATAGGCTAATTGATGACTTTTCATGTGCATTATCTAGAGAGATCTTACTTCAAGGCCGCATCTACATTTCTGACAATAGCATTTGTTTCAACTCCAACATTTTAGGATGGGTGACAAACTTGATTGTTTCTTTTGGTGAAATAAACAATTTTGAGAAAACTTCCACTGCAGGATTATTTCCTAACGGTATTGCCATCACTACGAAAACTGCAAAACACAATTTTGCTACTTTTCTAAGCAGAGATAGCACCTATGAATTCTTAAACACCATATGGTTGAATTATATTCAAAGAAACGGTGATGCTAGTGAAAATAAAATTGATCCAAAAGAATATGATCAACATCATCAGGACGTCATTGAAGAAGGCCCAGCAACCAAAGATGACAAAAACTCCAAAAATTTTGGGACAAATGTATTTGCTAATGAACCTTACCTTGATTATCGTAAAAATTTTGGTATTTCTAGAAATAATGACCTTTTTTTGAAATCTTTGGCACCCAAAATTTCTCGCGAGAGTAGTCAAAGCGACATACTACACTCCGATGATGGTGGAGGTAATAATGCTACGGGAAACAATACGCCATCTGAGCAACAGTCAGAAATGTCGTTTGATGAACAGGTGTTTTCAATTGACGAAGATGAGGATGATAATACCGATGAAGGTGATGGTGATGAGGATGATGAATACGATGATGATGATGATGATGATGATGATGGTGATGGTGGTGATGATGCATATAGCAATTCTGATGCAGAAGGTGATAATATGTCCATCGTTACAGAAAATGAAGATAGTAAACTGAACGATAGCACAGTTACAAAAGATGTATTTACCGAACATGGTGATCAAAATGGAATTTTGAAGACCCCTAGAAAAAGAGTTTCAATCAGTTTCCCAACAAGTCATGCTGAAACAGATTTTGTCTTTGATCCTGAAGCTAATAAAGAGACCGTTTTAGTTCAAGAGCAAATAATTGACGGGTCATTAGTACAAGTGTTTAATATGCTTTTTGGAAAAGCTTTATCGTTCCAGCAAAAGTATATCACCTCACTTAATGGGTCAGAAATATCAGAAGTTCCCAAGTTTAAACTCCTTAGTGAAAGTGATTTAGGGACTGAAAAAATATTGGCAGACCATTTAGAATCAGGTAAGAAGCAAAGATTTTATGAATATACCAAAGCGCTCAATTATTCTGTGGGTCCCAAATCAACGATTGTGAAAATTATGGAAACAATAGATACCATTGATTTCGACAAGGGAGTAAACATTATCCTTAAATCTCTTACTCCTAATGTTCCAAGTGGGAACGCATTCACGGTACAAACGAGATATCTTCTCGCTTGGGGTCCCAACAACAAAACTAAGCTCAAAGTAAGTTATTGGATTAACTGGACCGGTCGAAGTTGGATCAAAGGGATTATTGAGAAATCCACCAATAGTGGCCAGGTGGAAGCTGCTGAAAGACTTGTTAAATTAATGCAAGCTGAAATTGCCAATTATGCTACCAATGAATATACAGACCTAGATGGTACTGGGGTAGAGGATACCATAAACAAGGGAGGCAAAAGAAGCGTCAAAAAGAAGAAAGCATCCGGGCTTGGATCTCCAGCAGTTTTTCAGCAGGACCTCACAGGATTTGCCAAGAATGCTGCTAATGGGACAGCAACAACAGCAGTGGCAGCGCAGAATGCAAATTCAAGAGACAGATCAGCATCAATGTTTGAAATTGGATCAATTAATGAAGAAATTGAAGAAATTGAAAAGACATTATGGGATATTATATACAATAACTGGGTCTTAGTTTTGATTTTTCTGTTAATCGGAGTCATGATGTATTTTCAGATCAAGATGTTTAATTTGATTAAGGAAAATAATGCTTTGCAGTTGAGACAATTGGAATTTTTGAAAAATAGTGGTGCTCGAAGATCGTTTTTTGGCGATTTTGCCTCTTCCTCTATTTCGGCTGTTCATGACAAGGCAAATAATAAGGCAAGCTTAAAAAATGACGTCGAAAACAATCTATGGAATTGGTTTAAGACACGTACTCCAAGTTTGAAAAAACGTGAATCAACATTAGCATCATCATCATCAATTACAACAGCAGTGGATAGTTCGGATTCCGATAACAATAACCAGGCCCACAAAACGCATAGTGAAAACTATTTGAAACAAACACAGCACAACAACAATCCAAATTTGGAAATTTTGAAACATGAGTTGAATAATCTTTTTGAAAATTTATTAGTTTCTCAACAATCATTACAATCAGCACTGGATTATCATAATTATAATTATAATGATAATAATAATAATAATAATGATAATGATAATGATAGTAATAATTCCAATGCTAATATTGATGCCAATGACAACGACAATACTGCCTTAGATTCAGACACTATTGAGGCTAAAAAGGCAAAATTGATGGAAAATTTTAAAAGGAAATTGACTAGCTATTTGTTGCATAAAAAAGTCACTGTCAATAGTGATGGCAATGGCGATAACGATAATCATGCTGGCTATAGCTATAATGACGATGGGATTAACGATTTAAGCAAATTGAATGCTAAAGATTTATACCTCAAAGCCGGAAACAGAGCATACAACAATAACGGTGCCAATAGTGAGAACGGTGAGGATGAAAATAGAATTTATTATCTGAATAATGATTTGATGGGCATAATTAATGAACTTCTTTAATTTTTTGCCATTCAATTCTGTTCTTGATGTGGGCGTTTACATGATATGACATTACATTACATAACATTTACAGTGGATAATATTTAGTTAATTGATGACCAATAGTTAAATATTATAAAAACTCTTTAAATTTACATAAAGCTCTTTTTTTTGTTTATTGTTTTTTTCTTTTTTTTTTTTCTTTTGCGTTATTCTCGTTTTCCTTGTTTTTTTGATTTTTAGTTTTTTCTCAATATTTTATCAATTGCATCGTTTTTGTCACATCCACAATATAATATTACAATTCTATCAATTATAATAATTTTTTTTTTCCCTAAGCTCATAAAAATTTTCTTCAATATATATATATATATATATATATATATAGTAGGCCCGACACAAAGCATAATTAAAATAAACAAACAATTAGGTAATCACTTACGATAACTTGGTGTAAGTATACTGTACAAGTGGTTTTTTATCGGACAATATCTCGTTTTAGCAGACATATCTTTCCTGTAAATTACGACTACAAGTACAAAAGCATTGCATTGTACTACATCTTCTCAATAGGAAAGTGTACACTGTGTATCATTTTCAGATAAACTACTTCATCATCTATTCATTCATTCACGCATGCATGTGTACATGCGTGCGTACATTTTATACCTTCAACCGTCATCCTAACTAAACGTAGCCTAGCTCAAAAGCGCATTCTTCTTCAAAGACTTTTGTCTCTGCAACTTCATCTTGCTATCCTTCTCGATAGACTCGTTCAACTTCTGGTACTGTTTAGCCAATTCCTGATCTTTAATCAAGCTGTTCTCCTTGATTTTCTTTTTAACAAACTCGGCAAATTCCAACTTCATCTCCTTCATATGTTTTCTATTCTCCACGAGCCATGGATGCTCCAACAACTCAGAATATGTTGGTCGTGGAACAGGGTTCTTATTTAGACACTTCTTAATAAACAGTCTGGCTTGCGGTGAGAAGTTATCGGGGAAGTTTGGTGGATCACCGCTGACAATGGTGCTTAATTGGGCAAAAATTCCTGAATCGGACTTGTACGGAAATTTGCCAATAGCCACTTCGACTAATGAGATACCCAAGGACCAAACGTCAGATTTGACGTTATATGTAGATTCGTGAGCTTTTGAACTAATTCGCTCTGGCGGCATGTACGATTGGCATCCAATGTTGGTTTTTGCTTGAGATGCAACTAAGTTGCCCGAAACGCCAAAATCACATAGTTTCACTTTACCAGCACTATTTACCAAAATGTTTGTTGGTTTAACGTCTCTATGGATAATGTTATGGCTATCTTTTAATTCCTTTAATCCTCTAACCACACATTCGGCAATGTATGCAAGCATGCGTTCATCTAGCCCATCGCCATAAATTTGATCAAGGGAGCCGCCATCCATGTATTCAATACACATGTAAACTGCGCCCTCGACGAAAAAGGCGCCAAAAAAATCAACAATAAATGGAGAGTCACATTTATGTAAAACATCAAGTTCCATTAAGATTTGTCTGAATTTACTTTCTTCGAGCGCAAGTCTGACTTCTTTCATTGCTAATGTCACACCAGTAGGTTTATGCAATGCTTTCGATACTGTACCGTAATTTCCGGACCCAAGTTGCTCGATAACTTTCAAATCATTTGTTGAAATTTTGAAAGATGTTCCTGATGAAAAATCCACCCCATTTGAATGGACAGATGCTTTACCTTCAAACATCAACGACCCATTTTTAATATCAATATAATCTTTAACACTATTGAACCCACTGAATCCATTACTTGTATCAGTATCCAAAATTGGACTTCCATTACCCAGCAAGTCATTTATTGGGGGAGCCAGAAATGGATTACCCCCACCATTGACAAACTCAAGTTTAGGATTGAATTTTTTATTTTTGCCAGGCATAGCTTTTGCTGCAGAAGTACTTGGGGGCAGTGAAAAAGATTGAGGGAAATTAGGCCTTTTTGCTGAAGGTGGTCCATGGGCACCACTAAAACCCCCGCCGCCAACACTGCCACTTGGATTGAGTAAAGCGTTTGATTGTTGGAACTGATGCGGCACCCTTGAAGAAGGGACCCTTTGTTGTTGAGTTGTTGGAGCTATTGGACGTATTGGCTTAGAAGGGTAGTAGTTTATTGGCGGTAAAGTTTTGCTACCAGGGTATGAAGGCCTGAAATTGGAACCACTATTTGAGCCATTATTAGAATTAATAGCACTAATGGAACGAGAACCAGGAGGGCCAGGGCCTAGTGGAGGAGCAGTGACCCCGGGTATTGTTGGTGATGTTACTATTGATGTTCTTGGGACATTAGAGGTATTTGGCAACGAATGTGAATGTGAATGGGGATAAGTGTTTTGATGTATTTGTTGAGGATGCTGCTGATGCTGCTGTGGTTGATATAGGTGGCCAAATTGGGATGGAATGCTTCCGGTGGTGGGAATACTATTTGGAAAAGGCATACCATTAGGAGAAACTGGATGATCTACCGCAAAACCAGGGCGCTGGCTACTATCAATATTGTTATTACTGTTACCATGACAATCATTGTTAATATTGTTTTTGTTGTTATTATTAAGTTGAAGATTGGAATGAGATAAGGGAGGCGAAGTGGGGCTCTCTCTGGCTTCGTTATCACGCTTCATTTTGAATTCAAGGATTCGTTGTTGAATCTTGTCATCTGCCAACGGTTGTCGTAGTTGGGAGTCCAGTTTTGCTGAACGAAACGGTTTCTTGTCATCGGATGATATCTTGAGATTCTGTAAGCCAGTCGTGATGTTATTGGTGTTGTTGGTGTTGTTGTTAATGTTGTTACTGTTGTTACTGTTGTTACTGTTGTTACTGTTATTGTTATTCTGATTATCCGAAGGGCGAGCCAAGTGCTGGGGGTAGCCCGGAGGATTAGGATGGGGAGAAGGAGAAATAGCGGTGTTGTCAATATTGATATTGTTCATGTTTGAGGTGGGCAATACCTGCGACAAAAGGGAGGGCAGACAAAAGAGATTATGGACACAACACAGGAATGCCGAGAGAAGAGGGAGATAAAAAAGAAAAAGAGGATGTAAAGAAAAAGAGAATCTGAAGACAGGAGAATGAGTGTGAGAGTGAGTGTGTGTGAGTGTGTGTGTCTTAGGGATTAGCACTGCAGAGGAGAAGAGGACAAACAGGCAGATAGGGGATTACTGAGACAGTTCAATATATCAGAGTAAAGCAGAGTAAATTAGAATAGAACCAAAATAAAATGATAGATAAAGTTGTCTGAAGTCAGTGCTAGCGCCAGTAAACTCAACTCAACTCAACCGAGTGAATGGATGAAGAAACTCGCTGGGACACTCACTGAGAAACTCGCTTACAAAACATTAATTAAACAGGCAAAATCCGCTTTTCTTTCCCAGTCACCTGAGCATCGTTATCTACGGAAAATGTCTTACCCGGATATTATTGTACTGTGTGTTTACTAAGCCAGTTGATCACGTGGTATTGCATACCATCAGCTGACCGGTCATGTGGTGTCACGTGGTATAATTGTATATATACCTCCTTCGCGGTAGCAAAAAAGCATCTACAGCTGTAAGGATCTTGACTGCTATTTATTTACAGATAGTCACTAAAACAATTTTTGAAGGGTTACCAGAGACAGAGGTGAAAAAAATGAAAAAATAAAAAAATAAAAAATAAAAAATAGAGAAAACAGAAACGCAAATCAAAAAACTGGTATCGTAAAAAGAGTTCTAAAAAAAACACGCAAAAATCCAAAAACAACTAACATAAAATCAAGAAAAATTCAGTAACCAGCCAGACCTGAGAGACGGCAAACACAAACATGAAATTAAAAGCAAGTTATAGCTCTAAAACAAGCAAAGCTTATTTAAAGATCAATCAAGCTTCCGGTGTTTGCATTCCCGTTTGAATTGCCATTATGCTGGTGAGCTTGAGTTTGGGTACCATTGCCAAATCCATACCCAGTAGGCGTAGAGGTCATATTGACTGCACTTGGTACCCCAGTATACTGTGAACTAAAGAACGGATTCGAATTGGTTTGTGTTCTAAAGCCAGTACCTTGTGAATTAATAAACTCTTTCGTTTGAGTATGCTGGGCTGGGATTCTAGTGTCACCAGTATTACCAAACGTATCAATACCAGTGCCCTCAGCCAACAAGTTGTTCAATTGAGAATGCTTCTCATTTAATCTTTGTTGTCCGGTTAGTGTCTGTGTCAATGGTTTCTCTTGTTCTGCTTGTGCTTGTTGTTGTTGTTGTTGTAATGCAGCTTGTTGTTGCAATTGTGCCTGCTGTTGAGCAAACAATTCTTGCTGTCTTTGTTGTTCAGCAAGCTGTTGTTGTCTGAGTCTTTCTAACTCTTCACTGTTGTCTGGCTGTTGTGGTTTACTATTCATGGCAAATGGATTGTTGCTACCAGTAGTGAGTGGTTGTAATTGCTGCTGCTGTTGTTGTTGTTGCAAAAGTTGCTGTTGATAAGCTTGTTCTTGTGCCAATTGTTGTTGTTGTAACTGTTGCTGTTGTGCCAATTGCTGTTGTTGTTGCAAGTACGCGTTTTGATCAAATTGACCATAAGCATTCTGCAAAAAGCCAGTCGCCATTGGGTTTTGTTGGCCATAATTCATTGGATTACCAAAAACGTCAAACTGAACATATTGAGTCTGAGGAATGTAGCCAATTTGATAATTTGTGGAAGTTTGAGCTTGTGGTTCATCATCCAAATCTAACAAGTTTTGTTGGTCTTGTTCTCTAATTTTCTTCAACTCTTCTTCTTCCTTGGACAATTGCAATGCTTTTTGCAATGCATCGTCATCTTCGCCAGACATGGCTTTTCTTCTTTGTTCTTCCAAAGCAGCTTGGTTTTTACTTTCTTCAAGCGCTCTTTGTAAGTCATCATCATATTCATTACCATCATCAATTGGTCTTGGGTTTGGTCTTCTTCTTTCTTTTCTTCTATCAGTGCCCCTTGCTCTTCTTTCCATTTGCAACCGTTCATCATCTCTAAGCAAACTAGTCAATTCCTTAGCTTTCGCTCTAATAACCCCACCTTGATCATAACCGGACTCATCCAAGTATCTAAACTCTCTTAATGTCTTAATGATATACAAATTTGTTTTAGACCACATGACAACATCCTCGGAACCGTATCTGACCAAGTAGTCCAACAACGTCAAAGATTTGGCAACATGTTTCCAGTATTTGCCCTTGTCATTAAGTCTCTTGTCAATCATATCCATAATATCTTTGAATTCTATCACATTGTATGTATGATGAGTGATTTCTTCCATTTGACTGATCGTTGGACCATCCGAGTCATTTGCAGTGGCATTTCTTACTAACACTTGAGCATGAGTGTAGCCATTTGCCACATTCTTGATGGAACGAATAACGCTTTTTGACATGTTTATGCTATTATATGTTTTGTAAAATTAGCAATTGTAATTGTAGTTGTAATTGTGCTTTTTCTTGTCTAGTCAATATGTGTGTGTGTGTGTGTGTGTGTGTGTGTATTGGTGGTGATAGTACACTTTAAATCTTGTATGAGCTGGTACAAAAAATGTATTATCGGATTGTATTGGTGGCTTGCTTTGTCCTGTGAATGAAATAAGCCGCAAGGCAATAAGTGATGTTTTCCTCAATAATAAGTCTACTTGCTGTATCGCTGTGAAAAGATTTTTAGTAGCAGTAGCAGAGCGAGTCTGTTATCGGAGTGTACGGCGGAGTTCCAGGAGCGATGGAGGACAACAAACGATTGCCATTTATTTTACTCTTCTATTTTACCTTTCTATTGCAATAGGGGCTCAGTAACTGACGGAAAAAATAAAACATAGAACGGTGGTCATGTGGCTACTGCGCGTAGTTGCATAGTTTTGCATCACTATACTCCTAAACTAGGAATGTAAGTAATTAACTACACTATACTATATGGAATCATCATGAATAATATTCGATTCGATCCTATTTCCTAAAAATTTGCCTACGAAATCTTTTGCTCTCTTCGTCCTCATCCGAAGTCAAATCCAAAATCATTGAGTCGCCATCGCTATCGCTACCGAGCACATTTGCCTCCTCCTCCGCCATACTTTTGCTGCGGAACGAATTTTTGGGTGACCCATTTAAGTCAGCGAGAAACGAAGTAGTGGCAGTCGTAGAAAAGTCCGCTGGGGTCTGCTTAATTTTACTGACTGGAGTCTCTTCGATAATTCTACTCAGTTCGGCTGAATTGATCTCTTCTGACATTATTTTGTCTCGCCCGCGAAATTGCTTTCCAGGAGTACTAAACGTATTGTAGTAATTGTCGTCGTTCTTGGAGGCAGAAATAACTCTAACGGAACTTGAAGGTGACGAGGCTATAATCGATGGAGATATATTATGGTCAACGTTTGGTGACGATTCAATTGTGCTTAATTCCGATAGTTGTCTTTTCAATGATTTGTGGCCAGATCTGTTAGAGTTGTGATTACTAGATCCTCCTCCTCTTCCTAAAGAGTTTTGTTTCAAGTTATTCAAGTTGAATGATAAATGAGGATTATTGGCTAAATTTTTCACTGGGGTCGCCTCAATTTGTGAAAACGACTTACCAACAACAGCACCTTTGCTGCTTTTATTGACCGCAAGCATTGAGCTTGTATCAACCAAACTTTTAGCCTTCTTGAGCGATTTACCTGCTGCTTCAGCCGTACTATTTTTAAGTTTTTGAGAATGTGATTTTTTACCAAAGGTGAAATCAACTTCTCTCTTTCCAAGAAGTTGTGTAAGCTTAGAGTTTTGGAAAGATGTAGCTGACGCTGCCCGCTTGACCGTTTTGTTGTTGTTTGTTCTAGCAACACCATTCGAACCACCATTGATTTCTTTGTGAGCCTCGACACCGTACCTGTGAGCCATCGATTTTGCTCGCAATGATGACGTCTGCAGCTTATTAGATGACGAAGTCAAACGGCTCTCAAAATCAGCAACGGTTTTAGCTCGGTATAATGACTTTTTTGACTGTGGTGATTGCAGTGACAATCTATCTTCACCAACTGATTTACTTTGACCAGACACAGCAACAGATGATGGAACGGGTGAATCAGATTTCTTCCCGCTGTTTTTTATTTTACCCTTTGAATGACGATGACGGCTGGATTTAGTTAAATCACCAGAGACTTTCTTCCTGATAAACTTTATTAAGTGTGGACACTTATAGTAGAAAAATGGTATCACCACCTTCTTAATAAAATGAGTAGAAAATATCAATTCGTTATCAAATACATTTTCACCAATACTTTCAATCCCCGCTGCAGGTAACTCAGTTTTTTTTATCTCATTCTGGCTCAGTAGTGTAAGATCTTCAATTTCAGCAGTCATTGTGGTTTTCTCTGGCGATGGTTGGCCCTTGGTGGTCTTTTTAGCTTGAGTCTTGGTTTCCAAAATAATGTCCCAAATCAATAATCGGTCCAAATATGTGTTTAATAATCTTCTATAAAAAACATTTGGTTTTGGTTGTTGTTGTTGATGGTGGTGGTAGTTGGCAATTTTTGTTGTTGAAGTGATATTGTTATTCTTGCTAGCTGTTGCACCTGTACCTCCCTTTGTGTCTTTGCCCATTGCTGTTGCTTTCGTCTCTACAGTGACCGCCGACTTGCTCTTTTTGAGTTTTTTTCTTGGCCTTATTAAAGTGCTTCTTCTACCAACACCATTGAATATTATCCCACTGCCAGTAGCCTCATTACTACTATTACTATTAGTATTTTCAGAAGAACGATCCCTTTGCAGAATAGCTTTACTAGAAATAGCTTCATTTTCCTCGAGCAAATTGTTAGAATTGGGTATATCTGTGATATCCAAGTACAAATATTCAATAATTAAAAGCACTTGTAATTGCGTTTCTCTGATTTTCAAATAAAATAAAAAATTTTCAAGTATTTTATGAACTGTGCGCTCAACCTTTTGAAATCGCTCGTTATCAACGAACTGCTTGCGAGACTTCAATTCTTGCAAATAGTCTAATTGGTTCAGTTTGGTGAAGTTGCTTCGGTATTTTTCCTCATAATTGCTGAAGAAGGGGCTGGAAAGAATGCCACCAAATTTCGAATTTGAATTGTCTTCGCCGCTATTAGTGTTATTGTGTCTTTGATCAAAATCCTCTACATCTATAATTGCCTGATTAATTATCCTTTTCATTTCCTCTTTATTCAAATTGGGTTTACGTTTCTTTGGCAGTTCACAAATCCCCAGCTTATCATGCTGACTACTGACATTATCTTCATTTACCTGTTTTGACTTATTTTCATCATGCAAATAAATAGATTCTAGCCTGGATATAAGCGTCTTTGGGAAATAATACAACGGGATCCTCATAAAATACAAACTTTCAAAATATTTTTTGTCCAAAAACTCTTTAGCGCCTTCTTCAGTCTGCAATTTCAGCTCATCGGAAATATCTCCCTTTGTTCTATTTTCACTATATAGCTCAACTTTCCTCTTGATTTGGGATTTCGATGTTGTTGGCGGCACAAGAAATGACATTACCTCTTTATGCCTCTCCTTGGTTTGCTGTTGTTGGTTGCTTGTACTAGATGTTGGTCTTGATGTGTCTTCGTTAAAGCTGGCACTGGTGCTGCAGCTGCTGGTTGTGAATCCGTCACTTAAGCTATTTGAGCGTGCACCGCCATTCTTGGCCATATCATCATTTGAAAATTCACATTTATTTATTTTCCGGCTAATGTTATCGTTATCGTTGTTGAAACCAAACTGCGAGATATCACTAATTATCCAAGATGACTGTGTCTTTACTGACGGCTGCTCTGACTGCCGCTGTTGATCTTCATTCTCAATTTCGTCCAGAAGTCTTCGTAGCGCATCTATGAAATTGAAACCCAGCATTTACTTGAAATATTTGTAAACTAACAACAAAATAATTGCAATTATTGCTGGCACTAGTTCAATATAGGTCTTATCTTAGGTTCTGCTTATAGCTGTTCCTTCTTTGTTCTCAGATCGTTATCGATGCTCAACGCACGGGCACACACCAAAAAAAAAAAAAAAAAAAAAAAAAAAATGGAAACCATGCAGAACTAACCAGAGCTTTGCGCTTATGTAATCTTCTTGATGATATTCAGTTGTTGAGTCTTCAGACAGTTTCAGGCATATTTACAAAATTTAATGCTCTACAAGGCACTTGACTCAAATGGAGATAATAGGCTCTTGAGTCGAATTTTGGTTTACGGTATCCTACAGTTTATTGAGGTTTTGCTGAACTCGTTGTAATTTGTGCAATTAGCAGCAGCCCGCGGACGCATGTGTATATGACCGTGACGAAACGTATATATCTTGTATCTTTCTTGTATTCACTGTATTTAACTAGTATTTTATCCATATTTCAAGAAGTTTCTATAACTTATACAACATCAAGCAGATCAATCGACTACAGCAGGAGACAAGTCAACCAACACGCAGCACGGCTACAAAATTGAAACAAAATGTTGTCTAAATACTAAAAATAAAAAAACGAAAATGTCACTTGTTATGATGCATTAAAAGTAACTTGAACAAGTCTATGTATGCTATTGATCTTAGAACCGAAAAAAAAAAAATAAATAGGAAAACTGAAGCAAAAACAAGAGAAAACTTTTGTAAAGCTAATGATAACCAACTTGAAAAAAAAAATAAAAAATAAAAAAAAAAGCAAACAGAACCATCGCAAAAATACCATTTCCCAAATAAAGCCAAGCATACAAAGCGCTAAAACCTCAATTAATTAAATGTCTTGGTCACTCAGTGAAAATATTCAATTGTTCTTGAATTATATCCAAACTTTTAGTAAATCCATTCAAAATACTTTCTAACTCATTAACTAATTCACTTTTTGGCGTACTATCTAAAAACACTGCTGGGTTTAAAGCTGGAACTTGCATAGCACCACTTTTTGACATTTCAATAGCAGCAACACTAGTACCACTAGCACTACTTGCATTGTGAGTGTATGTGTCCATATTGCCAACATTGCCAACTATACCATTAGCAAAGTTTTCCACTGATGACACTGACGAAATTGAAGCATCTCTGTCTTTTGATATTAACGACGTTGCTGCAGTGCTAGGCTGTGACGCTATAGTTGACATTGTTGCTGTGCCTGTTGGCGTTGGAATGGAGCTATTGGAAACTTTCTTTAATGGATAATGCTTGCTAAAGGATCTTTGAGTATTCAAAGTTGGCCTGTTACCGTTAGCATTATTAAGTCGTGGAATACTATCAAACTGATCATTCGTGTGATCTTCATTAATTTCTTGAGGTTTTCTTTCCCTGGTCGGAGTGAAATGAAGAGCAGCTTGTTGCTGCTGCTGCTGTTGTTGTTGTTGTTGTTTCTGCTCGTCGTTTTTATTGTCAGTTTCATTGGGTGCTGTAGTGTTACTGGTGGCGTAATTTTCAACTGGCTTCATTGCTTGTTCAAGTGAAATTTCCGTCAACGGAGTCATTGTCTTTTGAGTAAACTTTCCACTATATCCAAACTGATTCACGTTTGTTCCGCCATCATTATCATGGCTTGTGAAAGAATTTGCGAGTGGCGATTTCAGATTAGGTGATGATTTAGTAGTTGGGACTGACAACCCATCAAATCCTAATCCTTCAAGACTAGGCTTAGGCATCTCTATTCTCAAATTGTTCATGTTTTTTTTAGTCACAGATTTGGATCTGCTTAAACTTGGTGATCTTGATCTAGATACAGAAGAAGCTCTTGTTCTATTTGGCGGTTCATCTGCACTAGACAAAGACAGTTGATTTTTCTGATGCAAGCTCTTGGTTATCTTTTCAGCTTTGGTTGGTTGTGACATTGTGTTTAGTGGCTGAAGCAATGGCTGTACAGTACTGTCTGACGATATGATCGGTTTCATTGTGACGGGTCCGTTAGCACCATTACCATTATTAGTATTGTTATTATTGCTATTGAGAGCTGACGAAGAATGCTCATATACATTTTTCTTCGGAGATGGGGTCTTTGAAGCGGAAGCAAGTTGGCTGGATGCAAATGGCGATGGCTTCTTACCTAATTGGAAGTCAGCAATTGAATTCATTGAATTATTGGTATTATTACTTATTGGAGAGCTTAATGGGATTCCTTCGGCTAATGTTTGAGAATGCTGCAAAACTGGTGGTTGAGGCGATCTATTTGAAAATTGGCTGTTATTGTTATTATTAGTACCCATAGAAGCCAAGGATGGTGCTCGGCGTCTTTCGGAAAGCGAATTGAATTCCAATTCATCAAGTGACGGTATTTCTATTTCTGCTATTGGACTTGCTGGCCTAGTGGCTGCTGATGAACCTAAACCAGCTGGCGGTCTTGGTAAACTTTTCTCGCTTATATCAATGCTGCCATATGTGGCTACAAGAGGGCTCGATACGCTACTTAGCAATGGTGGTTTTTGAGGAGGTAAGGGATCATTAGCCTCTGCATGTGCATCACCAAAAATTTCCATCAATGATTTAGGAACTTCTTTTTTAGTTGTTGGTAACGGAGGGCTAACTGAGTAACTGTTTGAGACTGTGTTTTCATTAACATGATTATGCGTGTTTGTATTATTGCTCAGGTCAACGCTCTGGCTGGCATTGTTATGAAGACGATCATTTATAGTTGTATGTCTATGACTATCTTTCAAAGTGGTTGCGTTAATTGTGTACTCCATCCCTTGGCGTTGCTGAATATTATTGTTAATGGTATAGTTCAACACATCATCATTATTTGTTCTAGTGGCCCGCACTAGAGTATTGTCAAACTCATTATCATAACCACTACCTACACCACCAAAATCAAAACTATCGTCAACAATGCTTTCTTCATTGCTTTCAATGTACTCATCAACGTTAATATCATTTTCCAAAATGTATTCCGAGCTCTTTAGAGAGTCAAAATCCCATTTAACATCAATATTTTCATCTTCCACTAAGCTACTTCTTCGACTATCTAAATCTTTAAGAGCATCTGGATTTTGATTTAAAATTGCAATACTATCTCTGGAAGCTTTTTTCTCTCTCCATAAAAGATATCTGGTAACAAGCTCTCTTAAAGTAGCGGTACTCAAATTCTTGTAGTGTCGGATAAATTTGGACTTGAGCAACTCATCAGCCATTGGTCTTTCTTGAGGGTTTTCATCCAAGCACAAAGCAACAAAATCTTTAATCAACGGGGAGTATCTGTTACCTTGTAATCTTGGAGGCTTATGTTTGGCAATCAACTGCATGGCCCACTGAGCGTCTTTGTCGCAATATGGCGGATTCCCAGTAACAAGCTCATAAACCGTTATCCCCAATGACCAAATATCGACCTTGTACGAATAAGTAGTGCCTTCAATGATAACTTCGGGGGCCATCCAGTATGGAGTGCCCGCCATGGTTTGTCTTTTTGAATTATTAGCTGTCAACTGAGCTGCCACCCCAAAATCACAAAGCTGTACATTGCCCTCTTTGGTGACTAGGACATTTGCTGCTTTGATATCTCTATGGATGACACCGGCTTTATGAATGAATGAAAGAGCAATTAAAAGTTCTCTTGTAATGACCCCAATGTAACGCTCATCAAGTCTGCCCGGTTTCAAGAGACTGCGCAAGGATCCCCCGGCACAGTACTCCATAATGATCCAAAGTTTGGTGCCTTCTAATATGGATCCATAGTAATGTGTGACATTGGGACAGTTTTTTAGGCTGGAAAGAAAATTGACTTCGAGCTGGATATCTTTGATTTCTTCTTCGTTTTTATCAACGTCTAGGACCTTGACGGCCAACACTTCATTGTTTCGATATCTGCGGATGTTAGTAAGAATCATCGAGATTAGTAGATAATGTGCAGAATAACGGTGAGATACAAAACAATGATCTGATAGAAAGAAATTTTCAGTGCATGGTGTATTGCACACATGTGCCAGGTGTGTTCACACAGCTCCAATGCAAAGCTCTCCAAGACAGGAATAATATTTCATTATCATGCAACATACGCTTTGTAAACAATACCAAACTTTCCCCTGCCAATGATCTCAGATCGCTTGAACATCGCGGAGGGAGGCAAGCTCCCACTGTTGTTTGCGCTAGGCATCACTATTCAAGTATTGATATTGGCCCTAAGATATGGCTGGTTTGTGTATGTGTGTGTGTGTGTGCACGTATACGTGTGCAGGCAAGGAGTGTAGCACTGGGGCAAACAACGAGAACTGCAGTTGGCGGGATGGGATCTAGTGCTGATTGTCCTTTTCCGGTTTCATTATTTATTTATCAATCGATACTTTTGATTTTTCCTGATATTTTCCTCTTCTATGCACCCTTCCCGTGGGTATGTCCCAGTGGCTTGCAACCATATATCTATTACCCGCATAAACTTCACACTTTTACTGCGGGTAGTGCAGTTACCGGAGGTCTCAGCATGCATATACTTGAGTATAAACGTACAGATAGATGGATTAACAAACAAATTTTCCCACTCTCATAGGGCAATCATGAGGAATAATACCACAAGATGGCATAATAGTACAAAAGACTTACTAGCGCTGCAGCAAAAGTATATGTGACTGAGCCAGATAAGCAGATGCTTCAACTCGCTATCGGTAGCATATGATTTATTTTTAGGATCAAAAATTTTTATAGCTTGATAGAATGTCCCCTCGCGGAGCTTTTTTTTTTTTTTTTTTTTTTTGTATATTGCGCATGAGAAGTCAGCTGTCGTTTGTAAGTAAATTTCCCATCAAACTTTACGACGCAACAGCAACAGGTTGAACCGCGGCTGCAAACGTAGACATTGTAGTCGATTTTGCACCATTAGAGGTATTCGAAGATGTGCCATTCCAAAACGAAAAAACTCATAATACCAGAATACAGGCATATTGCAGCTACATTGTTAACTGATACTATGAAACAACAAGCCGGGTCATCTAGGATGATCATCGCCTTAAATACTATATTGTAAGCTCACTTGATGATACTCAGCCAGACCTTTACATCAAAGTAAAACTATAAGATAAAACTTTGCGGTATCATAAATCATTGCATTGAAGACGTAATTAGACATATGGTGCTAGTAAAGAGCTTTCAGCTCCATTCTATGGTAATTGGCATAGTAAATCTGTTTGCTGAAGGTAAAACTATATCTAGTCCTGTGTTTTGTAACTCACAAAAGTTCCGACTTTGTGATTGTTTGTGCTAAAACTTCTGAATTGAATAAGCTCGCCGTTCTCAATCTCTTTACCGTCGCCGTTGGTATCAACCCACTGGCTAGGCACTTTTGAATTGGCATTGGTATACACTAGCACATTGAACGTATGTGATCCTGTTAGTACGGGCAAGAACGTCACTGACGCAGTGATTTGTCTAATGATAGCCTGAATCTCTTTCTGAATCTCCTGCTTTGACTTGGCGTTATTATTGTGCGTTTTCTCATTCTCATTCCCATTTCCGTTCCCATTCCCATTGTTTCCGCTTGAATTCAACTTTGTGCTTTGCGTAGAGTTTTGAGGCTCTTCAAAAATCTCAAGCGTGAATTGCCATCGTTCCACCACTTCATCAGTATCTTTGTTGATTATAGGCACCACAAGCTTTGTGATTTTCCCACCATAAACCCAACGATGTAGCTGAGCCATGATTTTTTTGACGTAGGCCTTGACATCCTCATCAATGCTAATCATCATGTTTAAGTCATATTTTTTCACGATTTGAAAATCTTCAGGTGGGTATATGCCCCGCTGGTATAAGAGAGAATATATGCTGAACTCAAAAAAATCACTGACTACTTTGGAAGACCCTTTCAATGCGAGCCTTGACGTTGTTGGGGGTAGTCCGTTAGCGGCCTTCTTGTTGTTTAGTTTGTCTGGTGCGGCCGATGATGATGATGTTGTTGTTGTAGGTGCTGACATGATGGAGTATTACTAATTGGTGTTGGTCTGGTACCAGCTTGTCAGAAATAGTATATTGGGTATTGGCTACTCTAGACTCGGCTCTCAATATGGATGGATCTTGAGCAAGATAATTAAAGACCTTGTAATTCTGAAAAAAAAAAATAAATAAATAAATAAATAATAAATAAATAAAGCGTTGTTCAAACCAGTTTTGATCTCTCCTTTTGTTGTTGACTTTTTCTTTTTGGCAAAATGAAAACAAACAATCACGTGCCTCTGGATCAAAATAAATGAATTTACAAACAAGAGCCGTGATGATGATCTATTATCATTGGAGCGAAGCGCCCTTGCTGCGTAGACAAAGACCGACATTGTCACAATAATTTGCCAACAATAACATCCAAGTATCACTATAATATGAAAGTGAAGATAAAGAACTGGCATAGTGTTACCTATTGGCATTGGGACGTGCCCGACCAGGACGATTTGTGCGGTATTTGCCGAGTATCATTTGACGGAACATGTCCGCAGTGCAGTTATCCTGGAGATGACTGTCCTTTAGGTACGTAAAATGGATAACTACTCCATCATCATATTAATTCGGATGGTACAAGACACTAACCCATCTTTGTGATCTAGTGGTTGGCGAATGTCATCATAATTTCCACATGCACTGCATTAGCAAATGGCTCGACACTGAATCTTCCAAAGGGCTTTGTCCAATGTGCAGACAAGAGTTCAAGATAAGCGCCTCCAGCGCTGAGATAGCTGAAGGCAATGTCCACAATATCAACAGGACGCCCGGTGGGATTCTGGCAAATGGGGCAGTGGCGACGACAGCTGCAGTAGCGACAAGAATAACGGCGACGACAGCAGCGACAACAGCAACAGCAATGACTACCACTGCTGGCGGTGGACATACAGAAGAAGAAGCAAATGTTGTCAGAGACTTTCTGGGAAGGATGGACATTTTACGCGGCTTGCCTGATGAGTGATTGTTCGTCTTGTTTTTAATGTTTTTCCACAATTATGAAAATTGTCCATGCTGCCTGCCATTCTAAAAAACAAATATTCTTGTCTATTTTTTTTTTTTTTTACTTTTTATTACAGAAATCAAAAACAGTATTCTTCAAGTTTGCTGGCGTCTAACTAAGTAAGGTGTTTTATAGAATGTTATCCAACATGTATATGTTATTTACACTGCAGTCACTTCCGCACCGTTTGGGAGAGCCTGTTTTCCTACTAGTCTGCTAGGTTATCCATAGTGGCAACCAAAAAACACTCATATTTTCAGCTTTCCACTAGCCAACTTGAGATCATCTTCAGTTGGCCCGTCAATCATAATCTTCACTGCTTTACCAGTGCCCGCAAACTCGTATGCTTTTCTGGCATCCTTAAACTTGAAGCGATTAGTGATAATCAACTTCGCATTAACTTTCCCACTGCCAATAAGCTCCACTGCGTCTGTATAGTCGCCAAACGAGTATCTGAACGATCCTTTAATAGTCGCTTCTTTACGCCCAATTGGGCCCAACGGGATCAACGTGTCGTGCATTCCCATTCCTAGTTGCACGTAGGTACCCGCCGGTTTGACCATAAGCATGCCCATTCGAATACACGGTTTAGCACCCGTTGCCTCAAACACCACATCCGGCTGGAAAAACTGGCTGGTCAAGCTCAGGGCGGTTTGTTCCTCAGTAGTGTTTTTGTTTTTGTTGTCATTTCTGGAATTATGCACATCGGTGGCTCCCATTTGCTTAGCCATGGTTAGTTTGTCGTCAAACAAGTCCACCACAAGCACCCTAGTGGCACCAAATGCTCTAGCGGTAGCAGCGACAAGCAAGCCCACCGGCCCAGCGCCAAACACCACCACCTTGCTATTGAATGTCGTACTGGCGAGTTTGTTGGCGTGACAGGCGACTGCTAATGGTTCAGCAAGGGCGCCTTCTTCCAAGCTGACGTGCTGCGGCAACTTTACAACAAAATCTTCCTCCACGACAAAATATCTAGCTAGGGTCCCGTGGACTGGCGGCGATGCGGCAAACTCCATATGTGGACATAAGTGATACTTGCCCAGCATGGTCTCTTTGGAGTATCGCGAAGGCACGCACGGTTCAACAGCGACCTTGTCGCCCACGCGCACTTTGGTCACTTCGGAACCAACTTCAGCGACAATGCCGCTTGACTCGTGCCCTAGGATCATTGGGTCAACGACCTGTTTTGGTCCATTGCGGCCTTCGTGGAAATAGTGGAGGTCAGAGCCGCAAAGCCCAGTTTTTTTGATCTCGATGCGCACAGCATGCGGGTTGGATAGTGGGGCTGGTGGATGGTGGGCGTAGAAGGTGTCGTGAGCTTTTTTGAGGAAAAAAGCAGGATTGAGGTTGGTGTTGCCTTGAAGGAGGGACATTGTGTAATTGCTGCTGTTGTTGTTGCTGTTGTTGTTGTTGTGCTACTCTATCTTGGTTTATTTTATGACTATGATGCATGTACCTGTTTTCGGTTTTGTTTTCGATTTTGCTTTCTTTTTCTTTATTTTTTCTCGAGCAGCAGTGAGCAATTTACCAAACCGTACAGCTGCTTGCTCTCTTTAACTCACATTCCAGGCAGGGACAAGAAAGACTTGTTTTATAGTACTGGGGAGTGGCTGGGGATATCGGGTACGGCTCAGTCTTACAATATATATATAGCCTACTGGTAGGCGCCTGCAGGCCTGCTGCTGGCGATGCGTCGCGGAGAACAGCGACGGTGACTCTCCCTTGACTCCAAACGCTCCCGCTCAACAATAAATTAGGCGAGGGCAGGCTGTCCATCATCAGCACGACACGACATAGTTTACTACTACTACTGCTACTACTAGCAGAAACCATAAACAATCTACAGCAAACTTCTAGGCTCCCATCATAAAAGCAAAAGGATTGACTATTACAGACACTGAGCATTAACGGTAGCAGCAGCAGCAGCAGCAACTTTTTAGAAAAAAAGAAAAATTAGTTTTTATAAAAAAATCATAATAGTGTATTTCAGGGTTTCGGCTTTCAAGTGCACTAATCCTCATCAGTTGGACCGTCAATCATGACCTTGATACCTTTACCGGATCCAGAAAGCTCGTAGGCTTCTTTGGCCTGTTTGAACGTGAATCTGTGAGTAACGAGTAATTTAGCATCAACTTTACCACTGGCCAACAATTTCACTGCGTCTCTGTAATCGCCGTAGTTGTATCTGAAAGACCCCTTGATGACGGCCTCGGTGGTGCCAATGGCTCCAATTGGGAATTTGTCAATCTCATTCTTTCCCATACCAACTTGCACATAGGTGCCAGCGTTACCAGTGGCGGCCACACCAACTCTCATGCATGGTTCTGCTCCCGAGGCTTCCAACACAGTATCTGGTACAAAAAATGTCTCGTGAAGTTTGTTTACTTGCGCCTGCAATGGCACATTTTTGTCGTCTTTGGAGTTGTAAGTAGCGGTGGCACCCATCTGCTTGGCAAGTTCCAACTTATCTTCGAAAAGATCAATAACCAAGATATCAGTGGCTCCGTATGCCTTGGCAGTGGCAACGATGAGCAAGCCAACCGGCCCTGCACCGAACACATAGACTTGGGACCCAAACGTAGTCTGAGCGAGCTTGTTTGCATGGACAGCCACTGCCAAAGGTTCGGCAAGGGCGCCTTCTTCAAAAGAAACATGTTCCGGCAAGACGGTGACAAAATCTTCTGGCACCAAAAAGTAACGGCACAACGTACCGTCGTATGGCGGAGTAGCCGCAAATTTCATATCTGGACACAAATTGTACTTTCCGCGCATTGTTTCTGTAGAGTATCTTGATGGGTAGCCTGGCTCCACTGCCACTCTGTCGCCCACTTTGACTTTGGAGACAGCAGCGCCAACTTCGGCAATCACCCCAGAGGATTCATGGCCCAACACCATTGGGCTGTTGACGACGAAGGGGCCCAATTCGCCATCGCGGGCGTAGTGGATATCGGAGCCGCAGATCCCGGTCTTCTTGATGGCAACTTTGACAAAGTGAGGGTCACTGATCTCAGGCACCGGTCTGTCTTCAAAGACCATGTCCTGTTTCTTTCTAAGAACAAATGAAGGGTTGTTGTTGTTTGCAGGCATTGTGAGAGTAGCAGTTGAAAAGTGTGTTGTTTAACCAGGAGAAAGTGATTGTTAGTGTACGGTCAATTGAGCAAGGTAAAATGTCAATTGGCTGGGGGGGATGGGATGTGTAGTCAAAGGGGAAAATAAGGTGAAAGAAGGTGAAAGAGTGTGGGAAAGGGCAGTGGGTTTATATAACTGAATTCCCCATAAAAGGGTGAAAAGCAGCGCGTGGTGTCAAGTGCTCCAAACACCAATGCACTAACTGTCTTTTATCATAATGCCTGCGTGCCCCGCGGTTTCCCCGGACCGCATTGTTGTCTCTCTCTCTCTGCTTGACACATTCTCAGGCCAACACGAGAGACAACTGGGAGGCAAGCTCACCACCTCTGTGTGTATGCAATACCAAAGAGAGAGAGAGACAAAAAAGAAAAAAGAAAAAAACATTGTAACACTATACGATTCCCCAGTGTCTGGCCTAGAACAGTCGCACTGTGTAGTCGTACCACATTTCGCACATCTCCGCAGCGCACCTGATTGCTGTATTTGAATCACTTTCCCAAAACGTAATTCCCTTAAGCTAAAGCGGGAAATCCATTCTAATTATACTGCTAATTATAATAATTATTTAGAAAATGTTTGCTCAACTCGGGGTTCTATGTTTCACCTTTTTTTTTTTTTTTTTTTTTTTTTTTGTAAGATGCCGTTGATATACAAACTTTAGCTTCTAAAGTCTTTCCCCCCGCAATTCCAACCGCCCTTTGAAACCTGTCGTCCCCGATTTACACGCAAATTTGGCAATTACCTCGCTTTACAATAGACTCAACATCACTGCTAAGTACTTACACGATTTTGTTTTTTCTCGTAATGCGACAAAAATCAGATCTATAACCGTTCATTAGACCACTATGAGGGTGCGTACTTATTCAGAATGACACCACAACAGGTGCAATTCAAGGAAAACTAAACTAAGTGTAGCCATCAATTACTCTTGTACTCTCTCAAAATCACCGGCACCGAAGATGGTGGCAATGCACCCAACTCAGTGATGATTTTGTTGATATAATATGCTGGAGTCAAATCGTACATGATATTAAGCACTTTCAAGTTGTCATCATTAATGATATCTTTCTTCAATGGTGATTCTGTAAATTCGCCATCTTTTCTCTGTTTCTGCTGGTCCTGTTTCTGCTGCTGCTGCTGTTGTTGTTGTTGTTGCTTTTTGTTATTTTGTTTGTTGTTGTTGTTGTTGTTGTTGCTGCTGTTTTTGCCTTCTTGTGCTTGTTTCTTTTGTTTGACAAAACTTTCCAAGGCAAAATTCTTCTTCTTTGGCGAATCCGTAATGATATCCATCAAATTTTCATAATCGCCCAACTCATTTTGAGTCACTGAGTCCAACTGAATACGTTCAGAAAACTTGATGGATTCGCAGCATACCAAAATAGGAATGTTTTTCTTGTTACTCATCATGGAAATCAACGCAGTACCGACTCTGCTATATAGTCTGCCATTGGATAACATTGCATGAGCCCCTAAAAACACATAATCAATCTTAGTTTCTTCAAGGATGTTCAGAAGGGCAGTAATCATATAGTATTTGCAATTGATCCCATGATTGATCAAACTTCTGAGCATGGTTTTCCCTTCAAATAACGGACGTGAATCAATGATTATCACATTTATATTTTTCCCCTCTTCTTCGTGGGCATGAATGAATAATTTTTCCAAAACTTGAGAATGGCCAAAGGTCAAGATGGTGCAGTTTTCGGTGAGGTGACCAGAGGCAAAATTGATAATCATCTTATCGGTATACTCAATTTTTTCCTTAATGTAAGTGTCGATTTTTTCGATAATCAAGTTCTTGGCTTCATCTTCCGTTAAGTCAATATTCAACACGGAAATCTCCTGCTTGATCCAGCGAATAGCGTTACCCATAGTAACACTAAGGGGTCTGGAGTTTTTCAAGTAATCAATCTGATATGACAAATACGATGTCAAACTACGCGTAAGCGTCATGTTTTCCGGAGTCTTATAATCCAAAATCACTACCTTGAACACTTCAAGCATCGATTTGCATCTATTAATCGATCCAACAATCGTATAATTCGAATATTTGCCCGCGAGCTCCAAGATCTTTGGATGGATAACATTAAGAATGTTTAATGGTAATTTGGCATTTCTCTGTTCCCTGGTACTCAAATGAGAAAACAATGATGGCACTTTAGATTGTGAAACATTCACTGGTTTGTTTATCGTCTTTTTGATTTGATTCATTGATGGAAGATTAGCTGCTTTATTTTTCTTCCCGCCAGCAGGACCGCCAGCGACTTTACCAGCAGGACCGCCAGCAGCAGCATTATTATTATTATTGTTGTTACCACCAGCTTGAGGCCCTGTTGGAGCACTTGCTTGGCCACTATCGCCTTTTTGAGCGGCTCTTCTAGCGGCCTTTTCCTTCTTTTTCAATTCCTTTAGCTCTTTATTGGAAAGCTTTTGTTCACTCATGATTTGCGACTTTGGTTGAATATTATTCTATATTGATTATAAATTCGGGATACGCTACTCAATTAGCCAAACAACTTCAAAACCAAAATCAAAAAGTCAAAATCAAAGCCAAATCAAACCTTCAAAAGCAAGCGCTGATAGGATCAATTATTGCCTGTTCCTCATTCATGACTGAATCAATCAATGGCCAAACTTTTTTTTTTTTCCTCTTGTTTTTCCAGTTCTGGCTGGCTGGCGATCGATGATGAGAAGCTTTCATGCAGCCATATCGTGACAAACATGTGACTACAATCAGGTGCACCTCTCAATATATATGGTAACATGCATGAATATTCGTACCTTCATTTAGAGATTCCAATATTATTTCAACGACGAAGAAGATAAGGATTGAACTTATTGTGATGGTAAATGCTCATTTTTGAACTTCTTGTCTTTATAACCTTTGTTTGTTTGTTTTTCTTTATGCCGTTTTCATCTCTATCTGGCTCCAAAATCTCAATCCTTTTTTTTCCTACTTTTCCCGTGATACTCTTTTTTTCAGAAGGACAATGTGAATTTTTCAAATGTTAAAATGATGGGCTAAGCAGCAAGAAAATTTTTTTTTATTTTTACTAATATAATACCTGTTAAAACATGTTGCAAAACAGCTCAGCACTTAAAGTGTTCAAAAGAGAATAAATTTTTGAGTGAAAAAACTTGAATGGCAAAAAAGAATGCGAACTCTGTGGATCGAACACAGGACCTTCAGATTTCTATCTGGTTGACTTCAGTCTGACGCTCTCCCAACTGAGCTAAGTCCGCTTCACATGTTTTTATTCAAATTTCCTAGCTATTGACAAGCATATTGTGTTTAGACATTCCTAAAAAAATAAAAAAAAAAATAAAATAAAATAAAATATCATCTCTCCTATATCTATTTCAAATCCAAGAGATCCATTAAAGTCTAACTAATACTAACGGGGTTTTCACTTGTACAAGTTTCCCCTATATAATAACAACTGAACTATACTGTATATACTATATAGATAAGTTTATAAGATTCTATTTTCTATCGTTTATATAGAAATAATAAATCGATATTGTGTGTGAAAAAAAAAAAAAATCCTATTTTCCTTATCAATTATTTCATCTATGCTTTTCTATTTTTACTCTGGGTTTTTGCCAAACTTTGAGGTTTATATAGTTTAATAAATCGACCCTCATGTTAAAAAAAAAAAAAAAAACATTGAAAAAAGGAACATTTTTAGTGAAATACCCAATAGCACAAGCCTTATTGAAAAAGCTACATTTAAATATGGAATTAAGTTGAAGCGGGTATATTATCCCATCTGTTGATACAAGAAAATTAATCCAAACCGACGACTATTTATTATTTCAAAAAAAAAAAATACTTTTGCATACGGCAATACAAGGGCATTATTTGGAAAACCATTCTAATCTCTAGTCCTATATACTACAACACCACACTAATGGATTGGATAACACAGTTATATCAGTGGGCGGAGAGATAGTATTGAAGTGAGGCCCTTTGTATCTAACTGTCGACATCAACATCAGAACAAAGCAAATAGTGACCACTATGAACCAAAATATCCTCTATATTTGTTTCAGCTTTACTAAAGCTACTAAATTTTTGACTAATACAAACGGGGGTTTGACTTAATTAGTAACAACTGACGTATACTGTATATACTCTGCCACCAAAAAAGGGCTAATAATTCAATAGAATAGTGTTGAAGAATCGAAAAGATTGATATTGCCAAAAAAAAGGAAGACTAATATTGAACGTTTTTGATAATGAGTAAGAAAGATAGTAACATAGACAGGGGGGTCACAGTGTCTAGAAATAGGTTAAGTGGATACAATGCATTGATTGTAGACTTTATTTTATAAACTAATTAATAGTGTATAAGGAATACTCAGGCCAAATAAAATGAATATTAGCGTTGCTTTATTAACAGTAGTGGAATGCAATTAATGTAAAACTAATAGTAATCTGTATATAATAAATTGTCATACTAAATGATAACAGGTACTGAAGAAAAGTACCACAAGTCTAGATCCCCACACACTAGATTTGGAACTCAATGTCCGTCAGGTTTTTTTTTTTTTTATTTTTTCATAGACAGTCAATCCGTTAAACGTTTTACTTTTATAATGAGTATTAGCTAAACAGATTTAAAAGGGTCAGAAAGCAAAATATTCGATAAGTTCAAAATGTATGGACAATTACCACAAGCCAGCATACTAGAAATATTCAATTTTCTTCATTTTCAAAATATTCCTCCACACTGGCAATAAACCGTTTAGCCCCTTCGATTAACTCCTCTTTACCCTCAGTGAAACTCAATGCTAAACGAATAAAATTTGCTATTTTCTTGCTTTCTTCATCGAAAGCCAATCGTGTGCCAAGCACACCCACCACGCCTCTTCTCAAACCAATTTTTTCAATCTGCAACAATGCTTTTTCAACATCCACCCCTTCTTTGAAATTAAACTGGACAGAAACAAACATCCCATGTTGAGGTTCAAGAATATGGATCTTCTTGTCTGCAAAAAGCAGAGAATGGCGCAACTCTTTAATGACAGCTTGCTTCCGCTCAGTGTACTCATAACTCAACTTAATAAGCCATTGAATCCAATTATCAATACTTCCAAAATGACGCTCATAGATGCTTACCACTGCCAATTCACTGAAGCCTGAAGGCTGCTTGCATGAGATGGAAATAAATGTACGGATATGATTAATAATGGTTTCATGTGCGGTAATGGAACCGAGTCTAACGCCTGGTGCAAACACTTTGGAGAAAGAGTCCATACGGATAACTAAACCTTTATCATCAAGTTCAGTGTACGAAGTAGAAACGTACTTTGATAAGTATTGTTCACTAGTAAGCTTTTTGGATGGGTCGAACGGGTTTTCTTGGTCATGTTGAGCCAATGCAATGAAGCCGTATGGATCATCCTCAACGATCATAATGCTATATTTGCTGCATAGAGCGTAAATTTGCTTTCTGGTTTCTAATGTTTGCGTAGTGCCGATTGGATTATGTCCAGTTGGGATGGTGTAAATGCATTTCGGGAATTTTTTATCTGGATGCAAACTATTCCAGTTGGCTAGTAAGTGTTCAAATGCCTCAACGTCAATACCATCGCCATACAAGTTGAGTTTCACTGGCACTAATTCAGCACCAAAACAAGTAATACTAGATAATGTGGGAACAAAAGTAAATTGTTCCACCAAGACAGTGTCACCAGGATCAAGAAGAACATCAAATACTTTATAAACGCCATCACCAGTACCAAAGGAAACCACAGAGTCCCATTGTTTGTAATTTGGCAAGTGAGTGGTGCTAACAATTTCCTTGATGATCTTTTGAAGGCCAGGTTTACCGTAGTCTGATCCGTACTGAAGATAGCTGCTGACGGCGGCATCGCCGTTGTTTTTGTCATTTCTTTTTACAGTTATGGTGCCAGTAGGGCGCTTACTGTCACGGTAGGTTTGAAACGGAGTATCGACAGTATTAAACGTGACTGAGTCAATAGGGAAAAAACCATCATGGGGCATCCCAAATTGCAAAAAAATTGGGTTATCGTGGCGTTCGCTGGAGTCGTCGCCGCCACCAAATGCGAAGGTGCGGCGGTATTGAAGGCGATTGGAAAGATGCGACTGATAGGCAAAATCACTGGAGATTGTCATGACTGCAATAGTTGCTTTGGAATATTGGTGGATGAATATGTTTTTTTTTTTTTTTTTTTTTTTTTTTCAACTAATTGATTAGTAGTGCTGGTGGATGGATAGCAAGAGAAGAGAAGCAGAACACTAAACGGAGTTCGAACCAGAAACACCAGATGGAGTTTGAAGCAAGGAAGAGCTGTAATTTATATATTTGGTAAAATAGAATACGATCTTACCCTAACGTACTTTGACAGCGAGAATCACTGATAGAGCGGGCAGCAGCTAACTAATAAAGATGATAGTTGGTAATAATGCAGGCCTAGAAGCAATGAGTCAGAATGAATATTGAAATAACGCGATCCTGAAAAGTGCTCATTCTCTGCTCCATTGCACGTTAGATCAGTACGGCTCGGAAGAACCCTCACAGCGCCGGCTGTGCAGTTGAAGTTGGCGGTTTTCCGATAAAGTACAGTGAAAGTGTAACACAATACGCATCACGTGGGAAATTACTAGTTTAGTATGGTTGTTTCCAAATCGGGAATAATTCAATATATTGTTTGTGGTAAATGCTAGACTGCCGTAGATGCTGATGTTGGAAAAAGGTTGAATACAGCAGCCAATAATAGACTGCAAAGAGTTTGATAGTTCAGTCATTAATCTTTTTCTTGGTAGCAGGAACTCTATCTCTGATGGGAGTTCTATCACCCTTTTTAGTGACGTCTGTTTTTGTTTGGATATGTTGTAGTCGAAAGCAAACTTTTTTTTTTTTTTTTTTTTTTTTTTTTTTTTCGTAGCTCTGCAATTTCTCTTTGCTTGAAAGTCTCTTCGTCTCCACTGTAATTGTGCACCTTGCAGCATGTCATAAACTGACTCTAGAAGTATTTGTGGTAGGACAAAGAAGTCTCATTAGGAAGCGAACAGGCCTGGCACTGTCGGCTTTATAGAAAGCAATGAGGCAATACTTACAAATAAAGGTTCGAATCGCTTGATTGGTAGTTTTTTTTTTTTTTTTTTTTTTTTTTTTTTTTTTTTTTTAGGTTGTTAACAAATCGTCATGTTGTACTATAAAAGACATAATAATTTTTTGTCTTGAAGGGAAAGTTTATTAAATAAAACCAATAAAAAAGCATAAAAGTACGAAAACAGAAAAACAGTAATAATTAAAGCAAAAACAAAACTAATTTTTGTAAAAAGAAAAATGCACAAGCGTGTTTTAATTTAAATTAGTACCTCAAATCAATTGAAGATTTTAAAAACTCCTCCAAAGTGAAAACCGCAATATCATCATCATAATACTCCATGTTTGGTTTAAATCGATTGATAACCTGAATTATCCAAACAATACTCTCGACAAAAGAGTCAAATGACATGCTTCTATTATTGTTTGAAAATGTCTTAAAATTCAGCGTTGGAATATTGCAGTTTTTAAAGAAAAATCTATTATAATCATCTTCACCAAATACTCCTTTCAAGCATCCCAAATATTCTTCATATTCAATTGAATTAGACTGATTCCAATCTGCTTGGGTATATATTTTGTACCATTCTTCCACATAAATCATAATTTTGACAAATTCCTGAAAGTTTAAAGCCATGTATCTTTTATCGCCCGTATACCTTGGTTTATTTTTGTAAAACAATGAGAAAATTAGTCTTATTGTTGTCTCATTGAATTTACCAAAACTCAGAATCCTGTAGTTATCTGTCAATACTTTCTGTAGCTCAGAAGGGGAAATAAGTCCAGAATGGTCGACATCATAAGCATGGAACAATGCTTGTAATCTGTTTCTTTTTTCTGAAGTCAAAGCAATAGATGGGCTTTCACGGAAAGACTGAATCGAAGGTGAGCGAGGTGAGAATTGATGTGGGGCTAGGCCTGAATCGTAAATATTGTTGTCGCTACTTGGCACCCGTAAAGCATAGTTTAAACGTTCATCTGGCGTCTCTGGTGCATCCCATAATTCATCACTTCTCAAAGAACTAACCGGAGACAACATAAAGCCTTGCTCATTTTGTTGGGTTTGTATAGAGTTTCTTCGTTGGTCTACTCTGCGTGCAAGTTTAAAAGATTGTAGAGGGGTAGGGAATACTTGTAATTCATCTTCCGGGCCAGCCATTTTTTTTTCTTTTTTTTTTTTTTTTTTTTTGTGTAAGTAAATCTCAATTTTTGAATCTAATAATTTGTTTCTATAGTATCAAATGATATTATTGTAAAAGCGAGCGAGCAATATTGGTTGTGCGTTTTGTAATCGGCTTTGTATTCTTGAGTGACAAGAGGGTGAACGAAAAGAATCCTCGGTCCCATCAGGTTTGTTATATACAGCAAAATCTTGATTCTCATGCAGTTTTATGAGTGACTAATTTAATGTACTTAAAGAGTTGCAGAGATCATCAGCCTCAAATGTCATCTACAAAGAGAACGCAGAGGCTATATACATGACAGGGGATGAGCATCGTGCAGAAACGCATCTTTCGCTTAAGTCTTCGACAACAACTACAACAACGTCAAGCCGGTCGGTTTACTAATCTTATACTATGACCATCTTTTGTCATATGTGACTTGTCACTGCTGTAAGACTCATCGGCGTATCCGGTACTGTAAAATAGTCCCAAATGACGGCATTCTGCACGAGCTCGTTACCAAGAGCATTTCTTCTTCATTTGATCCAAGATTCTGGGTCACTCTTTCTGAAGCTTTGGCCGCAACGGCTGTCTCATGCTAATATATCCAGAGATACAGAAATTAGTTGAGTTCTAATAAAACTATGCAAGCGGAAAACACCTGAAGTTCCAGAAACACAAATTGTGACTATAGCAATAAATATGAGCTCGTCATGTTGTGATAATAACTAATGGTGTAGCCTTTTAACATCACATTGTAATTATGGTAATGATATCCACCGTTTTCAGTCGGTTTCCTCCGCTGCACATACAAAATCAAAAGTAGCGGGGCCAAAAAACCACATGAAAAGTACATCAGTTGTATCGGCCTATATCGAACCTGTTTTGCCGCTATATACCATGAAACAATGTTTAGCTCGTTGATATACAGTAACTCATTCACTCAATCACGTTTCAATAAATACAATTTGCAAGATCACTGAAGGCCATAATTCGAGGTGCCCACGGCGCTAGCAAGATACCATCTTATCCAAACTTTATAAACAGCATCAAGAGCAGAAAACCACAGTGTCTTTTAATAATTTACTACGTGAACAAATCAAGCACAATCCAAGCTCAGAAATTGCTTTGATGGTGGTAAGCGGTCACATTGAACAAAACGACCAGATGACAATGTGAAGGTCCTTGCACAAAAATAGGAATTATACACAGAGTTAGTCAAACCCCTTCAAGATTATCATTATGGCAAAGACCTAATGCATACCATAAACGGTGATAGCTTTGATATTACATATTTTCAATTGTTGAAGTAGTTGCAGAAAAAAAAAAATTCGACATGTCAAAGAATTTGAGTTTGTATTAGGGAAAAATACTGGTTACAAGTGTATATATAATCATTAATTCTTGTGCTTTGGAAAAGTGGCTCAAGTTGTGACTTAGCAAAAACTACAGTATAGTAAAATTTAATAGAAAATAAAAACAAAAGGAAAAAGAGTCTATTAAGCTTCAACAAAGGCGCGATATGAAATAAAATTGTTCTCAGTAGATTTCAAAACGACTTCAGCATCAGGTGCAATAAACAAAATGTTTCCAGTACTGGCCTTGAATTCAACCTCACAGTTTTGCAATTTAATGGAACCAGCACCATTAGTAACAATCAAAATGCTTGGACCATCAATTTTATTAAATTTTCTAGTTTTACCGACCTGTGACAAAATAGTCTGCAACACGGCGAATTCTTCAATTGGCGGGTTGTAAAGAATGGATTTGCCATCACCGCCAGATCTGCTAAAGTCTTCAGGAACCATCTTTTGCTTTTCCACTGGATCATATGAATATGTCAACATCTCCACTAGATTTTTAACGTCTTTGAATTTTGGGGTGAAGCCCGCTCTCACGACGTTGTCACTAGCGGCCATACATTCAATAATGTCACCCGAGATATAAGCATGCGGGTCTTTTGCTTTCAAGAAAACTGCTTCACCTGGGTTTAATTCAACATAGGTGAGCAACAAACCACCGCAAAATAAACCAATATCATTTGGGAGCTGCTCGTTTAATTTTTGAATCAAGCCGCTAAGTTTGGCGCCAAGCGCTTCTGGCTGTTCAATGGTTCTTTGCACAAGTTTGGCAGCTTGCTCTTGAATAGATTGTTTAGAGCTAGCCATGATTTTTTCAAACACTTTTTGCAAAAGTTTTCTGTTTACAGTGTCATCAGCAGAACCTTCAGCAACATTTGGTTTGATACCTTTGATGAATGCATCAGCAACAGGTTCTCCAACAATAGCTAATAATTCAGGAACAGTTTTCAATTCATAAGAAATTTCTTCTAATGGCTTGAATAGACAAGACTTTTTCAATAGATAAGACTTTGAATAAAAACGGAAGCTCTTGACTAGACCCAAACTTGCTTATCACAGATTTGCTCAAATAATGTTCCGGATTTTCAGTGATGAGGTCTCTTAATGTCTTACCGTTGGCAATGTTGTAGGATGGCACTTTAGGGTGAGTGCCCATCCATAACTCAGCGTATGGGTCACTTTCATTAATCTTGAGGGAGGGATCAGAGCTGCCTGCAAATTGGGCCACTGACGAAGCAGAGCTAATTTTTCCTCAGGCATAGTTTTGGTATCCTGTGAATGTTGAGTTAGTAGTGCACTAAGGAAAATTAGTGAAGTCCGCGATAAGAAACAATAGCAGCACTTACCACCTTGGATTTGAAAAAATTTGTCAGACATTGGGAGGTTGGATATGCAAATGATAGATAATGATGAAGACAAATAGAACGATGCTTAACGGGGGACAGAAAGATAGCGAGAGAATTTTTAGTAATGACGAGAAGAACATTACTGAAAGTGGCTGAAATTTGCTTCTCCAGTTTTTTTGTCTATCCGGAAGTAGTTAGCTTAATGCAGGAGAAATTTTTAGATGTCGTAGTATAGTTCACAAGATTATGTGAGATGACGTCTGGTGATGTGAGGTTATGTGCTATGTTTGCATAATGTCGATGATGTACAAAGTTCTAATAAACCGGGTGGACCATGTGGTTTATTTCAAAATCGTATATGACCTTATCTATAAATAGCCGAGCTTCTACTGCATCAAGATTGTATTATAGTGACAAGAAATTCCTATCCAGCATAGCAGCAAATTATGATGCTTCTAGTTCACGCAGATTTTCGTAACGCTTATCACGTAAAAAGTTATTATAATATAGATTATTATTATATAAGATATTAAGGATTAAGGACAATCAAAAACAAATGAAGCAGGAATGGATGCCCAAAAGAGCAAATCTGAAAACAAAAATATGGGAATAATTAACCCACAAAGAAAAAAAAATGCAAAGAAGTGACTTACGAGCACAAAAGTGCGCGCTATAATACATAAACAAGGAAAACAAATTGAGCCAAAAAATGCCAAATCATGTATCTTTTTGATATTTACCATTTTGAACTTAATGCAATGGCTGGGTCGTCAACATTAGTGGTCTCAACCTTCTTAAAGTAAGTTTGAGTTAATCTTTTTTCAGAAATCCCAAAATAGTTGCAGAATTCTTCCAGATAAAGACGCAAACTATTGAATAGTGCTTCATTGTTGATATCTTCGATTGTTTTAATAGATTTGTATTTGACTTCTGCCTTTGACTGCCAAACTTTAGCTGCTTGTGAGCTAACAAAATTTGATTCATTCACTTCAGGTGCACTAATTTGCCCACCACCATTAATACACCCACCTGGACATGCCATGACTTCAACATAATCGCACTTAATACCGTCAGCGGATTCGTTTTTAAATTTGAACGCTTTATCAGTAGTTTTGTTGTTTATTTGCTCACTGTCGGTTGTAGCATGCTTGGCTCTTCTTCTAGCCGCCAATGCACCCTTTTTTCTGGTAACTTTCTTTGTACCGTTGAGTTCACCAACCTTTCTGATAAGATTTTGAATATTTCTGAACCCATTGATAATTGCTACTGATCCCAATACGTTATCCTCGCTATCCAAATCAACTAATCTGTACTCGGCTATATCATCGTTTCTACCTTTAATCTTGACAATTTCTGTATTTTTAGAACTATGTTTGGCCTGTAGATATTTCAAATAATTATCCGCGTAGCCTCCTGAACAGGAACCAAGATTAGAGTACCAGGATTCAGCGCCAAACTTAAACAAATCTGGAGCAAATTTTCTGTATACATCATCCAAATTCTGCAAGCTAGTAACGAACTCTTGGCTTCCTTTTAGTTCATTGATATATTGATCAAATGGTATATTTTCATCATTCATTAACTGTACAAATTCTTTAGCCGTTATCACACAATCAACATCAGGAGGCGTGTTCTCTTGTGCATTTTCTTCGGGTCTCGCTGCTTCTAATTTCTTATCAAAGCATGGCATTATTGACAAATGATAAATTTTCTCAAGTGGAACGTTCAAAGACTTGGAAGCGCTGTTTTTCAATAAACAACCAGTAATTTGTTGAGGTGACTTGATTCTTGACATGTTTGGGATAATTTCAGGATGTGTTTTTTCAACATAAAGGACCCACCCTGGACACACACTATTCATTAAAGGCCCAATGTCTTTAGAGCTCGTCCTCTGTGATTTGAAATTTTCAATCTCTGCAATAGATTGTTGTAAACTGAGCAATCTTCCTAGTTCCGTACCCACCACATACAGAAAACCTAGTCTATTAACGAACAAATCAAGTAGCACAAGGTCCATCATTTCTATAGAAAGATTGAATGCAAGTGCTAGCGAGGATCTCGATTGATGTGATATGCTTGCCACAAATTTTATATTTCCATCGGTATTATTCTTCAACGCATTGAGCAACTCCTGATGAGAATGTTGCGCCACCAAAATCTCTTCGGCCGAAGTTATACAGCCAGAACATGCAAGACAATCAGATAAAGATATTTGAGCTGGTTCAAGAGATTTGGCGGTACCATCCATGAAAACCTCCAACGGTTGTTCGTCTTCGCCAATTTGGATCGAGGATGATCTATTGTCATCTTGTTTGAAATTTTCCACTGGCTTGATACAAGCCACACTGGGCTTGATAAAATCGTTCAAATCGTCACTTGATAACAAACTGCTCATTGTAATAAGGTCGTCAAAATGATGCTATGATATTGCTTACTGATGGGATTTTGATCAAGTTGACTGACAAACTGGGGTTGGAACCCGGGGTTCTCATTTATAAGCAACAGCAGCAGTAGCAGCCGCTAGCGGTTCTCTTTACTTTTTTTTTTTTTTTTTTTTTACTTTTTTTTATTTTTTCCGTGCCAATGACAGTATGCCATTAGTCATCGCTAATAATATTCTGTTTCAGCGCACATGATCTGGCACACGATACATACGTTGCACTTTTTGGTATAAATCAATACACTGTAAACTGCTGTAATTGAATAGTGGGCGCTTTTCCTGTAGTTTTAGGCCGGAGATCAGAAAAGTTGTAAATGCTGTAAATTTTTTGACTCAATCCACTAATTACGGCAGGATATCGAAGAATAGAAATGTCGGAGAAAGAAGAATGTTAAAGTGCAATTGTACCGCTCAGACTACTAAAGAAAACGAAACACTAAAAGACGTTATTGATGTTCTAACATTAATAACAAGAATACTAAAGCACTATACATATAAATTCAACCAAAAAACCAAGAAATAAAAAGAAAGTTAAATAGTAAGAAGGGAAATAAAAGTAAAAAAGCAAACGGATATAAATCACAGCACTAAGTATACAGAATTTTTTAAAATTAACAAAAACAAAAAGACAAATTCAAATATTTCACAATCTACCAGTCATCTAAAAATTTATTTCTTAGTAGACTTAATTTCTTCAGCTTCTGGATTCAAAAACAAATTGTTTTGCTCATCAGGATTAGATTTATAATGGGTTATACTCGATTGTCGAACATTACTAGACTCATCATTATTGTTAACATTTCTTGAATCATGATTGTTGTCATGACTATCATCATTGACGCTACTGGCAATTTCGGACTTGATATGTTCATCTTTGATTCTTGATCCAAGAGCAGCATTGGCAACGTAACTGGTTGCAGCAGCAGACTGTAATTGTTGAACAAAATTCTCGGCACTCAAGAATTGCTGGCCAGCATCAGTCGGCAAGTTATGATGCTGCTGTTGCTGTTGCTGCTGCTGTTGTTGTTGTTGTTGTTGTTGTTGTTGTTGCTGCTGCTGCTGCTGTTGTTGTTGTTGTTGTTGAGCAGCTTGTGCTTCCTGCTGTTGTTGGCGATGCTGGACGGCTTGAGCCTCTTGTTGGTGTTGTTGTTGGTGTTGCTGTTGTTGAGCAGCAAGAGCTTGCTGCTGCGCGTCTTGAGATTGCTGCTGCTGCTGCTGCTGCTGTTGTTGTTGTTGTTGTTGATTTGGCTGTTGAGGCTGGAGAGCTTGAACCTGCTGTTGATGCTGTTGTTCCAATTGCTGCTGCTGAGGATCATGCTGTCTTTGCAACTGCATAACCTGTTGCAATTGTTGTTGAACTTCAGGAGAAAGTTGGCCAAAATGGGACATATTAAAACCAATAGCTTGTTGGACTCTAAGATTCTTTTCATTTTCTTCAGCTTCCAAATCATGATTATTAACTTCCAACTCATGATTATCAACCACCTTCTTTTTTCTATTTCTACAACGGGCACAAACTTTATAGCTATTCATATCATCTTGTAACAACGGTTTGGCGCATCTATTACATGCCCCAATTCTTTCCAATTTGGCTCGTCTAAGTTTGTCATTATCTCTGCATCTTCTGCAAACTTTGAACTCCTCACTATCATCATTTGGACCAGAACAATGTACACATTTACCTTGAGCCGCACGATTCGCCTTTCTAGTTCGAAGTGCCATTCTGCAAGACGGACAAAGAACAAATTGTGAATCTTTATCCATAGCTTGTCCACAACGTCTGCATGCTCCTGCTTTCTTCTTAGTATTGTTTTGCCATCTTCTTGATCTTTCTCTTTGCAAGTCACGGCAATGTGGGCAAAGTTTGAAAGTTTTGCCCCCAGCAGGAGTATTGAACGGTTTTTTGCATCTAGTGCAATCACTAGTGACCATACGACCAACAAATTGCTCTTCAGGAATATTATTAGGTGTAGGAACTGAAAATCTTCCAGCAACCCCGCCAACACCAGGAATAACCCCCATACCAACATTCAAGTCTTGCTCCAAAGAGTAAGCTCTATGATCTTTGGTTCTTGGAAGAATTCGTGTATGATTTTTGGCATTGGGATCATCATTAGCAGGAATCTGGGATTCTTGCTGTTGGCCCAAGTGTGCTTGTTGAGGGTCGTGAGAATGATGAGCATGCTCTTGATGTTGACCATCACTTTGGTGAAGATGAACATGTTGCTGAGCTTGTTGTTGAGCTTGTTGAAGTTGTGCATGCTGTTGTTGAGTCTGTTGTTGCTGCTGCTGTTGATGTTGATGTTGTTGCTGAAATTGTTGCTGTGCCTCCTGTTGTGCTTGTTGAACTTGCTGCTGTGCAGCGGCGGCAGCAGCAGCTTGTGCTTCTGCTTGTTGCTGATGGTGATGGTTTTGTAACACCTCTTCGATGTTATGAGGAATGCCACTGCTTCCATCAGTATGAGATGAGTTCTTCATTTGGCCAATAACTTCAGGATCAATAGAAATGGCATGGGCAACCGCTGCCACAGCATTGGCAGCCGCGTCGCTAGTGTTTGGATCCATAATGATAATTAAAACCGATAAGCGAGTTGCAAAAGTATCAAAATAAAAGTTTGGAGACGCGCTATCTCGTTGCTATTGTTTTTTTTTTTTTTATTTTTTTTTTCCAAAAATAAAGATGGCAAAAAGTTAGCAAGTAGACGAACAAAAAAAATATTCAAAACCAATTATCTGTAACCTATGCCAAATAGAGGTAAGAAATACAAAAAACTGAAAAGTAGACTTGAATCAGGGGTGAAAAGTATGATAAAACACAAGTCAGTATGGAAGGAGTACTAATGACGCGTCGTAGTGGATGTTGAAAGAACGGATATGCAATCGTTAGTATACTTGTTGATGGTTAGAAGAGCTCTTAACTAAAAAAAAAAAAAAAAAAAGAAAATTGGAGGGAAAAACGATGGAGCAACAGAACGGCGAACGGTTAGTGGCGATGCCCTGTGCTTTTATATTATTTGCCGCCAAAAAGGAGGGTAAAAAACAACTCACATGGATATCATGTGATGAAAGGTGGTGTTCAGATGCTTACTTAATTAGGTGTTTGGATGTGATAGGCAGCTGGCTCAACTACTACCATCAACAGTATTGAAGAAAAGTTTCTTTGAAACAGCAGTAATTTTTAGCTTAGACAATACAAGCAAATATAATCTGGGTCTGTAGCTGCTTAGTAGAAGAGTACCGATATTGCAGCAAGACGTTTATATCGGCGAGTACATTGTTCACGATTGTAGCTCTGTAAATTTTACTTTTGAGCCATGGGCGTCGAAGCTTTGAAAGCCAAGCAGCTAATATCTACAAATAAAAGATAAAAAAACACCCAACAAAAAGACAAGATTGGTTCTTTATAATTGATATCCAATACTAAGTCTACTCAGCTTTTACTTTTGCCAAACGGTCTTTGTAAATGCCAAACAAGTAAGCGAATCGAATCACCACCAAGTCAATAGCCATATTGATACTATCTTTAGCCAAATCAACCTTGGATCCATCAACTTCATGCCAAGAAATTGGAACTTCTTCAATGATTATGCCTTTTCTAATAGCAAGGATCAAAATCTCCACATCGAAAATCCAGCGTTCGTTGTGCATAAAAGGAAAAATTTCTCTAATTGCGGCTTTGTTGAATAGTTTGAATCCACACTGAGTGTCTTGGACTGATCTAATACCAAAGATAAAAAGCAACGTGTGGAGAGAATACATGAGAAAATTTCTAATGAATGAACGCTTAACTACTGCGTCAGTATTCACCATATGAGCACGAGACCCAATAGCCACCACAGGGACCTCATCATCATTAATGTTGTCTTTACGCTGTTGAGGTTGATGCTTTTCAACGCTTTTGATCAATTTTTCGACATCAGGAAACTTGGAAGCACCGTCAGCATCTGCGAAAATCGAATATTTTCC
Organism: Saccharomycopsis fibuligera x Saccharomycopsis cf. fibuligera; assembly: GCA_001936135.1. Lineage (NCBI taxonomy): Eukaryota > Fungi > Ascomycota > Saccharomycetes > Ascoideales > Saccharomycopsidaceae > Saccharomycopsis > Saccharomycopsis fibuligera x Saccharomycopsis cf. fibuligera. The sequence goes on along the minus strand of CP012809.1, from coordinate 2,823,759 downwards.
TCTAGTGTATTGCAAGCCATGAGTCACTGCTCCGCCTTTACCACGGTTTTTCTGCAACTTGACGGCTCTAAATACGCCTGGGACCAAGTTGTATTCCTCAGCAATCAGCAAAGCAAACTCGAATGTCTTGTCCTTGGAGCCATCATCAATAACTATGATTTCAAATGCGTTTGCAAGTTGTGGGGTTTGTTGAAGAAAAGTGATGGCTTCATCGAGCATTAGTCTCAATCTATTGGTTTCGTTGTAGCATGGAATCACTACACTTAACAAGATGTCTGGACTAGCTGGCTCGTTTTGCGAAGGAAGCGGGAGCTGTTCTGAGTATTGTCCGTTGGTAGAGGTAGTAGTAGTGTAGAATAGTTCTGACTTGTATGGTTTTCTAGGAATATGCGCAAGGAATTTGACAAGCGTAAATAGCTAAATGAGAAGCAAAAGTTAGTGATCAGGAACATTGGGTGAATCAAGAGTGATGACAGTTGGGGGTGAAAGATACACATACCGATGCAAGCGCTAGTATGGTTAAGCCAGCTAGCGCTATAGAAATATTGTACAAATTGAGTTCGGGCAACAGCATTTTAAGATGAACACTTCTTTTATGTGAATGATGCTTTCAAAGGTAAATAGGGGAGGGTCTATGCTATGGTAAGGATGAAGTTGGTATCAATTTATTTAAATGACGGATTATGGGATGAGATGAACAGTGTCTTTACTCAACAAGTGTCAAAAGCTTGAGGAAACGAAAGCACGATGACTTGTCTATAAATAGTCGGGAAAGGGTATAAAACAAATAGGAAAAAAAAACACCACTAGTTATTATATCGAAGTCCAGAGCATAAAATGTTTTTTACTTTTTTTTGTTGACCTAATTTCCGTTTGAATATATATATATATATATATTTTCTTTCTGTATTTTTATATTCGACAATCTATGTGCTCTTCTAGTTTATCAGTTATGTGTTCCTTCACTCATCGAAACCGACCGCGAGGCGCATTCTCTAATTTTTTTTTTTTTTTTTTTTGTTTTGTTGTTGTCTAAAGGTTTTCGCTACTCTGTCACTTTCCCGCTCCTCAGTTAGGCTGTCCTGCAACGCAGAAAACATCCACGTGAGTAGCGCTTCAACATGCATGAAATGTTTAAGTACGGATCGCACTTCTCAGGAAGCCGGGCTATTTTCTAGCCAAAACTGATGGTAAGCTTATACGTTATTAAGTAAGCGCATTGTTTATCTCTGTGTAAACACCGCGTAGGTCATTGGCGTTGATAGGACTAAAGTAGTTTCGTATACTGCTATGAGTACAGGCGAGCACATGTTTGGCCTTCTTAATAAATTGGAGTATCCGCATGTCTGTGTGGTAGTGTTTGCGTTTATGCTTGAGTTTAAACTCAAATTGAAGATTGAATCCCACATGGAGTAACCTTAGATACAAAGATCAACCAACGAACGTGTTGGAGCACTAAGTGGGTATGGAGGATGCACGAAAACTATTATTAAACGAATTGTCTAAGTAACTGGTGTATATAGTATATAACATGATTGTAATAAACAAAAATATAAAGAAAAAAAAAAAAAAAAAAGAGACTCATTATAGTGGAATGTCTGATTTTTAGTGATTGTTCTTATAATAGTGATTTTAATGTACAAAGTAGATTAGAACTGAAAATGGTTTCTTTTATGATCAAAAATAAAAAAAAAAAAAAAAAAAAATGATAAAACAATACTTTATGACCAAAAGGGCAACAAGCAACAACGTCAAAAGGAAAAAGCACATCACTCATCTCTCATTAATGTAGTCCTTAATGAAATTAATCTTTTCTTCAAAACTAACATCCTCACTGATCAAATAAAACAAGAAACTCTCATTACAAGCGCTAATTTCTCCCAACTCAATAAATTGCTTGGCATTGATAATTCCCAAGTTTCTCAACTTGCGCAAAAAATTATTTGAATCTTCCAAATTTTTTCGTCTGGTTAAAAGTACAACCACCAAATTATTCACCTGGGGATCAACAGGGAACCCTGCCGGTATTCCTGGAGGCATTCCTGGAGGCATTCCCGGTGCTATACCTGGGGGCATCATTCCAATGAGTCCAGCGCCACTACCAGCAGTAGGACTACCAGAAGGATTTCCATTAGTAGTAGGCCCACTTCCGTTGCCATTGGCGGCGCCGCCACCACCGGCAGCGGCAGCCGCTACTGCTGCCGCTGCTGCCGCTGCAACGGTGTTTGATCCAGTAGAACTAGTACGGTTACTGCTGCTATTACCGCTGCTTGAAGGAGCGCCCAGAAAGTTTCCCAAGCCAGCTGCTGTAGCGGCTGTAGCAGCTTGAGCATTCGAGTCTCCTGCTGCAACATTAGCAGCTGCTGCTGCGGCGGCGGCGGCGGCCGCAGCCGCCGCGCCAGCATCCGGGTTGCTTGTTGGTCCACCAAGGTTATGTGGATTATAATGATAAACACTGCCATTAGGACCAATCATTGAACTCAAAGCAGGAGCCGGGCCCGGTGGAGGTGGTCCCGGTAAGCCCCCTGGCATTAGTCCTGTGGGGGTACCAGATAAAGAAAAGCTTCCACTAGACCCAACAAAACCTCCATTCACTTCATTGGGAAGCATAAAACTACCAGAATTAAAATTAAGAAAAGAGTCCAAAAAGGAAAGCGATCTTCTGGTGCTATCGCCACTACTGTTTCTTTGAATAGAGTTTCTGAATCTGACAAATGGATAAGAATATGGATCATAATTGCTGACATAATTTGGATTATTGGCGGCGGCGGCGGCAGCGACAGCAGCAGCTGTCACATCTGAGCCACTATTAGAGTTAACATTGACATTGTTAGGATTCGTGGAGCCAGCAGCGCTAGCTGAGACGCCGTTACTGCCATTAATATCAGCACTTGCAGTCACCGATGCTTGATTATTGTCATTGTCATTGTTCAGCCTATTAGCATTTGGATGTTGCAACACATTTCTTGAGTTGCCGTTAACGGATACAGATGCCGTCGTCGTAGCGGTACCATCTTGTGCACTATTACTATGATTATTGTTATTATTATTATCGTTATTGTTATTATTACTATTGTTATTGTTGTTGCTATTACTATTATTATTATTATTATTATTATTATTATTATTATTACTGCGACCATTACTATCATTGCTGTTTTTGCTTTGATTGTCGCTGCCAGCATGTTGATTAGCAGTATCAGCAGTATTGCTATTGTTGTTGGCGCCACCAGCACCATCATTGGTTGGGTTGGTGCCGGAGTGGGCACTGCTACCTGCACTTGATTGATGCCTGTCGACGCCAGCCAGTTGAGCATTCAGAGCATCAACAACATCTCGCAGTGCAGTGCGAGGGGATGTTGATGTATTAGGATTGCGTTGTTGGTGCTCATGAGAACTATTATGATGATGATGGTGCTGATGGTGCTGCAGCTGATGGTGCTGGTGCTGCAGATGCTGTTGGTGCTGTTGGTGCTGTTGGTGCTGTTGGTGTTGGTGCTGGTGCTGGTGCTGGTGCTGCTGATTGTGACCTAGTTGCCGTTGGTGAGATGCTAACTGGTGTTGAGGAGGGTACAGTAATGGTAAAAAGCTCTCAAAATTGTCAAAAATTTTGGCGTTATTGTTATTGGGTGTAGTAACTTCTGAAGTTGCGCTGCCGCTGCTCCCTGAGTTCCCCGTGGTGGGGCCATAAGCATTTCTATGACTGTGGCTGGTGCCATTGTGGCCGCGCTCGTTGGATAAAGGAGTGATGTGATGACTTGCACTACTGGGAGTATTTTCAAGCAGCCGAGCGTTATATATGGCAACATTATCAAGATTAATTTCGTCGCTTTCTACCACATTGCCATCTCCATCAACAGTGGCACTTTCTTCAACTGTTTGCAAGATGGCATCGACACTCATTGGTCTAAATGCTTTTTGTAAACTCAAGCTTTGAAAAATTTCATGAGCTTTTATACCGTGCAAATCGTGATCAATATAAAATTCCACAGAGTGCAAATATATATAGTGGCAACCACCGGAAATGTAGCGTCTGAGACTGTTCCAGGATAACCCCGGATAGCAGCCGCTAGTGGATTTTTTCTTCAATTCATCAATTTTGGGGAGACTATTCAAATACAATTTGCCTTCAGCAATGGACCACATCAACATTGGTTCATTTAACATTAGCTTCTTGAACCCCAAGATTTCGTTATTTATTTGCTTTAATTTTTCCCGAAGTTTTTTGATTTCGAATTTTTTCATCTCGGACTGATCAGGAAATAAACGTTTCATTTCGGATTGAATCTCTCTAAAGCCGGTATTGGTAAAACTATTTGTTGCATTAATTCTTTGATTTTTATGCCTTATTAACAATCTGGTGAAGTCATTGGTCATCCTCACTGTCCATCTTTTGTAAACTGTTGCTACATCTGACTTGTCTTTTTTCCTGCCCTGCAGTAGCTTAAAATTTTTGACAGATCTCCCAGGAGATCGGCTGTCATTCAGGAAAGCATCAGGGGTATCGGCAGCGCTACTGATGGTTGAGTTTGCAGGTGAGTTCAAATTACTGTTACTTGCATGGAACTGAGGATTATGATTTGGCGTGGGAACTTGCAAACTGTGAGGTGAATTAGGTTTCTCTAGAACTGGAGTTACGGACTGAGGCTCGTCGGGTTTGATGTTATTAGAGTCGTTGCTAATATCATGTCGAGGACTAATCATTGAATGCGCAGCAATACTATTACTGTCATTATCATTGCTATTGTGATTGTTGGTAGACTGACTGGGCATGGCTGAAATAGGGGTATGTTGGCGGCTATTGAGACTCGGAGATACATGGGGCAAAGACAGAGGAGGAGCCAGTGATATTTGCCGCTGATTCTGCTGATGGTGCTGGTGCTGGTGCTGGTGCTGGTGCTGGTGCTGGTGCTGTTGGGCCCTATGAAGAGGCATCTGAGGTTGTACGAATCCTAACAGCAGAAGAGCAGCCTGCTGTTGCTGTTGTTGTTGCTGTTGCTGCGACTGTTGAGAATTGCGAGTAGATGCAGAGGAGGAGGAGGACGATGGGACCGGAGCGGCAAGAGAAACAGTGGGCTGAGGCTGGGGTTGTGACTGAAGCAGGTTTTGCAGCAGGGCAAGGGTGGTGATGATGTTTGGATGGTTTGTTGTTGGAGGCTGATGGACCGATAGCTGGGGGACCTGGGATACGGTTTGTGGTGCAGTTGTAGCAGCAGCGGTATTAGCGATGAGGCTGCCGGAAGAGTCTGTAGGGAGCGAAGCGAGGGACACCGCAGTGGCGGAGGGTTGTGTAGCAGTGGGAGTGGTGGTGGTTGCAACTAGTTGTTGCAGTTGCTGGTGCAGTTGAGAAGAGCTGCTGTGGGAGTTGTCGTTGAGGATGTTGTTGATATTGTTGGAAGGATTGGGGCTGTAAAAGGACATGCTGAGACAGGATAGAAAGATCGAACAATCAGTGATGTTGTGCCGCTGTTTCTCGATTATTATTATTATTTTTTTTTTTTTTTTTTTTTTTTTTTTTTCTATTTCTTTCTTTCTTTCGCTGCACAGTTTTCTCCGGTTTGGCTTAAAGTGCAACTCAACTTTTCCCCAGTTACTTTTTGGTGTAACTTTTCCGTACTTGAGCGAGGTCCAGACTGCTTTTGGGCTTTTTTTTTTTTTTTTTTCTCCTTGTTCCCCTTTGGAGTGGCAGCAGTAGGTGGTTTAAGCGCCGACTTTCAGCAAGATAGAAGATAGATGGGCTGCAGGATGGCTACCAAGTTAGCGGTGAAGGAATGTTGCGGCGTTCTGTGTTGTGTTGTGTTGTGTTGTGTGATATTAGCAGTGTCGTCGAACGCTGTGCAACCTGAAATTGGATCAATAAAATGTTGTGCCTTATTTCTGCTTTGGGCGTCGTAGGGGGTTTTTTTCTCCTAGAGTCAACAAGACAAAACGCACTCAAAACGCAGACACACAGACAGCTTGACCGGCTTGAATTGTATTGAGTGTGGCTGTCTCTGAACACTTGCTGGCTGGCTGGCTGTGAAGATGGTTTCCTTTAGCACTGAACCTAATCTGGTCTAACCTTATCTGGTCTGGGCTGATCTGATCTGATCTGATCTGGTATCTGGGGTGTCTTCTAAAGCAAAGCTGTCTCTTTTGGACCTATTGGTTCCCTCCTTTTGTATTATTTTTTATTTTGCCTTACACTTTTTTTTTTTTTTTTTTTCTTCTATTTCTGCTCATGTCTCCCTCTCTCTCTTTTTCTCTTTTCGCTCTTTCCTTTTGTCTTTTGTCTTGGGCAACAAGTTAGGCTCCGCTGAGAGTCTCTATCACGTGCCTGTTGCAGAGCTCGCTTTAACCGCCCCCGGTGCTCGGCAGGTTGACTGAAACCTTCTTTGGCGCATAATTTTGGGTTTTCCATCGATCTCAGCCAAACAAGCGCCTGCGCAATATATAACCGAAATTTCTGTAAAGTAGAGCATGGAGAATGGTGGTGACGGTTCAACATGCTAGCAACTGCAGACACTCCATTAGCGAGCAAATGAGACTTTTTCTGCATTCTGCTACTACCGGTAGATGCATCCTTCAACAACAAGAAATTTTCAGATTTTTTAATAATAAATTTATATATGCCTGTATATGACCCCCATGTTTTGTAGATTCACAGACTCTGCAATGTTGACAAACTATCTCAACCAACATCAATTAGTACCAAATTTCTTTTTCTCTCTCTCTCTCTCTATATATATATATATATATATATATATATATATATTTATATTTCTTCTGGTTTCCTTTTCATTGTTTATATACCTCCAATGTGTATCAATTCGTAGAAAACTTAAAAGCCTATAGGCTATAGAGACATAATGATTTAGGAGCACAGATGCACAGCTTTACAACATAGCTACAAAGATTCGTAACCTAGACCTTGAAGTATCTTCAGCGATACTTACATACCCCCACGATGCCCAAGTCTATGACAAACTGAGTGAATCAATATTCAAAAACATCGAAAAACATCGAAAAAAAAAAAAAAAAAAAAAAAGGGAATTCCATGCCATCCACAAAATAGACAATGCTTGGAGTAAATTTGTCAAAAAAGGTTATCACCAAACAATAGGCAAAAAACACACCACGCTCACTTACATTTAAGCCCGCGTTGAATGCCGAGCTTTGTTGTTTCAGTAGAGTAGAGCTACAAGGTTGATGATCTTTACAGCAGCGAACTTGATTGAATATTGCCGTTGTTATTAGTATAGAATTGGATGATTGATAATGGGAGGAGGAAAAGAACAAAAACAAAAACAAAAACAAAACAAAGGATGTAAAATTACTATATAGCGGTGAAAAAACAAAAAACAAAAAGCAAACAAACCCTTAGATACTGTTTCTCAACTGCTTGAAACTGTCAGCGGTTTCTTTGGCTCTTCTTTTACCTTCAATGAAATTGATCATATCGGTATAAGATTCCGGCACCACGGCATAGTAGCCATGCTTAATTTCCTTTTGCTTGTTTTCTTTGCCAACACCCAAACTTTCGTTTTCATAAGAATACTTAGGCACAAAGAATGAGTAGACAAATGACCCAGTTTTTTGCAAGACGTCGTGGTTCAACGATCTGACACTGGTGTCGACTTTGACTTGAATAATTGTGCCTGGCTTGGAAAGGAAGTCCTTAGGGTCCTTAGCTAATGGCTGGGCGCTAGAGCCGCCAAACTCGCTAAAAAAGTCATTAATGTTGGTCTTTTTAGTAGCAGCGCCGGTCGATGTGCCGGTGGCGGTGGTGGCGTCCTGCGGGATGATTACTTCTTTTTGCTCGTTGGCATTTTCCAACACATGTTCAGTGTACACCACCTTGGACTTCAAATACAACACACTGCCCACTGGCACTGGGGCGGTAAATGCGGTGGAGTCCAAAGAGACAAATCTTGGAGGAGCATGGGAGAATGCCGCTGATGTAGCGTACGCAAGCTCAAAAGCTTGCTTCATCAAATACCCACCGAAAATCATGTACGAGTGTCTGTTTCTGTATTGCGGCTGCATGAAAATCACTGATTTCAACACGGTATCGTTCATAAACACCAAGTTCTTTGGGGAGATACCAGTGGCGCCGATAAACTGTTTCAATCTGTTGCTTGCACGCCACATATCGTGCATCATTTGGCTCTCTTCTCCGGTTGGTGGGGTCACTGTGAGCTTCTCCTTGTTGGCACGTAACTTCTTTGCAGCATTGTGAGACTCGGCTCTGGTGAAATCAATCCATTCCTTCTCGTTCAACGGGAGCAACTTGTTGATGGCAAGAGATTTATGGGTTTCTGGGTTTCTGGCAACAAAGGTGAAGTTGGCGCTCAAAAACACATTTTCATTCTTGACAAAACTTTCATTGATCTCGTTTTCTGGAGGGAACGAATCCTCATTGAAACTGGCCTTGATCTTGATTTCCATTGACGATCTACCAACCCAGGTCACCGCACCGGAGATCATCAAGTTGTACTTGCTGATTTCGTCAATTCTTTGCAACATGCAAATTCTGTCAACCGAGGCAGTGACAAGCATTGGCTCAGCTGGAGCACAGTGCTTATAAGCAATGGTCCCCGCCAATGCGTCCAAATCTTGAAACAATTGCCCCACTTTCAATCTGCCAAAGGCGTTAATGTAGGAATCGAGCAACCATGGGTCTTCCTTGAAAGGCAACAACAAAAACGAGAAGGAATCGCTGCGCTTGCGCTCCCCTACTTCGGTGGTTCCCGGGGTAGTGTAGGAATAAGAGTCGAGAACCTTCCCGTTAGCAAGCTGCTTTTGACGTTCTTTCAATGCTTGATACCAGGTGGCCTTCTTGTTAGAATTGTGCTGTAATCTTTTGGATTCGCTAACGAGATCGTTGACAATTGTAGCAGTGGCGTCTGGAGCTTGGGATGCCTTGTCAAGGTAACTGCTGATATTTGGCTGCGTTTTTTTATCGTCATTGCTTTTGAGGTTGTAGAGTGGACCGCGGGAGGTGCTCAATGATCTAAGCAAGAGACCGGATTGCCTAGTTGGGGCGGCAGCAGCAGCAGTGGCTCTTGTGATTTTGGAAAGCATCTTGTATAATGAGTAGTGGGTGGTGAGGGCTCAATTGCAGGAATTGAGTGGGTGGGAACTTGAGCCAAAGGGAGGTTGCGATGGGAGTACTTATACAGATACTGGCAACAGCAATTGGAATTCTCCTCAGAATTGAGTATAAACAAACAAACAAGCAAGCAAACAGAAGCAGGCTCAACAAAATTGAGAGGAGGAGGAGGAGGAAGAAAAGGAAGAAGAAGAAGAAGAGGATTGCCAGGATAGGACAAAAATGGTTTATATTTTTTCCTTTTTTTTTTTTTTTCTTCTTTAAAAATTATATAAGAAAACAAAACAAAATGTTGAGATTCAGTCCATCTATATCTTTGGATGGGCAAGCCAACGCAGCGCAACGCAGCCTGCGCACCCACCCGGCATTCTTTTGATTTTAATTTTCCAGGTGTGTGGCAGCACCTGATTTCTCCGATGGAGCCTCGCTGCAAATAGTCTGCTACACTCAGCAGCTAAGCTCGGGTGGCAGCGGAGTTTCTTTATTTTTCTTTATTTTTTTTTTTTTTTTTTTTTTTTTCCTGACGTTGGTTGAGCCGCTCGTTGTTGTGCCCAGTGGCTATACTCAAGGCGGGGGTTGTTATTTCTGTGCTATGACAATCCACAGATTGTAGGATTCCGCGGTCTACAACATTGGATCGCACCGCACCGCACCGCACCGCACTGTAAGTATACTGGCCCCCCGGAAGCCCTCACCCGATGGCTTCTTCTCTCTGTGGGAACGGGGGGTCACCCGCACCGCTACTAAGCGAGGGGTGCGCTAATTTCTCCGACCAGTACGATTTCACCAACACCGTTTCTATTCTGCAGTATTGGAGGAACCTTGGATACTATTTTTACGGTTGGGGGGCTCTTTTAGGTACAGTAGATAAGAGGCAGGACTAGCTTTCCGGCTTTGGCCGTGTCCTCGTCCTCGTCGGTCGGATAAATATACGCGCTACGGTTCTTGCAACAGTTGTTTATTAGTCGGCGCTTTGGCACTACTACCAGCTGGCTAAAAAAACAGTTTTTCAAAATGACTCAAGCGACTCAATCTCCAGCGCACCCTCCGTGAACTGCTCCAGGCACTACCATGTATCCCCGCTACGTCGCTACTACTGTAAGATACGCCATAGAGGGCTCCAAAGGACGCCTTTGCGCGGTGTCTATTGCGTCCGGTCAACAATGCAGTAGGAGTCCTTGTACACTGAATGCCTAAAGCTGTTGATATTGTCAAAACGTCAGCTTGGCTGGTATAATTTTTCTCAAATCAGTATTGCTATTGCATTTTGGCGCATCGTACAAGTATCATTCTTAAAGCGGTATTGTGACTTAGCTAGATGTAACGATCTCAAAATACGCCAAGGCAGACGCGTCCAATATACGAGTAAGTCCCTCTGTATTGTTATAAATCCAGTGATTAGTGATTGAAACGTTTCGCAGTTACTACACTATGGGCAGAGAACATACTCAACATAGTCCAAAATCACATGATAGCTTTGTGAGAATTAGCACTGTCAACTCCAAGACAAGCGTGCGGTTTTAGGGCCATCAACGATTATCAATCAAGTGTCGTTGGTACAGCAAGTGCTATGCCGGCAGAACCAACTGGCCAGCAATAATCCAGCTAGATTGGGATGGGTGCCTGATTTCTTCTGGTGAGGGCGCGCGCGCGAAAAATGGAGCAATAATTCCACCAAATGGGGGAAGTTTCAATCAGTTTTCCAATTTGCGCCGTAATTAGAATTTCTTGCTAATATAATCTATTGCCAACCTTGATTTTACTAGAGTCTTTAGATTTTTTTTTCTTTATTTTTTTTTCTTTTTTGCTGGTGTTAAACGTATTATTTTGCCTAGTCGGGCACTGCAATTGCTGCAAACAGGACTAACGTTTCTGAATCCGGAAGGATCCTCGATGTCCATGCATGTCCACCCACCCACAGGGGGGCGCCTTTACTGCCCTTTAAATTTTGCACCTTGATGAAGAAAAACAAAATCGCAAACATTGGCATCTTGGCTTTCTTCTTTTTTTTTTTTTTTTTTTTTCTTGCAAAATCGATTCCTATCGCTCTTTCCGCACTAGAAGTCTCAAATATTGCCGACTTTCATGCACAAGACAACAACTCCCTTTCTCTTGCAAGCTCGCTTCCCGAGAATGAGTGTCTGGCTTTTCTGTAGTGTAGACTGTCTTTTAATGGGCTGGCAGGTATGGCGGCGTATGGCCCTATGGCCTACAGCGGCGATCACTCTACAGGGGCCGTCCCTTTGGACGAACGAAAAAAAAAAAAAAACATCACCGAAAAAACGCGTCAGACGCGTTTTTGCCCTAACAAAACACAATGCAGGAGCCACTGCCACGGAGCAATAAAGCCAGCGTAAAGTGCGTCCCGCCCTGCCAAAATGTTAACATTAACACGCCGGTTACATATCAGTACATGCTGCAGTAGCCTCTGCGTCAGTATTTTGCCCTTGAAGGGCCCTTTGGGTGTCGATGTACGGCCTGATATAGCATAGCAGAGATCCATTGGAGCTTACAGGAACCCCAGTCAATAAAAAGACTCTCCCTCCCTGCCACGACCGCTTGGTGGTCGTTTGATAATTCTTTCATTTCTCTTCTCCAGGCCTTGTCGTTCTTTCAACTTGTACAATATTCATTCGCTCACTTTGTATCATATTCATTCATTCATTCATTCGTTTCTATATAATATCTAATAGTCAGCTATTCCGCTGCATAAACATCCATTCACTACCAGAAAGTTAACCAAGTCTCTGATTTTTCACTCCTTATCTGACAGAGCTACATACAACAGATCCCATTATAAACTGATCTCAATTTCTACCTCATTTGGAAAGCCAAGCACAACATGTCCATACTATATTGGATGATACAGCTAGCCTTGTGCTCCTCCATACGCAAAGCTCTTGCTCTGTCCATCACCGAAAGCTTCCCTCTCGATAGTCAACTACCTCTAGTAGCCAGAACAAACACATACTATCAGTTTTCTCTCTCGTCAAGCACGTTCACCTCCACCGATTCTTCCTCCTCTAATAGCTTCAACTACGGCATATCCAATAATCCATCATGGTTGTCCATAGACACCAGCTCTGGGGTGCTCTACGGCACGCCCGATACCAATGACGATACTGAAATAACGTTCGATCTTATTGCCAATACCAGCAACGGCGACTCATTAACTACAAACAACAACAAACTTCAAGTCTCTAGCCATCCGGCCCCAGAATTATACTCTTCCGATTGCATAATCACTCAACTCGCTAGCCATGGCCAAACTAATGGCGCCGATGGTCTAGTGCTTGTTCCCGGACACCAGTTTTCCATTTCTTTTGCTAAAGATAAAACTTTCAAAAAGGCTAGTGACGATAGCAACGACATTACTGCATACTATGGTCTTTCGGCAAATAGAACTTCATTGCCAGCTTGGATCCATTTCAGTGAATCCGATAGCAACTTGACATTTTCCGGCACCGCGCCAGCTGTCAATTCCAAGATTGCCCCATCGGTGGAATATATTTTCGATTTGATTGCTTCGGATTATCTGGGCTACTCGGGGCTTATTGTCAATTTCAAATTGGTCATTGGTGCGCACCAACTTAGCACAACGGTCAAAAACACCATTCCCATTACTGTCAAGGATGATGAAAAGGAGAAGAAAAACAATGAATTCAATGTGACGCTTCCTTTGGACCAAGTGTTTTTGGACGGAAATGTCATTGATAAACAACAAAACATCTCTTCAATAAAACTTGACACTGGCTCCCCAAGTTGGGTGAAAATTAATCAGCAACAGGGAACATTGTACGGTAAGGTGCCTAGCAGTTTCAAAGACACCACCAAAAGCTTCAATGTCAACATTTATGATCCATTTGATGATTTTATTTCCATTCCTTACTCCATTGAATTGTCCAGTAGTAACAACAACAATACCAGCACCACGACCAACAACAACAACAACACTTCTACCAATGACAACAGCACCTCATCAAACAACCTCACTTCCTCAAGCAGCAGCAACAACAACAACAGCACCAGCTTATTTAATGCTAACAAACTTCCTAGCCAGGTCAATGCCACCAAAGGTGCGTTTTTCCAATACCAGCTCCCTGATGACGTGTTTGTCAATAAAGTAAAAACTCAAATTGCCGTCAACTACAACAATAACAGCAAAAGCCAATGGTTGCAGTATCACAGTGACAACTATACATTCAACGGTAATGTGCCGAAAAATTTCAATAGTGTTCAAGTTACTCTCAAGGGCGCATATAGCAGCAAGCTATCAAAGCGTACCAGCCATACTCACAAACATGGCAACGGCCAGTCCAAGTTTTTGGCCAAGCGCGATAGTGGTAGCAGCAGCAGCAGCAGCAGCAGCAATAACCAAATCACATTCACCATTGCTGGATCGCATAGCGCCAGCAGCGGCAGTAACGGTTTATCAAAGAATAAGAAATTGGCAATTATCTTGGGCATAATCTTGCCAGTATTGTTTCTTGCCGTTCTTGCAGTCTTACTCGTTTGTTGTCTTAGACGCCATAAGCAGAAAAGTCAAAGAAACACTGGAGCAGCAACGGATACTGAATCAGCCACCAGCAGCCAACGCAACATTTCCAAGCCAATGCTTAATAACCCCTTGAATGGTATCGGCGCTTTTGGAAGAAACAAGCGGTCTCTTGAGCGTGAGAATGAAAAACAAGACAATATGGTGGCCTTCGGAGAACTTGAAAAAACTCTTAGCAACCAATCCACTAACAGCAATAGCACCGCGCATGATAATATCAATAACCATAGTCAAGGCGATGTGTCTAAACATTCGGATAGCACCAATGATACCGCACAGACCGACCAGTCCGCCGAGGCGTTTTTCAGCAAACATACCATTATTGAGGATTTGAGTAATAGTAATAGCGTTGCTAATGGCGGAGCCAACTGGGCAATTGTGCGGGATAATAGTTCTTTGAAATTTGAAGAATTGAAGCATAGTGACGGCGATGGCAATGGCGATGATGAATCCTCCAATACTGATGTGGATGAAGAGTTCAATGAGCAGTTTGATGACGATAATGGAGATGAAAATGCTCGCGAAGTTGGTCATAACAATACAACCAACGATACTACTAATGATTCAGAAAGTAGATACATGGACACTGTGGAATATCCTTCTGATATGGACCCATATGCTCTTGCCATTGCTGCTGCTGGAGCCGCTGGAGACTTCTCTGCCAACAATTCTACCACAAGATCCACCGCTGCTGCTGACGCTGATGCTGCTGCTGCCGAGTTTCAGGCTCCTCCATATAACTATTATCACGACGCTGTTAATGGTGGCGCCAACGGTGCCAATCGTTCAAGAGAATACTTGAGCACCGACGATTTGCTTGACATGCCTTCCAATTTATCCTCAACTAATCTCAGCAGACATAATCGTATGACTGATGATGATGAAGGAGAAGGTGTGGTTGCTGGTGGGTTGGCGTACGGTACGTTGGATCCGAATTCCAAGACTGAATTAATTGCTAGTGATAATGATAACTACAAAGACAAAGAAGCATCTGTTGGTGAGAATTATATGGGTAATAGTTCTTATGATAATTACCAGTCTGCAAATAATAGTGCCGGTACTGATTTTACTACCTCTGCTCCGCATGTTAATGACCCTTCTTCTTCTTCTGCTGCTGCTGCTGCTGCTACTGCTGCCTCGACTATAGCCCCTCTCAACGTCATATCTAGGGCAAACAACAACAGCAACAACAACAGCCAAAGAGAAGCGAAAGGTCTCAGCAACAGCTACAATTATCGCAACTCATTAACTAATGCAGTAAACAGAATCCCGCGCAAATCATGGCGTCATGTGGTTGATTCAACAAGACTGAGAATATCAGGTACCCGTCGTCAAGAATCTATCAACTCATTAGCTACTGTATCTACTGATGAATTGTTTTCTGTGAGATTGGTTGATGATCGAGTTAGTCGCACGATCGATCCAACAGAGTTGGGTATTCAGCAAGCTAGTGCTGATGCTGCTCCTAGAAGTAACAACAGTAGCGATAGCAATGGAAACGTTAGAAGTGCCAATGTCAGTGAAAGAGAAGATAGCGGAAACATTCAACGTTTGGACTCCGATGGTAATATTGTCTTCAATAATGAAACTAGTCCTGGATCTAGTGAGTTTAACAGTAACAGAAGCAGTTTGAATTCCAACGCTAGCTCCAGTTCCAGTGGCGGCAGTCATAGAAAGTCCAATAGTGTAGCTGTTGGGCCACCTTCAAACTTGGGGGTATTGCCAGAAGAAAATCAATCTTCGCCTCAATATAATTATCATCAGCAAATGGTACCAGCCAGAATCAGCGAAGAGAAAGGTGGCGAAAGTGACGTGGATGCTGATGCTGATGCTGATGCTGAAGAAGCAGATGATGATTATGACGAAGAAGCTATTGTTGATACTAGTGCAGAAATTGGCAGAGGAATGAATAGCACTTCTGGATTTGAAAATGACAGTTACTACATTGGCAAATTGAATACTTCATCAATGATTGCTAGTGGAAATGGAAATGGAAATGGAAACGGAAACGGAAACGGTGTTGACCTTGCTGCTGACAATTACTACGGCAACGATACTACTGGCAATAACCTTGCGGCAAAGACATTCATGTCATATTCTGAAAGAGCAAGAGCTCAAAAAGCATACCATTCGAGAAAAAGAAACATTTCTCAGACTTACTCGTCGTCGTCGGATTCATACCGCTACATGCATTCTAGTTCCAATTCTCAGTCTAGATCACAATATAGCAATAGCGGCGTTAACTCTAAGTCACCATCGCCAATGAAGAATCAACACATGAAGGAAGATTCTTTTTCTTTTGATAATTCCAATCCGTTGCCGGTTATTTATTCCCCTAATGTTGCTACTACTTTTGCCGATGCTGCTGCTAACAATAACAGCAACAACAATCACAACAATGTTGCTGCATTTGAGGAAGATGAAGCAGCAGATACAGTTCCTAGAAGCTATGACCTTGGCCTTTCTCCAAACGCTGTTTACAACTCTGCTGCTCATTATAATAACAATCACCATCAGCAACAGCATTATCGCAACTTCAACAGCCATAGAGGCCAGGAACAAGACCATGAATTAAACAACCCAAACCTTTCCATAAGCGGCCTTTATCCAAACAATCATCCAGATTCAATCTCCAGATCTACTTCAGGTAACAATACCAGAGAATATTATCAACTTGGCATGGGAATGGCGCCTAATTCCAATTCTGAAAATCCAATATTGATGGAATTGAATAACAGACAAACTACTAGAGGGCGGATTGTGGATTCCAGACACAAGAGACGCCATAGTAGTATGGGGGCAAGTGACCAGTCATCTGATGTTGTTTATGATTTTACTGATTGATGTTTAATTTTTTGACTGATTTTCTTTGATTTTCTTTGATTTTTTTTTTTTTTTTTTTTTTTTTTTTGATTTTAATTCCAGTTAACTTATAAAAAGTGATTTTTTGTGTTTTCGTTCTGATTTTGTTTGTGTCTTACTATTAAACTTATTATTCCTTTTTCTTTTTTCCTTTTCTGCGTTTTTGATGACTTTTTTCCTTATCTTTTTTCTTGTTTCATTGTCCTTGCTTTATTTGGCTAACTATTTTCTTTCTTTTGGTTTGTGTTCTATTTTGATTTACGGTTTTTTGATTTTGATTTTTTTTTCTTCTGTCTCCAGTCATTCGCTTGTTTTTATAACTTCAAGTTATGCAATTTCTTAATACGTAATTTACCGGCCATTATACAATCATTCTAATTATAAAACTGTTGTCGCACATACTTGTAACCCCGTAAACTATGCCATTTGGCCTTGTGTTTCCGTGAATAGTTATGTTGACAACTCAAATAACCGCGGCCGTGGCGCATGCAGTTAGAGCGTATCTCCCGGGTAATCCCGTTTTACACACAGTCAGTCAGTCAATCTGTTTTCTGTTCTGTTTTCTGTTTTCTGTTTTTCGCTTGGCTTCCTCTCTGTTCATCTACTATTTACTGGCTAAGTTACCGACTGCTTGACTTACTGACTTATTTGACTCTCTTGTTCCTCTGGTCCTTTCTACCAATATCTTCATAATCAATAACTATCACAACTTTTCACAATGGACAAGCTTAAGGAAGTATGTAACTGAAAGTTTTATCAAGAAGCGCTTGCACTAGAGCGCTGTTTCTGATTTGGCATTTCAATGTTTTATTATTTTGTTTTTGTTGACTTGTTGTGCTGATTTGTTGTTGCGTTGTTGTCCGCTCCTTAATTGGGGCGTGTGACTTACGCCGCCAGTTATTACAGAGTGGTAGTCAATAACAAGGCTTCGCTTGCCTAATGCTTGGTAAAGGCTTCGAAGTTTTTGAAGCGTCGTGAGTTTTTTACAAAAAACTGGTGCCACCAAAAAAAGATCAGATCAGAGTAGATTATATGATCTGAATTTGGATCTGGATCTACATTATATTTTTGAAAAAGAAACCAAGAAAGACATAGGATCTGAAAGACATAGGATCCCCAAATAAGCGCCATGAGTAGCAACACGCAACTGTTCAAATTTAGTAATTATATTGTTGTCACCATTATTACAATCACTCTACTAACGCTTTTATAGAAAATCAACAACTTGAAACTCGAATCTGAAAAATGGCAAGAAAAAGCCGATGAGCACAATGAACGTATCAAAGAATTGGAACAAGAAAACCTTGAAAAAGGCCATCAAATCCAAGCATTGACTGTCAAAAACCAAAACTTGGAAGGTGAAGTGGAGAAGCTTGAAGATCAATTGGCTGAATCCAAATCTCATGCCGAAGAAAGCACTTCATTGAAAACCAATAACGAAAACTATTCCAAGAAGAACCAATTGTTGGAAGAAGAATTGGAAATCTCTGACAAGAATTTGAAGGAAACTACTGAAAAGCTTAGAGAAGTTGATATCAAAGCTGAACAATTGGAAAAGAAAGTTGCCAGTTTGGAAGCTGAAAAAGATGAATTGGAAAAGAAATACGAAGCTTTGAACGAAAAATACCAAGCATCCAAATCCGAATTGGACGAAATTACTGCTCAATTGGAAGCCATCTAAGCTCAGAAGGGCATTCTTTTTTCTTTATGTTGTTGTTGAATAAGTAGTGTTTGTTGGCCAAATGATATAAAATTGTGTCTGCGCTTGTTTATCCTTTAATTTTACTTTTATAAATATTATCATAATAATCATAATAATAATAATAATAATAATAATAATAATAATACATACCGTTGCGTTTTAACAAGTATGCTGGAGGGTGATTTACATTGGCTAGCAGTACTTTATCCTTAACGCTGTATGGTAGAAAGCAAGAAACAGCTTGTTTGTATACAGTACGTAGTGGCAACTTGTCAAGATCTCGAGATTCGAGATGACCGGAGCAAAAAGAAAGAAAAATCAAAAAATAAGACAACGCACAACCTTGTTGGCATTGTTAGCTAAGACTGTTAATTGAATAGCAAATGATTGCTTTAGCGCTATAATCAATTCTATTGTTACGCCAAAAAAGCCTTGGTTATGAGACCTTGTCTCATTTATTGTCTTTATGACTTAGAAGCTGCGATATCTTATTGAGATAACACTAGTGACGAAGCAGCAACATATGCTATCAGCATAAATGTAGAATCACCGACGTCGCATTGCAAAGCAAAGCAGAGCCAGCGCAAAGCAGAGCGGAGTGAGTCTGGTTACGGCGAAGTGAATGCTGGATACTGGATATTGGATACTGAGTCCAGCCGATTCTGTAGATTGATCAGCTAATCAATTAGGAAGTAAATCAGGGAAGTGGAACTCCGAGAGGCGAGAAGCGAGACACGGAAAATTTTTGGGTGAAAAATCAGTGTTCAATTTGAGATTATCAAACCGTTGGAGGGCAAAGCACAGTAGCAATACACGCAAATGCAGACACACACACTCACACTCACAGTTAGTCTAAGTCTGTCCCCATATTCAAGAGTCACATCTTAGGTAGAAAGAGGCCCTCTGGACGATTCAAAGTGAATAAGCTCGAATATATTTGAGAGCAGTACTAAACCACATAAAATAATAAGCACCAGCTGCATCCCTACGCACAATTTCTATTTTTCTATGATTTTTATTTTTTGTTTTTCTGTGAGCGATTGATCCATTGCAATATTATTACCAAACACACCCAGATAACCAAGCTCCCTGCGCAGTCTTTTACTCATGGCCGCATTCTACAGCAGCAGCAGCATCAGCACACTCTCCAACCGCAAACTCATTCACTACTCTTGAACTTACAACCCATAACTTGGAACGTAAGGTTCACGGAACTGAAATACTAATCTCGGGACTTTTTTTTTCTTCATTCCGTTATCCATTATTTGCTGTTGGTATATAATATCATAGTACAATTGGGTTATCTATTACAGTCACAGCTACACTCTAATAGCAGAAATATTGGCATCACGGCACAGTACAAAACATTAAACATTGAATATTAAGTGTTAGTTATTTCAATAACAAAAAGGTTGGCAATATGAGCGACAAGATCACGCAACCGCATCAGCATCACCAGCCGACACAGCAACAGGACAGCACCATCACAGACATTACCAATAACATTGATATTACTAATAGTAGTATAAATAATGATAAAAAGAGTATATTAGAAGTGCCCAAAATCAGAAGCAATAATAACAAAGTGAATGATACTGTTACGAAGAATGATGAGATTAGAGGGAGCTTAATCAACCTGAAATTGCGAGCTGCTAATGATAAGGACAATGATAATGAAGCCGCTTCTTCAACTTATAACAGCGGACAGGATATCAGCAGTAGCACCAACAACAATAGTGATAAGCTCGATAATACAAGTGGAAACAAAACCAAGACAACACGGAAACAGAATAAGAAACAGGAACGATTTCATAAGCAAAAACAAAAGTCACAACGACATGAAAAATTAGCTCAAAACTCGTCAATTGACTCTATTGATAATAACGATTATAATGGTGTTGGTCCTACAAGTGAGACCAACAAAATTATTAAGAATAACATAAACAATGCGAAGGATAGCATTGCACAACTACAGCAACAATTGAAACTGCCGGCAGTTTCACAAACTTTGAATATCAACCAGAAAACGAATCAGGAAACGGATAAACAGCGAGATATTGGTGTGGTTGTTGATGACCAGATAGAGTCAAATATCAGGAATAGTGGAAGCAGGAGCGGAAGCAGGAGGGAGAATCGAAGAAAAAGCAGGACTTTTCAGTACAGTATTGAAAATGAAGGCAGCAGTAGTAGTGAAGCTGGCTTGCCTGATATAAATGGTAATAGTATTGGCACCAATAGTAATATCAATCACAACTCTACAGACGACACTCATAACACTAATAATGAGAACAACATAATTAGCCAAGAATCGACTCAATTAAAACAAACTATAGCCGAACCAACAATAACAGCAGCAATAGCAGCAGCAACTACAACCACGACAACGATCCCAATTCCAGAAATAGAAATTGAGACAGAAGGAGAACAAGAGGAAGACCAAGAACTAGATAGTGACGATTACGCCAATCATCCACCCCCAATACCACTACCTAGTTCTCCTTCATATAGCTACTATTTGCAAGCGATAGAATCTACTCAGCAATTACAAAATAGCCTCAGTATCAACGAGATTCCTGCGCCACTTCTTGATAATTATAACTATAATGATGGGGATGTTGATGATGCTTTTGAACTGCAATCAACGTTAGCATTAGCACCTGCATCTGCGTTATCTCCACCAGGGTCATCATTATCATCAACTGCAACAACTTCCTCGGTAGCAGCAGCAGCAGCAGCGGCAGCAGCAGGATTGTTTAGACATCGCAATAGTGAAGAAGTTATGCAATTGCCACTGCAAACTGTGAGGAGACGCAGCACCGATAACAGACAACATCGACAAAGTTTGGACATGCAAAGTCAAAGTAGCTATTTATCAAATTTACCCTTGGATTTTGGCGATAGTAATGGCCAGTATTATCATCAGCGAATAATAAGTAGTGGGAACCGCAGTGTAAGCGATCGACAATATCTCAATTCTTCAACAGCAGCAGCAGCGCTTACCGTAACTGATATGCTAAACGGAAATGACAAAAGTAATACGAATAAGGATGATTCAACTCCTCATTATTCAATTTTGGATAATTTTAATTATAATAATAAGAATAAGAATAATAATAACAATAATAATAATAACAATAATAATAATCACGGTAGTGATATTAATGTTGCAAACACGATGCCGCATGTCACTGGAGATTCCAATCATAACCAAGACTATCATAACCAACATCAACATCATCAAATACATCAGCGAGGTAGTTTCAGTATACCAATATACTCACGAACAAATTCTTACAACAACAACAACCACAACCACAATAATAATAATAATAATAATAATAATAATAATAATAATAATAATAATAATAATAATAATAATAATAATAATAATAATAATAATAATAATAATAATAATAATAATAATAATAATAATAATAATAATAATAATAATAATAATAATAATAATAATAATAATAATAATAATAATAATAATAATAATAATAATAATAATAATAATAATAATAATAATAATAATAATAATAATAATAATAATAATAATAATAATAATAATAATAATAATAATAATAATAATAATAATAATAATAATAATAATGATATTAATGATATTAATGATATTAATGATATTAATGATATTAATGATAATAATAATAATAATAACAGCGGTGGCGGCGGTGCTATCACTCCTGCTACAGGGGGGAGCACCACTAGTCTAAGAACACTAGCTGGCACTGATGTAATCTCTGTTCCACTTCCTGCTTCAATAGCTTCAATAGCTTCAATAGCATCCTCAGGACAATCGGCACAATCAGCAGCCCATGTGCCATTCAGAACAGCTTCTGGAACCGCATTATCAGCAACGGCATCCACTCAGCAAGCCAGATTAATTCGTCGTCGGTCTGCGGGTATCCATCGACGCGTTGATTCAAGCAGTTCACTTAACTCATTCCATCAAGATGATTCAGCCTTAAACGATCCAAATAACATCAATACCAACAACAATAGTAATATTAACAATCCTAATGGTGGGACTAATGCTGCTGCTAATAATACCAGTACCGATGAAAACAATTCAATGAAGGCTTTAAAAGCTATGGTTTTCACATTTTTGGATCCTAGACAACATTTGGCTTTTGCCTTGTGTCGCGATATTCCGCTTTGGGTATGCTTATATTACATGTTTCAGTACTTTTTTGAAGCTTACAAGATTCAATTTGGGGATAAGAAAAACCACTGTTATAACCGGTTGCCAGATACTAGCGCAGGTCACGCCGGTGGTACAAGTGGCGCCCATGGATGCAACTATGGTAATAGTATTGCAAGTGGAGCAAGCGATACTGCTGCACTGCTTAGAAAACAATACAATGAAATTGTTTTGGCAAATTTGCTAAATACCAGATCTTCAGAATATTTGATGACGGGAATGTGGTGTTTCGTATCAGCATTCATGGTATACTCAGTACTTGATGGGTTAATTGTCAGATGGATTGTTGTTTATTCAATCCCGGCGGCAATTGTTAGAATGCTTTCAATGTCAGTTTTTTTAGTCACAATAATCAGAGTCACTTTGCTAATTTGTAATCCTCATGATTCATATTTGTTGCATACGTGGATTTTCATTAGTTGTATATTGACTCTTGCCTATATTGTGCAGAATTTTTTTGTTCACGATTTGGATGATAAGATAATGAGTAATGAAAACGCAGAGAATGGCGGTGCCAATGCTATTACGAATATATCGGCATCTATAAATAGCAATAGCAATAACGATGGCGATGATAACATTGATAATGCTGAGTACAACGATATTGATAACAACGACAACAACAACAACGGGGTTACAGCCCATAACAATAACGAAATAGTGGAAGGCTCAGTAGAATCCAAAATCCTTAACAACAACAAACGCAGCTTTTTCTTGTCCAATATCTTAAATGGCAGATTGAGACTAAGCAGCAAGAAATTTAGCCGATATTTCAATTATTATAATATTGTGATTTATGCAGTTATGCCAATTGGAGTGGCTAGCTTTATCACAATGATTGTGCTTCTAAGGAACATTTTGATTTTAAAGCTTGATATTGAGACTGTTTATCGAAGCTGATTAAGACGTATTCATTATTTTATAACCTTTTTACATTATTACTGTATTGCTGTATGATTGTATTTTATAGGATCAATTGAACTGGAGTATGTAATGTTACAATCTGTATTATGATGAAAATGTTATGGAGCCGTTACATAATCATCATCCGGGGTCCATTTAGCAAGTTTGTAGTTCCTGTAGCTTTCCTGAAGTGCCCCGTAGTGCGCAATTCAAATATGGTCGATAGTTAGCGCCCAGCGCAATGGCTCGAAACCCTGCTGCGCAAGCTTCAGCCAATGGCAATGGTGTCTTTTCATATTACGGTCCCATCCGCTTTTTATCGCTGGGGAAAAAACATAGACACTGCGCACTGAGTGAATGTGTGAGTGAATGTGCGAAGAGAGGGAAAAAAAAAATTAAAAAATTGAAAAGATTAAAGTATTAAAATATCAAAGAAAGCACATACCGTTGTTAGAAAAAGGCCTGTGGTTTATATTTGTTATTATTACCTCTATCTAAAAGTAGAACTAAAGTACAAGCATATACAACGAAGTGTACCTCCAGTATAAAAGTCAACTTCATTTATCATAGCTTGCAGCCCATTTCCATTTCTTAATTTCCAACCATATTCAAAAAATTTAAAAAAGCATACCAAAATAAACCCAATAATGAGCGTGTTGAAAAACTCTATCAGAAGCCAATTAAAATGGCAAAAACAAATAATGGCCAGTGGTGCCCTCATGTCTAACAGCAGCAGCATTAACAACATCAACAGTCGTCGTGGATTTGCTAGCTCGCAGATGGTCAGAAAACCAACTCACGAAGACTTGGTTCATCCAAACACATTTCCTAGAAAAGTACCAGAAGAAGTTCACTATGACATACATAATCCAGCTGATGACTACAAAATTCAAAGCGAAGAATTGCACAAATTCGGTAAATATTTGATTACTGCATTGCCTAAATTCATTCAAAAATTCTCCGTTTGGAAAGACGAATTGGTGTTGTATGTTGGTCCTACTGCATTGATTCCAGTTTGTACTTTTTTGAGAGACCATACTACTGCTCAATTTAAAAATCCTGTTGATGTTACTGCAGTGGATTTCCCTTCCAGAACTAATAGATTTGAAGTGGTCTACAACTTTTTATCCGTGAGATACAGTTCTAGAATTAGAGTCAAGACCTATGCTTCTGAAGTGTCTCCAGTGCCATCAATTGTGCCAATTTTCCAAGGTGCTAACTGGTTCGAAAGAGAAGCTTACGATATGTTTGGGATCTTTTTCGAAGGTCACCCAGATTTGAGAAGAATTATGACCGATTATGGTTTTGAAGGTCATCCATTAAGAAAAGATTTCCCAACTACTGGTTACACTGAATTAAGATATGATGAAGAGAAAAAGAGAATTGTTTATGAACCATTAGAATTGACTCAGGCTTTCAGACAATTCAACGTGGGCTCTAGTGTTTGGGAACAAGTTGGTCCTGGTATGGATACTACCCCAGAATCTTTCAAATTGCCAACTCCGGAACCTGAACCTGAAGCTGAAGAAGACAAGGACAAGAAGAAATAAGCACGTGTTTTTGAGTGAGCTGTTTATTTATTTTTGCTTTACACATTTTTTGTTCTTTTGTTTTGTGTCTTCCTTCTTGATGTTAGGATAGTCAATGGTAGCATGTTTTTCTTTTTTTTTTCCTTTTATATTGAAAGCTCTTGTATTTTGTCATTAATAAATAAAATAAACTTGAAAATTAGTACTAATTAGAAAGAATGAAAAGTTGGAAAATGTAATATTTTATCATCTTTCATCATAATTTGGCAGCATTTCTGACTCTACTCATTTACATTACATTGGAGCTCAAAATTTAATTAGCACAAAAATGAATAGGAACAGAAAGAAATAGAAGACAAAAACCTTGAGGAAAAAGATTATGCAGAAAAAAAAAAAATAAAAAAAATCCAGGCACTTATTACTCTATAATCTAAAAAAATGTGTTGTACCAAAATTGTTTCTTATTTTATTAGTTTTTACTTGTTTTAGACGTTTATTACTGTTATATTTTATTTCACATTCATACTACAACTTAGTATACTCTAGTTCATTCGAATACACAATAACCTTACATTGCTATTCATTGGCCTTTATATTTTACAATGTCTAAATACTTGGTCGAATTATTCATTAACCAATAAATTATTTTGAGCATTTTGTATGAGTAAAACATGGAAAAAAAAATATATTTTCATAAACTAGACTTAAAAAAAAAAAATACAATAATTATAACCTTAGGATAACATATAAGTGACAAAAATGAAAAAAACAAAAACAAATAACGTAAAATTTTAGGCCTGTACCTGTTGTCTCAACTGGGTCAATTCTTTTTGCTTGTCGTTCAAATACTGCTGCAACACACCAACTTGTTGTTCTATATCGTCAATATCATTTTTCAAAGCAGATAGCGTTTGAGTCCCTGGATCATGGCGCTGGTTTCTAAGTTTATTCAATTGTGATTCTTTATATTTGAGCAATTGTTCCAATTCATACTTGACAATGGAATTTTCTTTAGTGGTTTGATTAGCTTGTTTGGATTTCGATTCCCTTTCAGTCTCAGCGATCTTTTCTTCTAAATCAATTAATTTTTTCTTTAATCTTGCTTCTTCCCATTCCACTGATTCTGCATCTGAGTAATCGATTTCTTTGGCTGGTTCATCAAAGCTGCCGTATCTGTTGAGATAACCTTGTCCAAATCCTTTTCTGCTATTACTGCCATTTTTATTATTATTATTGCTAGATGCAGTTCTGGTGATGGTTGCTTGATGCGAATCTAAGCTATAGTCAGGCACTTCTTTGGAAAACGTTGCTCTAAGAGAAGCAGGCACCGAGCTAGGGACTTTCTTACCTTTCGATCTTTGATTCAAAATATGAAGGAAAACTAAGCATTGATCCTTGTCAATAGTTTCGAATTGTTTTGGGTTGACCAAATTCCAAGCCGATGAGACATCTGTACGCGGAACGTCGTTTTCCAAATCGCCATACAATCCATTAAGAGACTCAAACTTAACTCTTCCGAATCTATCCGTAGCGGAACCGTATATGTTTTCGTAGTTTGACTTGTCCCCAGGTGATATATACCAGTCAAAGTTTGCATCTCTGATACCGTAACCATCGTCGTCTTCGTCATCGTTATTCAAACCAGAATCTCTTCCACTGACTGCATTGTTGGCCTGAATAATATGAGCCTTAGAACCTGGGATCAACCATGGAGGCAAGGCGTCTGGCAAACTGGCCATTGAACCATTAACGGTGTCAAATATTAACTTCATGGCTATGCAAAACTCTTCAAAATCAAGTTGGCCATCCTGGTCAATGTCGGATAGAGTCCAAATTTTAGCTAGCTTGTCATCTGGCAAATGTGAGTTTTTGAATACAGTTGTCACTTTGTCACCGGCAAGCTTGTTGTCGTTTGGGCCAAGGCCTTTGAACAACTCCCAGAACTTTTTAATTTCCCATTCTTCTAATCGAGGCATTGCGTATGTTTGTGAGCTTGTGGATACAGATGAGATGGCGTGGTTGGGATCTTAGTCAGTCAATCACTCATTGCCTTCTCTTTAGCGATGATGCCTGTGTGTTGATACTCAATTTGCTTGATCGTGGCGGAAAGCTCGATGGAGGGTCATGTGCTCTGTCTCGATTATGTAATCATATCTTATATAAACCTGTACACTATCGTGTATACTATATTATATATACTCAAGCACATTGTCCCTTATTCAGCATATTCCTTTTGTTGAATAGTCTAAACAGTCTATTAATAGCAATGGCTATGCTTGCCGCAAATAAGGTAGAATCCAAGCAAGAACTGATCACTGGTGACAAGAGCAGCAGTAAAGTTTGCGGCCAAGTATCAATTGAAGTCTCACGGACTGTAAACAGAGATGAATCAAAGACAAAATTACTATGATACAAGACAATGAAGCACAATCACTGACAGCAGGTATGCCATGCCAACGTCCTACTGCAGTCCTGTTCTCCATCTGATCTAATGATTAAGCTTTACGATGCATCATGTTTCGGTGGTCCGCACTTGGTTCACTCCATCTCACTGAAGTGCTAATAGTGCTTAGGGTTGCCATTGCCCTCGCCAAAAGCGGTAATCGCGGGGCCGCCAACATGCGCTGCCCTCTGACCCTAATCTTGCCCGATGCGGACAGTACAAAGAACACTCTCACTTGTGGCAATTCTGTTACTGTGCAGTAACAGCTGCCGGCGTTTTAAGGACAAGGATGCCAAATATGTGTTAGAGTTGCGCCAGGTTTCTCGGCTGCTGTATATATAACGGCACTGTCGCTATGGAGGGACCACAGTTTTTTGCAAAAGCTGCCGGCTGAAGAAGAGAGAAAGAGAAGGAGACAGAAAACAAAACCTACTATCAATAAATATAACCATAATGTCCAGCAGTATACTTGACCAAAGCTTATTGAATCAAGACCCATATAAAATATTGCTTAATTTCAGCACGCCGGCTGGAACCAACTATGTCACTTTTGCTCAGTTGGATCACTGGCTTTACCGCAGTGTACAGGGGGCCATCATCATGGGAGTCAGAGTGGGGGCTAGTATCATGACAATGTTCACTTTGGCCCTAGTGTTCAAGCAAAAGACGAAGCCATTATTTATTTGCAATCAATTGACACTTATGTTTATTCTTTTCAGATCGGTTTTGTACGCTTACTATTACCTTGGTCCCTCAGGCAGCATCACTTATACTTTTTCTGGTTACTATATACTAACTGGGCTCGACCGCAACATTACCACATTGACGAATTCAATGCAAATTTTCATTATTGCTTCGCTTGAGGCAACCATGGTTATTCAAGTCTACGCCATGTTTGGCGCAGAAAAATTCAAGGTCATCAGGTATGGTATCTTTGGCGTGGCTATGGTGTTGGGACTTACTACCGTGGGGTTCTATATCAACTCTGTAGTTTATGCTGCTAGTATTACCTACTCAATGAAATCAGTGTCCAATACTAGTTGGAAAATCAATACTCCTTTAATTTTGTTTCTCAGTTCGGTTTGCTTGAATAGTTTTGCTCTTATTTGCAAACTTGTTATGGCCATTAGAACAAGAAGGTATTTGGGATTACAACAGTTTTCGGCATACCATGCAATTTTCATCATGGCGTTCCAAACTATGATTATTCCCGTGGCCATCAATCTTGCCTCATATAACAGCAGTGCTTGGAAAGGTAACAGTATTCCTGAACTTGCCATTTTCATCACCGCTATTTTCTTGCCGTTATCAACCATGTGGGCATGCTCTGCTAATAACTCTCCAAAACCATACTCCAATGCCGGTATCAAGTTCTCAGATGAAAGCACATACAGTGACTTTGAGGACTCATACAAGCCTAATGATAGTACACATGTGCAAGAAGTCATCTCCACCAACTCGAAAAACTTTTGCATTTATGATACCTCTAATAACAAAAGAGAAACTAAGTTGAGTTTCAACTTTGTTGAGAAAGACTTGCAGGAATCATTGAACAGCTATAATGCGACGCCTACCACTGCTAGACCAGACAAAGAAGTGTGGGATCTCGGTTCATCAACCGCAGACAGCCACGATGTGCTACAGAGCAACGACCAGTTTGTGGCCATAACCACTCATAAGATTGCTAGATAAAAGAACGAGGCCATAATTTGGTTTTGTTCCCATCTTATCATAGCTAAGGCCCAACCTTTACATACCCGCATGTTTTACTTACATTACTTTGACCTTCTTCTTTAGACATTATTTAGATTTTTTTTATGCTCTTACTTTCGACAACTAACCCATTTATGCTATTTTTTCTATTAGTTCTATAATCAACAACCAATGCTAAATTTCTTGAAAACACACGTAGACCTATTCCTGGTATTTATTGATTGAGAGTTATTTATAGTTGATTATGTGTGTTTATGCATGTGTCACAGGGAAGTTGACAGTGCTGTTCACGTGCCTCAGTGTTTGTTGACATTTGACTGCAGCAACGCAGAGGACGAAGAAGCCAGAAAGCAAAAACAGTTCAATATTGCCATTGTGGACACTTCACCAGCTACAACACCACACCACCTTGCGCCCTTGAAGCCCTTAGCAGCCATAAGAAGCGTCAGAAGTTCTCTTTAAGTGCCCGCACAGAGCCATACAATAACTAACCATAGCCATGGGCAACCCGCCGCCGCCAAATGCCTACCCTCCAGGCACCGTCCTCACTGTGGGCTCCCACAAGGCAATGATTGTCAAGTATATCTCCGAGGGCGGTTTTGCTCACGTCTACATTGTCAAGATTTCTCCATACCAGAATGGTCAGGACATTGCTTGTCTAAAAAGAGTGCTTGTACCAAATAAGCAGACTCTCAATATCCTACGTGCCGAAGTGGATGCCATGAAGAGACTCCAGGGCAAACCTTGCATTGTCAATTACATTGATTCGCATGCCGCTAGGTCTCCAGGCAATGACGGTACTTACGAAGTGTTTCTACTAATGGAATACTGCTCTAAAAATGGATTGATTGACTTTTTGAATACAAGATTGCAAAATAGATTGCTAGAGGAAGAAGTCTTGCAAATCATGTACGAGGTCACTGTTGCTGTGTCCCAAGTCCATTTTTTGAATCCACCATTGATACACAGAGATATCAAAATTGAAAATATCTTGATCAATGAAAAGAATGAATATCGATTATGTGATTTTGGCTCCTCCTGCCCTCCATTGCGTCCTCCTAGAAACCAACAAGAGTTTGAGATTTTGCAAAATGATATATTGAGATACACTACTGCTCAATATCGTTCTCCTGAAATGATCGATCTTACTAGAGGCTTGCCAATTGATGAAAAATCAGATATTTGGGCATTGGGGGTATTCTGTTACAAGATCTGTTACTATACTACTCCCTTTGAACAAACCGGGGAGGTTGCCATTTTACAATCAAGATTTGAGTTTCCTGCATACCCTCCATACTCGTCTAGAGTGAAAAATCTAATATCGGTCTTACTTACCAATGATGCTAGAGCAAGACCAAATATTTATCAAGTTCTTGAGGAGGTGTGCAAAATGAAAGGTGTACCAGTTCCATATGAAATACAACAACAATACACAACTTACAAACAGCAAAAGCAACAAGCTACTCAACAGCAGCTTTTGGCACAACAGCAAATGTTGCAACAACAAAAACAACAACAATTATTTCAACAAAAGCAACTGCAAGCACAGCTACAACAGCAGCAACAACAGCAAACGGCTAGTGCAGCAGCTCTGATCAAGTCCCAAGCTACTTTGCCTCTTCAAATACCAACACCAATATCTGGCCAATCTTCTGGCACTGGTTTGCCATACAATGACGCCTTAGCCAAATCATCAACATCTATAAAATCTGCTAAATCTGCAAAATCTGCTCAGTCAGGGCAATCTTTGTTTTCTTTGAATTCTGTCAACTCTTCTTCATTATCAAAACCTAATCTTCCACAAGCACCTGCCCTGATCCACCAAAAGCCACTATCTGCAACCACAACCACTTACGCTGCTCTCAGTGAGGCATTTGCCCCTCAACAGCAAGTTAAAAACAAGTCTACTCCTGCTTTATCACAGAAAAAATCAGCTGATCCATTTGCTGACCTCATTGCCCCAATTAGAACAAAAGCATCAGCAGAATCCGAAACAACAACAAAGAAGAACTTAGTACCGCCACCACAACAGGCCGCAGCTCCAAAAGTCACACCATTCAAACCTCTAAATGAAACTACCACCACTATTAAGCCGCTGCCTAACCCACCGGCTAAACCTAAAAGACCACTTTCTGTCATCAGCACCTCTGCTCCCAAACCAAAAAACGATCTTTCTTTAGAAGTCATTGACGTTGATTTGCAAGGTATTAGAAACAAATTTGAAAATAAAGCGGCCAGTAATGAAGAAGTTGTATCTACACCTAGAGTTTCAAACAATTTTGAACGTGATTTAACCGGATCCTCAATTAGTAAAAATTATCTTCCATATGATCCTAGAAAACAACTTTCAACGACAGATGTTAGAAGATCCCAGTCTTTCCATAAAAGAACAATTAGTGCTGGCAAAACAGGTTTAAACAAACTCACTAATTCTTTTACTGGTAAATTCCGCTCATCCAGTTCTAAATCTAATTCGAGACGCTCATCTGCTGAAAATAGTTCTAACAGCAATTCTACTGCTAGTGACATCGATAAATCTGAAGATGAGCTTATTGCTGAAATTTCAATGAAGGAGTTTAAAGATGTGGATTACCTTAAGAATAAACTGCCAAACTCGGTACAAAAACGCATGACTCAGCTTTTATCAAGCAACAAAGAAGAGATTGTTAAAACCGCTACAGGATACGGCAAGTACACCGAGACAGATGATAGTGAGGCTAGTGATGGCGTACACTCAGAGTTATCTAGTATTTCAGCAAAAGCAAACAAATTCTCAAAACCAATAGCAAACAAAAGAAATTCATTTGAGCTTCTGAGAAGCAGATCACCAATAGACTTTTCAAGAGTATACAGTAATAACAGAGACAAGGAGAAAGAAAAAGAAAACAAAAAGGCCAGCATCAATGGTAGTTCTGCTAATTCCAAATCAGCAATAATTGCTAGCAAGACAGCTGGTGCTGCCACCCCATCTACAACCGCTGTTTCTGTAAGCAAATCGGATACTATCACCAGAGGCTTGAAATTATTTTCTGGTAAAGACAGTGTTAAGGATACTGTCAAAGATAGTTCTGATTTGAAAAGCAAACCAAAGGCAAAGACGCCACCATTGAAGAAAAAGGCGCCACCACCACGCCCCAAAAAGCCAGCCCATTTGAAATCGCCAAAAATTAAACAACTGTCAAGCGATTGGAAGTTATCATCTTCAGCACCACCAATAAGTCCGATAAAGCCAAAGGCTGGTGCCAAGCCTATTATTGGGGCAAACAAGAAAGAGAATGCTTTTTTTGAAGATGATGGGGTAATTGTGCGTGGTGGTCGTATTAATAGCGTAGCTGAGGGGAAAAGTAAGGGAAAAGGTAGTAGTGGTGGTGCTACTACTGGTACGGCTGGCGTTGATGAGGAAGATAGTGACGACAGTGATGACGGCGATGAAGATGACGAGTCTTTTGACGTGAACGATTTTGAAAAAAGTTTTAATGAGAAATTTCCTAGAATACCATAGAATAAATAGAAATTATGGGATGTGCCGATGTGATGAGCAGACGTACGAGGCATAGAAAACTCTGACGCATTTTTTGTGATTGTGCATATAATTGTATGGATACTATACTTTCTAAAAATAGATAAATGATTGCAATTCTATCATGCAGCAATCATTGCATTTTAAATAAAAACAACATTTTTTTTTTTTTTTTTTTTTTTTTTAATTTTTTTTATTTTTTGCATTTTAGATTCTTGTAGTAATAATTTGTATACACTTTCAGTATTATTTGGACTCCCTACTATGAGCCGTATATATGCAGGGTACTCAACTTGATTTAGAATAAATTTCCTCGACCACTATTTTAGCTTTTTCTTGCTTGGTAACACCACCAGCGACGTCAAGTAAATATTTCACATCATATTTAAGATCATAAGATGGGTAATAACTTCTTTGTAATTCAGCTACAATTAAGTTTGTGGCTATAAAGGTGTAAAAGTCTTCCGACATTGACTCCTCCTCAAAGTTCTTTGTTGGGAAGGTACAATGTGAACCAGTGTAAGCGGTTGCAATGGTTGATGTGTTGCCGTTTTTATATTTGTTGCTGTTTCTTCGAAATCTTTACGGTGATAGTTGGCTCACTCATTGATATTGATTAGGTGAGCGTTGGAGTATTCAGCCAATAATAAAATTTAAATTAGTCGTGTATTTTATTTTCTCAGTTTCATTTACTAAACAGCATTTTCTATTTTCTTTTTCAAGACACATATAGAATATGGCATTATTAATTGATTTATAATCTACTCATGAAGCTAAACTTTACGCCAGACTCACTAGAAGAGAAGAAGCGAAACGCACCGGTCGCATAAGGCCCTTACTGGTCGATTCATGAAACACTTAAAAGCATTTACGAAATTTTTAATAGTAGCGTAATTATTAATTGTGTAGTATCTTCTTAAAATAAACATTAACGTAATTGAAAAAGCGGCTAAACATTTCCCTATGTGATACAAATAAAGTAAACCATAAATAATGACAGGTAATATGAGCTTAAGATTTTTTTTATATTAAATGAACTGAAGCATAACAAAGGATGAACAATTGAGCATCAATTTAAACAAAAACAAAAACAAAAAAGTGAGAATGAATAGTGAGGAACATAAACAGAAGAAAGAAAAGAAAAATAAGCAGATGATGAAATTGAATAGAGAACAAAGAAAAACAAAACCAAATGTGAATGAGTGATCAGGGTCTAATTGTAACTTGACAAATGTAATATGCTAGCTTAGTATAGATAGATAGCAAAAACAACGCAAGGATAAGACAATCACAAAAAAACTATTAGGACGCGAAAACAGTTAAAAGAAAATTAATGAAAAAGAAAACAACGTAGCAGATATTATGGAAGATAGGCAAAATATAAAAAAGCGAGTAAGCAAATATAGGAGCAAAAATTAATAAGCAAAGGACAAAAAAAAAAAAAAAAAAAAAAAAAAGAAAAAAAAACCGATTATTAGGATATTAATGATGATTAAAGCACGAGTAAAACTATGGTAAATTAATAACATGGAAAAGCTGGTGGTTGATAAGATGAACTGAATATCATAATTGAGGGGATGAAAAAGACAAAAAAAAAAAAAAAAAAAAAAGATCAGATTCAAATGCCTAGCTTTTTTTGTTTGCCTTGTCTTGTCATTTTTTATTTTGTTAAGGTTCATTATTATTTGAAGGTCAGCTTAGTATACTTTTGGAGAAAGCCCCAAATATGAAAGATCGGATTTACTTTTTGATTTTTCTGGATTCTTATTGTTAGCAAACGTTCCATAATGGCTCCAAATATCCATATTGACAAAAATTAACCAAGTACAGAAAAAATTAAGCAAATAGTGTAACCACCAAGCATGTTTGGCACCAAATATCACCGCATAAAACACAAAATAGCCAAGAATGAACTGTGTAATTAGTTTGAATGATTTTGTATCTGCACGTAATGGTAATTTGCCACTAACGTTTCTTTCAATAACCACAAATATAGGAACAATAGCAAGGAAATTATGATGTGATGAGAATGGGGTTTGCCATTTTAGGGCAAAATTATGAATGAAGACTACTAATACTGGAATATTTATCGGTAAGATCCAAAGCATCAACATAAGAAACGAAATATTGTAGTTTTTTAAATTGGATAAGTCACGCTTGTAGCTCAGTTTTTCATAAGAAATGGTATTTGAGACATCAAATGCCAAACTTTTAATCACGCACCGTATGCAGACAATAATTTGCACTAATGTGATTATAACGTATGCAAATTGGTATGGGAAATAAATAGGTATAGACCCAATTATTAAAATTGTGCCAAAGATGCGACGTTTTGATTTGAGAATCTCATCAGTGGCGAAATTGAATTTGGCAATATTTTTTCTAAACATTACCTTATGTATCAATTTAATGTAAACCAATGCCGAAATATTAGCAATTAATAAAGCTAAAAAGTAAACTAGGCAAACAAGTCCAAATGAAATAACAAAAAATATTGGACCAAAAATAAACAACATATCCTCTTCCAACCCAAGGAAAAATGGATTTGAGCTCAAATTATCAGAAACCAATGAATTGTCAGTAAGTGATTGCAATCCAATAGGATCAAGAAGATAAAATAATCTTTGCAAGACAGGATTCGAAACCAAAATTGATAAAATTGACAAAGAAGCACTAATGCCGACTAAATATTTTGGTTTGCAAATTCGCAATAGTGCTTCAGCAAAAGAAATAAACGTGCCAGAGTTATTATAAAGCCAAAATTGAATTCCTAAGACCAAAGCAACAATCGACACCGGAAGAGCACCAATAATTAACCTAAATCTCATAACTAAGAGCCTCAAACTTGACAAAATATCCACTTTGATTCTTAATGTGAATAAATTTTTAACACTCATGGAATCAGACCATACTTGAAGATGTAAAGCATATGCATCCTTATTATTTTCAAATGGCACAAACGGGGCAACACCATGCAACAAAATCAATTTTTCTGGTTCATTATTAGACCCAACAAGCCATTTGGTTTCAAAAATACCAGGAATCCATTGCCTTATCAATGGCCCAAATCTTTCTGCTTCAGCAGTTTCAATAGCATCAAAGGCTCGAACAACTTTGAGCTTATAAGCTACCAAACTGCTCCAAATGGCAGGAATCTTGATATCTACTGCTAACGGTCTTCTAGCGGGCAATTGAATATCCACACCCCATAAGAAAAATTGCCAAAATTTAGCATTCACTTCAACATTAGATAATTCTGATTTGACCAAATCGGCAATCACGAAATCATCACTATTTTCCAAACTGTAGAAATTAGGGGATTCACCAATTACCACTAGTTCAAAATTTGCTAATGTGGTAGTGTTAAATTGAAGGACATTGTATGGTGAAAATTTACCACCCAATGAGGACTCACTGGCAGAAATTGTACTTTTAGCAGACCTTGGCACTTGATGGGCACTAGTGGAAACATCAACGCAATCTAGTTCCACTTTCTTGTTAGTTGTTTCCGTAGTGAGATCAACAACAGTCATGTTGGCATTTTTTGAAGTTGCTCCTCTGCATAATAATGCAACTGGTTTTGTTGATTTCCCAAATTCCTCAATATTTTCAAATGGTAAAGAACTTAAAGCAGTAAAATCAAACTTGGCTTTTTCAGTATCTAGAGATTCTTCTGGAAGGTAAAAAAAGTTCATCTTTGGGCTGTTTCTACTTCTTTTTTTGTAAACACTACTACTTTGATAAAGCGGTGGAGTTATCAAAGTTCTTTCACCAGGGATCGCAGAACTTATCTGGTCATTATCCACCTTTAGCCTAACTTGCAATTGAACATTTTTACCATTGGTGGCATCATAATCTTTAGCTGCATAATCTTCAAAACCTGATAAGAAACTGGATCTAAACAACTTCATTCTTCGTGATAAATTGTATGTTCTTTGAGGCGATTTAACATCGATCACTTCAAGCATTGCTCTTGCTAATGATTTTCTCAACTGATCGCACCACACAATAGCCAAATGATCAATTGGAGTCCAAACCCCTGGGATACCGGTGGTAAATACGGTAAATCCATTAGTTTCAGGAATCAAACCTTTGATGCTGGTGTAATCTGCAGGTAAAACCGTGTCCATTAACCCACCAGTGATGGAAATTAAAGAAACGTTTTGCAATCTGTTTCTAGCAAGACTGACTAGCTGCTTATCAGCACGAGTAGCATGTTTTTCACTAATGTACCCACTTCTCCAAAACTTGTCGATTGAGCTGTATACTTTCATAATGTCACCATCAAAAGTGACTGGTGCAGCAGCATGAGGAGCTGCTAGTGTGATAAATGTGTTTATAGAATTTTCAACATAATTGGGCAAAGTGACCATAGTTCTTGCAACGATACCGCCCATTGAGTGACCAACAACCATGACTGATGTTGGAGGATTTTTGTTTTTACGATAAAGTGATAGTATAAATTTGATTGCATCGTTCAAGTACTCTGACTGGTCTAATAATGTTCTTCCATGAAATGCGGTGAAATCTTCATTGAAATCAGCAGTGAAAAAATCCAAATTACGAGCATTTGGATTTACTTTTTCATCACTATTGGCATCATCATCATCATCATCATCATCATCATCATCATCATCATCATTGTTATCGAGATATTGATCAACGTATAAATTAGCACATTCAGCAGCTAATGCTCTGACTTGCTTATAGCTCCCAGCATTACCAGGAATGAAAAGCACGGGCACTCCAGTAAGGAAGTCGTGGTTATTATTATTTTTGTGATGATTTTCGTTGTTGTCGTCTTCGCTCGGGTTGGCGTCTTTGCCCTGCTCACGATAAAGATAAAGAGAATACTTGGATGCATATTTGGTATGGGTTTGGTCAAAGCCATGGACTTTAGCATATGCTGGAGCCATATAGGACATACGACACTCTGGAGCATCAGCGCCGTCTAGTTTGGTGACAAAGGATTGGAATATTAGCAAGAAGAGACTGACGCCCACGAGGGCCAAGGTTAGAAGAATCTTGAGCTGCAAGTAGGAGTTGTTGCGCTTGTATGAGGGGATATCCAGCACGAGCCGGTTTAGTATCCCAGCATTGGGGCCGTTATTGTTGATATTTATCATGAGTTCTCTATTGTATTGTATTGTATATTAATCTGATATTGCAATGTATGATGTTCTATTCTGCTGTCTATCCCGAGGAAGCAGTGAGGGTATGTAGAGTCTATCAAAGAGCGGATTGAAGGGGGATCGTGCAATGCTGCGAATTAGTGCCTCAGAACAGGGCCAGCTGTGGTGTGCACCGTGATAGAGAGAGAGAGAGAGAGAGAGAGAGAGAGAGAGAGAGAGAGAGAGAGAGAGAGAGAGAGGGAGAGAGAGATTGGCGGTTGTGTACTGTATATTCAGTTGTAGCAGTTGGGTAGTTGGTGATGTTTATGTTTCTGCTTTCCTTTGGCTCAAGCTCGGGAGCCTGGCTGGCTGTGAGGGCTGCCGGGTGACCCTCGCTCTCCGGAGGCTTGTACTGAAGGAAACTCGCTGTGCACAGTGCACACCATGACAGCCGAAGATATTAGCACCAAGCAAACACACTTATGTCATTCTAGATCAGTCGCAGAGCACCGTTTTCTTACTATAGTAGAAATAGAGACAGAAGTTACTCATCCTTGGCAGGTTTGATGGCACATATGATGAATACCACTACTCTGTAGCTATATGACCTCTGGGATCTGGGGACCAGCTGCCGGTATAAGCCCTGCAAATTGCAAATCATGGCTTTTGAATCTCAGCAACCATGACAAATAAGCTAACGCACTAACAGACTTCGATAGAAATATTCGTACACTTGCACAGTCTGACGTATGCATTAGAATTTGGTCCTCTGTAATACTTCTCTTTGCTAGGAGGGGTAGCAAAAATCAACTAAGTCCTCCACTCAGCTACTGATTTTTTGTACATCCATGGGCGATCTGATCTGTGTTTCACTGATATTTCCTTCTATAAGACAGTGACGTTTGTAACTATAAAGAATCAAAACGTCATCCAAAGAAATAGTAAGCGAGATCAAAGTTATGGGAAGCTGTAACTACAGCATCCCTTTCTCTGTATTCACGTCCCTGCTTTGTGCAGTTTAGCGAAACCTCACACATATAGACAGCGCCGAAGATTTTCAGCCTCTTTGCACCGATATCGCAGCCTCTACTCGACACTTAATACTGT
Source organism: Saccharomycopsis fibuligera x Saccharomycopsis cf. fibuligera (assembly GCA_001936135.1). NCBI lineage: Eukaryota > Fungi > Ascomycota > Saccharomycetes > Ascoideales > Saccharomycopsidaceae > Saccharomycopsis > Saccharomycopsis fibuligera x Saccharomycopsis cf. fibuligera. The sequence continues at coordinate 2,785,001 of CP012809.1, read as the reverse complement.
CTGCGCTACATATCACTCGCAACTGATATTCACAAAAATATGGTATTAATAAGCAGTAAAGTACATTAAGCCGTAAGCAAACAATTGAGTCTAAAACATTAGTATACCGAAAAAAATAAAAAATAAAAAAAATAAAAAATAAAAAGACAAAAATACAAAAAGACAAAAAAAAAAAAGCATATAATGGAAATAATAATAACAAATAAACTAGTCTCTCTGCTTTCAAAAAGTACCCATCATATCATTCGCTATCCTCATCATCATCATCCAATCCCACAGGAGCCAACCCAGGAGTCAACCCAGGATAAGCAAAGCTTCTACCTCTACCATTACTATTACTCTTTGATGCACCCATTTTCACTTCCCTCACTCTCTTCTTGCCCAATCTAGCATCACGAGCTTCAATCTTCTCATTCTTCAAAGCAATAATCTCTTCTTCTAATCTACGAAGTTCTGATGCTTTGTCTTCTGGTTTGTCCCATGATTTAACCAACTTCACATTATTATCAATTGTTGAATTGATCAATTTCTTTTCCTCTGCAGTGAGCTGATAATCAAGCTTTTGGCCTATACTGTTGTTGGCGTCTTTGCTATTTTTATTTTGATTCACTTTATGGATTTGTTTTCTAATAATGTCCATCTTCGCTGCCTTTTCGATTCTTGACTTGGTATCTAAATTCTTCCTTATTGCGTGTTTTTTCTGCAACTTGTTCTTTTTCTTCAATTTTGCAAGCTGCTCAGGATTCAAATTTGCCTGTTCAAGCCCGTAGAAAGTTTCATTCAATGACTGAATAGCCACATTTGATGATGATCCATTATTCTGCTTCGATGAGCTGCGCGAGCTCAGACTTATTGGTTGAGCCGTTGGTAGTACGCTAGTGAGGAGCTTGTTTATCGAGGAGTTTGCTTGAAGCTTGGAGCTTTTCGATTTGAATGCCATTTTATTATCTCCTTCTGTATATTGTGTTATCTTAAAATTGTACTGTTGTCTTTTCAGACAGTGTAATATTGATCTGTAGGAGACGATCTATGTGCATCTATAGTAAAAATAAAAAAAAAAAAAAATTTCAAGATGAGCAGCGTTATAATTTTTTTTTGTTCTACCACCACCTGCATGAACAACCAATAGTTACTATACGCGCGCGCGGACAGTAAATGCACCGAGTGTACGAGTACTCAGCTTGACAGAACAGTTCAAAGTTTGCAGTAAACAACTTTTGTGTTTAATAAGACTGAATCCTAAATATGCAGTTGGATCTAATATGAAGATAATGCAATTTCAGTTGCAATTATGAATAGTGGATAAAGGAAGAAAAGAAGCGTATACGTAGAAGTAGAACAACTAGAAACTTATGTGAAACTAATGAATAGTGAATAGATTTGTAATTGACAAAATATCAAAATATCTAGGAGTTAATTAGTTAGGTTAGTCTGTAATAAATTAGATAGAGTAACGAGTAAAGAGTAGAATAGGAAGTAAATTCTAGGTAGGATTATGCAATACACAGTATAGAAGTATTAGGACGATTTTTAAAAATCGCAACAAGTGAGAGAGTGAGAGAGCAGAACGGCAAAAAAGCAACAAGACAAGATGGAATCCGCAAAGACAAAAGGAAACAAAAAAAAAAAAAAAACAAAAAACAAAAAACAAAAAACAAAAAAAAAAAACAAAAAAAAAAAAAAAAGAGTAGATAACAGAAATTTTTTAAATGCTTAATGTAAAATGAGATGGTGCAGTGGTATGGTAATATGATAAAGAGAAAACAAGAACTGAACGCAGTTTCCTACTATTCGCAATCTTCAAACCCATAAAACCGGAACTGTTTTAAAAGCCAAAGAAGAAAAAGGAGCCACAACGAGCTAAAATTAAGCAAATATGAAATTTAAAAACAGCAATTAGATTTAAAAACAAATATTCGGTACGCTTTGAATCACTCAAGCTTCAATGCAGTCTTCATGTTTTCAAAAACCAAATACGTTATACTGACCGCAGGGATCACCTTGGCCAAGTTAGGCACTAATCCCTTATACAATCCTGGGTATCCCTCCCTCTGTATCGTTTGTTTAAACACGTCTTTGAAACCATGGTATCTATAAGGATGAGCAAATGTACCCTGGGCCTGCAATCTAGTTCTAAGCAAATTAATAGGATACACCACACATGCCCCCACTGTGCCCGAGAATGCACCTAGTGGCAACACCACAAAATTGCTCAACTTTACCTCATCTTCATTTTTTCCTTCCTGAGTGGCTTGTCTATGAATTAAGAACTTCTTGATGGTGGTAAACGTGCCCAAGTCAATGGCGGCGTAAGGGAAAATCCCCGTTACCCCGAGAAGAATCCCACGGTAAAAAAGCTTGAATCCGCCTTCTTTGTACATATCTTTAGCGGTTTTCAAAATGACCCCTTTGCCTTTATCCTGTAAGGGAGCACACTGAATTCTGTATTTGAGAGTGTCGACCGGATAAACAGTGAACTGGGAAACCATACCAGCAAATCCACCAGCTATGTAAGTAGCAAACTTGGACAAGTCATTGTTATCATGGACCCCTTCAATTTTGGTGAACAAATTTTTGGCAATTTCAAAAGAGCCAAACTTCATTGCTGCTTCAGGGAAAACCTTCAAACAGTTTAATCCATTACCGACATAAAATGATTTAAGGCCGCCTTGTCTATATAACGTAGTCGCAGCTTTGATTAATGGAGATTTGATTTTTTCCAACGGTGGATGGGTCAAACTGCGCTTAGCGATTTCTTGTCTCTTACGCAAAAAAGTTGAAGACAAGTCAGCCCTAGCAATCAAAAACACTTTAATTCTATCGAATGGGGCAGTACATGTTCTCGAAACCACCCCGGCAACCCCACCGCTGAAGAAAAACCCAAATCCTCTCAAGAACCCATGAATGACCGTCATGTCACCTTCAGAACTCAAGTCAATATCTTCATTGAAATACTTGTATACTGTTTTTAATCTCGAGCCTTGATTTCTAGGCACGAGTAATAACAAGTCGCGCCATTCTTTGTAGTCGACCAACCCATCTTGATCCTTATCCAAATTCTTATAGAAATCTTCAAAATCTCTGTTGCTGGCTTTGATGTTTAATGTGTCTTCCAAATACATTTTCAAATCTGTCCTCGTTAAATATCCATTATGATCTTTATCCAAGCGATCAAACGCAGACTTGATTTCCAGTTCTGCTCGCTGGAAATAGGTTTTGAACTCATTATAATCAATCCAGTCGTCATGTTTGTTATCTATGGTCTGAAAAAGCTGTTCAATGTGGCTGTTAGAATTGATCAATGGGTGATTCGCTTCTCTGAATGCTTCGGTAAGGGTAGCTTTATCAATCTTGCCCTTTTTGCTAATGTCGGCTTTTTCATAAAGGGCACGAATCCGTCTGTCGATTTCTATATCGTCAATGTCTGACGGAGATTTGGGTTTTGTATTATTTGGCATTGTGACTGTTGATATTATTGGCTGGCTTGCTGTTTGATGCAGTTGAGAGAGCCAGAAGCAATACTTATCTTGTTATTTTTTGGTTCGCAATAAACTTAAATTAAGACTTTTTGAGGGTGCCACTGTAGCACGCCGGCAAATCAAAAATGAGTGAAATGGATAAATGGATAAATGAACGAATGTAGAAATGGTCAATGCAAAACCTTGCTATTTGTTAAAGCTGTTACTTGGCAATATCAATCAATATCAGTAATGATGCACAGTGATCATTTAAATATTCCCGGGTATCTGCAGTATCAAGAACACTTCAAATTTTTTTTTTCTAAACTTGGTATTCGGTAAGCGTATCGAGATCTCGAGAAAACAATAATTGTTGTGACTTCAAAATTGACTAAACAAAAGTGTCAAAGTTTAGGATTGCCGTCGTTGAATATTCAAAGGGTAGAATATTGAGTGCTAATGCGGTGGATGCTTTGGAGTTGAAAGATTACCGTAATTACTGTCAATCGCTGCTGACTGTAGTTATTATCGCTGGCGCCACGATTACGAGGATAATTCGGGATATGATTGGCTGGAGCTAATGAGTGAAATATGAATTGCTGTGTGTACCGCCAATATTAATATAATAGTAGCAGACAAAGTTATGCAATCAAGTCAAGGTAAATGATGCTATGTTGGCTTGTGGCGTGGTATGGTGCGGTGCAGTGTATTGTGTTATGTTGGATAAGGTCAAGCAATAGATTCTGTAATATGATGCTGGCAACTAAGTAAAAAAGTAAAGTACAACTGAAAAAATAAAGAACAAAAAAAAAAAAAAAAAAAAAAAAAAAAAATTTACCGCTCGCACACTATAGGACACTGTTCCCGCGATGCTGGTTACGAAACCCCGGGGACGCCTTTCTAGTTTTGAAGAGCAAATTATGCTGCGCGCCCTCCGGGACACTTGAGTTCTCTACCAGCTGGTGGGAAGCAAGGTAGAAAATCACGTTATGGTGCTTAGATTTAAAATAAAACAACATGTGTCTACTGTAACTTCCAGAAATGAAACAACAGATTTTTGTATTCTTGACTATGTTTTGGTTAAGAGAGTTTTTTTTTAAAAAAAAAGTAAAACCTATAAATTATGGAAGCTGCCAGCTTTGACCAAAGAGAAACAAATATTCAAGTCAAGTATTATTAATAATCTTATACAGAAAATCGAATAGTATACACAAAAATAAGAAGTGAAATAAAGGAATAAATGCATCAGAGTGGATCAAAATGTTGTTAGAACAGAAATGAAAATTGGCGAATATTTCTGTGAAAAGAATATCTAATATAAAATATTAGGAAACAATCTTCCAAATTTGTTCAAAAAAACTAACCAATCTGCTTAATGAGTTAATGAATGAAATTCGTGAGACAAAATCAAACAAATAATAAAATAAAAATAGTTCTAAATAAATGAATGGCGAGTGAAAAGAGAAGGAAAAGAAAATGTTTAATAGTATGTTATAAACATAAACAAGTTCAAAGCTAGGAATTTAGATTAACAGAATTTGAGCGTAAAAAAAAGAAAAAAAAATCAAAAACAAAAACGAAGAAGTTAATATGGGAATTGAGGACAGGAAGAAAAAGATTAGTAAGTGCGGATGAAAAACCATAATTACAGAATGGCGTAGATGTTGGAACCCAAACAGTAAAGAAACAGAAAGCAATAGAGAATATGATGATGTAAGCGTATTGTTATTTGTGTGTGTATGTGTGTATGTGTGTGTGTGTGTGTGTAAAAACAACGTGTAGACTAAGGGTAGTATGCTTTTGGTAGTTCAAGCTTCCAATATTTTATTGAAACGGTGAAACACAAAAGCAAGCGAGCAGTTCATTTTCCAGAAAAGAAAAAAAAAGCGTAAAATGTCAAGCACATCAAGCAGTGGTAAAAGAAACAGACAAATCAATGCGATATAAAAATTTTAACCCAAAATTATCAAAAAAAAAAAAAAAAAAAAATTATAAAATCCAACACAGATAACGAATAACAGATAAAAAAACAATAAAAAGGCAAGAAGTGAAAAATGACCAGAAAACAAAACCAGCAAAAGAACAAAAACATCCAATCCAAAAAATAAAGAAAATTTTTCATAAGTTCATATCCTCATAACATCAAGACTTTATGGCTTTATAGCTTTTAGATATTGAAAGAAAATCAGGGACTCATCTTTTGTTTCTTTTGACGATATTGTTGAAACTGTTCTTCATCAACATCAATTAAGTCAACTTCTTCAGAAATTATTGCATCTTCAGGAATAATGTCACCTTCTTTGTCATCATTGCCATTGCTAAGGACATCCCCGTTAGCGTCAGAATTGCTGTTGCCATTACTGCTAGTATCATTATTGTTGATGATATTGTTGTCGCTGTGAGCGCCACCGACACCACCATTAGCGCCATTACCTTTCCCATTTTCCTCGCTGATGCTGCTGTTGTCATTGCTATTACCATTCACGGTCTTAGTTTTGAGCTTCTTATCAGATGAGTACCTTCTGGGCTGATATGTCGTCTTTGTATGATTATGATAACTAGGCGAGTTTCTCTCTGGCAATACGCTTTCCAAAGCTTTTCTGCTCGAAGTAGTTAGCACCCCATCCTTGGGGAACTCCACTTCAAATTGGATAAACAAGTCACCATAAGTGTTTGGGGTAGTTTTGGGCATTCCGTAATTCTTGAGCACTTTGATGGCTCCTGGCTTGATGATTTCCCCGGGGTTTAAATTGACTTTAACTATCTTGTCGTTCAAGAACTTGAAATTGAATGAACCGCCAGCCAAGGCGGTCAATAAGTCAATGTTTTGCTTTAGCACTAAGTCATAATTTTTGCGAACGAATACATCGTGCTCAAGTTCATGTACTAGGATAATAATGTCCCCAGGGATAATATTTTCACCCTCGTCTGCTTCTTTGGCAAAAACCATTGAATCATTATTTTTTGAACCTGGAGGAATATTAACACTTAATATTTTCTTGGCAGAAACGTACTTTTTACCTTTGCATTTGCCGCATAGGAGGTTTTCATCAATGACTCGCTGGACCCCCAGGCCTGCACATTCAGGACAGGTGCCTTTTAGTTGTTGCACCATGGGTCCCATTTGCTTTTGGATAAAGCATGAACCCAGGCCATTACAGTCCTGGCAGAGTATGGCGTTGGGGCTTACTCCTGCGTTTAAACCAGTGGCGTTACACTCAGAACATGCAGTCTGTTTTGTAAGCACAAGTTTCTTGTTTTTGCCATTGAAAAGCTCTTCCAAAGTGCAGTTTAGGCGGTGAGTGATGTTGTGACCCTTACGAAGGTTTCTGTTATGATTATTACTTCTGTGATGTTGTTGTTGATGAACATTATTGGCGTTTGGGTTCATGTTAACTCCAGGCGGCATATTAGGCGCACCATACGTTGGACTAGGACCAGGGCTAAATTGATTTGGAAACCCGCCAAAGGGAAAATTATTTGTACTGTGAAATTGGCTAGGGTGGTGATTGTTGCCATTACTGTTGAATGGATGAGGAAAATGGTTGTTGTTGTTGTTACCATTAGTACTGGTATTATTATTACCACCAAACATGCTGTTTCCTGAATTGAAAACATTGTTCAACATTTCACTAAAAAAATCACTAGGATTACTATTGCTATTGAATGAACCAAAAGGCCCCTGGCCCGGGAAACCAAAGTTCTGATGTTGGCGTTGGCTATGATTTTGATGTTGATTATGGCCATGGCCGTGGCCGTGGCCGTGGCTATGATTGTTGGAGCCGCCGGTGCTTGTGCTGGTGCTTGTGCTTGTGCTACTACCATTATTGTTTTGAAAAAACGTGGTCGTTGTAGTAGTTGTTGTTCTTTGACCTGGATTTTGGCTTTGATATTGAGAAGCGCTGTTCCCCGAAGGATGCAAGACCATGGAGTTTAGACCAGCAGAACCATAATGGTCGTAAATTTTGCGTTTTGATTCATCTGAAAGCACTTCGTAGGCGGCGGTTAGCTGTTTGAACTGTTCGGTGGCCTCGTTTGAATGTTTGTTTTTATCAGGATGGAACTTGAGGGCTTTGGCCCGGTAGGCCTTTTTGATTTCGTCTACAGCTGCCGTTGTATTCACACCTATGATATTGTAGTAGGTGTACTCTTGGACCATTCCTTGCTAAAAGTGGAATTGTGATGGATGATTTCTTGGGGGGAAACACAACAGGGAAAGGATATTGAAGATATAGAAAAAAAGATATAAAATAAAAAAAAAAAAAAAAAAAAAAAATAAGAAAGGTAAAAGGAATGAGTATCAAAAATCGAGAACCGGTGTAGTGTACTAGTTTTTGGTGAATTGGCGAAAGGTGGAAAATAAGCTTTGGCGGATATTTGTTCTTGGAAGTTCCTTGGAAGCTAAATGTGTACCACAGCGATGTACCGTAGAAGGACAGGAAAAAAAAATTTTTTTTTATTGTTTTATTTTTATTTTTTATTTTTTATTCCTATCTTGAGTGATTGATCTAATTTAAGAGTGTATCAGACTACTGAATAGTGTGTATTGTTGTGATATACCGAGTGAGACAAAAGCAGAAGGCAGTGACTTTGTCAAAGCAGCCGGCAAGTAGCCATCGAGAGAGGATTTGAGAATTAAAGAAGTAAGTAGTAAAGTAGATTAACTGGGAAATGTTTCCAGAAGTAGACTGATAACGAGAGAACAAGAGGAAATGGGGCGAGGATTCAAGTGCTTATAAATTTCAGAGACTGCGCTAGGAACGTGACTTGACTTGATGGCAGTTTTCTACGGAAGCGATAAAAAAGTCGTAGCATATACACTACGCAATATAATGAAGGCAACAACAACAATAGAAGAGATTCTGTCCATTTCCACGGGCTTCGACGCAGCAAACTCACTTGTGACAATTGGCAATTCTCTGCTCACGAGCACCGAAACTGATTGATTGGCGAGCCATCGGCTCATGCAGAGCGGCGCGCGACAACGGTGGACTACGCACCTAAATGCGTTACTTAGCTGCTTGCTACTGCCTTTCGCAGGTTAACACAGCGCCCGGCAGCTTCGATTGGCTTCCACAGCTTCGATTGTCTTCGATTGGCTTCGATGGACTCTATTGTTTACTCCAGACTTTAGCACTCTTCGTTATCAAATGACGTTCGATGACTATATATACATATATAATCTTGCACTATAATCTATATGCTGGACCACAATTAATGACCCATTCGGTGGCACAAAATACATGTAATTGTCCATTTCCTTTACTCCTCCTCCCTTGCTTCATATACGTGTGTGCAATAATGTTATTAACTAGCTAGCCTCAAAGCTTCCACTGGCCAATCGCCACCAATTCTGCTGCAGCCATGTCCCGTGCCCTGCTCGCTGCCTGTCCCTTCCACAACTGCTCCAACTTGTGTGCTTGGAACTTGGTCCCTTTCGCATTAACGAACCTTTGCACTGCCTGCTGATCTGCACTGCCCTCGTTGGCATCAAAGGTCTTGAACACAGTAATCAACAAATTCTGCAAAGTTTTGAAGAGCTGTTGTGAATATTCTGAACCTTCTCGTAAGCTGCGGCTGGCCCATTGGTCAAAGTGCAACTGGAGCCATTCCCATGCCATTTGCTTATGCTTGTTGCTCTTGTTGTTAGCTTGCTCGTCCACTTCAAAGTAATTAAACCCAACTAGTGCCAATTCAATGCCCTTGCTGTCAATATTTGTAGCAATGTAATTCAACACTTTTTTGAAATTTTGTTCGTCTCTAGTGAACCCCAATGCACTGACTGCTGCCGATTGCAATTCAGTTACCGCCATAGCTGATTCTGGATCAAGCAGGTTATCAATATTTGCCAAGCATGGCTCAACTGATCTGGTGGTGTCCTGCAACAATTTCTTGAAACTTTTGGTATCTTTGCAGTTGTATGAGAAGTTGGCCAATACTGCGCTCACTAGCTCTCTAGCCACGGACTTTTTAGGTCCGTGATTCAAGTGTTTAAATAATTTGGCAGCATAGTTGGTAATGTCTGGATCTTCAACACCAATTATGATAATAGCGCTTCTGCTGGCAATTTCAGCTCTACTATACTTGTATTTAGCGTCACTATAGTTGACTGGCCATGAGTCCAAGTTTTGGAAAAGCTGCTTAGCCAAAGGTTTCAAAAAGTTGGATTTAAACTGCTTGAATTCACCGGCTGGCTTAGTTAACTGGATAGCAGATCCCAAATATTGGGCGATTCTAAGCACCACTTCAAGTGCTTCAAAATTTTTGCTAAGAATGGCCTTATTTCCTTCGTTAGTGATTGCTTTAGTAATTTGGTAAAATCCATCAACCGCAATTTTGCTTTGTTGTTCAGAATTGCCAATAGAGCTCTCAATGTCTAATAAAACACCAACAATATCCAACTTTGATAATTTTGACAAATTAGCGCCGATTGTTTCATAAAATGAAGCAGATTCGTAGTTAACTTTAAAGTATCCGGTACGGTTAGCATTAATTTTGACGAATTTGGCCGCAGGGAGTTCTTCATTAGTAAAAATTTTTGATCTTTCAGTAAGCATCCAGTTGAAGACGGTGCCGTCGGTGGTGCGGATAGCCAATGGGACATGGTATATATAATCTTCGTGATTGTTAGTTTTTCCCTTATTGTTGTCATTAACAGTGCTTTGGCCAATTGTGTATCTGTGCTGCTCAACTTTGATGAGGCCTTCTTTTGTCAATGATACAGAAACAATAGGGAACCCAGGCAACTTAATCCAAGAGACAATAAAGTTGGTCAAATTGAACTTGTTGGATTGATCTTTGTTTTTGTCTTGATTTTGTTTCTGCAACACATCATTCAAGAAAACCCAGTAATCCACTGGCTTGATAGCTTGATGGTTATATTTTTCGACTAATTGACCCAATGCTTTAAAGAAAAAATCACTAGAATCGTCAAATTGGCCCTTACTACCAGCACCATTTTCATTTTCAAAAACATTCATCAACATACGAAGCAAATGGATGGCTTTTTCATACGAAGCAGCATCGAATGTTTTATCAATACCATCAACATTGATATTTTGCACCGCGTTGCTTATTTGAGAAATCGATAAACCTGAGTCATCTCCATCATCACCGACAACAGCAGCATCACTTTCAAAAGTGGATTCTAGGGAAATGGCTTGCTCGGTCCAAATTGTCTGATAATCAACATTGCTATATTTTGCAACATTCCCATTACCATTTGTAGTGTTAGCACCACCATTGGCAAAATCAAATTCATTAACAACCACATAAGCCAAAAACGTAGCTAATGCCTCATTCAACCAATAATGTTCCCAACTATCAAAACTAACCAAGTTTCCAAACCACTGATGAGCAATTTCGTGAACAATAATTTGGTTCAATTGACGAGTCTTGTTTCTCAAGTTGCCAGCGATTGCGTCATTTTCATCAGCTACTAATAGAATGCTCTGTTGCACGTTAACTAGTCCCCAGTTTTCTACAGCACCGTTGCTGAGGAATGGAAGCCCGACTAAGTCAAGTTTGGTGGCTGGGTAGGGCTGTTGAAGTTTTGCGGCAAGATAAGGGAGAAAGTGCTTAGTGACGTTTAATGCGTAGCGGGCTTGTTGAGAGGCACCTTTCAATGTATAGACTTTGATTGGCACTTTTTGACCTAATGCTGCTTCAGAAGCACCAGGAAGGGTCACTTCATCTTCAAGGAAATCTAAATCGCCAATAACAAAACTAAACAAAGAAATCACCATCTGTTCAGTCCGTTTAAACTTAATCAACATTTTCCCATTTTCCAACACTTGCTCATTTTCCATATCAGCACTACTAAGCGCTTGAAATTTAGTGGATGATAACGTCAAAGTCAACTGAATGCTTGCTCTAGCAGCCAATTCGTCAACACAGGGAAAAATCGAACGAGAGTCGCATGGTTGGGACTGGGTTGCCATTATGGTGTTGCTTGCTTTGCCGGTGATCATGTCGGAATAGTTAGTAATGAATAGACCACTGGTTTTGTCTCTGAAAGTGTTGATTCGGTTGATTTTACCAATGTATTTTATCGTAATTTGGAACGAGGTCAGAACTTGAGCTTGGGTGAGATTAGCGAAGGATAATTCAACACGTTGGAGATCATTCAAGTATTTGATATTGGCCTTTTCATTGTTCTTGTCGGTGTCAGGAATGGCAATAGTAGCGCTTAAGATGACAAGTCCAGAGCTGTTCAAAGTCACTTTAAATGGATCATTATCGTGGCTGCTTTGAGTGTTCAGTGATGATGATGATTTTGTAAATGAGATGATGGCTTTACCAGTGAAGTTTTTCTTTGTATGATCAATGTCTAGTGCAAGGTCATAGTTTGTTGGTTTGAATGGACCTATAATGGAGGTCAATTGAGCAGACATAGTTAAGGTTGGGAAACTATAGCAAATTCTAACTCTTGACAGTTCTGAGTTTAGCTAGACAATTTCTAATTAATATATGAAAACTGACTATTTTTTGAAAGTCAAAGGTACCAAAGTTTGATCTTGAATCAATCTGTTTTCGACTAATTCTGTTTTACTATGATCCAAATTGTAAACTTTGTCTGAATGGATTCTCACTTAGGTATGAATGCGCAAAATGAAATATCCTATTAAAACAGCGACAAAAACAGAATCTCTTCCTTAAAACCTGTATGGGTGTTCAATGTTTAATGTCAAATGCTGAAGTTCAAGGAAAAGCCAGAACTGAAAAGTTTCAAAAGTTTGAAATTCCAAGAGATCTAAAAAATCTAAAAGCCGACGGATAGATCCACAAACGTTAGCTCCCTAAGTCGACTCACTCACTGATGAGCGGAAAAAATCAAAGAAAAAAAGTTGCGACCTTTTTCTCTTTTTCTCCGGCTTGCTCGTAACGGCGATGTGTACCGTTACTATGGAGTATGCGTCGGAGCTTTTGGCGATAAATAGGTTTGTAGTTGGCTCAACATGGCTGATGATAAAGAGATGAAATACTGACAGAGATTAAAAGATGAAACGGTGGGAATGATGCTAATGAAAGATTAAGTTTGTGAGATAGAGAAGGTGAGGATGTAAGAGTTAAAAATTTTGTCATATTAATGCTAAATTGCTGTTTCTAAATACTTTGGAAATGTTGATCTATAGAGAATAGTAAATATGCGAGTGAATGAATTAGAGAGTAAAAAAGAAAAGCAAAGAGGCATGCAATAAAATTCAATGATCCCAAAGAATAGAAAAATAGACACAGAAAATAACATATACATATTAGAGAGAGAGAGAGAGAGAGAGAGAGAGATCACAATGGATAGGAGAAACAAAATCAACTACTATCACGACAATGTCAGCAAGCTAATAAATTAGTAACAGGACATAAAACGAAGCAAATGGAAATCCAAGCAAAGCTTAGACAAAATGTCCATCAAAACAACTATAAAAACAAACAATAAAAATCATCCCCTCATAATGCCGTCGTCACCGTCATTGTTCTAGAATTAATCAACACCACAGGGGGCAACCCACGACACCATAACTCCAAAGTTTCGACATAATCCACCGAGTCATTAATTTTTTTATGACACCCCACGGGAGGCGTTGGTAACGTTGTGAAGATAATGGATGAATTTTTGGAAGTTTTCATCATTAATTGATTTAAAATCAAATGTTGGGCACGGGCCGGTAAATCATTAAAACTGAGGTTCTCTACATCGAATTCTCTGCCTTCGCTATCAGTGTCGGCGTCGGTGTCGGCGCCACTGTTGTTATCGTTTTCAGCATCAGACTCATTATTGCTGTCATCGGTCTCACTGCTTATCGCATTGCCATAATCTGTAGCTTCAACAATTCCATTAGTGCCCTGTGGTGTGCTTTTACCGCCTTTTCTAGCCTTGATGCCAATCTTCTTACTGTTGTTAACATTGCTATTGCCCTTATTACTATCCCTATCTTCGTTACTATTGCTAAAGGTCGCATCGAAACGTTTCTTTGCACCAGCAGCGGCATCAGCGCCTGCGCCTGTAGCTGCTCTTGCTGCTTCTGCCGCAGCGGCCGCATACTTGTACTTATTCGCACTTTTGTCATCTTTATCAAAAGCAGAGCCCCAATCAAAATCGTTTCCAGACCCCCCGCCACCATTGAGCAATGAACTTTTTTCTTTTGCTCCATCAAGATTACTGGTTTTGTTGAAACCACTGATCCGTTTACTTCCACCAGCAGTGCCCATAATACTCGATGCCCGACACTTGCTTCGTATGGACACATTATCATCCTCAGCCGCAAACATAATTGATGGTTCAAGGCCCGTGGCTTCTTCGTTAACTTTTGATTTTGGCATGGCTTGAGAAGAAAAATTAGGCCTTGCTTGGTTGCGTAAACTGGTGTAGGACTGTTTACTGTTTTGACGAGATAATGTTGGTCTTTTGAGAGTTTCACCGGTGAAATCGCCCAGGCTGTTCTTGGTTGCTGCCTGTTGTTGTTCCTGTTGCTGTTGCTGCTGTTGCTGTGATTTTGGCTGCTGTTGTTGGGAGGCAACCCGACGCTTGTCAAAAAATGGCGATTTAGGAGTCTTTGGTCCAGTAAGATTATCATTGCTGTCGTTACCAGAACCTATACCTGCACTTGCACTACCTAACCCCAATACATTGGAAAAGGTTTTTCTTCTCATTCTTCTTTCAGATGCCAATGTCTTTGGCTTACTAATTTGTTTTCTGATTGCGGTTTCTGGATCACTGTCATATCCACCAACGCTTTCCAAGTCTGAATCGCTATCATTTGAGTCCAGGTCACTGAAATCATAACGGGGACTGCTTCCGGAGATATGTTCATTTAATAACCTACTGGTTCTCATTTTTAAATTGACGCCCAATCTTTGTAATCTTGACAATGTGATATTGTTATTCTTGGCACGGATGGAGTTTCTCAAGTTCAACGGTAATGTGGAAGTCAAAATGTCATTGTAGTAATCGTGCTGTGGCTGTTGTTGCTGTTGATGTTGTAAATTCTCAAGTCTCAATGCAGTAACTGCTTTCCACCATTCGTTATTAACCAATACTTTATTGACTTTCCGATTAACTTTCTTGTCCACGCATTTGTTTTTAGCAATGTAATCGTAAAATGAAAAATCTCCAGAGTTGAAACACAACACCAAGATCTCTGCGTTGATTCTCAACACACCAATAAGTTGGGTAAGTCGATCTCTTTCTTCTTCGACATCCTCATTTTCTTCCACAAATACCACGATCCGTAAACGGTGAGTTTTGTTCCATTGAGGCACAGTGGTCAAAATCGCACCTAGTTGCAAAATCAAAGTATAGGTGTCAAAGTTTGTGCTAAGGATGGTTTGACCTGATTTTTCAGCAATTTCAGCAGACATTTGAATAGGATACAAATCAATAATGGCTTTTTCGTCATGGTCTAGTTCTTCAACGTTTTTATCAGGAATGCATAGTCTTGGAAATCCTTTAGCCACTGCGACGTTGGCCTTCATTAACAAAAGCTCCTCAATACACTGGACCCATTCTTGCACCTTGATACGTTTTTCACCACGGTAGTGATCAGTTGGCAATTGAAGAAAATCTGAGCCAACCTGTTGGCTATATGCAGGATTAAGTCGTTCAATGCTTCGCGGCACTACCGATGGGTCAGTATAAGGGGGTTGTGATTGTGATTGCGACTCAAGACTATTAATACTGTTAGTGAGCGATTTCAGACTGCTCAAGTCTAGAAAGCCAATAACAATAATGTTGGGCTTCATGCTACCCAATCCAGAACCTAAAAAAATGTTTCTGACGCCCCATGGCAACGAAGCAGAAAACGAAAATTGAACGAATGTTTTCAAATTAAGCATATCTCGAAGTTTGATCCATGCGGTTCTTTCCCGGGTGTACTCGTCAAACTTTTCTTCAAAATCGTTAGTGCTAATAATAACGTGGCCAAGAATGTATAAACCGCCTTTTTTTAAATGATTGCAAAAATGCATCAAGTTCCAGCATGTGCGGGGATTGTCCACCAAAAGTAAAATTTGAGGACGCCAATACTTGACATTATCTTGTCTTAATTTGAACAAGTATTTTCTAACTTGATGATAAATTAACGTCTGTGAAACGTCACCCCAAGACTTGGGTGGGCAAACATAATGAATAGTGATGATTAAAAACAATAGGCAAAAAATGATCATTGAGGCAGATATACCATCGACAATAAACATGGCAATTAAACAAGCAACAACCCCAGCCGCAGCAGTAGCTCGATTGAAATAGTCAAATGATGGTCTAAAATTTGGAGCAGCAGAGATTTCCAACAAAAAACAAGCAACATTTATAACAATAAAAGTCATCAAAAACGCCATAGTTATTAAAGTAGCAATTTGGTTAATGTTGGCAAACAAAAATGCTTGAATCAATAACCATGAGAATAGTATTGCATTGACTGGGTTGTTGTGTTTATTGGCAAAAATGGAAAGACCTGGAATGATTACGTCTTTGGAAATTGCAGACAAGATATCAGCGGCGCCCACAACTCCCATGATGATGGAGAACACCGATGTTGAGAATTCGCCAAGAATAATAATAATTTCAGCGAAACTAACGGTTTGTATAACTTGAACGTCTTTATGCAAAAGGTCTCTTGGGACGGAAACCCCTAAAGAAAGAATGACAATTCCGTAACCAAAGAAAGTAAGCAAAAGACCCCATAATGTGCCCTTGGGGATACTTTTGGATGGGTTTGCCAATGATCCAGACATGCTGGCACCGGCCAAGATACCTGCGGTCGCGGGAAAAAAAATCCCAAACAAGTTGGCAAAATTCTCGCGGCCATTGATCTGAGATCCTGCTGCGTGTTTTGTGAATTGCGGGAGTAAGTTTTCTTTAAAAGTTTGCCATGATATGCCAGAGTAAAACGTGTCTAATGATGGTATGTCAAATGGAGAGACAAAAAGTGCAGATACTGGGACTGATAAGATGGATGTCATCAAGATGATAAATAGTAGCAATGCTGCTCTGGAAACCATATCAGCACCGACAAGACTAATGGAGACACACGAACACAAGATTATTGTTGAATAGACAATGGACCAAGTGTACGATTCCGGAAGAATGGCCCAGATGGTACCTTTATCAGCACCAAAGTTATTGAGAAGCGGCTCAATCAAACCAACGACGTTCAATGCAGAGTTAAGAATCTGGCCAAAGTAAAAGATGAGGCCAATGGCACCACCGAATTCTGGCCCAAGAGATCTAGAAATCATGTAGTAAGCGCCTCCAGTTCTAACAACGCCATTCGTGGCAATTGCAGACACGGATAATGTTGTAAGCAAGTTGATAGTGTAGCATAGGACCAAAGTGATAAAAGAGCCAGCAATACCAAGTTGACCAACGATAAAGCCAAAACGCAAAAACATCAAGATGGACAAGACGTTTAATGCGGTTGGTAGGAAGACCCCACCAAAGGTGCCTAGCTTGGGCTGTTGCTGGTCTAGCTTTTCAGCAAGCTCTTTATCTTTCTGAAAGATTTTCTCTGTTGCATTTCTCTTTTTGAAAATACTGTGATAGTGTCTATTTCCATGACTGTGAGCTGAAGATGAAGCGGCAGAAGACAGGCCAGCTGTGCCGCTGGGAATCAACAAAGAAACTTCTGTGGGCTCATTACCACTGCTACCCATACTAGCGACTATGAGTGTGTTAGAATGACTATTGTACTAGAGAAGAAGTGAAGCAGCTGCTACGGAAAAGCTCTTTCCGCTATCGCTTTGACAGGAAGTCGAGCGCCGCAATGTTTTTGTTGTTTTCTCTCTGTCTCCATCTGGCTGGCTAGGCGTCCGCTCGCTCGCGTAGATCAGGCCTGAGATACCATCAAGATGGGTGCGATGCTCTGGTTACAGAGCACTGGCGGAAATTGGTGGAGCGGTTGAGTTTTTTTTTTATCTTATTTCATTCTACTTTGTGTGTATATTTGGTGGGCGTCTCGAGCAGCAGGCTACCAGTGATCCCAGTGCACCACTTTTCTCCCAGGAAACCATGGAAATATAGCTATGGAGCAGCGGCAGCACACACAGGCAAAGCGCATCCCCCAGTCCTTGAGCGAGGCCTTGGGCTTGACGCCCTTGAAGTACTTGGTGCCCACACAGGACGGTAAGTAACTCCACTCTACACACCACTGCCAGGCGCGTTGCGTTTCCCTCATTGGGTCGCTCCCTCAGCAGAGCGTACACTATGCTGCACAACCGGTCTCCCTGCTTAAGCGCTGACAGGATTCCTCAATATCGCATATTTTGCCTTCACAAAACTATTGCTAGACAAACACTAACCTCCTTTTCCTAGTCTCTGCTTTGGCGTCAACATACAATTTCCAGTTACAGTCTGCTCCGATAATCCAGCATACCCCAAAGACTGCAACTTTGAATCAAGTGCGCGAGAGTCTAGCGTCGAAAGACAGTTACTTAGAGCCCATAGTCTCCTACATGAAAGAACTAGTTCTCCAAGAGGATACTGTTCTGTTCTCAGACATCAATTTCAAAGAACCGTTTGCCGTGGGAAATATACCCAGCCAGGGTCAGTCAGCACCAGCGGTACAGAAAGATCAGCTACTAAGGATGAAGTCCGATTCATATGTGTCTCAAGAGATCCTTAATAGTATATTACAGCCTACAGAACATGAGCAACAGCAACAACTGCAGCAGCTGCCGTCACCGGATACAAGCGCTGGGGAGCTCGATGACCTGAAACAATTACTGGATAGTAGTGTGGATATGTTCTCAGGAACAACTTTGAATTCTGATACCAAACTAAATGACTTCGCGGCTAATATCGATATTCAACCGGCGCTAAAGAAGCGGAAGACTGATAGCGACGGTAAGCCGCAAGAAGACATTGCCAAAGTGGACCAGTCTTTAGCGCCGAACGGTAGTGCTATTGGGACATCTCAGAAAATGTACATTGAACCGAAAAAACTTGAACTTCAGTCCTTGCGTATCCTTGTGGGCTTGGTTAATTCAATTGGTATCAATGATAGCAGCATAACACCAGACATCAAACAAAAATTTTACACACGAATCAAAACCGAGGACGACGATGATATCTTTATAGTTAATGATGACATTTTAGAAAGATTACAGGATTGTCTCCAGCGAATTTTTGGTATGGACGAACATCCTCGAACTATAGACCACGAAAGTGAGCCCTATAACAACAACATATTTAGCACCGACTACCTCATCAGAATCGAGTCCTTATGCGCTGAACATGTTAATCATTGCCTAAGCGTGCTGTGGGGCGATGTGTTGAGGAGTATGAGCTCAGAAATTACCCAACATTTAATTTCAAACTTACGTATTGCTCAAAGTGGATTAAGAGCGTCTATAATAATATTTTTAATATTTCTTTCTGGAAGAAGAGAACAAAGCTTGTATTTAGAAGAATACATGAGTCCTGCTGTCGAACTTCTTTCACGCTTGGTTGAAGACCTCTTTATACCAATGTTTAGTGAAGGCGGGTTTTCTGAGTGTGTTGATGCACAATCATTCCAATTATTGCAAAATCAAGTGTATGGGATCTTTAATTTGCTTGTGCAGGATCTTAAGTGTGTTGATAGGTACATAGGCTTGAAAGATAGGGGATCAAAATTTGCTAAAACTCAAGGAACTTTTTTGAACGAATATCTCATCACCAAGCTTGAGTATATGTCTACCTTGACCATCTTTGCTTACAAAAGTGACTCTATTTCAAATGTTTCTCTCTCTGAAATTATAGCACCGCCTTCTTTTGAATTGCTAAAAAGTTGTTGTACAGATGTTCTTGTTTCGATTTTTAAAAGCTATGATAACCAAAGAACTTTCATTTTAGAAGAAGTGTTAAACAACTTTAACATTCAAAAATTAGACTCAAACAAGACAACGGCAAGGCAATTTAAGTTGAGCTTCAGAGGGATCAACGTTCAGTTGTTCACGATCCTCATTCTTCGCTTAGTACAAGCATATGATATATTAGACTACTCGTTTTCGCTTCCTATTTGGAAAAGTTTTATCTTCAAAGCGTCCTATCCTGAGACCTTTCAAACCAGTGTCTTTATCACAGATCCGAAAACTGGAAAAATTAAACTATCATCCAAAGAAAAACCTACCTTGTACAATGAGATAGTAAGATACCAGAAACATTTGCAAGCAGAAAAATTGTCTTTGAGCACTATTTGCAATCAAATTGCTTCTTTTATGGTCACTAAATTGTCTGAGACACCAGATGCATCCTATAAGAATTTGATGGAAATGTTTATTGAAGACTTGTTAAACTTGCTCTCTTTGCCTGAGTGGGCAGGTGCTGAGACAATGTTGTACTCATTAATGAGTATTTTAATGTATGTCTTTAGGTCATCAAAATACTCTTCAGCAGTTGAAACGTTCTCCTTGGAGATGGTTGGTTTGATAGGCTGCAAAATTCTATCATTAAAAAAGAAAAATAAATACGCTGATGGAGAAAATGAAAACATGGGCTTGCTTATTCCTTCAGCATCTATAAGCGTTGCCCATTTCTCTGAGTTGACTTTGCATTACGAGTTTTGCATGAGTTTTGTAAAAGAGTTAGCTAAAGAGAACAAAGCTTATGAGTCTAATTTCAGGTTTCTTCTTTTCAAATGGTTCCAAATGCTTGAAGCTTTAAAGCAGGATTTACTCGCTAAAAATGCTGCGCTCATAAACGAACATGATCGAAATTCAATAGGTGGCGAGGAAGATGAACATTTGGAAGAGCTTAACCACATCAAAGAGCAAAGAAAACTCGAAAAACGGTTAGTATCTTCATCTGCTCTTTTCAAAAAGTTGTTTGATTTTTATAGCAAATACTTGGAAGAGCTAAATGAGAAAAAGTTTTCTTTTTTTTCTGAGGATCCAAAGCTTTCAATGGGCAAAACAAAAGATACTACCGAGTTAATCAAAAATATTGGGGAAGCGTCTTTAAGCCACTACAGTTACTTGTTGGCGTCACAGAACCTACTTAATACTTATGATAACTTTTTAAACCTAGTTGTTGGCTCTTTAAATCACAATAAAATCAAATCGAGAACTAGAGCTATAAAAAACCTTTCGTCTGTTGCCAAGAGAGATCCTTCAATTATACAAAGCCTAAGGATTAAAAAGACTTTGTCCAATAGAATAGAAGATGTGTCTCCGTTGGTGAGAGACGCTGCAATAGACTTGGTGTGTCAATATATTTCTACAAAACCACACTTCATTGAGGATTTCTTCAAAGTGATATGTGAAAGAATTTGTGATCCCTCCATTGCCGTTCAAAGAAGGGTACTTAAAGTCGTGAACACCATATATGAAAAGACAGATAAAGCCGAGCTTAAGGTCTTAATCATTGAAAATTTATTAAAGATTCTTCATCATGAGGATAGCTCAATTATTGATCTGTCTGCAAAAATTTTGATTGATATTTGGTTTGTTCCGATTTACAAGGAGCTTAGTAAATCGGTGAAGAACGAATTTCTAATCAGCTCTCAAATAAACGACAAAGTGGAAATTATTGTTGAGACAATGTACAAGAATGAAAGAGCGTGGGATTTATTTGAAGAATTTGTTCAGCGATATGTTTTGTTCAGCGGCAATAAAGGGGTTTCACACCGAAAGAAGATCACTTTTGCTCTACATCATCATGAACTTGTTACGGTATTGTATGTTTATGTTGAAAAGCTTATTGATTTTGTGATCCAGAACAGTGATACGGTAATCTGTAAAGAGGTGGATGCAATTAGTGAAAAAGTAGAAAAGTTTATTGGTTTGCTTTCTGTTCTTACAAAGTGTGATGGTAAGTTGGTTTCACAGGATCAGTTGATGTTACTACTGCCTTATTTGACGGATGACACGTCTTCGAGTAACACTATTTGCTATTATACTTTGCAGATTTTCAGAAATACTTTACCACAAGCTTCTTCATTGAGACCTCAGTTCTTAAAAGAGTCCCAACTATCGTTGTTGAGGCGTTTAACCAAATTCAATGTTAGAGAGTTGAATGAAGCTGTTCCTTGTATTTGGTATTTATCAGAGATGGATAAAGATATAAACAAAATATCTAATGCGTGCATTTCATGCTTGAAGTTGATGAAACCTTTTGTGGAAAATGCAATGAAAGATAATGTGAAACTTGCTGACCCAAAACTCATACGGTTGTTGTACTTGATTGGATCATTTGGGAAACATTGTGAGTTTGAAAAAAGCAGGCATCTTTTCTTACAATCTAAAATAGGCTTGCGTGAAAACGAAAGTGTCACTAGTATTCTTGCTAAATACGTCATTTCTTTTTGCAAAGATACAATTAATAATCAAATCAAGAAAATCGCTATTAGAAATTTGATATTTATTTGCAGCAGTCATGCAAACTTATTTATGTCTGAATCGGTGTTGCGGATATTCGATAATGAGTTTAGCAAATCAAATACTTTGAATATTGATGTGAAAGAAATCATTGTTCAAGAACTAACAAATTTCCTTATCCAAGAAGAGAAAGCTTCCATCAAGAGAGCCGGGCTTGGTATGTCTGCCACCACTAATACCAAACTTGATGTTAACGTTTTCCATGGCACATATTCCAACTCCAAAGAAAATGATGGCATATGTGCATCTTTGGTCCACAGATATCTTGAAAAAGTGTTGAGTCTTTGTTCGGTAGAGCAAACTGCTTTAGCATATGGGTTTGTTAAATTCTTGGAAGCTTCAGTGAAACAAGGATTTGCCAACCCACGGCTCTGCATTACTACAGTTGTGGCTCTTGAATTTGTGCCATCAAAAAGGATTCGTGAAATTGCTACTTACCTTCATAAAGAACTTCATGATAAGCATGAAACTTTGATAGAATCGCGCTATGTTGAAGGTTTAAAGATTGCAGCAAGCAGAGCTGCGCAGCAGATAAAACCTCTGCTTTTGAACCCAGAATATTTCAGAGGATTCTATCAAATAATTTGCTCTTCAAGAGCTTCGAAAAGGAAATTTTGGACATCGTTAGGAAAATCTATAATAAACATGAATGTGAAAAAATGCGCTTATGCTGAATCTAAAAAGTACGCTTTTTACATTCAGTTTATAGTGACGCATTTGTCACATACGACACTATCAACATTGGAAGAGTACTATATCATTTGTCAATATATTGACCGGATTTTATCAACTGAAGGGCTGGCATTGCAAGTTGAATACGACGCACTTCATGGCAGTCAAAAGTCAGAAAAAGATATTAACAAAGAACGGCAAAAGATTGCATTTTTATCCCATAGCTTGCATATTTTACTCAAGTATAAAAAATTTGTTTGCAAATGTTACAATATCAAAGCTCACCAAGTTATAGAATTTAACCCTTCAAGAGTTGAAAACTCATTGAAAAGTTCAGGCAAAAACCATTTTTCTGATCTTAGATTGAATATTAGCTACTTGAACGAGTCCAAACTCAATAATAACTTTGCTATTTGTGACGAGATTGTTGGTGATTTCTTTAACGATTACTTGATTGTGGCTCCGGAACATAGCGAAAGCGATGCTGCTTATGCTAGTTCAAGTACTACTACTGCTACTGTCTCTGGTGATGACGACGATGTTGAGTTGATTTCAAAGGTTACAATGTCTGCGTCTGCCTCTGAATCGCTGGATTACGATGAGGAGGATGGCCCAATAACCTAAATTGTCATTAAAAAAAGTTTCATTTTTTTTTGCATAAACTTCTGTTTTAATCTATACAATAGTTTTTTTTTATTTTGTACATTTTTTTTTTTTTTACCTTTTTAAATTCAGGCACACTTAGAAATTTGTGTTACTTTTTTTCGTTCCAACATCATATCTTTGACATCATATCTTTTCACCGCCCTACTCTAGTTTCCATCATTTCTCTTTTTCAGCATGCAACTTTAATCTTACAAAAAGCTAGACAATGTACATTTGCATACATGTATCAGTTTCATTCAAAGCTCAACAACGTAAGCGCTTAACGATACATTTTTTGAAGAAGTTCAAACTTGAAACTCTCTCCACACAACCAATAGCCAATTGTATCACTTGATATATCAGTAAATCGCGCCAGCGTGCACGCAGGCGTATAACACATAAAAAAGGAATATAGGTTATAACATAAACATGAATGGGTATACAAAACGACAAAAAACAAGTTAAAGTTGAGCGGTGTATCCAAAAAAAAAAAAAAAAAAAAAAAAAAAAAAAAAAAAAATTGGTAATAAAAGAAAATAGGACTTTGTAAAAACACAAAAAGTGAAAATTATTTTGAGCAAAGAAAAAAAAATAAATGATGAAAACAGTAAATATGCAAATTGTACTATATGTATTATTGATTAATAAAAAAATAAATAAAAAAAAAAAAAAAAAAAAAGATGAAATGAGTGAAAATGGATAATTATATTTTGAAAATTGAAAGAATAAAATAACCGAAAGAATATGGTTTGTTCGGCATTGTAGAACAAGATGCACTGCTGATCTTGCCATATTCTCTACTAATGTCCTAAATTGTAAAAGTGATGTTCTAGATTGTCACTTTTTACGCTGTTGCAATTCTGTTGCATCACCCGCCTCGGAATAGGTTAACCCAACTTGACCTGCAAAAATAAGTAAACATATATGCATTATATGCATCACAAACTGAGCACCATATGATATATTTTAAACCGCACGCAATCTGCGCACGGTTTTACCTTTTTTTCTCATTAGCTTTTACTAAAACCCCCTTAAGGTTTTCAAAAATTTCGCCTGCAGTATTCAGCTTCTATTTTGCATCATTACCATTACCACTATGGCCCAAATTCTTTGGCTTTTTAGGCACAATTGGTGGTGGTCCTTTCTTAACCCCTGCTATTGATGAAGTTGCAGTTGCGCTTATACTTGCAGTGCTAGCATTGTTTGCACTGTTATTATTGTTGCTAGAGTTATTGCCAGTTAGGCCAGTTTTGCTCTTGGAAACAGGGAGCAAAATTGAAGAACCTGAATATCCCGGTGGATGATTGCCAGTATTATTGTGGTTGCTGGTGGCGCTGGTGGTGCTAGTAGTGCTATTACCTGTATTTGTGCCACTTATGTTAGCGCCGAATGATGGCGGTTGAGCTATTGATGGAAATCTGCCCAAGGATGCTGAAGAGCCGTTACTGTTACTAGTGCTGTTTATATTAGCATTGAAGCCATTGAAACCGCTATTAATGGTGGCGGGTTGCTTTTGCTTATTGAGTTCCAATTGCTGGGCCATCGAAGCTAATGTCTGTGGTGGTTTTCTGACGTAGTTCCCAGTCCCAACAGTGTTGCTAGTGCTAGTGCTAGTGCTAGTATTTGTACTATTGTTTCCAGTGGAGTTAGGACTGGCTTTATTTCTTGGCTGGAGAATTGACATAGAGAAGCCTGGGGGAGGAGTTGCAGCAGCTGAGGTTGGCGAGTCAGGTGCTGCTGCATTTTCTGTCAAAGTTGCTATTGGAGCAGAGACAGATTTCTTGGTTGGCGTTTGAGATTGAGATGTCTGAGAAGCACTGTGAAGTGGGGCTTTTCTAGCAGCTGGCACTGGTGGCGGAATACTAGAATGGGTACTTGGGCTCTTGTTGATGCTATTAGTTGAAGGTGATGGTGATGCTAAGGATGGTGATGTCACAGTTGGTTGTCTTCTTGGTAACGGTGGTGGCGGTGCATCTGATTTTTTATCAGCAAGAGATAACAAATCAATGCCTAAACTGCCGCTATTACTTGAGTTTTTGCTACTGTTAGTATTCATGAATGTATGCGATTTTGCTGGCGGTGTTCCTGCTGTTGTTGCTAGTGGTGTTGCTGTTGTTGTTGAGGCCCCAAAATCAAAATCAATCAAGTTACCACTACTACTGCTATTACTTATACTGGTACTGCTACCGTCCCCACTAATGGTGTTAGCCCTTCTCGGAGGTCTTGAAGGCACTCCGCTATGAACCAAATAATCTTTTGCTTTACCATTTACCACTTCCACTAACGAAACACCGTCATTGCCTGTTCCTTGGCCCATAAATTTTTCCTTGTATTTAGCATACAATTTCAGTTTCATTTCATTCTTGATTTTCTCATTAACAAATTTAACATTGGTTTCAAAAAGGCAATAAACAGGTTTATGATCCGAGAACAACACCCCTGGGCAAGAATCATAGCCTAAAGGTGACAATGACCGGCCTTTGAAAAGGATACGGTCAGTCCATGATGGTGTACGCTGTTTTTCCGATGAGTCGTAATTGTTGGTGTAGTTATCGAATTTGTAAGTTGGCTTGAATGTAATTTCAGATTCTTCGAAATTTTTGAATGCATTTTTTGCATGAATTTCCATTAGCAACTGATCGTAAGCTAGTAATCTACTAAGACGCTGATCATTAGCCAGCAGCGCCAATTCTTGTCTAACTTGATCATTTGGTAAATTCACCCTATAATTCAAATCACCAAGCCAAATAACATTTTCATGATTGAAAATCTTCCCACCACGGGAGAAATACACACCATTAGCAATAGCACTATAATCATTATTACGTTCCACTACCGCAGTATTCCCTGAGGCCAAATGACTGTTGACCACACAATAACTAGTAGCCCCAATATTAAACCGAATTGCAATAGCACCCTTATTTCCAGTTATTCCACCTAAGCCGGTCTTTTTAGTGTATCCTTCAACCATGGTGATTTGTTCAGCAATGCTAGATTTAGCAAAAAACAAAATCAATAATGAGGTCATTTGCTCTGCACGGATCAACGTATAAGTGACGCCGCTGTCTTGAGCTATTGAGTTGAGTAAATTGTTGATGGCCTTTTGCCATATGGAGCTGCGGCTGTAATCTGAATTTAAGATATTTGAAGCGTTTAACTCAACCACTTCTTGAAATCCAAGAACATATACGTCTGGCTGGTCAGAGTAAAAAAATGAGTTACTGTCTGGCATCAACCAATCCACTAGGGATTCATAGTCACCGCGACTGTTTGGCGTATTGGTTAAACTTAACCCATTCAAGTTAAATGTACCGGCAAAAATGGATCTGACTGACTCATGAGTAAATTTAGACTCCTGCTGCTTCAAGGACAGTTCCACAGATTCATTGATTGGGTCAAATAAAATTACAGGAGTTTGACCGGGAATACGCCCAAGTAGTGTGTCAATGGTGATTTGCTTGCTCTTGTCGACAAAATTGTTTTGATACATTCTAGTAACTGATTTTGTGGCATCAGATAAGAAAAGACCAAGGGTCATTTTACCAGATCTGGAAAATGAAGACTTGAGTGCATTTGTACCGGTATATATTTGGGAAATTTGATCACCGTTATCCGCCCATAATGCATTATGAAGCAGTAAGAGTTGGCTCATTGATGAAGAGCCAGCACCAGGACCAGCGGCTGGAGAAGCCAAGTTGTAGTCATCCAATATGAGACTTAAAATACTGGAAGCAATGACTTGCTGGGACAAGTTTGTACGGTCCAAGCAATCTAAACAGTTGGTTCTGAATACGCCTTGTTGGGTAGTCATTACTTTGTTTTCTTGGTATGAGTATGAATAGTAGTCAAATTTTTCCACTGAATCATTCAAATAGTTGAGGATGCGATTAGCCAGAGCGTAATTACCGCCTTTGGTTTGTTGATGGAAATCAAACTCTGTGAGTAATGTATTGTCCTTTGTGACACAACTGTTAGCAGCTGCTGATTGTTGGGCATCTACGATATGATCCTTGTATCTTTTAGACAACTCTATTTCCGATGATTTTTTGGACAACAAGTTGACAACGTGAACAGTGTTGTAATTATCAATCAAATTTGACCAATGTTTGAGAAAAACCGGATGAGTGGCTTCCTTAGACCTAGTGATTTGCACCTTGGGGGTAGAAAGTGACAATTGTGAGGAATCTTGTTCCCAAAACACTGGAATAGAACCACGAATTTCCACAAATGAGCAAACTATTTGCTTTGGTACATGCAAAATGATTTCCGTTTCAACAAAATTTGCCACATTACCATCATCATCAATGCCTCTAGCGTTGTAACGGGTGCCTGCTCTTTTCCAAGACTGGCGAGAAATGATTGAGAGCATGGCATTATGGTTGGCAACTTGTACCGGTACGGTTTTAGCAAAGCCTCTGATCACCGTGGTCAAAAACCCATTAATGTCAAGTTGTTTTTTGTTTTCTGGGGAGGCATTGTTTCTAAATTGGATCATTTCATTCATCATAAAGTGATTCCACATATATTCTTGCTTGTAAGTGTCGATGGAAAGTGAATTATCAGCGATGCCACGGTCCTGCAAGCGGGTAGTAAGATCAAAGTTTGTAGAGTAGTAGAAAGAACCATCGTTAAGAAGCTTTCTGAGCCCATTGCAGGGATGCTCAATGATGGCGGGGTCAGTAGTTAAATCATCAAGAGGGTTTTGAGATGGCGCTTGCAGCTGAGCATTGACAATATTTGGATTAGTGTTTGTTGTGGTGGAATTTACCAACAGCGACGATAAGTTCAAGTCGTCATAGCGGTTGCTGTTCAAGCAGAAAAAGTCGACATTGAGAATACGGTTGACAGACTGGTTGGCGATGGGCTGGGCCACCGGTACAGTACCAGTGATTGTGACTAAAAAAATCAAATTGTTGACTTCGATCAAGCCAATGAAACCATGGATTTCTGAGTGGGAAAGTTTGCGGAGATGGTTCTGGTTGATTTTGGCCGCTGGGGCAAGCTCGACAATGCAGCGCGGTTTGCCGGTGGCGCTTTGAGCGATGCGAAATAGCAAAGCGTGGGAGCGGGACACAAGCACAAGGGCCCTAGGGTTTTCCTTGTAGAAGATGCGCATTGGGTGGTGCTGGTGATGGTGCTGGTGATGGTGCTGGTGATGGTGATGGTGATGGGTCATGGATTGATACTCCACTGGAGTGTCGGCGTCTATATTGAGTTGGTGATATTAGTTGCCAGACTTCTCGTTTTGACACTCGCACGATGTAGTCATGTGACTAGTATTTCTGCTCCAGCAAAGTGCTGCTGCTGCTTCTACGACTGCTGCTGCTACCCAATCCAATCACTATGTTACAATAATCGTCTATCATCAATTCTATACATCGCTAGGAATCTAATCGTACACCAACTGTTCTGCCTGCCTCTGCTTGAGCGACTGTTCTGCTGTCTCTTTTCTCACCTGCTGCATTGATTTGCCTCTCTGTTGCCGTAGCTGTTTGGCCAACTGCCCATTGTCCTTTGCCTTCTGGCTCTGAAGACGGGCCTGTAAAAGCTGTTAGTAGAATGGTACAAGACAGTGATATGGATACCGGTAGTAATTTCGGCGACGTTGAATCGTGTTTAAGGGATACTTGCCTCTGCTGCTTTTGCTGCTGCTGTTTTGGGATCGCTCTTTTCGCCGACTGTGTTTGTCTTGTTGGTTGGAGTTAGAGTGTTTCCCTTGGTACGCGTTCTGGATGTCCTGTTGCCTGTTGTTGTGTTTGAGGTGGTGTTTGTAGACTTGTTCTTCTCTGTGGAGGTGGTGGTGCCTGATTGGCCGCTGAAGCAGTTTCCCATGGTGGGTGTGTCTGGTGTTTTCTGTGTGTTGTTTTGTGCTTGGTTCTTGTGTTCTTGTGTTACTGTGATACTCCAGGAGGAAAAACTGCTGTTGAGTTAAAGAAAGAGCGATGCTTCCAGTTAATTGGATCGCTGGCGATCGATGATCCGCTTTTTCCTTCCTCGCCCCGCCCTGCAGCTGCCTATCATCAATACTCTCCAAGACAATCACTGCCTGACAACTATGATAATCTACTCTTTCGCGGACCAAGCTGTAGTTGTAATATTTATTCTCCGTAGCATAACGATATACGTCCTAATTAGCTCCAAAAAAACACTGTCCCCCAGCTTCAGCGGTGAGTCACAGCTCAGCCCCTACGAAACACCAAGCAACCGTTATACCCATATGTATAACACGCCTGATTTCCTGTGGCAAGGGCTTGCTTAGTATTGATGGATTTTCTGAGGGAGACGATGAAAGAAAGCATTCTGAGTTGACTGAAAAGAGAATTCAAAAGAATGATAGCAATGAGAACGGTTGTTTTTTTTTTTTTTTTTTTTTTTTTTTTTTTATACTGCCAGTTACACATAATGAGAAACCCACAGGCCTGGTATCGATGGCAATCTGCGCGTGGTGACTATATACAATATTGGTGATCTAGAATGGATTTAAGCAAAAGCCAAGCTTGTGATAGCTATAGCTATGGCTAAAGAAACCAATGGCATTAAAACCAGTCATAAAAACTATCGTGGCGAGGATGCCAACCATTTGAATCTGTTGTTCTTAATCATGACCCAGAATTCCTATGTTAGCTCGTATGTATCCAAAGTCGTTCAGCACCATTGCGTCTTAAGTTTAACTCCAACAGAACTGTGCTCGGCTTGGATTTCTATTTAGCCAACCGCAGTATGGGTTTGGTTTAGTTTAGATTTTACGCTATAGCGGTATATGACGGCCGTGATGCATATACCATGCGAGCGGGGAGGGCAGGAACTATTTCTTTCTTTATCAAAAGAATCAGACAAGATAACGTGAAACCTGACAAGATGTCTCCGGAAGCACTAATACACTGCTATTCTGTACTAAATTCACTCACCCACGCCACAACTGCCATAACAGCAACCGTCAGGACCGTTGCTTGTGTGTGGCTGCTATCTATGTATGTATATACAAGGAAGCACGACAAATTAGCTGCTGCTGTTGCTGCTGCTGCTGAGTGTGTGGTCTTTTGTAAGATATATAAACAGGGAGGCCGCGCCCCTTGCTGACTATTGTAGTTCGCTATACTCTACCAGCGTGCTTTATATCACACCCTCCCAAATAAAACTACTAGCTGACAGGCGCAAATACTCTCAAAGTCAAGCAGCTTTCCAATCCACCACCCATTACAACTAAGCAGAAAGAAACCCGAGAACCAATATGTTTCAAAAAAACATTGCTACTATCGTTAGACGTGGATACGCATCTAGCAACATGATTCGTTACTGCGCAATTTCCAACGCTGCTAAGAGATGCGCAGCTCTCAAGCCAGCTCAATATAATCCTACCTGCACTGGCGAATCTTGTGAAGGTTGTGGCACCGCATAATGGTGCTGGAAGCTTTTTACGCTGCTGCATATATATATAACTAATGGCGTTTATATAGTTTTGGTTTATTCTCAAGTAGCTTTTTGATCGCAGAAAGAGCAAAAAAATAAAAAAATAAAAAAAATAAAAAAAATAAAGAAAAAAAAAAATGAGATTTCTTGTTTTGAAAGAAGCACAGTTTTGCAAAACTTCTTGTAAGATCGCTCTGACTGCTTGTCTCTGTCCTTAACGATTGGTGATGTAGACAAATCTTTAAATTGCCGCAAAGTAATTGAAAAGTGACTGTTTTGTAATTGGTTTGCTTGGTCAAATGCGCGGCACCTCTGTCAACGGTTAGACAGGCAAATGCAGTATTGCAGTCCACGAAGTTCAGCTGGCTCATGCGTACACCTGAGCCATAAGATCCAGCTGTCTACATTTAGACATTGAGACATTTGAGAATTTGCTTCCGTACTGTTTTGCTGTGCTGCTGTGCTGCTGTGCTGCTGTGCTGCTTTCTATAGCGTGGGCATTTTTGCGGAGAGCATTCCGAGGCTTTGTGTGCATTCAGCGCATACTGGCAAACGGGTGCATTCCTGACATTCCCCAAAATGCGGGATGATATCCTCATGGATACAAAAATGCCATTTATATTTACATGTGTATTTATACAGCCAACATCTTAATTAATTAAAACTGATTTGTTTGTTGTTAGATTTGGCAAATAGGTATCTCTTAATTATTTCTTATTTTTGCAAAAGACAAACTGCGACAATTTTGAAAAAAATTATCAACAATATATACATCTAAAGAAAGACAGAAAGAAAGCCTCCCTCAAAAAAAAAAAAAGAAAAACATGAAACTCAGCCTAAAAACCACGATTTTAGTCACAATAGTAACCAACTTTGCCTCGGCCAGTTTTTCCGGATCTCTTTTGGGCACCGGTACCACCAACGAGCTTTACTTCAACTTTGGCACCAAAAAGTCCAGTGATGCAAACGACGCCCTTGACCTATTTCTCCAATCGGGATCTCAAGCTCCAACTTTAGAAAGCGACGGGGCGAAAATCACAGTACAGACCAAAGAAAGTCCATCGATGTTGCTCTCCAAATTTTATTTCAAGCACGGTAAGGTTTCGTATGACATGAAAGTGGCTGGTGCTGGTGCTGGTGCAGGAAATGTGCTAACTTCAGCAAAAGTTTATACTCCTTCTGCTGGTGTAGCGCTTGCGGTAAATGGCAACAGTCCAAATGAAGTGATTCCCATGCTCAATGGCAACTATAGTGCGAGTGACACTGTTGATACTGGGATTGATTTGAGTTCCGGGTTCCATTCTTATGCCTTTGAGTGGGACAATGAAAAGATTGTGTATCTGATTGATAATAAAATGATAAAGACAGTCTATAAATCTTCCTTGCAAGATTCAGCAAACACATACTTGAATGACCCGGCTACTTTGGGGCTTGTGGTTGAGAAGGTTGACGGGCAAACTGCGGGCATAGCTAGTGCTTCTAGTAGTGCACAAGGAGCCGTACTAAGATCAATCACCTTGAAAGACGCTACCGGGTCATATTTTTATGTGCAGGGCAAGCCAGATAATTTTGCCATGCAAGCCACTTTGATGAATGGTGACAAGTTGGTTCATAATAACACGCTTGACTTGCAGCGTTTTGGCAAAATGAGCATGTTGGAAGGTCAGAAAAGTAGTTTGCAAAGAGTGACTACCACTTTGGGGAGCGCAATTGCCTCTTTAAACACTGGGGTTTGAGTAGCTGGGACCAGCCGCCAGGGTTTACATTGATTGAATGTACTATAGTTTGTTGTCGTTTGAGCCCTTACTACACTGTCAGCGCTTTGCTGTTATACAAGGGTTTGTATTTACATGTATTATTAGCAAATAAAATTAGTTTTGTTTTTATTTCCCGAGTAGTATGCATAGAGTGAAATGTGCTTGATATTGAACACCACCACCACCCTCCTCGGCTCAAATGAATGCATTAGTCAATTTGTAGCCAATCTTGACACTATCAACAAAATCAATATCAGGAAAGTGTTGTTTAAATTTGCCTTCCAACCCGCTGAAGCCAGCGCAACCAAGCAATATCACTTCAGTTTCTGGGTGTTTCTCCAAAAGGTCATTGACTCTCTTGACAATTTTTTCGAAATTTTCTGGTTTCTGCAATCCCAACACATTCACTTTGCTCGAGTAAGTTCCGTTGAAAAAAGGAATATCGACGTCGCCGAAATACTGCTTAACGGAACGGTTCAAGATCGGCTCCCAGGACTCGTTTGAGGTCAAAATGAAAAACTGCCTTGGAAACTTGCTAACGGCATACACAATTGATGACTCAAATATGCCGGTGATGAACTTGCCGCCGGACTGTTTGGACTGTTTGGCTTCTTGGTTCAAAGCGGCAATCAAGGGGTGCTTAGAGTAGCAACACACCAAGATGCCATCGTATTTCGGAACCAATGGCCTGAGGAGGGGGAGGCAGGCCTCGAGCGATTGCTGGGAGGTGGCATCGTTGGTGATTTCTGGCGGTGCTTCTTTGGGGCCCGTGAAGTAGTCGACATGGACGTTGCTGGTGGCGGTGGAGTCCTGGGAAAGTGGGGCAAGGAGCTTCTTCATGCTCTCGGTAACCGAGGCAGAACTGTTTGGGTTCACAACGAGGATACTGGTCATTTTGGCGTCCGTGGCAATGAACTGGCCCATGCCTGTTGTTTGCAGGTAAGGTTTTTGTGTGTATGTTGCGAGCTGGAATGGAGCCTGTGCTTGTGTATGTATACGGATAAATAAATGTACAGATAAATATAAATATATATGTGTATGTATATATATATTAATTTATATATATATATATATATATATATATATGCGGCCAGACGGGACAGGGTAAAAAGCACCGACCGGCGCCCCGGATAGCGCTGGCGGTGTGTACTCATTGGATAGACAAACAGCAGCTGTCAAGCGGTGCTAACTAACTAACTAACGTGTGGAAGGGTGGGACTCTCTCTCTGGGTTGCGTTCTTTGGGTTGAAGACAACGGGCGTGGCAGCATTATCCAGACAATTGTCTCAGGCGCCGTGGCACTCAGCGGCAGTATACAAGATACATATACATATACGTAAAGCAGATATTGCCTATTGTGTATATTGATTAATGTTGTGTATATCATATATATCATATATACACGCAGTACACGTAGTACACGTAGCACATCCGGGAGTGTGCAGAGTTATCTCCGCGGAGATAATCCTCTCCAAGCGTCTGCACTACACTGCGCCATTATGCAGGACGCTGTCCGCGACACACTTTTTGGCGGGAACCGTTGCAGCGGCAGCAGCAGCAGCAGCAGAAGCAGCAGCAGAAGCCGCAGAATTGAAGCAGAATTGAATACTCAGTCAGCCGGTACCAAACATCCAGCGCTAGCACTCTGCTGCTCGATCTGAATGGATATATATGCTACAGCACAATACACACTTCTGCAATCGCAATACCCCCAACGCAACCGTCAGCACAAATACAAATACAAATCAAACGCAAACACAATGGTGCCTCCTCTGCGCAAAAGAAGACTAGTCGACCCAGAAAAACGTTTGAGGGTCTCCAAGGCCTGCGACCGCTGCAAGCGCCAAAAGACAAAATGCGATGGTAACTCTCCTTGCGCCGCGTGTATAAAGCACAACTGCTCGTGCACCTACTCTCAGCGCCACGACTCAGATCTGGCTACAATCGATACACCGGCAAACTTCTCTGTCTCAGTCCCTGCTTCTGCTTCGTCTTCACCTCCCTTTGCCCGCAGCAATGCGGTGGAGCAGGAGGTGGAGGAGCAGAAGCAGGAGCAGAAGCAGGATAAGGAGGAAAAGGAACATTATCGTCCCATAGCGCCAACGTCGCCAACGTCGCCAACGTCGCCGGCGTCGCCGGCCTTTGTGAAAGTTCCACCTCCACCAAAGGCAACCCAAGACTCATCAGCTTCTGACCCTACAGCAGAATTGTTCTTGCACTCTGAAAACAAATGGCGCATACTTAGAAACGACCAAAACATATTGATGGAAAAATTGGCCAATTTGCTTTTCAACGCGCTTTCCGACGAAAACAAAAAATTGGTGGTCAAGCCAAGAATCCAGTACTACGGTTGGAACTCGCTGGGCTCCCACTACATCAAGTCCAACTTCTTCTTTAGCCACGACACAAACTACTTCAAGAGCCAAAATTGGAAAAACATCCTCCATCGCGACCCAGATCTCGCCAAGTACTTGATTGACTATTTTCTCCAGGAAGTGAACCCCTTGTTTGTCATCTTGCATGAACGTATCTTTCTCCAGCAGTACCGGAAATACTTGTCCAGCGTCAACAGTAGAGCATCTGCAGACAATGGCAACAGCAGTTCTAGCTCCAATGTCAATAATGACAATTTGTTTGTCGCGATACTCTATCTAGTCTACGCCATCTCAATGCGCTTTCTGGAGTTTGCCTTCAACAAAAAATACAAGTTTGGCTTAGAAGAGCACTTGTTTGAGATCTCTTTTGAGATTATATCGAAACTCTCATTCCATTGGGAATCCTTTGAGCTTATCCAAGGATGGTTGTTGATTTTCCTATACCTACGGATCACTTACAAACGTTCTTCAGCTGCTAATGCCTTGAGCAACGCAGTGAAAATGGTCCACGGGATGGTGTTGGACTATCACATCACCGTGCCAAAGACAAATTTAGCCACCAGCTACGAATCCCTCAAGGCAAAGAGAATCTTTTGGTGTGTGTACACTATGGATAAATTGTTTGGTCTACACAGCGGGCTGAACTACGCCTTGAATGACCGTGACCTCCAACTAAGATATCCGAGTTCAGATTTTGCCTTGGAGCAAGATGGTTGGTTAACTTTGCCGGCGTTGTCAATGATAAAGTTGGCAGTTCTTTCGCAAGACTTGCAATTTTTCAAAATATCAAACAACAAAAAGTTGGAAGCTTTTGACTATGCAGCTTTTGAAAACAAATTGCAGCACTGGGAAGGTTGGTGCAAGAGTAACGGCATATGGGACTGGAATCAGTGGCAGCAAGAAGCTCAGAGTAATGACAGGCCAAAAGAGGTTCCTCGTGGCTTTTTAGTGATTTCCCAAGTGAAGTTGCACTACTATTACATTTACTTAACTCTTCAAATGAAACAATTGTATCCATTGGTGAACAAAGCCAACATTTTTGCTCAAAATGGAATCAATAAGAATGTGCAGTTCCAAAATTTTGACAAGCTTATCGCAAATACTAGGCAAATCCTCAATATTTTTACTAAAATTTATCAAAAAAACCTAATCATGACACCATGGTACTTGAACTTATCAGTACTATTCATGGTGAGTTTGGCAGCTTTGATATTAACCAATAGCGGCATCAAGTTGGCAGAAAACCTGAAAAACTATTTGGACGCTATAAACTTTTTGACAATTTTGCGGTCTCCAATTTACAAAAGGGCTAATGCTGCTTTAAGCCCAGTAACCAACAAAAAGACTAGCACTTCTAGTAATAATAATAGCAATAGCAATAATAATAAAAGACTTGTAACGGTGAATAATGTCATTTACGAAGTCACTTACCAAGACAAGATAAAAATGTGCAAGGAGATAGTCTGGGCATTAAAAGTTCTCAACAAGATGATTATTTTGAAAAATCAGCAAATTATTGCCACATTGTCACAGTTCATTGATCATGGATCTGATGATGTGAACCAGGCCAGCTTTTCTCAATTTGGGTTCAGAAATGCCGTCGCCAATAATTCCGGTAGCGCCAGCAGCAGCAGCAGCAGCAGCAGCAGACCAGTGCCATTAGTTGATACCAGAAACCCTACAAACAGTTCCGTTGCTCCTCCTCCTTCTTCTTCTAGGCCTAAATTGCCCACCTTGCTATTGCACAACCTGAGGGATCCCACATTATCATACAATGCCAGCACACCTAATAACTTCAATAACAATATCACCATCAATAGCACTTCCAAGTACATTAACTCCGCGCCGTACCAACGAAAACAGCAGCAGCAGCAGCAGCAGCAGCAGCTGTCACAGCAACAGGAGGCTTCAACCTTACAATCACCAATAATATCACCGCCACAAGCACCGCCACAGAGACCGGTTCAACTTGCACAGAACACACCATCGTCATTATTATCACAACAACCGGTCAATGGCGGCGGCGGCGGTATCACCGTAAGCACCAACGTTGCCCTTCCACCGCTTCCATCAATCACCAGTAACTCTTCCTTAAACAGCAACAATAGCAGTAACACCAACACCAACACCAACATTGGCCAAAATCTGTACTCAAAAATTGTGTCACCGAATATTTTGAGCCCTCAACAGCAACAGGTACTGCAAGTGCAAGTGCAGCAACCGCTGCTGCTCCAGGGCGCAAATACAACAGAAGCCAACACTTTGGCCCCCAATAACAATAATAGCAGAAGCATTTCCTCCAATTCAATGCTTTATGACTTCATACTAAACCAGGCAGCCAACGAGGCAGCCACGCGAAACAACAGCGGCGCCGGCCACCACGCAAACAGCATCAGCAGTAATAACAGTGATAATTTATCCGATGATGTGTTTTTGAGTTACGGGGTGCGTGGCAGCATTGATGAGAATAACAGCAGTGTTGGTGGTATGGGCGGCAGCGGGATGTATCTGGACCTATTTGGCAATTTGCAATGGTTTGACCAGTGGTGAGGTTTACCGTCCTATCTTGGCAAGGGTTTCACGGTACTACCATATTTAACTTTGGGGCAGGGGGCGTGTGATTGTTGTTTTCGAGCTCCTTCTGCTTGTCTAGTTTTTGCACTTTTATTATCTTTGCGCGGTCTACGGAGCACAAGTTGATGGCACCCTGCATTTTATATAAATAGAAAATTTTTCTATTTACTCACTCATTCACTTATTCTTTTTAAATTTTTTTATTCTTATTTTTATTTTTTTTTATTTTTTCTTGTATTAGATATTATTAGATATTATTAGATATTAAAATCAAACAATATAGACAGATTTCATGCATGTTTCCATTAAACGGTTACCATTGGGGGTGAGGGGGTGGTCAGGGGGTGGTCAGGATATCCTCAATCTCAACCGGGCCCTTGACTTGCAGAACCAAAGTTCCAGCTTTGTTTCTTGCCCCGACTAGCCTGTCTAGCCTGTCTAGCTTTTATGGCTCGGTGCTCAGATTCGAGAATTCAAAGATACTTTACTTTCTACACATGCGTACCCGATTATGTGACATGGTCAAGTTTACACTAACTCAACTTAACTTAATTCGATTCAAGTTATTCCATGTCAACAACTGAAGTCAAACTCAAACTCAAACTTAATAGCGTGTACGCGGGCACACGCCAACTACGAACTACCAACTACCGTTCGACATTATTCTAGAAGAAAAAATGATAACAACAATATTCATAAGAGCTGTGCCTTCCGGTGGTGTAGTTTATTATCGTTGTACATAAAATAATAGAAAGGTAGGCTGGCAAAAAAAGATTTTTAACAAATTGAAAAATGTAAGGATGGAAAATAACATAACATACAAAGAAATAATAAAGTAATTGAGATAGATGAAAAGATAGTTAAAAAAAATAATAAGAAAAAAGGTTTAAATCATGTCAGGTAAATTCATTAATAAGTCATCACAAAATTTTCCTTCCTTCAGTAATAGTAGTAATTGTGTAGTAGTAGCAATAACAATAGCAATAACAACAACCAAAACCAAGAGAACAAAAGAAGTGACAAGCATGCAAAAGAAAAGAAAATATGGAGCAGTAAGATGTAACAGGTAAGATAAACGACAATATTTTGTATGAAGAGTGAAGAAACTGAACAAAAAAAAAAAAAAAAAAAAAAAAAAAAAGTGAAACCAGAGCAAGAAGAAAGAAATAAAATAAAATAAAACCAAAAATTTGAGAATAAAACAACGGACTGTACTATACTGATCATTTAACGGCGTGATCTGCCTGCCAAGTTATAATTGACCGACTTACTGTATAGGAGCATACAATATTTGAGTCAAATATTTCCTTTTATATCTAACCGTAGTGGCCACCGCCAACGTATTGTGTTTGATACTAGTAGTAGCCAAATGGTTTAATATAACATGGTTTGGAATCGGTAATGACCCACCAGCATTAATTTCTTTATTGAAACCACCCTCTTGACTATTTTGTTGTTGATTGTTCAATATGACATGATCCAAATGTGGTGGTAATGATGGGGGAATCAACCATTGATTATTGCCGCCACTTGATCGATTTTGTTGATCAAGGGTTAAATAATATCTCTCCATTGCTTGTGGATCAGTGAAGATGGCAGGAATGGTATTCGTATAAGTATAGTCTCTCTTCATTGCTGCTGCCGCATTATTGAGCATTGACTTGTCATGGAATCTAGTATATCCATTACCCATATCATCATCATCTTGAGTTAACCCCAAATGAGAATCTTTTTTATTGTCACGTAATTTTCTAAAATCAGCCTTCTTTCTTAACTTTTCTCGCTGCGCTGGAGTTAAACTCTCTTGTAATAACTGCTGGTTTTTTTCAATTTGCTTTAGCTTCTCACTTGTACCTTTTTCAGTGATCAGTGGGCGATCTTGAGGTACTGCTGATGGTTGATCATCTTCGTTTAAAATTTCAATGTAATTGACAAAATTACCTCTAGAATCAGTTGCCGTTGGTAAATAATCGGAAAATCTAAGTTCGTTATCCACCACAAATCTAAATCTGTGCATTCCAATTGGTAAATTAAGCCTTATAGAATATTCTTTATCATTATCGCCTTTTCTTAACTTAATCATCTTGGTCCACCCAGTAAATGAACCAGTAACATAAACTTTAGAACCTCTTTGAATCCATTTTATGTCAACGGGGAACAATTTTGGGCTAGGGAAACCAATGCCATTTTCTGTATTTTTCACACTTGTACTGTTACTATTAATACTACTAGCTCCATTATTATTGTTATTTTGACCATTTGCTTGTTGCTGCGCATCGTGATGTTTTCTTGCTTCATACAAGTCATTTTCTGCTTCTTCAGTCAAAATTAATGTAGATTTTCTTCTGCCAGTTGGTCTCTGTACTGCTGGGGCGTCATTATCAGCAGCGGCATTGCCATTTCCATTAGCATTTCCATTAGAAGTTTGAGTATCGTTGGTGGAATTTTCCTGATGAAGGCTCATGCTACTACTGCTTGCATCATGATAAGTATTTGAGCCCTCGTTATCTATACTCATCATTGATGGATTTTTTTGGCTGATGCTAAGTCTGGATATCGACTTGTTTATGTCTGTCATTTTCAAATCTTGTATTGATTTTTGATGATTATTGGTAAGCCCTTGGTCTCTATTGAGTAATTCTGAAGATAACTGATTAGTTGAATCAGAAGGATTTGAGGAAAGATTGTTGGATAATACATTTGATTGAGTTGTTTCAGTTGTTGGAGATGCTGAGGATATAGGATACTGGCCGAAAAACGGCTTGACTGTCAGTTTAGTAGTTTCGTCATTCATTGCTGAGAAAAGAAAAAGGAGAATCTGTGTGTGTTTAGATATTCGGTATTTGTGTGTGTTTTGAGTGGGTTTTGTGAAATTTGTTTGGTTTATATATTTCAATAACAAGCGTACTGGTATGCTATGATACTATGATGTTAAAATATAATACTCCTGAGTTCTATTTTTATCAACGGCGTTGGTAATCTAAACTTTTTTTTATGTTCTTTCTTGAACTTTTTTTTTTCCTTTTGTTTGTTGTTTATTTGTTTTTGTTATTGATTTTGCTCGGTGTTTGCTTTGCACGGAAAGACAGGCCAAAAAGAAAAAAGAAAGGAAGAGATGAGAAAAAAAGAAGGCTACTGTGCTTTGGTAAGACTGGATACTGGACGAGGATAGAAGGAAGCGGCTGAAGAATAAAACTTATTGTCTGAATAAGAAGCGAGTGCCTTGTGCGTGGGAGAGTGTGGATGGTAATAGCTAGAGTGAGTGAGTTGGTTACAAGGAGCTTCAGAGTTGTCCAAAGGAGGCGCGAGCTCAACAAAACAGGGAAAAAGAAAAGAAAATCACACACAC
This sequence comes from Saccharomycopsis fibuligera x Saccharomycopsis cf. fibuligera, assembly GCA_001936135.1. Classification (NCBI taxonomy): domain Eukaryota; kingdom Fungi; phylum Ascomycota; class Saccharomycetes; order Ascoideales; family Saccharomycopsidaceae; genus Saccharomycopsis; species Saccharomycopsis fibuligera x Saccharomycopsis cf. fibuligera. The sequence continues at coordinate 2,744,413 of CP012809.1, read as the reverse complement.
GCCTTTGTTAGTACTCAGTCAGTGGGTGAGCGAAGCCATCATAGCGGAAAAACAGAAAAAGATTTTGACTGTGAAGCGCTGCGGGATACCCGGAAACAAACAGGCGCACCAGTGCCAACACGGTGGTTCTCAACTGCCAGTGCAGGCTACGGCTGAGCATATAAGCAATATTGCTCTCAGTAGTTTTATTGTATACAATTGCTGTCATGGCCGTAGACACCGAACTGCTGGCTAGCCATCCCCCCAGTTTTTAGAGCTTTCCGTCACTCAGTCATATCGTCTTGGAGCTAAATTCTAATAATGAATTAACTGCTTCTGCTGCACCGTTATACAGTGTAGGGTTGAGTATTGCTGTCAGTGCCAATTTAGCTCGAGCAAACTCTATCGTGCAAGGGCAATCTAATTAACCTCCAGAGACAGATACGTTATAGTGCGATGTACTGTAGCTTAAATAAGAAACTCTGTTTTGTGGGGCTATCTATACAGTGATTGTATTGCCATGTATACTGTTAGTATGCTGGATATAGTCAGGAAGTGCATACCTGAAAATACATCAATGTGCAAAGTTAAATAACAAAAAACAAAAAGAAATGTAAGCATAAAAAAAAAAAAAAAAAAAAAAGAATAATGATCAGATCAGATTAGATTAGACAGAAATATAGACCAAAAACAAATCATAGACAAAAACAAAAACAAGGTACAAAGAAAACAAGAGTTAAAGGTCAATTGAATATTCAAAAATTCGATTAAATGGGTGCTAGTTAACAGAAATATAAAACAAGATACTTGAGGGAAAAATCAAAGGTAAGCGCTCATGAAAGAAGAGAACTGACAGAATGTAAAGAACAAAAGTTGTATAAATCAAAACGAAAATTAAAAAAAAAAAAAAAAAAAAAAAAAAAAAAAGATAAGGATAAAATTATTGAAAATTAAAAAACAATGAGATGGAGATCCATCTAAATAGATACAATGCATTGTAATGGACCGAGTAGAAAGCGTAATAAATTCACTCAAAATTCAAATCAAATGATGAAGCTCCAAATCAGTAGTCAACTCTTTGCCATCTCTCAAATCTTTCCACCATTTAAACAAATAATTTTCACAAATTAATTTGAACCAAGGAGTGAAAACTAACTCACTATCATCCAACATCAAACGCAATTCTTCTTCTGATACATACTTGTAATCTTTAACTTCATTCAAATTGATATTCAATGTGGTATTTTGCTTAATGATCAAAATATAGTCGATTTCGTGTTCCCCCCATTTCTGATCAGTTGGATTTGGAGACTTGTAATGAATTCTAGTTAAAAACTGTAAATTTTTAGCGTCAACATCAGTAATCCCCAATTCATGCTCCAATTTTCTCACCGCGGCTTCTTTACTTCCTTGGATCCCGTTTGCCAATAATTCCTCCTTATTGGCAGTAAGTTCGCCAAGTTCATTCTTGACACATAGTGGATGAGAACAACAAGTGTTGGTCCACATATCAGGGAAGGTAATTTTTTCTGAAGCTCTTTGTTGTAATAACAATTTCCCATCATCGTTGAATAAAAATACGGAAAATGCACGATGTAAAAGCCCTTCGTCGATATTAGACATCAAATGGCAAAGTTTCTTGGTCCCGGCACCCACTGGATAATCATTGTAGTCCAACACTATACAGTTTTCATTCATAAGTCTAATTTGTTCCTCGTCATGACCTTGAAACACATCATCAACAGTTTCGTGCTTATCGCTGGACGATGCTGAGTAGCTGCTTTTATGCAATGGGATGACTTCTGGGAATTTAGACAAAATGTCCTCTTCTTTGAGGTTCTTGACAAGTTGATCGTAGTTGGATGCAGTCATGTTAAATCTTGTGAACTAATACTCTAGGTGGGTGATGTATGTTTTATAACCAGATGGTATTCTAATCTGGTATGGACTATCAAAATTTTATAACGCTTGGTAGTTCTGAGCTTATAAACACTCCGGGGTGCTGTAGACAGAATGTTGTTTTTTTTCCTTTGATTTAAGTTGATATTTCACTCTTTTTCACTTTGTCTCTGATCGCTGATTGTCAAATTTGATTGTTATACGACATTTTCGTTTCTTTCTTTTCTTTTTTCGTTTCTCGCTTTCTTCAGTGTGCATTATATGCTAATAGCACTACATTTTCCTTCATCGGTTACCCTCTCCTACTACCAACTGCTGATTCACCGCAGCTACAGGCATTTGAGTGTACTGCTCATGAAACTGAGCTCATGAGGTGGCTCATGAGATGAGAAGGCGATGAGCTATCTCAGAGAATAGCAGTATATGTTACAACTGTAACGTTTCTACTGTAAAACAACCCTTGCGTAATACACAACTCAGTTTTAAATCAATTCGTAGTATCGTTCATTATAGCTAAGTGAAAAGGAAAACGCAAAACATAATCATTTGACAAATTAAAATATCAACTGGCCAAGAAATATAACACAACCCCAATTATTCATATCTTCCTTCTCTTGACCTCAGAAGGAAGATCACCTATTTTTTTTGGCCTTGAGCAGCAACGGCGGCGGCACCAGCAGCAGCAGCTTCTGGGTCCAAGTAGTATGGCTCCTTAGTTGGTTTCAAGTCATCACCCAATTCAAACACCAATGGAATACCAGTTGGAATGTTAAACTCGGTAATTTCCTTGTCACTCAAGCCAGTCAAGTGCTTGTAAAGACCTCTCAAAGAGTTACCATGAGCAACAATCAAAACGGTCTTGTCGTCAATCAAGTTCTTGGCGATCTTGTCTTGCCAGTATGGCAACAATCTGTCAATAACCAATTTCAAAGATTCAGTCTTTGGCAAAGCGGATGGGTCCAAGTCAGCATATCTTTCATCATTGGCTTGAGAGAATTCAGAATCATCAGCAATAGTTGGTGGTGGAACATCGTATGATCTTCTGTAGGTTTTGAATAATTCAGGTCCGAATTTTTCCAAAGCAACAGCTTTATCTTTACCTTGCAAGTCACCATAATGACGTTCATTCAATCTCCAGGATCTTTCAACGTCAATGAAAAGACGATCAGCACGTTCCAAAGCAATATTAGCAGTTTGGATAGCTCTGCTCAATCTAGAAGTGAAAAGAACATCTGGCTTAATACCAGATTCAGCCAACAATTTACCAGCATTTTCAGCTTCCTTTCTACCAGTTTCACTCAATTTAACATCAACCCAACCGGTAAACAAGTTTTTTTCATTCCATTCGGAGGAACCGTGACGAATCAACACCAATTTCTTAGCAGCCATTGTGATATGTAGTAGTGGTAGTATTAGTAGTTACTAGTAAGTATAAAAATCAATTGAAATTGTATAAAGACAATGAAAATTGAAATTGTATAGTAAAATAAGAAGAGAAAAGAGAAAGGAAACAGCAAGAAAGAAAACCCAGATGCAGCAGCGGGCGAGACTCCTGGGTCTTAAATAAATATTCATGGCGCCCCGGCCGATCGAGCGCTCTCCTAGTCTATTGCGTGATGACATCCATCAATCGCTACCACCGAAATCCCTTCACCCAAGTTTCTTAAGGAAAAACTGCGGCGGGTGACGACCCATGGGGCCATGCCTTTCCATGCCGCATCATGCGCCTATGGGGTGTCTGGAAGAAAAAAAAATTCTCATCACGAAAACAAAAAAAAAAAAAAAAAATATTTGAATATTGCAAAATTATCGGTATCAGGATACCAGGATATTACTCTCATAACGTCACTAGACACTCTTTCCCACAAACCATAATTTTTCAAAAAATTAACAAAAAAAAAAACAAACCAAACCAAATCATGTCTGTCGTTGGCTCTTTGATCTTTTGTGTATCGTGCGGTAACTTGCTCGACTCCGTCAACTCTAGCACCGGTTCCATCTCTTGTGGTGCTTGTCAACAAAAGTATGATGCTAAACAGTTTGCCAATTTAAAAGTCGTTACTAGATCCCATGAAGACGCTTTTCCTTCATCTTTAAGAATGAAAAAATCTGCAGTCAAGACGCTATTGTCCAAGGCTGATCAAGCTGCAGAAAACGGGGCTACTATTGAAGAAACTTGTCCTAAATGTGGTAATGAAGAGATGATTTACTACACTTTGCAATTGAGATCGGCTGATGAAGGGGCCACGGTTTTCTACACATGTACCAAATGTGGTTATAGAACTAGAACTAATAATTAGTTGTCATCTACAAAGCCTAAGGCTTCATTACCTTTTAATATTTTTTTTTATTTGAATCATCGTCAAGTGGGATCTCTCCACTGTGTATTATTATTGTTCATTCTCATTACCGTTTATTATCCCCCATATTTTTACTCTCTAGATAGTCAGACTTCATTTCTCTATTGCATCTCGGTTCATGTCTTTTTGTTACTCGTTACTTAATTTTATTCTACTTTTTTTCCTTTTATACTTTATCGCATAACTGCCCAAATAAAAGTCTATAATCATCTTTCAACCATAAATCCCTTCTTCCAAAGACACAGGAATAGGCTTATCACCATAAAATCCAAGCCAAGAATATGGCTTGACTAGCTGTTTTTTCTTTTGTTCGAAAGGTATTTCCAAATGTTGTATGATCTTGTTAAAATAGTAAACTGCATCTTGGAAATTGTCTCCTTCATAAACATACATCACAATTGAAGATAATTTGCGATATGCCACATCATCGTCACTGCTAGTACCGCTTTTTCCTTCCTCTTCATTTAATAAACCGTACAACTGCTTGACGAGATTGCTTTTAGTATGTGAAATGTCTTTGATTGATTTTTTGTTACTGCTATTGGCATTGCTATATTCATCATCAATCTTCAAGCTTTTGAATTTTTCCACAAAATTTAATGAATAATATATGGAAATGTTATCCTTGATGTAATCGTCATAATTATCAATCAAATCAGCAGAATTCAATACAATGATTTCTCTAAACTTGCCAACCTCGGTCAAAAACGGTACCATTATCTCTTTCAAGAATGGCAGCATGAAGCTAGGCAATATCGGAGATCTCTGCTGTATGAGAGTTAAATTGTATCGTTCACTGAAATACACTTCCAAACTTGTGGAGATCTCATTGATTGAGAGTTGCTGCTGTTGTTCCGTTCCAGCATCAGTTTTGACTGGTGGATCTATTGAAGACACAAATGGATAGAGATATTGATCATCAAGTCTGCCAATTTTGACAAATTCCAAATTGTTTATTAACAAATCAGTAGCTAATTGAGGAATATTAGCAAAGGAAACAGTGGGGATAATGACTTTGGATTGGGCCAACTTGGCCGAAATGTCATGGGTTTGCGCGTTAGGAAGTGGATGGAACACCATTATTATTGCAATTGCTGATTGTTGTGTACTTTCTACTTGTCTTATCTATCCTTAGATCTTCTCTCTCTGTCTCTCTTAGCTGTCTATCAAAATCGATCTCCATAGTTAAAGTGCTTAGCACTTGTTTCAATCCAGTGGCAATTTTCCCATTACCCGTCGCTTTCGCCATTGGTGCCTCGCAGCTGTAATAGGTCTGTAAAAAATCAAAACTAAAAAAAAAAAAAAAAAAAAAAAAATAAGGCGCGTCAGCTTTTTTCGTGTTGATCCCAACAAGAGTAATCCTCCTACCATCCCATATCCTATCATCCTGCATCTCCGATAAACACACTTCTATTTTCTTTCTTTTTGGTTTCAATTTACCACATCTTGTGTTCGGTTTTGTTTTGTTTTATTTTACAGTTTCATGTTATCCCAGTTGGCAGATGCTAAGAGGAGATACCCCTATGTTCAGGGAGCAGCACGAGTCTTTTACCTCGCGTATTGCCAGCTCCAACTATCAGCGCTTGGACGTTGAGTCTGCATTTTCTCAGCATTCCGAAATCAACAATAATGAATTCAAACGTGCGGTTCTTGATCAAGAAACATTATCCCAAGCCACTCAGGATGAAGACCGTTCAGCTGCTGAGAGTGGGGTTATTGAAAAAATCATCTTGCAAAATTTTATGTGTCATGGCTATTTTGAACTTGATCTTGGTCCACAATTAAATTTTATTATTGGGAGAAATGGTAGTGGCAAAAGTGCCATTCTAACAAGTATTAGTGTTGGTTTAGGCTGCAAGGCCAATGAAACCGATCGTGGTAAAAATTTGAAAGATTTGATCAAAAGAGGCACCAATACCGCGAAAATTACTATTATTTTCAAAAATAAAGGTGAATATGCTTTTGAACACGAAAAATATGGTGATAAGATTATTGTCGAAAGAGTGCTTAGAAATGACGGTGTTTCTGGCTATTTTCTTAAATCTGAAAACAAAAAGACTGTTTCTACTAAAAAAGTTGATTTAGATACAATGTTAGAATCATTTGGGATTACAATCAACAACCCACTTGCGTTTTTATCTCAAGGGGCTGCAAAGACATTTTTGGCCGCTAGTACCGATGAAGACAAGTATTCATTCTTCATGAAGGGGATTCAAATGGAACAAACAATTAATGAATATATGCATTCCAATAGTCAGTTGAGTAAAATTCATCAAGAAATTGATTTACGAAGTGCTAATATTCACGCGTTGAGAGATGATGCTGAAAAGGCTAAACAAGTTTACAAGACTTTTCATGAATCAAAAAATTTACGTGAGAATAAAAAAACTTTATCTGGCAAATTGATTTGGCTTCAAATTGTTACAAAGGAGGCAGATGTCCAAACTTTGAAATTTAAGAAAAATCAACTTTTGCAACAGATTGCTCATTCTGAGGAGCAAATTCAAAATCAAAGACAATTATGCTCACAAATTGAAGATGAAATTGTTGAAGTTAAAAAAGAAGCAGACGTCAAACAAGGAAGTTTTGAAGAAATTAATAATCAGCGGCAAGAATATAAAGCCAAGTTGAAAAGTTTTGATAGTAAGATTTCTGATTTACAAAGCAGAATTGATGATTCGACCTCTTCAAATAGACAAAAAAGAAGACAAATTGGATCATATGAACAGAAAATTAATCTTGAAATGAAAAGATTGAATTCTTTGAATGGTGGATCCAAAGATTCTTTACGTGATAAAATTGCTGAACTTCAAAGGACAAAAGTAGATCAGTATGAGCCTAGACAAAGAGAACTTGCCAAAGAGATTTTTGATAAAGATGAAGTTCTTAAAAAAAGATATATTGATTTTAAAAATGAGAATACTGAAAAGCAAGGCGAAGTTGAACAGTTGAGAAAACATCGTCAACAGCTTATTAATTACGAAAGCGATAAACTTGCTCCATATGGTGACAATATGAAGCATGTCATTGAAGCCATCAATAATGACAATGGATTCCGTCAAAAACCGCTTGGTCCGCTTGGGTTATATACCTCTTTGAAAACAGGTTATGAAAAATGGCAACCAATATTAGAAAGTACCTTAAATAATCTTTTGAGCGCGTTTGTGGTACAAAATCATCATGATCACAAAAGATTGGTGTCTATCTTTAAGCGTTTCCGTTTGCATAATCAAATTATTACAAGAAAATTTGAAAAATTTAAGTACAACAGCAAATTCAGAGATGCAGGGTTAACGCGAATTGTCGATGTTTTGAATTTTGATAATGAAGATGTGGAATTGACATTTATTGATATTCAACATATCGAAAACTCCATATTGGAAGAAGACCCTGATGAAGCTAGAAAAATTGTGGAAAATGTCGGAGGATTGAAATTTTGCTTTTCGTTGTTTGATAATAGATCAGGCAAAAGATTCCAAGTCAGTCCATTTAATGGTGCATTTAAGCTGGATCCGGTTTTTTATAACGACATTGGGGTGCCGAGATTGAAGTCTTCTGATAAGGCGGTATCTTCAAAAAGCAGTATTGCCAAAATTGACTTGAAAATTCAAGAGAAAAAGCTTGAAGTACAAGAACTTGAAAAAGAATTCCAACGTGATAAATCCAGACAGCGGCAAGTCATAGATTCTCTCAAGTCTGAACTCAGCAAAATCAAGAAAAACATTGGGTTAGTTGAAAGAGAAGTTGACAAGCTTGAAGCAAAACTCGATCAAGATGAAGGTTCGTCTAAACTAGAATCATACATGGAAGAAAAAAGTAATATTGAGAATGAAATAGCAATTAATGACAACACCATTGCTGGAACTCAAGCAGAATTAGAAGATTTGAATCAAAAATTCGAAAAAAGTAAATTAGAATACAACATGTTTCAAGACAAGATTAGTGCAATGCAGCGAGAACTCAATGTTTCCAATTCCAAGATTCAACAATTGGAAGACAGAAAAGCAGTTATTCTTGAAAATATTGAGTCACAAAACTCTGTGCAACGCAAAAAGAGAGCGATTATCAATACGATTGAAGAACGAATTCCATTGATGGAACAACAAATAGAAAGAGAAATTCCAAATGCTGAAAAATGGTGCACACGAGAAATCGCCGATATCGACTTGGAACGTGACGAGACCAACGAAATCAAAAGACAGATTCAGATTATTAATCAACAACTCTCAGAGGTCAATAAGAGTATTGGCATGACTGAGGAACAAGTCATCAAGGAACATAATGAGAAAACCGAAGTTTACAAAAATGCGCGTGAAGAACTTTTGAAAGCTCATGCATTGAGAGACAAGCTTACTAAATCGATTTTCAATAGAATGACCGCCGGTAAAACGCAAAGAGAAATGTTGTGTTTAGCAGCAGATTCAGATTTTTCATCATCTTTACATCTTAGAGGATTTGAAGGGAAGTTGCTTTTCAATTTTGAAAAGAAAAAGTTGCAAATGTTGGTAGGGAAAGATGGCAAACCTCCTAGAGAAGTTACTTCGCTTTCTGGCGGTGAGAAATCATTCACACAGATTGCACTCTTGTTGGCTATCTGGAAACCAATGAGATCCAAGATTAGAGGGCTAGATGAGTTTGATGTCTTCATGGACACGGTGAATAGAAGAATTAGTATGAGTTTAATGTTGGAAAGCTTGAGAAAAGAACCAAAATCACAAACGATTTTCATTACGCCACAGGATATTGGCCATGTTAGAGGAATTGACGCTCCAGATGTGAATATTCATAAATTGAAGGATCCAGCTAGAAAAAACAATTCTACAAATAACTAGTATGTTTTTTTTGGTTTATGGTTTAGTTTTTTTTTTATTTTTCTGGTTTGATTTTTGCATTTTTTATGGTTGTGGTAGGTATTGGTATTGATTGGTATAGGTGTCTACCTTGCACGCACTTTTCTGCTTCTTACGTTTCACTTTTTCTTTTTCCCTTTACTATGGTATTACTATTTTCTGTTTCAATTCTCATTGGTTTTTCCTTTTTTTTTTATATACTTTCTTGTTTTTAACCTTGTGTTCTTTGATTTCTACCTCATCATCATCATCTACATTTCTAATTTTTTTTTTTCATTGTCATAAAATTATTTGCTCGTGTATATGCTGGCAGTTCATTACTTTTTTATTTTTATTTTTTTGCCTTTTTTTCACATCACTATGTGGTTATTAGGAGATGTATTACTAATAAATTTTTTCCACATGTTATAATTTCATAAACTATGTACACTTGGTATTTTTTTTGTATTTGCATTGTTTCTGCCCATAAATATATTCAATCTAGTGCAAGGTTATTGAATGGCTTTTGCCTTTTTCGCTCATTCCAATGCAAAGTATCGCTTAATCTTTTAAACCATTCATTCTTGCTAGCGGTATTCTTGACAAACGGAATCGGGAATCTGCTAGCAGTAACCGTGACAAAATCACCAGGCTCAAGCTCAACTCTATTCTTCCCATCAAAAGAACACCAAGCAGAATATCTTGCATCATAGGGCACACCAATCCGAAGTATTATTGACTCTGGAATCACTAACGGGCGGAAAGATAGCGAATGAGCACATATTGGACTAATCAAGATCCCGGGGATTTCTGGATGCACTAACGAACCACCAGCAGAAAGTGAGTAAGCAGTTGATCCCGATGGCGTAGCAATAACGCAACCGTCGGCTTCAACATTGGTCAAAAGTTCATTGTCAGAGTACAAATCAACTGATGTCATAGTGGGATTAGGGCCTCTGTCTACCACAATGTCATTGAAGATGGAGTAGCGAAACATTCTGTAGTGTGTTTTATTAATTGATTCTTCATCTTTAAGTTCATCAGCTAAAGTTACTTGATCCTTTAAGCATATCTTCCCATTGGTGTTAGCAGTTCCCTCGGTGAAACTAATTGTTTTACTTTCATTTAAAATGTTAGCGCTTTGATAAATAGGCAGAACAGTGCCGTCACTGCGCTTGTCGTTGCTGTTGTTGCTGTTGTTGCTGTTGTTGCTACTATTGCTATCATTTCCAAGGCTAAGTTTAGAAAGATGCTGCTGGTTGTTTCTTTTGGACTTCATCACAGTGCATTCGAATCTCGTCCTTATCAGGCACTGATACCCATTTTTCATTATTTCACTTAAAACATCTTGGTATTCTGAAAAATTGAATTGAGTCAAGAATCCCAAAGAGCCCAAGCTGAAGGATAGGACAGGGGGAATAAGCTCTTGAAACAACCAACTAGTGAATAATATCGTTCCGTCTCCTCCAAGAGTGATAATCAAGTCAAATGTGTCTGGATTGTAGCTGCATGCTTTAGCGGACCAATATTTAATTCGATGTTCGATATTAAATTCAGGGTGTTCAGCACTAAGTTCCGCAAGTTTAAATTCTTCAATCTTGAGCAATTCGTCCTGTATGAATAATTGAGCCTTTGGACTAGAAGTGAGCAAGTACTTAATTATTTCCAAAGTATCTAACACAGGCCCAATGTCGTAGATTTTTGTAACAATAAGGATTTTCTTAGTCTTTGTCTTGACAGTAATATGATCCAATTTCTTATCCACTAGTCTAATAGTAGATACCAAATCGTAGATGCTACATTTGTTGCTTAAATGGCTTTGATTAACTATAGAATTGCCACTGGTAACTTTGCTGAGCTCGTGGTTTATTAGCGATGGGATTATATCACAAGTGCTCTTGTACGGATGATTATTGTTGTTGTAGAGCGAGTCAAGACTGGTACTGGAGCTGAATTGGAGGTAGTTTTCTGAATCGCTCTCACTGGACGCGTTTGTGGAACTCATTGTAAGCCTTGTGTATCGCTTCTCACTTGTAGTAAAAGTAGAGTTAACTGCCCTTGTAAGAGTTTGCCTATCACATCTTTCATTTTTTGTTGTTTTGTCCGGCGATGCGCTATAAGCTTTGCTACACCGCTACCATGGGTCTTTCACACACCATGGTTACTCTCGATGACTATTTCTCTACATTCTGGCAGAGTAAAGCTGCTCGTATATAATAACAGTTATTGCTTTTTGATTTATAGAGTACTGGTACCAATAGCTCAAGCTAGCCTTCTGACTGTCAACCCAATGTGATACCAATGTCAATCTTCGCCGGCTAAATGCGCTCAATTGTACTTCCAATGCTTATCGGTAAGCCGGTGCTCGTGTCCACGATAACGATTTGACGTCCACCATCAGCTTATCATCCCTGGAAACTTCAAACCGCCCAACATAAATCACCTCTACCCCCAACTATTCATCTTAATATTTAAAAAACTACATTCTGCTTTGACTTATTAGCCAAAAATGGTGTTAAAGACCTTCCAGCTAGACAGCACGTATCCTGAGATCCCAGTGAAGAAACTTACTATTGATGCATTCTCTAAGTTTGGCTCTATTGTGTCTCCGGACGAAGAAATAAAGGCCAGAAATCTCAAAGCAGGAGCTAACTACGGCACCGCCATCAAAATCAGAAAAGTGTCTGAATCAGTCAACAATTTTGTCAAATCATCCAGCACAAACCCATCTAGAACAAATTTCAACATATTCAGGTGCTTCCCACCAAACCACTTAATGAGTGCGCTTGATAAGCAAGACAGCGGATCCAAAGGCTTCAAGTACTTGGGCAAAGTGCTAGAAAGGCATCCATACTCCACCCAAACATTCACCCCAATGGGTCGCCCAAGTAGCAAACTCGCTTACATTGTCGTTTGTGCGTTGGACGACAAGAGCTCCGAACAGGATTTGCCTGACCCGGCCACCATCGAGGCATTTTATTGTATGGGGAACCAAGCAGTCACGTATGGGGCAGGCACCTGGCACGCTCCAATGATTGCCATTTCTCTGGAGTTTGGAAGTGATAAGAAGAGCACGCGCAGTGATGAGGACTACATTGACTTTGCTGTGTTGGTTAACGAAAATGATGTTGATGACGATGACTGTCAGGAATGCTATTTTGATCCAGGATTTACTTTGAAGTTCGCTTTGGATTCGGATGCATAAATTATTGGTTGTGGATAGCTGACCATAGACAGCATATATTTAAAAAATTGACTTTATTAATATTCATGCTTACGTTCTCGACGAGTGTAGCCTTGGTTGGTGCTTGTTAACAGTGCCGTCGTAAGAACGCGTATGCTCGGGCATACTCACTCGCTCGCTGCTTGTCCAGCGCTTAAGAAAAACTACTGCTGATCATGAGCCCGAGAACAAACAACATCCATCGATTAATGATCTCTGCGAAACCGTTTCTTACTAAAATGACTATTGAATGCTACCAGTCCCCTTCTTCACGCCATTCCTCCCAGCCTTCATTCGAGTAGATAGCTAGTCTCAGACTTTAGATCTGTCCTTGACATGTTACTTCACCTTTGATACCGGGCTGTTTTTATATTTTAGACAATCTGATCATCGCTTATCACTCATCAAAATCAGAAAAGAGATACATCAGAGCTGGCGCAGACACTGTTTTCTAGAATAGTGCAAACCTCAGCAACAAAATGTCAAACGAGCCCCAGCTGCAACCGCCGCTGCTAAAAACGCTTATTAACGTTGGTTTTGACGTTGACCTACTAAGGGCAAACATTGAGCTATTGGTTGATAAAGCGCCAAATCGACACACTATCAAGCGTTTAACAAAGACTTTGGCAAATACTGCTACTGCTGAAAATCAAACAGAATCAAAATTTTTTGCGGACATACTCAAGACATCCCAAATCAATCTTGCTTCAAGAATTAAAACTAAGTACGAAGATGACCCAGAGAACCTTTTCAGACAGATTTTGAATTTCAGTTACAAAGAGAATAGCCTTGACCAGGTGTTGAATCACTATACCAATAAAGTAGTTAATAGCTCATCTCTATTGAGACCAAGCCTACTAGACTTGGAACAACAAGATCAATACTTGAGCATTTTTTACCACTCTCTAATAGCACAGGGGATAACTTCAAAGCTTTCTAATATCGACAACTCCTCACTTAGCTATTTGAAATCTCAAGAAGAACAAAACAGAAAATTTTTTAGTATAGGATACTCAGCGGTACACTTTCTCAGTTTCTCCCTCCTAAATGAGGTATACGGCACACTCTCTAATGAAGATATTATAGACTACCAGTCAAAAGTATGCTCTAATAAATCTTTTGCCAAAATGTTTACCGATTATGGGTTAGACTTCCAGCTATCACAATTGCTATTGTGCTTAAGACTGAACACTTACGACGAGTTTAACGAATTGGTGAAAAGAAGTATACATGAACAATCACACAACGGAACTGCTTACAACAATGCCAGTGCTTCGATTCATACTGAATTCAATGCTGAGGAAAGGGTCCAATTGCATAGCGAGATATTTTTATCTTATATTGGCGCTTATCTCAACGAACGGTTTCTGAATATTATTCTCTTGAAACAATGGCTACTAACTCTATTTGAACCTCATTTTAGAGCATTAGTCGATTTGAAACCTATCTTTCCTACCAAAGAATTTCACCCAGCCCGCGGAGATGATTTAGAAAATGACAAGACCTTGTCAAAACGCATTGATTTTTACACAAAGGAGCTAAAGGCGAAAAACTTAAATATCATTTTTAAATTAAAAAAGACTGAGAAACCTTTTAAAGTGGACTTCTTGATTGGTGATGAATTTGTTGCTGCAGATTTTGGAAATACTTCTGGTGAAGCAGAAAGAAATTGCCTTGCAGAAGTATTTGGCAACCATAGGATAACTGAAGGATTGATAACACAGTACAACCTAGCTAGGTTCCCACCCGATGCCCGAAAGGCATCCGCTGGCGGTGGTGGCGATAGCGGTGGTCATGAAAAGAGAAGAAAATTAACCAACAACCTTTTTGAGTCTTCTGATTCCAGTAGCGAAAGACTGCTTGATGAGTCTGGTTCAATGGTTTCAGCTAAGCAAACGCTAACGGATACTGGTCTTGATACCAAGTCTGTCTACCCTAGCTCTACAATGGCAACATCTATACCAGCATCTCTCTCATCGCCCTCAATGGCTACGTATCGCAAAGATATAATTTCCAATATAGATGTAGCTCGAGACTTTAGGGCTGATAGTGCGAATGCTAATGTTGGCGCTGCTGGGAGTAGTGGTAATGCTTATGTATCCTCTCATAATGGCTTATTAGCTCCACGAGCCGCTGGTCAGCTCGATATCTGGGATAATGAACCAGGCGCAAATATTGAATCTACTTCCATACAAAGACGCGTCCCAATGAGTAGTTATTTGCAACATACAACAAACATTCAAACTAATTCAAACAATCTAAACAATCCAAACAATCTAAACAATCCAAACAATCCAAACAATCCAAACAATCCAAACAATCCAAACGATCCAAACAATCCAAACTTCTGCCCCAGTGCTAATGCAAATGCAAATCTGTTTTTTGACCAATATGGTGTCCGCTTAAGGGCCAGCATGTCAAGCATGTACCCACAACATCCGCAACATTCGCTAGCATCACCACAACCACAACAACAGGTGGTGACACCCGGTGCATCAGGAGAACCATCATACCTCAACACCAGTGCAGAGCCTACAACACCAGCACTAAAATCATCACACTTGGAATCTCAAATTGGACCAGATGGTATAGATTATGGAGCCAAAAACAGATTGTATGCCCTAGCGGGACAAAGACGTTTTGTGCCAGATTACAAGTACGGAACATTGGGTGATGGATATACTCATGCTCAAGTGTATCTTAATTCAGTATTGTTGGGGGAGGGAATAGATAGTAATAAGAAGAAAGCTAGTCAAAGAGCCGCTATGCAGGCGTTAAGAAATGAAAGAAGTTTGAGGTCGCTTGGAATTAATTCGGCATTGTGAATTTGATGAGCAGCTTCTGTCGACTCAACTTGTTGTATATTAAAAATTGCTACATTGTTATTAAAGTTGAATAGCCGGTAGAGGAAAAAAATTGAAAGTATAAAATTAAATAGAGAGCGTAGTTTTTGCTATATAATCATTCCTTAATCATTACTTTTTTGCCAGTTTGCTTTCGTTCTTTTTTTTTCTGCTTTTCCCTCGCTCAATTTTACATCGCTATACTTGCCTCATTTTAAATCAATAATTTTTTGCCGTTACCTTCTTTTGCTTTACAATAATTAGATAAAATTTACTTAATCTTACAATAAATTGTAATAATAACTTAATTAGCCGTTCTTAATTATACAAAAATTGAATACGTTTATCCCTACGTAGGAATTTTTCAAAATAAGGCCTTCTTTCCTAATGATGAATTTGACTCTCAGTGCATTCAGTAAGCGAACAGCTTAGTTCATCCACACCAAAATTGCTTTTAACTGCTCGTCACTGCAAATCACAGCAGCAAGAATAAAAAAAAAAAAAAAAAAAAAAAAAAAAATAGATCCTCTTATAATATGTTGCTAGTAACAATGGTTATTATATGCCAGAATTGATAGACGCTTTTGTTGTACTTCCTCACCCTTTTTTTTTTTTTTTTTGTTTGTTTGCTTTTGTTTGCTTTTGTTTTATTTGTTTTTTCCTAAAAACGCTCAATCAGTAACACTACCATCCCTAGGTCTATACTGTATTCCCTTTGCTTCCAAATCATTCACCACATCGGCAGGAAGTTTACCACTGACTTTGACCGCATATAATCCTGGTCTAAAATTATCGATTCTGAGCCATTTAGCCACCCAACTTTCCCCTGGCTCGCCAAGAGCCACGATACCTTCAAATGATGGAGACGTACACTCAACAACATTAGATATATCGTCACCGGCAAAATTAAGCACTTCTTCACAATTTGGACATCCGTCTCGCAAAAATATCTGTCATTTAACGTTAGTAAGATTGTACTGAAATTTAACCTCTCATATATTGCTGTGATAATTTCAAGCAGTCTCTTGAGGTTACTTAATTTATGATATGCCATGAAATTTGAAACGGATCCGCACGTACCTGTTGTGTCTGTATTATACCGCATAACATGCAGGCTCTTTCTTGTCTGGATGACATTTCTGTCTATTATCTGTGATTTGTGGCGGTTTAGTTGAGTGGTGGTGCTGACCGACTGATTTAGCTGTGGAAGTGTAATCAAAACCAAGTACTACAGCGCCGTCAATGTTCAGTACACTACAATTTTAGATTTGTTTATGGTGATGCGCTTTTCAAGATTTTTCCCGGTACAGTGGCCATGTGACTATTGCATGATTCCGAGGCGGTGAAAAATTCTTGAGAATCACGACAACATGAAAATTGAACACTGGAAAACACTTTTGAAGAGACGGTAATATGGGGTGATTTCCTTTGATCAGGGCATAAGCAGCATATTTTATACATAACGTCACCAATGCAGTGAAACTCATCTGCTGCGAAAATAATGAATATTGCAATACAGCCTTTAATAGGGCTGCTTAGGCACCAGCAGCTGTATCATCGCACTGTGAAAAAAAATGCCACTTCCATAATCCGCCAGTTTCTGAGCCTATCCAGAGCCTCATCGAAAAGAGCCACGATCGTGCCAAGATCAAATATCGGAATAATGTCAACATCGCCATCGCCAATTATTGTAACTAATACTAAGAACAAAAGAAACTTCTCAGACCTCACGACGACAATAGAGTCACTTACCGCATCATTTGTAAACTTGCATAACAACTTAGGGTTACCATGGTGGGCTTTGATCCCGCTCACTACAATAGTTTTCAGATCCACAATCACACTCCCGTTGGCAATCCTCAATAGAAAAAGAATGGTTAAGCAACAACAGCTAAGGCCGATCCTTGATGCAATGTATCCAATTCTCAAGTTTAACTTAATGAGTAAAATGATGCTTCGAAACCGGGCCACCGCTATGCCAATCACCCCAAATAGTACTGACAACAATACCAATAGTAATAGCAGTACTAAAGATCCCCTTGTCGTTGCAACGAATGATCCGATGGCTGCCCTCACTTATGAGCAAGTGGTTCTTCTTTCTGCCAAAGAGAAGCGCAACAGACAAAAAAAACTCTATAAAGAAAACCATTGCCAGGCATGGAAGAATTTCACGTTACCATTACTTCAAATCCCTCTTTGGATTGTACTTTCACTCAGTATGCGAAATTTATCCGGTTGGAATAGTTTTTTAATCTCATCAACCACAGACAAAGTGGAACCAACATTGCTTAATGAAGGTTTGTTTTGGTTCACGGACTTGTCGCACGCTGATCCATACGGGGTGCTTCCAGTGATGCTTGGTCTTGCATCATTAACTAACATTGAGCTTCTTGCAAGATACAACCCAAGCAAATTCCATTCTCTGAGCTTTGTTAAAGACACCTTCTCAAACAGGCTTACAGTATTTGATTCAATTTTGAATATTTCGAGACTTTCGGTAATTTTCCTCATGGGTATCAGTTCCCAAGCTCCGGGGATTTTGGTATTGTACTGGATCAGTTCCAACGTTTTCTCATTATGTCAAAATGTTGTGTTTCAATACTTGTGGCCACTTAAGGAGAATTTTTACGGCGCCGGTAGCCCAGAGCATTTTATGATTAACGAGAAAAACATTGTTAAGCAAACAGGAACGAATGCAGTTCTGCCTTATGTGGAGACTGCTTCTACTCGTTCCGTTGCTGAAAATGTGAACACTGCTGCTGCTGCTGATGCTGCTGCTAAAGTTAGTGATGCGAGCAAAGCAGTAGAAAAAAGAGACACTAAACAACTTGATGATTTGCTTCAGTTGGAACTCAACCAGACGAGTCAGCGGAATTTGTAATATGATAATTTAGTTGTGATCTTCATCAACAATCAACCTTATCATTGGCATTTCAAAGTCATGTAAATATATAATAAATAGACATACATGGAACTCATGGAATTGTTTTGTTATTTACTTTTAATTTCCGTTTTGTAATTGGATAATTGTTATAGGTTTTTGATAACGCTCTGTCTCTTGTTGGTGTGGTTTTTTTCAAAATTGGCAGTGCTGACTGAGCATGTTGATTTTTTGCAGTGCCATTAGACATGCAGCGGGAGTGCGAAAGGGTAAAGTTCAAGTTTTCAGACTAAAAGCAAAAGTAAAGTCTCCTTCCCCTTCTTTTCATTAATTTTGATATATCACTCGCTAGTTTTTCTGTAAATTAGCAATCATAAATTATCATTGAAAGCCGGTAAGAATATAATACCTACAGTCAGCATATTGGTTGCTCTTGAGCTGTAATTTTAGGCGCTGTCATCTTTATAAGTTCTGCGATATCACAATCAAGAACCAAAAGAAAAATCCAGCAAGCTTGCAGGTAAAATCAATATACAAAAAAGACGTTTTGAAACACGCTAAGCAAAAAGTATAAACAGTTATAATTTTTTCATTAAATCAAGAACAAGCGAAAGAGTACCGAGAATAAACAAAGAACTAAAAATAAAGCAACATGAGAAAGAGCAAACTAATAGATACGATAATAAAACTATATGAAACGAAGAGGAAAAAGAATTAAACTAAAAAAAAAAAAAAAAAAAAAAAAAATCTAAAGAACAATCTATGCGAGATGTTGGATCACTTGGATGATTTATCCTTTTCGCCCTCTTGGGAAACTTCGTCTTTAGGGAAAACTTCAGTACCTTCCAAGTGTCTAGAGCGGGTAGAACGAACACTAACTAATTCCTCAGAATCATCTTCATCTGCTTCTTGTGGAATCAAAAGGTTTAAGAACACCCCAATAAACCCGGTAACGGCAAAACCAGTTTCCATAACTAAGACAATGGCATTCAACAAACCAGTCAAGCCATCATTGTTACCATTGTAGCCGAAAAAGTTATCAAACCAGTCACTAACCAAAGTGGCACCAAAACCCCACATCAAACTGGCAGTTAGGACAAATCTGTCTCTTCTTGTCATACCAGTGGTAGAAATAATAGCCAAGCCGGAAACTGCAACTGAAGTGAAAAGGAAAGTGGTCATACCACCCAAGACTGCTTTAGGAATGGAGACTAAAGCAGCAGCAAATTTGGAGAAAATACCCATGAGGATTAAAAAGAAACAACCCCAGTAACCAACTGTTTTACTGGCACATTTGGTAATGGAAATAACACCGTTATTTTGAGCAAAGACAGATGCTGGGGTTATCGTACATAAACCAGAAAGAATGCCGCCACAGAGCCCATCAGAAAGAATACCACCTTGAATTCTAGATTCGTATTCTTCACCTTCAACTGGCAATCTTGAGACATCACAAGTGGCAGTAATATCACCAATAGCTTCCATCATGAGAACTAGGTACATCGCCAAGAATGGGAGCACTGCTGGTCCATAGATACCCAATTTGAAAGTGTGAACCCACATGAAAGTGGCGGCTGGAGCCAAATCAATTCCGGATCTGTCAAAGTAGTTACAAGCAGCAGCAACGATACAACCAACCAATAAGCCCACAATCACGGCCATAGACTTCATGATTGGAGCGCCCCATCTTTCACAAATAATGATCACGGTGTAAACCAAGAAACCCAAACCGATAAACTGGGCTGAACCCCAAGTCAATGGATGAGGGGCGGACGATGAAGCAGGACAAGTAGTGCCAACACAAGAAGAACCGCCAACCAAATCCTCAAAACCTGATGATATCAACTCAATACCAATAAGTAGCACAACTGGACCAGTGACTAATGGGGGAAACACTTTTTGCAATAATTTTGGAGGTAAAAAGGAGCAAGCAATTTCAAGCAATGCACAAACACACGTCGTGCCAAGGATTTTACCATATCCATCAGGACAAGGAAGCTTAGTACCATCAGAAGAGACAGGACACTCGCCGCTCTTGTACATCATTGGGAATGCCTTGGAGACAATTGTTAACGTAGTGAAAGAAGTGCCCACGACAGAAATCAAACCAGTGCCGATATAGTATGGAGTACCTGGGATACGAATTCTGGTAATCTGCACCAAGGACAAAAGACCAGAGACAATCAATGCAACGGAAACCAAATATTGTTCTTGCTCGGTAGTCAAGTTAGCAGAACTGGCGATGATCAATGGCGGCGTAACCACACCGGCCAACATTGCTAAAGCGTGTTGAAGCCCCAATATCAACCCGAGCAATATTGGCATTTCTGCATCAAGAGGGAAAAAAGGTTGAATTTTTTCAGCTTTGGATACAAAAGGGATTTTTGGGGTGAATAAGTAGGCATAATCATAATCACCAATGAGTCCTTCTTTAGTAGTGATCTTCCTAAACACTTTCTTTGCCTTGAATTTGATATTGGAAACCACGGACATATTCACTGTTTTCTTAAAGAAGTATGTTTATTAGCTGCAAGGTTAAGAATACTGGTGGAGAAGAATGCTGAAGGAAGGGAATTGAGGTGGTTGAGATGGCAAGAAAATATCAGCAATGAGGGTTAAAGTATACAGGAATAAGATACGGGATATAAAAAGGAAAAATATCTAGTCTGGAAGAACCGAGAGCATCGAGAAGACGATGACATTAGTGAATGTTATATATGAAATCGAAAAACCAAATATACATAATGTCTTGATGTCTTCAGAGCACTAGTGTGGAGCAGGGCTGCACAATGTCCTGTTATCTAGGACAGAGATAATCAAACTTTATTCTGTTATCGTCGCTGATTCGCCGACTTCCAGAGGATCGCATTAGTGCGCAGAGCGGGGCAGGATAGTGCGTAGCCCATAATAAGTAAATTTTCTGTTGCTGCGATAAAAGCCGCGCGTGTTTGGATAGATTTCCTATGCCATTTGGTATAATAAGTACTGGAGCGTAAAGCTGCGCTGTAGGCAGTGTGCGGAGATGAACGAATTTGTAAGAAAGGAGAAGAAAAGGATAGTGTTGATCGGAGTTAAGAGTTGCCAGTTGAAATTCTGCTGCCGGTTTTGTGCGATAATTCTGGCACCGGCTATGCTTTCGAGGGTTGATATAATTTTGACGTATTTTATCCGGTCTCGATGAATATGCCGGTGCTGGTAGGTTTTTTTGATATCTTGGGAACAGATTGATAATGTTTAGCTAAACAAACTTCATTATGATTCCAAAAGAAAAAAAACGAGAAAAAAAAAAAAAAAAAAAAAAAAAAAAAAAATACAACGCTAGATCTAAAATTTTAGCGGCCGTCTCGCACTACCTCAACTTTATTCGCTTACTGGCTATTCTTATCAGTCACTGGCCCGTATGGCTGAATCATCTGCTCAATGAAATGGTGCTTTGTAAGCTGAACTGGCTCGTTGGTGGCAATAGCATAATGTTCTGCTAAGGCGTGGTGAGCCGTCATGCTGGCATAAGTATCACGCTTGATGTTGGTGATCCATTCATGCTTGGTGGTCTCTGGGGTACCGAGACCAATATGTTTGGACTTCAAGAGCTCAAATTGTTGTTCATCTCTTAATCTATCAGCCTTTATTTGAAATATTAGTCATCTAAGCAGTTGTAAATATAATGCACAAAAAAAAATTACATACCATTTTGTTTGCTTTCTGTCAAGGGTTGCTTATCGTATTGCACTGATTTTGAGAAACAAGGGTTCTATAACCAAGCACTACTTCATTACCGCCTCCACTGGAAATCAACATTAAATTGCGAGACAATACTGGAAAAACAGAAGCGAAAAAAATCCTGAGCATCGCCGTTTATCACATGACCTGTCAGCTGACCTCTCAACCGGCTTCGCCTAATGAAAAAACAGAGCGTTTTATCTATTGATAGACAGATTGATCGGCGCCCTTTGACAAGGCCGCTAAGCCTGTCGGTCAGTGCCGATAGTAACAGTCTGCGTAGATGAACATGTCCGCGCAGCCAGGCAAATCTTATCTAATGCGTACCCTTTCCTTCCGTTTTGCTAGCTGATTATAGCTAAGTGCAGCTAGCTAAACACAATACTTTGCAATGCGAAACTGATGCTGGTTCCTTTTTAATTCCAATCTTTGCTCTGTCTCTCGCTCTCTTTCTATCTGTCTATCTTTTTTTGTTTCTTTTTTTTGTCGCTAATGCGAGAGAAATAATGCCTTAACCCTGTTTCAACTGATTCGCCGAAGTTTACCGGCAGTAAATTGCGAACATATTGATTTGGTATCAAAACATATTGCCAATACAGAATCTCATATGAATCAGGAAACACTAAAGTTTCGACTTGATAACATGTTGCTTCTACAAACATAGCCACATTTTAGATTCTTTTCCGGCAAGGGAAAAACGGCTCGATGTATTTACATCCCATACTACGGTAGCTAAAATATTCAAAAATCATTTTATGTCTCCATACAGCCTCTGTGCCAGCATCCTATGACAAATTTTTAACTAATCAAATAATTTTGCTTTTCTTGAGGAAAATTTCTTGTCAGTGCGGTGCGGCTGACTAAATAATACCGGTGTTGCTCACTATGAATATCTCTTTTGGCAGCAGACACAGGTACAGGTTACATTTCACGAAGTGCTTAATTTTCTGGCGCTCTAGTCTTGCACAGCTATTGTTAGAATAATTACGAAAGACGAACAACCTTCTTGTTATTTAAAAAAAAAAAAAGAAAAGAAAAAAAAAAAATGAAAAACTAAAAATGCAAACAAGAACAATTCGCTGTTCAAGACATTTTAGTTGTAATAATAAGAAAGAGCTGTACGAACAAAAAAATGGACGACAACGGCAGGACTCGAACCTGCGCGGGCAAAGCCCAAAAGATTTCTAATCTTTCTCCTTAACCGCTCGGACACGTTGCCAATGTATGTGTTTCTGTTGTGTGACATAGAATAACATTACAATATACGAATAGTAGGGTAACCTGACCTCCTTGGAGTGTGTGCCCTGCAATATGCATTAATCAGCGGTAAGTCCGTGAATTCAAGATGAGGATAATAGCAACATCTTACTGTTTATAAGGTTCATTTTATACAGCTTAATACTGAATTGACATCTTTGCAAATAACAAAAATTAACTCAGAAACAATGTCTAAAGCTCTCATCGTTGGCGCAACTGGTCTTGTTGGCTCAGAATTCACTAAAAAGGCAGACAGTTCTCCAGTGTTTAGTGAAGTGGTTGCATTAGTGCGCCGTAAATTAAACAAGAATGTTTCTTCCAAGACTCAGTCCCTCATTGAGCCAGATAGCAGTAAATGGAGTGATATTATCAAACAGCAGAAAAATACCGATGTGTTTTTCTCAGCATTAGCTACTACTAGAGGGGCTGCTGGTGGATTTGAAAATCAATACAAGATTGACCATGACTTGAATTTGGAATTAGCCAAAGCGGCAAAGGAAGCCGGTTTTAAGACATATGTTATCATAAGCAGTGCTGGTGCTAACAAGGACTCAAGAATGGCTTACTTAAAAATGAAAGGTGAGTTAGACGAAGCTGTGGCTCAGTTGAAGTTTCCAAGAACTATTATTGTTAGACCAGGGGTACTTTTGGGAGAGAGAGATGGTATTCACAAAGGGTTTGGAAACAACTTAGCCATGTTTTTAGGTAAGTTCGCTCATGGCTCATTTATAAACCACTATACTCTTAATGCTATTGAGGGCTCTGAAATCGCTGAAGCCGTTGCTCAAGTCATTGCTGAGCCGATTAAAGGTGATAATGAAGTGAAGATTTTGAATCCTGCTACACTTGACTCTATTTTGAAGTCTATCAAGAAATAATTTTTCCAATAGCCAATTATTTTTGTTTTTATTTTATTTTCATTTTCATGCTTGTGTTTTTTATGTGTACTGTTTGTCTATTTTATTTAAAGCTGAGCATACTTCAGCGGATAGTCTGTAGTGCATTATGCTATATATGATCTAATAACTTATGTTGTTGCTGTTCTTTCCACAAACCAAGTGAATGTGTCTAGCTATTCAACTATAGTCACCACCATTCCTCTATTTATACAACCTCTTGTACTCACCAGGAGTAAGAGTTTTTCCTTTGATTTGCCAAAGACCCTTTCTCAGCTTCTTAGCTTCTGCTTCGCATCGTCTATAAACGCCTTCTTGGCCATCAAATTCACTACCATGTTTCCCCTCATACACAATACCAATTCCATTCTTAATCATTTCTTCGCTAACATCCCTAGTAAGGACCCCAAATTGCTTTACCAACACTTTCGCAACCACTCTATTATACTGATCAATCCGTAATGGTTTCACTTTACATTTGCGATGTAAAAGGTACTTTCTTAACCACTGTAAACTTTCTTCTGAATGCGGCTGTGCTGGCTTACCGAAATGAGATCTCTCGGGAGCATCAACCCCACACAACCTAACACTCCAAGTTTGATCCTTTAGTAATTTGCGCAGTCTAGGTGGATGTCTTAGCCATCCCCAACCGGCAAAGATGCCACCCGGAGTATGAAAGAAATGGAAATTATCACCATCACCAACGGATGAAACTACTCCAGGAACCGATTTTTTGCGGAAATAATGGGTGGGTATATCTAATGATGTAGGTATTCTTTTGATAAGCGTCTGGTAAAGATGATATGAGCCTAGGGCGCCACCAGTGAGGATCATTGCTAGTAGAATGGTTTTTGGATGAAATATTGATACCTGAGCTGCTGCACTGGTGCTGCTGCTGCCGTTCGTTGACGCTCGCTGATTGTTATCATTGCTGTTGTTATCACTGGGGCTCTTGCTTCCTGAAAATAGCATATCCAGGTTATTTACTTTGCTTTTTGTTTTGGTTTATCTTCGATGCCTTACGATGGTGGCCAGTTCTGTTGTGTTTACCTTTTGCTTTTTTCGATGAGATCAAAGTACGTGCCAATTTCTTTTTTTTTTTTTAGAAAGGTTATGAGTGTTCCCGCGGAAGACCAACATGCATATGAAAGCCACTGCACCATGTGCTATAAATTACTTCATGGGTCTGTCACTTTGAAAGAATACAGCAAAAGAAAAAAGTTTATATGAAAAAGCATATGTTATAGTGAGTTGCATATTTGTTTGCATGAGAGAAAATGAACTAAAGCTAAAAAGAAATATTGATAAAGAGATTTGAGCCACTGTGGCAGAAGAACTGAAAGAAAATGAAATGATTCCTTTTGCTAATCTAGCTAGAAATATCAAACAACTTGAATATCTGTTTCATCAGTATATTTGGCTTGAGCAATACCAACCTTCTTCTCATCCAAGTCATAGTAAACATATGCCGATCTCAAGAAACCATCACCAAGAATATAATAGTCCGATCCAGAGTTCATGAAGCCAACCAAGCACTGGTCTTTACCACCAATTTGGTATGTCAGACCATCATTCAAGGTCAACTTGAACAAAGTGTCAGAAAATGGCACATTAATCGTCTTGTTAGCAAACCCAAATTGGAAAGCGTCCTCTTGAGCATCACAGTCAATGATACTGCCACCAACTTCTTGATGGTAAGTACCATATTTGCTAGTTATCTTTTTATAAACGTCAGTTGGAGCGTAGATCAAAGTGGTTCCACTGTCCAATAAAGCTGGATATGTCTTATCAGTGAAAACGTCACTTTTACCACCTGCAACCTTATCTAAATTGACAAAAAATGCCACTGGCTCATCCACTTTTTCACCTTCGTCGTTAATGTTGATCAAGTCGAGAGTTTGCAAGTTGCCGTCAATCTTAGCGTTATCAATAGCACCAAACAAAACAGAGCCAGCACTAGCATCAAGGGAGTTCAAGTATAATGAGTATGCATTTTTGTTTATGATACCTTGTTTCTTCAAAGATGCTGGAAAGTTGTCATAAGTGAAGGCACCACTACCATAGTTAGAAGCCTCATTTCCAGAGAACCCAATCCCGACAAGAGCTCTACCGGCAGTTTGATTAGTAGCCACAGCAAACTCGACATCAGTGAGCTTTGTACCCGAAATTTCCATGTCATCAGTAGCCCATTCACCCTTTGCGTAAGTCTTGTCACCATAACCAATCGCAAAACCATCTTTCAATTTCTTATAGGTGCTAGACTGGCTCTTGTCAAATGTGCCGTATTCGGATTTCGTGCCCTTAGCAGGGACCCACAAGTCAGAAGATCCAGTATCAACGTCAATTCTAATGCTTTGTCCAGGGGTACCGATTTTGAAATCTGCAATGTATTGAGTATACTGATTGCTCAATTGCAAGTTAAGACTACCTTTGGTTGCTTCTTTGAAAACTCTGTTTGTTTTCACCACAGAGTGGTTAGAATGTCTGATCACATTAAAATCAAGTTTCAATGGTGCAGTCTCTCTTTTCTCCACTGGTGCTGCACTAGTAAAAGAGGAAAGTGCAGCAATGACAGACAACAAAACAGAATTAGAAAGTTGCATTGTAAAATTGAAAGAATGAATAAAAATAATTAACAATGTCTCAAACGAGGCTTAGTGTTGGAAATAAGAGAATATAATGGAAAACATAAAAGCCAAGACATCAAAAATCTTGGGATTCTGGGCATTCTTATACTATTATTTTACCCTTTGGGCTTCATTGTATTTTCAGATGTATATATATAAAGAACGGGTGAAGTGCGTGCTAACATAGCTCTATGTTCATTAGCGCGAGGCATCTAGGCTGCACGAGTTTATGCATACATAATTCTTCAGTGGTGATGCCCAGCCATGCCATGAAAAAAAAAAGAAAACACACTTTATTTAACTAAAAGCGCTTAAGTACAATTTCCTTACCCTCAGTATTGAAACGAGATTGCAATTTCAATTGTTTGGAATAAAGTGGGCAAGACAAATAATAAAAGTGTAAGAGTGTTTTTGTGCTTTTTTGGTAGGTACTTATTTTGATAGAGTTTTCAAAATATTGAACCAAATAATTCTATGTCACCATGACTTGCCAAGTCTGTCAAAGACGAGTTTATTTTTAGCAAGGTGCCTATCTTGAAAAAGTGCAATTGCACAAGAATGCTGTTGTAAGGCACCAGTAATAGCAGGAAATCCCCATAGGATAAGCCTAAACTGTGGATGCTTGAAAAATCGGAATTTGCCATACACAACGGCTTCGGAACAAAAATTGCATAATCCCTTTTACCAACTGCCAATCACTTCTCATTTTTTGCACTACAAATAAGTGCTACAAAATCATTAAGTGATGCTATAATTAAAAAATTCAGATACAACACATTTTTTTCAATTTTAAGTGCGCATTTCTAGAAGAATATACGAGAAAAAGTCATCCAGGCAGTCACATGCTGAACACAAAGAGCTTTATTCAAAGTTTTTTTCAAAACTTTGCGTAACTTATATTGTTTCTCAATGACCTGAAATAACTTCCTTATATATAAGCTCAAAGTGATTTCACCAAATCTGACAAAATGATCCACATTTATTTATGTTAGTTGATTTACTCAAGCGGATGTTGCGCCCTCATGTTGGAAGTTTCTCGGGGTACCCTGCCTATAAAAAAGAAAACGTGTCTCGTGACCTTACTGCAGGTTCAGGGCTGCGAAAAAAAAGAGACACGGTGTATTTGGTTTTAATTATAGTGAAAAAAAATAGAATATTTCATCATCACCGGGAGACCTTCCTTTTTTTTTTCTTTCTCTTTTGTTTACGTTTCGTTTTTCGTTGTTCCTTCAGCAAGCTAATCTTATCTTTTGTTCAGTCCCAGTTCACTGTCATTATACCCCTTTTTTTAGTTCTTACTACTTTATTATTCTTACTTCATTTTCAATAATGTCTTTCCCAGAAAAACAAATTCCAGGTGTCATTGCCCTTTTCGATGTTGATGGTACTTTGACCCCAGCTCGTTTGTTCATTGGTGACAAAATGAAAGCCTTGCTTCCAAAATTGAGAGAAAAAATTGTTATTGGTTTTGTTGGTGGTTCTGACTTGTCTAAACAAAAAGAACAGCTTGGTAACGATGTTGTGGACCAATTCGACTATGCTTTCAGTGAAAACGGTTTGACTGCTTACAAGCAAGGTAAAGAATTAGCTTCTCAATCCTTCATCAACTGGATTGGTAACGAAGAATACAACAAGTTGGCCAAATGGATTCTTGGCTACTTGGCCAGTATCGACCTTCCAGTCAGAAGAGGCACTTTTATCGAATTCAGAAATGGTATGATTAACGTTTCTCCAGTTGGTAGAAATGCTTCTACTCAAGAAAGAAATGAATTTGAAGCTTATGACAAAATTCACAAGGTTAGAGAAACCATGGTTGCTGAATTGAAGAAAAACTTTAGCCACTTGGCCTTGACTTACTCTATTGGAGGTCAAATTTCTTTCGACGTTTTCCCAACTGGTTGGGACAAGACTTACTGCTTGCAACACATTGAAAGCGAAAACTTTAAAGAAATTCACTTCTTTGGTGACAAAACTTACCAAGGTGGTAACGACTGGGAGATTTACAGTGATGAAAGAACTATTGGTCACTCTGTTAAAAACCCAGATGACACTTACGACATCTTGAAGGAATTGTTCTTTAAAGATGAAGAGCTCTAAGCATGTCGCAAGACGATGATTCTAAATTGAACAACGCTGGTTGCTTTTTCTACATCTTTTTTCTCGACAGTAACTTTTAGTTTATTTCACTCTTTAATATTGATTTTCATTTTCTTCTCCATTACACGTTTTTAATAGATGATTGTTTTATTTCATTATACTTTACTTTCCAACGCTTGTTTTCTTTAGGTTTCCTTCGAGGCAAAAATTATATAAAAAAAAAAGAAAAAAAAATTTAGAGAACAGCAAGTCATCTTCGTGTGTGACATCACCATGAGCGTTTCCAAAAGTCAGCAAACCGCAGTACCGCGTAATAAGTGACGACGAGTTGACTTCACAAAACAAAAAGAGTTTATGAACTACACAGTCTATTTTAAACTTCACTACCAGCTAACAAATAATGATAATAGCGGAAGGATAACTGTTTGGTTAAATAAAAAGAGGGATGCACGCTTGTACACTAAGTACTTTGTATACAGGGCTTTTTGCAGCAGTCGGCTGGCTGGGTAATTTTAAAATGTTGCCATCAAGCCATGGCTTCTACCTCCGCTTTTCGTTAAATTCATCGCTTTTTTCTCTTTTGACTTTTTGACTCTTTTTTTCGCTCTGCGGGTCTTTGCGCCGGCCGCGTGAGATTGGTTAACCGAACTGGACGCAGATCGTGCCACTAACTACTTAGTACTGGCAGACTCTGCTAGAGACAGTAGACAGGGCAGTAAGTAAGACAGCAAAAAGAAGGGCGCCACTGGTAGAATACTAAGCGAGGAGACGTTTCCAGCGATCGTATCTTTTTAGTTGTACAAGAATGAATTTCTACTTTAAGCTGTCATTTCATGCAAAACATTTTTTGACATTTACGCTATAGTGAAATCACTCGATCGTTATTGAAATACTGCTTCTAATTGTGGTACAAAAGAATAGAAAAAAAAAAAAAAAAAAAAAAAAAAAACTAAATATAAGGTTTACCGCGCTTCAATTTTTTTCAGCTGTAATGCTTTACGGATATATGTCGGCGACCTCTACTAGCCAGGCGATTATATAAAGCAATTTCGAGAAACATTGATGTTTCTCACTTTGCTTGAGTGCTTACAGGTGTAATGTTAATTAATTTCTTCTCTGCGAAGAGATGTTTTACTTGGGTGACAATTGCCTGGCGCTTCTAAATGTTCCAAAAAAAGAATTGCTTATTTTTATAATTTTTTTTTTTTCAATTTTGCAAAAATACGTATGTTCATGAAATTAAATAATATAGTAAAAGAGAAAAAAAAACCAACAATCAAATAAATAATAAAGTGAAACATCAAAGAATGAGAAAAGCTCTGGATAAATCAGTAGCTGAGCATTACAGAATGAAAATAGAGAAAAAAAATAGAAAGAAATAACAAAAAAAAAGGAATTTAAAAGTCAAATCAAATCAAAGGAGAAAATCAAGCTACCGAAAATCAAAAGACACGCAAAGGAAAAAAAAAAAAAAGTCGAGTAATAATAGGGGGAAATGTACATACATATATAACACAGAAACAACAAAAAAGTAATTAGAAATAAAAAAAAAAGAGAAAAGCAGCAGAACAAACAACAAAACTAAAGCTAAGAAATAATGTAAATCAAAGAATTAGACGAACAAGAAAAAAAAAGCAAGTAAATCAAGTGATATTAATTAGATGAAAAAAACCAGAAAATAATAATTTAAGTTTTTTTTTTTTTTGTTTTTTTTCAATCTTTCATGATGGCATCCCCTTCAGAGTCTTTTACTTCTGCAGACGATGGCTTCTCATCTTTCTTAATATCGTCTTTCTCAGGCGATTTTTCGTTTAATTCCGCATCACTGGTCTTTTCTTCTTGTGTTTCTTGTAGTTCTGTTTTTTCCTCTTTTTCTTCTTTTTCTTCTTTTTGCTCCTTAGACTTGACATCTTCGCCATTCACATCAAGAGCTTTATCCTTATTTTCTTCTTTTTCATCAACTATTTCTTCATTTTTGGGTTTTTCTTCGTCTTTCTTTTCTAAGTTTGAAGCCTCTGCGGAATTTCCATTTGTAGACTCAGATGGTGCCGGACTAGCGTCTTTTTCTTTTTCACCAGATTCTTCCTTGGTGTTATCAACAGCTGACGGTTTTTCAATTGATGGTTTTTCAACTGATCCGTTGGATTCAGCTTTAGCTTCAACTTTTTCTTTTAAAGGTTCTTTTTCTTCCTTCTTTTGTTCGGCTTCTTTCACTTCGGCAGACTCAGTATTTGTTGCTGGCTTTTCACCATCACTAGTCTTTGGTTCCTCAGTTTGCACATTCTTGCTCTCTTCAGCTTTAGGAGATGCTTCTTTGGTTTTCGTTGTAGCAGCAGAAACATTAGTGCTTGGTTTCTGCTCTTCTTTCTTTTCTTCTTTCTTTTCTTCTTCTTTTTTTTCTTCTTCTTCGTTCTTCTCCTCTTCTTGTTCGTCATCGTCTTCTTCATCGTAATCTTCATCTTCGTCAATTTGTCTAACCGGAACATCTTCATTAGCTTCTTTACCATCATCAATCATCTCTTGATCTTCATCTTCATCTTCTCTTGGCTTTGCATCTGGTAATTTCAAATCAGTATTTTGAGTGGAATTCTGAGGTGTTTCTTCAACCTTGTTTTCAGCAGATTTGCCATTGCCATTACCGTTGCCATTCTTTTCTTGAGCTACCGTGGCAGACTGGACTGGGGCAGCAGCAGCAGCAGCAGCAGCAGCAGTAGCAGCAGGCGGAGAAGCCCGTGACTGTGCAACTTCCTTCTTTTCAGGCTCGGCGGAATGACCATTCTTTTTATGATTTGATGCAGACGTTGCAGATGGAGAATGAGAGTTGGACTTTGATGAAGATCTTCCGTTGTGCTTCTTTCTTGGTTTTTCTTTCACAGTATCAGTGGCTTCTCTTTTTGATGGGATCACTCTAGCTGATTCATTTCTAACGGGAGGAGATGGTTCTTTCTTTACCGGTTCAGCCTGAGAAGGTCTAGACCCGTTTAGGATATCTGGGTACTGCTTTGCTGCATACTGTTGCTGCTGTTGTGGAGCAGCTTGAGGTGGCGGTGTTGCTGATGAGTTTTGTTGAGAATGTGCAGGAGGAGCAGCAACTGCAGCGGATCTTGTTTCGTGCTGAATATTAGCAGAAGCTTGTGGAGAAGCAGCAGATAAAGCTTCTGGAGCAGCATGAACTGGCGCATTATTGAACTCAGCTCTAGAGTTACGAGGTATTGGACTATAATGTTCTCTACTTATAGAAGGTAACTGGGTACTTCCTTGACTTTGAGCTTGAACTGGCGCTAATTGATGTGATTGATGTTGTTGCTGATGGTGTTGGACTTGAGATGGTTGCTGCTGTTGTTGCTGATGTTGAACCGCAGGAGAGTGGAGGTCTTGCTGACTTGCCATTTGTGACTGATGATGAGCAGCTTGGTGTTGCTGATAATGAGTTTGAGCAGCGTACAGAGCAGCAGAAGCATGTTGTGCTTGAGCAGCAGCAGCAGCATGTTGTTGTTGTGCTGCTTGCTGGGCTTGTTGTTGTTGTTGTTGTTGTTGCTGTGCTGCTTGCTGTGCTTGTTGTTGTTGCGCTTGGGCTTGATGTTGATGATCAAAAGACGGTTGGTATTGAACTGGCTCAACTTTAGGAGACACCTGATGTGAGTGTTGCTGTTGGATGTAGCTTTTAGGGTGACCATAGCTTGGAGGCTGCTGTTGAGATTGTTGTGCTTGCTGTACTGCCGGTTGTGTCTGAGCTGATGCAATCTGCTGTTGTGGGTGCTGAGAAGGAATATTCACTTTACTTTGAATAGGTTGTGCTTGGGTTTCGCCTAATCTCAATTGAGGTAGCTGCTGTTGAGTTTGTTGCTGTTGCTGTTGAATTTCGTGCTCTTGACGGTTAGGCAACATTCCTTGAGGTAATCTCAATTCTTGCGTCGGTGGTGGTAATGTTGCATTTCCACCTTCTTGTTGGTATCTAGTCAACTGGTCCAATCTTGCTTGAATATGTGGATTAGTAGGATCCAATCTTTGAGCATGATTATAAGCATCCAACGCGTCGCTGAGTTGATTGTTGCAAGTTTCATAAAGAGTACCCAAATCGTACCAAACTTCGGAGATGTAAGGATTCAAACGAATAGCTCTGGTATAAGCATTTAAAGCATCGCGATACTGAGAAATTTGATAATACAAAACGCCAATAGAGCACCAGAAAGTTGGATTTCTAGAATCTTTATTGACAGCGCGCTGAAATGACTCATAAGCTTCATTGTAATCGCCTTTGGCCATGTAAACTCTACCAAGATGATACCAAGTATGAGCGTCTTCAGGATCAAGTTCTAATGATTGAGTCAATAAGGACAAAGCTTGATCCAAATCATGATAATTAGCAGATTGTTGAGAATACAAGCAACCCAAAAGTTGCAATACCTTGGAATGTCTAGGATTAGAGCTAAGCACTCTTTCATAAGCATCTCTAGCGCCATTAAAGTCTCTTTGTTGCTCCAATACTGAACCAATTTGAAACCAAACATCTGGCTGAGTTAATGGAGCTGGTGGATCAGGAAGAATGTATTTGAAGCAATCCAATGATTGAGTGTACTTATTTTGTTGTTTGTAAATAATACCTAATCTAAAATAGATTTCTGTGGCTTTTTCAAAATTTGGGTCCAATTCAAGCACTCTAGCAAAAGCTTCTTCAGCAAATTCTAGAGAACCATATCTATCGTACAAAATCCCAATTCCATGCCACAATTTAGGCACATTAGGGTCATTTAAGTGGTACAACGCCTGTTGGTAAGCAGCATACGCTCTTTGTAAATCGTCAAGCATCAAATAGCAGTGACCCAACAATCCCCAAGTTTCACCGTTTGTGCTATCTGTTGTTAATGCTCTTTGGTAAAAGTCAGCAGCCTGAGAGAACATATCTCTATGACGATAAAGATTACCCAATCTAGTGAGTGCCACTGGATTATTTGGAACAAGTTTCAATACTCTATCGTAGGAAGCAACAGCTTTGTCAGCGTCTCCTATCGTTTCACAACAAGAAGCAACAGCTAGCCAAGTATCAGCGGTAGCATTCACACTGGTAATGTAAGCCGGGTCTTGTTGATAAGGGTCTTGTTGAGGTGCCACTTGTGGGGCAACTGAGGCAATGGCCGGCGCGAGAGCGGCGGTGGACTTGCCATTTATACCAATTGAATCAGCTCTTACATGATGTAACAGCTGGGGTTGTGGTTGAGGGGTCCCATTGGAAGCCACATGGCCATTGTTTATCATGGGACTTCTGGAGGCAATAGCAGAAGGCTGGTGTAGTGTTGACATTTTTTCTCTTTTAATTCAATAATGTTGCTTCAAGCATCAACTTGAAATTGAGGTTAAGATTTTCTTGAAGTGATGTAAACAGGTGATATCCCGAGCAGATGACAGTTATACAGTTTGTTTTGAAATCTCGTGGATTGTCTCAGATGGGGATCTTACTTCTTGTTATTTTTTTATGGTACACCAATGTTGTTGTATTAACAATTTTTTTTTCTTATTTTTGCTTTTAGCGCTCGTGTATGTTTTGGCGTGTGGTGTGGGAAAAATGTTCCTGTGCTGAAAATAGTGTCCGGGAAAAAAAAACCGGCAATTGGAAACAATGCTGACTTTGCTGGACGGGTTCCTGAGCGAGATTGGCAGGGGCAGCAACAGAAGGATGTGTATTGTGGCAAGATGGAAGAAACAGCGACACAAGCCGAGGCTACTATAACTGGGATACGGGTGGATTGACTTGACGAGGGAGGAGGAAGAAAGTCAAAAGCAAAAAAAAAATAAAAATAAAAAACAGAAAACAGAAAAGATAAAAGAGCCAGAGAGTGAGGAAAAAGAAAGAGAATTGGAAACGAAGGAAACCGCGAATGAAAGAAAAAAAAGTAAAAAAGCAGAAAAGTCAAAAAGTCAAAAAGGCTCCAAGTCCTGAGACTCCAGAAACGAGGAAAAAAGTAAAATAAAACAAAACTCACGAACAGTAACAATCAACAGTATAAAAGCGCAGCCCAAATTAGAGTTTGCATTGTTCTGCCGGCGCAAAATTAGCAAATCTGTTTTGAGACTCATGGACTTTTTTCTCCAAACTGCTGTTTTACTTTTTTTTGTTCCCAGCCATCGGCCACCACACACACAAACCAGCCAGCCCCAGTCGCCGAGGATCGCATGCTCTGTTGTTGCACAGTTGCAGTTGCACAGGGCCACTGTGCGTGCCCAGACCGTCTGGTGCAGAGGTGCGGACCAGTAAACTGTCTGGGTGTTGCCCTAACAATAGAGGCCCAGTTCTTGGCATTTTTCTTTCTTTTTTCTTTTCTTTTCTGGGCCTTGTGCCACGATCGCTTTCACTTTTTTTTCCACCGCTGTTTGTTTTGTGTGTGTGTGTGTGTGTGTGTGTTTTTTCGCTTTCTCCAGGGCAAATCTCCCGCCGTAATTGGTCATGTGCGTTGCCACCTGACTTTCAGGCACCCCCAGCACAGGGATCCTGTTGTCTTTCAGCTGAATTAATGCTAATACCATTAATGGTCAACGGAAAAAGACTTTGATCCTCCCCCGGTCTTTGAGCACTGTGATCGCAATATGGGAGCATCAGCCCCAGGCAGCATTCGTTATTGCTCGTACGCATGGAGGCTTTCTTCCACTCGCCTTTTGTTTATTGTTTTATACGAACTTAATAGGGATTAAGTCCCATCGGCACGATTTCCATTTCGGCGCAATACGATAATAGTGACAACTGTAAATGATAGTAAAAAACTCCTGCCACCCTTGCCACCACCCCCACCTCCATCATATACGCTGCCCATATGCGGGACCTGTGCCGGTTACCCTGCAATACTGGCTATCTTGGCCCCTGGCGCCGCTAGGCAATTGCCGATTAATCGATTGTTCGTGCGCCAGCTAGCTGCTGCTCGGCTCCGGAGACACTTTGCCGCAGACGTCCACCTTCTGCAACACACAATCAGCAACAGCATCGTCACCATCGATCAATCAGTGGCAGTGGCAGTGGCAGTGGCAAGTTCAAATTTTGCAACCGTTAGCGCAGGCAGACAGACAGCCGCATATATAGTAAAGCTTTACAATAGCCTCTCCTTTCGACTATCCACCATCTGCTATCATGCTTATAAGTGCGAGAGCTGCTAGCTAGTTAGTTAGCTAGATAGCTTGTTTTAAAACCCCAAGAAATGAAACAATACCCTCGCAAACAATAACCAGCAAAACACTTCCTCGGGTGACGTGGCTATTTGATCCTTTTTCTTAGCAGGTATTGTTTTATACTTTACGCTATCTTCCGGGGTTACCCGTATGCAGGATCGGGGTTAAGTAGAGCGGCCCAAAGAGGTATAACCGCAGGCACCAATCGCTATAACATTATAACGTAACGGCCAGTATCCAGCAGCTCATGATGGCTCATGTTATACTTGGCAAAATCCCTCAGCGCCTTCACTTGGCTCTGAAAAATATGCTATATAGCATGGTGTATGGAAGTCGATGTGTTAGAACTCAAAGGTCAGCTTATGCTAGCTTTTTTTTTGTGACAGTAAGAATATTTAGAGTGTAATTGGCGACTCTACTAATCTTGTGCTCTGCGGTGCGGTGATGTATATTGTTGAAAATTACACCGCTGATCATCACGCTGTGCCCTCATTCATCGCTGCCCATTCCATGGGATTCCTGTCATGAAAAAGAAAAAAATAAAATAAAATAAAATAAAATAAAATAAAATAATATTATTGACAATAATGTCAGTGTAGAAGACTTCAACTGATATTTGCCAGTAACAGTTTTGTGAAGTGTAAACGGTAAAAAAAACAATCATACAACCGCTCAGTCGCATCACTACTTTCTGCATCTCCCACCAGCTGATAGCAAATTTAAAAAATGCAAATGTCTATTCGGCTCACTGTATTTGCTGCTTTGAAAAATCACGTTGTTGTTGTTGTTTTTTGTTTTTTTATTCTTGTTTTTTATTCTTGTTTTTTTTTTCTTTTTTGGGTGTTTTCTTATTTTCATTTCCCTTCTTTTCCTAGCGACGCATGTCTCACCCCTCATTTTCCCTTTGGAGCACCAACGGCAATCAAACTGTCAACCAAAGGGCCATCAAATTTGGTTTCGATGTTCCCGCTCAACACGCTAGCGAGGCTAGTAGTAGATCACAGGAAATCTTATGATTATGTGCTTTTTGGTCTGGTTGCGTTCGAAGCGCGCATCATTTCCTTACTCATTATATCACGAGAACATTAGATATTCTATACCAAAGCTGAAGATCTGGAACTAGGTCTAAGCGCAAAATCTGAGTACACAGACAAAGTGTATCTTTGTTTTAAGCATAAAATTAATTACTACTTTACCAAAAATTTGGAAACCCGCCAATCATCATCTCCAGGTATAAAGGTCGGAAAAATTGGAAAATAACTAGGATTGCCAAATTGCCATAATTGCCTCTGCTTTCAGTCCACTTTAAGCACCTTTACTCAGTCGATTTATTTAATTTTATTTTAATAGGTTCATTCATTTTTCTTAGCGCTTTACAAACGGTCCCTTTCCTCCTGAATCCTGGGCTTCGATAAATATGAAAATCATGCCAGATTATTTGCATGTTCGAAAGCCGAGATCACTGCCACCGTACTACTGCAATATTGATATTTACGTACGTGCACGAGTGAAAGTAAGGTATATAGTACAACTTACTACGAGTGAAAATTCAGCTGTCAAAATTTTTCTCCTC
This sequence comes from Saccharomycopsis fibuligera x Saccharomycopsis cf. fibuligera, assembly GCA_001936135.1. Taxonomy (NCBI): domain Eukaryota; kingdom Fungi; phylum Ascomycota; class Saccharomycetes; order Ascoideales; family Saccharomycopsidaceae; genus Saccharomycopsis; species Saccharomycopsis fibuligera x Saccharomycopsis cf. fibuligera. Next base: position 2,707,074 of record CP012809.1, on the reverse strand, counting down.
TGCAATTTGTCCTTAAACCACCCAAGCACATGTACTGCATATGCCATGATCAGGAGTTTAGTGTCACAATGATCATATCGTAGTGTGCATCTTTAAGCTCGAAACAAGTCCGCCTAAATTTCCCAAAAACGGTAAAACCACAACAAAGAAAGAAAAAGAAAAAAAGCCAAAAAATTTAATGAGCGGTTCATGCAGCCTGCCTGCAATTGGTAGTTTGAAATGCCTTAATCTGGCTAATTCTTGATAATTAAAGATCATCATATCTGCCATCAAGTATAATTACAGCTTAAAATTGGTAGTGGCGCGGACTATAGCTGGTTATCTGGCAAATTAACTGCAGTTACGGTGGTTTGACTTTTAAGAGTTTTTTAGCATTTGTCTTATACGTAGCATTTATCGTATACGTTAAGAGCTACTCTATATATATAGGGTGGTGTGTTGGATTTTCCTCATCATGCGTGCACCCGCCACAATATTAACAAAATGTTATCCAAGCTTCGTGCGGCTTCGTGCCCGTGACAACATTCAAATGAAATCATAACCAATAGTCAAAACACTGATTTCTGTAATCAATCAAAGGAGGGAGGAAATACAAAAAAAAATTGAACAAAAAATGGTCCCTAGCAGGATCGAACTGCTGATCTTGGCGTAACATTGCTCCTTAGAGCTGTATATTAGCACCACGCCTTAACCAACTGGGCCAAGGGACCTTTTTATGTGCCTTAAAAAACATAAAAAAATTCACATAAGAATTAATTTATTGATTTATAAATCACATCGACAAACACCCGCATGGAAACAATCTTCATAGAACGTTACTGATAATCTTCATAAAAAACCACAGTATGAATCCATTAAATGAGATCACAAACTGCGCGTCCTCTTACTCCTCAGAGTATTCCAGCGATCCACTATATCCTCCAGCACATACAGGACCAGTCTTGTCAATCACGGCCGAAATGTCTCAAAGTAAGAAGCTATCATTAAACCATTTAACTGATTCTTTCGAAATGCCAAAAGATTACGAACCTGGTGTTGAAGCTGATCCTTTCATCATGGAAAACTCCATTTCTTCTCCATCAACCCTCCCTATTTCCGATTTTGAATCTCAAACTGAAAAATTTTCACCCGTCTTACCTAATGAGTTACTAAGCGAAAAAGGAGATAATTTATTTTGTGCTGCATCTCCTGAGCATGCGCCAGAAGTTGCTGATTCCGTATCAACATCTGGTTCCTCTACTAGCTCTGTTTCAATTTCAACAAATCTAAACCTAACAAAAAACTTAAAAGCCCAAAAAACTCAAAAAAACACTACTACTACTACTACTTCTTCTTCTTCTTCTTCTTCTTCTTCTTCTTCTTCTTCTTCTTTTGTTCCACCTGCTTCTTCCAATAACTTCAACTCTTTTTTTCCAACTGTTCCTTCTATCTCCGATGCTCTAAAGAAAGCTCAAGACCAGTATGAGTCTGAAAGTGCTCTGCGACCAGCGAATACCATCACTCCAAATATGGATACGGTTGAAAACAGTATCTCTGATGCAACACTGAAAAAATTTTATGCTGACCAGGCAGCAAAGCGTGCGAATCAAAACCCAAAAGCGGGGTTTGAGACACTCCCAAAACCCACTATTAAACGCCCCATCTTTGAAACTTTTCAAACTGAATTTGAATGGGCTCGTATCTATGACTCGGAAAATTTTCCTTTTGATGATGTTTTGTTGGAACTAATTGCCTTAAGAAAACTTGACGTGCCACATTATTCTTTCAAGGACCCAACTTTTGGCGGGTGTGATGAAAAGATCAATTCTGCGTATACCATTATCGCAATGGATAAGTTTTATGAATCGTATACTCCAAAGCAGATCCGGAGCGAGGGCCGCAGGCTCAAAACTACCGACCTTCTGCAAAAAGATTACATTGACTTCATAATCCACTGTACCCAAGAGACCGACGTCTTCGCCATTGTGGACATTCCACGGAGTGTCTTCCAGCAATCTTCTTTGGCGACACATAAAGCCTATATCATCAGATCGGTTAAACTGTTGGCGTCAACAAACCTTGCACTATATACAAACAAGGCGCGAGATTTACCCTTGTTCACTTTTTTAAAGGAGATTTGTGAAAATATCGAACGTCACATTGTAATAAAAAACGAACGGATTGTCATTAAACGATCTATCTTCGATGGAGGTCGTGTTTACGAACCCTCGGGCCAAAATGCAAGTGAAATTTTCTTCACATTTTTGATTGATCACTTAGTTGTGAAGCTACCAGAAGAAGAATATCGCCCGCAAATTTCCATGTCAATGTTGGATCAAAATATGGTTCCTTATCTTATGGAACTCAAAATCAAATCATTGCAAGCAGTTTCTGCCGAAGCAATTTTATTCCTAACACTCCGGGATCTTGAGATCAAACCAGAATGCTTTTACCTTACAAAAAAGATTAAACCAAGAAGCCACCCAAATCCCCAAGTTGCCGAACTAAACGTAGATAAATATTATGCATATTTATATCTTTCTCCGAACCAATCAGTGCCAATCATCAACTGTGAGATCATCTTAACAAATCTCATCACTTACCGTTCGCATTGCACGGCATGTGGTTCAAACTCTCACGCTCGTTACTCTTGTACCAAAGCACGTTGTGTGATTTGCAAGAAAGATAATCATGTGGCTTCGGTTTGCTATTATAACAAAAAATTAAACCGAACCTAAGATCAAAAAAAAATAAAAAAAATAAAAATAAATATATGAACTTGAAGAAAAAATTTTGGAAATAGGCAAACAATAAGTGAATAATAAATTAAATGTAAAACTTGAAACTTAAATCGCAAGATCGAATGGAACTTACGGGTTTATTGACGAGATATTTGAAGACAAAAAATTGTGTTTATAGAATATTATTTGTCGAAATACCATACACTATGATACAGGTATTTCAATATAAAATTCAATATACATTTTAACTATATCAGGTAAATAGCGTATGATAAAAATTATAATGCTTCAAAGAAATCCTTTCATACTGTGGAAACTTAACTACAAACATTTTTTTCCAACAAAGCAATGAAACCGAACGAACATTCAAATTAAGAGATATCACTAAACACAAAGTAAAGCTGGAAAAAAAAATGACAGAGTATTTAAAATTATTCAAAACTAATGAAAAACAGAAACAGTAACCAAGGCAGCAAAAAACTAGTTTAAATAATCTAGCCCTCAATGTTATAAAGAAATTCCATCACCAAATATCTCAAAAAAAGACCAATAAAACAACACTGTTTAATTGGAAATTAATAGTAACTCAAACTTATCAGTATACTCCAATGCTACAAAGGCGGCTACTTAATGTTTGTTCTGGAGCTATGCAAATTCAGAGAAAACTGGGATTACGACTTGAAACAGCCATCATAGTCTCTTATTCCAAACAGTGAAAGTTTTTGAATTAAAACCGATAACATTGGACTATTGCTCGCAAAAAGCTGTAGTGGAACTGTCTGTCTCAGTTATGCGACGGTAAATAACCAACTTTGGGTAATGACTAATACCAAAATATGCAAATCAACACAAACTTTTATTTTCCAGCTTATGCCTGTTCGCCGTTCGAATCTTTTTTCCTTTCAGTTTTCTGTATAATATTCGTAAACAAAAATAATATAAAATTAATATGAGTAATCGTGCATAATTTCTCTAATTATCATTGGCTGTTCAATTTCCTCAAAATCTTAACAAAAACGGGAATCAGTAAAAATGACCTGCCAGAGAGTAAGATATTGATCGAGAAATTATCTGAATTTTCGCAATATGCAACAAAAGAAAATTTGACCCTAGCATACAAGAGAAAAAAATAAAAAGCAATTCATTATCTTACTCATTATGTTTTGGGATGCAAATTTTCTCCAGCTATTTGGAGTGGAATTGTGTCTTTTTTTTTCACCCCATAGTATCGATCTATTATTTTCATATAACGTTTCTTAACCCTGGAATTTGTTTGTTCATCCGGTCCAAAACACAAGCCTGATGCGAAAAATTAACCGCTTCCTTTTCTACCTCCATCAAGTTGATAAAAACCGACGAAACCGACTGGTCCTTGGATTTAAAACCACATATAAAATGCTATGGCAGTCTCATCACATTTATAAATTTTATTATTAATAATTTAGGTTCTTAATAAATATAAATTTTATACGGCTACTGGTAATAATGTCATAATACCAGTAGCATCTTTTGAAAATTTTCTCCAGGTTTTTTCCTATTTTTGTTCTTCATACACCAAATTGATTGATTATCTCTTTATAGTTTATAGATTATATAATCTTATAAACTTGTCTACACAGCATATACTGTTTAGTTCAATTGTTAGTATATAGGAGAAACTTATATAAGTGAAAACCCCGTTAGTATTAGTTGGACTGTGTTGGATTTATACCAATTAACGTCTTTCATACCGTTCATTTGGTATAATCTTTTATTTTTGGTAAACTGCCTTTTGCGGCCGAGAACATTTGGGCGCACGCATAGTTGCTAAGGAGAACAACATCAAAGATGTGGAGGAAAATTTTCATCACCTGAGCATTATGGGTGAGGAATGAAATTATTATATATAGTTTGAAAAACAGAATGTTTTTTATTTAGTGATATAGTTTATAATAAAAGTAAGGAATATAAGTCCAATTTCATTACTCAGCTAAGTTTCATTACGTAACTAAGATCTCAGTAAGTGGCTACCCTTCACTACTAGAAGAGAGACTAATCTAACCAGTGCTACTCAGAGGAGACAACCTCAGGTATGGGTAGCAGATCTAGTCACTATACTCTGACAGACTGTAATGGATCTTTTGGATTTGAAATAAATATAGGAGAGATTCTAATCTAGGATGGTTGATATTTTGGTTTTTGAGGGTCATTGTTTTGCTGTCGGCAGCTAAAAAGAAACGGTTCTATTTTGACACCATCTTCCGCTCACTGAGATAACACTGATGTGTTCTCTAAAGTTATTTCATTCCTCCCTCATTTTTCTCATGCGGTTAAAATTTTCACCGCATCTTTAGTGTTAGTTGTCATAGTAAGCAAGTATGCATTAGACCGCCCCTCTAGCCCGGAGTGCAGGTTACATAAAAAGGAAATTATACAAGATGAACATTATAAGTGATCAGGTTGGTATAATTCCAAAAATTTTAAGAAGCGGTCGAAACGTCGACATATTTCAATATGAAAATAATGTTGGAAAAGATTTAAAAAAGTGTCAGATTTCCTCTCGGTGGCCAAGTTGGTTTAAGGCACCAGACTGTAATGTTGACATTAATCTGGATATCGGGTGTTCGAATCACCCCCGAGAGATTTCTTTTTTATCTTTTTGTTTGCCAACTTGAAGTTAGTACTTATATATATCTGCGGTTTTCTGCACCAGGCGCAGCTCTGCAATTAGTAATGTCGGCGATGAGTTGAAAAATGTCAATATAATTTTTTTTTTTATATTCGCCATATTTATGTCTCCGTATCCTCGGGTGCTAGACGGTGTTTTACCATATCACTAAAACATTTTTATTACATTTGCGTTATGCCTGAAGATTGTTCAAAAGACAGCAACACCGACAGTTCAGCTATAGCTCAGCGAAATGGCTCCCATAAGCTGTTGTTGGATCTACTTCCTGTGCATCTTCTCGATTATCTTTTTGACTTCTTTCCTCAAGAAACCACTGTTGCTTTACTTTATACCAATAAAACTTTACGTCAATTTGCTAGAAGTAAATTGTACCGCAGAATATATCTTAGTGATGCAATTATGGCACAAAGTAGCGTATATAATGTGGGAAGACTATGGTCGGTGCTTAAAGCTGACTTTTCGCAAGGCGGTCAAAAGCCCTCCACTGCTTCTAATGTTGTCAATGACAATAACAGCAGCAGCAGCAACAACGACAATGCCAATGACAGCGACAACGATACCACGCAATATAACCCCAATGTTGTGTCGGGCAAAAACAATGACGAATTATTTTCCGTAGCTGACGGAGATAAACTTGTGCTACAGACTCTCAACTTGAAGCTTCGAAGCTTGATTAGCACGTTGAAAAATAATGCCGACCTATGCAACCTTGTCAAAGAAATTTGGATTGATCAGGACTTGGACTTCACTCTCCAGCAGGAATTAGTATATTGGCTTATGAACAATTCACCATCCATTAGATTTATCAATAGCGTGTTGAATAATGAATTGATGTATACAATACAGAGCGGTAAGTATATAAACAATTTACAAAGCTTGGATATCGCGCCGCCAAATTTGTTATCTTCGATGGTGTCGAATGAATATCTACAAAAAGTGAGAACCATAATCACTAAAAATATAGATGAGAGAAATTATAAAATGCACACCCTTTCTCTCTTTGCTGATCCTATTAAATTGTTTAATGGAATGAAATATGTCAAGTCAGATTTCGCTGATCTGAAACTTAAAGTGACTTCATTGAATTATCATATTAGAGATGATAAATTCAACTTTTCACACATTAGTGAGATAGACCAAGAAGAAAGAATTACGAAATTGAATGAAATAATGGATCCCTGTTACTTAAGATCCTTAACAATTATATGTTGGCTTGTTATCGATACACCGGCGGTAGCTGCTAGAACGTTTCTGAAAAACATTTGGGAAGGATTCAAAAATTTGCAAGAAATATCATTTGTATCAATGATTGTAAAGGAGGAATTAATTGCTGAATTTTTACAACATTTTGCGAATAAACTTAAAAGATTTAGATTTCATTATGCATTACCAAGGTACCATCTTATAAATAATTCGTCGCTATTGACGAGAGCTCTAATCAAATACCAGTCTAAAAGTTTAGAATTTATAGATATAAATTTTCATGACGATGAACATGAATTTTATTGGTATAATGTTTTTGACTCTAAAGTTGAATTTCACACAGAAGAAGTGCTGGAAGATGGCGAGGAAAATAATGGCTGTTTTTGCGCTGATTGCAAATATACCAAGAAAACAATCATTACCGACAAACTTTTCCATGGCGAGTTGTCTGATGTAAGTCAGGAGGACTTTAACACCAAAAGTATAATTTCTTTAATCTTTAGAAGAGGATTGATTCCATATACATTTTCATTTGATAAATACCCTTCTTTTGTTAGCATTTATAAGATCCAGCAATTTTTGAAAGAATTTAACTCAAATTGTGATTGTAATTTGAAATTCAGCGATTTCAGATTGATATATCAAACATTACTCCACCATATGGAACCAACCTTGAATTTTTTCATCAAGAAATTCCCAAATTTGAATAGATTAGTCATCAATGATATTCCATTCATTGTTCTGCACCAAAAGGCATTGCCAGTTTTCACCTTCTCATGCTAAAGTTTCTGAATCGCTTTCAGAGCGAGGTGAGCCTTTGGAGTCATTTAAAAATAATTCATTGCGTTTGATAGTCATTATGTGGTCTAATACAGGCTTGAAGACCAATTCTTCAACATCTGTAGCCCATAAAGTATCCATATGCTCATAATGGTCAATACCAATAATGTCGATTTTTTGACAACTGTCCAAGCTTTTCTTGGTAAACTCTATATCCATCAACATGTCACTTTTCCCATAAATCAATAAAGATGGAGTAGTAATGGTTTGCACTGGAAATGGAGCAACTCTATGATTATTATAGGCATTATGCATACTCAAAGCAGTCAATGCAGAGCCAGCATACCCACCTTCGTCGTACATTTGAAATCTATGCTTGGTTATAATTTGAAACCAGTGGACCACCGACTTTACACTTGTCGGCGAAAATAAATGAGGATACCCAATTTTTTTTTGTATATTGGATATATTTTTATGATTCCAATTGAACAAGAACTTGAGAGATTTATCCACGACAAACTCATAGTTAAGAGGACCCATTAGCTTTTGCCAAAAGACCACAGATGGAAGGATTGCACGTTCACCAAACAATCTAAACAAAAATGCAGGAGCAGCATTGATGAAGCTGGATAATATCGGGTTATTGATTCCTTTTGGAACCATTGCTGGGGATAATCCAACAAACAAGTTGACAACATTATTTAGTCTGGGATTGAGGGCAAATGCAGCTATTGCTTGAGCTGACCCTTGGCTAAAACCAATATAAGTTAATTTTTCAACTTTTGTCACTTGCAAAATGTAGTCTAAGGTGTTTGGAATATCATATAGCGCAAACTCATCCAATGAGTAGTCCCAGAACTCTTTGGAACTAGAAGACAAATTGACATGCTTTCTAGAATACTTGTTTCCTCTATTGTTTCCTAACCAAACATCGAACCCTCGATCAGCCAATAACAATGGTAGGTTTTTCGAATGTGTGTCGCCCAAGACGAATAGCTCGCTATTGGTGAGAAGACCATGGTGAAAATAAACAACTGGAGGTTTAGCATGCAGCGACATACTGGCCCTTGTTTCTGAGTTTATGATTCTATGAATAGCTAAAAGGTAACCGTCAGCAGTCTGAACCACGTACTCGTAGCACTTGTAAACATGTTTGCCCTGTGCATTGACATGGAGATGGACGATATCTATAATGTCAACAGCATTTATGACTTCATTAATAAACCGCGATTGTTTTTCAATATCTGCCTTTTTAATATTTCCCTTTTTATCTGGTGAAAGGACCTCGATCAGACTACCATCTGATTTGCCTTTTAGTTCTTCAAGGAGATGATGCTTAATATTATCCGGCTTTGAGCGGGCTTCAGGGGCATTCAAGAGCCAGGTATCGACAAAAAATTGAAAAAGAAAGATGGGAATTTGGAGGACAAAAACAGCAGACCTTAAGAAGATGCTAAAAAGCGAAGCCATATTAAGGGACTCGGGAAGAGATGGCTGGTACTTCATCGTGGATGAACAGCAGCTCTGGGTCTTTGAGTGTTTCTGGTTCTGCTTTTTAATGGTTGACGATGATGAGATCTGCGTAAATTTTCCTGTTTGTGGCTGGTGCTTACATAAGTCGTCTCACCGGTGCAAGTCAGAAGGAGAAGAGGCAAGAGATGGTGATATAACTGGAAAGTATTGAGGCTATATATTCCTATTGGGAATTACGAGAAGCAAGATTTGCTGCCGTTTTATAGTTTCGTGATCGCTAAGATCTAGGTTTAAAGGCGTTGCAATGGGCAGCAACTGTGATTTGGCTAACAGTGACAGCCTCGTGGATTAATTGTTGCTGTTGCTGTTGCTGTGTAATGAAACTAGAAACGTTAACTGCCAAATTCTAAAGAAAATCATGAACTGCCCCCGGTTACGAGCGCACGCGTCGCTGGCACCAACAATAGCAGCAAAACAGAAACAGCCTTGACACCCAGTGGGATATAATACGTCAAGAGTGTATGATTACAGCACTAGAAAGAAGCAAAAGCAACGGCGCTACACCGGCCATACTATGATATACAACTCACATTTCGCTGCCTTTCGCTCGAGGAACTATCATGGCTTTCTCTGGGACTGGTTGGTCAAAATATTCGGCTTGTACTGGCTATTTGTGAAGAAGTTTCGAAAGCTGCTTATTCTCATATCCATTCTCATTATAATTACGATCCACAGTTTACAACTCTCCACAGACTACACCCGAAATGTGCAAACCATCTCCGACAAAATCACGCTGTTTAAGCACTACGACTACGGCAAGTACTTTCAATCAACGGGGAAAGTGCATAGCGAACTATGGAACTTGATTCATTCTCATAATATCTCCACATCGCTGGTTTACAAACAGATCGTTGATGAAGGCCAGACTGAGATCAGTGTACTTAGCATCGAGGACAAATGCAGAACTTACTTTGACAATCTTTATAAGTTGGATGAGAACTGGAATATATCTGCTATAGAAAACTCAAGGGAAGGCTACAATAGAGATTTCCTCATACTAGATGACTATATTCAGCTCAAGACAAAAGAGTATAAAGATCAGTTAGTTGAGAAAGAAAAAGAAAGGATAGCAAATAAAGCTGGCGAAAGTAGCGAAGCTGAAGAAAAAGAATCTATGAGAATTATATCCCAGTCAGTTCCGAATAAAGTGTTCAAACAGTTTTACAAAGATTTCGAAGAAAGCTTGAAAAGAAATGAGCAGATTGAACAGAAAATTGTGGACGGATTAACACATTTGAGAATCTTTGGAAAATGTTTTCTCGAAAATGAGGTAGATCTTTCAAAAGCTAAAGGAGAGCAACTTGGTACTTTTGGTAAAAGAAATGGCGAAAGACTGTGTCAGGATGTTGAGTCAAGACTTTTCCCATGGTTGACGGGAAAAGCTCCAAGGTTTGAGAGATGGAATAACGACAGTTTTGACGATTTTCCAAAAGTCAACGAGATTACACAAAAAGACCCCGACGATAATTTTGGAAATTACATTATCAGTTCCAATCAGTTTGGATACCAATTTAATGATTCTGAAATTATATTACCAACATCTCAACAAAAGGAAAAACATAAGCAACTCAAAGAAAGCGAGAAAACTTTACAACCAGACAATAAAGAGGAATCAGAACTGGACACTAAAGTAGAAAAATGCTTTGTTGAATCATTGAAGACCAAATTCAAAGGCAAAGGCATAGTTATGACAGCTAGTGATGCATACGTTAGTGAAGCACAAAACCTTATCAAAATCCTTAGAGGACTTGACAATAAGCTACCGATTCAAATTATTCATAAAGGCGATTTATCTAAAGCATCCCGCCAAAAAATCCTCAATTCTGCTAGAGGTAAAACAGAATTGCCATACTCATTTCACAAAATATCTAAAATATTGCCTACCAACTTTTCTAAACAAGAAGTGTGGTTTGTGAATGTCAAACGATCAATTACTCCCGAATACTCACGTTATTTCAGTAGGTATGCTAATAAGTTACTTGCCACATTTTTCAACTCATTTGAGGAGATGATCTTGATGGATCTTGATGTGATACCGTTTATCGATCCTATCGAGTTTTTTCGAAGTCCCCAATATTCCAAGTCAGGTACTTTTTTCTTCAAGGATAGAGAAATTTACGAAAAACAAAAGCTAGGTGATAGCAAGTTTTTTAAAAAATTGTTCCCAACAAAAGCAGATCAGATGTTGTTTGACATCCCCGAAATAACAAGCAAAACTCTTGATAACAGATACATCAAATATAATTACGTTCACTACATGGAAGCTGGGATAGTGGTATTAAACAAGAAACAACATCTTACCGGGGTCATCACCACTATGCAATTACAGTTGTATGAACCAAGTTCGGTCCGAGTTTGGGGAGACAAAGAATTATTTTGGATGGGGATGGCGGTTGCTGGTGATGAGAATTTTGAATTTAACAAAGATTCCGCATATGCAATTGGTGAGAAGAGTCAAGAAAAATATAGATTTTCTAAAGCTTCAAAGCTTAACGAGGAAGTTTGCTCATCACACCCAGGACACGTTAGCGAAGATGGGAGACTATTGTGGATGAATTCTGGCTTCAAAAATTGCAAAAATTTGGATACTTATGAAATGGATAGTTTATCTTACAAATGGAGCAAATTTTTCAACATAAAAAAGGGCAAGACAGAACTCCAAAAGAAGCTAAAGTATTATTATAATTTACCAACGAGGATAAATTATGCAATATTGCCTACTGTAGATGTTAAAAGGTACTATAAGGGGCTAACGAAAGAAAATGATCCAAATCTTGAACGAACTTGGAAAAAAAGAGCAGAATGTTTAGGTTATTTATGGTGCGCATATATATCTAAGGATGAAGAAAGAATTACAAACGAGGGGCTTCCTGAAGAATTCCATGGAAAAGCAGTTGAATTTGATGAAAATACTAAATTAATCTCCGAATTTTTAGGGGATTTGTGGATTTCTAATTATGTTGATGGCTATAAATTGCCTGATGAAATTGAAGTAGAAGCACCAGGGGAGGCAGAATTGGAAAAACTTGTTAAAGAAGAGAATGATTAAAGTCTAATGTTTGATTTCTTTTATTTTCTTTGGGTTTTTTATTTTTATTTTTTTCTTTTTGTTTAGTTCTCTGTTAATGTTTGGTTTTTTTTTTTTCGGTTTTATGATGCTTACGTTCGACGACTTATCTTCTTGATGCACCTCTTTTTTTTTTTTTTTTTTTTTTTTTTTCAATTCACTCTTATTTAACAGAGCCCATTTAAAGACTTTTTTGCATTGCGGTTTCATGGTTTTTTCTTCTTACTTTTCATGCATTCTTTTTGAGTCCCTATACGCTAGATTTCATATGCATTTGATATAATGCAACTCTATATTTTATTTTATATCTTTAACATACTTGCGGATCATTTAAATTTTCTTTTCAAGTTTGAGAGAAAGGGGCTGCTTGAACTCTAATATGTCTGTTTTGCACTATCGGTAAAGTTTGCTCCCTGAAAATATAAAAGAAAAATCTTTTGCAATGGTTTAGAGCTTAGCTGGGCTGCATATGTACAGCTTTTCTTCGAGTTCCAAATGCAAAATAGGTGTGTGTCTGTGATCTCGTAAAATTTGAATGGACCCTGTGTTTACCCTAAGTTTGGTTTATGTTACTCGTGATATGGAACAAGTAGATCAATAATCCTTCAGAAAAAGATACAATATTAGGCTATTAAAATGCTTTTCTTTTAAAAATTTGGTTTTTATTCCAATTTACATTCCATCCATAATGGGAAGTATTGACAAACATCAAAGTGCAAAACACATTCGTTATTTGAAAAGCACCAACAACAGCCGCAAAAGCCCCTCATCCCAAAGCAAATCTTTGGAGAATATGCAAACAATTAGATCTAAATGATAACAAAGTCTCGCTGTCCATCCAACTTCAACAGTAATCAAAATTTGATGCAATATCTTTTTTACAGCCAAAATTCTAATCCTCACCGATTGTTGCTTGAGGGAGAGGTTAAAGTTGAAATTGAACTGATAAATTGTTAGAGGAGAAGCCATTATTGCGGTGAAAATATCCGTAGTTGAGCTGTACTGAATAAGAAGCAGGTGATTTTTGATTTTTTTTGTTTTTATTATTCTTTTATTGGCGTTTGCTTGTAAATCTTATTCTCATCATATTATATTGATTTCTCTGTTTACTCATATTTGATAAAAACTGAAAAATTCTTTCACAACTCTACCCAATGTTCTTCAGAGCGTGGTGATGTATATGCACTGGGGTGCATTCACCGACAATACAGATAACGCAAAGACAAGCAACATTTTCCGTGATCGATGCGTATGATTACAATATATAGAATATATGTCAACCGGCTGTAGCCTGTTTGATGTGTGTCACAAAAAGAGATGAGCAAGAATAAAAAATATTGATACAATTTTGTTACTATTTCCGAGAAGACGAAAAAAAAAAACCGAAAAAATAAACAAACCTTGAGAGTCTAAAGATATAAAACCAAATTTGTCTGTTGAAACTGCAATGTACTTGAAGCTATTAGATGAATTGGCGTACATAAGAGTATATTTATTCGATAATGACCATGATCGTAGTTCTGCAGTTCATTTCTATATTTATTTATTTCGCAGAAATTAACAACCAGCAAATACAAAAAAAGCATAAAGTGAAACATATAGGAAAGGAGCAACGAGAAATGCCAAAATATAAAAAAGTTTATGAGTCGGATTTCAAAAGCATCGAGCAGAAGTGTATGCGCTAACTCGCTTACCTTGACCAGTATGATAGTAGTCGATATTCATTGTATGATCAAGTTTGTTGATACAATTATTATGATATAAGTATAGGGTTTTCAAACAATGCAAGTTATCTAAATTTTCCACAGTTCTAATATTGTTATTATTTAAGTTCAATTCTACCAAATTGTCCATATGATTCAAATTCTCAATTTTGTGAATTTTGTTTCCTGATAGGTTCAAATGTTTTAATCTTGCCATTGACTCCAAATTTTCAATTCGAATAAGTTCATTAAAGTCAAGCAGTAAGGACTCAAGCCGCTCGCAATGATCCAAGTTGCATAATTTGGCAATATGATTGTTTGTCAACACTAATGTTTTGAGCCAATGACAATTTTCAAGTCGCTCTAGTTTATCAATACAATTGCTTCTTAAATACAACTCAGTCAAGTTGTTTGGTAACGGTAACTTCCAGTTAAGATTTTCAATTTGATTGTAAGACAAATCGAGTACTTGTAAATTATGCAAATGTTCCAAACCACCTATTGAAGCAATGTTATTGTTATTCAACTGTAAACAACGCAAATGTAAGCAGCTTTCCAAATTTTCAATCATTGTTATTTTGTTACTATCTAGGTTGAGAGTTTCCAATCTTGGCAATTCCAGCAAATTTTTGATCCTATAAATTTTGTTGTCGCTCAAATCTAGCGACTTTAGATTAGGAAAACTAATAGGTTCCACTAAAAAGTCAATATAGTTGTTTGATAAATCCAATTCTACTAAACTAGGCAAGTACTTGGAAGTAAGGTTCTGATATGAGGAAATGCGGTTGTTTCTCAAAGATAGCAGTTCCAAAAAAGGCAACTGAAGGTCACAACCGTTGAAATGTCTAATGCTATGCTCAATAGATAATGACTTCAAATTTCGAAGATTAAATCTTGTAAAATCCACAGATTCCATCTGTGGTCGATAAAACTTAACATCAAGTCGTTCAGCAACAGATTCATTAAACTTGACAACATTTTGAGATTTGGCATGAATGGTAAAGCATCTAGCGCTTATCTTGTTGATCGGCAAGTTAATGTAAGGACAATAGTTTTCAAAGACTTGCAAGTTAGGAATAGCAGAAACAAATTCCGATATTGTATCTAAGTTACTGGTCCCACTCAAAGTGCCAATGCAGTGTAATTCAACATGTTCTGCCGAGATTAAATGTTTATTCAAATAATCGTTACACTTTATAGTAACAGATTTGACCCACCGTTTATCTATAGTATGTAATTTGTGTAAATCACTCAAAAACACAAGACAAATGTTTCGGGAAGCCGAGAAATCGTGAGTAAAGGTGAAACCATTTATCCTCATACGAAAGGGATTCCATTTGTCCGAATCTTTGATAACGATGACTATGTTCTCAAAAAGAATGTAATTAATTAAATCTTTGAGTACTGGGGCGATTTTCACAATCTCACAAAGATTCTCGAGAGGAAGATGCCGGAGCACTTTTATGAGGATTTCATTTGGGAACTGCAAAAAAGATTGGTTCATTCTTAACAAAAATGTTGAGATGAATACTCAGCCAACCGAAAGCAAACAGAGAGGAAGAAGAAGAAGTAAAAGAGATAGAAACAGGTGTTAAGAGAAAAGATAGCCGCCCAGAAGCGAAGGTAAAAACCAGATCATCGCCTTTAGCAAGACCAAAAGGAAAAAGGAAGTGCTGTGGTTATATACTGAGTGTATGCATAGTATATGCATTGCCACAAGTGCTCGCAACCTATGCACAGGTCATCGCATGTGGATGCAGGGGAGGGGGTTTTCTCGGACTGAGATACACCGTAGTTATATATAAATATATATATACATATATACATATTTAATGAGTCAACTCATATGAGTCAACTCATTACTCCTTCAATGAATATTGATAGGAAGGTATCCACCAAAGGAGCTCTTTGGATACCAACACTAATCAATTTAATTTAGGTGTCTGCACCAAAGAAGTGGTGTTGTACTGATATGTGAAACCTAAGTCGGAGACAATAATTATAATTTATACTCTTTTTAAAAAACTAACTCCATTTTTGTCTCATAAATCATGAAAAGAAAAGAAAAGAAAAGAAAATGCAGCCGGAGCTTGCAAGAACGTCATAGGGGCTAAACAAATAAGAGTTAATTTTTTTAAAAAATAATTCACATGACATCCGCGCGACACGGTATCGTGATTTTGAAATTGGGAACCAGAACCCGCAAGGTACTACACAGTGATGATTTACATACAGAACGGCTTCTACAAAAGAAACTAATATCATAGAAACAATATTAGACGCATATATATGTAAAACAATTAAACGAAATCAAATAAATCAGACAAATTTAAATCAAGTGCACAAAATAGGCTTTGTCAGTGCTTTTGCACTTTTCATTTTTTACTTTTTTTTTTCTTTTCCCAGAGAACATAACTTTTTTTTTTATGTAAACATAATCAAATGTTGAAAGCAGAGTCAAACTCATCGTTATCATTTTTTGTTGAGGCTTGCCCATTGCCAGACTTTTTTTGCTGACTCAAATCAGGAAAATGAGAGTCAAAGTCATCAAACTCGTCATCAAACTTAGAATCTGATTTATCTGGCAATGCAGTAAGATTATCAAAATCATAATCAAAATCATCAAGCCCATCACTCTTAACTTGTTCTGCTGGACTCAATTGATCAAAAGCAGAATCAAAATCATCGTGAGGTTGCTGTTGGTGGTCCCCCTTAGTAACACCAGATTTGGCTTCGCTTGTAGTAAAATCCTGGCCAGTAAAACCTGTGTTTTCAAACTCGTCATCAACTTTAGTATCATTTACAGCTGGACTCAAATCATCGAACGCAGCATCAAAATCATCAAAGTCATGAGACTTCCTAATTGTATCTAATTCTGATTCACCAGCATAGTTACTTTTCTTGGGAGTCTCGTTAACCGGCGTAAAGTCATCGAAAGCAGCATCAAAATCGTCAATTTGCTTATCCTTTGATTCCTTTTTGTCGCCATTTGAGTCACCGGAAAAAGCAGCAGCAGCAGTACCAGCGACAGACGCAACACCAGCAGCAGCAGCAGTAACAGCTCCAGTAGCAACACCAGCAGCAGTAGCGGCAGCACCGCCAACAGCTCCAGTAGTACCAGTAGTGCTATCAGGTTCCACAGAGTGTGCAGGTTGCAAACCTTTGTTGGCAAGTAATGTTGATACTGACTTGTTGTCTAATCCAAATGGCGAGTTACTACTATGTGCTTCTGGTGCACTATAGTTCCCATTACTGCTATCAGTAAAATCATGCACATCACCATTTTCATGACTAGCAGGTGATAAGTCGTCAAATGCAGCGTCAAAAGTATCAAAGTTCTGTTTGCTACCATTGTTGATGACATTGGTGATAGTGGCATTGTTCTTGTTGGATTTTTCTGCTAATGTGGCCGCCGTTGGAGATATGAGATCTTCACGAGCATCAGTGAATTCATCTGAGTTTACTGATGTGATGGAGTTAGTACGGATGTTCAAGTCTTGCACTCTCGGAAGCAGATCTTCTTCATGTGCGGTTTCTTCACTTGTGCTCTTGGGTGCAGCACTGTGATCATCAAACCAGTCTTCGTTATTATCTTGTGTAGAATCAGTGTTTCCAGAGATTGGATAAAGAGCATGGGAAGCGTCAGCTGCCAATGACGATGTTGGGACTTGTTCACCCTGGTGACTATCATTGCCAAAAACATTAGAAGAATCTGGAGGTCTGACTGGTTCATCTATAGTTCTTGCTGGAGAGTCAGGAGCAGAATCATCAATATCTCCACGAATTGACAACGGTGCATTATTTTGAACCGATGAAGTCAATGACTCTGGCCTAGTGATACCATACGGAGGCAATTGCAATGCAGTATTTGGCATACCAAATTGGAAATCAGAAGCCGGTGGAGAGGTGTCAGGAGTACCCTTTGTAGTTATTGTAGTTGCCTTTTCGGTGTTAGTAGGCGACTTCAAATGTTCATCATTGAAGCGACTCTCAAAATCAGCTTGAGATGGGAATTCAGTAAAATTGTTGAAGGCATCAACATCATTAATGTCATCGCCACTTTCATGAGTATTGGAAGATGGGGTTCTAACTTCATTGTCTTCGTTGCTTGATGGGAATCCAGCATCTGTAAATTGACGACTTTCAGAGTGGAATTCTCTGTTAAAATTGTTACTGAGTTCTTCAGTGCTGCTTTTACTATTACCATTATTCTGATTAGAAGCGCCAGAAAATCCAGCAAGAAAAGGATTATTTCTCTTGACTGGAGTTGATCTACCAGAATCGTTATCATCACCGGCAAGTTTATGCAACCCAGTACCAATAGCACCTCCGACAGCAGCAGCTGCTCCGGCAGCGACATCGGTAGAAGTGCCAATAACCGAAGATACTGGTTTGTTTGCATCCTCATCAGTAACGTTTCTGCTAGTTGGCGCTGGTACTTCGGCCTCATTGTTGACAGATTTTTCTTGTGCTTGTGGTGCACTAGTAGTTTGAGATGCTGCTTTAGCAGTTTCAAGGTCTCTCGTCTTTTGAGAACCCACTGATTTTGCCTCATCAAATTCTTTTTGAACACCTTGAATGTCACCAGTTAATGAAACGTTTTTCGTCTTTAAAACCTCAATTTGGCGCTCTTGAACATTATTGAACGCTTTTTGTTCTTGTAAGGCTTTTTGAATACTTTCCAACTGCTTTACCAAGTCATTGTTTTGACCGGTCAATGTACCTAATCTTTCTCTGTAAACAGAATTTTCATTTTGTTTTTCTGTCAACTGAGCTTGGTACGACTGATACTCGGATTGATGATTGTTATATTCAGCTTCCAACAATGATGATTTTTGTCTAAGACTTTCGTTTTCCTGTTGAGATTCAACCACTGATTTCTTAATGGATTCATATTGCTCAGTTTCTTCTTCTAACAATGCTCGAACTTGAGTTAATCTGCTTTCGTATGTAATTTTGGCTTCTTGAACTGCTGCTAACTGCTTCTTAGCATTTGCAATTTTCTCTTTCAATTCTGTGACTTGTGATTCAACGGATTTGATTTGAGAACCTATATTTCCAACAGCAACATGTTCTGCTGTGATTTGGTTGTTGACATTATTGAAGTCGTTGTTCAATTGTGCCAACTCAGCAGAGTCAGAAGGTGATTGGTGTTGTTGTGGTTGCTGCTGTTGCTGTTGCTGCTGTTGTGGTTGTGGTTGAATTTCTCTAGAAGAATTGCTGATAAAAGAAGAGCGAGCAGCAGCAGGAGGTGGCGGAATTGATGATTGGGCATGATATTGCGGTTGAGGCGAACCAGTGTTTAAATCTCTCAAAGCATCGTAGTTAGGCTTAGAAGAAGTTGGGATTGGCGGTGGCACAGCAGCACTATGTCCTTCATTTGAACGATTTGGTTTATAAGAATAGCTGATATCACTATCGTCACCGCTATCTTCCTCTTCTTCTTTATTCTCATCCAACTGTAGCAATGAAGATTTTTTCTGTTCTTTTTCAATTTGCTCTTGAATGATTTTTTGTCCAAAACTAGAAGTAGGCTTAAATTTTCTTGCTCCTGTAACTGATCTTGAAAGAGAGTCATGCGAAGTAAGGGAATTTCCGGTACTGTTGACATGAAGAGAGTTTGAGCGTTGAGGTGCCACTGTAGAAGGCTCAATATTTTTATTCACCGGCGATGACCCAGTGTTTTGTTGAGAAGAGGCAGTGCCAAAGATGTCAACTAAGTCATTGAGAGACGATTGAGTTTGTTGGGGAGGGACAGCAGCTGGTATACCAGAAGAAGACGGACCCGCAGTAGCAGTATGTTGTTCAGGAATCTTAGCTGGTAGCGTAGGTGGGTTAGGGGAAGCAACACTGTTGCTACCATTTTTCAAGCTTTCCAACAATTCTACAGGAACCACAGAGGGCAAAGTTTCACCTCTCAACTTCTTTTGGACCAAAAACATACTGATTGCAAATTCAACTTTTGTGAATTCACCAGTGTTGTTTACATCAGAAAGGTCCCATACTAAGGCCAAATCTTCTTGAGATAATTTTGAAGAAAGCAAGAAGGGTGCAACTTCGCCAGGCCCTAAAGCACCCTTACCTTCTTTATCCAACGAGTTAAAAATTTGATCAAATTGCTGTTTTTGTTGAGATGTAACGGTCCACTGAGAGCGGCTAATTGATGGGCGTTGAGAAGCCGAATGTTGTGGCTGAAGAGGAGAAGAAGAAGAAGCGACAGGCAGCTGAGCAAACTGTTGAGCTCTTGGTTCTGGTGGTGGTGGAGGAATTGAACTTTTTCTGGGAGTTGGATCAGATGTAAGGCCCAATAAATTACCAGTAGATTGTTGTGGCAATGAAGAAACTTGAGCACTGTTACCGTAATTTATTGAGATCAAAATCTGGCTGATTTGAGACCAAATAGCATCTGGTATGGAAGAAGGGACTTGTTTTAAAGTACCTTTTAAAAGAGATTGGATGAGGAACATTGCTAAACAAAATTCATCTTTTGTCAAGCTACCTTTACCACCTTTATCGGCCAAGTTCCAAATAAGACCCAAGATAGTTTCTGGCAATTTGGCCTTCAAAAAGATTTCTCTTGCTTCAATGCCGCCAATAAAAGACAGAGATGCAGGAACGTGTCTATTGAAAAGCTGAATAAATTTTGAAATTTCATTTGCAGATATCGGAGGGAGTTGAGTATTGTTAATGGAAGAGTTGGAAAATTGAGGTTGTATTGGTGTACTTTTAACCTGGCCACCGCCACTTCCGGCAGTTTGTCCAGTTGAAGATGGCGATAAGCTAAAGTGTAATCCTTTAAAAGTAGGATGAGGAGCCGGAGTATCAGCAAGGGTAGGAGATAAAGCTTTACCGCTTTGAACATGACCAATCAATCTCATTGCTCTAATGAAGTCCAATTGTCTGAGAAACCCATTGTTTTGCGAATCGGCGAGCTCCCAGATCTGATATAGAGTTTGCGAATCCAAACCGCTCTTCTCGAAGGTCAAGCCAGCAACTTCACCGGTTACCAAGCCGAGCCTATCTGGATCCAATGATTTAAATATTTTTGAGTAGAGTTTTTTTTCCTCTGGCGTAAGAGGCTGAAAAGAGCTCGGAAGAGCTCCAGTTGAGTCTAAAATGGAGTGGGTTAGTAAAGTGATTATTTGACATTATAGGGGTAATTTGCTGTCCTCAGTGCCAGAGGCAAGAATCATTGCGCTATTCCTCAACACATTGGAAAGACATGATGCTGCAAAGTCGGCTTTACAAGTGTTTCAATTGCATCACTTACTACTCGACATGGTTGCTGTAGTACTCTGCCTTTTTTATGTTGATATCAATTCTGATTCTGATTCGAGTTGTAAACGGTTAATTGTGAACGTGGAATTACAGGAATTTTGTCTCTTCTTTGCCGAGAGAGTTTTTGCCGCGATTCTGTTCCTGCGCTCCTAACACGGCCCCAGTGAGCCAGGATGGCTCTCTATGATGGGCAAAGAAGGACATATAACTATTATACTGGTAATTGTAATGACAAGTGTAATGTTTGAGCCTTTCCTTATCTTTTGTTTTTATTATTTATTTATTATTTATTCATTATTTATTATTATTATTATTATTATTATTTTTTTTTTTTTGGCTGCAAACTTCTCTTGCAAACTTGTAGCTTTGGCTGATAACTGCCCCCAGGCCCCACTGTCATGGTACATCGCCACTGCACTGCACTTGTTTTTCGCTGAGATTCTGCTTTTGAAGCATTAATTTGCTCCTTCGTAAGTGCCAAAAGCACCAGAGGAACAGGCGCTATAGAGACAGACAACCACACACGACGGGCATCGCCAGACAGTTACTATGGTATGCAAAATTGATGAATTAAAATATTTTTTTTTTATTGTTGCAATTGCTAACCTCTTTTTAGGGAAGACAATACATCACAACCGCTACAAAGGGCCAGTCGCATAGCGCCGACATCTACGGCGTTGCAGTGGTCAGAGAGGCCACCATCACCATCTCTGGAGACGGTTACTTGAAATTATGGGATAACAGCATCAAAGAAGGCCAAACACCAGATGAAAATGTTAAGGAAGTGTTTGTGGATAAAGTCGGATTGCACCATATTGCTGTGTTTGAGGATACTATAAATTCTGCTAGAGTAATTGTGATTGCCGTCACAACTTTTGCCGGTAAAGTGTTGTTTTACCAACTTGAACAACCACTGAATGAACTCAAGAAACTAGACCTAGAACTCAAAAGTAAAACCACCAGTGGCGAGCAAGAGGACCAGTTGAAAGGGAATCCAAACTATTCTGTTTACTGGGCAATTGAATTCTTGAAAGATCCATTGAATAAAGACCATAAGTTTGTATCTACACAGGCCAACGGGTTTACCAAAATCCACAACTTTGCTGCTACTGTCAGCGAAGAAGGTCACGTATCATTTGAGCTTACTTATTTTGGTCTCGTTGAACCAAAATCCCCGAGCTTTGCTATGTCATTAGCTGTTTCTCCTGAAAATTATCTTATAGCAACAGGTTTCAATAATGGCGACATCATTGTGTCAGAAGTCGACAAATGCCGAGCAGTTTTCACTTTCCATAAGCCTTCAATCAGCAACGAGTCAACGGGAACTACTTTGTCATCATCTATCAGAGCTCTCAGGTTTTCTCCTAACGGTAATATTTTGGCAGCAGCTTACGATTCAGGCAACTCGGGCAACATTTCACTTTACGACACAAAATATGGCGAACTCATTGGTAACTTGACTATACCAACGCACTCTGCCTCTGCTACAATAAATATCAATGCTCATGAAAGTTGGATTTTTGCCCTTGATTTCAACCAAGATGGCGACTTGCTTTTATCAGCTGGGTTTGACGGTAGGTTGAGAGTGTGGGACATTGAAAGCAGAGAAAGAGAAGCGACACTCACCAGCTCAGTTAGCGATTTTTCCAGCGAGAGCGCCGGCCGATCACTTGAAGGCGACTTGGTGGGAATATTGGATGCAAAGTTTATCAGAAAAGGAGTGAGGGCCTCCACCGGACTGGCAACCAATGACGGGATTGTCACTGTTGGAATGGACCGTGGGGTGAGATGGTACCGTGAGGCTGGCGGTATATAGAGAGAGGGAAATGAATGAATGTGACTTACTCGTATAATAACCGACATTAACATCTTGACTTGGCTATCTTGTATTCCTGTAGTTTCTCTTAGAAGACTTCCAAGTCTAGTAGGACCTCTGGCTGTATATAGCATGCGCCACGACGACCAGATTGCACTAAACGCACTCTTTTTTTTTGGGACTTACTATCACCTGCCTGTACCTGTGGCTGTGCACATAAGTGTACATAAGCATGATTGCTCACATGACTAGTCAGCTGATATACATACATGAGCGCCGGAACGTGACTTTCCCTGTGGGAAAATTTTTTGCGAGAAATTTCTCTTTTTCTTTGTTTGTCAGCGAGCGATTCTTTCTCTTGTGCTCTTCTGGACTTGTCACCATCTGCTGCTGCAGACTCATCCAAGCAGCTCATCTGTCTATGCCGTTCTAGACTGCCCACTTGCCCCAGACCACCCAACCGTATCACACGCTTGCACACTATACACCAGCCCACCAATACCTAGCAAGATTCATACAGCTGGAACCCTGCTTTCATTCGCAAGTAACTTATGATGTCAGGTTTACCCAAAGTCTTGCCTCAGGCCTCCAAAATCAGGAAGAGTGCCAAGAGGAAGCTTCTGGAAAAAATCAATGTGTTCCAAGCATCTGGTAATCAACCGTATTTCAGAGTAAAGTCTTCAGTGGAAGTTACCGACACTCAAAAACTTTTCCTTTATGGTGGATTTGATGAAGATGATAATCTTGACACAAACATCTACTTGTTGGACTTGATTGCCAATAAATGGGATACGAAGCCAAACCATGTCTCAAGAGAGGGCCACACCACTAACTATATTGGCAATGATAACATTGTTGTCTTTGGTGGTGTACCGGATGATGAGTTATTGAATGATTCTAATGAGTCCACCACTGGTAATATTAGCAATAATGACGGCGCTTCCATTAGTAAGAATCTTCAAAAATCACAGATATTGATTTATAACATCCCTAGTAACACATGGCTCATTCCTCATCAAGTCAATCCTCATCAAGCGCCAGCTGCACGATCTAGACATGCGACATGCTTATCAAAGGACAGATCCAAACTATTTATCTCCGGCGGCTTCAATGCCAGCACTAACGATTTGTACGACGATTTGTACTGTTTTGACCTATCTACTGGTACATGGGACGGCCCGAGAAAATTTGTAAAAAGATTTGATCATCATTTAACTTTTTACAATGACAAGATCTGGGCGTTTGGCGGCTTGGATAAAAACATGATCTACTTGAACAGCAACGAGATTAATTATTTTGACCTAAGCAGCAATGTCACTGGCAAGATTGAAATTTACAATTTGCCCAAACTTATTGGCGATCATGTTTATTTACCAGTTTCTAGTGCTTCGTCTGCTTCTTCATTATCATCCTTATCCCATGTCACGTCAGTGTTCGCCAAGACACAATCACCAATTATTTTGGACGTTATCATTCCGCTTTGGAATTCTTACAATCACAACAATGACAGCAATAATAACGGTTATGAAATATCTACTCCTTGCATCTCATTGCTAGATATAAATGAATTGAAGTGGAAAAAATTACTTTTTGGTAATTTTGAACCATTGAATAAATTTGTGTGGAGACATACGTTTATCAATGACAATTATTTGTACATGTTGGGATACCCGTTGACTTCGGACATTAATTTAACTTCCTTTGATTACAAGTTGACCAATTTGGTTAAAATTGATTTGGTGCAACTTGGCTTGAAAAATCAGCTTTTCGAGGAACAAAATAATATGAACAAATTGACCAATATCTTGTTAAATAACAAGTTAAGCCAATTTGGTTGCAATACTGACTATTTTGAAGCACAATACAACAATGAAATTCTAAGTATAACTCCTGATCGGGAAATCAGTATTGATTTAGCCAAATTCTTGGATAATGAAGAGTTTACCGATTTTCAAATAATTGGCGTCGAAGGTAAATCTAGACCACCAGTATCCAACGAAACTGTTTATCTTGAGCATGACCAAGCTGAAATTTACTCCAAATTATCAAAAGCTGAGAAATCCTACACATACTTGAAGTCAAAGCCTATAAATGTTCACTTAGCTATTCTTTTGGCCCGTTGGCCATATTTTAAAAAAGTTATCCTTTCCGGCATGAGCGAAACCGAAACCAAGAAACTTTTTATTCAAGAACCAATTACCTGGATAAGATCATTAGTGCAGTACTTATACACTGGCTCCTTGGTTGCTATATCTGATTCGGACTTGTATGGCTTATTCATCTTATCACATTATTACGAAATCCATTCTTTATTTGAAAAAACCTTTATGATTTTGAACTCCAAGACATTGAATATAAAAAACGCAATCAAGTTCTATGCTACATGTTTACAAATTGACGACTGTTACGTATTGAAAAAAAAATCCCTTGAATTTATTTTCAATAATTGGGGCAGAGTCGTCAGATCGAAATATTTCCACCAGTTGACAAAATTTGAGATTTTAAAACTATGCCAAGAAGTCAATGAAAGTAGCATGATAACTAGTCGCTCCAAATATAATAAACTTTGCATCAATAATGATTTTAATATAACCAATGCTATAGATGATAGTAATGGAAGAAGCAATCATCTCCGATACATTTCCAATAATGGAAGTTCACGAGACCACGGGGTTAATCCAAATGATAGATCAACCATTGAGAATGCCGGCTATTATTACTATCATCAGCATCAGTACCCTAGTAATAATGAAGCTTTTTCTAATGCTCGGCTGCAAGCAAACAAGGATCTTTTAAATTATGGCTACGATACCGGTAACTTGTTTAAAGCAAATCATGAACTTTTATTTGGAAGGAACCAGACTGCTTCTGATTTTATTGCTGCTAATAATCACAGTCAAGCGCACGGAGCTGTTGATTTCTCTAGCAATACCCAACTACCAGCTGATGAAATAGCAGAAAGAGGAACAACAGGAGCAGAAGCAGCAGTAGGAGGTGTCTTTCGTCCTTTGGGAAATGACAACTTTGTCGCGGAATTTGACGGTCTTCAGAATGATGAAGATGATGAAGATGACGATGAAGGTGAAAGTAGCAATGAAGATGGTGAAAATATTAGTCTTAATAATAATGGCGACGATAGGGACGATTCAGCTGGATCTGATTCGTTTTCAGCCATGATGATGATGGGGAATTCTAGCTATAGTTATGGTTCACCGAATCGGAGTATTCATGATATGGGCGAGCTGGCCAATTCTCCATTACAATCAACGACTCCAACATTCAGTGGCAGCGGTGGTGCTGCTCCTACGGCTAACACTAATGCTTCTGCTAGCAATATTGGCAACGTGAACAGGAACAGTAATGCTTATCGCGATAATCGTCTCAGAACAAATGGTGCCAGAAGTAGCAGAAATAGTAACCGCAGCGGCCGGAACAATAGAAGAACAGTGATAGATCACGCCATAACTCCACCAGAAAACATCAACGATGATGACTATTACTTGTATCAACAACAGCTTGGGGCATTAGGCAATAGCAATAATATTAGTAATAATGCCGACAATAGTGAATATGAAGATGAAGACGAAGAAGATGAAGATGAAGAAGATGAGCTTATGAATGAGTAAGTGGTAAAAAAAAAAAGGGGAAAAAATATGAAAGTTAATGGATGCGTTATGGTGATGGCAAGGGATGATAGATATTTTAGCCCGGCTGTTTCCTTATCTTATTATTTTGGATTTTTTATTTTTGTTTTTAACGGTTTGTTGACAGCTACTTTCAGCTGAAGGTTTTGATTACTTTTATTGCATTTTATTTTTATTTTTTTTCCTTTTTACTTTTGTTCTCTCCATTAGCATCATATAAATAATTAATACCCTTTTTGAAAATTTTATAAACCCCAATCAATCATCCATGATGATCACAAATGTAAACGTGAATGTAAAGAATCCGTTACGGTATGTTATATTGTCTCAAGAACGACAACCTTTACCAAATCAACCATGGCTGTACTCGAGTTTCCAGAAAAAGAATGTCAGTATCAGTGTACTTATATGTTTATAATGTAGAAGGAGCATACCGGCATATTGTTTCGTAATATGCTTCGTAGTGGTACAAACGGTTCTGTGGTATAATGTTCCATTCCAGTTTGGTACTCTACAATTAAAATGAAGAACTAAAATAAAATAAAGTAAGTAATGTATATTGTACAAATATATTAGTTACATCATGAAAAATTGATAATTGATGCAAAAAGATTACAAACATATAAAAATAAAATAAAAATGAAGGGTTAGCCTATTGACGAGAGACGTCATTATGATCAAAATCAGTACCATAATATAATGGTGCGGTGCATCTTCCATACAATGTTTTTTCTTTTTTTTTTTTTTTCGCAAACCAGGTTAACAGAAATCAAATCAAATCAACTTATCAATTACTGGCAGTCACACTCTAAGCCTTTTCTTTTCAATACACCATGCAATATATTTAGCACTATGATTCACCGTGCCTTGTCCAGCATAGCCGAATCCAGGTGCGTCAACAACTTCTTCATCATGCAAAGCATGGGTGCCTAATTTTTGCTGCACCAGTTTGCTTCTTTTGTTAAATTCTGTTGCGGCTGACTTGGCCTCCTCATTTTTGGCCATACCATCACCTTCTGATTCTTCATCTTCGTCCTTGAATGCACGCTTTCTGGATTTGGTGGTTAAGCTACTCAAGCTTAGCAAATTAGACACCTGTATCTTACTAGGAACGTAAACGGGAGGTGATCTAAGCCATATAACAGGTGATTTATTCACATCGTTACCATCATCTTTAGCTGCAACAGGATTAATGAAACTAGTTATGCCCAATTTTCTTTGCTTGTTAAACGCATCAAGTCGATTTATCGAAGCTGAAACATTCACTAACCTTTGCTCCACTTCTTCAGGCAAAGTGTAAGAATAGTTCAGGCTTACGGAGGTATAATTTGAGTTAGCATGATGTACAGGAGGTGGAGGTGGTGGGATCGGGGTTTGTTGAACCATTGGAATCTGAGATGATAGTGGTGGGATATATGGTGAGCCAGTATAAACCCCACCAGCAGCACCAACATTACCAGCACCAACACTAACACCGCCAAGAGAAGCGAATCCTGGATTTTTTGGTGATGAATAGCCAAATGATTGACCTGCTACTGCTGCTCCGGCAGCACCAGCTGGGCTCAATGGAGTATTTGAAGCCCCAGGTACGGGAGAGCTAGTGCCAGAAACGCTTGACTGATTCACATTTCTAATATTTATTTGAGAAGACGGAATGTTTCCTTGAGGCAATGGGACACTAGTGACATTCTTAACGTTATTTATCGCCTTTGGAGTATTGTTCTTATTTGGATGAGTCGAGGTTGAATATTGACCTAAATCGTCTTTTGGATCAGGAGGTCTAAGATAGACGGCGCCGATCAATGGAGGAGCATTAGGATGTCCCAATGTTGGATCAGGTATTGGATCATTGTAGGATGCGTTTGGTGGTAATAGATGTTTCAATGGAGATTCAACTTTCAGCATTACTCTGAGTGATTTCAATGGAATTATTGGATCTTCAATATGACGCACTTCATCGGGCAAACAAGCTTTCCAGGTTCTGATTTTGTTAAAGCCTTTATCAGTATCATTATAACGAAATTCACACACAAAAAGTGGACCTTCAAATTGCACCCCTGGGTCACCTCTTTGATATCTAGTGAAATATGCCACGTAACATTTGCCCACAATTTCTTCGGCCGAATGGTCTCTATATTGACCGCTTTTACAAACTTCATTTTCATAAAAGAGACGATCGACTCTATGAACCGTTTGTTCTGGCCTATAATACCAACATACGTTGATCCATCTTTTACCATCTTGAGTTTGCCATAATCTGAACAACTGAGCAACTATGGGTTTATTTGGATCATTAGGATTTCTTACCAAGATCCAATCACCAATTTTGTAGAATTTTCCGTTAACGTCAACCTGATCTAGTGGAATTTTCAAATTATGAGCCCCATCAGCAGATAAATATGCACTATCAGGTTTTCTTAATTCCTCTTTAACAAGCTCATGTGCTTTCATTTCCAACAAAAGCGTATCGTTATATATTTGTGAGCCTTGGGCATTGTACATTTTGGCATTATTAAACATCAAATTCAAGTCTTCAACAAATTGCTCAACTGTACCGTAACTTCTTTGACGAATTTTCACTCTAATTTGATCTAAGCAGATTGGATTTCTTACCACCTGATAATAACCAGCGTATTCTTTAGCATCTGGTAATTTATCAAAATACAAATGCACAAATTCATTATTTTGATTTTTTACTTTTTTCATCATTCTCATGACATTCTTTATTCTTTGTTCATGTGGTCTATCGATGATTGGTGGCCTACCCCTTTTACACCACGCTTCATATGTAAGTTCACCTGTCCCAGAATTTGGCTGAGGGGTACTTGCCAAACTTGCGTTTCTTCTATATGATGAGACTCTTGGAGATGGTGAAGGCTGGTAGCCAGTTGAGTTGACAATACTGTTGGCAAGTGCTGAAGTGCTATTTTGATGTGATAGTTGCAAAGGTGACTGTTGATATTGTTGCTGCTGCTGCTGCTGCTGCTGCTGCTGCTGCTGTTGCTGTTGCTGCTGCTGAGAAGCTAAGATAGCCGACACTTCAGAATTTATTGTATTGTTAACAGAAGATGATTGAGGTTCAGTGTTATCATCAGCTTGTGAGATATCATGTTGGCCTTGCGGCAAGTCTTCAGGAAGCGGTCCCAAATCTGGATAAACAATCTGGCCATTATACTGCTTGAACTTGTCGTTCGTTTCCAAAGTGCGAAGGACTTTGTCTTTAATGTATTTGTCAAGAATTACCGCGTAGTTGTAAATGACACTATCTTTAACATTATAAGTCTTTGCATTCCACACAATTTGAGCAAGATCTCTGACCAATTCGTTTGGGTGATTGTATTTGGCCTTTTTCAAATTGTTTTTAATCATATGTAAAGAAAACGGCCTCTTGATGGTTTTGTAATAGTCCACAATTTTACGGTCCGGCAAAGCTTGAAAGACGGGGGAAATATCGTAGCCTTCTTCATCCTTGATATCGTAGATACCATTGAACAAGGGAAAAAGGTTCGTGTTTAAAGCCATATTGGCAGAACCAGAATTCTTTGACATGGCAAAGCCAAAAATAGCAAATATACTGGTGTCAGTGACAGTTAACTGTTAATGCTTGGTGTATCTTATGGGAAAGGTAAATACAATAAGCGCCCGAGAGGTTAAACACCGTGTATGTTGCTTAAAAAAAAAAATAAAAAAAAAAACAAAAACAAACGCCAAAATTTAGAATAGTGCCACTGGGGCACAGTAGTAAAAAAAAATGAATTTCGAGTGCAAAAACTCAGTTTTTCTCATAGCGCTGGAGGTTGGTGTGCTGACATTCATGTGATCATATATATCATGTGATATATATTTGAATAACATGACATATGGGACATTTTGTAAAGAGTTTGGGACATAGGTCAACCCGTGTGCCGGGCGAAAAATTGCCGTTTTTGGGACGAAAAGTAAACAAAGTTTCTATTTTCTTTTGGGAAATTGACGACGGTGAGCCTCCAAGCTAACGAGGGAACGAACGAGCGAACAAAGCGTGGAAGAAAAGTGGGGCTCCGACTATTACACTTACAGTTTGAGTCTGGGCCAAGTCAATAATAATATAAGTTAGTTATTGTGGTGTATTTTGTTGGCTCCGATGAGGCAAGTGTTTTATTCAGCCAGAAACCTGAAAACAAAAAAAGAAAGTTATCAAAAGTTTTTATCTTTAAGCGGTGCTTGTGATACGATAAAGAGCACAAGTCAATAAGTTGGGTGAGTGACCATCGTGGCATGATGACGGTGTACTCATGATCAATACTGAGTGAGAAACGAGAATTGTGGTTGATTCGGATAAAGTAATTTTGTGTTTTTCCTCTTCATCGATCGATCGATCGCCTTGCCTTCTGCGGGTGTCCTATGGCCTAATGGGACGCATTGTGCGCAGTGTGAGTTCAGAGTATTCTATGCAATTTGACACGCCCTGGTCTACCTTTTGTGCTCAGCAGTACCGACCAAAAGTAATCGGATGATATATGCTAGCAGCTAGTCAACAACTTGTACTCGGCAATCTTCTATTGTTTCGAAGTGTCAAGACACAGAGGTGCTGATGGAACATCTACTGAACCCAGATTATTGCGGGATTACAACATCATTAGCAACTGTTAACAACATTCTGTGAGTCGACTGTAGAGCAGTAGAGCAAGAGGATGCGAGTCAATGTAAAACGGCCTATAGGTATATCCACGACCTGTGCACTCTGAAGCTCATACTACATTTCATGCCAATACAGATTGTATCAAGCTAGCATGCTGTTCAGTAACTGTATATTGCAAATCCAAACTGAGCAGCGGGTCTATTAATAAAGGGGCCATGCAACGGATGAGAATTTATGAACATGTCTATTGACTCGAACCGGGACAATTGTGTACGATGAAATTATGACTGGCAATATACAGCGTAAACTACAGCTTGATTACCAATTGTTGGCTTTATGTA
Source organism: Saccharomycopsis fibuligera x Saccharomycopsis cf. fibuligera (assembly GCA_001936135.1). Classification (NCBI taxonomy): domain Eukaryota; kingdom Fungi; phylum Ascomycota; class Saccharomycetes; order Ascoideales; family Saccharomycopsidaceae; genus Saccharomycopsis; species Saccharomycopsis fibuligera x Saccharomycopsis cf. fibuligera. Next base: position 2,675,700 of record CP012809.1, on the reverse strand, counting down.
AGTATGATTCAGGCTTGTAGTGTAATTCATCTAGCGCAGCATGTCCGCAGTTTCCGCTCTACCATCTCCTCCCTTGTAGTCTCTGTAACATCATTCTACGCCAAAAAGACCAAAATATACAGCCGCAACAATAATGTTTTGGCTATAAACATTCATAAAAAGAGTTGCTTCTTGCTGTGATCAGTAACAGTTAACAGTCCTCTTTTATTCTCTCTCTCAGTGAAGTTGCTTTTGCTGTGCCGGAGCCCGTCCCACTGCGGTGGATTATGGGCGTCCCGTGGAGCACGGCCTCGCCCCACTAGGCGCAGGCAGTGCGTCCCGTCATAGTAAACACTGTCCTCGGAGAAAAGCTAGGAAAAAAAATTTTTCTCCCTCTCTCTGACTAAGCGGAGCTTTTCTTCTGTTTCTGTTTTATTTAATCCTCCCGCTGCTACTCGATTCTCATTTTTTTTTTGTGCTTTTTTTCCTTTCTTTCTTCATCCATTTTTGCCTCCAGTGGCTTCTATTACTCTCTACTCTTATCCTTCATATCAATATATTTCTTTATCACAGGAATATATTATATAAAAGTCACATTCTCCCCATCCTGTGCTTTTTCTTAGTATTCTTTCCCCTTGTGCTTCTCTTCTCTTATTGTGACTGACGCCAAACACGTTTTTTTCAAAAGAAAAGATTATAGACACAAGCGCCCAAACAAGAACAGAAAATCACAAGCAAAAAACTTGAACTTTTTTTTTGCTTCCACCTCAAAAAACAAAAAACTGCGACCTTTTAATTAAGTGATCGTGTTTATCTTCAATATCCAGTGTCCAATAGCTTCAAATCATTAATCGTTTGCTTACTTTTGGTGGTTTTATTTATCCTATTTAAAACTTTTTCCTGGTTTTATTATAATCTATAGTATCTTCTAAGGAAGCGCTATACTATTTGGTTGATGTGTGATTAAAAAAATATTGTTCAACTTATTTTATCACTACAAATCCAAAAATATCATTTATCAAACTGTCAACTATATATCTAGATATAGTGACATACATTTTTTCAACTACTCACTGATTTTTTTACTCGAACAGTACTCTATGATGTACGGTGCAACTGCTCAACAGCCATATTACTACAATGTGGGCAATGCCTACAATTATGCTGCTGGTCCTTACCAGCAACAACAAGCTCAGCAAGTTCAACAACAACAAGCTCAGCAAATTCAACAACAGCAACAGCAGCATGATGTTAACGGTCCAGATACTAAAGGTTACTCTAGTTATTTGATGGCCCAATTCATTTCTGATTTTGCTTTTGATATCTTGTATGAGTATGTTCCTTCAATTTCCAGCGTTTTTATTGGCAAGCTAAGCAGTGTCTTGGATGCAACCAGATTATCCAAACCATCCGTTTTGTTGGGAATGACTTATTTGTACAGAAAAAAGAAGTTGGCCACCTTGACCCATTATGGTGAATTACAATACGGTCTTACTGATGAAAGAAGGATTTTCCTTTACATTATTGTTTCTTTGATTATTGCTAACAAGTATAATGATGACAATACTTTCACCAATAGGTCATGGTCTAATGCAACTGGCATTCCAATAGAAGAGTTGAACAAACAAGAAAGAGACTGGTTAACTATTTGCAACTATGATTTGCATTTTAGTAGTGATATTCAATCTTCTCCATTTTTGGTTAAGCAAAACATGTACAGTCACTACTCTTTTGAAACTAGACCTTGGTTATTGGTGTTGATGAATTGCGACAGATTCTTCAATGCTCACAAGAACTTGATCAAGGATCCAATTTATGCTTCTAACGATGCTAGCAAAAGATCGCTTTCTAACGGTAGTGCTGACTTTTTTGGTATTGAAGCAATGTACAATTATTATGAAAGTCATAGAGCTCTTCGTTCTCCAGTGAAGAAAACTTTTGACTACTCACCAAGAGAAAATTTTACCTCAACCAATACCAACAATAATTATATGAACTACTACGCTGGTAGTGGTAACAATTATGGTCAGAATAGTTACACTAGTGGATTTGGTAACAATAGCAACAACTATATGATGTACAATAATAATGGTATTGGCAACATGAATGCATATGATGATTCAGCAAATAATTATTCAACCAACAATTATTCAACTAATAACTATTCAATAGCTAATTACTCTACCAGCTTCAATAATGGTTTGCCGACGCCGAAATCTCCATATGATCATACTTTTGGCTTGAACTCTGAACACAAGAAGCGTTCAGGAGACTTCTCTGGATACTCTGTTTCCCCAACTGCTGGTGTTTACAGCAAACCTTTGTCAACCAGTGGCAATAATTATGCTTTCACTGCAAATAATACTGAATCATTATTTGGCAGTCACGCATATGGTAAGTCATCAATGACTACTGCTGTTGCCCCTGGCCCTGCACCTCCAATCAACCCTTCACTTAACGGTTATCATCATATTGCTCCAGTGACTCAACTTCCACCATTACAGTCCACGAATTATAGTTCCAACTATCATAATAATGGGCTCTTCAGGGGAAGCAGTTTAGATCAAAGTGGTGTGAGGTTTAATCCTTATAGATCATTTTCCAATGAGGGCAATAATAACAGCAATTTTGATTATTTTGCCAGAAATGCGATTCAAAATGTTCCATCGGTGAGATATTCCAATAATAGACCGTTCCAATTTTTTTCATAACTTAAAAAAGCATGACTGTGTTTCAGCTTGAATTATTGTATCGTTGTGGTTTTCACTTTTTTTTACTTATTTAACCTTATAGACTTCGAAAATCCAAAACAAGACAAAAAAATTAAAAAAAATTATCAAAATCAGTTTCACAAAAAAAAAAAAAATTACAAAAAATACTTTAAAAACAATCAAAAAATACTTAATTAAAAATACTTTGATTTGATTTCGTTTGTGTTTACGTTTTGAATATTCGTCCTTATTATATTCGCGCCAATTTTGTTAGATTTGGTATAATACTTTATTTTTCCTTCCTCTTTCGTTTTTGCTTTTCTCCTTCCTCCTTTTATTGATGTTGCGGATCCTCTTTTATTCTTACTAATTTTACTATTTATTTGTTATTTTTTGCCCTTATTTAATTACATTTTTTCACACGGGTTTTTGTTAGCAGAGGCTATTCTACCTATTTAGTTTTTTTTTCTTTTTTAGCTTTTTTTGTTTTGTTTTTTCTTTTTTTTTTTTCTTTTTTTTTTTTCTTTTTTTTTTTTTTCTTTTTTCTTTCTGTGAAGGTTTTATGTATGTGTGCGTTTTTTCACCATGTTCAAAGTTTATACTTAATAATAAAAGATGTTGATTCCTTCCGAAGTTGTTGGCCAATGTAGTGGTGTCATCCGTAACAATTTGTGCTACATACACAATAACATCAACCACCAACTCTGTGCCCTTAAAATTAATATTCAGAACCAAAGGAGAATTACAAAAGTCAGAACTGTTGTTTTTTTTTCCCCACAGTGCTCAACTTTATCCTCTGGGAAATCCCAAAGCCTCACTTAATTTATTTTTCTTCTCTTTTGTTGCTGTTTTCTGCGTATTATAGGTGATGAGATAATACCCCAAAGAATGCGGCTACGCTGTATATAACTACAGTTAGTTATGCTAGATTAAGTAAATGCTAAAGATGATCATCGGACCTACTGCACGTGACATGAGCATGAGGCCCACCTAGGTGCGCAATTTGTCTTCTTCTATAAAGAGGAAATATAGAGAGAGAGAGACAGAACAGCGTTTCCCAATCTCAGAAGCATTATCTTGCCGTCGTCGTCATCGTCACTAGAACTGCTGATTTGTAATCCCGATTTTACAACGTTAAAATATTCCATACACTGTTTATTCTTTTTTATTTGGCTTGTTTTGCAAAACTTTGAATAAAAGACTCACAAGTATTACAGGGTCATCGTTAACATTTCTCCATATTTTGACACTTTAGCAGCGGTTACGCTCAATTTTGCATATAGCATTGTGGCGAAGCCAGTTCTATTTTCTGAGTTGATATATGTCGAATATCAAAGATTAAATATTAAGAAGTCTTAATGCAAAATGGATCTTCAAGTATCAATACCCAAAACTTCCACATGTGACGAGTCTTACACTATCTATCATATCCTCGTTAAACTTCCGTTACGAAAATATGAGCTTGAGAAGAGATACAGCGATTTCACCAAATTAGTGACCGACATGGAACACAATCTATGCAACAGCAACAGCAATAACAAAGGCAAGTTTCCGATAAAATTACCACCAAAGACCAACGGAATCAGACTATTTGGTCGAAATAAAGATATTGATGATGCCGAATTGATTGAGTATCGCAGAACTGAATTTGAAAAAATACTAAAAAATGTGGTTAACGCTACGAATGGCATTGGTGATGAATGGCGGAATAGTAGTCCGTTTTTGGAATTTTTAGAGTTGCCGCCAGGGATATTTAAAGAGAAGTTTGGTAATGGCGGCAGTGGTAACAACATCAGCAACGGTAGCTTTAGCAATGCTAATGAAGCTAAAAAAAATTCGATTTATAGTAGTTGGTCATTAACTTCATCTGGCTCCAAGGATCCGATTTTGGATGTTAGCAATTGGCTTGATACGGTACGCGATTGCAAGAAATTACTTCAGCAGGCTAGAAGCAACTGCTTTAATAATCAACAGCAAACTAGGAAGAATTTGATTATTGTGAAGAGCAAGTTAGATCCGTTGACTATGGGGCTCAAGTTTCATGAAAATAGCAGTAATAGCAACAGCAGCGAAAAGCAGCCACAACAGTGGCAGCACCAAGAAGGGGGCGGCGGTGTTTTAGGCAGTGGGGAAATACGAAGAAGAAAAGATTTGCTTAATTCAATCAAGCAGGAACATGCACAAATCGAAGAATTGGTAGCCAGCGTGAATAATGAACGATATTCTGAAGATAATGATAGTTATTCAAACACTGCACTGCAAATGCCTGGCGGTTTTAACAGCAACAGCAGAAACTTATTCAGCGGGATATCATCACGAAGAGTACTCGGCCAACCATTAGAAGAAACTAATGAAACAAGAGGTCTAAATGACAATGAACTCCTTCAGCAACAGAAATTACATTTGAAGGATCAAGACGAAGAGTTACTGTACTTGCAAAAAGTCATTAGAAAGCAAAAAATGATGGGCATTACTATCAATGAAGAATTAGAGTATCAGAATTCTTTGTTGGATGAGCTCAATCAGGAAGTGGATAATACTTCTACCAAATTGAAATATGCCAATAAAAAGGCTAAGCGGATAAATAATTGATCCGTGAAAACATGATCATGTTCTTTGAATTTTTTCAGCTTACTGATTTCTAATTATTGTATATTATAGTAAATATTAATATTCATATCACGCAAACATTCTTATTGCTCGATAAAGGCGTTATGGTTTGCGAGAACGTATGTACATTACTGTAAACTCAATGGCCTGTTGTATCCATTATTTTAATACGTCTAAGCCAAAAACTTAATCTATAGAAGGCATTGAAACGGTATACGGCATGGCGCAATGTATAGTGACGCCTCAGCTATGTAGATTTGGACACCATGTATATGAACGTTTATAAGCTCAAGCTCTTAAACTCCCCAATTACACGCACCCGCAACGTTGCAGTACCGCAGTATGTTGATTAATTCATCAACTTCTGGGCTTTGGCTATGCAGCTTTCTGCTGCTGCTGCTGCCTCGAAAACGCGAATTCGCAGAGAGAGAGAGAGAAAAGAACGAAAGAAAAGCGGCATCCGCAGCAGCAGAGCAACGGCGACGACAGAGATTCTGCGTAGGGGAAAACGTATCCGCGAGCGAGCCGAAGAAGTAATCAAACAGCCAGCAACGAAGAGCCTCACACACTCTCACACAGCCCCATGGGCAGTGGGCCACCACTGTGCTGGCTCGCTGTTGCACTTGCACTTGCACTTGCACTTGCACTTGCACTTGCACTTGCACTTGCACTTGCACTTGCACTTGCACTTGCACTTGCTATCTACTATCTAATATCTACTATCTTTATATATATATTTACGCTACACTATAGTACAGTCGAGGGATACGGCGGTCGGAGCGTTCGGGGCTTCATTTGCTGGAAACTGTCGACTCTTCGGAGAAGGAGGAAAAAACGATCAGAAGGAACGAGCACGGTAGCCGCCCTGGCCGGTAATGTGATATCACTGTTCTGTGTTCAGTTTCAACGGGTGCGTTTTCAATACTTACGACTGTAATATTCACTATACCTGTCAACATTCTCGCAGTGATCTCCCATTTATATTATTATATCACATGATAGGACACCCGCTATTGGCGGGAAGTCAAACTGTTGTTTCCGTCCAGTGTAGCTTGAAAACGATTTGAAGTGGCTTTTCCTCCAGAGTGCCATTTCTTTCTTCTTTCAGAACCACTGCTCAGCCAGTGCTCCCACTACTACTACTACTACTACTACCACTACTACTACCACTACCACTATTGGTGCTCACCGCTACTCATATTCGTCTCCCGCTGGCTGTTATCTTTTTACTGATCTTTTGTTACCAAATACAGCACTGCACACTCTCCACCTTTTCTCAAAATTGACTTTTTTTTTTACTTCTATTTTTCACATTCCTAACAACAATTGAAATATTTGACTTGTGGCAACCTATCAGTCTGTCAGCTATCCAACAAGACGTTTATATTTCAAACAAAGCCATCAGCCATCATCAAAACATATATAGACAAATACAAAGACTAATACCATCTTTCTTATCATGAGCATACCAATTCCCGACGGAAGAGTCGAGACTCTCACCAATGAAGAGGAATTGCGCTTAAAAGAACTATGGGCTTACTTGTTAAATTTTTGGGGGAAACCAGCCAACGTTAGTACTGCCAAAGATGGTAAGAAATTGTTAGTAGCTTCTTCTGATATCAACGTCGATGAAATTGATATCAATGACACAAATGAACCTGACAGGAATGTTGACAATAATAATAATAATCATGCTAACACTAATGTGGGTGTATTGGATGAAGCGGATAACAATAATAATGATTATAGTGCAGATGACGCTGCTGATGCTGCTTCGTTCACCACTGCTCCTACCGGAGAGAACGCAGTAGAACCATCATCAGAAACCGAACCAGTGGCTAATGCTGCTGCTGTCGCATCCGGTCAAAACAGATCAACAACCATTCCAACAACCACCGTTAGCCCTGCTGCTCCAGATGCTAATGCTACTGCTGCTCCATCATCTGCTCCAACTGGTCAACAGCCAGCAACAGCTGCAAGTTCAGTGGTAAACCAACCAACAAAATCAAACTCAATATCAACATCGCGTCCAACAAAAACCAAGGAAAAGAAAAGTAAATTGTCGAAATTGAAATCTTTGGGTAGGAAGATAAAAGATGTTGGCAGAGATAAGGATTCTTCAGCTTCTTCAATCTCTTCAAAGAGCAAGTCCTCGACTGTTGCTAATGGTAATAGTGCTAATGGCGTTGCTGGTGGTGGTGCTACTACTACTACTGCTACTACTTCTAATGGCTCTGTCCCGGCTGCTCCTGTTGCTGCTCCTGTTGCTGCTCCAACTCCTGTAAAGGCTGCCACTGCCACTTCCAATGGCAACGCCACTAACAAAACCGTACCAACTACCCAGGCTAAATCTGCTGTTACTCCCGTTGCCTCCAATCAAGCACAAAACGGCTCCGCTATTGCTGCAGTAACGAGCCATGGTCCCAAAAAACTTAGACCACTTCACAAAAGAACCTCATCACTTGCTGAATCAATCAAGCGAATCCCATCAAACAAGGAAATTGAGGGAAGATACACCAATGAAATGGTGCATAGTTCATTAAAAGACCTCAAACCAGATGAAATCTATGAAAATTTTTGGAATTTTCTCAAGACTGATTCTCCAGACAATTTGATCCTTAGATTTGTCAGAGCTAGAAAATGGGATGTTGATAAGAGTTTAGCAATGATTGCTAATACGTTGCACTGGCGTGTTCGTGAGTCTCACGTAGATAATTATTTAAGAGATGGCGAATTGAAACTATATCAAGAATATCTTGAAAGTGGAAAAGTTAAAAACGCAGGATTATTCAAAAATTTTGAACTATTCAAGACTTACATCAAGGGTCATGATAAACAGCAAAGACCAATTGTCGTGGTTAGAACAAAATTGCACCATTCTTCAGATCAAACTGTTGAAGAAATGCAGTTATACACATTGTTGGTCATTGAAGCAGCTAGATTATACTTGCGTGAACCAGTGGATTCAGCATCAATTTTGTTTGATATGAGCGATTTTTCATTATCGAATATGGATTATAGTCCTGTGAAATTTATGATTAGTGCATTCGAAGCTCACTACCCGGAATCTTTAGGTGTGTTATTAATCCACAAGGCGCCTTGGGTGTTTAGCGGTATTTGGAATATTATAAAAAATTGGTTAGATCCGGTGGTCGCTTCCAAAGTCAACTTTACTAAAAGCACCAAAGATTTGGAAAAGTTTATTGATGCAGAATTTTTGCCTGCTTCGTTGGGCGGCAAGGATAATTTTAAGCCGAAGTATATTGTTCCAAAGGAAGGGGAGAATGATTTGGTTATTAATGAATCTCCGGAGAAGCAAGAGCTTGTTGAGGAGCGTCATCAGCTTATTGAAAAGTTTGTGAAAGCAACGATTAAGTGGGTTGAGGCAACTGATGCGGATGATAGTGCGGTGCATTTGGCGGAAAGAATCAAGATTGGTAAACAATTGAATGGGAATTACATGAAGTTGGATAAATATGTTAGAGCGAGAAATATCTTTGACAGATTGGGGTTGGTTCCACTTTCTTGATTGTCTTGTTGAAAAAGAAAAAAAAAATAGAAAAAAAAAATTAAAAAAAAAAAAAAAGGACTTTTGCCTCAAATGCTGTGTCTCTAATTTTCCAAAGTTAAGCAACCTTGCCTTTTAGTTTTACTTCATTGCTTCTTTTGCATTTTTTGTTTTTTTCATAAGACTAATCTTTTATCTTTCTCTGTAATTTTTAGTATTCTTCTCGTATGTTTATATCTTTTTTTTTTCTTTTTTTGCCTTACTATTATCGTGGTTTTGTATACACATATGACGCACCGAACTAAATGAAACCAAACTATACTTGACTGTTTTGTCTTGCCCCAGCAGTATCGTGGTACTTGATATCGACTAGAACGACTATCGCTAACATTCGGAATTTATCCTTTCCGCGAACTAGACATAATAAACTACATGCACAAGTGATCCAAGCTATATATGGAGATAGCCACCAATTGAAAATATTGATGCAAGATATTGTATGCAAATTCAGGTACTTTAATGCTTCTATCATTAATCACTACAGCATTATACATGCAGTTTTCTTTGTCTGTTTTTCCGCCCTGCGGAGCGCTCAGTTCTTTAACGTTTCGTCATGTACCGCCGCTAACAAATTTTGCTGTTTGTTTGTTTGTTTGTTTGTTTGTTTGTTTGTTTACGTTTTTTGTGTTTTTACCAGAGGAGAAAAACATAGGCAGAGCAGATCATCTTCATCATTACAAACTACGCTGTTATCGGTGCAGGATTTTCGTTGCAATAGATTATTTTTGAATTTTGAATTTTGGTTGATCTTTTTCCTTTTTTCAGAGACCCACAACTTAACTTTATCCAGACTCCTTACGCCAATGGTTGGTTAAGTTAAGTTTTTTTTCATTTTTTTATTTTTATTTTTTTTTTTTTTGCGCGCGCTTAAAACAATTTGATCTAAGATCGGCTGAAAATAACAAGTAACAGGTAACATAGTGTTATTGATCTATCAAAGTTTGATCCATATATACAGCTAGTAAGAAACACAACAAACCAAAAAATAGTCCTTGATTACAACAACGGCAACTACAATAACAACAACAAACGACCAAACCAATATTGAGCAACGAGAGCTCATTCACATAAGCAATACCTTGTGAACTAGCATAACATCCAATCAAAGATAACATTTATGACAGCGAGTTCCTCGAATCACAGCGCCAAAGAATCCTCCATCACTGTGGCAGTTCGAGTTAGACCTTTCACTTCTGCCGAATCATCCAAGTTAATTGTACAAAAACATGATCGGCAAATATTGGGAGATGGAGCATTCTCTTCGAATAACCAGTCCAGAGGTCTAGGTAACGGCAGTGGCAGTGGCGGTGGTAGATTTGGCCCAAAGGGGATAAGAAAGATTGTTGATGTTGTTGATGAAAGAATGTTGATATTTGATCCAGCTGATGAAAACCCCATACAAAAGATGCAACAGTCTCTTTTCCCCAAATCTACTTCAAGAATACGAGAACATAGATTCACATTTGACCGATTGTTTGATGAAGGTGCTTCACAGGAGGAAGTTTATAATAATACAACAAAACCTTTGTTAGATAGTGTGCTAGACGGTTATAATGCAACAGTTTTTGCTTATGGAGCGACGGGATGTGGTAAAACTCATACAATTTCTGGTACGCCTGATAAGCCGGGGATAATATACTCAACTACACAAGAATTGTTTCAGCGAATTGAAACATTAAAAGATACAAAAAGTATTGAAGTCTCATTGAGTTATTTGGAAATTTATAATGAAACAATAAGAGATTTGTTAAATCCAGAAACTGAATCAAAATTATTGACAATTAGAGAAGATGCAAATCATAGAATATCTGTGCGGAATCTTTCCAGTCATAGATTGACAACCGTTGATGAAATTGTCGATTTAATTGTTGAAGGCAATGCCAACAGAACTGTTAACTCAACCGAAGCCAATGCAACTTCTTCTAGATCACATGCGGTTTTACAAGTTAATATTGATCAAAAGGATAGAACCGGAGGAGTAAATGAGGAACATTTTTTCGCTACATTGTCAATTATTGATTTGGCTGGTAGCGAGAGAGCTTCGGCCACTAAAAATAAAGGTCAAAGGCTACATGAAGGTGCCAACATCAATCGATCGTTGTTGGCACTTGGAAACTGTATAAATGCTTTATGTGATCCTAGAAGGAAAAACCATGTCCCCTATAGAGATTCAAAATTGACCAGGCTATTGAAATTTTCGTTGGGAGGGAATTGCAAAACAGTTATGATTGTTTGTATAAGCCCTTCAAGTCAACATTATGATGAAACATTAAACACCCTCAAGTACGCTAATCGTGCTAAAGAAATCAAAACTAAAGTGATACGAAATACTCACAATTTGGATAGACATGTTGGATCTTACTTAAAGATGATTACGGAGCAAAAGCAAGAAATTGAAGAATTAAGATCGAGAGAAGAAAGAGTAGTTGAGCAACGCTTGAAAGCTTTCCAGAAAAAGTCGGAAAAATGCTCATTAACTTTAATTGAATCCGTTGACAGAATAAAGAACAATCTTTTGAAATATGATATTGAAAAGTTCAAGAAATCAAGGCTTTTGGTGAAAAAAAGGATTTTAATACTACAAAGACTGGAAGTGAATTTATTTTTGAAATCATTTTACACAAACTATGGATCACGATTTGATGATATACCAAGAGATTTGATTGATGTGAAAGAATTGGTCAAAAAAGTGCATGATAAATTAGATCAAGAAATTGAACAAATAAATCAGCTTTGCAATAAAGAAAATGAACTCGATCGTATTTTAAGTTCTTCAACGAAACTAACGTTGCAGAAATTGAAAGATTTGGACGGTTGGACAGATTATGATACTTTGATATTCAATTCTCTGGTTGAAGGCTTGAAGAAAGAAGTTGATGCAGAAGTATTGAGTCGCTCAAATATTTTATGGGATAGCATAATTTCCAAGAATGGAGGGGAAGTTTCAAGCTCATTTAACTTTTTGTCAAACTCTTTTTTCAAAATTTTCAAAAAATTGACATTTATTAATACATCCGGGGACATTGACGTGATTAGAGACGAAAACCTTTCGCTTATTAATGGCATGTTGAATGATGTTTACGAAGTGCTTAATAACTTGGGATTTGAGCATATTGACAAGTTTTTGAAATTTGATGCGTTTGACAAAGTTTCTGGTGAAAAAAGATTATCTTCTCCGAAAAGAGTCTCTTTATCACCTCATAAATCTTTGAGAAATAATCACTCATTCAAAGTTAAATCACCTATTAAACGTAAAGTCTCACATAAGATCAAAAAGGTAAGATGGGACTTACCTGTAAATACTAGTGTTGCTCATAATCATGAAGAAGATGAAGATGACGATGGAGCAGAGGACGAAGATGATGAGGATGAAGTTAACCAGCAAGAAAGTGAAGATGATGATGATGATGATGAAGAAAATGGCGACGCAGTAGAAGGAGTAAGTGGTGATAATACTGCTGCTATTACTAGACATGTGAACCTCATTGACGGAGAAAGTAATGCTCGCCAAGATACTACAATGAATGAGTCGTTTACAGATTCTCCTGTCTTTAGTTCAAAGTTCACATTTACTCAACTGCCGGTGTTTAAAAACAAATTTGTTAATTATCTGAGTCCGAGAAAATTCAACTTTAACTCAACTGGAGCAAAAACAGAATCAGGAGTATCTGATAATATTAATAATCAACCAGAAGAAGAAAAAGAAGCTGTTGAAAATATGGTCCAAAAGGCAAATAATGACCCAATTTTGAGAAGCAAATTTAACAACCCAAAAAGAACGTTGACTGGTCTCACCTTGAGACCGGCAGCTGATTCTGATATCTCGAAGCTTTCAATTGACACATCAATTCTGGATAAGGAAAATTATCTTAAAGATTTGGATGAACCTCCATCACCAAACCAACATCAGCATTCTTTGCTAGGAGATCTCAGTCTGACAAAAAGTAATGGAATACATAGACTTGATCTCAGTCCACCGGTGAGATTGGGACAATCGACAAGTCCCAGTGAAACTGATGCATTTCATTTTGATTCCTCTCCTTCGCATTATGATAAATTTAATTTTGAGGCTAATGTTTCTGGTGATATTCAAATGTCCGACGTTAGTAATGATTAATCAAAAACAAACCGTGAGTTTGTTGAGGCAAAGTCTTTGATTAATATTATATAATCTTACTTTATTTTTTTGTTCATTTATGCATACACTGCTCAATCTTATATCAGATTCATGTATTGTCGTTGTTCTCTTTTTTGTTCAATTCTTGTTCACATTTTGATCTGGCCTCATAATATTTCTCTCCTTTTTTTTCCTTTTGGTTTACTTTTATTATATTTGTTATGTTTTTGTTTTTTTTTTTTTACTATTTTTGCTTAGTTTTGTTCTAGGGTTCTAGAAAATTTTTTTAATGTTTTAGGGATCGTGAAGGGTATATAGAAAAAATTGAACAAGTTTTTTCACTCATTTATTTATTTAATTTTTGAAAAAAAAAAAACGCTTCAGTTTTCCAGTGCGTAACCTCAAGGGACCAAATGGTGGTACTTATGCATTGATGAATGAAAGTTACTTTGCGCAGAAATGAGTCTAGGCCTGTATAGTAAACTAGAAGCATATGTAAACGAGACTTAGCGGCATACGACTGTTGGCTTGTAACCGCTGCAATCACATTGATTGCCGGTCAAAATTTATGTGATACAAAAAAGCAGCGCCGAATAATTTTTTACCGATTGGTATCTTGCTAAGCTTACAGTAAAATATATGAAATACCCCATTAATGCATTCATAAATTGTGAAAAAAGCTACCATACTATTGTGGCTGATTGCTGATGTTATCATTTAAAATGTGACTCATGAAGCATACTTAATGAGTGAATCAGTTAATGGATTAATGAATTAATGTAACTTATTGGAACTCAAACTTGTCCATTGACAAGAAAATTAACAATTGTCAACGCTACAGCTAAAATATTGACAAACGGTTCAAAATAATCTTAACGTTTGAATTTTTTTGAATTTTGGATTTGAATAATGCAAACATGTTGCATGACATATCATCGTGGCAGAGCTTTCTTCAAAGTGTGTGAAGTCCGTTTTTCCATGTGGGTTGACTTTTAATGTTTCAAAAGTCTTCTTGAATAATGGTTTTGGCGATATAGATCCGGACAGTATTAAGAATTTTTCATTTCTGGATTTATACTTCTGGTCGAGCGCCCCCGCTCCCTGCCATAGCGTAGTAGATAATGCCGAAGAGACTGCATATTTTTTCCAACGAGGCAAAAGCACTGGTGCGGACAGACATGCAAACATACATGTATGGTGCAAGGCGCAATAGCGGGTGCTGAGTGATGGATGATGTCTGCCATGTTGAGGCCTTTGAAGATTTGAAAATTTTAAAGAGGCATATATATATTGCAAACAATAAAAACTCAGTTGCTTTTTATTGTTTTGAAGAATCTTTGTTATTTAATATTCTGTTGATTGAAGGCAACACATTGCTCCCCTTGCCAGCTATTAGTGAGGGTAGCCCGAAGGCTACTCTACTCTGTCGTACAGTCGCTTTCTCGTTTTCATTCTCGCAACGGTCATGTCATGTCATGCACTGTTTTGAAATTTTTCCGTCCACGGATAAACCAAAACATTGATGCAAATTTGCAACGCACAAAAAGTTGTTTATTTCGAACTTGTCACTTTTATTGTTATTGTTTTTGCAGCTTTTATGCTTGTATCGAACCCAGTATTGGTATATATGTGGCATGCGCCTCCACAAGTCTAACGTAGGTCTATTTGTAGCTATGCATCTATGGATGGAGTGCAGCAGATTGGTCACTGGCATTGCAATGGCACTGCAATGTTGGCGGTGCAAAGTGGGGCACTGAAGTCTTTAAGCTCAGCAACTTTGCATTACTGCGCTCTCGGATCAAAATAATTCTTCTGTGAATAAACTTATCTTCATGTACAGTGATTTAAATCGTACCATATCATGCCGTATTGTGCGTCATTTACTTTGAAAGAGTAATATACTATAATGTTATTAATACTGGTAGGAGTTTGGATAAAGCTTGCGCATAATATGTGTACAGTGATATAATTACTAATTTTACAACTACTGAAAAGTTATTTATTTATCTTGTCTCTGCCCCCAACTGCAAGTATATAAACATGGGCAGCAGCCACTAGTTTTTTGAAAATGATAAAAGGGATTTCATAATTATTCTTCCTACTATCAGCATCATCTCCACTACATCTTAAAGCTACTACTATTGCTTTTCTACTAAATTGCAGCTTCATTGTTTACTATCAAAAAAAAAAATAAAATAAAAAAACTTGACTAGCTCTTCCAAACAAATTAACAGTCTTTGGAGACCAATTCAAACTTCGCTAAATCTACACCACAACACTTCTAAACATACACATAAATACAAACTACACAATGGGATTTAAAGTGACTATGTTGTTATTCATTTGGTTGTTTGAGAAGAAATAGTGGCCCAAGAAGTAAAGGGGACCTTGGTCAGGGGAACAGAAAAATTAATTTTCCTCTGAGATTTTCAAATAGCTAACGTTGGTTAGTTCTTCTTATTTAATGATCCGCCATCCTGAAACCACTATTTTTCTTTAAATTTTTTTTTTATTTCACTTTGGGTATTGTTTTTTATTTGCTTATGATGTTTATGGTATGTAAATAGGTTGTTTTAATGTTATTGATAGTGGATTGTAATCCGAATTATCTTTTTAACGTTTTGAAATTATTTGTAGAGCCAAATTTATAAAGAGTCAAGCTCGAGGAAGAAAAAAAATAATAATAATTTGATATCCTTCATTTATAGGAGCTCGCTAAATATCTCAATTAACAAGTAGACTAAAGAGTGTTCAAGTTAAAATTATTTGAAGGAGCCAGTGTGTCCTACACGCTAGATAAGTAACAAGTCTTCAAGAATATAGAATGATATTCGAGAAACTGAAGGCATGAAATCAGTAGAAAAATTAATAACATTGCAGCCCATCCGAGAGCTTTGTTTTGATTACCCGCGTTGTATTTGCAGACTTGTTGAAGGAACTAACATACCAACAAGCTACCCTAACAAAGCCATAATACTGCAATTTCATTTGTATATCATTCCTCAAAATATAATTCAAAAATGGTGTTTGTCTTAAAGTTTAGGTTGCATAACACTGTTTCTTTTTCAATTTTTTTTTCCACACATAAGATTGATTTATTATCTATATATAAAATTGATACAAAACATACTGCTATAAATTTATCTAAATAGTATATTTAGTATAATTCAGTTGTTATTATGTAGGGGAAACTTGAATAAGTAAAACCCCGTTAGCTTTGGCTGGAAATTTTTTAGCTTTCTGAGAGTTGAAATAAAAATAGAAGACATTTTGTTTTATGGTGATTATTATTTTGGTTTATTTTGTTGTTGGTGTCACCAATTAAAAAGAAAGGATCTCACGTCAATTACATCTTCCGCTCACTAAAATAATTGTATTATCTAATCTATTGGAGTGGTGATGTAGTAAAAGAGACTGTAAATTGGAATGATCTTTTGTTAGGCCTGAGTATTTCTTTTGAAATATCAAGTAGTCGCCAACCTGGACCAATTCTTGTGTATCGCTGGATAGAAGGATAGATTTATTTTTTTTCTTTTTTACACATAATATCGATTAATATTTCTATATAAACGATAGAAGATACAATTTATTATTTCTACATAAGGACAAAAAAAGATAGAAAGAGCAGCGAGCGAAATAATGAACGAATAAGAAATATAAGATTCCAATAGAATGGACTATCAAAGAGCCACATAGTTGAAGAGCCTTAAGGGAGTCACAATATGACGAACTTTGAGTTCTAGATCTACAGATTAACGTAGGAATACGTTATATTATTTACTTAATATTTTTATATCACCTTCTATTTGATTCTACAATAAGCACATTCCATATCATACAATATTTGGTATGAGTCATATTGCATATTTACTTATATTAATTGCTCAACGCTAATATGTGTTTTATTCAGCCTGATTATTATTCATATACGGTTCAACCCAATATTGTTGTATATTTATTACTATTAAATTATATTAAAAATATAAGGCTTTTAAATTTAAATAATGGACTCAAAGGAATTAAAAGACTTCCAGGACCGTAACAATAGAACGAGGATAGAACAAAACCCACACAAATCAAGCCAAAAAGAACCATTGACCTGAAAACAGTGGGATAGTGGAGTACAGACAGATTTCTTGTTCCATATACAAAGACATTGTTGTGTTTAAAAGGGTAGGTATCTACTAACTACTTTTAACCTCGAATTGTTATAGTTATTATCGTTATCAATGGGTCTTTCGGCTTATCATTTATTCCGCCCATCTCTATATACATAAGTAAAAAGGAACACGACACCGACCTTTATACAAGATTTTCGACAATTTGAAGGATCCTTCTCTCAGTTATGAGCACAGACTGATCAGGAATGCGAACACAATGAAGGAAAATGTTCGCAGTAGACATATAGTTGCGGACTTAGCTCAGTTGGGAGAGCGTCAGACTGAAGTCTAACAGATAGAAATCTGAAGGTCCTGTGTTCGATCCACAGAGTTCGCAATTTTTTTGCCTAGCCTTCTAGGCCTTTTATTTTTTCGAATAATAGATTATTGTTGTTAATTTGACATTTTTCAGATATCAACAAAAAAAGCTTTCTTTTGTTTGGATTTTTCCGGACATACCATTTCAGTCGCAATTGCAAAGCCGCGAATAGTGATTGACCTGAAAAAATTTCAAATTTTGTCTTTGTAAGGTTTATATGCGGTTACAAAGCAAATCTCTTTCAAGATGAATAATATTTCCCGTGCAATCTGTAGTTCGTTCCATAAACTATTAGAAAAAGAAGCTAAAATGAGAAGCTAGAATAAGAAGCTAAAAATAAAAAAAATAAACAGAAATAAAGCTAATATAAAATAAAGAAGCAAAATACTATAGTACTATTTTTCTACCATCACCAACTTCGACGATTTCGTCATCTTTGATATTTTCATCAAGATCAGCAATCCATAACTGACCATAGTAATCATACAATGTTACCAAATCATCATCATATTCAATATACAATGAGTTTTTGTTTTTCAACTCACCATTATTGTTAAGCAATTCACTAGCACACCAGGTGTAGGATTCGCATTCAAACACCATATCCCAGCCAAAATCTTGGCTGTATTTCTCAGTTGGTGGAGGTGGTCTGCTGTTAGTGCGCTTCTTGTAGGTATTGTCCTCCGGTAATAGAACACTTTTGATTTGTAAATTTGTTTGATAGTAGTCCCTGAGAAGTGTGGCATTGTTATTAAACGCTGTTTTGTAATGTGGTAACTGAATATCTTTGTCCCATGTATTTTTTTTGCACATTTTGAAGCCAGAGTTTATCCAGAGTAAAGTGAAGTTATCATCTCCTGACAAATGGCCAGGATGACTGGAGCATACCTTAACCTTTTTGTTAAATTCTGTATGAATTGAGCTATCATCATTATTTTTTTCGTCATTACCATCTTTCTTATCATCATTTCTTTGTAAATTTTCAAATTGTGAGGTTCCTACACTAACAGCATCATTGTTGTTAAATTCATAATTTTCATCACCGACCATGGACAAGCTGAGCCAGAAAAGCTCCTTGTCACCCCATACTCTTCTATTAGCAGGGGTCCAGAGCTGAATTTGAACCAATGATAACAAACTGGTGAATTTTTCTTTTCTGTTAATACCAATAATCCCAGCTTCCATAGAATGTCTGTACTTTTTGGCGAAAAGGTTGTTTTGTAAAGTTTTTGAAGTTGATTTAGGGATGCCAAAAAGGTTTTCATCGACTTTAGTAGGTAAGAGTTTTCTGAAAAACACAACGTCGTGGTCAGTTAAAAATTCCAAAGAGGTTCTGTCTTTGAAAAAAACAGTCTTTGATTTTTTGTACGGGCTTAATTTGAAAAAACTGGAAGGTTTTATCAACGGAATAGCATCAGAGTCCATTAACACAATCTCTTCAAATGAGTTGAAAAAGTAAGCCAAGAACTTCATGTAAAATTTATTGAAAAATTCCATGTATTCTGGCTTGACGGCTGCACCAACATTAACAAACCAAATCTCTTGTTTTCTAAAAGACTGCGGTATTTCACTAATTGGAACTTTAGCAAAAATCGATTTATTCAATTTCAAATTATCTCTAGCAACCTTGACAAGTTTGTCCTGATTTTCTTGGGAAATATCACCTTTATGGACAATCTGAATTGGCAAGTCATTGTCGAGTCCTCTGAGCAATTTGATCAAATTCATTAAATCAGGAACTTCGTTGTTGGAGCCAGTCAAAACAATTCCTTTCCCATGAATAGAATTTTTAAAATTTTGCAAAAAGCAATTTTCGTTACTGAAAACCTTATTGTCGTTATGTTTTCTCTGATTTGAGTTACCATCAGGGTCAATAGTTGGAATGCCCCAATGTATTTCCCCATTCCAGCGCTGATATATAGGAAGCTGGCGGCTCAACCAAGGAAAAATTCTAGACTCTATATCCTGGCATTGGTTGTTATTGTTTATCTTCTCGTTATCTATGGAGAATGGTTTCATGTTGAGATTTGCTAGTTTTTGATTAAGTGACTGAATGACTCGTTTATCATTAAAGTTAGCGCCGTTTTGCGACCCAGAGTTCAAATAACATTGGCCAAAAACTCTAATATTCGTCATAGAGTCGACAAATTTTTGCTCGGTTTCTATAGTTTTTTTCAAGTCTTGGTTGTACAAGTACTCTACTCTGTAATAGTCTTCGTTGGTCAAATAGTCGTTATCATTTTTCTTTTTTTCGGACTTGTCTTTCTCCTTTTTATTCTTGATTATTTGATCTTTATGTTTTAGGAAAAAATGATTTCTGTTGAAGACATCAGTATTGTACAATGAGTCCTTGAACGCGCCATTACTCCACGATGGAGTCGTTTGGTAGAGCTCGCTAAAATATAACTGACATTTTTCCTTTTGAGAGAATTTGTTTATGTTTGTTGAGTATTTTTGAAGTAAGGTCTTATACGTAGTTGATATTGAGTTTTTATTATTCTGGTTGTTGATGATCAAGTCAATATGATCGGGTGTTAAAAAGTTCCCACCCATATATAGCAGATCTTGCTGAATACTATCATTATTTTGGGTGTTTACTATCAGAGGGGTGGATGAGTAGGTGTAGATAGTAAACTGAAATACCGCGAGGATAAATAAGGCAAATATCGTAAGTCTTTTAAATTCCTTTGATATGGGTATCATATTGACTCAGATATGGCAGAGTAATGACAACTAAAAACTGTTGAGAAACAAGTCGACGAAGCTCTGGAGAAGAAAAACGAAAGGTGAAGAATAAAGCGAAGCCGGAACCGGTCCAGGACGAAAATGAATGGTTTTTAGGAAGTAAAGTACAAGAGATAATGTTAGCGATAGAAGATAAAATAGAGATTCTGTTATCAGGAAGGGAAGGAAACAAATCTGCAAATAGGCAGAAAAAAGTCACAGCAAGAGGCAAAGTTATCCATATATAACAGAATTACGTTGGCGGTGAGGAAGAAGGAAGGAAAAAAAAAAAAACTAAGAGCCCAAACAACGATCAGGTGCGGGTCGCCAACGGATGGTGAGGCAGGTACCAGACATTGTACAGCGTCTTACATCATTTCAGTATTTCAAGCAGTAGAAAGTGGTACACTGCGAGGTACAACTTTAGAGTACATGAATTAAGCATGCAGAATAGTAAAAAGCATACGTTGTGCATAAATCGCCTGAGACGGCCGGCTTTGATTCGCAGCGGATTGCATATAAAGTATCTTATTAGTTTCCCTATTTACCCGCACAACTGTTAAGCCCCTTATGTATTGAGCCCCTTATGTATTGAGCTAAAGGATTACCCTACTAGAATTTAACTTTTCAAACTCCGTTCTCACTGGAACAATTCTGCTATTGCAATAGTGCAGCGGCCGAGGCCTATTGCGCAGATCCTCGCGTCGGGAAGGAGGGCGAGGGACAATAGCACCAACAGCAGGTCTTGTGAGACTGGCCAGCTTTCATAGTTTGTATGGTTGAATGTGTCGTTGTTGATAATAATTTATTGGTTAATTCATTTTCGTTTTTTCTTCTACTTCTGATTCCAATGCTGCTTTGCTTCCGTCATTACAGTCTTTGTCTCTTGGTTGTTATAACATCAGCTCCTCATACTCAAATAGTCACCTTTGTTCCAGACATATTGGGCTTTTTTGCAATACAGAATTCTTTTTGAAAAGACTTGCCTATCCACAATATGGTGCTGTTCCAGACTCTAGCTTGCCTTTATCTATCGCTTAGTCTTCCTCTTGCCAGCGGAAATCTTTAAGAAGAAACTACAATAAAAAGATGATAACGTTCCAATAACACTCACAAACGTTTCTCCTGGTGGGAACCCGGAAAACGGTAAATTCTTTTTGTATCCAATAAGTTACTTTGATGAAACAGCCAACTTTTGTTATCCCGATAAGTTTGTCAGGGATGATGACAAAGAAGGCCAGGATAAACTTCAAAAATACCAATCTGAGAACAAAATTATCAAGTATGGCACCATATTTGAAGACGATATTTCGTATGGGCAGCGTACCATCGAGTCAGTTTTCCAACAAGACATTACATGCCAGCAAATTTGCTGGAGAGACTACCATAGTGTTAATTCATCTAGAATTAACTTTTTGATTGAAAGTGACTACCGCTTCAATTTTTCCATTGACGATATTCCAGTTGGTATGATTCCAAATCCAACAAATTCTACATTTCAAACAACATTCCAGTTGGTTATAAGGACATTAACCATGTTTTACACATTTATAACCACTGGCAATTCATTGTCTACTATACCAACAATAATTTGGATAGTTGTAACATTATCAAAGCAGTTATGCAACAGCGTGCTGGCAAACGTGTTAAGCAGCATGAAAACCAATGCCAAGTTTTCCCACCTCAGGTCTTGAGAACTAAACAAAATGTAGACAACAAGGTCATTTTCACTTATGATGTCGTCTGGAGGGGGATTTCAAACGAGATGACTAACCACTATGACTGGAACAATCGTCTTGGTCAATTCAAGCACAACTTGGTCAACCACAAGTTCGACAATATTCAAAACTCTTTACATTTTGTTTTGATTATATTTGTTGCTATTTACACCAATAATAAGTTCAGCTCAGTTTTCAGCGCAGATGTAAGAAGCTACAAGTCCTTAGCTGGCGATGACGTTAGTGATGCAGACATTATGGCTATTGGCGAAGACGATGATTTTTTGGTCAACTGGTATTCTTTAAAAAATGATGTTTTTAGGAAACCAAACAAATTGATTTTCTTTTCCAATATTGTTGGTCTAGGTACTCAGTCAATTGTGGTTGCTGTTATCATTTTGCTTTTCTTGATCATTAACGATACCACGATAATTACGCCATATGAAGTGAAAAAGACGAAAAACACACATTCTTTGAGATTTGAATCTCATTGAATGAGTTGTCGTGGTAAAAGTGCTTGTGTTAAGTCACACTAAGTCAAGGGTGGGTCTCCCTAGTGGGAGAATGCCCTGCCAGAACTTTTTTTACTACGGAGTGCCTGAGGACCCCTCTTGGTTGATGTTATAACTCAAGTGTCTTCCTTTGCTTTCTGCATGTCTGTTCGTTTCCCTTTCCGCTCGAACAAGCCCTAATAGGCTTTAGTAAAAAGCTTACCAAGTATCTGGACTTGCTAGTAACACAACAGACCCAGTGAAAGCTCCCGTAATAATAATGTTGTAATAATGTTAGTTGTATGGCACTATTCAGATACACCGATTATACTACTCTTGTTTTTTGTTATTATTTACTTTTCGTTGCTTATTGCCCAGTCAAATCTGCCTTTTCAGCTTGATTATTTTTCGTTCTGGTCACACCTGCGATGCATTTAATCTTGTTTGTTATTGTGCTAGTCGAGTAAAAAATGCTTCCCAATGTAAAATCATCAAGTCCAGCTCACAAAGACAAAAAAAAAAAAAAAAATAAAAACAGCTAATATGGGCCCTCACTAAAGCGTGTGAATCAAGATTATATATGATGCATAGTGCAGGGCCTAACTGAATATACTGGATAGTATGCGACTAAGGACGCTTGAAGGATCCCTTAATGCAAGCTGATAGGACCCTGCTTATTCAAGGTTTCATAAATTCTATATGATCAACCAAAAGTTCAATAATAAAAAAAAGACCATACAAAAGCCAACAAGATAAATGTATAACATTCATAATTTCCTTCAGATTCTGTCAAAATTTTTGGCTGAAGACACACATTAGCTTTTAAATGGTGTGTTTCTTGTTGGAGCAGTGGAGCAGTGCAGCACATATCATCTACCGCCTCCTTAGTTCACAACAATTTTCCAAAACTTTTGATTGAAAAGGCAAGTTGGGCTCAAACAGCCAAATAAAAGATGAACGCGTCCTTATGCGTTACTACGCTTAACAAAGCCTCACTTCGCCTCAGAGAGCGCAAAGTGCAGATATGCAGAGCATGCTTCAAAACACAGGTAAGCGTCCCAGAGCTCAAAAAAGAGTCCCACAAGTTTCTACAGAAAGTAAAGAACCATTACGCAAAGTATATTATAGGCCAGAAGCTACGCAGCAGCCCTGCTTAATACTGCATGAAAATGTAAAATAATGTACGTTTCCACATACCTGAAGAAATTATAAAGTGGACAACAAATAGTTTAGCTATTTAACAATAATATTGTCAAACATCCCCAAAAGGCTTATTGTCTCATGTTCTCATATAATATAATTGTATTGTGGAACGTGCGTACCGATCGCTCTGTACACCATGGGGCACTATGGCCTGGGTTGTTGATAATTGTTGTGGATTGTTTGTTGTTATTGATATTGTCTTCTGATTCTTGTTTGTGACGAGATGCAAGCTATGGCCTGAATTGGAAATCTCTAAGTTAACAACAACCACAACCACAACAACAGCAACAACAACAGGGGAAGCTGCTGGAGCGCGAACGCATAGATCCGTCTAGAAAGAGGAGGCGCTGTGCTCCAGAACCTAAGGCTAATTGCTGTCTCAAATAACAATATGGAAACGATACTATAACTTTTCATTTTGTATTTCATATTCTTGGTTGAAAATACTTTCTAGGCCAACAAAAAGATCATCTTTGCCCTGGCCGAGAGAACCGTGGACAACGCAATTTCTAAACAATTGTTTATTGATAGATTTGCTTTGCTAACCAAGAAAATACCTTAAGTAAAGAAAAAAACAGGTAATCTAATATTTGTGATTACATAGAAGAATAAGGCAGCTATTAGCCAGATGGCTATATCATGTTTTCCACATTGCGTTGGCACGTAAAACTGATTATCAACAAAGCCCCAAGACAATCGACTCAAGGCTTGTAAAATAATAACAGTTGCACTTGCGTGGCGAGGGTCATTTCTATGAGCGTACCTTACATATTACAAAGTTAGACACTGTACATAATAGTTCATAAGTTGAATTACCGATCCAAGTAGATGAAAGCTGTTTTCCGCAATCTTCAGGGGTAAAAAAAAAAAAAAAAAAAAAAAAAAAATTGCTATTAGAACATAACAGTTGAGCTCAATTAAGCTAAGCTCAATTAAGCTAAGCTAAGCTCGGAAACATCTACCCAAACGTTGATGGCAGTTTGCTCAGTTTTTTTCAATTCATTGATGCGCAGTTTGACGGCTTAGCCGTCACTTGGCATGGCTCGGTTGCACAGTGCGGTTTGTGTCGGTGCCACTTTGAAACTTATCTCTTGAGTGGGCCTTGATATGATAGTACAAACAAACAAGACAAATATAGCGCTTGCTAATAAAACTAACACAGTCATTAAGCAATATTGATATCACAAAGAGGCCATATAGCTTTTTACTGCCCCTGGAGTACGTACTGTGTTTTCAAATATAAAAACAAAATAACAATATTGTTTTGACTGTAAAAAGGCTGTATGTTCTAATGATTTAGAACAAACGGGCTGGGACAAACTAGCAACTACGGTATTCACGCTAATTGGAAAATCTTACCCTTTATACTGTAGAAATTTATGGGCCAATTCAGGGAATGCTTAAACAAATTTAAGCTTTTGTAACATAACGAAAGAAAAAAAAAACACATAATTAGAAGGAATCAACATTGCAGTCTGTTGAATTAATCCTGGAATTTTAGTAATCACAAGTAAAGGCTACGGAAATGCGGAAGACAGTGTGCCTCTAGATGCGATTATGTCGATGATGACGATGATGCCGATGATTATAATCAAAACACCAAGCGACTACTCAAAACTGATATCTCTCCCGATGACGCTAATGATATTTTGTGAATGTTAATAGCTAGTTCACCAGCAACCTACCCGTACAATTAACTGTTACTTTGCTATTTATAGTTCCGAAACACGCGATACAACTTGCCGGCGCATTTGGGTAAAGTCGAGTGGAATATACAAAGGATTCAATGAGCAAAAAATAGAGTAAGCAAACAATAATACACTATGCATCACAACACAATAGATAGGGCTATGACTCCATCTATGGATATTTATATATGGAGTAGTGTATTCAGATAATATCGTCTCAGGCCCGATTTTTAATAATTTTCACCATGAACAAAATAACGAGAGCAAAAATGCATTCTTTTTTTCCCTAGAATTCAGAACTCTACTAAGTTTTGCCGAATTCCCTTTCGAATGTTTTTTTTCCTTCTCTCATGTTTGAGCCGCCTTACAAAATGAGCGCCCAAATACTTTTCTATAACAATTGTCAATCATAATGAATTTCAATACAATTCTCCTTCCTGGTGCCGGCGGAGCCGTAACTCCTGTCCCAGACACAACCTGCATCATATTGCATAACTACACCCCAGTGAACATTTAGAAACATGAAATTACTTAGAAGTACACACAAATGCATACAGATTGTGTTTTTCAATGATATATCTGTCTCGCAGAAACTGTCTCACATTAGACGATCGCCAAAGATTGGCAAAATTCATAAAATTTGTAGAACTTGTTAAAGGGGAAGGAAGACAAAAAGACAGTACTCAAATTTGAGTGGAATTAGAGACTTGTTTTGCGTTGAAATGTTGATATAATGCAATGAACCCAATCAATCGGTTTGATGGAATCACAAACAGTTTCAATAATATTCCGGGACTGGCTGATTTTCCAGCAGTTAACCAAGAGGTTGGTTGCGTCTCAACTTGAATATTGAATTAATGCGTCTTTCTGTCCGCTTCAGGACGCAGCCTGCCTGTCTTTCTTTCTTTCTCGTTCCTGAGTCAGATTGATTGTCGGGTGTAAATGTTTTTTTATTGTTTAATTATTTTATCAAAGTTTATCAAAATGTGGTCCCCAACTTTATAATTTTTGTACTTTGGTAAAACGTTCCTTAGAATCAACATGCCTGTCAGGAAGGCTTTCTCTAAGTTGCGTAGCTGAAGAAAATGGAAAACTGAAGTTAAAAGCTGACTTTATGCAGACCTCTGTGCGTTTACCCAGGCTTAATGGAAATTCTAGATTACTTACTTTGAACATTCTGAAAAAAAAATTGTAACTGGTTCACTTTTCTCCATGATAGGACGTAAGAAAGAGACATCTTTATAAACTATTACTGAACAATAGATTTTAACAATTCTATATTGCTTTAAGCTTTGAAGTGACTTACAAATTTAGCGAAGAACAAAGGTATAAAATAGTGAAATGCTAATTTATGAACGTATCTATTTTAACAACTGTAACTGTATCTAGGAGAAGATGATGATAATGATAAACAAAAATAAGTAAGCAAAAGAGTAAAAACGAAAAAAAGAAAAAAAGAAAGACAGAAAAGCAGACCAAAGTGCCAAATTGATAACGACTCGCCATTATGTGTGTTAAATTAACGATGCAATTGAAGTAGCAAGGGTAGTTGGGCCTTGCGAGTAAGCTGCCGCCCAAGACGAAGCAGCACCAGCCGAAGCAGAAGTAACGCTAGAACTGCTAGCAGTAGAAGCAGAACTACTTGATTTTGCACCACTCCACACTGCCGGACCCGGAATCTCATAACTATGGAAATCAGTGTAGATATCAAGTTTGATTCCCTTGTCACTAGACTTGTAAGCTCCTGGGAACTTGACGGTTTCGTCACTGCTTGGTTCTTCTGTACCAGAACCGCTAACTTCCAAGTTAGTACACATTGGATAAAATTGAGCTCCGCCATCATAGTTGGCACTCATTAGAGCCAAAATTTCATGTCTTAGCAAATAACTGCCACTTTTCAAATTTGAAGGCACAGAAACTGACCATGAATTATTATTTTTCATCAATTCTTGAGATGCCCAAGTCTTGGAGCTTGCATCATAGCCCTTCTCGTCAATTTTGAACCAATTAAGATCGTTTGGGTTAGCGTTGCTGCAGTTGGAAGTACCACAGTTGGCCATATACGTGATAACCGGACCCAAATGAGCAGTTGGCCAAGTTGTCCAAAACAAGTCAATTTGGTCCCCGGCTTTCACTGGAGCAGTCAATGCTGCTGGTTTGCCCTCTTTGTTACAAGCAATGTATTGGGAAGAGACGTCTTGAATCGGTTCGTTGCCGTTGGCCCAAAAGGACCATACTATGCGTTCATTGTCTGAAATGTAAGCGTCACCGTATGGGTTGGAGCCCTTGTACCATTTATCGCCGATTTTCAAGTCACTGACGTGACCGTGAGCATCGGCTGGCTGGAGCATAAGAAGAGCTAAGGGAAGAAGTGCAGTAATCATTTGCATTATTGTTGACTGGTTCGTGAAGTGTCTATGGGATACGTATGTATGCGCTTTGAATAAAAGAATAAATGTGTGATGTTGAAGATAAATAGTCAAACAAGAACAGCGCACAACAACGACAATAAAAAAAAACAGGGTCTACTGCACATTTATATATTTTGAGCAACATCAATAGCCAAAAAAAACCCTAGAAGGTACAGATATAGCATATGGGTGGTCCGTTGGCATATGTTGCGTATTGTATTAAAATACCAAGAACTTAACAAATGTCACAGCTAATTACCATGTAGGTGAAGATGTATACATGCGCGTACACATCACATTTCCCAATGAAAAATGTCCTGTGATGGGTGTAGTAAAGTATAGGTGCATGGACCGAGCATATGACTTGGCATCTAACAGCAGCTACAAGGTTGAATGTCTAGATAGCAAACGACAAACGGCAACACAACGACAAACCCTGTTGGATACTGGATGGTAACTTGTAGCTGGTGCTCTAATAGGGCCTTGTTTATGGTATAGTAGGCAAATGTCAAAGTAAAGCAAAAGCTAACTCCGTGATTGGCAAAAAAGGCAACTTTTTGTTCAAGTTTTTAGTGGTATCATTGCTTTAGTTTCATGTTGGATTTTGGCATTAATGCAAATTTGGACTGGGTACCAGTGGCCAGTCATGCATGAAGGTTCCGCACAAAACGAAGAAAAAAAAAAAAAAGATTGTCTCGAGGCGAAAAGCTAGCTGCCGAAAGAAAAGGCTACGGTTGTTGAAGACGGCTTTATCTTATGATTAGCTTACAGTAGCAGGCTACCAGGATTTCCCTGAGTAGTGGCGGGGAAATTACCAACCAAATTTACGCGGTGTTGCATGGTTGCTTCTATTTGAAGGCCTGATATATGGCCATCATGGGATGCATTAGCAGCGGTAAAATCGCACTATAGTATGATTGTAGTTAATCTGATCTATCACTTTTTCAGGGAATACGCATTCAAACGTGTGTTTGGTTGAAAAACGGCACTAGGCTCTATTAAAGGAGGCGGCCTGGTCAAGGAATTGTAAAAGCCATAAGCGTATACTGGTATACCACTATCCCAACTTCAAGGCCTGTCTGCAGTTGCGACTCTTGAGAGAGAGAGAGAGAGAGAGAGAGAGAGAGAAATCGAGGATTGTTATTAGCAATTTCTGTGGTGTCTATGATTCATAATTGTAGATTACATAAGTGCTTACTCAGCAGAAACGAGGACAACAAAAGGCGAGAGAAAAAGCATCGCAAACACACACTGACATCGCTGTCTAGTATATCCACACAGCACTGGCAAACAAATAGACACAACGTCAGCCAATACAGACCCTTAAGAGCATCAAAGCATTGAGAAACGCTGCCATTCAACAGAATATTTGATCTGGTTTTCTTTTAAATTTGAACTTTAGGTTATTGCAGAGTCCACACAGTTCTTAGTTTTCATATCCCCCTCATTCTGAAACTCTGAAATTCAGACGAAATTCTTACGCTTTTATACATTTAATTTATTGCCTTTTGTCAATCATCAACATATTAACAATCCTTTGGTGATTCATTCCACTTTGCATATAAGTCAAATTCCAGTCTAAAAAAAGTATCTTTGAAGGCGTTATTATCATTATATTCACTACATTTTACTAGCATATTTGTCCTTATAATCATCACCATGGCTTACGGAAAGACATTCAAGCGTCCAGCAGTAAACATTGACAACTCCAATGATGTCATATTTGATGTATGTATTCAACGGCCATGATTTTACTTCAATCTTGGTCAAGTGTTAACTTGGTAAACTGTGCTTCTTCTACATTTTTTTACATGATTTGTTTTTCTAATATTTTCTTTCTTTTTGCCTCATTTGGAAAACCCACCTTTTTACTAACCTAATCCTCAAACTTGCAGCTCGGTAAGAGAAAACAAGTAACGGTGAGAAAATTTAACAACATCAGTCTTGTGGATATTCGTGAGTACTACATTGACAAAGCTAGCGGAGAAGCCAGACCAGGGAAAAAGGGGATTTCTTTGACTGAAGATTCCTGGAACATCTTACTTGAAAATCAGCTGCAGATCCAAAGTGCTTTGGATAGAATGGCTGGTCGCAGTAGTTCCGGGTCTGGGTTGAAGGGCAAGTTGCAGGCGATTCCTGTTGATGCTAAGGAGTTGCCTCCGTTAAAAAAACCAAGAAAGGAACCAGCTAGCAAGAAGGCAGCATCCGCTGAAGAAGAAACAGGCGAAGAGACAAATCAACAACAACAAGAACAAAATAAAGTGGTAGAGGAGAAGCCAGCCAAGAAGGCTAAGAAGGAAAAGGCAAAGAAGGTTGAAAGTGAAGAGGATAGTGATTTTGATGACATTGATGATATTGTCAAGGAATTGGAAAGCGAGGAGGACTAATTGTACATTGTAAACTGTAGGTTTTTAGTAATTTTTTATGTCTGAGAAGATTAAAAAAAAAAAAAAAAAAAAAAAAAAAAAAGAGAAGCAGGATAGAATATTTGTTTGGGATGGGTATTTCAATGCATTACAATTTACTTAACTACTTTGCTGTTCATCTTTGTTGCGCTGTTTATTTATTTATGTTTATCAATAATTTAACGAGCTGGCAAGCGTGCTCTGGTTTGTATCTTATAAGATTCGAGGCTTTTACCCTGTAAAATTTTGGCAAAAAGTTCTGCTTTGACAACTGAGTGCTAATGAATAATAGCAAATTAGCAGATATATATCTAACCGACAACAACTGCTGTCTGAATCGATTGGAGCTCATGTTGTATGTTTCCATCATTTTCTTTGTAATGCTCATCGCCAGATCCTCGGCGGGGCACTCAACCAAACTGCTAACAATAGGAAAAAACCGATCTTGGCTAAAGCTAAGCGCCCAAAGATATCCAGACACTCTCTCGACGATCCACAGCCCAGACTTGAATCACTGCAATCCATTCGACTACAAATCAACACAATAAATTACAAAAAGGAAAACAATACAAGATGAGAAAGCCTCCGGCATATGTGATCTCTGGCCTCAAATGTGCACTCCTTTTCAGTCCCACGGTGTACTACCTCGCCGAGCACGGGTACCAGCTTACCACCGTACATGGGCGCTCAATGTCGCCGGCCATAAACCCCAATGATGGCAGTCAAAACAGCAATAGCAAGAACAGCAGTTGCAGCAGCTGGCTAGTTATAAACAAGTGGCCCAAGTTTAGGTATAAACCCCAGGAGCTGCTTCACGTTAATGATATTGTATATGTGCGATGTCCTACCGATCCTGAACGGTTGCTCATTAAGCGCGTGAAAGGAATGCAGGGAGATATGATTAAGACTTGTGAGGTGCCCTTCCAGAAATATCCTAAGCGCTTTGTCAAAGTTCCAGCGAACCACGTATGGATAGAAGGAGATAATAACTTTCATTCAATTGATAGTAATGATTTTGGCCCCGTGAGCATTGGGTTAATTGAGGCCAAAGTGGTGGGAAAAGTGGGATTTGGATGGGAGTTTCCTTTTGTCGTGCAGCCAATTAGCAGCGAGGGCGGCCGCGAGGCACGTTTGTCGCGGCTCAGCGAATACGGGCAGTAGTAACTGCGCTGATATCACCGTTTAGGTCACGATCGATCATTCAACAAAATTATTAGTTGTGGTCATATATACGGTTTATGGTTTAGGGTTTTGTGGATTATAGTTTAGATGGTTGGTGGGAAGCACACTTTCTCTTGGTTGCGGAAACGGCAACGAAAAGCAAGAAAGTTAACGGAAAAACAGCGACAAGCAATTCAAAAAACAGGAAAAAGAAAGGAAAAAGAAGCGAACGGGGTCTCGGAGAATAATTTCAAGTCGCAGCTGAAGCCACAGCGACTGCCGAGTGGCCAGGGATGCGATGGCGATACCAGTCGTATATATATATATATATATACATACATACATAAGCTCAGCATTTTCTTGGGTAATTTTCATTTCATACTTGCAAGTATCTTCTAACATTTCTTCTTTAATACCACACCTTTAGTACCGCACGCACCTTTAATACCGCACACGCCTTTAGCACCTATCATACTATCCATTTTCATCTACACCCCTCCCCCTTTGACATTTATGACAACCTCCCCATTGAAACCCATTGGTCCAGTAGGCCAGCCTGTTAGTGGCAACATCGAGGACTGGCCACCAGTGGTACTTGGAGGAGCCACTTTCAGCCGTCAGTACAACGATGACCCTGCCAAACTTGGGGTACAATCCATAATTCGCAGTGCTTTCCAGTTGGGGATCCGAGCCATAGACACTTCGCCATACTATGGTAACTCCGAGATATACATTGGTCAAGCGCTTGCCGAGTTGCAAAACGAGTTTCCTAGAGAGACCTACTACTTGCTGACCAAAGTTGGCCGAATCGGTCTTGACGAGTTCAACTATAGTGCTCAGTGGGTGATCAAGAGTGTTAATCGCAGTCTCGCTAGATTGCACACAGACTATCTCGATACGGTTTACTTGCACGACATTGAGTTCAGACAAGAAGATGAGATTCTCGAAGCGTTAAAACAACTTCGCCAGCTCAAAGATCAAGGTAAGATTCACTATTTTGGTCTTCTGGGCTATCCAGTACCATTCTTATACTACATGGCTCAGAAAGTGGCCGGCATTCCAGATATTGGCAGTCTTGACGCGGTGATGAGCTACTGCCACTACAATATCCACAACACGGTGCTCGAACAATACGTCACGTATTTCAAACGCGATGCCAGAGTGAAGATGCTCCAAAACGCTTCGATCTTGTCAATGTCCTTGTTACGCTCAGCTCCCACCAGACCATTCCACCCGGCCAGCAGCGAGCTCAAAGCAGCAGTCAAGAAAGCAGCAGAAGTGTTGCTCAATGAAGACGACGAGGAGCTTGCCGAACTAGCTACGCGGTTTGCCTTCAGAGGATGGGCAAGTCAGGGGCCTACGGTGATTGGAGTTAGTTCGGTAGAAGAATTACGGTCTGCGATAGAGCAGTACTGGAGAACAGTGGACAATCATAAAGAAAGAAATAGAGACGAGTTGCTTGTGGCAAAGTTTCGCCATTTGATTGGCGATGAGCATATTGATGAGTCGTGGCCCAGCGGGATTGCTCACGATGTGTCAAAGGTAGCGTTGCAATAGAATTATTCAATAGACCTTGTATACGGTGTGCGCATATAGTTAATGTGATAGTGATTGCTTATTTGCGACATTTCAGTAAGTCTCGTTGTACTGTTGTATCTTGTAATTGTTCTGTGCTGATTCCCTCTGTGTTGAGAGCCACCGCGGCAGATCAGGCACGGAATTCTTAGTTCTCCAGCACGCGCGCAGAAAAAAAAAAAAAAAAAAAAAAACTCTTTTTTCGTTTTTTCTTTTTTTTTTTTTTTTTTTAGTTTCACTCATCACCTAAAAATCATCAATCATCAATCATCAATTATCAATAATTAGTCCCGTGCACCACGATACCATCTCCACTGCCGCTGCTACCGCCGCCATGTCCCAGCAGAAAAGGGTCAGAAAGAAACATTGCAACTCCAAGCTCGGCTGTCTCCAGTGCAAGAAGCGCCGTATCAAGTGTGGCGAGGAGCTTGCTCAGTGCTTCAACTGCTTGGACAGAGACATCCGCTGCAGCTTCCTCGATTTGAAGCAACAAGACAGACAGAAGATTATCGACAGCAACAAAGCAAAACAGGGCCTCCCCATGGGCAACCATCAGCAAAGTCCTAATCCGCTACTTACCCAACAACCGCTCGGCCAAAATGTCAATATCGGCACTAGTATTACTGCTAATGATGCTGCCAACAATAACAACCCTGATTGGCCCATCAACTATCTCTCTTCTGATAGCTCATCGCCAGTTCAGTCCAGCTTCTTTGCCATTGATCGAACCAACAACCTCCAGCCAAGCATCAATCAAATAGCTCAGAACCAGAGCGGAATTAATCCAAATATCCAAATCAATAAATATGCTGGACAAGTGCCGCTACAGCCGTCTGCTGTTCCACTATATCAGAAGCAGCCGTTCCTGCCTGTTACTCATCTTCGGGTCCAGCCGCACAAGCACCCATTCAAAGTGCTCAAGATTCAAATGAACAATAATCGGAGCAAAGCAAAGAAAAACAGTCAGAATAGCAAAAAAGAGAAAGGAAAAGAAAGAAGTAATCAAAATCGACAACGGATTGAAAAGAATTGGCAGCCTACGGTGGGAGTGCTTAATCCAGCCAGTGGGCTGCCGATAATGAGCGTGTTTGACCCAAATGCCATCAACGAGTTTGATGATGTCGTGCCCATGCCATTGAGTAGTCGAAATAGTTATACGGAGAACAATCTCCAGAACAACCATAAAGCGCCTCAATATTCAACAACTGCTGCGAGAATTCCTATCAGTCATACCAATAATCACAATAATCACAATAATAGAACTTCCAATGCTGTTCACGGCAACCCACTCCCAAACCATGAGTTTTCACCAAAAAAATTCAATTTGGTCCGAGTTCATCCCGGAATTTCAAGCAGTTGTTTGAAATACGATAAACTTTTCAAATGTTGTGGCGAAGATATTGACAATTACGCTGATTTCCGACAAAAAATGTTTAGATGGTACTTTATCACTATTTATAACGCCACCAAATCGCCACTATTATATCATGGCATGCTATCGCATTCTGGCTACATCATGCTTAATCGTGTCACTCGGCCATACTCGAGGGGAAAGTACCCAGCCAAACATGTCAGCATAGTTGCTCAACATTCTGCTTATAATCGCAGTTTGGGACTTCAGTTAGCGCAAAAGACCATTGGTCGAATCAATATGCCTCAGTACCTTCTGGGCAAAGATTACTTGAAATTGGTTTGTGATATTATTTCTTACTCATCAATAAATATTGCATTGACGTTTTTCGCCGATAAGGATTATTCTACGTTACTTGCCTTTATGGATGGCTTCATTTCTGTTCTGCTAGTTAGACAACTTATTGAAAAATTCATAGAGTCGATGGCTCAAGTGAAACACATTGATCGCCAGTTTTACGAAGAAAAACTTTTATATCAAGATTTGTTTTCCGTGGTGCAATCTTTTTTTCTATGTAACATCAACACCATCTATTTCCCAAACTATAATAGTGACGTTATTGCAGAATTGTACCACGACTTGCTAGACTACTCAACAATCCTAAAACAACATCTCAACGAAGTGAAATTCCCAGATGTGGCGGCACAAACCGACGAGCTTTCATTTTTCATCAAGCAAGAAATCCTAGATCAATTACCATGGCTCAATAATCATCAAGATTTTGTCAGTCAAACTGAACCTCGCAGGATTTTTACCTTACTACGGAAATTCTTAATGGCCTATCCTTCAGAATGCGCTTTTTTCTCATCTACTCAGGCGTCACATTCGATTTTTGAAAAAATTGCTTACTTATACTGGCTCACATGTGCATCAGTGCTAAATATAATGTTTAATGAAAGCACATATTTATTCATGTGTCGCTTCGAAGGGGTAATTTTATTTAGCGGGTTTGATTCTCGATTGTATCAATCAATTTTCCATGAGTTGGACACAGTATGGAAGGCAAAGGATCTCAAACTTTACGACCAGCTATACAGGCATACAATTTATTTGTCAAGAGTCACTTCTTTTACTCGGTATCGTTGGAGAACATATTGGCGTAACTTGAAAATACTGGATCATTATCCCGATAATGAAATATTTGATAAAGCAAGGCTTAAGCCTCGTAAAGTGAAGTTTATTGAAGAAAAGCAAGTGCATAGCTTTAAGAAAACTAGAATCAAGTATGAAAATTATCCAAGGGTGGATGAAAACAAATTGGGCATGAGCTCTGAGGCAAACCGGGACAATGACTTTTTGCCCCATGGTACCAAGATGGCCACTTTTTACAATACCAATTTTCAGACAAATGTTCATTTTAGCGACAACGTTGATAAGCGTGCTGCCATAGAGGGCTATTTTGAACAGCAGTGTCAAAAACACCAGAGTGCTCAAAACAGAAATGGTAACGGTAATAATATTGAAAACAACAGCGAAAATAGCAAGAGCAATGGCAAAGGTAAAGGCAGCGGAAGGAACAAATCCAGTAACGGCGACAACTACAATGATAACGACAACAGCAACAACAACGACATTGACTTTGATCTCGACACCATACCTACTGATCTTCTCGAACTTAGCGAATATGGTCTCCTATTAGACATTGACTTTCGACCACAGTTGGCCAATATGGGGAATATTCCTGCGATAGGGGCTGATTTTTTCCAAAACAATGAACGAACTTTGAGTACATATTCTTCTGACAGATGCAACATATTAGATCATAAGTTGGTGATAGGTGGGTGGAATGATGGAAGTTAGGGTTTCTAGGTTGGTTTTTCAACTGGTTTTGAATTGAATTGACATGGATTGACTCTAAAACTTGTTTTCTGGTTTGGTGTGGTTTGGTTCAACTGAATGGTAACCGCCAAATCTCAACATTTATGCTTGTTGTATCATTCTTCCGCTGGTTGTGTCCTCTTGGTGACCCCATTCATTTCAATCCTCATCCACTAGTTTCCGTTTGCTATGACTTTACAAACTTTTTTTTTTTTTTTTTTTTTTTTTTTTTTTTTGTTTCTAATTTGGTTTTTTTACTGTCTTTCTATCAGGTGTATATTATTTGAGACAAAATCTTTTTCAAACTGGGTCGTAACTTTATTGTAATTTTATATTTTGTTTTTAGTTCATCCTATGCTTTGTTTTTAATTCATTCTATATTTATAATTCTAATCGATGCTAATATTCAGTTCTAATATTCTATTCCAATAACCCACAATTGTCACATTAATTATTAATGGTCTTTGATTGACCAACATGCATATACCGATAGCGCAGCGTTATCTCACCAATGCACAAAAAGCTTGTTCTAAAGCTATTCCACGAGTATTTCATGTAGTTAGCATGCGTCACGCACGCTAGTTCGGACACTGCGTTCGCGGTTCGCGGGTTTTATAATTGAATCAAAAGAGAAGAAAAGTGTTCATTTATGCATAGGGTCTATAGAATTAAAGAGTAGAAGAAAACGAGAAATATTTGGGTAAAAAAGAGAAAACGAAATGAAGAACTAAGATAAAATAAGGGTTAATTTTCACCACATTGGTTAGATTCCAAATAGATTGTACTAACAATAGTACGATAATTATCCCAATCATTATGGTTGCTAGCACTATATTGACTGGTGGCAATTTCTTGACTGCCTGTGCTCCTGCTTGGATCCGAAGTTGTTGCGGCTGCTTTACTTGAGGTTTCTGTTGACTGAGTAGTGGGAGAGGTGGTGGTACTGCCGTAGAAAGCCAGACTTTCAGTTGTGCTGGCGCTGGCAGCCCCAAGTACCTCCGCAGAGGTAGTAGATGTAGTAGTGGCAGCAGCGGTAGCAACACTGCTAGCACTGGTGGTAGTAACAGCAGAAGATGCTTGCGTGGCGGAACTGAGTGCAGTAGAGGCAACAACCGTAGAGCTTCCAGAAAACAATACCTTTTTGTTACCCAGGACTTTCAGAAGGTCAGTATCTTTGTAAATCACCTGGATATCCTCCTCATCAGTTTGAACTGCTGGTGCCACTAAAAGCTTCATGTTTTCAGTATCAAAAACAGTGTAAATTCTTTGCAATGCAGGAATACCAAAATGCATGTTGTCGTCGGTTGAAAGTTGCAAAAATCCAATGATGCAATTACCATTACCAGCATCAAAGATATTATCAGACATTGGCACTTCAATTTCAAATCCATTATCGAGCTTGTAGGTTATAGTATCTGGGTTGTAACAAGGAACCGTATCGGTGTTTGGGTCGGTGACATTAAAGTATTCATAAACCACATACTCATAAATACTCTTTGGCAAAAAGTTAACAGAAGATCCACTATCGAAAAGCACAGTGATGCTGTTATCAAGAAGCGGGATAGTAGTGTTTGAGCCTTTGATATTAAATTCATGGAGATTGGCCCAATAGCTTTTTACCGTAGCCCCTTCAACTTGGGGAACCAAATCTAGCTGAGTAAGTTGGCCCTCGTATTTTGCGTGGTCAATCGCGCTGAAAAGCAATGCACCTCCAACAGTGCTATTCTTGGTGCCAGCATATAACGACAAAGTGTTACGGTTGATTATACCATCACTGGTTAGTCTTGCCGGGACATTTGGATACTGAGGAACATAAATGTTTTCATTCACTGATGGACCAACTCCAAAGATAGCAGAATAATATAAGTTTGTCTTGTCGATACTTGCAAATTGTGCATTCTTGATGGTTTTTCCAGCAATCTCAATATCATCGGTACCCATTCTTCCATAAGCATCAGCAGTAGTGTAGGACATATTGTAAGTGACATTCAATTCTTTCCAAGTTGTAGACTCTGAAGTGTTGAATCTTCCGCAAAACTCACAACTGCTATCTCCCACATCTGGTGAAGCAATCCACAAATCTGCAGAACCCGTATCAAGTCCAAAGGTATAGTTTTTGCTTGGGGTACCGACATCAAGCTGAAGCATCAAAAAGGACTGTTCATAGTAGTAAAGGTCAAGTTTGAGGTAGCCATTGTCTCTTTTAGCAAGAATAGGCATACTCTGCGCCAAAGCGAAAAAAAATAAAAATGTATTCAAAGCTTTGCAAATCATGTTAAGCTTAATATGCAGAAATTAGGGAATATGATAATTGCAGTTTTCAATGATAGTATTCCATCTTTTTATGGTCTTTTTTTTTGGTTTTTATGATATCAAATACTGGAAAACTGTCATCATTTATAGTGTCTAAAAACCTAGCAGAAATATCCTCTATCTATTACTTGACATAGCTGAAACCTATAGTTATGCATGTATACTTGCCGCAAATAGATCTCTTTCAGAGCAACGAGGACCAGAAACTATTTAGCTTCCTTATTTTCCCACTATTCAATGGAAATTTTTACTTTAAAAACACTAATCTTACTTTTTTGTACAGATCATTGCACGCTCTCGAGAAAATTTATGCAATGCCGATGTACAAACTATTTCCCGATTGAGCCATGTCAATGGCTATTGGAACGGGCATTGGTGTCGCTGACCAAAAAATGGGGCGCCAGAAAGCTAAGGTCAGCTAGGGTTGCAAACGCCACCTTAAAGCTTATTTATTGTGATATATACGTATTTTTTTTCTGTTAGAGATCGAGATATAAAAGATATAATTATAAATTAAAAATAGATGATGATAAAAACTGGGTTGATGATAATGCTGTTGTTGTCAGAAGTTCCACCTCAGTGGTACATTAGGACAGCGCTCCCAACCAAAAATTGAGCGAATGCTGAAAATATCGAGTAGTGCTGCTGTATCAACTCAAAGAAAACAAAAGCGGCTCATTGGAATATGATAGCATACCGGAATCTATTGCCACGATTAAAGCATCTATATCACCCTTTTACCCTTCACTAATCACAGCAAGGGTTTTGATCTTCAATTACAGCTTCACATAAATAATAATGTCTGATCCAAGTTCTATCAATGGTATGTTTATTCAATTGCGAAAGCTATAGTGAATGGCACTTGTCAAAGTTGCCACCATCAATTAGCATTGGCGGCCAATTGCAAACTGTCATTTTGGGCGGATAACATTGCAAAAAATGTAATGTTCTACGAGAGATAACTGGTTGATGAAGAAAGTTTTACTGACATTTTTGTAAAGGTGGCTCTGCCGTGGCAATGGTGGGTAAAGATTGTGTCGCCATCGCCTCTGATTTGCGTCTCGGTAATCAGTCGCTTGGTGTGTCCAATAATTTCGAAAAAGTGTTTCACTATGATCATACATTCTTAGCATTGACTGGTTTAGCTACAGATGTGACGACTTTATCAGAGGTGTTTAGATTGAAAACCAACTTGTACAAATTGAGAGAAGAAAGATCTATTGAACCTGAAACGTTCGCAAACTTGGTTTCCTCAACTTTGTATCAAAGAAGATTTGGTCCATATTTTACCGGTCCAGTGGTTGCTGGTATAAATTCATTGACACACAAGCCATTCATATGCGGATTTGACTCCATTGGTTGTATAGATTTTGCTAAAGATTTTGTTGTTTCCGGTACCGCCACTGACCAGTTGTATGGTATGTGCGAATCCCTATACGAACCAAATCTCGGCCCTGAAGATTTATTTGAAACTGTGAGTCAGGCACTTTTAAATGCAGTTGATAGAGATGCTCTTTCTGGTTGGGGTGCTGTTGTCTACATCATAACAAAGGACAAAGTTGTCAAAAAACTTCTCAAAACTCGTCAAGATTAGTTCGATGCTTTCTACATTCGCCACCATTATGATTATTATTACTGTTACTATTTTTCTAATACATGATGTTTCACTGTAAAATCGTTTTCAGTGTAGTAGCGTCTAAAAATTTTTTGCTTAAATTAAAATTATATACAAGAAAAAACTCGTTAAATATATCATACAGCGCAATAGCGCGACTCCATTAAATACCATAAAACCAACAAAAAAAAAAAACAAAAAAAAAAACCAAAGACAAAAAGCTAGCAAAGATATTTTATTTTTTGTTGCAAAATTAGGAACAAAAAGCTGACAACAGCGCAAGAAGCCATTTCTAAGCTTTTTCGCCTCTTCTCTTCATTTCTTCTTCAATGACTTTTTTCAACTTCATGTCCTTGCCATACTCCTCTTCTCTCATTTGTTTCCATTTTTTCTCGATGTTTTCACGCTTCTTTTTTCTTGCTTGTAAATC
Organism: Saccharomycopsis fibuligera x Saccharomycopsis cf. fibuligera; assembly: GCA_001936135.1. Classification (NCBI taxonomy): domain Eukaryota; kingdom Fungi; phylum Ascomycota; class Saccharomycetes; order Ascoideales; family Saccharomycopsidaceae; genus Saccharomycopsis; species Saccharomycopsis fibuligera x Saccharomycopsis cf. fibuligera. The sequence goes on along the minus strand of CP012809.1, from coordinate 2,635,273 downwards.
GACAACACTCTGTGCCACCCTAGTTTCGTGTAAACATTTGGAAAGGTTGTCTTTTGGCACGTTGCAAAGCCCAAAAACTTTCTTTATATATTCTGCTTTATGGCATTCATTAAGCGCCTCGATGAAGTGTTCGCATTCTATGATGCTGTTAGTATGAGCAGACCAGAAAAGGGGAAACTTTAAAAAGGGGAAGCGAATACTTACGGTTAAATCTTTCTCCTTCAAGTAGTGGATGCATGTTATGGTATTATTGTTATATCGTCGTATACGGTTTGGGGTGATGCTCTTCGCTTTAGTAGTACTGGGTTAGTTCAAATGAATGCAACGAACTCAAAGAAATAAAAAAAAAAAAAAAGCGCTTTTTGCGCAGAGATACCGCCACAATGGGACTCCCGGGTAAAGCAGGAGATCAGTGCAAAGGCCGCTGTCGATGCTCAGGCAGGAGCAGTCCAAATCCAGCATAACCAGTGAATAGACAGTAGTTCATTTCAAACCAATCGCTGGCTTGCAATACCCAAGCAATGGAGCGAAAATGACCAGTATGAATAACAATGCCAACAACAATGTCAACAACAGCTTTGGACTGTTTTATCAGAACATGAATAACTCCTCGCAAAGCTTCCAGCAGCCCAACTACTCCTTCAAGCACGACGGACAACGAACGTCATCATATACTGATCTCTTTGATTTGCAAACACAGCTAGAGACTCAAAAGAAATTACGCGAAGGAGCGGAAAAATTATTGAAAACCACTGAAAATGAAATAGCTAATGGCAAATATGACAGAGATCCACAGCAGCGGAGGGCCAAAAGGCTCGAAGCTCAATTCGAGTTGAATAAAGTGAACCGGAACATTGTCACCCTCCAGCGTAAGATTGAAGCGTCCAAAAGAATTCAAGCCCAAGAAGCCAACAATAGTAATAATCTTAGTTCAAGTTTTTCTTATATAAAAAGCAATGATAATAATAGCCGATTTCTTGATGAAAGTTCCTTACAGCCACCAGATCAGATTCAAAATATAGTCTTCACTAGCGCCCATAATTCAAGCAATACGACGCCAATTTTGCCCGATAATTATCATCACCATCATCATCATAGTCACGATGATAATGATTTGAGGTTTGAAGATGAAAATGTGCTAAGGCGTGAGCAGCTGGGCAAAGATCCAGAAGAGCCACCACTAATGGTGTCAGAAGGAAGTACGACTTGGATATTGAGTGACATTTTACAAGCATTGGGGCAGAAAAATGAAGAAGAAGAATTTTATATTCAAAAATCAAATCAGTTGGTAGATTTACTCAAAAACAATCCAGAATTGGTCAATAACTTGGTGTTCTCCACATTGGGTCATCGAATACAATTCTTATTATTGAGCACTTCTAAGGAAGTCATTGCTTGTGGTTATAGAATCGCAAGGTATGTCATTACCGATATACAGTCATTAAGATTGATAAAGTCCTTGAGGGTACATTTTTTTTTAATATTATCCTTAACTGGTTCTTCAGAGTTCACAGTGGAAAGAGAGCAAGCAATCAAGCTAATAAGGCGTTACTTTGATATTGACAGAGGTTACGAAGAGTTAAGTGTAGGGGTAGTAAAAACTTTGGCTATAATTGTTACCTCGACAGACGACGAATTGAAAGACCTTATTACCGAAACACTCTGCGAGCTTTTACTTTTGAATCCAAAGCTTGTTTATGAAGCTAATGGGATCAAACCCATACTCAAAATCATTAGTGAAGGTCCTCCTGAAATGGCGTCCATGTGCGGTTTAATAATAACAAAAGTTTTAGACTTGCCCGAGTCAAGAAAATATCTCCGAAATGGTGAAGAACTTGGCCAGATTATTAACTATTTTGCTAACAATTTTACAAGTTTGCCTGACAAGATGGTAAGTGATCAACTCGACAAAAGCGCTATGAAACCAAAGACACATCTCAGTGTCGAAAGACTACATAATAATGCATTCATTATATCCAGTTTTCTAAAGACGTGGATTGGATTATCCGCCTTTGCGGTAAATGATTTTCAAATATTGAAAATTTTGATTGCTTGTCTTGCATACAATATTCCAATTTTGAGAGACGTGCTTATGGATATTTTCTTTGACATTTTGAAAATTAGACCTCTACCTTGGCTCAATGGCACATCAGCAAATCATAAACGTATTTCACAAATAGTGCCTTCCAACAATAGTACTAATCAAACATTAAATGTATCTAATATTAACCAAGTGAGCGTGGTAAACCATTACACTAGCGTATTGCTTGCCGTGCTTTTAAAATGTGGGCTTGTTGAACAAGTGCTAGAAATTGCCCAAACCAGTGCTGATGATATTAATCGTCGTAAATCCTTATATTTATTAACGGAGATGTTTAACTATGCTGTGAGTTTATTACCACAGTCTTTGTGGGAGCCTTATTTTGAGATTTGCGCTCTTAGAGACAACTCATTGGTACTGATTTCTGGAACGCAGACTGCTCAAAGTGCGGCTTTTCAATTCGAAAAAATGACGAGAAAGCTTTACAAAAACAGAACCACCTATAACATTTCACCAAAAATATTTGATTCCTACCTGAAATATAATCAAACTGTGGCGTCATATGTCAGTTCGAATATTGATGATATGCAGCTAAAGAAAATGATTGACGAAACAAAAGTTTTGTTTACAAAAAGATTTATTGATTGGAAATGGGATATTATCTTGGAAATCATCAAAGGTCCTCTCAAGATACCCAAAAAATTTGACGATTGCTTGAAGTACCAATTCAAATTTTTGAAAAAAATGCTTTCATTTTACAGACCATTCAAAAAGAAGTTCTTACTCATCAAAAAATCCAAAAATTATCAAAAATACATCAATACTGGAGTCGCTCTTTTTGAAATGTTATTATCACATCAAGAAGGAACAAGATACCTTGCGGAAAACAAATTATTGCCGCAAATTGCTGAATGTTTAGCCCAAGTTGATCCAGTTAGTGGACTATATGCTGAAAATCCAATTTTTAGCAGATATAATTTGGAAACAACGTTGAGTTCAGGATACTTTAAAATGCTTGGAGTACTTAGTAAGAGTCAAACTGGGCTCAAATTACTACGCAAATGGAAACTTTTTAGCATTTTTTTACACCTTATCAATGAACGGGGAAGGGAAGATTTGATTTTAACTTTTTTACCAGAATTCGATTTCACTTTTCCAAGTCAATTGAGAGTAATTTTTGCTCATGCTTTAACTTCTTGTGATACGTCTGTTAGGTTATTTGCTACCGAGCATTTATCTAAAGTCTTAAGCGAGTCAAAAAATAAGTCATGCTCCAAATGGGCCACTAATCTTTTAGTTAATCAGTTATATGATCCTGATATGGAAATTTGTAATGTTGCGGTGCAAATTTTGGATAAGTCTTGTCTTGAGCCGGAACATATTATGGAAGTGGTAAAGTATAGACCTTCTTTAGATCAATTAGGTAACATTGGTGCCCCATTATTGCTCCGATTTCTTTCCACCCCACTTGGGTTTAATTACTTGCTTGAAATTGACTTTATTGAAAAAGAAATGCGTGATTGGTTTACTAGGAAAAACTATTTATACGTTTTGGAAATTGAAAATTTGCTTAATGATGAATACTCGCCATTCAAACAACACCCCCAAAATGGTGCCGGTTTGAATAATCGTTCCAATAGTGTTGTGGTAGCAGCAGCAGCAGCGGCCGCGGCGGCGGTGAGTCAAAATAACAATAGTGCTTTGGGAGCAGGGGCCGACAGAAAACTGATTCCGCATCATTTTTATGGCGAGTTGGTAAAGACTCAATCAGGAATCAGCCTTTTGCAATCCACAAACCATTTCCATATTTTTGTCGATACAATTAAAGAGCTAGCAAATGAATCAAGTGACGAATCAAAACTTCTTAGACTCAAAGGTTGTTTATGGTCAGTTGGACACATTGGTTCATCAGAATTGGCCATTTCAATGGTGGATGAATCTGGAATTATGCAGGACATAATTGAGATTTGCAAAAATACTGAAGTTTGGAGTGTCAAAGGAACAGCTTTTTTTGTGTTGGGGTTATTAAGCAATACTGCAGAAGGCTTGGAAATCTTGGACGAATATGATTGGGACGTCGCGTTGGATGTTAATAATAATCCTACGAATTTCTGTCTTCCCAAAAAGTTGGAAGATTATTTCCAAGTGAGAGGAATACTGACAAGTGCTCTAGGTGATGATTTAGTATCAGCCACAAAGAAGAATGAAAAAATTTTACCAGAGTTGTCTTTGGAAAACGGGAAAGGCAAAAAGCATCAAAGTTTGTTGTCTTCTGACAGCTCCTTAAGCACATCATCTGAGCTTCTTCATAGAGCAGAATATCAAGTCTACAAAGACACTCCCGAACCAAGACTTTCCAATTCTATTGATTTGAAAATCATCCATTTTATTTCAAATTTTGGTATTACTTCCAGCAGTTCGATCAAACATTTGACAAAGCTTGAATCAAAATACAAAGAAAGATTTACTGGCCCAGATTTGTACTTAGCAGTGATGTATATGTTGGAAAATTACAGCTACAAACAGTCGGCTAGATCATTTATACTTCAATTGTTTTCTGATAAAAAGGCTTTGGAAAATCTCATCAAAAAAGACAGATACAAATTGCGCCATGCTTGAGTGGCTTATGCTATGATTTGGATGCGATGAATAATATGAGAAATAATAGTTTAGCAGTACCACTAATTCACGCCTGTCTGAAAGTTGGTGAAGACAACCACATTAATAATATATACATTGACGGCATAATGAATAAAGTTGCGGGTTTTGACCACCAGTGACGACCCATAGGGTTTACTTAGTGTAGTGGTAAAGTGCGAGCGTAATTGTATTTTTTTTTAACATGTGTCAATGTATTGAGTATAAAAATATGGTGACCTTATTTTTCTTACGCTTTTTCAAAATTTTTACAAAAGCGCAAACTTCTTTTACTATTCCAAGCAAAGTCTATGAAATGAATGTAATTTGTAACGAAATTAAGTGGGTATATAATCAGTAATTCCTAGCTTTAAAAAAAAAGAAAAACAATAAAAACAAAAGCTTAAATTAACTAAAAAATAGCTCAATTTTTAGCCTTTCTAATTCTATTAATAATTTCCATGGCATCTTCAGGCACGTTGTCAAATTTGCTCTTTCTAGCCTTCTCGAACTCACTGATACGCTGAGGAGATTTAGAACGAATCTTGTTAATGATCTCCGATGCATCATCTGGCATTTCTTTGAAAGTATTCATCTTGTTTCTCTCAAATTGAGAAATCTTATCGGGGGATCTGGATCTGATCTTGTTGATGATTTGCTCTGAGTCTTCAGGTAGCTCCTTGAATCGGTTAGCAGCATCTCTTGCTTGCTTTTCTATTTGGGTAAGGCGTTCTGGAGACTTTGCTCTGATCCTGTTAATTATTTCCAATGAATCAGTTGGCATGTTAGCAGCATCTTTGGCACCAGATGCCAATTGTGATGGAGAACTTGAAGGCGAAGGTGAAGAAAATCTGTTTTTTCTAGTTTCTGAAGTGCTGGAGTTCAAGTTTTTCTTAAAATCAAAAGTCTCTTCTTTTGGTTTTCTTGAAGGGCTACTTGGATTGGAATTGTTGTCTGATTGCCTCTGCTGCTGCTGCTGCTGTTTTTTGTTTCTCATTTTAACAAAGTCTGGAATCTCATCAAAAATTCTATCTTTCTTCAATGGTGACTCTGGCTTAGCAGTTCTTCTAAGTTGAATGCTTTTAAGATCCACCATTTCTTCTTGCTTTTGCTTTTTCTTCTTTTCATCCACATTCTCTTCCTCATCCTCTTCTGCTAACATCTCTTCGTGAAGCTTTCTTTGATTCTCAATACTTTGATAGAACTTTGGCTTTTCATGAATAAGATTCAATACTTCTTGTTTATTTTTAGTAGGCGATCTTTGAATAGCACTACCGAGCCAATGGTTCTCCGTAACCTTAATCTTAAGTTTATTATCACTCTTTAAATCAATTTCTCTTTCAATATCCAAATCAGGAGCGGATGTAGCAGTAGATTCAATTCTTGAGCCAGTACCAGCTTTTGGTGAAAATCCAACAGACGGTTTAATAAATTTGGAATTTTCTTTCAATGTGAAATCTCTTTCTCCTACAGTGTTGGTAACTTGAGTATTCAAAGATGGCGCCTTAGCTGCCATAGCGGCAGAAATAGCACTAACTGAATCCGGAATGGGAATATACTTGTTTGGTGATCTACTTTGCTTTTGACTGCCAATGGTAGAAACCGCCCGTTTCATTGAAGGTGCCTTTGCTGCTAATCCGGCAGATATTGCTTCTTCAGCTCTTGGCATTGGCGCATAGCGATTGGACAATTTGTTAATTGTGCCAAATCTTGATCTGCTTCTCAGTGGTGACTGCGGGGTTTGTGGTGACTGTGATTGTGATTGTAGTGGAGATTGTGATTGTGTAGATGGTGATCCATGACTGGTATAATTTTTCAATTCTTCTAGTTCTTGAGCTCTTTGTCTCATTAACGGGGAGGAGAAAGTAGTTTTGCCAGTTGGACTTGGTGATCTTCTCGAATCCGTTTCATTAGATCTTAATTCCTCATTATCATTGTTGTTCACATTCTCAAATTTGCTAGCAAGAGAGCTGATAGCCTTTGGAGATGGGAATCTGTTGTTGCTGTTGCTGTTCAACGCTCTTGGTCGTGATGATTTTTCTTCTTGATCTTCTTTTTTATTAGTACCATTGTTGAATAGCTGGTTGTGTTTATTGATAAGGTCTCTGACTGGGCTGGAACTTCTTGAGCGGGCACTTGCGGCACTGCCACTATGAGGCAAGCTGTCTCTTCCACCTCTAGCAGCAGAATCAGTTGCTAATCGTTTTCCTTTGATTCCCTCACTACCACCAATATCATTCTGTTTTGATGGAGAACTGAACCTGGATCCGCTTTGCTCGCTTCCCATATGAGAAACTGGCAGAGACTTTGGACTAATAGTAGATGATGAAGGTGGGATAGTTTTTCTAATTGATTTTTCATATGAAAGTGACATCAATCTTTCTAAAGTTTTGTTTTTTGGAACGGCTGGCTCAGGTTCAGGTTCGGCTGAAGATCTAATGAATGTGCTATTGCTTGCTTCATTGTCTTCATCAACTGCATCCAATCTTGATGGAGAGACAGAATTACTGTTTCTTGCAGCGCCACCAGTCTCTCTATTCTTCTTGCTAATTCGAACGCTGTTTCTTCCTCTTAAGAAACTAGACAAATTGTTTAAATCGTCTTTCATATCATATTTGCTGACGTCAAAAACAGTATTGTTTGTTGGCGATGAGGATGCTGTTTCTGCTTCTGCTGTGGCAGTCCTCGTCGTTGATTGATCTTCCAGATTGTAATTAGAATCACCGCGCATTGTGCTAGTTGGTGACAGACTAAAAGTTGACTGTCTTTCGGAAAGTTTCCGTAATAAAGACATTGTGGAGCTAGAAATATTTGGTGCTGGTTTGAACTTATCGCTCGGAGTAGGTAAAGACCTCGACAATTCATCCTTATGTTTGTTATTCACCTGCTTAGCATCAGAATGTTGCTTCAATTTAGCAGCAAGAGAGTTGGGTTGAGATAATGAGAAAAGTGCAGGCTCTTCTTCAAATTCGTCCAAATCATAAAGAGATGGCGAAAAGTTCTTTTGAGGAGACTGGTTTTGCTGCTGCTGTTGTTGTATAGATTCTTGTTCGATCTCTTCTTCTAAATTATCAAAAATTGTAGTTCTTTTGGTTGATCTGGAGTGCGGAGACGAAGAAAGTGAAGAAGCAGTAGAACTGGTGGTTGATTCAGATGGCTCAATCTTTGCAGGGCAAGAAGTTTTAGGGCGCATTGGAGATCTTCTCAATGAACTAAGGGTATCATGGCCATCAGAATCTGAAGAAAGGCAATGTAGGTCTTCATTCCGCTCCAATTCCTGCTTGAAATATTTTGGTTTGGAGTCCAATGATTTTTCGTAATTGTAAGCAGATTGGTATTTTAATGGATTGTTGTCTTCACTATCATCAGTGCTGTAATCAGTGGAAGTTGCTTTCACTTTGGTATTTTTAAGGGTATAATCATAATCATCATCATCATTGAGGTATTTTTCCCAACCCGCCTTCTTATTAGCTTTCTTTTTGGATAAAGGACTGCTGCTTCTGATCTGGGTATATGTATCTTGGTCTAAATCGCTCAAATTGGAATCAAAAGACTGCTCAGTGGCATCCTCAATAACAGGAAGTCGTTTGCCAATAGATCTTGCAGGACTGCATGCTGGTGAGAACAAGTACAGATTACCACGATTTTTATTCCTGTGCTTGTTTTTCAATGGTGACAGTGGCTCGGATCTTGGAGAGTGAGAGTACGTGTTGGTGCTGCTTGATAATGCTTTAGCCTTGGATAATTTTCTGGCAATTGGTGAAATAAGTCTAATAATATCGTCAATATCCTCGTCTTCCAAGTCGTCTATCTCATCATTGGCAAGATATCTTCTAGCCCGTACCGACAATTTCCTGTCAAAATCAGCTTGCTGTAGTTGCTGTTGTTTTGGGCTGTAGTGGTTGCGACGGGGGCTGTTGCTGCGGGTACTATGTCTTAGATACTTATCTTCAAAAATGTCTTCATCATCTTCGTGTTTAATTTTTCTTGAATTTTGAGGAGACCGCTCTCTTCTCGAAGGTGATGGGGTTCTTGTGCCGGAAATAGACATCTTGTAACGATCCCTAGTCAGACGACTGTAAGCAGAATCTTCTTCGTCGTCATCGTCAAGATCACCAAAATCATGACGGGTTGGAGATTTTTTATTGTGATGATTATACTGGCTATAATCTTGAGTGTTATCAAAGCTAAATTCTTTGGAACTCTTCAAAGTGTTATGTTTAGAAGGTGAAGTCGTCTCAAAGTCCCATTTGTTTTCCTGGTCAGAATCAAAACTTTCAGTTAATTCTTCTTCTTTTTCAACCAAATCTTCTTCATCTTCGTAAGGGGGCATATATCTTGAGGCCCTTTTAGTAGCTCTACTGCGAGGACTTTTTTGCTTAAAAGTGCCATATGATTTTGAGATAGTTTTCATTCTTTTAAGTTCAGCCTCTAGTTTTTTGGCTCTGAGCTCGTCTTCCTTTTTGCTAAAGAGTTTAGATTAGTAACTACCATTTCTATTAAATGTGAAATAATTGAACTCTAATGTTGGGGATTATCGCTTTGTTTGCAAATAAAAGCAACATTAACATACCGTTTATTTTCGAGATGCTCCAAATGGTCCAAGAAATCAGACACATCCACATCGGACTGGTCGTTCTGGTACTCGTACAACGACATTGACTCCATTGAAATTTAAGTAAAAGTATCAGAGAAAGTCAATAGTTATATCAATTGGATAAATAAATGAGTCTGTGATTGGATGAATAAATAGAATATATATGACAGCTTGTTTTGCAGATAAACAAATGGCCAAATAAACAAAACAAATAAGTAAACAGATTGCAACTCCTTTTTTTTTTTTTTTTTTGGAAGTAAACAAGATTGAATCAGAGAGAAGTACGGAAGTTAAATCTAATTGAAACAGAAAAACACATGAAGCAATGTAAATAGACATAAATATATTTTCGAGAATTTCGAGTTGCTCAAAAAAAATAAAAATAAAAAAAAAGGATCCAAGGAAGCAGACAAAACTCGGCAAAACGTAAACAAACCAATGCGTCCCGACGCAGTTAGGTATGCTTACGTTTATCCCGATGTGGCAGTCTTAAAGGCAAATAAACAACAGATTGTGTGTAAACAAGTTCCGCAGTGATGGACTATGCACCGCATCGCAGGAAAATCATCTAAAAAAAGCGTCAAAGGCTCTTTGTCATCAATAGGACTTCTTCGAAGCAACAGGCAAGGAGAGACTTCGCGTGGGAACTTGAAACAGGTGAATAAGTATGTAGGTAAGTCCTTTGCCTGGGAGGAAGTAAGGAACTGCAGCTTTAAGGATTCTTTTGCTATCTGCAAAATTTTTCACATAACAAAATGATATTCCACTGTGCTTTTCCGTAAGCAATACATTAATTCATTGAAATCAAAATCTATGAACGTAGCTGTTGTACTTCATTAGCAAACTCCATAATCCATGGATCGTCCCTAACAACTAACGGTGGCTTAAATTTTACTTCATTGATAAACAGTTTTCGTCTATAGTAGTACTCATGGTGATAAGTAAAATCCCTAGTCTGATTATACTCATGTTCAACTTTTGGATTCTTCAAGCATGCGTAATCGCTAAGACTTGCTGAACAATCTTCTATTGCTACCCATAACCGTAACTGCTTGCGAAAAATATAATTCTTGAATTTATATTTATACAACCCTTTATTGTATTCTCTTTTCATAATCAGTTCAATATTGTGAGGTGCATATGCTTTTAATCCTTCAAAATACACTTCTTTCAACGGACTTAACTCGTCTAGTGTATAAAAATGATTGTTTTTGCAATTGAAAACTTCCTTATTGTCAATCAATGTCCGTAAAATATTATCAAGTTCAGCATTGTATCTAGCTTGATTAATAGTGGTAATCTCAATTTTATCCAAATAATCCAGGTCGAGCATCTGATTGAATTCTTTTTGGAAATTTGCCAATTGCCGCTTGTTGAAATTTTTGTGGTCAATAGTTCTAGCAATGCCAGTGATGTCTATATACAATCCGGAATGAATATCAATGAATCTAGCGTCTATAGTGTTTCCGCCATTACCTTTGGTTCTTTCAAGAAATTGAGGATTTACATCAATTAAATATGCATTACTGCCCAAAACTTCGTGCTGATTGTGCCGCTTGCTAGCATCTACCACTAGTGTTTGATTGTAAAGTTTGGCAAGCCTCACTAACGAATCCATGGTCATCACAACATCCAAATCATTATCAAATGGCATATTCATGCCATTGAAATAGTACCCTAGTAAAGTACCGTGCATTAGCCAACTTTTAATACCGGCGCTTTGACAAAAAGTAAGCCATGCTTTAGTAAGTTGGTGTAAGATAAGTTGCCGTTCATAGTCATTGATCATGGCTTTATTGAAAAACCTCCAGTCGTAATGTGAGCCACTATGGCGCTTGGTGCTGAGAATCGCTTCATGAAAATATTTTGGAGGATTATTGAGATCAATGGCTTTGATTTTGGTAAGAAACTTGTAGTCTAAAGATGTGTGTTTTTGGCTTTTCGGTACATTATTAAAGTTCTGTAATAGCTCGCTTTTTATTTTTCCAAGGTCTAGATTAAAATTGGAGCGATTCAATTTTAGATTACCCACATCATCAAGTACTAATCTTGTATCATCGTACATCATCTCTTTCATATGGATAGCAGCTCCTTCTTTTTCACAAGCCTTTAAAGACTTGGATAATGCTTCCAATTCTAAAGGGAATTGGATTCCAGTGCTTATTTGGCTTGTTTTACGAGTCTTATACTCTTGTAAAATATACTCAGAAGCCAAATGTAGCAATGAGTTTAGTTTATTCTCAACTTTTCTAGTTGGTAAAACCAAAGAGCGATTATAGTCATCAATGTTTAGAAACATGAGTCTTTCTGGTATTGGCGCTGAATATTGTAAATAAGATGTTGCGATAACTCTCCTAGTAGATATTGAAAACAGTTTCCCTACTGGCCCTTTCACTTTTACCTTTTGCAACCAGAATCCTAAACCATTCTGTATGTTATGCTCATCACAATTGAGACCGTCGTAGCCATCGATATCAGCACTATCATTATCTTGGAGCATGCCGTTTAGGTTTTGACAATCCTCCAATAGTCCTTCATCCTCAACATGTTCCAAATCTCGTAGTCTTCCTTCTAGATCTATCCAAGCCTGCCAGGCAAACGGAACTCTAAAACTGTGGTCAAACTCACCCTGCACATCAAGCCTTTGCCTAAACATGGATAACGATAATGCGGGCGCTAACCTTCTATCAAACAATGTGGAAACCATAACATCTTGCAAGGTTATTGCTTCTTCCTCTTTTTCTTCCTTATCCTTAGAGAACTGCAACGATCCACTTTTAGTTCTTGGTCCTGGGAAAGTTGCACCTTCTGTTGTCAGCTCATTCTTAATGCGACGAGTCTCATAAAGATGCTCAACTATGGGCTGTGGAAAATGTATAGTAGTCAATTTTTCTCTAAATGATGGTGAATACTGATCAAGGCTCAATTGGTGATATTGGAGCTCCTTAGTAGTGTGTTTGTTTGTAAAGGACAACAAATGTTCCGGCACGAATTTTTGAACTGCAAAGAAGGCAAAAAGTCCTACTACTGTGAAGATGAAGATTATTTTTATATTCCTACTAAGAAGTAGTAGAAGCCGTCGCAATGTATGCGTCAACTTTACCGGCAGGCTTTGACGAATGGCGTGGCTGCTGCTGCTACTGCTGTTGCTGTTGCTGTTGCTGTTGCTGTTGCTGTTGCTGTTGCTGTTGCTGTTGCTGTTGCTGTTGCTGTTGTTGTTGTCATGTCTGTGATTTTGATAATGGTTAGGAAAGATGCCAATTTTTTGCTTCCTCTGACGGCTGGCGTTGTCATAGTTCTGAGTCAACAGTCTATATCTTGAAACCAGCAAATTGGTGGACATTTTCACTGTTGCTGCTGCTATTTTTAAGCGTTATCATGTCTCGATTTTGATGTGTTGCAAAGTGAGTTGACGTTTGGTCATAATCATCCTCTAGTACTTGGCGATGCGTTTTGGCGCTCCGCGGGGGAAAAGGCGATGAAAGCACAAAAGAAAAGTAGTTTGATTTCCGTATGTTTGGAACGCAGAGTTCCACTACGCGGAAAGCCACAAGCTATTCTTCCCTTTTTTTTAAAAAAAATATGCAAAATATAACAGCTCTATAAATTACAGTCTCTTGGAGGATAATTCACCTATTACAGTGTCATATAATAACGCATTAAAAATCGGGTCTTTTATTAAGAAATCATACCATTATATACACACATCAAAGCAAATAAAATAAACATGTCTTTATTTCTCTTTTGTTGGAGCTTAGCCTATTCAAAACTTTGAGATTAAATTGAACTAGCTTAGTAGTAAGTGTCTTGTGGGTCAACTTGGATATCCCAGTGAGAACCAAAAACTGGAATCTTCTTGTAGAAAGTGTTTCTGAACAATGGGACACGTTCAGTAAAAGTGAAGACAGCAGCACCGGCAGCAGCACCAAAGAAAACAATGTTTGGCAAGTATGCTTTCAATGAAAACAAAGCAGTTGGGGCAGATTTGTAGGCAATTCTAGAAGCTTGCTATATTAAAAAAAGAATTGAAAGTCCATCATTTGGTTTTATTTTTGCAATCAAAGAGAGCCTCGCTGTAGCAATGAAAGGAATGGTTGTGGGTACATCAGATAAAAAGTAGCTTTTAGTTGAACCGTAGCTTGACTTGAAAAGGTTCGGTTAAATAATGTGTTGCTCCGAGCATTTTGGCATAGAGTTCATGCCACTTATAGCGCAGAAGATTAACTTGTAGACAGAGTGAACTTGGCGTTGTATAATTCGAGCAGACACATTTTAGATCCAACGTAACAATCACACATATTCCATTCGGCGAGAACACTCATCAAACAAAATCAAACCAAGATGGGAAATAAATGTTAGTAATCAGTGCCATTATCATTACCAATAATCACCATTTTTTCAATTTTAAGCGATGAAATGTATGCAACTGTTGGCAATATAAGAAGCCAAACCTGATTACACCATCTCAGCGCTCATCATCACACGCTCAGTAGTGTTTGCTAATGTACATACGAAAACCATTTTTGTTTGCTATTAGTTATAGAGTTGTGTTGTATGCGTGTGTGTTGTATGCGTGTATGTTGTAAATGATGGTGTCTCTATCACTACTATCTTTCTCTCTATGTAGCTGGTGCTTAATTTTACATTTCAGCTTACGGATTTTCTGCTTTTTTTTCTTTGCAACGCCATTGGTCCACTACGGCCGGGCAACCCTTGGCCGCCCATGGCGTAGCCTAGTAATGAGTCCCCCAACATGCATAACGAACGGTCCTTACATTGAAAAGACTTCACAATCAACTATAGCTCTTTAAAAACAGGTAAATAAAATAAAATACATTTTGTACTAAAGCGACATTCAACTCTATTGTGATAATAGAAATCGAAAGCGATAATAATAGTAAAAGAGAAAAAAAAAATAAAAAAAAATAAGAACAACTAGAAAATCAACAAACCGCGCTTCAAACAATTAAAAAGCATACATCTAATTACCCTTTTTTGCTAAAGATCGAGTTCTTCACTTTACCAACAACACCAACCCCACCGCCAATGACTTTACCACCGCCGGCAACAAAAGTCTTACCGGTATCAAAAACTGCATTATCAGTAAGTGATCTTTCATCCTTCTTGACTGGGATAATGTAGCCTGGTTTGAATCTAAAAGTCAACTTCACCACGCCACCATTAGGAATGCCACCTTTGCCGGCCAATTTCACTTCCACTTCAGTCGGAGTCCCGTCAGATTTCACTTCGGAAAGCGGGAAGTCAAACTCACCCAATTCGTCATCTTGTCCAGCACCGAAATCCCAATCAAATACTGCAATTTTTAAAAAGGCGTAGTATCTGTTAAAGACTTCAAACGAAGTGGTTTCGTTCCAATGTGGGTCAAGAGTTCTCTTTTTAGTTTTAGTCTTGAAGACTTCGTCAGTACCGTTGAGAAGCAATCTGCAGAATGGGTCAGATTTACCATTACTGTCAGCAGAAATCAAATTGTTAGCACCATGAATATCAACGGACAAGGTACCAGAACTGATGATTCTATCAGACTCAGGTAACTCTTCGAGCACGGTTGGAATAAATCTAGCCTTGAGGGTAACCACTGAACCGTCATTTAACTTGAGATCAAACGGTTCATAGTATGCATTTTTGAGCAAATTAAGAGTTGGAATAGAAACTTCAGCAAGTGGATCTTCAGCACGGTTGTGATCTTTATCTTCAGCAAGTCTAAATACAGTTTCCGACCAACTAAGTTCTTTAATGACAACATCACCGTTACCTGTGAATTTACTATTTTCTCTAGTCAATTTTGGTGAAGTGAGCTCAGAATACCCACCAGCGTCGAAAAATGCTTGTAAATATGCCTTTTTTTGGGCAATTTGAACTCCCAAAATCTTAAACACAAAAACCCCTGATTCAAATGCCACCAATTCTTCCAAAGTGACTCTTTGTTTATCGGTCTTACTGAAATCTCCAACTGGTGGCGCCAATGGGATTGCTTCATCAAACTTGGCCAATTCTTGTTCTTCTTTTTCATTTTCCTCCTTCAATTTCTTTTCCTTTGCAGAGAGTGTAGCTTCTTGTTCTCTAGCTGCGGCAAGCTCTTGAGATCTTTGTTCAATTTGTTTTTCTTCATCAATGTCCAAAACTTTCTGCAATGGGTAAAAGCTGATAGAGTAAGTGATACTACCCTTGGAGAATCTCTTAGCCACCAATCTATTAGTTCTTGGCTCTTTGTCTTCAAATGGAGTTAATTCGCCCTTCTCGTCTCTAGTAATAATATCAGTCAACTTGACGTCAAACGCACCCAATGATCTATCATTGTGAGTTTCAACGTCCATTACTTCAAGAGTAAGCTTTTGATTAACAGAAGTCACTGGTACCCAAAGCGCTTCATTCCAGTCAGGATTGGTAGTAGAGTCCTTGAACGTTGTTCTGGACTTGGCGAACCCATTCACCAAGACTCGAGTGTATGGATCAATAGTACCAACGGTTTCCAAATTACGCAAATCTCTAGCATGGCTAACAATAACTTTCACTACCCCAATTGGGTCGGTGTAACTGAGAGCACCTGAAACGGAGTCAATCTTGACTGGTTGCCAAAATGCGCTAATATCAACTTTGCCAAGTCCGTCTTTGAACGAGACTGAAGGTTTGCCAATAACGGTACGGTCAATGAGATCGTTCAATGAACTATGAATGGAGTTGATTTCTTTGCCGTTGGCATCTTTTAGTAAAAGAGCGACTCTAGCATTAGCACGATTAGTGATGGCGTGTCTAGTAGTGATACCATAGCTTGGTTCATTATTCTTCTTGAAGACACTAGTCTTTGCAACATTCTTGTGATTAACATTGAATTCCACTGAGGCAGTAACGGGGGTATCAGAGTCAAAAGTGGCCTGGCCAATCTCGATTCTGACAATACCGGTGTTCAATTCTGGTGGTGGTTCAGTAGACCCATCAATCAATCTCTTTGGCAAAATTGCAGGCATGTATTTGAAACTGAAATTCAAGTCACCCACAGCTTTGTTGTTTCTCATAAATCTTTCATGGATGTTTTTTCTTTCTGGTTCATCCTTTAGAGTTTGCAAGTCGTAATCGATAATACCAATCTGTCCATCTTTTCTATCATCATTGTAATCGTAGATAATCATTCTTAATGGGTCAGCCATATTCTTCACCAAAATAAACAAAGTCTCGTCCCATTTTGGAAGCTTAGTGTCCTGAAGGGTAGTAGTCTTAGCACTGACTTCGTTATTGAAACCAAAAGTGATGTATGGGTCAATAGTGTTATCGAGGGTTCTGTCAAACAACTTGATGTTTTCGGCCCTGTGCACCGTTAATGCCAAAATACCAGAAGCAGCATTAATATCACCAGCCAACAATTGTTCCACATTCAATTGGAAAGAAAATGGAGGCAAGACCAAAGGACCAGCATATTTTTGAATCATCTCATAAATAAATGGCCACAAGCCTGGAAAAGATAAAACTTCCCAGTTGAAAACGGTATCACCAAGAAGCTTAGTAACAAAGTCAAACATTGGAAGTTCTGGCAAGGAAATATTGACAGTATCAACATGGGGGAAACTCTCCATCAAGTGAATTCTGACTCTAACGGTTGCTTTGAAGGCAACGTTTTTAACGACAATAGGAATAGGAATACCAAACACTTTAATCTTAACCACTACTTTTTGGCTGACTCTGTTTTTCAATTGCTTGTAGGTCAAGTCATGGTAGTCATTTGGAGTAAAAGAGCAACACCAGTCCATAACAAGCACATCATCAGAGGTTTCCGGTAAGGTCTTTACCGACTCGACTCTGAAAGGTTTGGAGCCCAAAGTAATACAATCAATCCATACACTGTTGATAAACGCTGGCAATGAAGCAATAGACGTGGCAATGATTGGATTGACGTTATCAGCCACTTGTTGGCAAACGTATGGTTCCAAGTAAATCCAATACTTGTCCAACAATGCATTCAACCAATCCATAGTTTCATAGTCTGTTTCAATTCTCTTGACGGACATTTCTCTTTGGGTACCTTCTTTGATTCTTGATCTATACTTTCTAATTTGAGTTCTGTAGTACGCAGTAGTGATAACAATGACGAAAAACACTGGGGCCAAAGAAAACCCAAACCAGCCAAAAAACCAAGAAAGAAACCCACCGAGAAATAAAACCCCTACATTATGGTACCAGTCACCATAAGCGACCTCAGGCAAGTAATTTTCCAAACTGGTTGGAGTAGAAAGCAAATCATCTAATTCGTCTTCTGCCGTTAATGTGTCACTTTCGCGCCATCCAGAGACTTCTTTCCAACCTCTGAATGTAGCAGGCACTGCAGGACGTTTAATTTCTTCAGGAGCCCCTTTTTCCTTCTCTTCAGCAGCCTTTTTTTTTTCTTGTTCCTTGGTTTGCTTATCTTGTTCCGTAGTCTTATCTGCCTGTACTTGAGGAGTGGTATCATCGGTGGTTTGTTGTTCAGCTTTAGCTTGGTTCAATTGGTTTTGGTCCAAGCCTTTGACTTGCTGAGCTTTGGTAGTGGCGACGCCATTTGGACCGGCTGGAGCGTTGGCATTAGCGGTACCGTTAGCATCGCTGGTAGCGAGGCCAGTGTCATTGGCACTGCCATTGGTATTGGCATAGCCGTTGGCAGAGCCGTTGGGGGCGCCGCTTTGATAGCCAGAAACAGCGGCGCCATCAGCGATATCAGGATTTGCTTGCTAGTGTTAAAGGTTAGTCAATTGCAATCTGGCGGCGGCTGAAAGGTACACTTGTTTATCATTGCAGCCATTATTACATACCAATTGGGGCGCGGCCATTGCGATACTGGGGAGGAAAGGGGAGAATGGATTTGGTCAAATTGAGGAGTTGATAAAGTATATAAGTGAAGGTGGGAATTGAGTATTTTCTGCCAGGAGCAAAGATGAAAGTAAAAATAGTGAACTGGAATAACGGTCGGGAGGTTTGGTTTGGTTTGGTTTGGTTTGGTTTGGCTTGCTGCGGGCGATGGAATCCATCGATGGCCGCTGTTTAATACTGCTGCTGCTGCTGCCGCTAAGCGCAGAAAGCGGTCTGTTACTGCTAGACAATAATTGTGAGGCAAGTTAGCCCCTGGCGGCTGTACCTGGCAAAAAGACTTGTGGCTGGCAACTGTATAAGTTGGAATTGGCGGGTGACCGCCCTGTGGAGGCTTTTGCAGAGCAATGCTTGCCAATACGTTGTGCTGCAGGTAGGGGCAGAGACCCAACTTGCCGGTATGTTTCTTCTCTCCACGGGTCGCTACAGCTTTAGAGGTGAGGTGAGGTGTATCAAAGATCAGTGGTTATTACACTATATCATATCATATTATATTATATCATTTTATATTATACATAATCTGTGCTAAACCATCTCTAGCTGCCGACCTTCACATCAGTCACCACCGGGTGTCCCTCGCACACAGGGTCTTCCCCTGAGGCAATGTTACACTGGTGCATCAACCGCTTTTCTTCCTTGCTAAACTCCCCAGTGACTGAATGCCATACTTGTCTGTTGGAGAAAATCACCAAATCTCCGGCTTTCCAACTATGAGCGTACACATGTTGTGGGCCGATAGCTGGCCTCATAAGTCTGTAAACTTCTTGTCTGGATTCTGCCAAACTCAATTGCTCGCCGGTCTGGTTTCTCACCAACTTGTACAAGCAGCAGCCGTGCACCTGCAATGAGTGCTCGCCGGTGATTGGGTCGGTCCACACTAACGGCAATTTCTTCACTTTGGCTTCTTCCCACTCTGGGAGTTCGCTGAATGGTGGCTCTTTGCCCTCGCTGACCATGGTCAACCCGTCCGACGTGGCTTTTGAAGAGCCGATGTAGATGTATGGATGAGGAGCGTAGACCACTGTGGTGTTGAGAGCGAGCTCTCGATCTTGTTTTGAGAGCAAGTTGAACGCATTGGCCCCAGATATGAACGCAGTGGCGCCTTTCGTCAACGGTAACTCTTCTTTGGTATCTTCATAAACAACTCTCTGTTTTTCGTTCTCACCGGGGACATGGATCCCAAGCAACGTGGTGGCCTTTGGCGGAGCAAGATCATACAATGCAGAGTCAATATGCCATCTGTAGAATCTGGTCTGCCCATTAGCGATTTCTTCATCGCTCAAGGTGTCCTTATGGAATGTGCGCTGAGACGGCTGGGTCAACGTGAAGTCTTTCAATCCGTTATCTTCGTCCCAGTAGCCATTTCCAATAATTTGCACTTGCGGTTGGGAAGGCACGCTATGGCCGTCCTTCTTCAATACTGAATCTTTATGTCTGAAGGTTTTCCCGTGGCCGTAATTGTTACCGCGCGCGTCGCAGGTATCGTCGAACCTCGTGGTGAGCACGTATTGTGAATGTGGTGCTAGCTGAGCCTGGTTTGGGATCACTATGACTTTGTACTTGTGCAATGCTTCTTCAAGGAGCTTGAAGTCGTCATTGTTGAGCAAAGAAGGATCTGTGACCAGTGGTGGAAGCTCAATAGTGGCTCCGAGCGGAGTGTTTTGCAATGGGTGCGCTTTCAAGGACATTCTGTTGTGTGGTGTGGTAATCTTGAGTCTTGATGAAGCTAGAATAGCAACTGGCAAACAGGACATGCTCACCAGAGTGCCGCTGCTGGTGTTTATATAGCACATGGACCCAAAGATGGTTTCCATCTGTCATTGATATCAATCGGCCTACAGATTATCGCGGTGATGTTGGAATCTGCGCAGATAACGCGGAGACTCTGCACACTTGAAGCTGTTTGGCAGCGCTCCGCCCGCGGCATCCCGCGGTTCCGCCTTGACAGCTGCGTGTGAGCCCGGGCGGGACATACATAAACTATAAACTTGGTAATATGTGCCGGCGAGCCTGTATTTGAGCTGTTTGGTCTCTAGCCAAGTATAGGCATACCGGATGCTACTTCGCAGACTACGCCGCACTTGTTGTCTTTTTTGACACACAACACCGGATCAAACACGCTGGAAACAGAAAGCATAAAGTAGTACAAACTATAAACCGTCCTATATACATAAGCTGGAAAGCAAAGTAAACCACAGAAAGCAGCAGAGTAGAGTAATGAACATAAAGAGCTAGCTAGCAAAGTCGCTAAGAAACACCATCCTAAGGCCATAAGCCTATGGCAGGTCACAGGTTGTGGAATTGAAGGCAACCAAACTCATTCCTCAATCTTGTTGAGCTCTTTCTCCAACGTGTCGCTTTGTTTCTTGAGACTCTGTAACTGATCCTTCAACTTCTTCAACTGCTGTGCTTGCTGCTGGCGCACGTACAAGTCCTCAATTGCCTTTTCCCGTTTCTAGTTCAGCCATGTTAGAAAAATGTGCTCGGTATCTCCACTAGAAAAGACATAAAACACAAAAAGAGACCATCAAAAGAAAAAAACAGCAAACATGAAATTGCCAAATGTCAATGGACACTTACATTGAACGAATCTGAGGAGCCATCGTGCCTGGTGTATGAGCCAGTATCGCCATCGGCGTAGCCGCGCTTAGCACTGCCAACCGCTGCTCTGGCTAGTGGTGCCATGGACATGCGCACAGCACGGGGAATCAAAATGGTGCGTGTAGTGGATACAATAAGCATTCTGGTGTGTGTTTGAAAGTTGTGGTATATATTGTTGGCTGTTTGGCTAATACTTATTTGCTGAATTTCTGGTCAGAAAATAATCATTCTACAGAGTGGCTATATATATATATATATAGTGGAACGATTCAGGGGCAGCCGCTTGTTGCTTGATCTGTTTCTGTTGATGCTCATGTTGTGACTGCAGTCGCTTCCCCGACAGCCTCGCCCATTGCACCCGAGCCACTGGATCCTCCCGGGGTGTTTTTTTATTTTTTTTATTTTTTTACTTTTCTTCCATCCAGAGAAACAATCAATATAAATAATCAAAATATACTGCTGCACATCATCGTCTTGTCTGAGCAAAACAGCTCAAATCTAATCTTTATAGCACCACTTGCCATCACATCTCCATGTCTCTTGTAAAAAGACAGAAGCTCAGTTCTCCTCAGGACTACGTATCTCAAAACGTACGTATTTTCCGCTGCTCTATTTACCAGAAACCCCGCCCAATATCTTTGCGTGTGTCTACTGACAATTTACTAACCTTTTGTAAATATTTTAGGGCCAATCAAACCGCACTTCATCTTTACTAAGTGACTCGCTTGTACTAGAAGGCCATTCCAGCTTTGTTTTAACTTCGCGATTCAGTCCCGATGGATCAATAATTGCCTCCGGCGGTGCTGATAAACAATTATTCTTATGGAATACACCACTAACCAACATCTTCCACAGTAACGAGAAGAACTCCAGCTCCAACAATGATAATGCCGGCAATATACCGGTAAATTATGCTAGGCTTAGTGGTCATAAAAGCGCAATCACCTCTTTGCGTTGGTCCAGTGATGGCGAGACAATAGCCACCGCTAGCGCGGACAAAACAGTAGGACTTTGGGATATAGCAACAGGCAAAAGATTGCGTAAATTCCAAGGTCACGAACTCACGGTTAACGAGGTCACTTGGTTGCCTAGTGATTACCAAATACCAAGCAATAGCCATGCCAACGGCGGTGATTTGTTGGCTAGCGTGGCTGATGATGGATACGTTTGCATATGGGATACCAGAAGTAAAAGTTATGTGGCAGATATCAAAACCGATTATCCATTACTTACAGTGGTTTCCGGGAACTCAAATAGCGTTTCTGGTGGAAGTTTAATTTACACATCAGGAATAGACCCAACTGTGCATGCTTATGATTTGAGGAATTCAAGTGAGCCATATTATCAAATAGAAACGCCGCATTCTGATGCTGTGACGTCATTGGCCATTAATAATAATCGTGACAATAACACTAATAATAATTATAATAATAATAGTAACGGTGATGGCGATGATAGCTCAATATTAATATCACAGTCTATGGATGGCACGGTAAGAGCCTACGATGCTAGCACCAACTTATCGAGAGATGCACAAAGAGTACAGCCGGCCCTCTTCAACATCGCTGAACAAGAAGATGGCACCACAACCAACGCTACTGCTGCAAACGATGAAAAATTGCTAATCAGGGCCCAGTTGAAACAGTTTGGTGGCAGCAATAAGAAAAAGAAGCAAAACTTGATCTTTGCTGGATCAGCTGACAAGTCAGTGGCAGTGTGGGATTTTGAAACGCAGAAATTGCTCGGTAAGTTATATGGCCATAGAGGTACGGTGGTGGATGTGGATTTGCACCCAGTGGAAAATGTGGTGTTGTCGTGTTCTACTGATGGAACATTAATTGTCCGAGAGGTGTAAGTAATTGTTATTGGTGGTGAATGGTGAGAATAGTGCTGTAATGTTCATTGTATGGGTTGTAATATAAATTTGAGCTCAATATTCTAGAGTTTGGACTCTCCTTCTTACTTATTTTACTATATTTTCTGTAATTAAAGTCGCAAAGTTTATTGTCTATTGTACAGCATCATTATTAGTATTAATGTACAAAATAAAGGTTACCATCACTTTTACTCACATTTCCCATTCAAGCAAACCGAAGCTTCTTCCTAGGGTTTTGATTCCGCACCACGTTCTTCAACTTTTTCAAATTTCCCCCTTTCCATTTTCCTTCATCTTCTTCTTCATTGTCATTATCTGCATCATTATCGTCAATCCCAGCGAAGCTCTGATTGATAACTTGCTCCTCCTTAATAAATGTCTTTGTCTTCAATTGCAGCTCATTGATCTTTTGTAATGCTGTCTGTGTAAATAACGGCACATCCCATTTCCTAACATATCTTCCATTACTATTGATGCCACCACCTCCTTTCTTCTTTGCTGCCTCCTTTTCCAAGATACCTACAGGTTTGAGCAAACCATAACTGCTACTTTCCAACTCTTCAATGTATCTCTCAATTCTTCTTGCTTCGAAATCAATCTTGTTATGATTATTGCTCATGGAGAAGTTTGACTCCGGAGCATCAGACATATCAACCATTAACCGTTGTTGTTGGTTTATTGCTGGTGCCTGGAATCCGCTATACTCAAATCGCCTACCGCTGCTGTTGTTGTTTATGCTGCTGTCGTTTAGATCTAAGAACGCATGGGATTCGAAATATTGTTTCATACCATGATCGTCATAAACATCACCTGCGATATCTTCCTCTTCGTCTTTTTTCATTTCTTTATTAGCTTCTTTATCACCATTATGATTGTCATCGATAGCACCATCACTGCTGTTACCTTTATTATCCTTTTTGTTTTCATTGCCATGCATCCGAATCCGATACATCTCTTCTTCCAACGTTCCCTTCAAAATCAATGTTTCCACCACAACTTCTCTAGTTTGGCCAATTCGATGACATCTCTTAATAGCTTGAGCCTCAATGGTTTTTTTCCAAACGGGACTTATGAAATACATTCTGGTAGCAGAAATGATTGTTAAGCCATGAGCTGCTAATTTCAAATCCATTATTAATGTTATTCCGGTGCCGTGGCCCTGAATATTGCCATTTTCCGTACTGTTGTTGCCATGTTGGTCAAATTCCACAAGTTTGGAATTGCGCTCCTGAACAGGAATTGAAGTGCTGTACAATATGTAATTCAACCCTAATAGATCTAATAGTTCCACTAGATAGTATGCTGAATCTTCAAATTGGTAAAAAATTATGCTCTTGGTACCAGTGACATGATGATCTAGTAGTCTTGCTGCCAAGTAGCTTAACTTGGCGGACAATGTGCCTATTATTTTGGCATTGCGCGGAGTATCATTACTGAAATTGGTGTTGCTGGTGGTATTGGGGGCCACTGGGGCTATTGATGGGGAGCGACTTGGGTCGGAGCTGGCTCGTCCAGGGAAAGGGAAAAGTTCAGATATACTGCCACTGCTTGTGTTTTTGTGACTGTGGTTGGCCTTGTCGTCGACAATGCTCTGCTGGCCAGCTGTAGTAGTACGACTGCTGTCTCTGCCAATGGTGGTACTGCTAGCACTACTTCTTTTTCTTTTCCGGGCGGTGGTGAGAGTCACATTAGAATAGTCATTAGCATCGCTCTGTCTGTATTGACCATTCTTGTCATTTTTACCACCACCAGAAATAGTCAGAATCAAATCCGCATTAATTGCCTCCCCTTCGTGTTTATCTTTAACAAATTTCTTAATCTTTTTATCTTGACTTTTCCAATATTTTTTCCAAAACAATTTAGAATGCCATCTTATCCTCTCTTTCAAAGTTTGCTCGTCTTTAACAAACCTATTCTTGAAAAAAAAATTCTGGATCGAGTTTAACTGCATGTATGGGTATACGCTTACTATACAATCATTGTTTTGTGAATTTGGATTTTTGGCAAAATGGTCCACGCAAAAATTCTTGGAGTATACTCTCGGCAACCCGCTAACAAAATACGACATCTCATGGAGCGATGAATTTAGTCGCCATAATTTGTTGCCCAACGCAACATTAGCAGACTCTATGCACTTTGTCAACAATACTCGATCTTTTATCGAATAATAATAAAGCTGGTTTGCATTTGTCTGTTCACCGCCTTGCGGTTCCCTTTTTTTATTCAACGCAGACTGGCAAATTTTCACCAACGTTTCGATATCGCTGATGGAAAACCCAACCCAATGGAACGTAGACCTTTGCAAGTTGGTAATCAATCGTTTCAAAGAACCGCGGTTTGCTGGATGAAACATGTAATCTTGATCAGTACGCTCAGAAGTCACTGCGTTTGCCGCTAGCACCGCAACAAATAAGTTAATGGAGAGCTTATTGTGGAATGAAGGCTCGAGGAAAACTGGTCGATGATGCAACATAGGCAACTTGATGTCTGATTCAACATGTGTCATTGCGTGTCTAATGACAAGCTGCGAAAGTAAGTTGGTGACACTCTCGGTGGATCCATATGCGTTTGCAATGAATGGCTTAGTGATGGTTTTGCTGAATAGTGATGAATCATGAGTCCATGGCGAAATTTTAAAAAAATTTGAGATAATGAGGCCAAGTTTGGCGAGGTCGTCTTTGGCGTTGAATTTACGCTTGATAACGTATTCTTGCTTTTCGCCCTCTAAGCCTGTATCGCCATTGTTGTTTTCTTGTAAAGAAGCAATTTGGTCATCATTTTTCTTGCTCTTGATCTTTTTCTTGTTTTTAGTCTGTTTGGTGCCTTTTTGATTCGCGGCGGAAGTGGTGACAGATTGGTTGTCAACTTCCTCAGTGACATACAATTCAGTCATTCCTGAAGTGGGTGTACCACTGACTAGCCATTTTCTTTCCGCATGCAATTCGCCAACCATTTGCGCAAGTCTGGTTATCTTGGAACTCATGGAATGGCCCTCATCGATAATAAAACGTTTCCAATAAACACTACGGAGCGGCGAAATGCCAACGTCACCACCGTCAGCGATATTATCTCCATTATTGCTGAAGTTCGCGTTATCAAACTCAGTAATGAACGAAGATGTCCCCATAAGTACCACGTCATACTTTATTAACTCCAAAGCACTAGGAAATTTATAATTTGCATTAACAGACTTATTGTGATGCGGCACATACAACACCAGTAAGTGTCCATCAATGCAATGCTTTTTGATTTCGGAGATCCACTGATAGTACAAGTTATTGGGCACGACAATTAGCGTGGTTGAGCATAAGTATAGTTTTCTGGTCTGTGGTTGCTGATAATTATGATGATGATGATGATGATTGGTGTCCCCAGGGTGTGCAGTTTGCGCAAAAGAAAGTCGAGCTGATTGTCGGCGGTTGGTGAAGAGGGATTGGGGAATTTGAAAGCTGGCTGGATTTGCCTGAAGAAGCTTGGTGCAGGAGTTTGGTAGATATTCGAGATATTTCTTCCAAGGGATGGAATTTTTTTTCACCGCATCAGCACAAAGCATAGCTAGGGATTTGTTGTGGGGTTCGCCTTTAGTTGAGGTAAAGGAGGAGGAAGTTGGATACAACATGCTAGGAATTGTGGAGATTTGGTGCTTAGTTAGACTTATTAAAGCTAAACAGATACAAGTTTTGCCCAATCCCATATTTTCAGCTAAGATTCCCCCTCGCACGGGTCCATAATGTTCTGGAGATTGCTTGAATGTCAAATCTCTTAAATCAAGGTACATGTTTTTGTTGATGATGTTAACGTGATTACTCCTGCTTGTAGTGTCGTTATCATCATGAACAAGGCTCTGGATTTTCCGCACAATGCTGAAGGAAACTATATTAGGCATCAAGTTCTCACTCGGAGTTATTTCTTTAGCCAACATCTCACAAACTGATTCTTTTTGATATCGATAAAGTGAGCTCTTTAGTCCAGGGATGGCGTCATCAAACACTTCGGCGGCTAGTTCATTCAACTCATAGTCTGATTGGGAAACATGTAGCAAGCGGGACTTGTTAGCTTCCAGAATATCAATGGCATCATATATCTGTAGCAATTTTGATTCTATGGTGCCTTTATTGTTGGACGCTGTGGCTAGATCGTGCTGAGTGTTGCTGGTGATTGACTCATGACAAATGAGTCTCTGTACATGGTCAGACATGTCTGTAGATATCTTGATGGTAAAATAAGGACCATTATTGATCAATTTGGAAGAAAAAGGTTGCCATTCTTGCATACAGGGGAATAGCAAGATATCTTTGCGGTGTTTCCCATGATCATTATCATTTGTGAATACGCCAGCTAATGATTCAATTTCCCACGATTTGTCACTGTAGTCCAACACTTTTAGCAAGTCGCCCATGATCCGTTTGTATTTCCCCGCGTGCCACTGGTCGCCTTTACCTCTTTTATACCGTTGTCTATGAGATTTTATAATACTTGTTCCATCGCAGTCTGCAGGAATGGAGTAGATTCTCGCTACAATGATGGAGTCGCTAGAGTTGCAAAGCAGCAGCAGCAGCAGCAGCAGCAGCAATGGGAACTGTTTGTATGTGACTCTAACATGGCAACGCTCAATCAAGTAGCGTAAGTCTATAAGTATGTTGGAAAGTGTTTTTGCCTTACCATTTGCAGTATCATTTGCATTGGGGTTAAGATTTGAGTCAGGGCTGACATTACTATCATCATTTATCGAGAAATAGGTCAAGTTGTAGTTGTAAGGCAAAGTGAGCCATTTCCAGCCATCGGGAGCATCAAGGTCCAAATTGAGGCGCGGAGGGTTGTAAAAATAAAGCACACCAAGGGGAACGAGGTTTTGTGGAAAGTTTAGAATGTTTGTGAGTTTTTCCATGAACAGCAGTGAAAGAGGATGGCGAGCTGTGCGATTGCGGTGCAATGTTTTTTTGAAAAGCTGTCAAACGCTATGATTTCATTCCACCACGGAGATTCAATATCTTTGCCCTTTTAG
This sequence comes from Saccharomycopsis fibuligera x Saccharomycopsis cf. fibuligera, assembly GCA_001936135.1. NCBI lineage: Eukaryota > Fungi > Ascomycota > Saccharomycetes > Ascoideales > Saccharomycopsidaceae > Saccharomycopsis > Saccharomycopsis fibuligera x Saccharomycopsis cf. fibuligera. The sequence continues at coordinate 2,607,663 of CP012809.1, read as the reverse complement.
CATTTACCGGGCAGCAGCCGTTAATTTTTTTTTTTTTTTTTTTTTTTTTTTTTTTTTTGACCGTTTTCTTGTTTCCGGTGCGCTGCTCATCGCAGACCTAAACGAAAACGAATATGCGACGAAGGTGCTCGGTTGGTGAACTGAACACTGCACAGGAGCATATAAAAATTAAGGATGCTGGTTGCAGACTGCTGAAAGCTTTCCATCCAAACTGCAAACCGCAAACTGCAAACTGCAAGTTGAAGCCATTTCTTCGTCTCGTTCACTCAAGCTTCAGCCCATCCCATCCTTCGATGGAGCATCAAACATAGTATGCAATTGTATGCACTGACATGTTTTCTAATGCATCAATGCGCTAAAGCCACGATCCACACGCATAAAGAGGCGCAGGGCAGCAATAAGGGCACCCGTTTCCAGCTAAGCACACATTACTATAGTTTATAGATGGAAATAGCTTCGACAGCAGCAGTGCTTCGGCTATCTGTGAATTTGGGAGTAATAGTCTTGAAAAATAGGAGATCGGCGGGAAACGTAAAGGCAGTGGAGAAGCAGGGTGGCTGGCACAGATGCGGGATGCTATATTTAACAGCTACGGCAGCAATCGCGGTGATAAGGATGGTAATTACAGCAGTCAATCAGCACGTACAGACTATAATTATAGTTGTTATATTATTTTGTATTGTATTGTATTGTATTGTATTGTATTAATGGCTGCCGCTGCTGCCCCGAGGTGGTGCGGTGTGGGGTGGCAGGGGGTGGATCGCTGTCCTCGGCTGCTCGGGCTGCTCTGGCCGTTCTGGCTGCGTGTCCGTTTTGCAATTATATATACAGTAATTTAACTTAGACAGAGAAAGCGGCCGGAAACAGCAAATCCTAAGCACGGATACGGAACGCGTCCTTGCAAAAAGAAAAAAAAAAAAAAAAAAAACACTCAAAGCACTCAAAAGACACAAGACACGCACAGCAGCAGCTGGCTACAAACGGTAACGACTAGCGGATATCGTTTGAAGCAATTGCTGACGTTCCTGTATACATCCACTGGACAGACTTGGCTGAATATCGCAGTACACAGTCCACCCAAAACCTGTAGTACTGGATTCTTCTCGCTGGCCGCGGCGTCGGCTACAGACAGCAGTCGAAGGAGCTGGCAGTTACAATTATAATCACAACGCTGGGGCTGGCTGACGGACGCGCAGTGCTATGTCTTACTGCTCCAGATGAACTGCTACAGACTCTCTACAGCATCCCGCACACCATGTATGCTACAGCACATCCAGGCCATAGCACAATCCCACAAAGGATCGGCAGCGTTGTGCTACGCTGTGTGCGCTGTGTGCGCTGTGCAACGACGTAGCTCAGTAATCGTGTGCACGTGAGCCGGTGGTTGAGCTCGCCTCGCCTTTTGTCTTTTCTCTCTTTTTTTCCTTTCTTTGACCATCGCTACAACCGTAGTCTGTTTGGCTTCCAGTGTACTGTTAACCTTTGCGCTTCGCTTCCTCTTTCAACATCCTCCACCACACGATCACCACTCCCTCAGCTCCTAAAGAACTCCCCACCCCGGTTGGCACTCGTCCCTCACTGGTCTCTCTCAACAGCATCCAGCGTCCTCTATCTAGCTCTATCTAGCTCATAGCTTCAACCAAATCAAGCTCATAAGCACCCAAGGGACAGTGTTTTATCCACCTCGTTATACTCCCACCGCTAAGCGCCGACAAAGCTTGCAAAAGGGATCCACTCACTACCGCAATATTCATCATAGCCACTAACTCAACAAGCCTTCATAAGGTTCTGTTGTTGTTGTTTTTTTTTTTTCCTTCCACAATAAGTACCATAGCAACAGAAATTTAAAGATATCCGGTTCGTTGTCTTACATCCAGAGCATCTCGTTTTTAGCACTTGTCATTTCCATTTTGAGCTAATTAATTTTTCCGCATTCAAGTAATAGTAATCTGTCACTTTCATTCCTCCTCCATAAATCAAACTTTATCAGCAGCGCTAAACTTTCGCCGTCTATCATACTATACACAATCTTCATAAAAACCCCACTAGCAGCCTCATAGCCGCGTAATAGACCCAAAAATGAGCACAAGGCAAGGGTCAAGCTCGCTTTTCTCTGGGCTCAAAAAGTTCACTTCGCGAAATGATAATGGTGACGACGAATCCGTGTATTCTCAGGACAGACGAAGACAACCAAGCGTGTCCTCATACTCCTCAAACTCAACTCATAATCACTCCATACTGCATTCTAGCTCATATCATACTTTAGACACAAAGAATACCTCAAGCTTGCAGTCGCCTCCATCACCACAAAGTCGCCGTACTTCAAATTTTCTCACTTACAAAGACATAAATGCTTTAACTGATATTAAACCAATACCAACAGTAAGATCGCATCATCTGTCTGTGTCTTATCAACAACAGCCTAGAAAGAGCACATCCTCATCTTCCCAGCAGCGAATAAACAGCTCCAGTAGCCACCGTCCAGCTCATAGCATGTCGCCAAACTCCAATGATTTCCAAATAAAAATGAAAATGCCGGAAGATGAGGCGGTCATTGATGCAATGTTTAGCGAACTTATGGAGAAAAGAGACTTCAAAAGCTTGCCTCAGGCGGCAAAAGTCGAAATGCATAACTATCGACCAGCTAAAAAATGGATGCTTATCTATCAAGACGCGTTGAATGATTTCAAAAAACAAGAGCGCAGAACCAAGCAAGGCGAAGAAAGCGTTACGCCCGAATTCTACGTCAAAAAACTTATTGATAAATCTATCACAATTCCTCAGTTGGGCAATCTTTGGGTCTCGTTGAGAACAGAACCAGTTGAATGGGTTACCAAATTTATCGAGGCCCAAGGGTTGATTGTTTTGTGCAATGTTCTACAACAGTTGCACTCAAAGACTAGACACGGATACATGTCAGCTGAAGAAATTTTAGACAGAGAACTCCATTTGCTCAAATGTATCAAATCAATATTGAATATAACTGATGGCGCTGACATGGCAATAAAGTCTAAAGTGTGCATTCCGGCTATTGCAAATGCCATAATATCGCCAAAACTACTGACCAGAAAGATGGTGAGTGACATGTTGTTGTTTTTAACCCACTGGATGGCTCCCGAGGGCTTCCACCAAGTTTTGGCCTCGTTGGATAATCTCACTTCTGACAATATTTACAATCATGTCAAAGGCATGGAAAAATACATGCCCGGAAAACAGAAAAAAAATAGGCGAGAATCTGCAAACTCGCCATCATCTGCATCAAGTGCTGCATCAAGATCAAAGCCAAGAAGATTTGAAGAATGGCTTAAGGTGGTCTCTGAAACTTTTGATGGAAGAGGCAAAATGGGTTCTTTGGTGGGCGCTTCAGAAGAGTTCAAAGCCAATGGGCAAAGCGGAGAAAATAACTTGATTGAATATGTTTACGCTACTGTTTTGTTGATCAACAGCATAGCGCAAACCGGTGAAGATTTTAGAATCAGATTGCATATCAGAGCACAATTCAAAGCTGCTGGCTTGGCTAAATTATTCAAAAAATTTCAAGAATTGGCCAACGAGACAGTTGATGACAAAATCCGTGAGTTTGAAGAAAACGCAGCCCTTGACTACGAATCTATGGTAAAAGCAGATAATAGCACCAATGTTGACTTGAATGATCCGCTTTCATTGGTGAATCAAGTGTGGCATAAAGTTAAAGGTAGCGATGCAGAAGGTTACTTTCTTTCAACATTGCAACACATGTTCTTAGCTCAGGCTGATCCTATGAAAGCAAATGACTCTCAAGAATTGTCTAAATCATTCAGATTGATTGACGGAATAGTATCTGGCGTCGCTATGCACAATACTAGCTCTGACGAAGATGCTTCAATGAATATTGCCATTCAAAGGTTGTATTCTGGCTTGCAAAACGATGAAATGGCTCGCAGAGCAATTAAAGAGCTCAAAGAGGCCAATAAACGTGCTGAAGAAGCAACTGCAGAAAGGGATGAAATGGCTAGACAGCTCTCATTGGGTGCTCAAGGTATGTTAGAAAAACTCAACAAAGAATTGAATGAGCAAGCAATATTGGTGCAAAGACAAAAAAGAATGAATGATCAGTTAAATTCTGAATTGGAGAAGTTGAAAGAACAGCATTTGCTGGAAAAAAATCAACAAGAATTGGAAATGAGGGAATTGTTTGTTGCCATTTCTGGTAACACTTCGTCTGAAAACTTGGGTTCAAATCAACAAGTGCTATCTAAAATCAAGGCAAACTTGGCTCAGAAAAGAGACGACTACAAACAGCAAAGTAATCTTCTCAGAAAAACCATAGAACCTAATAATAGATTAAGACATTTGAGAGACCAAATGGATCTGATTGGTAGATTGGCTTGGGATCTTGAAAATGCTGATTTCGAAACTGTGAGTAAAGCAAATAAGCAATCGCCTGTTCCAAATTCATTTATGCATATGGAACCAATGTCACCTCCAGAACCAAGACCTGCAAGAGATGATGATTTGGACAAGCTTGCAAAATTAAGAAAGAAGTTGGAAAGTTTACAGCAAGATTCGAACGATATCATCAAATACAGCGATGATGAAAGAATGCAAGAGCTCATGAGAAAGAAAAAGTACATGGCCTTTGATAGATTAAACGAGTTGAATAGTTCGTTCAAAGACTTTAACATTGACTTCAATATTGATGATATACCTGACACTGCTCCACAAGATAAACGCAAGTCTTTGAATCCTGAATATAAAAACAAATTGAAGGAAGAATTGCAAGAAGTTGAATTATTGAAAGCCGAACTACAAAAAAGATTAAATGCTCTTTCTAAAGAAAGAGCAACTGCCGCTGTTACTGCTGCTGCCGAAGACGAAGAAGAATCACCTAATAAGATTATGGCTCGTCTTGAACAAAAGTATATTGGCGGTCAAGTTCAACAACCTTCTATTGGCGAGGTCATAAGCGGCAATGCTGCTGTAAACGATGTCAAAGCATCAAGTCAAAATGTCCAATCTTTCAAACCTGTTTTGGACGAAATTATCAGGAAAGGAGAACATTCTGGAGACGCTTCAGGAACACAACCGCCTCCTCCGCCTCCGCCTCCACCTCCACCACACGCAGAAGGCTCGACTGCATCTACGACGCCATTATCAAAATCAACGCTGGCGCCTCCACCTCCACCACCACCTTTACCACCGTCACTCACTCCATCTCTGCCACCATTATCCTCCTCTGCTCCTCCTCCTCCTCCATTGCCTTCATCGCTTTCTCCTTCTCCTGTGCCTTTTGCTGGTGCCCAGTCTCCGCCACCCCCACCTCCTCCACCATTACCAGGCATGCTTTCTCCAACATCTCCACCATTTTCTCCAAACTCTCCTGTGCCTCCACCATTTCCTTCTGGTCCTGTTTCCAAACGCGTTTCGATGGCACTTGGGGTTAATGATCCATTTGTGAATTACCCAAGACCGAAGAGAAAATTGAAACAGTTGCACTGGGAAAAGCTTGAAAATACTGAGAACTCTGTGTGGGATGGCGTCTCTGGTGAGACTTTTGCTAATGATTTGCTAGGAAAAGGTGTCTTTGATGAAATGGAAGATTTGTTTGCTGCCAAAGAAGCTAAAAAATTGGCTAGTAAGAAAGCCTCAGAAATCAATAAGGTTACATTTTTGCCAAGAGATGTTAACCAGCAGTTCAATATTAATTTGCATGCATTTTCACATCTCTCTGATGAGGAAACTGTTCTTAAAGTTTTATCTTGTGATGATTCGGTGCTCGATAATGTGAACGTTTTGGAATTTTTGGCTAAACGTGAAATTATTGAAGTTCCAAACAATTTGGCCAGAAACTTGGAACCATACAGTACTGACTGGACTAGAGGCTCAGAGAAGAAGCCTGACAAGGATCCAAATGAATTACAAAGAGCTGATAGAATATACTTGGAGTTGATTTACAATTTGCAGCATTACTGGAACTCAAGAATGAGAGCATTGTTGGTTATTACTAATTTTGAAAAAGAATATTCGCTTTTAGTCACTAAATTACAACAGGTTGACGAAGCAGTTGAAGCTATCCAGAATTCTGATAACATTAGATACGTGTTTAATATCATTTTAGCATTTGGTAATTACATGAATGATGCAGGAAAACAAGCTCGTGGTTTCAAGTTGGGCACGTTGCAGAGATTGAGTTTCATGAAGGATGATAAGAACAGTATGACGTTTTTGCATTACATTGAAAAAATTGTTAGGCAAGTTTATCCTCAATTTTCTGAGTTTTTGGATGAGTTAAAACCAGTGTTAACTGTTGCTAAATTGTCTATAGAGGTTTTGGAAAATGATTGCAAAGAATATTCTCGTTCTGTAAAGAATGTCGAGACATCTATTGACATTGGTAATTTGAGTGACTCAACATTATTCCATCCAAAAGATAGGGTTTTAACTACAGTTTTACCTTCACTTCCGGATGCTAGAAGAAAAAGTGAGCTACTTTCTGAGCAAGCAAAAATTATCCTTAACGGTTTCAACAGATTGATGGCTTTCTTTGGTGAAAACACTAGTGACAATTTCTCTCGTAACTCTTTCTTCGCTAAATTTTCTAACTTTATTCAAGAATACCAAAAGGCACAAAGAGACAATATGAAGCGTGAGGAAGAATTGAAGGTATATGAACAAAGAAAGCTCATGTTGGAAAAAACTATTACTGAGCGTGAAAAAGCTCAGCGGGGAGAAGCTGACCGCAATGCGGTTATGGATAACTTACTAGAAAAATTGAAAAAGGTTGGTCCTTCGAAAGGCGATCCTTCTTCAGCAAGAAGAAAAGCCCTTGCTAGAAAAAAATTATTGGATGCAAAGAAGAACATTTTGGAGGTCACCACCACTGGTTTGGGTTTGCTGTCCGACGATGACTCAATTGACAGTCACAGTATGGCTAACTTATCAGTTTTAGATGACTCGATTAAGGAAGAAGATGAAGACGATGGAGGTAAACCTGGCAGTGAAGGTGCAGAAGTCTCTTCTGATCAAAAACTGCAACAACAACCTCAACAGCCCTCTAAAGAAATTGACAGTAGCGAGGAAGCCATTGTTGATGATGATTTAGAAAATGACAGCGATGTTGGTGCTAGAGCACGTAATTTGTTGAAAACTCTTCGTGGAAGCGGCTCATCGCCTAGCTTTAGTGAAGATGGTTTGACTGCCGCTCAACAGTTAAGAAAGCAAAAAAGATTAGAAAGGCAACAGCAACAGCAGAAACAACAGCAGCAGCAAGAACAGCAGCAAGAACAGCAGCAAGAAAACGTCTCATCATCTCTTAGCTCGCAATCTGATCAACAATAGAAAGTTTAGTTATTATATTCACATCAAACTTTCTGGACATTATTCAAATTCTTGAAGAAAAAATATCTCATAAACAAAAAACAAAAAATAAAAAAATAAAAAAATATAGACTGTATTTTATCAATTCACTTCTCGAACTTGTTTTTTGAACAATAATAATATCTTTTTTGCTTCCAATTAGCTGCTTATTTTCGCTCAATTTTTTTATTTTCAAGAGCTAACTTAATTATTTTTATTTTACTTTTTCTGAGAAAAAGGTCGCCCGACTGATCTATAGTTCGCATCTATCTGGGTTCCAGCCAAATACATACAATTTTTCTTTTTTTCATTTATTCATCGTTTACTTTGTTTTGTTGTTGCGTTTTATTCTTTAACTAACTGTTCCTTTTTTCTTTTTTAGTTCTTGACTATTTCTATTTTAATACTTTGTTTATTTTTGATCTATATTCAAACGTTTATATCCACGTATCATTTCATTATCATTATTTGCTATCTTCTTTTTCCTCTACTTTTTCTCGTTTAGCAGACTTATATACAAAGGTCACGAACGGTTATATTCTTCTAATTATCTTCTTATCTTTATCCTAAGTTTTTGTTTATCGTTTTCTTTTTGTTTATAACCACCCTGTTATTGTGCTTTGGTTTCGCTCATTGTTTGTCTTTAGTCGTTAACGTCCACTCATTATACACATTTTCTTAATTGTTTATTATTATTACTTTCTTTTTTTTGTTTTTGTTTTGCTTTCAAATACTACCTACTGCCAAGTATTTCGCATATTTATTTATTAACGTTTTTGTGTTTGTTTTTTTCATTTCTGTTGTTTTCAAACTACAGTTATTTTTGTTGGTTTTCGGTAAGAATAACTTGAAAAGCAAGAAAGCAAAAGAATCTATGCAAATTTATAAGCACAAAAATGTAGAGATAAATGCATGCAGAACCCAATCATACATTTTTTTTATAGCGTTGCTACCAGTATAGTTTAAATAGTGCACACTATAAGAAAAAAATAATTAAGGTGCAAATCAAGTACGAAAAAAAAAAAAAAAAAAAAAATAAAAAAAAGAAAAAAATATCAATGGTTGTAATGGTGATAGTGATAATATACATATTTATATAATAACAGACAGAACATAGATGTGATTCAGAGAAAGTTCAGAAAAGATTTTACAGATACACAAACAAAACTGATTAACAGATGAGTGGTAGTAAAGACGTTGAAATAAAAATAAAAATAAAAATAAAATAAAATAAAAACTAAACATGTGAAAAAACTTGAACTAAAAAAAAAAAAAAAAAACTCAAAAATTAATATCAAAAATTAACTGCGGTTCATTTGAGATTTTTGAGAAATTACTCACCACAAGCCTCTAAAGCCTTTATTCCGTCCTTTAGTCGGCTTCTTTCTAGCTCCAACCAAGTCTCTTGCCTTACGTGATGTAATGAAAGGTTGGCCCTGGCTTACATTAGCTCCTTCTGCTTCATCTGAATCCGAATCCGAATCCGAATCCGAATCCGAATCTGAACTAGATCCTGAATCTGAATCTGAACTCTTGCCATTCTGCTTCTCGTTTCTCGCTTTAGCCGCCTGCTTGCTGCCCTTGGCGGTTTTCTTGTCACCGTTATTGCTGTCTGAGCCACTACTTGAGTCATCTGAATCATCATCTGAATCGCTATCACTATCGCTATCGCTATCTGAATCTGAGCCAGAATCGGCACCAGCTGGTGTTGTGCTGCCAGTTAGGGATTTTCTTGAAAATACGCCTCTGCGAGATTTTCTCTGATTTACTGTGGCAGCAGTAGGGGTTCTGCCCGCTGGTAACGATGATGAAGAAGGTTTAGCTATGTCCTTGACATCAGGAACACCTCGGGAGGCTAATTGAGACAAAGACGATAAACTTTTCAAATTGTTGTTGTTGTTGTTGTTGTTGTTGTTGGGTTTGTTGGATTTGAGAGAATTGTTTGTATTGGCAAATTTAGTGGCTGTCGTTTGTTCTCGTTCTGGCGAAACCGGAGCTTGAGTAAGTGGACCAAGTCTATGTGGTTGACTTTTCGTACCAGATCTAGTAAGTAAAGGCTCATTTGCTGATTTTTTTGAAATTACTGCTGCGGTGGCCGTCTTAATGGAGGAACTCGGATTCTCTGGCTGCTTCTTTGCATTTTGTTCTTCTTCTTCATCAGATGAGTCGTCATTGCTGCTGCCGTCATCGCTGTCATCGTCGCTGCTGTCACTACTGTTACCGCTGCTACTTTCGTTATTGTTTTCCTCTTCTTTATTGATTGTAGGTTGTTCAGAAGCAGGATGTGGTTGCGGTGCTGGGTCAGTTTTGAAAGTTCCTTTAGGTACATTGCTAGTCGTTTTATTGAATTCGTTGAAATCACTTTTAGCATCAGTAAATTTTCTGCCTTCGCTATCAGCATTTGACTCACTATCTTCACTATCACTTGAATCGGAATCAGAGTCAGATGATTCAGAACCACTGCTGGAATCCTCATTTATTTTCTCAGTATCTGTCAGTATTGGTGGAATAGAAGCATTATGTTCTTGCTTTGCCGATGTAGTTGATGTTGGGCTTTTTTGCAATCTTTGGCTTGACCTTGTTTGTCTGAAGCTGCCGCCAGTTACATTTGAGTTTGCTTTTGGAGCAAGTTGAATAGGCTTTTGTTGTAATGCAGCTGCGGTTTGAGCAGCGGAGCTAGAAGTCGATTTCGAAGTAAACCCTCGTTCAGCAGCATCTTTCTCATCATCATCGGAATCGGAATCGGAATCAGAGTCGGAGTCTTCAGAAATTGAATCTGAATCACCAGAGCTGGAATCATCAGAAATAGCCTTATCCAACTGTGTTGATGTGGCAACAGGAGCAATTCTCTTTTCGGGTTTGGTAGTTTGCTGGCTCCCAGTGCCAGGATTTTGTGTTGACAGCTCACGAAAATCAATTCTCATTTGTTCATCAGCAGCGCTTTCATCAGCTTTCATGACGAAAGAGTCCTTCATTTCAACATCGCTATCATTATCGCTAACGTCGGTATCATTGTCACCTGAACGTATACTACTTAGATCTTTCTTTACCTTGAGCAAAGTGCTAAGATGGTTTTTCTTATTTTGTTCAGTGCCGTTTTGTTGCTGATTCTCAACTTGAGCAAACAATTCAGCAGAAGCAGGCTCATTATTTTGAGTGCTTGAAATAGACTTCATAGAAATATCAGCAGCATCAAGAGAATCATTGATGGCTTTTGACAAACTTCTTTCACTCTTGTTCATTGCTTCAGCTTCTCTGAGTTGCTTGTCTTTCTTAGCCTTTTGGATCAATGCAGAAGCCCTACGCTGTCTTTCAGTAATATTATTAGACTGTTGACTAATTTTATCAAATGCAGGGCCAATATTAGTTTCCCCCGCAGACTGGGTCAGCATTTCCATTGCTAATCTGTACTGAGTTTCAAGAATTCTTTGCTTTTCTTCATCTGTTGGCACACCGTAAGTATTACTGCCAGCTTTTGTTTCTTGGTTGAAGCTCACTGGAACACCTTTCAAGCCAGGTTTGTTTTTAGCATTAGCCTTACCTTTATCAGCGCTGTTTTCTGTTGGGTGCTTATTTGCAGCGGCTGCATCAGATATTATTGTTTCTTTTAAATTATTTCTTTTGTGAATGTTAGCAGGAGGAGAGTCAGAAATTTCATCATCAGAATTCAGGGTTAATTTTTGTTCCTTACCGTTTGACAAAGTTACCGTACCATCTTTGGTAATACTTTGAATTAATTTATTCGCCTTCTTTGCTGCCAATCTAGATCCTCTTGGGATTTTTTTGATGTCAATTTTGCTAATTGAAGATCTTTTCAAACTTGCAGGCACTCTCATTCCGTTTTTAAACATCTTCATAATCTCATCCTTGGTCAACGAGGGCTCATCAGTTTCTACCACTACCCCATCTTTTCCCTTTGGAATAACATTAAAGGTATGATTTTCTGCTTTTACAGAAATTCGTCCATCATCATTATTATCCGCATTTTGTTTGCTACTTGACTCCAATTCATCGTTGGTTTCTTGTTCTTTGCCATTCAAGGGTGGTGGTGGTGCTCTTTTCATCCTAGCAAAAACTCCTTTTGGTTTTGGTGATGACCTATTTGTAGCATCAGCAGCTTGAGATTCCTTTGTCGCTTGAGGCTTGGGTGATGCTTTCTTACTTGTTACAGCGGCAGCTTGAGATAATTGCGACGTTTGGGGTTTCTGACTCTCCTTTGTTCCATTTTCTTGAGCATGGTCAATCTGAGAGCGCTTAAGTGGTTTTTTCTCCGGATGTCTCCTGAAATAATTAGCAATCTGTTGATCATCATATTCACATTTTCGAGGCGATTTTGCGCTGAACATACATCTGAAGCAAGATGGGTAATGCCTACTGCACTTTTGTTTTCCTTTGCGACAATAATCGCAAGCTATTGGAGAAACTATAGGCAATCCAGATTCTTTATCACGTTGTATAAACGACATAAATGTTTCAATTTTGTGCTCATGATTCTTTGATGAAAGATTATTAGTCAACTTTTTGGTATCAAGCTTTTCGGTCAACACAAATACTTGTTGATCTAACTCATTATCTCTAGTTGGTTGTACAGCCGGTTTAGCAACTGTTGATCCGACAGTAACCGGCTTTTGCTTAGCAACAGTATGTTTTTTGCTCAATAAATTGTTGGCATTATTTTGTTTTTCACTTTCATCTTGATTTTTTGTACTCTTGTTTCTCAATTTTGATTTCAAACTTTCTTGTTGCTGTTTTTCTAAAACAGAAGTCTGTGGTGCTATAACTTGAGAACTTCCATTCTTAATGGAATTTTTACGAAGCTCTGGTAAAGCACTTTTCAGTTTTAATTCCTTAGTTGACTCTTTATCTCTATTGGCACTTTCGTGAGGTTCTGGTAGACCGCTTTTCTTTTCCGGTTGCTTCGCTTGAGAGCTTTCGATCTTGTTGGAAGTTTTGCGAGATTCTGACAAAATACTTTTCTGATCTAATTCCTTAACTTGTTTTGTTTCATTATTTATCTCGATTTCGGCATCAAAATCACTCTCTGATTCAGAGTCTGATTCAGAGCTTGATTCTTCTTTAGATACATTTCCATTGGACTTAAGAACAGTCAGCTTGTCCATTGAAATATCGTTAATGCTGGTATTCGATGTCACAGAATCAACTTTTCTTTGTGGAAGATGTAGCATACCAGAAGTAATTCTTTTACTTGAAGGTGAATGGATAGCTCTGGTATCATCAGAATCAGACTCTATAGAAGGGCGTATGGTGGAAGATCTGGTCTTTCTTGGACCAATGATCACACTATTGTTACTTGCCGGGGGAGTAAATGTAATATTTGCGCTGCGCTCATTGTCACCATTAACTTGGGATTGGCGCAAAGAAGAGCTGGACTGTTTCAGATTGAGCTTTTGATAAACTGCATTTCCTGAACCATTGGAGGTGGAGGTTGATGGGAGATTGAGAATGATATTTTCGGATGTCACTGGAGTACTTTGACTTAACGAAAAACTGTTAAACGACATATTAGAATTGTTTGCATTGACTTTTCTGCTCCAAATAGATGTATGTCTACGTTTTTTTTTGGAAATTTTTTCTTCATTATCGTTGCGATTTCTTTTTAAGCTAGTCATTGAAGACATGCTGGTATTTTCTGTTGGCAAAATCTGAGAATGGATTCTGTTGCTACTGACTTCAGGGTCAATTGAGGTAAGCTCATTATTCAAAATAATTCTAATAATATGTGGATGGGCTGGTGAATAATTTTCAGTATCATAAACGTCTTTAACCAAGTATTCAGGGTCCAAGTCCAATCCTTGACCATCCTGCAATCTGTTGATGTCCAAAGATTCATCGTTCGGATATAACTTGAAAAACCGTTTAATAATTTCCTCTGCCACCTGCTCCAATGAATTCTTCTCACTTGTAATATGGAGAAACTTTCTGGTTTTATCTTCATATTGCTGACCAAAAGCCGCCTCATAATTGGTACTGTTTGGTGCTTTGTTGTTGGCGCCATTGGCATGCGAACTATTGATGTTGATATTGGCAAGCGCCTCGCTAAGCTGAGCAGTAGCCAAAGAGCTCGGCGGCACAATGATTACTTGAAGCCTAACCATGACAGCTGATGTAGCTTTAAATTGCTTGGAAAGAGGCTTGATGCTGATACTGAGGTTGGCAAAGTAAGCGCTCTGATTGGAAGAGAGAGATATTGCTGCAACGATTGAAATGTGTTTGGTTTGTTAACAGATTAGCGCTGGTTTCCAACCATTTTTTTCTGTTTACAACAATGTGGGAGCGGGAAACCAAAAAAAAAAAAATTTTTTGCTGCAAGCCATCTTACCCGATTCGTGTGTCAAATGCCCGGTACTCAACGCTAACCGTTACGCTTTAAGGTAGACCTCTGGAAACCAAATATATAAAGCGACAGGCCTTCGCGAAATATCACATTATAGAACTGAGTCAACTTTAAATATTGCATACGCTTATAACAAGAATCTAAGACACAGCTACGTGACTCAATAAGACAGAGAATACTATAGATTTTACCATGAATTTGTACTTAGGATTTGAAAAACACATATGCTTAAAAGGAAAATAATTAAAATGAGACGAAATAAAATAAATTTAAAACTAATAAATACACTAATGCATGGGACAAAAAACTTTGTGGCCAAATCATTAGCAAAAACAACTTGACATAGCAAATCGCCAAACTCGACTCTATCATGACCCCAAAATTATAAAAATGAACCCATCACTTAAAAATCTAGCAACACAAAAAAAACAAAGAACAAAAAAATACATGCTTGATGTGGCTTTAAGAGAGTCTTATCCCATTACCATTATTGACTTAATAACGGTTGTAACCACCACCAAATCCTCCACGGCCACCTCTACCACCAAAGCCTCCACGGCCACGGCCACCTCTACCTCCACGGCCACCACGGAATCCACCACGGCCACCAAATCCACCCCCACGGTTGAACTGTTGCAAATCAGCTGGAATTTCTTGTTTGGCTTCACCCATAATTTGAATCAAGTCTCTAGCAAGTTTAGCGTTAGCAGCGGTAAAGTAAGAAACAGCTGTACCACTAGCACCACCTCTACCAGTTCTACCAATTCTGTGAACATAATCTTCAATGTTACCTGGCATATCAAAGTTAATAACGAGATTAATACCTTTAACATCTAAAAAACATTTGCAGTTAGTATTGACAACTTTGAAAGAAAGCAATGAAAAAATAAAAACAAAAAAAAGAATCACAATATCAATAAACTGTGAGAAATAACTAATTAGAACCACAAATAACTTTGTAAACAAAAAGGAGATTCTACCAAACAAAAAAGTGAACTATAAAAAGTTACAATGCTTTAAATTATGCTATGATTTTTACAAGAACTGAAAGATGAAGTCATCCAAGAGAATTGTCGTTTATTAAGAATCTATATATGCTATACAGTCTCCTAGCATATAATATTCTTATCAAACACATGAAAGATAAAAAAATAAAAAAGCTTTTATGCAAAAACTGTGAAGATAGACCACAACATTAAGCACTGCTTTCTCAAAAAGCGAAATGAAAACGTCTCTTCAAAGCTTTAAATCATGCCAAAAAGAGAAGAAACAAATTAAACTAGTCCAGCTAGCTAACTTTTTTCAACCTTTGACAAAAAATTTCCATTTGCAGAAAAGGCAAGTCGGCCTCTACCGCTGCAAACGTAACATTACTAAGCCCTTTTATTTTTTTCTGTCTTTCATTCATTCGCCTTCAATATATGAAAATTAAAAGCGAATTGTTCTCTAAAACTTATCAGTTCAATTCAAGTCTAAATTCATTAGTAACACCAAAACAGCATTCTGGTGTGAAGCATAAAAAAGCACTCACGCTTTTGTTTCCAAGAAAGTATCAAAACATTTTGGAACCTCCCTAAAATTCGTTATCATAAAATAAAATTTGCAGTTATAATTCCCTCAATTGTCCCGCAATTGATGAAAATGTTCAAAAATAAAATCAATAATACATACCAATACCACGAGCAGCAACATCAGTTGCAATCATAATGTTGTTGTAACCAGTTTTGAATTGGTCCAACACCCAATCTCTTTCAGATTGTTGTTTATCACCATGAATGGCCAAAGCACCCCAACCTTCTTGTCTCAAGTAAGCAGTGATGTCATCACAAGTTCTTTTAGTGGAAGCAAAAACCAAAACCTTTGGACTTTCGTTTGGATCTTGATGAGCCTTCTCCAATTCAGCCAACAATCTGTCTCTCTTTTCATATTCAGAAACAACTTCAACAATTTGAGTAATAGTGTGAGAAGCAGCCAATTCCATTGAACCAATGGTAACTTGGATATAATCATGAAGGAAATCGTGAGCTAAAGCTTGAACACTTTTTGGCCAGGTAGCAGACCACATCAAAGTTTGTCTGTCAGGTCTAATTTGGGTCAAGATCTTTCTGATTTGAGGTTCGAACCCCATATCCAACATTCTGTCAGCTTCATCCAAAACCAAATAGGTAACTCTTCTCAAGTTAGTTTTTCTTTGTTCCAACATATCAATCAATCTACCAGGGGTGGCAATAACAATTTCGGAACCTTTAGCCAAGTCTCTGATTTGAGGACCTTTTGGAGCACCACCATAAACACAGGTGTTTCTAATTCTGGAAGAACTACCAAATTTGGAACATTCGTCTTTGATTTGAACAGCCAATTCTCTGGTTGGAGCCAAAACCAAAACAATAGGACCATCACCTCTGGCCAACAATGGTTGAGCGTTGATATGCACAATACCTGGCAAAATGTAAGACAAAGTTTTACCAGAACCAGTAGCGGCAATACCAATCATATCTCTACCAGACAAAGCCATAGGCCAACCTTGGCATTGAATAGCGGTTGGGGTTGGGAAACCACAACGCTTAATCTCTTCCAAAGCATAATCAGGGAATCCCACTTCGTCAAAAGTAGTGACTGGTTTTGGAATATTGGAGCCGTAAATAGTCATTTGGTGAGTTTCACGAAAACGACGAACATCTTCTTCGGATCTGTTGGCAACTTCTGGAGCTTCTTGATAGAAATTTTTCTCAAATTTTGGCATGTTAGAAAGATCCCACTCTTGATGTTCCAAATTATCACCTAAGTTTCCCATTCTGTCACCGCCAAATCCACCACCAAAACCGCTACCACCGCCATATCCGCCACCACGGCCACCACCAAAACCACCACGGCCACCTCTACCGCCGCCACGACCACCAAAGCCGCCTCTACCACCACCAAAGCCACCTTCTCTTCTATCAAAACCGCCTCTAGGAGCACCGCCAAAGCCGCTATCTCTGTTGTAACCGCCACCGTAAGACATTATGTTTGCTTATGTGAGTATAATTTGTAAGGATAATAAATATATAATGATGAGCGAATGTTAATCTGAAATAAAACAATAATGCTTGCAGTAGGCGAAATTGAATATTGCAGAGGTATCAAAAAAAAAACTTAAGAAAGGTAAAAGTTGAAGGAAGCGCTAAACTATATATACAACTTCTGGCTAAGTTACAAAAAAAAAAAAAAAAAAAAAAAAAAGAAAAAAAAGCAAAGGGATGAGAAGAGATGAAAGAAAAAAATTTTCTTTGCATGCACGATAGAGAAAATTTTAAAAAAAAGAAAAACCGCTGTACCATGTACTTTGGTCGTAACCCGCAAATGTATAAACGCAACATACTGCATCCGGAAGCGCCAAACATAAACATGCTGAAGAAATAGTGGCATTACAGAGTAACAGAGATGCTTGAATTAACAACGTAACTGTGCTGCATGATCATAATAACAACCTTTTTTAGTATAACAAAAAATGCAGATACTGTTAATACCTCTATAATTGGAAGCCAAATTTATATTCTTGCGGTGCTACATTGTGCAGCAATACTAGAATAGTCGATATCAATTGACCTTTTTATGTATCAAACTTGCAATACCAAACTTACTGGAAGCTTATTTTCGGTATGCGCGCATTCAAAGTTTGGAGAAATAACTTGTGTGTTTGTGTTCGTTAGGAGCACAAGTGCTGCCATTCCTCACAGAAATTTTGTCACAGTAACAGTGATTAATAGTAAACGAACAGTTTTTCCAAATATACGGCTTCAATTTTTTTCGTGTTAATACCACCATACTTAGAATTTCACGTAGCACGTAGATAGCATTTGCACACATGAGCTACTATTTAACACATAAGATAAAAAAATTATATTTTTTTTTTTTTTTTCACACACAATATCGATTTGTTATTTCTATATAAACGATACCATTTTGGCGATACTACACACACCATACTGTTATGGTAGTAAAAATTAACGTTACAGACAGGATTCGAACCTGCGCACGGAAACCGCAATGCCTACCAGCTTGGTTGAAACCATAGCAGGGCATCGCCTTAACCACTCGGCCACTGTAACTTGTTATTAAAAATATAAAACAAGTAAAAAGCAACAACAACAGCATATAGGGACATATTTGTGCATTATATTGCATACTTTTTCAACATTGCATAGCGAAGCTACAACTTCTTCTAGATCACTTTTTTAAAGTACGCTATGAGCTCGAACGTAAACCAGGACATATTGACACTCAATTCTGGTGGAGAGATGTTCTCGATACAGTTGATGGAGGCGAAGGCCAAGGGCAATCTATACTGGCACAGAACCCAGAACAGTGCTTCACGTTGACAGCCACAGAAGCAAACATAATAGCTCTGTGGAAACAAGTAGTCCCCAACAAACACAATCCTGGTACCCTTGGGCTTCAGCGCACATCAGATATAGCAGAAGCAGTGGAGCTTGGTGTACCGTTTTTGAAAAAAAAGTTCATTCCAAAAGAAGTCTTCGACTTCAAGTCCCGGAACGGTAGTGCACAAGTGCGCGAGAAGAAAGATAAACTACTATTTTCAAACCAGTTGGCACGTTTTAAGCAAGTCACTAATAAAGAGTGTCTGACATTCTGGCAAATGCTAAACAAACAAACGTTCAAACACCCTGGCTGCTTCGCGAATATACACACATTCCACCT
This sequence comes from Saccharomycopsis fibuligera x Saccharomycopsis cf. fibuligera, assembly GCA_001936135.1. Taxonomy (NCBI): domain Eukaryota; kingdom Fungi; phylum Ascomycota; class Saccharomycetes; order Ascoideales; family Saccharomycopsidaceae; genus Saccharomycopsis; species Saccharomycopsis fibuligera x Saccharomycopsis cf. fibuligera. The sequence continues at coordinate 2,589,272 of CP012809.1, read as the reverse complement.
CGGAGTCGAGAAGTTCAAATTCCAAGGTGAGGAATGTAAGTGGTGCTCCGAAGATTTATCACGTAAAAAATACAAACAGCAGTCATATGAAGATGCTATCAACAAACAAATGGAGCACTTTTTGGTTAAATGTCCAGTAGCACAAGCGTTATGGAAAAAGTTACATATAAATAAGGAATTGAGCTGGGACAGCCTCATCCTTCCATCCAGTGATACACGAGAATTAATCCAGGTCGACAACTACTTGATATTCCAAAAGAAATACACCCGCCTACGGAGAGATAAGGACTTTGATTGGAAAACCATTCCAATCTCTAGTCTTGTTTACTACATCACCACGGTAATGAATTAGATAACACATCAGTGTGATCTTAGTGAGTGGAAGATGGTATTGAAGTGAGACCCCTTTCTTTTTCTCTGTCGACAGCAAAGCAATGACCCTCAAAAAAAAAAAAAAAAAAAAAAATAAAAAAAAAATAAAAAAAAAAAAAAAAAAACATCATTCATCCTAGACTATAATCTCTCCTATATCTATTTCAAATCCAAAAGATCCATTAAAGTCTGACTAATACTAACGGGGGTTTCACTTGTACAAGTTTCTCCTATATAACAACAACTGAACTATACTGTATATACTATATAGATAAGTTTATAAGATTATATTTTCTATCGTTTATATAGAAATAATAAATTGATATTGTGTGTGAAAAAAAAATTGCATATTCTCTGGAACTGCTGGAATAATACCACCTATGCCATTTATCAGGTATGTTTTCTTATTTTGGTAAACTGCCTCCGGCGGTGAGACATTCGGGCGCATAGTTGCCTACTAAAGCAACCAACATCAAAGATGCGATGAGAAGCTTTTCATTACTCAACTAGTTTACTATTTAACTAAAACTGCAGTAAGTGACTTTTCTTCACTACTACAGGAGAGGCTAATCGAACCAGTGCTATCCCAAGGTGCTCCCCTCGGATATGAGTAGTAGATCTAATCACTATACTCCGACATACACTCTCTCATTTAGCCTAAAATGACATTTACACTTACATAAAAGTTAACAACTATATCAATATTTTTTATTGACAAATTGTGCAATTACCTCGGGAGGAATATTGACAATAAAGCTATATTTTGAAGGTTTAGATTTGTATATATGTCAACCTCTGATAGTGCTGTAGATTGTTACTCTAAATCACAGTGGTAATTAGACATGGATGCAGCCGTATCTATCTGAACTATGCACTAGGCTAATTTTACAGGACTTGTTGCTTATATATGTTTTTACAATACTGAATAAAAACATAATGTATGTGCATATTCAGTGTGAGTTTCGTTAAGTTTTATTGTGATCCTCATACGAAGTCATATGAGATTCACATTGATGCTATAACCAGGTATACCTATTTGGATTGTCAAAAATGCTACGAAGAGCTTGATTGTCAAAAGGATTGACAGTTTAATAAGCGAGTTATGTTAATAAGTTATACTTTTTTTTGGATGTTATGCAACTTTGGTGAATGCATAAAGAGATGAAGTAATATTCGATTATATGGCTGTGACAAAACTAAATCCAGTTGCGAGAGGAAATTTGTTGGTTAGGTTTGTTGTTAAACTGGTGGAGTTGGAAAGATAATTGTATCAACTTGTATTAACGTAAAGCATATTTAAGCAGGCCTACATGACAAAAAATTCAATGAATTTATGTGTCAGGCCTCTAGAATTAGGTAGTAGCTCTCCAAAATCTTATCCTCTAACTTTGTAGTGTTACCAGCAACCGGATTGCTTAGGTTGGTATTCACTTACAATGTCACACCGTATTTCTAATCATTGGCAAACACAATCAACTTCATATTGTGTCTAACAGCTAAGATTTCAGTTGAAGCTTGTTGTAACCAGTGGATGTTAGTTTATACGGGAAAATGAAAAATTTAAGGTCTGTCTATTATTCGCATAAATTTTTGAGCCAGAAAAGCACAAATTATTTTATAAAGAAATATCTGTAGTCCCGTAGTACAACAGAAGAAATATTGAAGCAACAATCAAATTTCTTCTGTATAACTGTAGAAAAACAAAAGAGAAAGAGATAAGATTGTACATTTGAAAATTTGTATTTTACAACCAAGGTAAGTTAATTTCAATTCTGCCAGGTATATTTTGTTGGTTTTGACGACTGCCAGAAATTTCAGACAAAATCAATGAATTATCTTACAGGGACCATTACTGAAGTTGTCATTACAAAACTAAAAAATTATGCTCTAAACTACCATATGCCTGGTGCCTAAAATCTGAGGAAGTGGCGCTGTGTTATCATTATCATCATCATCTATCTGATGTTGAGCGGAAGCAAATTGTTTCCTTGGCATAGAATCCACCGGAAACATCACGATACATTCAGAGTTCCGGTGGGAATTTTGATCACGCGATCAAAATTTTGAATTTTTGTCGCGCGTTTTCTTCGATTTTTCTATTTTACATTTTTCTTTTTTGCTAGAAAATTTCTGCTGGAAAAAGTCAAAAACGCCATTTCTTGCTTTGACTTTCAGTCCTTGTTTTCGTTTTTCTCCCTAGCAAAGAAGGGAAAAAATAAAAATAAAAAAATAAAAATAGTAGAAAATAAAATGAGTGTATCCGCCACCGGTTCTACGCGCACTGCTTCCCACAATAATAACGCTACTATTGCTGAACAGAGCAAAGCGTCCGCTGCTCAGGTCATCCAGTCAGAAGCAGATTTCAAAAATAACAGTGAAGGCGATGACGACGACGATTCTTCTGATGAAGATTACGTCCCTGGTAATGGTATGTACTCGCAAAATTGTTTTTAGCTGCATCAAGATATTAATAATTCAATTTGACTAACATACAATAGACAATGATAACGATAACGATGACCAAAGTAATGACGAAGAAGAAGATAAAGTAAAAGCAGATGTAAAGAAAACCAGTAGCTTTAAGGCTAAAAAGAACAACAAAAACAATGACCGCAATGACGATGAAGCAAAAGCAACATTGAAGGAAATTAAGAATGCGAACTACTCTAAGATTGAGAGTTCTTCTGGTGGTCTCATTAAGACAAGAACACAAAGACTCAAGGAAGCGAGTGAATCAAAAGATTATGAAAGTTTGAAAGTGTTGAATGATAGTCTGTCTTCCTCTACGATTGATATTGACTCGATATGGAATGAAATGAAAAGTAGTGGCAATAATGTTGTAAAGGCTTTTAGTCCTGATTTGGGCTCTAGTAATTCTTCTAGTGCTAAAGAAGATACTCCTGTGGTGCATGATTTGCAAGATGAAAAGATTAAGATAACGAGAAAATACGAATATGCCGGAGAAACAATAGTGGAAAATAAATGGGTGTTAAAATCCTCTGCCGAAGCTAAAGCATATCTCAATTCATCAAAACTAAAGGCAGATGAAGCAAGCAGCAAAAACAACAACGGTATTCAACACCAACAGCAGCAACAGTCTTCTGTAACAAACCAGAACATCAGCAAAGCGCCTCAAATTCACAGTAAACCCCTTAGAAAGCGCAAGGCCAAGAAGTCATCTATTGTTGATGATATAATAAAAGGTTCAAAAATGGCAAAGATCAATACTTTGGAGAAGTCTAGATTGGATTGGGCCAACTATGTCGATAACAACAAATTAAATGATGAGCTCAGAAAACACAACAAGGATGGTTATCTAAGTAAACAGGATTTCTTGAACAGAGTTGAGCATAATATTGATAACAAGATCAAGCAGTCAAAGAAATTGCAATAACTTGACTACAACCCATCCATCTATACATAGAACAAATTCTCATATAATAATTAATGATCACAATAACATGTTTATAGAAACTTTTGTTTTTCCTTCTTTGTATTCACCAAACTGTAAGCCCACACAATATTACGGCGTTATTGCTTCAATCTCATCAATCAAATCCTTGTTTTGCTCTATTAAAAAATCCTGTGCTTTTCTGATTGTCCCACTGACCCGTTCAATCTGAAATAGCACATTCAAGTTGCTAATTTTGTTGATGCACATTATGGCAAAACACACCATTTGAAGGTCTTCACGAGACACTTTCACTATTCCTGTTGATGTTCGATTGGAGAAATATCGCACACTCAAAGAAGTACCGGCTATACCTAGACCATAATCCCCAAAATTTTCCTGTATGTGCTGCTTGAATAACGAGGCAAGATACTTCATTGTCACTGGTGTGGGCGTTGCTCTGTGCATTTCAAGTTTGAGGTTCAGTGTAGCTTCAGTACCAGTATCAGCTAGTGTATCTGAAGGATAAAGGATTTTGAAAGTTATGTATCTGTTCTTGACCCTGACCATAATTTTTTGAAATTTTTTTCGATTCCAACCTTGATTATTCGCTTAACGCTGATGAGTTTCGTCCAAAACAGCATTCTGTTCACCATCACCAGAATCAAGAAAAAAAAAAAAAAAAATAAGTATCAACTATAACAACTGCAGGGAATGGAAAAAAAAAGGCAATTATGCACTTATGCGCGTCTTATCGCAAGAGCCATGTGAAAACAAAGCACGTGACCCAATCAATTGCGGACGAATTCCGCTTTTTTTTTGTTTTGTTTACGTTATAGAGATGATTCTGATTCACAATAACAAAAGCAGCAATGTATAACCATTTCGCTGTGATGCTCTCTCTCATTTGCATGCTTACTGGAAACTCGCACACACAAATACACACTCTACAGGGTCTTCAACATCACGAAAAGATAAAATTCTTTTATTTTTTGGACACTTTTTATTTATTTCTGAATATTTGTTTGACCTTTTTCTTTTGCGTGTGAGTGTGGGTGTTGTGCAAAGAAAATATGTCATATGTTCGGGCGCAAAAAATCGCAAAGCGGCTCAAGCAGAACCGCAGGGTCAGCGGCGCTGACCTTTTGCGAAAAGAGTTGGACTTGGATGATGATAATATGGACGCTAGTTTATTGAATGAAAGTAGCGAAATTGCTAGAACCCTGGGAAATCAGCTGTTTTTGGATAATAATAGTTCTGGCGCTGCTCTACTGGGAGCTACAGTAGCAGCAGGAGGATCAGGAGGCTCGTTGGAAGATAATGCTACATCTAAAATTTCAAGATTACAAATGTCCAGTGCTGATTTTGAAGAGTGGATCAAATTAGCTACTGATAACAAGATCAATTCAACCAATAGTTGGAACTTTGCCTTGATTGATTATTTCCATGAAATGAGCTTGTTAAAAGAAGGTGACAATATCAATTTCCAAAAAGCATCGGCCACGTTGGACGGGTGCGTTAAAATCTATTCCTCGAGGGTTGATTCCATTGCCACTGAGACTGGCCGATTGTTAACTGGTTTAGCAACAAAGAAAAATGAAAACGGCGAGGAAGGTGAAAATGGTGAAGCAGAAGAGAATGGAGGCCACGAAGGAGATGATTCCACAGATGAGGTCAATGCTGATGGTTCCAAAAAGAAAAAAAAATTGAATAAAGCTCGTATGGTAGACTCTACAGTAGTGAATTTTGACACCATAAGAATGAAAAAGCTTGATCAGGAACTTGAGATTGATCCACTTTTCAAGAGAGCTTTGTCCGAGTTCGACGAAGGTGGGGCAAAGAGTTTATTGCTTAACATTTTAAACATCAATACAGAATCAAGAATAGTTTTTGATGCGGCAGGACAAAGAAGCACAGATGATGAAGCTAAAAGGCAAGAACAATTCATACTGAAAGAAAGCACCCCAGATGTGTCAGATGGCGGCAAAGTAGATGAAATTCAGGAAGAGGAAGCAGATGATAAGGATGCTGATCTGGATGTGGAAATGCAAAATGACAGCCAAGATGAATTTGATGATGCAAAAGAAGAGCAGCTTGACAATGAAAAGAATGAAGATGACGACTTTACGCTAATTAATGATCAGGAAACTCAAAATAAAAAGGATTCCGAAATAGTAAATAATGACCATATTCTTGCAGAGATACCCACAGAGCAAAGCGAGTCAGCTGTATTAGGTCTAAAAAGTTTTATCTACAATGATATTGATGATTTGAAAGACTTTGAACTTTGTCCATCTATGAAAAGCTTAGATATTGTATTGAAAGATATAAACCAGGCAAAAACCATTTTAAGTGATGTCAATAATAACAAAAACTACCTTCCACTTGGCCACGGTTCTGAGAATTCTTTATCAGAAAAGCCGGAAGAAAGTCTAGGTAATGCAGCCGATGATGATAATAATGGCGGAGGTTTCATGAATGATCTTGATTTTGGCTATGACGATAACATGGATAACAGTTTTGGCAGCGCCAATGATGAGATTGCCGGAGTTTTTGGTAATGATGATGATGGAAATGTTGGTGAAAATAATGGGGATGGGTTTGCTGCTGATAATTCTAACAGTGACAATCATAGCAGTAATAAACAAGGTAATAACAAGGTGAACTTTGATGATGCTGATGAAGAGAATGAAAGCGAAGAAGAATTATCTGAACAAATCATGGATAGAGATCTTATGGCATATTTTGATCAAAATATGCGTGTTAACTGGGCTGGTCCTGAGCATTGGAAAGTTTCTGCTTTGAAAAAGCGTGAGACGAAACTGGTGCAGCCGAACAAGGAAGAACAAGCTCCAAAGAAGCCTAAAAAGCAAGAGTTTAAAATTGATTTTTTGAATGAAATCGATTTAACTGAAGAATACGAAGAATTGATTTTTAAATCTGGTAATAGAATTGATTTGCCTAAGGTGCAGCAAGTGTCAGAGAATAATAACTTGCTACCGAAGGATATCTTTTTCGGTTCTGAAAGATTATTGAAACTTTTTTGTAAACCGGATAATGTGAAATCAATGAGAAGAAGGGAGTCTCGCAAGCAGATATCAACCAACATTATTGATGAGAACAAGTCAAGAGAATTGGCAATAAATGAAGCTGCCGATGAAAACTACTGGGCTAGCAAGTATAAGGAAGAAGAAGAAGAAAAAGAAGACCTAATCGCTGATATGAATGATGGAAACGACTTTTTTGATGGTGGGTTTGACGATATGGGAGGATTTGATACGTTTGCTGATATTGGTGGAGCTCATGGAGATGAAAATGGGATTATTAATGATGTTGATGCAGCAGCAAATGGTAATGAGGCCGAGGACATTAAAACAAATTTGAATATTGGAGCCAATTTAATTGCTGGAGGCAGAAGAATACGCCCAGAGTACGTAAACTTTTCTCGTACTGCTAAACGTGTTGATGTTAAGTATTTGAAGAATAATTTATGGAAGTCCGTCACCTATGAAAATGCCAAACTTGAGAAACAGCAGCAAGAAGAGGCTGGTGATGATCTCAATAATGATGAAGATGCAGGAGATGAAGAAAAAGACAAAAAGGAAGCAAGCGCAGAAAATAAAAGCAAGGAGAATAAGGGCATTATAAAATTCACCAACGTGGTGGATAATATTGGAAAGATGTACTCACCTGAAGAAAAGAAGGACCTTAGTACAAGTTTTTGTTTTATTTGTATGTTGCATTTAGCTAACGAGCATGGCTTAACGATTGAAAATGAAAAGGATTTTTCTGACTTGAATATCACTTACAATGATGAAAAGCAATTAGGTTCCGGTTAGTGTTGATAAACCTTCATGATCTATGCTTGGGGATATTTAATGTTTTTGTTCATTATAAATTTTTGGTGCCTTACTTCTTTTTGTTTTGTTTTCTTGATTTTCCGGTCAGCTTTTTATTTTGTTTTTTGATTTTTTTTTTGTTTTAATTTCTTCTTTTCTTTCTGTGTATTTTATTTAAGTTTATTATGATTTGATAATGTGAATAATAGTCGTTTGGTGGATGCTTTTGAATTTTACGCTTATGTTTTATTTTAAGCATCATAGTTCTATTTGTAAGATGCGTCGCGCCGAAATCAGTGAAAAGCAAATAAAGCAACGTAATACATATAGTAAAAATTTAATTTTATTGCATTTGCATACTTAATTATATTTCTTGTTGAAATGATATGTAATATAATGGTACTTGATCCATAACTTTATTAATGTCACAAAAATTGTAGAGACCAGTTGAAAGAACAAAAAGCTATAGCTTATATATAGTAAATCAGAAGCAGAAGACCCAATTGGCGAAAATATACCAGTAATGACGTAAAAGAGATCAATTGTTAAGAGAGAAAACAACAAAAAAACGACCAATGACGATTACCCATACGCAAAATTAACACAAAACAGCAACAGAATTTGATGAAATTAAAGCAATTTTTGTATGTAAAATTAACTAGTAAAAAGAGTAGAGAAAGCAAACTCGAATAAGCAGAACAAAAGGAAAATCAAGAATTAAGAAAAATAATAATATATAGTAGTGATTATAATATAATATAAGAAAAAAGAAAATTTTGCTGTCAATTTTTCAAAAACATGTTTGATTAAACAGCGCCGATATCAAACAGTTTCCTTTAGTGTAATGATGATGATATTAAGCAGCAATAATCATAAGCATAACGAATTGAATAATAGAAATATTATAAATACCTCTTAACTTTTTTTTTGATAAGTTAGTTGACTAAATCAATTGACCTTCTTAGCCTTATTCTCAGCAACTCTCTTCATCTTCTTTTCACGAGAGATTTTTGCAGTCAAGCCAGCTTCCGTGTCTAAAACGAAATCCCACCATCTGAAAGAAGAAGCATAGTTACCAATAAAATGATGATGATGTTCATCATGATGGTCAGCACCAGCCCAGACAGGGAAGAAATGATGCAAAGACCATGGGAATTCATAACCAGAATGAGCATCAACAGCTTGGAATAAACGCATAGAAATCCAGAGGCAAATGGTGAACAAATGCAAGTCACCAGTGAAATAAAGCCAGATCAAAGGACTGCCAACAGTACCAACACCAAGAAGTGCCACTTCAACTGGATGGGCGTATTCAGCAGCAAAGCCAAAAGGAGCGGCATAGCGATGATGCTGTTTATGGATGTACTTGTAGAAAACCCCATAGTGCAAACCTCTATGGAACCAATAGTGCCATGCATCTTCCATAACGAAGAAAACACATATCTGCAAAGCAATGGTCTTCAAAGATGGGAAAGGAACGGCATAGCTAATACCCATTCTGGTACATAATGGGTGGAACAACCAAATTGGGAAAGCTTCAACTAAAAAGTGGGAAATGAGCACTGACTTAGCACACTCCCACTGTTCTTTGTTTGAAGGCAATTTTGTGTCTTGAATCTTATACTTGTTGAAGTATGGGATACGGTCAATGAGTAACCATGGCAAACAACGACCGAAATACATAATTTCGTGAGTCAAAAAGAATAACAAACCAGTTGCAAACATGTCATTATTCATGTAGCCGTAGTAAGTGGCCCACAATTTCTCCAAAATGTTCAATTCCTGAACATTTTTGAGGTTGTTGAAAGTACCAGAAAAACTGGTATCAACAAGATGGTTATAAGTTGCGTTAATAAAAACGTTACTACTATACAAACATGTTAGTATTTTTGTGCTTCAATGGCTTGAAACGCTGTTTGAAATGAAGCTTTTTTTCCTTTTTTTTTTTTACTGTATCCAGTGATTGATTCAATGAAAAAAAAAAAAAAAAACTCCGAAAGCCTATTAACATGGCAGTTGCAGAAGACGTCAAGAAATCTCCACTAAAAATTGAAGTTAAATAAGACGTACCTATTGGACATTGGGGAAGGAAGCTTTGACAGCAACGAAAGAGAATATTCTGTTGAGGAATATTTGTGGTGTGAGGTAAAATAAGCACTTGGGTGTAAAAAACCAGCAGCAAAAAGGAAATCGGCAGATATTAATATCTTGCAATCGCCGGTTTTTCGGTTTTTTCTTTTTTGCTTTTTTTTACTTTTTTTTTTCCATTTTGGTTTTGTTGTTCTCGCTCGTATGCAGAGATGCGATGTATCTGCAGCAAAGCGAGAGCGCGATAGCGAGAGGCACGTGATTCTATACGACGAAAATACTAGTACCAGTGCCATAAAGTCACTAATCTGCTCGTTCATCCTAGGCTGCAGGCCAGCCAGACAGCCGCGGCGGTACGAGTTAAGCGAAGAATTACACCCAAAGCGAAGATAGAAAAAAAAACACCCCCATAATGAATTAAAAACACCAATATATTCCCAGATCCACATCTTTATGCACTAGCCACTTTACACTAACGAAAGATTCCACTGCCACCTTTGCACCGCCACAGAGATACGAGCACTGAAGTCTGAGGGCTGATTCTGTGCCCATGACATTGGCGGCAAATTCTCAAGATTTGGTGATGTCAAAGGTGAGATTGAAGACGGCGACATTGGCATTGGTTGGCGCCATGATTCCTCCACCACCGCCATTGCCCTTCCAAGGTTAGCTGCTTTATAACTGCGTTGCAATTCCAGCACATGACCCGCAAGCTCAGCTCGGGCGTCAAAATCAACAGTATTGAAGCCTACAATCACCACCGCTAAACACAACAAGCTTTTCACTGGAGAATCAAATAGCTCTTTGAGCATCTCGCTGCACTCCAATACCAATATTTGAATTTCTGCAGATTCAGGAGCCAAGTTTTTCATTGACTGCAATAGAATTATCTTTATTACTTTCTGGTAGAGTTCAAACACCCTCAAGTGGTGTTCAAGTTGGTCAATCGAGCTAAAGTACTCAATCTCCAGCGCTGTTGGATAGGCGCTGTTGATACGACTCTCTATAAACTGGAATTGCCGCTGCTGCTCTTTCAAAAGCCCAATTTTTTGTTGGGATGTTAAAGTCTTGTTGTACTCATAGGTACTGCATGTGCTGTTGTTATCGCCATCATTACCGAGGCTTTGATATAATTGCTTGCGCAAGCGCTTACTACTATTGAAGATGTCTCCCATTATAACAAACAATGGCCCCACACAACTTTGCAACGAGTCAATGTACTGAACTCCATCAACGTACAACTTTTCGTATTCACTAACTGGGAAGCATGTGCCGTTAATTATAGAGTTAGTACCCAATAGATCATGGAAGGCAAAATTACTAGCAAGAAATTTCTCCTCTTTGGAGTGGATTAAAGCTTGGATACCTCCTAAGCGCTTAATCATGTTTGCGCAAATCCGAAAGAACTTGACCCAATTTTTAACATCGCCGGTAGAAATTTCTACCGCTTGCAATACAGTGGCACATGCAAGAGTTTTGATCAACTTATCCTTGTTGTTGCTGTTGCTGTTGCTGTTGCTGTTGTTATTGTTATTATTGGTGCTATCATATGCTGACAATTTTTCAATGTTGGCATTCATTTGAGTGACTGCTCGCTGATGATATTCTCTGCCTTCGTTTTCTTGTAAAAACATTCCTCCCCAGCTTATCAATGCGTTTAGAAGTGCATCATCTTGTATTGCCATTGGCAAGTAAAAATTCAAGCAGTAATTAGTATCGCTGGGCACCACTGAGATGTTGGAAGCTATCGAATGGATAAAGTGTTCTAGGTACTTTAGCTCTTTACCAGTACACAAGTTCTCCGGAAAATAATATAAAGGATGGCTATGAGACATTTGATTGTACAAATAATTTTCAGTGGCAGCGGCCATCGTTAGTGGAAAGCATGGATTGTTGTCGGACTGACTCATTAAGTCCCAAGTCAAGATATTATCATCGAAATCGGGAGTGTTGAAAATGCCTATTTCGGTGTCAAAGTCGGGAAATGACGAGATGATGTTGCTGACGGGGCTACTTATTGTAAGTTCTGTTTCAAAGGAGGATGCCTGGATAGCATTAGCTAGTGGTTGGTCATTGCTTGTATCACTGGAGGACTTGCCATGTTGGGCTGATGGTTTAGTAGTTTCTGACCATGCGCATACAACATTGGTTCTTTCGCAAAGACCACAAGTAGGCTTCTTTTCGTCGCATTTTTTCCTGTCAGATGTTAGTAAAGTTGAACCGATTGTCTATTAGTATCAAAGTAGATAAAAGAATGAGAAGCAGTTGTAAAGAAATGTTAAACGTTTCATACTTTTTGGTTTTACATTGCAAGCAGCCGGCTCGGGATCTCGGGGAAGCACCAACAAACTTGAGTCTTTTGAAGGTTCCTGGGCGCTTGTGGGCGGTTTCAAACTGTGAGCTGTTCGAGCGCTTAGTCCTGCTGATACCTTTGCTATTAATTCCAAAGTCGAGCTCTGTGATATTCATCTTGCGTGGCCCGTGGGAGCGTTGGTAAACGGTAAACGTTGAAGTGCCATGTCAAACATCGTTGTAGAGAAGAGTCTACGTCAAGATCAGACGGCTCGAGCCTTATCAATAAAACTAGAAGCCTCTGCTATTGGTTGGCTAAGATGATAGTCGGAGACAGAGGACACTCAAATATTGCTAAAGGCACATCATGAGTGATTGAGCCGGGCAGCCGATAAGACTCACTGCACTCACATGTTAGAAGAAGCAATACAACGCATGTGTCTACAGGGCAACAAGTTCCGCTCAAGAAATCTTTGTTGGTTGCGAGCCCCGAGAATATAATCAGCCAGAACAAAAAAAAAAAGAAACGAGGAGCAAAAACAGCAGAAAAGCCTGCTGCTATTAATATTTTACGCTGTGGCCACACTATGAGCGCTTAATCAACTGCTGTACTCAACTCAACTCAACTCAACTTATATCTAACCTACTTCAATTCATCACCCCCATCTGTCCACCACTTACCATCGAGCTATCTTGTGCTACCCATTTTGCCATTCACAATTCTTGTCCATATTTGGTTTGCAAAATAGCTACTGTGATCTCTATCCAGATAGCTCCTGTTTTGTCTCCCTATCTGCCACCCGCTCACTACTTACCGCCCAGCGTTACAGCATATCTGGCACCTCAGTCATTCTGTCTCTGCACAGAGCGCCGTCCACGAATTTGCTACGTTATTCCTACTGTCTATAATACAGAGTATAATATTATAGTCTGCTCAGCGAACCTTCCTCAACCGCTGAAATCTCCACGTTGGTGTGAACCTAAACCAGATCTCACTTTCAGCGGCACTTTTAGTTGTCTCTGTTGCATCGGTTGACCGTTTCGTTTTCTTGGTTTCTTTTTGCTCATTCTCAGTCGGCTGCTGATTACCACTCACAAAGCAAAAAAAAAAAAAAAAGCAAACTGTAACCTAAATCTCAGGCGGAAAAAAAAAGTAAAAAAAATACAAAATACAGAATACAAAAAAAAAAATAAAAAAAAAAAGCAACACTTTTTCCTCTTCACCTGTTATAATCTTTCTGCATCTCTGCTTTGTTCCCAGTTTGTGGTTATTTCTTTGTCACTTTCTCACTTCCAAAGTCCCTAAAGCTCTACACGTTCACATTCGTGTTCACACTACTAGCATCATTCATATTCCTTGCCCACTCATCCGGTTTTTTCGTTAGACGTTTGTCGCATTTGCACCTATACTTGTTGTCTGTCATTTATCATTTTGGTGCCCACTTCTCTGTTTATCGTTATTTTTTGTCTTCTGCTTAATTTCCTTTTTGTTTCCTTTTTTGTTTCCCCTGGACTCTCACAAACACTGTCAACCAGCTTCTGCCAAGTTCATCACTAAATCACAGAAATGAGTAACAGATTGTCATCCCAATATCAAAAAGGTGACCTGCACCAGCAGTCTTCTGCTAGCGGGAATTCTAGCAGCAACAATACCGTTGTCGGTTTGCACTACAAAATCGGTAAGAAAATTGGTGAAGGTTCATTTGGGGTCATTTTTGAAGGTGTCAATATTATCAATAATGTCCCAGTAGCCATCAAATTTGAACCAAGAAAAACTGAGGCCCCTCAGCTTAGAGACGAATACAAAACTTACAAGTTTTTGACTGGTAGCAAAGGTGTACCTTCTGCTTACTACTTTGGTCAAGAAGGTTTGCATAACATTTTGGTCATTGACTTATTGGGTCCATCTTTGGAAGATTTGTTTGACTGGTGTGGAAGAAGATTTTCTGTTAAAACTACTGTTCAGGTAGCCGTGCAGATGTTGAGTTTGATTGAGACTATACACAATCACGATTTGATTTACAGAGATATCAAACCAGATAACTTCTTGATTGGCAGACTTGGTCAAACTGATGAAAACTCTGTTCATTTGGTTGATTTTGGCATGGCTAAATTTTACATTGATCAAAGAACAAAACAGCATATTCCGTACAGAGAGAAAAAATCATTGAGTGGTACTGCGAGATACATGTCTGTTAATACTCATCTAGGAAGAGAACAGTCTAGACGGGATGATTTAGAAGCTTTGGGTCATGTATTTTTCTACTTTTTAAGAGGCCAGTTACCATGGCAAGGTTTGAAAGCTCCAACCAATAAACAGAAATATGAAAAGATTGGTGAAAAAAAGAGATCCACTCCAGTATTGGAACTTTGCGCTGGTTTACCAAGACAATTTGCTCAATATTTGGAAACTGTTAGAAGCTTAGGATTTGATCAGACTCCTGACTATGAAGGCTACAGAAGATTATTGTTAAGTGTCTTGGATGATATAGGAGAAAAAGCAGATGGTAAATATGATTGGATGAAGCTTAACGGTGGTAGAGGCTGGGATTATGCCATCAACAAGAAGCCAAATTTGCATGGTTATGGTCACCCTAATCCACCAGGAGAAAGAGAAAAACATCATCGCCAAAGAAGAAGTCGTGTGCCCCAACACCAGCAAAATCCATACCCATCGAAAAACACTTCTGCAACTCAACTACAAACTAATCAACCAATTCGTACTCCAAATCCAAAAAGCAGTGGCCAAAATCTTGTTAATAATATTCAACCGGGTGTGGCTGCACCAAAGCATATTGCCACTGTTGAAGCTCACAATATCCAAACCAGTAATGGTCAAACCGATAGTAAACTCAGAAGCAACACTAACAATAATACTGGCACTAATGCTGCTGTTGATGCTAGAGTTCGTGCGTCTCAAAAGCAAGGCAAGGACGAAGAGGAATCCGGCGGGTTTTTTTCTAAACTCTGCTGTTTCTAAATTCTGGCCTCCCTGTTTTTCTGTTATCTCATTTTTTTTTCCATCATATCGTTTTTGTTATAAACATTTAATTTTTTTTGATTAAAAATAAAAAAAAAGTGCTAGATCATTTGTTTTTATCTTTCCGTTTACATTTTTCTACTATTATCTGTCTCATTTCATCACCGAATCACTTCTTGTTCACTTCATCTTAGCTCATTTTATCTCAACTGTTACTCTGCTTATTTATAATTTTCTCCATTAATTTTTTTTTTTTTTACTATTGCTTTTTAGTTATTTCAGATCTCATCTCTTTATTCTTACCAATATAGCATGAAATTAGGTTTTCTTTTCTTTTTGATTTTAGTTAATTCTACAGTTTCATCACATGACGGTGCACTTCACTTAATTTATATTATCTTCATTATTATCTTTTTGGAAAAAAAAAAAATAGCATTTTTGTCTGCTTTTCATGTTGAAAGAAACTGTCAGGATCTTATGCCATAGAAGGGAAAGATCAATGCTCTTCTCTTTTTAAGACAATTTTTGTTACTTGTCATTTGATTTTTGTTTCTATAATATAGCGTTACTGTCGATTTTTCATTCCATTTGCGTTTTCAAAGACCTGTAAGAGCACCAAAGAGCCATCATAAATGCATGTACTCAACACGTAGAGGGTATACGTTTGCATCTACTGCTATACCATATTTAGTTAAACACACATAACGCGTGCTACAAATGCAAAATACGTTTCAATATTATCATTCTACACTTATAGTTATTGTTGAGTCAATAATGCCAATTTACTGTTATTGTGAGAACTGTAACTTATAGTGTGCCCCTTTTCAATGCTATGCTATAGCTTTAATATGGCTGCCTTGAAGCACTATTCTTACTGTTTTCAACAATTTGACGAGCAAATAACATGCGCGCCATACACATGATTGAGCTGATTTGATTTAAATCAATTTTGAATTACTTCGCTTGACTCCACACCGCACCATACCACGTCACATCACACAAACGCATCTGTGCGGCATACGTCAGCAATCGCTGTAAATTGCAATTAGGCATACCCGATTAAGCCAAAGTGATGCGAATCACTTTCAACTAAACTTTGCTGCCATTGTAAGTTGAAAAATTTACAAAGAATCGATAAAGTATTGGTGATATATAGCACAATAAATAGTATAGTATGATATATAGTGGGAAGGCACTTGTTACTAAATTTGCTATAAAGTACATGCCAGACTAGGATAGGACAGCCGGTGATTTGTAGCCTGCTTCGTTTCTTGTATTATTTATATTGTATTATTTATCTTGTATTGTTTCATAGTGTATTGTATTACAATTTTGTTAAATCATGTTACATGGTTCATGTGTGTATACATCAACCACCAATCGTCCTCATTCCCAAAACTATTCAGCAATCCTAATTTATGATATCCACCAGTACACTCTTGTCATCCTATGACATCTAGCTATCCACACAAAGAAGTATATTTCTACGCATGTGTCCCAGGATCGAAAAGCTTAGCGAGGCCACATCATCGTCTTCATTATGTTGATTTGATAATACGCATTGGCTCAGGCACCACTTTTTTCATTCACTTTACTTCAACTTTCCTTTGGACTACAGTATGTTTGACTATGTGATGTCGGTTAATTTTAAACTCTGTTTCATAAAATTTTCTTCCTCTTAGTCAATACAAGATTGGCCAGTTTGCTTGCTTTCCCGAGCGGATGCTTCGTGTTAATATCCTTTTAAAAAATTATTTGATACTGCCATAATTACTCAATAGGACAGCGAGCGTGCAGTCATCTTAGCGGTTATGCGATATCTCCAGTATAACGTGCATTTGAATTACTTTTCTTTTTATGCGGCTGAAAAAGTTTTGCGTTTGTTTATTTCAACATCGAGCGATGTCACTTTAGAGTTGGATTAGTGCTGCCTTACAGGCACAAAAAGTCAAAAGTTCATAGCTGGCGGTATGTATTATTTGAAGAGTATTCCCACATTTAGAACTTGCACGCAGAATTTATGGTTTAGCTAAAAATGCTTTGTAAATCTGCTTCCATAAAAAAGCATGAAATGAATCAAAGCCCGTAAAAAATAAGTAGAATACTGTCACAGTTTGAGACTGCAGACAAACAACTTTTAGCACAATAACTACTTTTCAATATATCCTAATAAAAAAATATCAATAAACAAATTTAACAATCGGATACACTACAAGTTCAGCAATGAATTTTACGGTCTTGAAACAGTAGATAGAATATTAATAAAATAAGTTACTATTATTTTTTCAAAGAATTAATAATTAACTATTGAAATGGTAATTAAGAGGGGATAAAATGAGCAAATGAAAATCAATCATAAAAATAAAAAAAATTTATATGGAGTAGAAAAAAATCTAGTAGAGAAAAAATCTTAGAAATTTAAGACTCTCAGTTTAACCAGATTTTTCGTGTTGGGTAGAGACTCTTCTCATAGCAACAACGAAATCTTCCAAAGATCTGGTTGGAGCTTTTTCTTTGATTGGCTTACCGTTCATAAATCTGTCGAAAGCTTCAGATTCAGACATCAAAACATAAGCACCACCCATAACACAGAAGACACCGAAAGACCAAATCCAGACTCTGACAACAGTAACGATGTCGGTCCAGTTTTGAGACCACCAGCCGAACAAAGTGAAACAGGTAGCAACGATGTCGACAATCAAGACGGCACCGGACAATTGCCAAGATGGAATAGAAGACCAGAATGGACCTTGAGCTCTGGTGATGAAAATCAACCAGTTTTCAGTCAAAGAAATTTGCAAGAACAAGACACCATCAATAGCACCGAAGTTTTGGATAATACCACCCTTCTTGACGAACATAGTGGTCAAAGTGATCCAAGTACCAACAGCCAAAATAACACCCAAGACAATAGACATACCCCAAAGTCTTGGCAAGTTCCACTTAACAGGAGCCTTAGCGTATGGAGCATTGTCGTAAGCAATAGCCAAAGTAGCAACATCAGCGAAAATAGCAATGAAGACAACCAAGTTAATGTCCAAAGATCTGTTCAAGATAGCAATCCACAAACCCAAGAACAATTCCAAGTGCAAGGACAAAGCAATTCTGTAAACAACGTAAGCGTACATTCTGTGGAAAATTTGTCTGGAAGTCTTCAAAGCATCAATGATAGCAGACAAACCTGGAGCGAGGAAAACAATATCAGCAGCAGATCTAGCAGCGTCAGAAGCACCTTCGACGGCAATACCAGTATCAGCCTTCTTCAAAGATGGAGCATCGTTAACACCATCACCAGTCATGGCAACCAAGTAACCTCTGTTTTGCAAGATTTCAACAGCATTGTACTTGTGTTGAGGGAAAACTTCAGCAAAACCATCGGCATTTTCAACAAAATCAGCAATTTCAGAACCAGCCATGTCACCACCGCCGGACAAACCCAATCTTTCAGCATTGTAAATGTTAGTACCGAGACCCAATTGACGACAAGTTTCCTTAGCAATACCAACGGCATCACCAGTCAACATCTTAACTCTCAAACCCAAAACTCTAGCTTCACTGACAGTTTGAGCAGTGTCATCTCTTGGTGGATCCAAACATGGCATAATACCCATAATTTCCCAGTGACCTTCACCTCTCTTTCTAGCAACACCCAAAGATCTGAAACCTCTGGAAGCAAATTCAGCAACCTTGTTTTCGTAAGCTTCGTGGACATCTTCTGGGATTGGGTGGTCTTCTTCAACGGTTTTCAAAACGAACAATGGAGCACCTTTAACACAGATAATCTTTTCACCTTCTGGAGATTCAACTAATGCAACAACCTTCTTGGAGACAGGGTCGAATGGGTGGAATTCCAAAACCTTGTATTGAGGCATAGCGGCTTTAGCACGTGGGTAGTTGATCAAAGATTTCAAGAAGGCCTTATCGATAGCATCCAAACCCTTCTTCTTTCTAGAAGCGGCCAAGGTAGCGGTCAACATCAATTCGTCAGCAGTAACACCAGCAACAGTGTATGGTTCGTAAAGAGACAACTTGTTCTTGGTCAAAGTACCGGTTTTGTCAGAACACAAAATTTCAACACCAGCCAAGGATTCAATAGCAGACAATTTTTGGACAATAGCTTTCTTTTGAGCCAAGTAAGCAGCACCGACAGCCATAGTGGTGGTGACAACAGCTGGCAAACCAACTGGAACACCGACAATGGTGATGGCCAAAGTGTATCTCAAAATTCTAACAATCTTGGAGGTTCTATAGAAACAAGCGGTCCAGATAACTAACAAAGTAACAATGACGCAAACCAATAAAGCAGTACCAATACCGTTCAAGACTTCAGTAAAGTGACCTGAACCGGCGGAGGCCTTGTTAACCAAGGCAGCAGCTCTACCAACGAAGGTGTTGTCACCAGTAGCAGTAACAATCATGAAGGTTTCACCTCTCTTAACAGTAGAGGAGGAGAACATGTCATCACCGTGGTGTTTGTCAACAGCCAAGGATTCACCAGTAATAGCAGATTGATCGACTTGCAAGAAACAGTCTTCCATAACCAATCTACCATCAGCTGGGACAACGGTACCTTCTTCCAATTGCAAAATTTCACCAGGAACAACTTCATTGGCTGGGATTTCAACCAATTGACCGTTTCTGATAACGAAAGCGGAGTTAGCCAAAGTTTTCTTCAATTCATCAACAATAGAACCAGCTTGGAACTCTTGGATAAAACCAACGAAAGCGTTCAAAGCTAACAAACCACAAATAACACCAAAATCAACCCAATCTTCCAAACCGGCAGCCAAAATAGCAGCGGCTTCCATAACGAATTGGATAGGACCAATAAAGAACATAGCAAACTTGACAAACAAGTTTTCCTTTTCTTCGGCCATTTGGTTAAGACCATACTTCTTTCTTCTCTTTCTAACTTCGTCGTCACTCAAACCTTGTTGTGGGTCGGTTTGCAACAATTCCTCAGGAACTGGTCTGTAAGAAGTGGCGTGATTGTCTTCTTCATCTTCTTCACCTTCTTCAAGACCATGATGAGATTGAAGATCAGCAATCAATTGATCGATGTCTTCTTCTTCATCGTCATCTTCAGCGTCGAGAGCTGCGGCAGCTTTTGGAGCCTTTTCAGCAATTGGCTCAGTAGCTCCTGTTTCAACAGGCTTTTCGCTAGACATTTTGATTTTATCCTTTCGGTCTCTTTTCAGGATCTTGGTTTTTCCAGTTTGTTATCTTCTTAAATAATAACTAAATTCCTGAATAGAGGTGAGCCACTATTAGAAAGATAGAGGGGTATTTAACTGGTAGCAAATGAAAAGACAACTCAGAAAGAAGTGGACAACGAGAGTAGGAAGTGAAAAAAAAAAAAAGAAAAGGGAAGAGAAAGGAAAAACAAATGAAGGGAAAGTTGTGGTAGAAAACCTTGGAAAGTCTGGATATTTAAATGAAAATCGGTGGTGCTAGATGTGTAAGACTGGACATTTTCGAATGTGGCCAATCAGGCTGTTTGATGCACGCCGACGCATCCGATCATGCAGGCTCTGCTGCACGATAAACACCAGCCCAAAAAAAAATCCTGACGAAAACGACCGTCCCAAACGAGAAACTGGCCTTGCAGCGCTGAAAAAAACTTTTGCCGCGCCCTGATTGGCTTTCCGAGGCCATACGCGGGATTTTGTGGCAGTCTGCTAGGCCCACTCTTCACGGCAGCCAGCCTCAGAATGTGTTGGTTGAATCTGTTGATGGTGATGCTAGTAAGAGATCCACCGGAGCTGAATGTTCGTTGCAGTCGGGTGTGTATTCAATAGATTGTGTGGCCAATGAACCCGGCGACCGTTTTTCTTCGCTAGGGTCCTCTACAAGGTTTAGGTTCAATAGCTGTGGTTGTTTCTTTTTCTGTGAAGATTTAGCCTTCAAGCTTCTTCGAGGTTTTCTGGTGGCACTTGAATAGTTTCTACTGCTACAATATACAACGAGTGCACTTAATGGGCGCCGTAGTGTTTAGTCACAATAGTAACTCACTGATACTCCACAGGGGAACACAAAATGCATTTTGCTAAAAAAATAGCGGATTTCTGTGTGCCACCGCGACTGCTGAGCTTATTATTATTATGTTTAGTATTATCATTAATATTAGAACTTTTTTCTCCTATTTCAATTCTGGTAATCGGATTACGGCAACCACTGGAAACTTCATCGCCGTGATAGCAGGAAAGCCGCAGGTTTTGAGTGCTTTTTTCCACCTTCTATTATTATTTTTCCTCCGTTTTTACTAGGGTCAGTAGTCTGTGCGACAATTGCCTCGATGACTACAGCATTTTTGTACGAGAGAAACTCCCTACTTTTTTACGACATTTTCCTTCATCTTCCGCTTTAAGAGCGGTTTTTACAAACCTTCTTTTATACAGCCATTTATCTTCATTTATCCCACAAATTTAATTGTTTCATTCCGTTACAATGATGGATAATTCATGGCTAAATCATCAACGTTCACGCCATGTGCTCTCTGTCGTGTGCTTGTTTTTCAACCGGAACCTCAGGAAGCTGGAGCTGCGCTTCTGCTTTTGTCACCGTTGCAGCTATTTTCGGAAGCCTTTGCATACAAAAAAAGAATCCGCTCTCGCTGCGTGTTACTGCACCATTTTGCTTCTTAGCGCTCCTTATCACGCATCTGCGCAGCGCGCCGCAGCAACACACCTCGCTCTCTCTCTATCCAGATGAATTCTGCCGGGTCGGTACACTTGAGGGCTCTTTTTACTGCCAGCTTTTTGCTGAAACTCTTACAAGCAAAACAGCACTTCGGTGTACGCTGGCTGACTTCGTACGCTATCTTCGTACATGGGCGATGAGTTACATATACAGTAAAAAGGAGGTCCCCGCCACTTGGCAATGTGTGAAACTGTAAAAGAAGCAGCAATCCACAAACGGTGCACGTAAACAACGCAATTCACGAAGATAGGGGAACGAGGAAAAAAAAAATTTTTCACTCTCTAATGTTCTTTTTGCTGTTTGTTTTGTTTTTCATATTTGTTTTAATATGTTTGAACTAGCAAATAGTTCTCGTTGTGAAACCGCATATCGGCATTGAAGACTGTTTGCCGAGCCTCTACGAGAACTCCAGCAGTCAACTCGGCTACTATTGCATAGGGCCTATCTATCAAACTGTAATTACTGACTCGATTTTTTCTAGTAAATATCAACCAGCATCCATAATGTCATCATTGAACAATAATACCGCTATACTAGCAGTCATTTTGCGCCAAATTGTGCTCTCTTGCTCTACATAAATGTTTTACAGACTCAAAAGTAGATATATGTGATACACAATAGAGTCCACTATTGTGATAATGCTCTGTAGTGAGGGAAAACAGAGACATAGGAAAGATCCACTGCAGACTGTTTTGGCACGCCACCCAAAAATATTCTGTTCCGTAGTGGCCGAGGAGTAATCAGAAAATTTTGATCTAATCCGGGGCAGAGATACAAAATCAGGGGGTGAGTGAATCGGCAACGGCAACAGCAAAAATTTCTCAAAAAGTTGGCCGTTGTTATAGGTGTTGTAGCTGTTCAAACCAACAGAAAATTATATTATGGGGAGGAAAAAAAATTTTTTTTCTTTACTTAGCTGCATTTTTCATCAGTTCTCGCAAGCGCCAATTTAGATTATTCTGCTATTCTGTAATTGTGCGCCAACCCTCTACTGCTATCTGCATTATAGTCGCAGATGCGTAATTCTTCTCCTGCATCGCACAATCGCGCTATTTTAATTAAAGTTTGGTCTTTTGTTTGTTTACGTTTCCATCGAGTGTAAACAAAATCAACACAAAATCAAAACAAAATAATACGAAAGCGATCTAAGCTCAAAATGATATACGGAACTGAAGGCGATGTGTGACAAACTCAACACAACAACATCGGAAAGAAGGCTTTATTATGAAACTCAATGCAAACATAAAAAAGTTGCTTAGAGCGTCCATTGAATTATCATCAGGATCTTTGAAATTAATCAATCAATCCATGCAGATTGAGACTCGGTCTTGGCTTCTTGTGGGTGGCATTACATGATCTGGGGTGACAATAACTGTTTCAACTATTTTACAATAAACTTTTCCTAGATCTATATATTAGTTAAGCAGCCTCATTACTCTTGAACTGGTGTCACAAGGTTGCCATTTCACATCTGGGCTATCAGGCGCAATTGTTGCATCCTGCTTGACTGTTCCGGATTGTAACAAAAAGCTGGCATGTGTTTATATTGTGATTTAATAATAAAAATTTGCGGGCAATTTAACTCAGTCAAGTACAAGACAGTGCCGCTGCTTTGTTTGTTCCGCGTTGTAAAGGCTGTCCAAACAGTCTGGATTAAAAATGCCAATAACACAATAAAATATTTGGTTTTATTGATTAAATCTCTAGTTATGACAATGCTCAAAACTTTGTCGTTATTCTACGAATCAGGTTATTTGTGATGATCGATTTCATACGCTGTATTCATATCTACTTTGGTGACTTTAAAGTCGATGAATGATGTAAAAAAAGCCCATAAAAAAGAAAAATTCATGAAACAGTATCTCTAGTGCTGTTACCGCCTCTTCTTAAAACTTTATTACCTTTGTGTCCTCCTTCAATTGTACCGTAGCTCTTTGCTGTCTTTGAATAAACAAAAAAATCAATTTGGCTCTACACTCTGAGATATTCCAATAGCTGGCGATTAAACTCAGTCGGCAAAGAAACGAAGAACGAGATATGAAAACGACGCGTATTTACGAAGTCACGCGCTTCACCTGATTGCCGGAGTTTTTTTTATTCTGCATAAAAACTAGCGAGACACAGCACGGATCAAGCAAAAGTCTGCAAATAATTACTCGCCCCGCGCAGTTCCGCGCCTGATAGCCTCGGCCCGTAGCCATTTATACATATTCCGGCAGCAACCGGCAGTACCTGACATTTACGGACGTGTATTAACTGTTCCGTACGCCGGCTGTTGAGTTGGCGTCATCGGTTTAGCGTTTTTTTCCACATTTCCCATGAGAGCTTTTTTTTTCTCCCAAATATTGAAAGACCTCTGGAAACATTATTTGGAAACCACTTAAACAAATTGATTTGGCTGGGAAATGCAAAAAGTGCTGAAACATTAAGGCCGTGCAGCCAGAAGATATATAGGCCTTGTGCTAGACAATAAAGAGTGGCGAGGTGTCTTCATGACTGAACTATTTGTGAGCGAATCAAAGTATAAAAAGGTAAATATATTTTTTGTTCGTTTTTGAGGAAAGGACTAGAATAAGATTTTAGGTGTATATGATATTTTGCATTCAAACCATAACGAGCGAATTAGTTACTTAATTCTCGGCCGCCTTTTTTTTTTTTTTTTTAATAAACTATTGTAACACAAAATAGGCCGCCAAACCCTCTTTTGTTCAAAGCTTTTTAAGTTTATAAAATTTTGACTTTATAAGTAGCGATTGCAAAAACCTAATACGGACACAATAAGAATATCCTTAGAAAACAGATAGTTAACTCAAGTTAGGCTGCAAAAAAAAAAAAAAAGAAATTATAGAGAAAAATCTAATTAGCGCTACATATTCAGTAAGTTAGTCAGCTATATTATACTAAACCGGCTAGCCAGCCCTACTTTTTACGATATGAAACAATGCACCTACAATTATGGTTCGCTCACAGGTTGGCGACAATAAAAAAAAATAAACTAAAACATTGTTCATGGACGGAAAACCCATTATAGCAGGCCTCACAATTCGGTCTAATTTTGCTATGAAGTTTACTTACTAAAAAGCAAATATTTATTGATACTAATACTATCTGTGACTGAACCAATTATTGGATGGGCATATCAGAAACATTATCACCATCCATCACTGCTGTTACCGTGTTCAGCTATACTTTCAAACATGGTAGTCAGATGGCACCCATAAATTGAAAATTTAGAATCCTCTAGGACTACATTTATCTCAATGCGCCCCAGATTAGCAAAATATTGGCAATTATATCATAGGCCGCTTATGTCTATCATTTTAGTCATTGTTTCGGATCAATTTGGTAATGAGGTCTCACCGAGGCCTTTTTTTTTTTTTTTTTTTTTTTTTTTTTTTTTTTTTTTTGGGTCCCTCTCACTTTCTCACAGATGCTTGATGCTCGTTTTTTCGTTCTTTTTCATTGGACCGATCTAGACAAAGATAAACTTGCAGTGAATCTATCAAGATACACACAATAATCGATCCAGTAACTGCAACATTCATGTTATAGCTTTAGCTAAGAGTTGCAGATAGTGCTTGCAAACACATCTATTTTCTAACCAGCCCTCTGATTTTCCGTAAATGCTGAAAACTCGCGGTGATGCTAGATTGTGGTGACGTTTCTCCAATGAGATCAAAACTCGTAAGTGCTAAACACACAAACATATAGCCGGTAACTACTATTAACCGCGTGTATGAATAGGAGAATTGTGCCTTTCGTACACAGTTATCTACCCATAGATATACTCTCTCCCCTCCAATAATTCACCTCATGTGGTAGTTTATGGTCCACCCATTCTTAAGGGTGTCCATATCATTTATCACTATAATCAAATTTCTTGAGGTTAAGTGGCCCTGTTCAGAGCTTCTTTTTGTCCTGCACTATAGGGATGTGTTGTGTATGTATTATGTACTGTTGATTAGAAGAGCTGCCACTAATCTTTTTTTGAATATAACTCTAGCGCTCAACAACTCATTATACCGGAGTTTGTTTATCTGGTTAGTGAGTAAAAGCCTAACCACCGAGTCCGCCATTTTAGCATTTCGAAAATACATCAACTGGAGCTTATTGCAGCGCTGCATTTCTCAAAGTTCACACAAGATAGCAAGAAAAAACAGCAACGCGTACCTATAATTGTCATCACTTAGCGCGTCAATTTCTAAAAAATACATTCCATTAAGATCAATATTATTTGTTAAGTTTACAATGAAAGCGTTCACAATCATAGCAGCATTTTCAATTTTGGTGACCGCCATTGTTGCCGCCAACACATTCTGTCGCTGCGAGAATCAAAAAGACCTATCGTACTTAATATTTTCCATAACAGATGATATCAAACAGGAGTTCCACACTGCAGTGCCTGACGCCAAATATTCGAGGCTAGACTGCTCATTCTGCTCCAAAGTTCATTGCCAGTATCAGTTTAACAAACAGCTACAAGATGACGGCAATACTGGAGAAAACATCAAAAAACCAGCATTGCTGGAAATAACGGTGGACTGTTTCAAGAGAGAAAGTAAAAGAGATCAATTTATAATCTATGGGTTCTTAAGTTTGGTTTTTGGCTTGTTGGCATATGCTGTATACTCAAACTATCGATAGTTTGAATCAACGCAATAGGATTATAAAGAAACAGAACACGATTTACAACTCAGTATTTTGGTACATTGTTCACGAGTCGTCGTAATATAGGCATGATTTGTGTTTGGTTTCTCAATTACTACCGGGAGTATTTGGACACTGTGCACCAAGCACTAAGATTGAATATGGGTTTGATTGACTCTCAATTCAATATTAGCGAGTAGATGCTCTTGGCATAATGTTGAACATGACTTCCCAGTGTGTACTTTCATTCGCCAAGAAGGACAAGTTGTCCTTATTGCGTCTCAGGTAACCTCATTTTCAATAAAAAAAATCAAAGCGCAGAGGAAGAAGCTCGGAAGATTTTTATTTTACTTTGGGCCTATTTTGTTAGTGCAAAATTATGTCGCTTTTAAGTTTCTTCGTGTGGTTAGTGTAAGAAGTATCTGGTCGTCGATACAATCACACATTGGAATACAAGAGCTTTTTAAAGAACATAATTGAATTCTGGCTCGTGACGATACTCATAAACTGGAACTACTAGTAGAAATGTCGTTTTTTCGACTAATTATAATACTTTTTTCCATTGAATTTAGCAAACCGAAGAATAAGTTTGCTTCCCAGCAAATATTTAGTCAACTTGATGATTATTTAATATCCTCCACTTACCACAACTTCCTGTAGCAAATCATATTTATTAAAAGCAAAACAACCAAGACAGTAAATACCAATCTCTTATCAGGTTGACACTTCTTGTTGTTCACAAGTGCTACTGTTAAATGAAAGTGGCTTTTAGAAAAGGATCTGGCATTCAGTATACTGTAAATTGATTCACTTCTGGCGCTGTGTAGTCGCCAACATGCACCGTTATTACAAACAAATAAAAAAGAACTGCACTTTCAAGCTTTTTGAGCCCATTGATGAAAGCAATTTGGCCGGAAATGAATGCTTATTATTAGTGGGACAAGAGCAGTCAATCAATGAAGAATGAGACCATTTTGTATTCATAGTTAAAACTAATTACCCTTTAATTATATAGAGTTGTACAAACCCTATTTCAGATAGCTAGAACTTATCTCCGAGCCTACTATACCTGCCAATTAAAGGAACATTTGGATTGTTTATACAAATAAACTTATCAGCCTACAGAGGATGTATACATAGTTACATTTGATTTTTAATAAAACGACTCATAAGACGTATTAGTGGCTTGGTTTTACTATAAGGCTTTTTATTATAGAGCTTTAATTATGTTAATGAGCAAATTTTTTCTAGCACCTTTGTGAGCAGCCATGTTTAGTCAAAATTGTGAGGATGGTCTAGGATGGTCCAATAATAATCCGACAATTCTGCATCAGTCGCATGTTTCGTGGAGGTTTATTATACTCTTGAAAACTGACCTACCAAGACTGAACTCCTAAGTAAATTTCAGGGCTAGCTTTTTGTACTTTTGATATTTTTATAAATCTGTTTAGGCCATTTATTTATTTTTTTTATTTTACTTCTTTTGGTACGGTACAGATCAGTCCTATGGAAAAGTTGGGTACAATACTAAGCACATTTGAAATTAAAGTTTTTTTTATCATTGCGTGCCTTCAAACAGTGCCATGATTTATGACCATCAGATTATTATTTTTCATTTTTGACGCGAACAAGTTTATTTATGAATGTTCTTTGTGAAAGTACTTTACAGTTCGAGATTGTATGACAGATGTAAATGCTTAGGCTATTTTAACCCGAAAATCATTATGGTTCATGTGCCTACACAATCTGATCAAAACATTAATTTTATGAATATTTACAAAAAAGATTACACAAAGATTACACAAGTAATTGGTTAAAGGTTTGTACATACCAAAAACAAACATTCCATTTTGCTACTGATTTTGTCCAGGTACAATCAGTTTTTAAACTAAAGTTCTTAGGCATGCAACATCGACATAGCAGCACTTTTTCACTTGAATAGAATGCTGCTAGCTCTCAATAAGGGCAAGGTGGACATCCCGATTAGGCAGTTAGAAAAAAAACTTCTAAATATTCTCTTTCGCTTGTTACAAACCTTGACAGAAGATTATTTCTTGGTGTTCTGCACTGTTTCCAGAAATTGTAGCACCATAGTGACTTTATGCACTAGCCACAGTGGCTTGCATTGTATTTATTTCTGGTTTTTTGAAAGTGGCACATGCATATATGAGGCTTATGCATTTTGCGGGCGTATTACTCAGCATTTAGTCATTATTCGATCGTGTAAAGAACCAAAAAAAAGACAGAAAAACTAAAAAAAAAATAAAACGTTCACAGGAAAGAATTGGCGCTACCATAATTAACGCTTCTTCGTCAGTATCATCAACAACCACCCAGAGTCTCTTTTGCTGGCAGTAGGGATCCCAATCACAGACAGTTTCGAAGGTTTAGTAATATTGAAAATTATTGTTAGCTTTACTAGCATAGCTCTCACTAGCATAACACACTACGCACTCGCGCATATATACATTCTGTCGCTCATTTTTTATCCAACTCACAGGTTTCCGACGCCGCAGGTGTACCTCTTTTTGCAGTTTATACTTGGCCATTCGTCACACCAGTGTTTTTTAGGAAGATAATTATATCATTATTAGTGTCTGAACAGAGCAGATTATAAAAGTGTTACGCCTTGCTATTCCATTCGTGGTGATCAATTGCGTTTTCTCTGTCAATCCTATCCACTCCCGTTTTCAATTATTGCATTCGCTGTTTATAAAGAACCAAAACCTCCTTTTTTGCCAACTAGCCATACACTGTCCAGGTTGTTGATCACCGGTTTCCACGTACCTCCACGTACGCAAGTTAAACTCAAAGACAAAAGCATTAAAGATATAATAATTATATCAAGAGACAGATATTGCGCTCCACTTTTGAAAGCTTTTATATTATTTGCAAAATAATTGTCCATTTTTTATATTCAAATCACCATAACAACAAACAATAATGTCTAAACAAAGCTCCAAGATTGTCCAGAGGGTGGATACGCCTAGCGCCCCAGTGGCTCTGAACACTTTATTAATGAACAGCAAAGGGTCTGCCGAAAAGTCCCTTTTCTACATTTGCGTCAATTTAAGAAAAAGATTAGAAAAAGTTCCTGGATTGCAGCAGTATTTGCGTATTGCATATATTACAGCTACCACTACCAATGAAGAACAGGCTTGTGCTTTATCACAGAACCCTCAACGAAGATTATCACTGCAAAATGGTTCTACTCTTGCCAATGGTAGCACTTTGTCTGATTTGAGCGGCGAAAGAAGATCAGATGATAATGGCTTTAGTGCCGCATACTATAATTTCCATACATTTGCCTCCGGGATGCTTCCAGCAAATGTTAGCTGCGATCCAGTAACGCAAATATGGAAGTTATTTCAGCAGGGCGCCCCTCTTTGCGTCATTTACAATTCGGTAAATCCAAACAACCAGCTACCCATAGTCAGTGCTGATGACTTAAAAATATGCAAACGCAGTGTTTACGATTTCTTGCTGCGATGCAAAGAGGATTTAAACCTCAGAGATGATGAGCTTTTCCCAATATCGTATGTTTTTTCTTCCAGCACCAACGATTTGCTTCAGGTTATCCAAGTCGTTAACACAGTGCTTGATTTGAATCCGAATTTTGCCCTCAATGAATCAGAAAAGCAGGATTTGTTTTTGCAAATGCAAGGTCCAAAAGATGCCAGATTTAACGTGGTTCGAGAATTAGTGGAGACTGAAAGAAAATATGTTCAAGATTTAGAGATTATGTTGGCATACAAAAATGAACTTAGACAAGCGGAATTGATACCATCGGAATCGCTACATACTTTGCTTCCGAATTTGAATGAAATCGTCGACCTTCAAAGAAGATTATTGGTTGGTTTGGAAGCCAATGCTTTAGCGCCACCAAAATTACAGAGGATTGGTTCAATTTTTTTGCATTCTTCCGAACCTTTTAAAGCCTATGAGCCGTGGTCGGTGGGACAAAAGGCAGCAGCAGAAATAATTGAAAAAGATATGGCCAATTTGGAAAGATCGTCACAGTTGATCCGTGGCGAGCTTGAATTGAACAGTTTTTTGCTTAAACCTGTGCAAAGGTTATGCAAATATCCTCTTTTGCTTAAAGAATTAGTGAAATACACTGATCAGACATGGCCCCATTATAACGAGTTGGTAAGCGCTTTACAAGCATCCAAAGAGACTGCTGCACATGTTAATGAAGCACAAAGAAGAGTAGAAAACTTGGTTCAATTGAGAGAATTGCAAGAGAGAGTAGCTGATTGGAAAGGTTACGACATAAATTCATTTGGCGATTTATTGTACCATGGCGCCTTAGGAGTCAGAGATCAGGATACTGAACGAGAATTCAACGTTTACCTTTTTGAACAAATTATGTTATTTTTTAAAGAGGCTATACCTAAAGAAGCACAAAAAAAATCGAAAAAGAAAAACTCTTTAGCAGACACATCAAACAATAAATATAAACTTGAATTGAAGGGCAGAATTTACATTCCAAACATTTACAATATTTCCTCTAATAGTCCTGCTACTGCACAGGGTCATTTTTTGACTGTTTCTTGGTCTGGATCAAGAGACTCTGGTTCATTTGTGATGCGCTTCCGCAGTGAGGAAACTCGAAATCAATGGGAAACATGTTTAAGAGATTTAGTTCATAAGCTCCGAGAAGAAATTCAAGAATATAAAGCAGCAACAGCCGCAGCCGCAGCAGCTTCTGCCGCTGGCATTTCCGCAGGACATGGCCAAATGAACGGGTTTTATTCGCCAATTGAACCACCTTCAAGAGCTGGTAGTACCGTGGGACTTGAGCATGGCGGATATAGTGCACGTTTTGCTCAAAGTCAATATTCTCACTTAAAACAAAAGCCTGAAAAAATGAGAGCTAATAGCTCTTCATATGTGCAAACATTGACCAATAACAGCAGCGTTAATGGTCTGACTACTGACTTTGATGCAAGAGTCAGATCAGCACTGACGCCATCGATACACAAGAACATTCACAGCAATAACAACAATCATAATAGTCTTGGTAATGGAAATGGAAATATGTTAATATCACCAATGAGCAATTTATCTCTCAATGCCGCAGTGGCAGCTGCTAACACCAACAAAGAACAACCACCAACTCCAGTGACTTTGACTTCGGGAGAATGGCTCAAGGTGAAATTGTCATACAAGCAAGACGTTTTCACGTTATTGATTCCAAAAGGATGCGAAATGAATGATTTAAAAAAACGTATTGAAAAGAAGCTTAAACAATGTGGAGCAATGATTACTAGTGATACTATGAAGATTAGATACCAGGATGAAGAAGGTGATTACATTGCTATTGATTCCAATGAAGATTGGGATTTGGCTCAGGAAGTTGTTGAGGAGATGGTGGAGAACGATGGCGATAATATTATGTCCATATGGGTTATTCAAAAAGATTAGCCTGATTGGTTTGGTTGGAACGGCAACAGGTGATGTATAGATTCATATTTTTCACTTCTTTTTTTTTCTTTTCTTTTCTTTTTTTTTTTTTTGCTAAACGATACCCTTAATTTGATGATCGTGTCCTTTATCATAATTATGTAACATAATACTATAGTTGTCTTTTCGAGTCGTTTTTTTTAGTTACATTGGCGTATGTGGTACATGGTGAAATTTTCTGGTGCTTTTAAACTGGTGCGTAATGAACATTTTACAGCTGTTACTACGGGTCTGTCTGTTCAAATACCATTGACCATTAACTGTTGATTGACTAGAATATTAGAACCGCCATTTATCAACTATATAATTACAATTGACCATCAGCCGCAGATTAACATTCTATGAGGCTAACGATTTAAGATGCAATGGTAAAAGAAAAATAAGAAACGGAGTAAAACGAAAGGTAGATAAATCTTTGTAGCGTGAAACGGGATATTTCTGAACCAAAGAAACTGTTACTACTTTCTTCAAAGTTTCTTTATTATTATCACCACTCTCTTGTTTTTGATGTTTTTTTGATACATGGTAATGGGCACTGCTGAAAACCGAAAAACGGTGCCAAACACTAAAAATGGTTTTGTAAATTGTGTTAATTAGTTTAATGCAGGACGAACAAAAGTGCTCTAAAGAAGCGGTTGACGGCAATAGAGAGCATGGATAAGGAAGATTGTGATGTTACTGAACAACTGGCTAAAGAAGAAGTTAATGAGTGACGAAATCTTTGCTTATCGGTGTCAGTAAAGTTAAACAGTAGTATGTATCACGGTATACAAAAGCTCTGGGTTCAAAATTTGGAAACAACAACAGACATTAGTAACTCTTCAGTGGGTATTATTATAATTTCTTTATTACTGCCGTAATTTGTCCTTAGAAGTTGCAAATTCACATTAGACTGCTGTATCTCTTCTTCCACTTTCTCATCATCATTAACTTCGTTATTTACAGCATTTTCTTTTTGCTCGTCATCAGTCTGCTGATCTTGAGGTAAATCGGCTTTGCCTTGCAATACATCGTCAAACGATCTTGCCAACTTTTCATTCGTTTTCACTAACTTTAAGCTTAGTCTTATAATGGTCAATGCTGGCTCAATGGCAATTGGCTCCAAAATGGTGGGACGCTTAACCGTTTGATTTTGATTTTGATACTGACTCTCGGTTGTATCATCAGATTTATTACTGTTCAAGGACCATGCATATAGAAGTTCGTAATCTATTTTTGAAAACACAACAGCTATGTATTTTTTGACGGCTGACGATATATTTGAATTCAATATGGCGGTTAAGTGGATATTAGTAAGGATATCCTTAGTCGGTAGTGGCGCTTGTTGAACCGCCATTATGAAAATTGTGTAAAAAAAAACAAACAAAGAGGGAGACTAGGAAATGATACAAAATTAAGGCAAAAGGTGCTTTATAAGAATACAAAAGACTAGTAAACCCAATGGCTTCACTGAGGCGGTGTTATTATTGATTGTTATTGCCTAGGTTTTGAGATCAGAGGAAACGTAAATACCAACCGCTGCACCATCACGACACCCGTGCACCACATAGACACACTTCTGGTCAACACCAGCGAGGAAAAAAAAAGTGAAAAAAAAAAAAAATTAACGAAGACCAAGGCCAAAAGTAAGAGAAAAGTCTGCTAGTATTTGATCCACTTCAATACCAATCAGTAACTCTTAGTCTCAAAAGTATCGAAAAAATGGCTGACGTTATCGACCAACACTCTGAAGGCGCCTCTTCCCAACCAAGGGGTCAACCATCAAACATTCCTGACCAAGTTCAAGACTTTATCAAGAATTTTTACAAGAGCTTCTTGGAAAACAATGTTTATGAGTTACACAACTGTTACGAACATGCTTTCAACAGATTGAGTGACAAATTCTACTCTAAATCCGCATGGCCTGATCCATTTATAGATGTTGCTCCATTGGTGGACAATGATCAAGTGTTTTTGGTGTTGTATAGTGAAGTTTACTACCGTCACATTTACGCCAGATTGGGGGCTAATTTGGAACAAAGAACCAATTCTTACAATAACTACTGTAACTTGTTCAACTTGATTTTGAACAATGAGGGTGGTCCAGTCACTTTTGAATTACCAAGTAAGTGGCTTTGGGATATTGTTGATGAATTCATTTATCAATTTAATCAATTTTCTGTTTACCGTTCTAAATTGATCACTAGAAAGACACCAGATGACAAAGAATTGGCCGAATTGAAATTCTTGAAACAACATGTGGAAATCTGGAGTTCTTATTCTGTGTTGAACGCTTTATATTCTTTGATTGGTAGATCAAAGATATACGAACAGTTGAGCGCTCAAAGAAACAACTTGCCTCAAGATAAAGTTAATGAAATCGCTGGTTCCTACGGATCATTGCCATTATACAAATACTTGGGTTATTTTTCTATCATTGGATTATTGAGAATCCATACTTTGTTGGGTGATTTCACTTTGGCTTTAAAGACCATGGAAGATCTTGAATTAAATAACAGAAAAGGGTTTTTGAGTAGAGTGCCAGGTGCTCATTTCACCACTTATTACTATGCTGGATTCTGCTACTTAATGATGCACAGATATTCTGACGCCATTAGAACTTTCTCTCACATTTTGCTT
The DNA here is from genome assembly GCA_001936135.1 of Saccharomycopsis fibuligera x Saccharomycopsis cf. fibuligera. Lineage (NCBI taxonomy): Eukaryota > Fungi > Ascomycota > Saccharomycetes > Ascoideales > Saccharomycopsidaceae > Saccharomycopsis > Saccharomycopsis fibuligera x Saccharomycopsis cf. fibuligera. Next base: position 2,554,879 of record CP012809.1, on the reverse strand, counting down.
TACATTGCTAGAACCAGCAACATTAGTAAATCAGGACAGTATGATGCTGTTACAAAAAAATCTGAGCAAATGTACGCTTTGTTGACTATTCTTATTGGTTTGTGCCCAACTAGAATTGATGAAACTTTACACAGCAATTTGAAGGAAAAGTTTGGTGAACAATTATCCAAGATTTCTAAAAACGGCGAAGCTTCATTGAAAGTTATTGAAGAATTGTTTTTGTTTGGTGCTCCTAAATTCATCTCAATTTCGTTGCCAAATTTCGAAACTCCAGAATTGAACATTGATGCTATCCGTTTACATTTGAAGGTATTCATGATAACCATTAGAAACACTGTTTACAATAACCTTTTGAAGACGTATTTGAATTTGTACTCTAGAATGGAATTAAGCAAGTTGTTGAAATTTTTGCAAAGCGATGAAGAAGTGAAGATTAATGATTTGGACGAATTGAAAGAAGTTTTGCTTGCTTTCAAATTGACTAACTTGCAAATCAAATGGACTGAATCAAAACAACAACAGCAACAGCAAAGTAGTAGCGTTGCTGTTGGTGAATCAGAGTATGCCGTTGGTGCTGCTAATGGCACTAATAGCAACAATGGTTTGCTTAATGGTGAGTCCGCCAACGTTTACGATTTTGACATCACTTTGAATGACAATTTGATTCAAATTGTAGAAATGAGAATAGCTAGAAAGTTCAGCGATTGGTTCATCAGAAACACTCAACGGAACTTGTCAGTGCAGGATTCTATTCGTAACGATAAATTGGAAGACAACCAATCTAGAGGTAATGGTAACAAAGATCTGCACAAGAGCAACAAGGGGAAAAAGTCCAACAAGAAATAAGGGTGAACATTAATAGCTACTAGAATATATATTTGAGTTATTGTTGTTTGGTAGCTTTTGCTTAGTCTTTATTTTGTTTCAATTAATTTTTGTTTATTTAGTTTTATTAGTAATTATAGTACAAGTTGTACAGTGATACATGGGTTACGCAAAAGGTTCTCATTTAGCGGGAAATCACCAACCGTGGGATTTAAACCTCTGCCTGTAAGCAATACACCGTCGCGTTCTACCGCTAGCTTGTCCAGGTGTTGTGATTTTTGTCTTTGGTTTGGTTTTATTATTATTCAGAATAGTCTTTCAGTGATTCCAGGAAGGATATAAGCACCAACTTACACCACCCCGATACATTGTTTCTTCCCCACGCACACTAGTTGGACAAAATTTCAGTCAAACTCTAATTTGTCTCATGTCTACACCATCAACATCAGAATCTAGCAGCACAACTGCTTCTGCTAATACGAAAGTTATCAAGCTATATAGTGTGTTATACGGAAGATAAGGAAGACAAACTGTCAGCCGCATGTTAAGGTGCGCCTGGGCGAGCTGCGGTGGCGCATGCAGTGGCAAAAGAAAAGAAGGAAGGGAAAGAAAAAAAAAAGAAACGGCGGACAGTAAAAGGTAAATAGAGCGCTGAAGAGCGTTAGAACGGAATATATTCAGATCAAAGAAAATCAGTATCTTCCAGCATATTCCATATATATCATCCGTTCACTGTTGCCACTTTCTTTAAAGTTTGTCTATTATAATCTCCGCCATTCTCTCGTTTTTGGTGATTTGTCATCTGTCTATTTGTATATCGATATTCAACGGTGTATATATAAAGCGCCATCTTTTGCCCAATTCTTAGGTGGTAATTTATTGACTTGATACATGATTTGGTAAGACATTTATACCATCGAAATACAATTCAATACATTATAGCTGATAAAACACAACCTACTACATAATATCATAAAAGAGAGCACACATCATTCAACCACACACACAAAAAAAAAAACAAAAAAAACACAATATAGCACAATACAATGACTGAATCAGAACAAGGACTCATGAATATAGGCAAGCATTGCCACTACTGTCGTCAGTTAGATTTTTTGCCCTTCACATGTTCTGAATGTGGGGATGTTTTTTGCTCAGATCACCGCACTCCTGATGCTCACCGCTGCTCGAGAGCATTAGTGAAGAATAACAACACTTCGACCACTACGAACAAAAGTACAAACAGCAAGACACAAAGACCAACTGCTGCATCTTTATTTGCCGAAATAAACCAGCCAAAAAGCTACCAATTGAAAGATAATCAGGATAGTAACAATTCTTCATCGCTCAATGGGTTGCTCCAGTCGAATAAGGGGAAAAGCCTTGGTGGTTCTGCTGCTTTGAACAAGGTGAGAAGCTTTGTCACGCAGCAACGGCTATCACTTAGCAAAAAGCGGAACACAACGCTGCTGTTGAAGTCTTTTTTCAAACCTTCGCCAAGTCAACGGATTGTGGAAGTATCCAAGTTGAAGCAAATAGCCAAGGGGGACCCAAAGATTCCACAGTCGGAACGAGTGTACGCTTGGGTCATTGTGGTTCCTGACAGTGAGACCAACGGAGAAGGAGACTTTGAATTCGGAGAATTTTTCAAATCTAAGCAGCATTTAGATAAAAACTTCAAAAAGCCAACATATTTTTCTCGAAGCTGGCCAGTGGGGAGAGCATTGGATAGTGCTGCACAATTGTATAAGATTAAGAACGATAATAATAAGGTGAATGATAAAAAGCTTCGGTTAGCGTTATTTAGACTAGCAAGACCAGAAGAGCTGACTAAGAGCGGCAGCGAGAAAGATAAAGTAAAAGAGGAGGACGCAGTGGTGCCAATCAGTGCTAGTGGCAGAGTGAATAAGGAGATCAAGGATGGGGATACCTTGTACTTGATCAGAGGAGCGGGATGAGTACTTAGCTGATTGGTTATTTGTAGATTGTATGAATATTACGGTTACATTTTTATTATTAGCTTTTGACGTGTTTTGTATTATGTTTTGCTTTTTTTTTTTTTTCCTTTTTTCTTTTCTGTTCTTTTCTTTTCTTTATTTTATTTTATTTTCTTTTCTAGTTGTGTGGTTACTGTGTAGCAGTTCTCGTGTGACGAGTGATACGTGTATTCCTAAGCTTCGAGGTGGTGTCTTGCCGATTGCTCTTAAAGAAAAAATTGCCAGGGTCCACTCGCTGTTTGTCCGATGTGTCAAACGAGACGGAATACACGAATAGAGCTGACGATACTGCACCATGACCACCAGGAAAAAGTGTCTATTGGAATGCTCACAAAAGGAGAATGGATGCTGCCAGCTGAGCAGAATGGCTGTAGCCGTCATGTTAATATTGGACGCTGGAAGCCGTTGGCTTGGGTCAGCCAGTTTGAGTTGTCTCCGTCGGGACCTCGGAAGCAGATTGAGCGTTCAGTTTTCAGTAAACTGAGTTTTCCACTTTCTTTTGTTTTTCTTTTCTTTTTTTCTTTTTGTCGCTTCAATTTCTTTTCTTTGCTTGTGCTCATCGTTCTATTACTAACTCTCGCCAGCAATACTAGATATCTCTGCTAGTATACAAGATAGTGATATAACACATCCAGCAGCAACTCTCTTTACTTTCTGCTTCTGCCTCCTCCTATTATTCAGCAATTCGCACATATACACTTTCGGCTGTTTTTCTTGTTTCCGTACCGCGTACATAATCTCCAACAATATAAAAGTTTCACTTCCCGCCATCCTCAACTGATAGACAGCACCCCGTGGCGTTTACACACTCAGTCCAGTACACATCCACATTTTCATTTGTACTGATACACTCGATACATATAAACCGCTGATCACTTTCGTTGATCAACAAACATTGTCTATATTACTAGCATATTTTTTTCGTTTTCTATCTTTTCACTTCTTTCCAGTCACTAATTGCTAATCCTCAATCCTCAAAGCCTACTAATCACTGATAACCACTTGTTACATTCAGCCAATATTCACTATGTTTGGATTCGGTAGAAAGAAGCATCAAACCAAAGAAGAAAAGCCAGAAGAAACAAACTACATCAAACAATCCATTCCATTTACTGCCCCGCCAAGCACCGTCCTCCCACCAAAGGAAAAACCCATTAGTGAAGAACAACAACAAAAGTTTTTGGAAGTGCTCAAACATTTTCTCACAGTACAAGCAATCAGCAACACTGAAAAAAAAGGTGCAGCTGAAGATAAATCTCCATTGACTGATTTGGAAAAAGCCTGGCTTACCAGAGAATGCATCTTGCGATACTTGAAAGCCACCAAATGGGTGGTACGTGATGCCATTGCTAGAATTGAAGGAAGTCTTAGCTGGCGCCGTGAGTTTGGGATTTCTAAAACAGAGCTGGAAAATCCAGTGAATGCTGAGCATTGTGGAGTGGAAAATGAAACTGGTAAAGAAGTTATTTTGGGTTATGATAAGGATGCTCGCCCATGCTTATATTTAAAGCCAGGTAGACAAAATACCAAAACTAGTCATCGTCAAGTGCAACATTTGGTGTTGATGTTGGAAAAAGTCATTGATTTTATGCCACCGGGACAAGATTCTCTTGCACTTTTAATTGACTTCAAGCCTTCGAAAGTTGGTTCTCATGGTTCCAAGATTCCCCCGGTGTCAGTTGGTAGAGAGGTATTGAACATTTTACAAAACCATTATCCTGAAAGATTGGGTAGAGCACTTTTAACCAATATTCCATTACTTGCTTGGACATTTTTGAAAATTATTCATCCATTTATTGATCCATTGACAAGAGAAAAATTGGTTTTTGACCAACCTTTTGAAAACTATGTGCCAGTTGAACAACTCGACAAAGAATTTGGTGGTCAAGTGGATTTCGAGTACGACCATGCGGTTTACTGGGAAAAAATGAATGCTATTGCTAACGAAAAGAAACAACATTATTTGCAAAGATTCGAGTATTTTGGCAAACAAATAGGGCTTAGTGAGTTTGATTTGAGAGGCACTGGGGATATTTTGGAGTATCCGCCAGTGGTTCTTCAAGATTTCAATGACAAGAACGATGCGCTTGTGAAAGTCCATACTGCTACTTCTAAAGCCGCTGGTGAAGCATGATTAGCTAAGGCCGACCTAGCCTTGCCTCTTTTTTTTTTTTTCTTCTTCAATTAAATTTGATTTAATTTAATTTAATTTAACTTAATTTAGTTTTGACTTGATTTGACTTGATTTCTAATATTTTACTGCTCTTGATTTATTTCTATTCTCTTTAATTTCACTTGATTTTTGTTGTACTGTATATAATTCAATGCATTGTACTTTACCATGCTCACATAATTAGCGTGATCAGTGTAAGCAGTAAGTGCGCCTTACAGACAAGCTACACGTTTCTACACGACGTCTGATATGACACCTTGTAGCTGCTAGAAGTGATTGATTGTAATTATCATCATCACTTGGTGTATAACTACAGTGTATCTGGTGTGTACATACCCTCCGTCACATGCGTTTGCACCCCCTAAATAACAGTGTCAGCAAACGAGCTTTGAAATGCAGCGACTGAGTGTAGAAACGGAAATCCCCCTCCAGAGCACAGAAGAAAAAGACAAGAGCAAAAAATCTTGTTCTCTGGATTTCAACATTCGTACAACAAGATAGACCGATCTACCCAGACAAGAGCACACGCCCCCAGCAAGCACAAGTCACTTGCCAGTCAATACAATTTACAAAACAAAACATAGACAATAGCTAACCCATAGCTTTTCCTTTTTCTCTTTTTTCCATCATAGAACACAAATGACTCTTGTTGCGCCATGGCTCACCAACTACAACCTACGCAGACCCAGCACCCATCCTCGCCCGCCTCTGCTCTTGCTGGCGATGAGGGCGGTGATGCCATAGCATTGGCGCTACAGTCGACATCAGCAGATACCAATACATCTTTGTCACTCGCAAATCCAGAGGATGGTAGCATTAACGAAAAGAAGACCACTGATGCCAATGGAAGCAGGAGTAGTATAAATAATTTGAAGAGAACAAAAGTACGATCATTGGTGCTGCTTTGCACTCTGAAGTTAATTGAACATTCCCGCTACATTGATGACGTCGGACCATATACTGGGTTCCATATTCTTGAACCGATTCTTGCCAAAGTATCACCAAAGCATCTTCAACATCTCGAAACGAGGTCTCCGCATTTGAAATTGGATTCAGGAAAACTTTGGTATGCTTTTATCCAGCGCGATTTTCCAAAATTCAAATTTTTAAAAAAGAGCACTAATGATGATGATGATGATAATGATTGTGGTGATAAGAAGAATATTGATAGTATTGACGATGTAAAAAAAGATCCGAGCTTTTATAGACATATTTTTGAAAAATTGAGCTTTGAGCAAGAAAAAAGACGCTCCAAAGCATTGGATAATTTGAAGAAAAATTACAGGATGCTTGAACTGCAAAAACATTCCAAATCTGCAGTGGCGTTAGACAAAGAAACTTCCATTAGGATGATCAATATGGTGGCTAACAAAAAGCGAAAAAAGATGTTTTTCAAAGATGATATTAGCGCTTCTTCGCCAATAATGAAGAAAGTGAAACGAGACTTAAGCTCCAGGAACAATTTGTTCAGGACTCAAAGTGGATTATTGAATGGCGCTAGGCCACAACTTGTTAAGTCGCCGCTTTTCCACTCAGCATCATCAGTGGTTGCTAAACCAAGAACCATTGGTAGTAGCATTAGTAACAGTAATGTTAGCGGAAGTGGTTTTAGGGCCGCCAGTCTGAACAAAAGCAATTCTACTACGAGTATTCCTGTTTTGAGAGACTCTTCTGGTTCTGGTTCTGGTTCTGGTTCTGGTTCTAGTTCTGTAACAAGTACTAGTGGCAGTACTGATATCAGTACTGCCACCCGCAGCAATTCTTCTAGAAGTATAGATGTTGTTAACGGTCTCAATGGACCTAGTGGTAATTCTGGCAGTGGTTCCAGTTCGAACAACCGACCACACGCACCATCACCTTTATTCAAGACACATTCAAGACATATTTCTCCTTCTTCTGCAAGACCCAAGCCGAGCATTTTCATGCCAAGATCAAAGCCAAATCTATATAGGTCTGCTTCAATGCTGCCTGAAGCCACTACTGGAAAATCGAACTTTTCTGCTTCCACATCCAGTACTAGAAGTAACCAAACAGGAAGCAGTAGCGCTGGCTCTGGCGCTGGCTCTGGCTCAAATAGCCTTGTGAATTCAAGACCATCTTCGTTATCTTTGTCAACAAAGCCAAGACAAAGTGGTGTTACTAGCAAGTTGTTCCAGCCTACGCCGGTCCGCAATGCTGTTTCCCAAAGGCCAAATGTGAACACGACTGTTACTGGCTCCACAAATAGCTTATCGCGTTCTTCATTAGCAAGTTATCGACCAAATTCTGCACATAGCCGCTTGCTGCCAACGCCGCCATCAAGATCAGCATCAAGACCAGCATCCACATCAAGACCAATGAGTGCTAACACTGTAAATAATGCCGGACATTATAGTACCAGTACTAGCAGTAGTGCTAGATCAGTGTCAGCGGGAAGAAGAACTACACGCATTGCTGAGGGTATTGTGAGGAGAGGCAGCAATAGCAATGACGGTAATAGCACTGCAAGTAACAATGAACAGCGAAACAGAGGAGGAAAGTTATTGACTAGCTCATTGTTTTTGAATACTAAAAAATACTGAAAATTATTAGTTTTTTCTTTCTATTATCCTTCATGAATGCCTTTTTTTTTTTTTTCCTTTGGTGCATTTGATTCTGATTATTATTTTTTTTTTATTTTGGTTTTTTATTTTTGCATCTTATTTACATTTTAACTTTACAGCTTTTTTTTTTAGAAAATTTTAATCTTTTATTTTATCTATATAATGATTTGATGACCATTGACGCATACATACACAATTAATAACAAATAAAACCTGTAAGGTATACTGTTTCGATATCTTAGGCGTGTGTCATGCAAAGTTGTCTTAAGACAATACCATATTTTACTACAAGTGGAAAAAAAAAAAAACGACATTGTCATAATATTTATCTTATGCAAATATAGTCATGCTATACATTACAACCTTTAGCGAAATCAAACAAGGTTAGCTCTTGTATTGAAGAATTTTCAGCCTTTACGGTTGTCGTTGAATTTTCTTTTAGTGTTATAATACATTTTTGCTGTTTACACATAACCGCCAGAGTGCCCTTTCCTCAATGCAACTGTCGAGTGGCTATATATAATACTGCCGGGATCTTTGAGTGGAAGCAGCGAACCTACCACCCCCACATCTGATGAAGTTCTTTTCTAATTAGCATTTCTTGCGTACATTATTTGTCCTTGAAAGACCAAAAGCCAAACTTTCACCACAGCTTTGGCGGCTTCAAGAATGCTCAACAGAGCTTACAACTTGAAGCACATCACACAAGCATTGCTTTTTTACTTATTTATTTATTTTCGTAAAAATTCTGCTTGGCACTTTTGAAAATTTTGTCAAGCACCACATTGGCCAGGCTCTCAAACTCTGCAACCACTATGTCATTTTTTTCCATATCAACAGCAACGTATTTGCCATTACGGTCATCAACGCAAGTACGGCTGGCCCATGGTGCTTCGTCGTACTGAGTTAAAGAAATGGTTGGCGGGTTGCCATTAGCGTCTTTTGGCGGGTATGGGGCAGCGTTGGTTGACATACTTGATTTTGTTTATTGTTGAATTGAGGTTCAGCGGCAGATACGGCGGTGATGATTTCCCAATAGTGCAATAGTTATGTCCTTAGTAGGTTGTAGGCAATTTTTTTTTTTTTTTTTTTTTTTTTGTAAGTTAAATAAAAAGCCCTCGAGGAAGCTTGGTTATGCATTCTGGGGGTCATAATAGGGGTGTATACGGATACCCGGTCTGTTTTGTGTGGTGTAGTTGTTCTATTTTTTTTTATTTTTTTCTCTAACATGCAGCAAGTCACCGCGACATTGAAAGATAAGAGACTGTTGTGCAGTGCCAGAATTTCTGCTGAAAACAAGTGCCATTACAAATCTGCTACAAGAGTGCCTGTAAGTGTGCTTTGCGCTTCTCTTAGCTTGAGTTACTACGCAGAAAGACATACAGGTGTACTTCTGCGACCAAGGGAACCTCGCTCAATTCCCACGCAAAAACCAACAGATCTCACCGGAACATCACGTGCCAACTGCTTAAAAAGAAAAATTGTCTGCGGCAAGGAGAGAGAAAAATAAAATCAAAATTTTAAGCTCAAAAATTCTCATCATGTAGTCGGTGCAGTGCAGTGTTGGTAGAAGCTCATCTCGGTTTTCCAACAACTTTCAGCTCAGGTGAATCACTAAGCAGACATTTAGTTATCTATTTATCTGACCAAACAAATACATTTTCCAAGCAGTCAATCACATCATGACGACGCAAATACCCAAAGTGGTGGTTCCTGGTCAGCCAATTGCTCCTGAACTTTCATTCACATCATCAGATAGTAATAACCCCAACCAGAATCAGCAGCCGCAGTCGCAACAGCCACAACAAACGGTACAAAAGTACATTCCTGGTCAAGGAACCAAGCTTGAGTCTTTCAAAGTTGGCGGTGCTGATGAAAATAATGGTAATAATGAAGGAAAGCGAGTGAATGCGATAATAGCCACGGTGCTTGGACACACAGTAATTCAAGAAGTTATTGAAGATACAACGCCAGATAATGACGTGAACATGACAACGGAAGACAGCCAAAACAATGATCAAAGCAACAGTCAGCAAAAACAACAAGGCTCGAAATTGAAAATTAAAGAGTACATCATCTCAGTGCTTGACAAGCACACCAACTTGGATCAATTTCAGTATTCTCCAGTAGTCTACAAAAAGAAACAAACCGTTGTTGCTGATAACAATACTGCTCCTCAGCCGCCATCACAATCTCAACAGAGTATAATATACGAGGGCCAAATTGCCAAATTGAACAGCACCTTACCGGTTGAATCCGACGTGGTCCTTGCGCGGGTTATCAAGCTTACTTCAAGACATGCTCAAGTGGAGATCTTGACCGTTGAACCATCGTCTAACGGTAATAACAATAACGATAATAGCACATCGCCAGTTCCAGTGCTTAAAGATAGTGGCGTTGGTGCTGCTGGGGCCCCTTCGAACCATGCTAATTTGAACGGGGCTGGTCTCGTGGCTGGTGCTGTTGCCGGTGGTGCTTCTAGTGGTGGTGGTGGTGGTTCTGGTAATGACAATGCTGGTGCATTGCTACTTACCCAAGTAATGGGCGCCACTTCCAATCCGTTCCTCAATGCCCATGGTGCCGACGTTGGCGAAAATTTCAAAGGAATAATCAGAAGCACCGATATCAGAGCCACAGAAAAGGATAAAGTGAAGGTGGTTGAATCTTTCAAACCAGGAGATATTGTTAGAGCCGAAGTGATTTCTATTGGTAATGGGAATAATTACTATTTGTCTACGGCGAAAAACGAATTGGGGGTGGTTTTCGCAAGAGCGCATAATGGCGTTGGTGAATTGTTGTACGCGGTGGATTATGAAAGTATGGCATCTAGTAAGACGGGTGCCATGGAGAGTCGAAAGGTTGCTAAGCCCTTTTGAAATATATTGTTTAAATATCATAACATAATTGCAATAATAACAGTAATGCATTTTTTTTCTTTTTTTTTTTTTTTTTTTTTGTTTACAGCGCACAAAAATGAATCGAACAGCTACACAGTTATTTGATGAATGAAACAATGTAAGCAGAAACATAATCATTAAAAACGTAGAAATATAGACAAATAAACATAAAAAGCAATAAGCGAATAAATGAGAAGCAAAGAAGCAAATACTGAACAATGTTGAAAAGAAAAGAACAAAAAATGAAAACCTGATAGTACAATGGCTGATGTACCAACCATGATAATGAACTTAAAAGAAACAAACCGTGAAAAAATGAACGTGAATGAAAAATAAAACTGTCAAAGGAAAACAAACAGAAAAAGAATAGAAAACTTTTTTTTGAAAGAAAGAAAAGAAAAGAAAAAAAAAAAAATAAAACCAAAACATAATAGAAAGTGCCAACAAGAATATGCAAAATTTACGATAGTTTGAGAATCGTCACATCATAAATCAAAAGAAAACAAAAAATAACAAGCCCCGCTCAAGACTCAATAAATAGTAGAGATGCGCTTACCCACATTGCCCTTATCAAATTTCATTACATTTTTGAAGTTGGCAAATTTCGACTTAGGCTGTTCGTCCTTATTAAGACCAGTGATAGCAGCAGATGCAGCAGATGCGGTTTGTGCAGCATTTTGAGCATTATTCAGTCTCTTGAGAGTACTGCTTGCCCTAGCAGAATTGGCAACGGCACTAGCAGGGGTGATGCCAGTATTACTGGTCTTGTTGAACATTTTGGACTGTGGCTGGAGTTGAGCTTGTTGAGAATCTGATGATGACGAAGCGATTCTAGCGGTAGAGGCAGAAGATTTGCCGGAGGTGGCGGAACTAGATGGGGAAGATGATGAAGAAATTCCAGAATAGCTAGATGGGTTATGGGAAGTGGTAACACCCGGAACCACCAAGTCAGCAAAAACTAGCGACGATGGGGACATGGTGGAGTTGTTATTGTTGCTGGCACTGCTAGGGCTGCCCAAGCCGCTATTATAGCTGGCTGAGTTTGCGAGACCAACGTTGATGTTGTTGTTTTTGAGGTTTTTGTTGCTAGATTTTCTGGAAGTGAATCTGCTAGCGTTACGGCTAGATCTGCTAAGCAAGTTTCCCACAAGGTTACCGGCACTTTGCACCGAAGAGGTTTCTGTTGTGTTGTTGATCGAGACGGAATTGCTGTAGATGTCTTGGCTACCAATACTTTTGCCATTATGTATTATTTCTGGCATGTCATTGTGTTCATTTGCTGATGTTTTGGAAGAGGCAATGGAAGCAGAGTCCAATTCAGAAGACACGCTGCTGCTACTGGCGATTGAAGCGCTAGTGCTGGATACTGGCAAGGTTGGCAAAGATTGGAATTCAAAAAAAGGGTCAGCATCAATATTAAGGACGTCTTCGGTACCGTTTTCTAAGATAGTGTTTGCCAAGTAGGAATAAAGTTTGACCCACACGTCTTCAATCAGTGGAGTGAATTTGCGGCCAAATCTGTCAGCAAAAGTTTTGATCAAAGCAGCACCCATCAAATCAAATTGTGGGGCTTCAATGCCTAGCACTCTTGAGTGTCTTTTACCTAAGCTGTCAAGAAAGTCATCAAGAGCGCTCAAGTCTTCCAAATGAAGAATGGCCATTTGCAAAACACCAGCAAAAGAAGCAGCCTGGTGTTTGATAGATGGGAAAAAGGATTCGAGAGTTGGGTCCAAACCAAGCAAGTTTGTGTAAAACTGATGGCAGAAAAGAGAGCTGAAAGAGCCCCTTTGGTTCCCTGGAATAGAGCTAAAGAAAGCGTTGTTTTCTCTTTCTTCCTCATTCTCGCTGTCATAGTCGTCATCATCGTCGTCATCATCAGAAGAATTTTGCATAGCGCCAGACAGCATTTGCGACCATGATGATCTAATTGTTTGGATTTCTGCTTGGGAAAGCTTGAGAATGACCTTATATTTGCTGTTTGATTGAGTGATATGCGGATTGTTGTTGTTGTTGTTGTTGTTGTTGCCTGATAAGGGCGACTGCTTCTGGAGATAAAGAGTGCCGTCTTCTGTGAGATAAGTGGTCATGTTTGATTTTAGATATTTGGGCTGAGATTTTATTTGCTTGTTTGCAATGGTTAGGAAAGAAGAATAAGTTACAAAATAACAACCTCTGACTCTTTTTCTCTCTTCTTCAGTCCTATCGCAACTAAGCGCCGAGAACAGCAGAAATGCTTGTTGTATTTATATTTCATGAGACAGTGTCAGTATAATCGTTGGCCCGTGGAAAGAAGGCCCAGAATACGAGGCAGTTTCCGCAAAGGGCAATGTGCCTGTGGATACCTGCAGCGGGGCGCGCAGAAGACAAGTTTTTTTTTTTTTTTCTTTTTGTTATTTATTATTTTTTTTTTTTTTTTAAGTATGATGATATGTTACTTTCTTTTTGCTAATAAGAAGTGGTAGCTACAGAGCCACTGCATGGCAATGCCAGCGTCCTCTTCCTCCGGTGCTGCAGTCGCATGCGCTAGTTCCATCATGGATTGTGCGTCCTAGTGGCGACGTACACTATGGTCAGTATGTATAATTTTAGAGTGCGACAACAACAAGTCTTGTCAGCTACCATGGCCGCCAGCATATGTTTGCACTTGACAAATGCTGCAAGCGCTGCTGCTGCAAGCGTTGTTGCTGCAAGCATCGATTAAGCGCTGAGGATTGATTGGCAGCTAGCACAAATTAGTAAGAATTACTGGGCCTTCTAATTAATGAATTCGTTCCCTCGTGCTACTAAGCGCCGGCCGCCAACTTGCCATTGCAGTAGTGTAGCTATACTAATAGCGCACTGCTATACTAGAGTATATGATGATAGCTATAGTGCTTGAATGCACTTGCCAGCTCTCAGCTCATGGCTTATAGACCAGAAAGATTGGCGATGAGGCTAGGGTTCAGCTGCTCCAGGCGATGTCGATGTCTTACCACAGCGCACGGAGAACATCCAGGCGACAGCTAGCTAGCACCGCAACAGTTGTTAATGTCAATTTAGTGTTCAATTGTAGCATTGCAAAGCCTGTGAAATATAAGGTACAGTTATGGTAGCTGGCTAACTGATTCATTACTATCTACGATTTTCTGCCTCCGCCCTTCTTTAACCCGCGGTGCAACGATAAGATCTGCTATCTGACTAATTTTAGCGCTGCTACGAGGGGACTAGTTGAAATTTCATATGACGCTTGCACGGGCCTCATCTGGCAGTAGTTGTACTTGGTACATGTCGGAAGAAACACACAGGAACAGCGCTATAACGACGGGTTTTCTATATTGGTTGGACAACTGGTAGCCGCAAAAAAAAAAAAAAAAAAAAATTAAGTATTTTACTGAGGCAAACTAGTGAACTGTTAGGAAGACGACAAATTAGTGAGACAACGCCGACTAGTGAGTAATCTACGATACCATACATACAAGTACTACAGCCGTCCTTAAATTGGTATATCAAGGATACCTCATAAAGTGAAGTATACACAGATATAGCACAACAATAAACAAGCACTTAAATCTGAAATATATATGCCCAAAAGATCTGAGGCGATAGCCGGTGCTCGGGCTACTGGCGCCAGCTGCCCCTTCGTTGCAGCCTTTTTTTCTTTTTTTTTTTTTTCAATCCTTCGCGATCGAGAGAATAAAGAATAAGGAATAGTGACGAGTAAGAATGCGCTCCTCCTGCCGGTTCCTAGCCAGGCTGGGCTGCCCTAAACTGCAAAGTTATTAGCGCTCTTCGCACTGCAATTTCACTGCCTTAAGCAGCATCTTGATCGATGCGATCTGCGCGCCTGTCTGCATGTATGCATGCATTCATGCGTGAACAAAGCGTAGATCTCTTTTCCAGCTGCCCTACTGCCACGGGCGCATACATGCAGGCAGACATTCATGTATTCAATTTCAAGCATTCATAATATATGCAAACCATACGCTATTGTGCACTGCGTGTGCTCTTCAGACTACCCGGTTTCTGCGACGAAGTGAAATATCGCTAATATCTTTAAGTCCATGGAGTTACAGGAAGTAATTTTGAAGTTCAGGCTTCTATAGCAGTTGATGCGCTCATGTAATCCCACAATTCAAGCTCAAATCTCAAAATGTGTTCCTATTGAGATTATTGCATTACGCCCACGAAGGTTGGCAAATTAGCATATACTAACATATACGAAAATTGCACGAAATTATGTGTTAGCGAAAGACGAAGTGCAAGCTTACTCAATTCAATTGGCGTTTACCAAGCAAATGTAATTAAATATCATACTCAAGTAACTGATTAATTACTCTTGAATTTTTACCTTGTCATTTCGTCCGCGCTAAGCACTTCATTCTTGACAAATTTTGGTACGTCTCAACAAGTCGGCCAGCTTCCATGTTGCTAATTTATGTTCCAGCTAGACCTGTAAGCAAAATTGATACCTTCCGCCTCTCGCAAAATAGCAAGAAACTTCATTGCTATTGTTATCGCTCTTGTTAATTAATTGACTTGGTGTTGATCGGCAGGGCCTAGCTTTGTGTGCGCGCGCCCCACCTCGGATGGCGCGCTATTGGATCTCGCAGGCGGCTGTGATTCAAAAGTGATACATTTGCCATATATGGTAAGCATCATCGGGGAGCTTGCTACCCTTGCTCCAGCTAGAGCTAGTGCCAAAACACTAGAGCAGCAGCAGAGCAGCAGCAGAGCAGCCGGAGAATGCTGAATCTCGAGTTCTTACAGGCGAGCCTATCAAAGCCAACATACGCAAAGCAAAACAATTGGCAAGTTTTTCAATATAATGATCTCAACTCCACAGTATTGTATTTCGGGCCAATAATGTTGCCGTGGCTAATAGGCGTAGTCGCTGTCGCTGTCGCTGTTTCCTCGGAAGGCTGGTTTCTCAGCGGTATGTAAGAGACGCATGCCGTTTACCAAACCTACATATATGAGCTGTATCACTGGTGAAGTGTGTGGACACAGAGATCATTTGATTGCACAAACTATAGTTCCTGTTGATAGCCCAGGATGAGGTTCTATTGGGCCTAAGTTCCGTTTCCCTATAATTGCTTACTTCTCTTAAGCCGTTAAGCAGCTAAATTAATTTGCAGTGCTACGTTCTCAACACTCTTCCACTAACTACAGTAAGATCAGCATTTTATTAATGAATGGTGGTCTTGATGGACGGTAAACGTCCACTGGTATCTGATTTGTGGTAATTGTTGAGACAACTGAGAAGAATAGAAAAAAAAAAAGAAAGAAAAAGAAAGAAAAAGAAAAAAGCAGCAATTATGACGAAAGAATGAAAAACTGTAACTTATAATGTCTAATAAGCCGTTGATTGACTCTGGTTGAAAATTCTTCAAAATGTTTCACAATTTTCAGAGGCAGACGCTTCTTGATCGAGGAACGCTTTCTCTCAAACAATCGATCGCCGGGTGTTTTACTCGTCATACTCATCCATATTCAATATTACATATGTCTGTCTGCTTCCTTGCTGGGCACAGTGATGCTGCGGTACAGTACAGTACGATATTCTGTAGCAAAAAAAAAAAAAAAAAAAAAAAAGCAAGACAACTAGTAATAATTCCAGCAGCCATAGTTTGGGTGTCTTGAAAGAAGAAGAAGAACGAACCAGTTGGTTGAAATGCAGCAAATTTCTGCTGCGACATTAACTGTGTTGGAAAAAACCTCATCTGTACAAAGTCAAAGCACAATGCATCCATCGTCTTCCCGGAACGAGAGCACAACGGCAGCTGGTGTACAGCTGTAGCATATACTGAAAGAGTATACAGTAATATGACTGTAAAATGGTACTGCTTGCGTATATGCATTCGCGCAGTAAGCGTATTTCGGCGGACCCAGAGGTATTTCGTTGTGATGAAACGAAAGGGAAAATTATGTCAATAGTTCATAATTTCTATGTTGAAAAAAAGAATACTGCCTCAGCAATTTTTTTTTTTATCGTTTGCCGGCCTGAGTTAATCTTTCAAGATATGTCTCAGAGAGAGTTAAGTAGCTAACTGAAAATATACAACTATCAAATAACTAACTACACGAATATGGCAAAAAAAAAATTTTTGCGGAGGTTTAATTTCCTTTTTATCAATTAGGGGTCTTGTTGCGATATATGCATGCATTCATATAAGATGCAGAATATAAAAATAGAAAACACACACTGAATATACAACAACAAAAAATAAAAATAAAAAAGTAGCATACTGCTTAATAGCAGCGACTTTGAGTGAATGGCCCAATGATTAAAAGATAAAGGTGGTTCAATAGACCAATAAGCGTAAGCGTCTGTTGCTCACCCGTTTCCAAACTTAGCCGAAAAACAATCGAGACTTCGGAGTTTTCCAATCACGTAGCAAATAATGCAAATGCAAATGGTGGTGCCTGTATCTCGGAGCGCTATGGATGAAGGTAAATCATGCTGCTTCTCCCATAAATTAGCAAATTCTCCAAGAAAGGCACAACTCCATACAAAATCAGCTAGTGCTAAATAAAACCAGTAATCTGTAGATCGATCTCAAAAAAAAAAAAAAAAAAAAAAAAACCAACCGGGCGACAGCCTGAGTACCGCTAATTATGGCTACAGCCGTTATTTGGCATTGTGTGTAATTTTGCCGAAAACTTTAGTTATGTATACGCTTCGCCAACAACGGAGAATGGCACACCATGTCATATTATTTCCTTTCAAAGGCTTCAAAGAAGGCAAAGAGTAAAGAGCAGGAAAAAAAAAAACTATTAGACAATCCAGTCCCATAGGAACCAGAGTGCCGAAACTGGACATCTGGAAAGTAGCCGAATACTGTAGAGCTTAGACGTTTCTCCCCACTTCAAAATTCTACCTTTGATTTCCATCTCCACTTCTCCGAATTTGAAATCTTCTCACCACTCCCAATATCAAACACAAAGGAGAGAATACAAAAGAGATATCCTACCTGCAGTCGGTACTGTATTGTACTGCTCATAAACGCAAATCGGAAACTCTGAGCCTCGAAGTTACTTTAAAAGCATTCAGTCAGGTATGGATTGAGAACCATGAGTTAGAATCAACGGTGCTCGCTTCGCTTCAGGCGTAAATGGAAGGCTAAATTACATATAAGGTCCCATGGCCGCCAACTGGCTGAGCTGAGTATCGTTGAGACCAAGATCAAGTGCACGGATATGTCTTTATCCTTTCAACACTGTTTCTGCTATAGTGAACAGAAAGGTTAACTTTAACATTAGCAGCAGTGCAAGGGGCCTTGAAATTTTCAACCTTGCTACCCGATCTGAGAGCGTATACGTACAGGGAATTTTTAGTCCATTATATTGGAAGTTTAAGCTTTGTCAGGGATATGTGCTTTTTGGCTTCGTAGTTGAATACCAGGCACTTAGGACAAAATCTCAAACTGGGATTTTTCTAATTCTACCTCCGAGCTGGAGACTAATCTTAATTTGTATGTAGATTTATGAAGATACTAAGCAGCGAAAATTTTTGAAGCACGCGCCACTGTGGTTTAATACTGTTTAGCAGTGTCCCATATATTGTTTTATTATGGTAGCTAGTATACTAGCATACTAGTATACTAGCTACCATAGTTATGCCGCCCAAATTTTCATTCATCTATGCAATGCACACACACATTTCGCAATTGCTCCGCCCGAAGAACGCACTTCATTAATTCAGCAAATCATTTATACCAATTGGAGTATAGCCTATGTATGCAGTTTGGGCAAGTTCAGCTTGAATAGTAATACAGAGTGCTAATCAGCTGAGTCAGCATCACTGAACTAATTTATAAACCTCAACATTGAAGACCATGGTACACCAAGTTTGGTGTCGTAAAAGATGCTGCTTGACAATCTGCTGTGCTATAAAATTTAATAGCCAGCAACAAGTTGATTGCTAGAGTTAACTATAATCTTGAATTTCACCTCCCTGTATGTGCAGTTGGAAGAACTATACTGGTCAGTTCAGTTCAGTGATTGAAGCCAGCTTACCTAAAGCTTCAGCCAAGAACTAGTGAAATAAAAGGAGTTCAGACGAACGCATCTTCCCTTCATTATCAATATTATCATCATTATCATCATGTATGCGAATCTGCGTTTTCTTTGCAAATCATGCAATTTAAGAAACCCGTGCAGCGCTAGTTGTATTCACAATGGCTTCCGTTTTTTGATTTGAAAATTACGGGATTTCGGCAAGACAAAAACAACAACTGCTGCCGTAGCTGTATTCCGATTTTTCAACTGCGCTGAATTGTGCAAAAACATTCCTTAATGCAGCTTCAGGCTTTTTACACAATTCAGCTAGCTGACAGAAAGCAGCGCATTTAGTACACCAGCACATTTAGGAAATGAAGCGAATAAAATTTTGAGTGCCTAAATCATTTTATTCAAAGAATGGCCTTGAACTCGCGTTTCTTTGCAAACTCGTTCTCTATTGAAGTTTCATATTTCTATAATTCCATTTGCACGGGGGTCTACAACTAACGAACGGTGACTACCAATGATGACGATGAAGACGAAAAGAGCACTTGGCCGGGACCCCTTATTGCTCATTATTCACCCTTGAGAAAGATTCAGTTCACGCTTGGAGTTCTGCTGCTTACTTGAAATGATACTCTGGCACCTAATATCAGTTGATGTTGAATGTTCTCAATAATATACGCACATGTGTACATGACCAATCAAGGCAACTCTTGACAGATTGTGGAGGAAAGATACCAGCGACACGGGTGCATCATAGCTCATCTCTTTCCTTCATCATGCATTGCTGCAAAATACTAAAGCCACGCGAAACAATTAGAATATATATCAGACATAGTTGCGTACGAATTCTTAGAATCTGTCAACCAACTAAGAGAAAAGTTGCAAGAATTTACTGGCAGTCACTATGGCATTAAGTTTGATGAGAAAAATGAGAAAACTGAGTTGTTTCGTATCGAGCATAGGCAGATTTATTATGTTGTTTTGAATGGCTTTTTCATTGAAAAACTTTGCAGTCGAATCTTTTTTAAATTCCTTATTTTTGTTTAATGCTTGAAAAAGCTACTTGCTTTTAAAAAAAAAATAACTGTTTTTACAATTTCAACATGTTTAACGTTTATGACTGGTACGCTAATGTATCAACTTTTTGCTCTCGAGCATGCACACTGGAAAAACATGTAAAAATTTAATGAGTCTACTTATGATAATTTGTTTTTTATAATGATTAAATAGGATAATTAAGCAAGGAGTTGCAAGCTATATGAAAAGCGATTTTTAAATCCCAGTTACTCCTCATTAAGAAAAAGCTCTTTGAAATCGTCATTGCCTTTTTTGTTGCTCTGATAGCTCCACCTGTCATTGCTACTTGTATACTTGTATACTTGTGAGATTACTAGGAAATATATCCTGTTGCTAATAGAAATAATGTTTCTATTACCAAGAGTGTTTGTTATACCAATAATTTTTTCATAATCAATAATTTAGAATGCAAATAAGAATATATATAGTTTTATCCTGTATTCTCCTCTTTCTCTTTCACAAAATGATAGAAAATCATATGCAGTAGTTCCGATATTCATATCAACATCTCGGTTTTGTATAGGAGCCAGCCTTTTATTTATCAAGGATGATATATAGAGGAATGATGAGGGATTGTCTTCCGGTACTTGTCCTGTACGAATCAATACTCTAGAAGTTCATATTTACCAGCAAGACTATATTTACTGAGAGAAGAACGCAAAAAAAAAAAAAAAAAAAAAAAGATGCATAAGAATTAAGATATGAAAAAACAGAAATGCTAAACGTGTAAACAAATGAGTAAACAAACGTGAAAATAGTCGAGGTTTCGTGATGGCCTGAGTACAAGAGGCCTTTTTTAGTGGATTAAGATGAGAAGTTTCGATAACATCGGGCGAACAAATAATAATAATTATAATTATAATAATAATAATATATATATATATATATATATATATATGTATAACCCTTAGTACAACTTCAAAGCACCAGTGACTTGATCAATAACACTTTTTGGAGCTGGACCTAACCCAAGAACGGTTGCTGACCCAGCAGCGATCTGAGTTCTACCAGCATCATGAATTATTGTAGAATTGATACCCAATGAAATTGCTTTAGCATACAACATATCTAACTCCTCAGCACTTCCAGTAGCTCCACTCGGACATTTTAACGTGATTTTAGCTTGGCCTCCACGTTCCCAACGGTTCAATAGCTGTAAATTGGCCGAAGTTTTACCCACAGTGGCAATTTTTTTATAGTTGGCAACTGCAGCATGACAACATTGAGCGGCAATTTTACCCTTTGTCATAGCGAGATCAGTACGGATAACAAAAACCATTCTTACTTCGCCGGGAATGTCATTTAAAGCGAGTGATTCAACCTCTAAATCGTCTTCTTCTTCGGAAGATTCGTATTCTTCTTCATCATTTTCTTCGGAAGAGGAAGTTTCGTCGTCATCGTCGGCTTCTGTGTATTCGGTGCTGGAGATTGGCGTCACTGAGGTTTCTGACGAATGATTGTTGGAACTAGAATTCGTGAAATTAGCTTTATTTTTGCTGCTCTTATTAGCTGCTGTCTTTTGTTTTTTTAGTAATCTTCTGTTTGAATGTTTCGATGCTGATGACGAATGACAGTGCAAGTAGGCTTTACCGATGAATAATCCAGTGATTAGAGATGCTGCGGAGATACCAAGACACTGCCAAAGTGACACGTTGGCACTTGAGACAAGCGACGATGGTTGTACGTTTGACATTGAAGAACTAAGAGATGGAATCCGGTATACCAAATTGATTTCTCAGTGCTTTGTTTTCAATATCTATAGTTGATATAACAATGTTGTGTAGCTTGTCATCGCATCGCGGTTTGCCTTAATTGGCGTTTTTCGCTCTGTAAGTTACTTTTTTTTTTTTTTCTTTTCACTGCAGTTTTCCTGTGCGGATGCGGAATTCCGCCGCGGTAATGTCGTCTTGAGATGCAAACATGATGGACACTAATGAACAATTGTTGAATGATACTGTTGATGCACATATTATTTCCCGGGCGAAAGAGGCGATTTAGCAATAATATTCTTGAAACAAGCCACAGTACAATAGCAGAGTACGAACTTGTAAATTCATGTCAAATCATAGAATGTTGCAAATGATGGTAAACAACCAGTTGATAGTTGACTGAGCGCTTCAATAAAAAGTAGTAAAATAGTAGAGTTAAAACATTAGTGCAGAATAATTATAAATATTGAGGAAAATCTAAAATTACAAGTAAAAGATAGAAAACAAAATAAAGAAAACAAAAAACAAAAAACAAAAAACTGAAAGACATATCATATTAGCACACTCAGTTTTGATTTTTTTTTCTTCTTTTGGGTCTTTTTCAAATAGCCCTGCCAATTCTGTACCCTTTCCTCTCTTTTATCTTCCCAATTCTTAGCTAATTTCCGTTTGAGCGACCTCACCTCTGCTTCCTCCTCTTGTTTCCGTTTAAGCTCACCTTCTTTTTGTAACTTTTGCTTCAACTCCATACGCTTGACAAATTCTTCTTCGATCAAAAGTTCTTTAGCCTTGCGACGCCATTCTTGCAAAAAGGCTGCGCTTTGTAATCGATCATCATTAATGCTCCATTTTTTTTCACGAATAAGGATGCGTCTGGCATCGGTGAAAATATCATCAAGGCGTTTACGGCAAGCGTCGTCAGTGAGATCAGTTTGTGCTTTCTTCAAAGTGTCAAAGGCATCAGGAGCTCTAGGGTTCTTAGTCTTGTCTGGGTGGATAAGAAGAGATTTCTTTCTATAAGTTTTTTTCACGTCGGATTGGGAGCAGCCAGGCTGAAGGTCAAGAATTGAATAGGCGTCAAGCTTGAAGCAGGTCAATATACGATCGATTTCCTTGTCCTGAATGGAATGTTAGTATTTTGCGTTCTGCTTCAAATGATGGGATCATTGCAATACTTTACAGCGCTTATCACATACCTTGACAAGCTCTGCTTCTTCTTTGGCAAGAGTCTTTTCAATATCCTCGGTGTCACTCATTGTAGATTGTAATGGATGAATTGCCCTGTGTGTTGAAGATCGTTTGTACTCGGTGATTTGCTTTGACTGGGGCTGATTTGTTTATTTCTTGTGGCAATGGCGGTAAGAGCTGAAGCTGTGTCAGCGCTGACGTAAGCATACTATAGCGATGACAGGCTGTATATACACCATATGGGGCTGTCTCTGCAAACCAATAGTTAGTGAGATGAAAAAGGCGGAATTGTAGCATGTTAGCCATTGCTCTTTGTGTGCTACACCATGCTGTGTTGCTGCCTGTGCTGGGGTTGATATCATTGCCAATACACATTAGCAGAATGTCTTGACCTCATCGCCGTCATCGTGTGACTGGCTCATCGCATGCGACGCCCTCCAACAACACCACGAGGCTAAACACATGCCCAGCTGCCGGGACAGCCAGGCTTTGTGCTGTCAAACTCACACAAACGGCCAGAACGTGATATATATTATTGTCTACATCCCTGTCCATGGTTAGTATTATATTGGTATAGCTGTGAGCCGTGTTGTGTTCATGATTACATAATCCGAGTGTCAGCAACAGTTTTTTTTTTTTTTTGTTTTTTTGCACGGAAAACAGAAAATAAAAATTTTCTCTGCGAAAAGCAAAAAAGAAAGAACGAAAAGAAAGAAAGAGTAAAACACTCAACCGCGGCATCTACCACCACAACTCTCCATCCTCCATCCACCACCCATCCAACTTCACTTCACTTCACTCCACTCTACTTCCCCTACTCCTATTCCTCCATATCATACCACACTAGCCGCAAGTCTTGATACACAGACGCCTTTCTGACAGCATTTGCTTCTGTATCTTCCGTGTTTTGATTTCCCCCCTTTCTTTGCTACAAGACTGATTTCCCAATAGCTTGCACAGATTTATGTTGATACGACAAAAATATCCAATATTGTACTTTCATCAACATCTCACGCAGCACCTTCATAATCATTAGACGGTTTGATAAATAAAATATTTATTCCAACTACTCTGATCTTTTAGCATCCTCACTGTATTATTGCATCGAGTTTACGTTCTTTCCCACTTGACTCACCGCGCCCTTCAAAACGCCTCCTTGTTCAACATACATTCATAAACAGGTTTTTTTTTTCAAAAAAAAAAAAAATTTTTTTTCTCATTATACCGAATAATCGAAAATGGGTCAATTTCTCTCGCAGCCGGTCACCGACAAAGAAGCCGAAAATGGTGGTGACGACTTTTTGAAATACGGGATGTCCTCCATGCAAGGTTGGAGAGTCTCTATGGAAGACTCCCACTCACTTATCTTGGACTTGAACAAAATCAAAGGTTACAAACAAGTTAAAGAGTCTTCTGCCAATACTGACAACAGTGAGGGCAACGATGAAGAAAAACAGCAAGCCAAAGAGCAGCAAAAAAGCTCCAGTGAAGATGACAATAAACAAACTACTGAAACTGAACTTGAACCAATCTTTGACGAACAAATTGCCTTTTTCGGCGTCTTTGATGGTCATGGTGGTTCAAGAGTTGCTTTATTCAGTGGTGAGCATTTGCCTCAAATTGTTAAAGATCATCACGAATTGATAAATTCCAAACAGTACGCTAAAGCTTTGCAGGATTCTTTCCTCGCTTGTGACCGTGCCATACTAGATGACCCAGCAATGAGAAATGATTCTAGTGGATGTGCCGCCACCACCATAATGGTCACCAAGGATAAGTTGATTTGTGCCAATTCTGGTGATTCTAGAATCGTGTTGTCTATTGATGGTTACGCTAAACCAATGTCTTATGACCACAAACCTACCAATGAAGGTGAAAAGGCAAGAATTGTTGCTGCTGGCGGGTTTGTTGACGTTGGTAGAGTCAACGGTAACTTGGCACTTTCTAGATGTATTGGTGATTTCGATTTCAAGAAATCCAACAACTTGCCTCCTGAAGAACAAATTGTTACCGCTTTCCCTGACATTATTGAGCATCAAATTGATTACGCTCATGATGAATTCATTGTGCTTGCATGTGACGGTATTTGGGATTGTTTGACCTCCCAACAATGTGTTGAATTGGTTAGAAAAGGTATTCATGAAAGACAAACGTTGACCGAAATTAGTGAGTCCATCATTGATGTTTGTGTTGCTCCAAACTCTATGGGTACTGGTATTGGTTGTGATAACATGTCTATTGCCGTTGTTGCTTTATTAAACGGCAAATCTTTAGAGCAGTGGTACGATGATATTATTGCTAAAGGTGAGCCGGTTTCCAAACCATTTGACGAAGTTAGAAGAGAAATTTATGCGACACATTTAGGTCCAAATGATGATTTTGAAACTTCTCATGGCGGTAACAGTAGCGGCGCTGGTGATGATGGTGAAAGAGGTCTTGATGAAAGTGATGACGCTATGGGTACCATTGGTAAATCTCTTAGTCAACTCATCAACAGAAGCAGTGCTACTTTCCAAGATGGAACGTATTACATTGATACTAGCAATTCTAGTTCATTTTTGGCATCTTTGGGCATATTGAGCGACGAAAGAGGTGTCAGCGGTTTATCTGGTCCATTGGAAGATAGATCTTCTGAAGAAGATGAAGACGAAGAAGAAGAAGTTGAAGAAGATGATGAAGATCATGAAAATAAGAGTAATGAACAACAATCGAAAGTTGAGGAGATTGAAGATACGAATATGAAGAATGGTGATGAAGAATCTAAAGAAAAAAAGCAAGAAACAAAAAGTATACAGGAGGATGCAAAAACTAGTAGCAAGTAACTTTATCATTTGTTTATAAATTTTTTTTTATTCTAGAAAAAAAAGTTGTCCTTCCTGGTGGTTTATTTATCGGTATCAGAGAAAAAAATGTTTGAATTGTTTGAGATGTTTGAGATGTTTGAAATGTTGGACGCCTATCATTCTTGTTATCTTTATCTTTTCTTGATATTATTCATCTCTTATTGCATTTTTCCTGACAATGATTTCTATGTTTTATATTATGGTTTTCCTTTATCCTTTTTTTTGTCATCGTTATTAATTCTTGTTATTTTTCTTTTCCTTTTATTTTTTATTAATCTTACTTCGTTTTCTTAATTATTATAGAAGTACTGCCTGTTTTGAATGTTGCATGTTACACGCTTAAATTATTGACTTACTGATTGACTTACTTTATCTAATTGCCTCTTTTCCTTTTTTTTATATCTTTTTTATCACCTTTTCTTTTTCTACATCATATCTTTTGAACACTTTTCTTTCAATGTTATTTTTTTTCTATTCTATTGTGCCATTATCATCTTCTTTTTATTATGAAACTGTCAACTAGGCGCCTATATAATATTATCAACAACTACGTTCTAATTTTTTAGCTTTTTTTTGCTCACCTCCCTATATTATTAGTATTTGTTATTGTTATGGTTATCATGATTATTAATATGACTGTTATTTGTTATTAGTTTTTTTGTAATAATATTTTCACTGTTACCGATATTGATATTAGATATTATTATTTCATTTACATAACTTTTTGGTTTGTATTTTGAATAGAATTAATGTCCGGCCTCGGTGACTTAGTAATCGGTAATTAATGACTGAAATAGTCATCTTATTTGTTCTTTTGAATCCGATTTTGCGGTTTCTCTTGTTGTGTTTTGAGCTGAGCACCATTTATGTTATGAAATTTTTACAGTTTTATGACTTTCAAATGCTCACAGGATCAGTGATTCTTTCTGCATAGTCTTCTAGGATCCCGCATGATTGATTATACAACACAACAACACTAAACAACACAATTCAACCGTGTTCATGCTGATAATCAGCTTTTCCATCAACAAAAGTTAAAAATGCATTTTATTCATTAGCAGATATTGCAGCTTGCCTCAAAAGTATTAACCAACCAATAGACCTCTTTTATTGTAAACATTCTGTGTTAGGGCATGAGAGCCAACTATGGCTATATGCATTAATAGTTCATGTGGGGAAAATAAAAAAATAAAGTTTTTGACAGCTGCACGGTGCCCCACGTACACGTTATTACTATTATTATTAACATAAGAAATATGTTGGCGAATTGCCGAGCAATATTGGACAAGGCCCATCTAGTTGGCGAGAATGGTACAATATAAGGATAACACTACCGAACAAGAGCATATATAAAACTCTCTTACATTTATTTTCTACTGACCGAGATCAGCGCTTTGAAAAAGCTATAACTTGTATTTCTCCATCACTTGTTCTGATTTTATTTTATTTTACTTTATACTTCAGTTTCAACACTAGCACATTCTCAATGACTTACAAACCCGTCGTCGCTGTCTTTGGCACCAATGGTTTCCTCGGCAAACCGGTGCTTGATGCATTGACTGGACAATTCAAAAATATCTTCACATTACCAATTAGGGCATTAACAAGAGACGAATCTAAATCCAAATCCGAATCCAAGAATGACACCGAGGTGCTTAAATACTACAGCATCAACGCTGAGGATGATACGGCTACAAAAAAATTGTACGATGATGCTTTGGAGGGTGTTGATGTGGTCATCAACTTGACTGGCTCTAATGCTGCATTGGATCCCATCTTACAAGCACTCAAAAGAAAAAGCCAAGAAAATGATGATGATAATAACAGTAATATAAAATTGTACATCCCTTCGCAATTTGGTACTGATGTGCAGGCCACCAGTCATGATTTCCCAAGCCTTTTCAATCTGAAGATTGAACATTCGCAGAAATCTCGTCAAGTGAAAGGATTGAAAGTAGTGGATATTTACACCTCATATTTTTTTGTTCCTGGTGGATTATTGTATGAGGTGGTGCAAGGAGCCGGCTACAATTCAGAGACCAAAAAAGTAACTTTTATCGGGAATGAGAATACCAAGTTTAGCGTTTCTGGCTTAGAAGACGTTGGTAGAACAATTGCCGTTGTTGCGTCAATGGATCCCAATGCATCGGTAGAGATTCCTGATCATATTAGAGTTTATTCCGACATGACTAGTCAAAGAGAAATAATCGAAACTTTTGAAAAGATTCATGATACTAGGTTAAGAAAAAATCCAAATTTGCCATTAGATAAAGCAGTGATGATTGCTCAAGGAAAACTTACTGAAGGGTTCAAGTATAGTGATTTTTTTTATTATATGCAGACTATTGCTGCTCAAGGTGAGGGTAAAGGATTGGCTTTTGAGCAAAATAATCACCGTGAATTGATCAACCCGGGAGAGAAGTTGTGGAAATGGCAACAGTACCCATAAACAAAAAATTTAAAATGAGCTTTTATTTTACCCAGTGTATAGCTAATTGCTTGTAGGTTGGTATTTATGTTTTGTTAAATGTGTTGTCTTGCTTGGTTTTCACTGCAGTAAGATCTCAATTATAAAATTATGTCTACAAATAGTAATCTCTGGTTTACTCAATAAAGCACATAAATTTATGCTTGCCAACCAAAGAGTTTAATCTGAATAAACACTAATGATATGTTCTATGCGATGGATATTTGGCACGGCTCAAAAATAGGAAAATTAAATGTATCGTCATACCAAGAAAAATAAATATTTATTCATCTCGCAGAAAACATAAATAGAAACAAACAATTTATTTAAATTACAAACACTAAGGCTATCTAATTTGCCGCTTTTTCGTCAAGCCAGTTGACCCAATCAATAGCTTTATTCTGATAAAGACTGCCCCCGACAAAATCAAAGTTACCTTCCAATTGATCAAACTTGAACTGCACATTAGCATTACCAAACTCTTCAAGGATTTGTTCTGCTTCATCATCATGCTCATCATTACTTTCCTTGCTATTAAGATTCACTTTCTTTAAGTTACGTAAATTTAAATTTTTGATTTCATTGATTTCTTTTTCCAAGATTTCTCTAAACTTGGTCACTGGTCTAGCACCGAACTGATCTGTCTTGTTGATCGCAAGCAAAATATCAATACCATTTGGTCTCTTTTCGCTAAGAAGCAAAAGGTTGAAAAGACGCTTAGCAATACCGTTAATTTCATTATTGTGCACCGTAGAATCAATGACAAACACTATACCTTGGATCTTTTGGAAATGGTCCAATATTTCCTTGATGCGCAAGTTATAGATTTTTTCCTCACCTGGAACGTCAATGAGAGTGTATTTCGTCTTATAAGATGACTGGAACGGTAACTTGGCATTGTTATTGATATTCAATCTGAAAGATTTTGTAGCACTAATATCCAATTCGTGGAACTTTAGCTCTTGCACGTCATCTTTGTCATTGTCATCAAGGTCGGCATTTTTGTTGCTCAAGTATGATAAATACTGGAATAAACTGGTTTTGCCGCTATTAGGAGGACCGACTATCAAAAATGTCGGAATGTTGTTTTTTTGCTGAAGATTGTCTTCGCTGATTGGTGCACTTTGACTGCCTTTGCTCTGGTAGGCAATAAGTGCAATCCCCAAAGCTAAAAGCGCGACAACCACGGGAATAATGGCTTGGTTCTGCCTCAAGAAACTTCGTAGCTGTTCTTGTTGTTGTTGCAGCTGCTGCTGACTCTGAATGAGCCCATTCACACTGTCACTCAATGTCATTTTAGATGTGATTTGTCTCTGGAAAGTGCTCAGGACCTGTTCTTTATCATTAATGCCATTAAATTCGCACTATCGTCTTTATTGTCATCACCAAATGGGAGCGAGTCTTTGCCGGAAGCTGCGTAGCCTGATTTTTATTACATCACGTGATTATAATAGAAATCACCAAATCGTTGAATTTTCACAAAGCGGGAAAAAAAATATTTTAGCGCAGGGTTTGGCCCGATGAGTAACTTTTCATCTCTGCTTCAGCATTGTATTCCAATCCACACACTACATACCAACCATCAACTACTATGTCTTCATTCGGTACCTTATTTCGTATGTATTTGCTTGTTTTTTATACTCTCATGTGGTTGTAGTATATTTTGCTAACACCCCCTTCCAGGCGTTACCACCTACGGTGAATCCCACTGCAAGTCAGTTGGCTGCATTGTGGACGGTGTTCCTCCAGGATTGGACCTCACCGAGGATGATATTCAAACTCAACTCACTAGAAGAAGACCAGGCCAATCTAAACTTGCCACCCCAAGAAATGAAAAGGACAGAGTTGCTATTCAATCAGGTACAGAATTTGGTAAGACCCTTGGTACCCCAATTGGTATGCTCGTGTTGAACGAAGACCACAGACCAAAAGATTACTCTGAAACTGATATTTACCCAAGACCATCTCATGCTGATTACACTTATTTGCAAAAATACGGTATCAAAGCATCTAGTGGTGGTGGCAGATCTTCTGCTAGAGAAACCATTGGTAGAGTCGCTGCTGGTGCCATTGCTGAGAAATTCTTGGCTAAAGCCCACAATGTTGAAATTGTTGCCTTTGTGTCTGCTGTTGGTAGTGCTGCCATAAATAGAGACCCAAGTTCTAAGGAATTCCAAGACTTGTTGGAAAACATAACCAGAGAGAAAGTCGATGAATTCAACCCAATAAGATGCCCAGTACCAGAAGTTGCTGAAAAAGCTACCAAGATTGTGGAACAAATCAGAGATGAGCATGACTCGATTGGTGGGGTTGTCACTTGTGTGATTAGAAACTTGCCAACCGGTTTAGGCGAACCAGCTTTTGACAAATTGGAAGCTCTTTTGGCCCATGCTATGTTGTCGATTCCAGCCACTAAGGGTTTTGAAATCGGTTCCGGTTTCTATGGTACTACCATGAAAGGCTCTAAGCACAATGATGCTTTCTTTGTTGATCCATCCACTGGTAGATTCAGAACTAGAACTAATCATTCTGGCGGTATTCAAGGTGGTATCTCTAATGGTGAAAATGTTTACTTTTCTGTTGCTTTTAAGCCTCCTGCAACTATTTCTCAAGAACAAGCTACTGCTTCTTACGAAGGTGCCGATGGTGTCTTGAAAGCTAGAGGTAGACACGATCCTAACGTTGTTCCAAGAGCTGTTCCAATTGTTGAAGCAATGGCTGCTTTGGCTGTCGCAGATGCTTTGTTGATCCAGAAGTCCAGAGATTTTGCCAAGTCTTTGATTGCTTAGATTAATAATGGCCTTTTTTTTTTCTTTTACTTTTTCTACTTTCTTATTATCATCTTTATGATTACCATGCTTAATAGATTAACTCTGTTTATATATTTATGTTCTTTTCAATAATGTTATATAACATTGCATGACGACAAAAATTTCTTTTTTCATGATAAAATTGTACATTTTGCAATATTTGTAAGAAATTAAAGTTGATGAAATATATCTATTTCTATCTCGGGAGAAGGGTATGCAATATCCGGAAAAGATTACAGATGGTGACTTGGCATGCTGTTCTTTTGCAAAACTCATTAGAAAATAATTTCCACAGTTCTCACTGAACGCTAATGTTTAAAAAGAGCCTTTTCAAAAAACTAACTCAAATCAATAAATGTCCTTCAAAAATCCTTATCAAATCAAAAAGCTTCAAAGCACAAATCCTAAACTTAAAAATTAAAATATCATTATCCCAACCAAAAGGGGTTTGCATTTCTTTACTTCAAGACTGGTCAATCTCAAACAACTCCAACCCATTCTTATAAGTCTCTCTAATCAAGATCTCTGGCTCCACGTTCATCAATTTCGACATCACTTCGGCCACGAACCCAACGTAAACTGGCTCATTTCTTGATTTTATCACTGGAGCCGCTTTCTCGCCAATCTTGTTGATTTCTGCGCTATTGGCAGTGACTGCCTCTGGGTTGTATTTTTTCACGTAATGTTCTTTCTTAAATGAAGGGAACGGAAGGAGTTCATGGAGACTGGACTGCTGCTGTTTCCCTTTTTGTTGTTGTGGTTGTTGTTTCAGTTTCTTTTGCTTTTGTTTTTGGCTTTTTTCTCCTTGTTCATTCGTCAGAATATCTGTACTGCTATTGCTGTTGCTATTAGCAGTAGTACTACTGCTATTATTGTTCTGTTCAGCGCTCTGCCCAGCGCCCTGTTCAGCAGATGAAGACCCAGTCACCACTTTTGGATAAAATACATTAGGATATGCGGTCAAGTATCGATACGCAGCGTGAGATTTACGAATCTCGCACCATGGAGCATCAGTTTCAATCAATAATCGATCCAATGGAATCTTTGCCGCGACTTTTAAATTCTCTTCGGTTTTCAATGAGCAGCCATTGATTCCAATGTAAAATCCAAGATCAAGAAGTTTTTGAAGTTCTTCTAAAGTACCAGTGAATGAATGCACAACCCCATTTTTAGCCAACTTTTTGCCATTTGCAGTACTTGGCGTCAGCGTCGTCTCTTCAGATGATTCATCTTGCTGCTGATCCTCTTGTGGCTTTTTTTGCTGTGATTTGTTATTTTCTTTTAGTTGACCAATTGGCAAAAATGGCTTTATAATACTAACAAAGTCATCGCAAGCTGCCCTCATGTGCAAGAACAATGGCAACTTCACTTCACAAGCAACTTCCAACTGTTTTAAAAAATATCTCTTCTGAAGTTCGGCAGACGCATAATGGAGACGATCGTAATCTAACCCAATCTCGCCAAAAGCTTTAACTATACCTTGTTGTGCTCCCTGGATGGCAAGTTCTTTAAGCTGTTGGAGGTGTTGTTGGGGATCGGTGCCTTCGTTTTCAAATTCGGTCACTGTGCATGGATGGACTCCCACTGTGGAGTACAAATTACCTGCTGTTTCATATTTGGTTAGCATGATGTCTCAAATTTGCAAATTGTAAACTGAACAATTAGACAATAAAAAAAATAAAAGAGAAACCACTTACTATGCAGACGACAAATCTCCAAAGATCGCAAACTTTCCTCCAACGAAGACCCAGTAACGAGCATCTTATCCACATTGAATAATTTCGCTCTACTGATAACATCCTCGATATCTGACGGATGTTGCGGCTTGCCATTATAGTGGCCTTGAAACATTGGGTCAGTGAAATTTACACCAATGTCAAAGTATTTTGGGGTAGCATTGGTGCTGGTATTAGCGCTGGCATTAGCGCTAGCTGCTGCGCTGGCTGCGGAGGCAGATGTGGATGAGGATACCGCTAGCTTTGAAAGCGAAGATGCGAGTTGGGACATATACTTCTCTGTGTACTTTGTTCTATTATCTGCGGCTATATTTTGGCTTTGATAAAGATTTGGTAAAGATTCATTTGGTTGCAGTCAGCTGCAATATAAAACGAGTGCTGTCTGACATTTATTCATTTTCTTTTTTTTTTTTTTTTTTTTTTTGTTTGTTTTTTTTGTTTTTCACTGTTTTTTCGAGATTTTCTGGCGGAGCGGAGTTCCTGCAGTTTTCACAACATGCATGCAATTGGAGCCTTCCTTTATACAATAGTAGTTAAAGAGAACCTCTACAGGAATTCAAGTGTAGCAAAGCAAAACAAGTCTAGATGGAATTGGACATAAAATAGAAAAACGTAAAAAAATTAAAAAAATTAAAAAAATATTAGCATATTTATGAAAAATAAATCTAAATCTAAATGAAATCTAAAACATGGAGAAAATCTAATACAGCGAGCATAAAGCAGATAGAAAAAGCATCAATCAAAAAAAAAAAAAAAAAGAAAGAAAAAAAAAAGTATTACATTGCATAAAATATAAGAAGCCAGAACTTGTTTTAGAGAATCCAAACATCAAACTACCTTTCATTGGACAAAGTAATCAAACTTAAACTCCACATCTTGTTGTTCCACTGCCCCATTCAACACTTTTCCAGTCTCCAAAAAATGCTTAATATTCCTGACTATCCATTCATCATCACCCCAAGCGACTTCTTGCGAATGTAAACTCATTTGCGGCATCACCACAACATTATCAAACTCAAGCAACTGCACTGCTTCCCTGTTGAATAAATCAAGAGAGTCCATCGCTAAAGCATGAATTTTCTTGTGCTTTTTATTTGTGCTTAGCTGCTTTTTGAGACTTTTGAAATCAATCAAGTTGAACTCAGATGGAACAGTGCTGACTATTACTACGCCATCTTGCATTTGTGCAATTGCGGCGCTATCAATGGCATATAGTGCGTGATTATTTATATTGTCATTATCGTCGCTTCTAAAAGACAGAAGCAATGATGGCGATAATGGAGACAAATGGGGCTGGGATGGAGGTCCAGTGAGAGAAATGATATTGGCTGAAGCAAGAAGCTCCTCTTTTGACCTGACGTATTCTAGTCCCAATTCATCTTCAATGACAGCCGGCAACTTGTACTTGTCATGATATATCATCCTTTCAAAATTGAATGGTTTCATTCGCGCAGCGAGAGCTTTACCAACACCATTCATGCCCAAAATGCCCAAAGTTTGACCATTGGGCATTATTCCAGCGCTTATGGTATTGCTCGGTAGCAGCAGCAGCAGCTTACTGTAAACACTTCGCAAATGTTGTTGCTGCAGGGGCTCTTGCCCTGCTTTTTGAGTATCTTTGTAAGCTTCAAGTAAGTTGTACATAGCTTGCTTATAGTTTCTCATGGCACTTAGCATCAAAAAAGCATGAGTGTCGGCAGTAGAATTTTCCTTCAACTCAGTATTCAAATCGTAGTATGAAAGCTGGATATTTCTGTCAGTTAGCAGATTGATTAGGTTTGAGTCATGGTTTGAGCTTGACGATGACTGAATTACCGCTACCGTTGACGCTGGTAAGTGGCTTATAATCTCGCCATCTAGTGGTCCCGCTATTGCTTCAATTGGCTGGCTAAGCACAATAATATGGAACTCCTTAAGCTGAGCTAACCTGTTGATGAAATCTGTGCGGCTTTTGAGATTGTCAAGTGGAATTTCAACAATATCTGCATTATAGTTGAGTTTTAGCGCACTCCACGGCAACTTCTTGTCATCAAGCTTGACAGTACCAAGGGCATTGGAAGAAACAAAAGACTGGCAAACGGCGATTCTGGGCCGTTTGATGAATTTTGCCTTTGAATGCTCTGCAAGAAAAATGGCGTTATTCTTTTGAGATATGAGGAAAATGAAGAAGCAAATCGCAAAAATAAGAACTGCAAAAACGGAACCAATGGCAATCCTGGTCTTGTCAATTGGGGTCTCGAAAGTACTGGTAGCACCACCAGGCATGGTTGGGTTTTGCATTAGCCACTTACTTTTGCCATTATGTGAATATTGCGTCTTTTTCTTTGACGTTGACTTTGACTTTGACTTTGACGTTGACAGTACTCTATGGGTGCGGCTACTTTTAAAGCTAGCGGGATAATTCAGAGGTTTGCTATTTTGGTCAGCATTCAACACACTCGCCACTAGGCCCTCGATGGTCTTTGTAAAGAAAGATTTCTTCTTTATTGGTGCCCTGGATAGTTTGGACTGATTAGATCCGCTGCTAGAAGGTGCAGAAGAAGGAGGTGACAAAGAAGAGGCAGAACCAGAAGAGGCAGAGAATGGTGGGAACATTAATGGTGGCGGTGGGAAGCCATTACTGGGTAGTGGGGGCAATGGAGGAAGCACTATGGGGATGTTCAGATTGGGAGGGTAGAAAAACGCTAGCGGTGGATGTTGTTGGGATTGATTTATTGGAGATTGAGCTGCATTGTTATAGTCTTGATGAAGAGTGTTTCTGAGATGGCTGTCAGGAAATGTTTGGGGTCCAGCAGAGCTAGCAAAAGGAGTATGTCGGTTAGCCATGAGCAATGGGTTGGGCATTGGTGTAGGAGGCACGTAGAATGGTTTCTCCGAGTGCTGCTGCTGCTGCTGCTGCTGCTGCTGCTGCTGCTGGCGGTGGTGCCGACGGCCGACCATATTACTGACATGGGCCAGGTCATTGGCAATGTGGCCAGTGCTATGGTTTGTGTGAATCGCTGCTGGGTGTTTGTTGCTGGAGGTGGTGTAATGTTCTCTCTCATTATGGTGGTGAGTTGCGGGGCGGCTGTCTAGACTCTGTGCTCTACTATTCTTGTAAAAGCTTCCGGCGTACTTGACGGCGTACTTGTAGTCGCTGTTGTATTTGTGGTGACGAAGCAGAGGACGCTCAGCAGACATTGGACACAGGCATTCTAGGATAGATAACTATATTCAGGACGTGCTGGTAAGGTAAGGTGTATGGCAGTATAAGTTTTTTGGTTGTGGCGAGCTGCGAAAGTGGTGAGCTGCGAAAGCTGTTCAGCAGTTAAAGATCGCCAAAGGCGCCGTGCCGTCTAATAAGGGTCTGGCATCAACCAACTAATTAATTGACCAACCAACTGCGGGGGCTTCTAACGTGCAGTGCAGGGTGTATAGCATGGATTATATGGGTCTTTTGACTCAACAAAAGGACTCTATCAGTAGTTCTACCAAAAAAACATGGGCTGTTTGAAGAGAAAGTAAAGACACTCTTTGTAGTTTATTTTCCATTACTCTGGGCTGTCTGCCACCAAGGTTCTTGCAAACCTCGTTTATTTGACTTGCCGTGCCGCAGTAGGGGAAATGCGCCAGCCAGCCAGAAAGCCAGAACACAACAACCATTACAGCTTTACAAACACCAATTGCAGACACTGTTGTACAAAATATACAGTTGTAATTATCTTTTGTCTGGGAAAAGGCCGCCTGCTGCACTCTACACCCTAAGGAAGAATATAAGAGATTAATCTATCCAAGACCAGAAACAATTCACTTTGCATAGTATTGGCCGGCCAGTTTGTAGCACATGGCTGTTCTTGTTGAGCCATTTGACAGAGTAGTCCTCTCCCTTTTACGGCCGTCAATATATACATATCATTAGTCGTGTGCAATCTGGAGACGTCCTGCCTGCTGAGAGCTCCACCACACCACAGCGTACCGTGCCCAGTGTATATATATATATATATATAGCTGGTGTGCGGGTAACACCGTGTATCCGGCTGTGAACCAAAATCACCAACTGCAAAAAACACTGATGCGATATACAGCAGCAGTCTTTGGGACCATATATTAGCCATAAGCACCATCCACCAAGCACACTGTCCACTTCACAACCCAGCAGACAACATCCACAATGGTACGTGTACAATGCTATTACCCTTAGCACCAGTATCCACTGGTTCTTGCTTTCAGCTCTCCGACAATCAGCAGCAGAAGCAGCAGCAGCAGCAGCAGCAGCAGCTAACAATTTTCTTTCCAGTCCGCCCTCTTCAACTTCAAAGCGTTGTTGCAGGTCATTCTCTTGTTAATTTGCACTTCCACCTATATTCATTCTGCCGTGCCTACCGTGCTTGACAAAAATAGAAGCGGCGTGTTGGGGATTTTTTGGAAGTTTGCTAGAATTGGCGAGCGGTTGAGCCCATATGTGTCTTTGTGCTGTATCATTATGGCAGTATCGCATTTGACAAGCTAGTGAGCGACCGCTGATAATTTTTTTGCAAGTCTTTGTTGCCATCTTTAGCAATTGTCAAACTGACACATACTGTTGCTCGAATGGCTGTGTTCACCTTACTGCGTGCGGTCTTTCGTCTTACGTTCTCCTTATTTGCTATATATATATATTTCTATATCTTCATACGTGTATTATTAGTCCTTCAATTCAATATTTGTCTTTCGTGCTTTACCCTTTGTAGAGACCATTACTTGAACTGGTAGATTTCATTAGCACCATAACACAACACTGGAGCTTTTTCAGTTCCCACAATCTTCTCCAACATCAACGCATCCCACTTGGAGTACAACACCCTAACGTAACTCAAGCCAATATCCTTGATCACCTCCTTCATCATAGAGTGGCCCAAGAATCTGAGAACCACCTCGGTGTAGTACTTTTCCTCGCTAGGCACCTTGTAAAAAACCACATTCTTGACGCTCTGGATCTCAAACCGGTTATAATGGTGCAATCTTTCCGTGTAGAGCATCACCTTGTATTTCCCGTTTTTGAACCCATCCCGATATCTGGTGAGCTTTGACTGACTGGCATACTCGTCAATGGCGCAGAAGTTTACCGACGTTTCGAACCGCAAGTACTGTTTGAGGCGCAAGTAGTCGCTGTAGTCAGGGACGTAGACCAACGTGCCGCCAGGCTCGCCGTGTTCTTCGGTTTGTTCTATTAGCAAAGGCACAATTAACGTTTTGAAAAAGTTGAAACGGGTGTCGGGATCGCTGCTAGGAACTTCTGAATCAAATCTGCTGAAGGTCTGCTTCACTTTGAAGACGATCTGACTGATTGCTGGGGCAGCGCTGGTCTGGCTGCTGCCAGTGGATTCACCATATTTTTTTCCATCAGTCGATAGAAAGTCCTTTTTGAATTTCACTTTTCCCGACATGTTGAGCGAGTGGTTGGCGTTGATCAAGTTGTTAATCTCGGGAGTCAAGAATTTCGCAAACACCAAGTTCTGTCTAATGTACTTGAACCGATTGTTGATGGCCCACATCTTTATCCGGCTGAAATCCAAATCGTCGCTATAATGCTGGGGAATCTTGTTGACATGTCTGAGCACATAGGACACGTTAGCCCAGTTTTGCCACTGTAGAGAATTTGCCTGGTCCACAATCAACACTTCAATCGAGCTTAGAAACTCTTTGCTTTTGCTGTCGTTGCTGTTGTTCTTTTTGGCATTGATGCTTCTTGTGTCTTTTTTCTCCAAGATCGTTTTCAAGCCCAAGGGCGAGGCCAAAATTATGTCCGACTGGCCAAAGGCGCTGTATAGTTTCAATGTCTTTCTGGTGAACTTTACCCCCATGCAGAAGAAGTCATTACTGTTGCCATTGAACAAGTACTTGAAATCGTCAGGCTTGTACTCCGGCACCGTATCTTCGGAGTAGTACTGGGTCATGAATTTTTTCTTGTTTTCAACTGTCAGCAAGTCACTGATTTTGATGATTTTGCTGACTACCTCGTAGCATGCCTTTCTGGTAGGCAACAACACGAGCACTTTTGGTCTATTGAAACTCTGGTCGCGGAGCTCCGGCTCGTCGCTGAGCTGTGCCTGCCCCTGTTCGAGCTGTTCTTTGAAACTGCTGAGCTTTAAATTGTTTTTGAGGATACGATCACGGGTCTTGAGAATGTGGTTTACCGCGTGCAAGCAGTAAATGTCCCTTAGACTGCTTTCGTTCGAGTAGGATTGGTATGGGAGAACTAGGTCCTTGTAGTTGAAAACCGGGTCGAGAATTAGCTTTTGCAAGCTATTGAGGTCCTCCTCCTCTTGCTCTTGTTGTTGTTGAAGTTTTTCAAAAGCAGCAAGGGCCTTGCTTTTGATTTTGAAATCTGAGAGTTTCCTGGTGCTGGCGGCGGATTGCGGCAGAGCAGCGAGTCTGAAATTGTTTGGCGGAAGCTGCTCAAGCTTGACGTATGATTCATCTCTGAGGTTTTCCCTCGAAGTTTCCCACTTGGCTCTAGGGTTGGCTTGTAGCAATTCATCCAAGCCATCGATGGATTCTTCTTTGGGATTAGTTATGTGATACTCGAATGGATCACTGGCCAATCCTCCATTGCCTTCGCCCTCTAATTCCTCTGCTTCCTCGGCATCCGCGTTGTAATCTTGCGCATCTTCTTGGTCTTCCTGCTTAGTGTTGGCTGCTTCTTCTTCTTCGTCAGCTTCCTCAATTCCAAAACTTCCCTCCTCCTCGTCGCCGTCCTCGCCGTCCTCGCCGGCGGCCTTGGCCAACCCGCCTTGCTTTTCATCAATCAATGATCTCTGCAACTGGCTCTTTTGGTCCTTCTTGCCCGCGTTAGCCAATCTTTGCTCTTCTTCTTCTTCCAACAAAAGCAATTCTTCCTCTTCGCTGAGCTTGCTCTTGTTCTTTTTTTGCTGCTTCTTTTGCTGATCGGCATTCAAAAGCACCATGAGCGCATTATACGCCTCCCTTGGGTCGTTCTCATTGCCAATGGATGAGTCTTCATCATCATCATCATCATCACCAGCGGCACCGTTGATCTCATCCCCGGAGTCAACGTCCCCACCATTAGCAGCAGCATCAAAGTCAAGCTCATCATCATCTTGGCCAAAGCTTTCGGCGTTGTTTCTTCTTCCGAGCCTAGTGATCAGACGAAGCTGCTTCCTGCCATACTTTGCCTTCCCGTTGCCATTTTGGCCAAACTTGGGCTTTTTGGAACCGTTGGCGTTGCCAGCAGAGGTGGTGGTGCTGCTGGTGCTCCCGGTACTACCATCACGATCCGATTGCTTTCTTTTGTTGTTATGGAAAGATGGTCTGCCGCTGCCGTTTCTGTTTCTGTTTCTGTTGAATGCCATTTTGGATAATCAACCAATCAATCCTAGCTACAACTACAACCACAGCTACAATGATAATTGCTAATCTCTTCTAATAGTAGTCAAATAACACACTGATTGATGCAAGCCTGTCCGCATCTGAAAAAAAAAAAAAAAAAAAAAAAAAAAATTTTTTCTTTCTCATCGCACGGCAGCGTGCGGTTAGCATTTTGTCTTTTTGATCCTGCACAATTCAGAAGCCCGAATGAATTTCCAACATTGGTTGGTGGTGGTGGTGGTGTCGCTGTAGCTAAAACAGCATTTCTACATGGCTATGTTTGTTTGTTTTTTTTGCATGGTTTAGCTTACATGGTTCAAATCACATTTGTTTTTTGTTTTTTAAACAGACAAAGAAAGAAACTTATTTATAGAGAAATAAAGTGAAATGTATAGACAGTCAGTCGCATGCTGCTAACTATGATGAAGTAAAAATGCAATAAACTTTTTTATGAAAATGACGGGGAGAAAACATAACGTAACGTAAGATAAGACAAGACAAGATCGCGAAAGATAAAAGTACACTGAAAAAGACCAAGACAAAAACAAAAACAAACCCGGACGGACCCTAGAGCCTTAGCAGGCAGGGCATCGCTGAATAGCCAAGGCTACACCCTCGAGGTCTTTGGCTTGTAGAAATTGTAAAACTTGGCAAGCTTGTTTTTCTTTAAGCCATTCAAGTTGCCAAACTCTTCAGCACTCATGTCGTGACCCTGGTACAGTAGTTGAGAGTTTTTGTTGTTGTTGTTGTTGTTGTTGCTGCTATTTTTCTGGTTCGACAGCACTTTGGTGAGAACGGTGTCTAGCGAGCTCTTGGACTTTTTCTGCTTCACTGAGTACGAGTCGTTTGAGTAAACGCTATCGGTATCGCTGCTCAGCTTAGCCAGCTCGTCAATGGCAGCGCCGACCCCGCGTACTGGCTTTGTGTGGTAAACCACGCTGCTGCGGCG
This sequence comes from Saccharomycopsis fibuligera x Saccharomycopsis cf. fibuligera, assembly GCA_001936135.1. Lineage (NCBI taxonomy): Eukaryota > Fungi > Ascomycota > Saccharomycetes > Ascoideales > Saccharomycopsidaceae > Saccharomycopsis > Saccharomycopsis fibuligera x Saccharomycopsis cf. fibuligera. The sequence goes on along the minus strand of CP012809.1, from coordinate 2,514,293 downwards.
GCTGCTGCTGCTGCCTGCGCTGTTCAAGGAAGCAGCAGCGCTGTTTGGCGCGGTGGTGGTGATGCAGAACACGTTATCGTTTTCGTCCATGATGTAGTCGTCAGTGTAATTGTCGAGCAACTTGTTGGCCAAGTACTGGTACAAGCGCAACCAGAGGTCTTCAAGCTCGTAGGTAAAGTACTCGCCAAATCTGTCCTCGAAAGTAGTTATCAAGGCCACTGCCATCATTTCAAAGTGGTGAGTTTCGATCCCAAGCACTCTGGCGTGGCGTCTGCCGATCTGCGATAAATAGTCATCCAAGATGCTCAAGTTCTCAAGACTGTTGATGGCGATGGTGACGACGCCGCTGAAAGCACTGGCTTGGTGAAGGATGGTGGGGAACATGTTGTCGAGCTCTGGGTTCTCGGAGACCAAGTTCATGTAGAGCTGGCGACAGAATAGCGAAGAAGCGGCGCCTGAACTGACTGCGCGAGTGGCTGAAGCGTGGTGCTTGCGGTGGTGGGAGGCATGGGCCTTTACTGGGTTTGGGCTGGAGTCGCTGCTGTCGCTGCTGCTGCCGCTGCTGCTGCTGCTGCCGCTGTCGTCGTAAATGTCATTGAGCATTTGGTTCCAAGTGGATTTTAGTTTCTTGATCTCGTGAGAAGTGAGTCTGAGGGTTGGAGTTAGCGGAGATGGCGGGATTGGGAACTGGATGGACAGCGGGGCAGACGACTGGAGGGACGTCTGTGGTTGGAGTTGAAGATTATTGTTGTTGTTGTTGTTGTTGTTGTTGTTGTTGTTGTTGTTGTTGTTGTTGTTGTTGTTGTTGTTGTTGTTGTTGTTGTTGTTGTTGTTGTTGTTGTTGTTGTTGTTGTTGTTGTTGTTGATAATGCTGCTGTTTGATAAGCTTTGCTGGGAAGGTTTCCTCTGGGGAGCTGGAGATAGAGAGTGCATGGCGGTGTTGAGAGTGTGGGAGGAGCTAGTGTAGCTGGAGAACGGGCTGCTTAGCTCAGAGGCCCTGGAGGTGGTGGATAGAGGTCTGGAAGACGAGTGGTCGAGCTTTGAAGCAAACATGGGCATTTTGGTGGATGGTGGATGGTTGATGGGGGAGGAAATGAGTGAGAGAGTGAGAGTGAGAGAAAGATTGAGTGTGTGGAAATGGCAAGGATGAGTTGAGCGAAGCAGGTTGGAATGCAGCAAAGAAACAAAGAAGCAACGGAGCAACGAGTGTGTTGGGGTAAGTTGAGTGTGTAAGAGGCTGGAAGGTACCTGTACTACAGCAGTTGCGAGACACGACAGCAGGCTACAAGAGGATATTTATACAGATTGTGTGTGTGTGTGGAGGTTGCAGAGGATGGGACTGAAAAAAAAAAATAAAAAAAAATAAAAAAATAAAAAAATTTTCAGGATATTACAATAATACTGGCATTATTGCTGCTAAGAGCAGATGGCCATCGTGCTAAGTGGGACCAGCAGGACGCCAGCAGAAAACCGCCTGATTCTTTTCTCGTGTCGCTTTTAACGTTTATTACTTTTTGTTTTATTTTTTTTTTTTTTTTTTTTTTTTTTGTTGTTTTATTCACTAACTGTGTCGCCATTCCATTCCCTCTTGAGGACTATCCTGGCAGCTATTGTGAGCAGGGCCCAGATTGCCGCCAGATCAAGATCGTCCCAAGATCAAGATCAAGATCAAGATCGAGATTGAGATTGAACTTTAATCGCAGTTTCCCGAAAGCAGTTTGGAATTTTTTTTTAAAAACAAACTTGCAAATCAGTCACGGTGCCAACCGGCCGTCCGTAGAAGAAATATCTTTAGCCAGCTGTTACACACATAATACCATCGAAGCCCAGTCCAGGTTCAGCTAGCTGGTCGACAGTGATGCACCGGTGTTGTGCTAAAACAACAGCAGCAGCAGCACTGTATTGGCATTTGTGTTTATGTATATACAATTACCACACAAAACCAATACCTCCCCTTCCCAGCCCTACACCGGCTATCCTAGCCGTGCCAGCTGTCGCTTCGCCCTCAAGCTCGTTCGGTTGAGCCGCCGCATATATATAAATATATATATATATATATAATCACGCGATAAAATGCTCCCTCCGCAGAGTCGCCGAGCTCTTTAGCACCGCTGCACTACTGTCAGTACTGTTACTACCAGTACTTTATTGGCTATGGAGAGAGGTCTCTTGCGCTGCTAATGCTCTGCAACAGTACTAAAGCACATTCTTATTCGCTCACGAGCAACGGTCTTGCAGCTGCGTTTGCACTTTGAGTTTCGCTACAACCGCATTCAACCATAAATCCTTAATTAGCACTGTCTGAGCCTAAAATAAAATAAAATAAAATTAAAACACAAATAAGAAGAAGAAAAAAGAAAAGAAGAGAAGCAAGTTGCCGCTCGCTGATTGGCCACACCCACGTACAACCGCACTAGGTATTCACAGCGCTGCTTCACGTATATACGCATACTCGTCAAACACACAGCTAAGCTCGCTCGCAAGCTTGCATTCCATCCACTGTATCGTTCATACGACTGCACAAGGCTAATGCCAGTGATTCGCTATTACCGTTTAGTTTGCAGAAAACAAGTCAGCCAGAGGAAAACTGCTTGCAAAGCTGGTGGTAAGATTTATGTTTTCCGCGGTATCCAAGTAACGCGTTCCAGACGCACCGGTGTCAAATGCCGTAAAGTCATTGAAAACAGTGATTGATTCGCTGGCGGTTAACCAACGGCAGATCAGCAACATTTGTATAAATCAATCTCTCATTGCTGTTCAACAGTTTCGTCTCGAAAACGGCCAAAACTGGGCTGTGGTGAAGCAACAGTGCCCCATTTGAGATTTGCAGTTTGCAACTTGCAAACTTGCAGCTTACCGCCCAGATGATAATTAATTAATTAATTAATTAATTAATTAATCAGTCAGTCACAGACATCCGCCATACTTGTATAATTATAAATTGCCTGGCCCTGGTTATGTTGACTGTGTGGATGATAACCGTTTCCGCGGTATTCAGGCGCCCACCGACAATCGGCAGTCTATTAGCCGAGAAGAAAACTATAAAAAAAGAAGGAAAAGAAAGGCAAGTTTGGGTCGCTTTTGGGAATTTCGGTCTCGATTCCAATAAATTGATTGATCGCGTAGTGACAGGCAGCACCATCCCTGTCGCTAATACCATACTATGCCATCCCGTATTTAACATTCTTTTCGAGAATCACCAGAAGCATCATCATCACTCAATACGTTTTCTGCCAAAGATATATATGTACTAGTCTTCCTTCCTCCCTATGTCAGCGCGTCGCATCAATGCGTGGCCCTGGCTGGGACTTGAGCTTAGTCACTTAATAGGCCCATTTTACTTGGTTGATTAGCTGATTGATCGGCACTTCAATATGTCTTTTTCCTCTTCTCTATTTAGCTAACTTTGCATTGAAGCGGTTCAAGGGATTCTCTCTGTATGTCTAATACGTTGAGCTATATGGTAGCGACGGCGGCGGCGACGGCGGCGGCGGCGCCTGTGTCTGTGTGGCAGCCGGCAGCTTTAGAAGCTTACATTGACAACGAATAAAATAAAAAAGGCAAATAGTAAACTTCTTTGACTCAAGGTAACTGGAAAAAAAATACAAAAAAAAGTCAAAAAGAGAAAGCCCCACGCGGGGCTCGAACCCGCAACCTTTCGATTTCGCTCACTGTTAAGAGTCGAATGCACTACCGATTGTGCTAGCGAGGCTGTTGTTGACTTTGGTCGCTGAAAGGTATATTAACTATTTTGAGAGTCTGTAAAAATGGGTTCTGGAGTTTTATCCCCGTTTTATATCTTGGAAATTATAAATCGATATTGTGGATATATCCTTATAAGCGGTGCTCCTGGTTTAAAGTCAACAAAAGATGTCCTTCGCAACAGTTTAGAAAAAGTAGCAAGCAACTGCCGTTTAAGCGCTTTCGTTGAGCAGCGCGCTCTTACTCAGTTACGGTTACTCGCAGTCACTCATTATTGAGCACTACCCTTTTTAAAGGAATGGGGGAAAAAAAAAAACAAAAAAAACGAAGCTATTTGTTGTATATTATATAGGATAAGTTTGAAACTTCAATGCCCTTGTCAGCCGCTGCCGCATTATAACTACTTTATTTACTGCTACTTTCTAGAGAGGTGAGGACATAGCAGACAAAGCCAAAGCTCAAAAAAAAAAAAAAAAAAAAAAAAAAAAAATTCTAAGCATGCAATCATCACCAAAACAACTAATTAAATTTGGACGCCTTCCCTTCTAACGATCCTTGCTGCTCCCACTTACTCAATTCTTTCAAAGTCTGCTGGTATAACAATAACATAATACTGCTTTGAATACTTGTCCAAATGAACCTTGGCTGCACTCCGCTGAATAATCCCCGAACGCCTTCGGTTTTATATACTATATAGAGTCCCTTGATTACTGAGGACGTATTAAGGATTGCTGGTCGAGCAGTAGTGGGAATGATGGTGTAGTTTTTGCGTTGGTTCTTTTGAAATGCACTTTTGGTTGTGCCTGTGCTGTCTAGTGTCGTATTTGGAGATGATGAGGAGGAGGAGGAGGATGCACCTGCGATGATACCGCTCGCTGTGTTTGGAAAAGTCGATTTAAAATCAATAGCTGGACTATTAACGGTCATGCTGGAGGACGGGTTTTGGGTTTGTAGTCTTGTTTTGAAAACATCTAATGGCGTAGTTAGAATCCCAGCAATTCCACCAGCGGCAGCGCCAGTTAAAATCTCTGAGGGCAAGCTTAATTCAAAGTTAGCGTTAGCTTTTCCAACGTTTACATTCTCGTTAACATTGCCGATTTTTAGAGAAGACTCCACTTTAAATGCCAATTGCCTAAACTTTTCATAAAAGGCAAACTGCAACGCGCTAAATGGCAAATCTCTAAACAATGTAGCCTTGTAACCAAAGAAAAATGTTCTCCAACCTTCTTTACCCAATATCGTAACCATCGCATCAGTCAATCCACGATAATTATAACCCGAGTTATAAAAAGGATTATTGAATCTTCCTTGCAACTGTAATCTTGTCTTTAATACTTCAGACGGCACGTAAATAAAACTAGTGGCGAAATCGCCAACAAATCCAGCAAATAAATGAGTAAAAGTTTCATTCAAATGGTACTCATTTATAAACTTTCTTTTGACCAGTTCGTAAACTCCAAAAAAAATAATCCCGCTGGGAACAGATCCTAACATTGCTGCTCCATAGCCTCCATATAAACCACGGCGTAAACCTTCTTCAAGAAAAATTGTACGATACGCACTAACGGTATTTCTATATTTGGTGATGTTTGGTGCTGCTTGTTGTCTAGTTTTCACCGTATCTAATGAATGCATCGATGAATCTCCAACGGCACCACCAATGAAACCGGCTACCATACAGTGCCAGAGTGGGTGTAGACTATCGTCATTATGGTCTATGTTATGATTTTCATTATTGTTGTTATTGTTATTGCTGCTGCCATTGTGGCTGAGTTGGCGATGCTGTTGGACTTCATCACCTATTATCGATGATCCAGTGACAATTTCAGCATTCAACGACAATATAGATCCAACACTGTCCAACAATGCGTTAGCTATAGATCTGGTACTGGTTGTACTGTCATTTTCCACCAGTTGAAACGAAGACAGCAGTGGACGAGTCGACTGTAGTAATTTACCCTCGTTATTTTGTATGTTTGACGACGGCAAAGACGATGCAGCACAGTTATGGTGCTTATTGTTGTCTCTGTATTGAAACCAGCGTCCAATTATATCATATCTGGCCTCCATTAGGTTATGTTCGCAGAATAGCTTAAGCTGTGAGGTTCTTTTTGGTTAGCAAAATAAGTATTGTTACTTTATGAAATGACAAATATTAAATAAATAAAAAAAAAAAAAATTTTTTTAAAAAAAAATGCAATGATGATAACTTAGCACTTGAACTTGAAACGGACGAAGAGCAAATGTATATGAATTTTATAGTGCAATATGTGTGCAATTTGCTAAAAAATTAGCTTTGTTGGATGATTGGCTAAGCTATTCTGGGCACTTTGAAAGTCTTTGAGACGCTAGTTTGTATTTTCGATATCAAGTGCAAGTAACTCGGTACCATACATGTATTTTATTTATGTCAGTGCTGTGTGAAAATTTTTTATTCCGCTAAGTATAGCTTGAACAAATTGGATTAAAAAGTTATTATATGTTTAGTTGACTATGGCGGACAACTATGTCAAGGTTGACGGTGTGGCTTGGGTTTGACAACGTCGAAAGAAGAAGTTCTTTAAACTAGCAAATTTTGAGTGGAAAACGAACTATAGTTGAAGATTGAATATAAGCAGGAGTAAAAGGATCTTTAGGCCCCCAAAAATTTGGTATTATTGTATTGTTGCTAAATTGTTTCTGCTAACGAGAAGCAAGCAGAGAGAGGGAACTTTTGATGAGGTTTTGTTGTCAGGCAGTTGAACGAGATCTTGTTGCTTAATGCTGTTTGATGTTCAAGAGTGAATTTTTTTTTTCTCTCCGTCAGATTTGAAAATTGGTTGCAGGTGAACGGCCCCGTGACTTTGATGGCAGCGGGTACTCAACGTTGATTGGCTGCGATTCTCTTATTAACGTTATCATCACCATCATCATCATCATCATCATCATCATCATCATCATCATCATCATCATCATCATCATCATCATCATCACCTACAGCTCAGCAGCATCAACAGCATCAAGGCCATTTTACACACGAGAGAACCAGACAAGCTACCAAGCCCAAATGCCTAGTCAGCCTGCTTTCCAATTTAACCGACGCCGCGGTCTCGAAAACGAATCGATCGCATCAACGGCGACAGCAACAACAGCAACAACAACTTCAGATATCCATCCAGTAGAACTAGTAGTACAAAGTATCATTGGACCTTCGTTGGAGGCGTTATCAGGGAAGCTACAACAGTTGCAAGAGAGCCAATTCATTTTAACTGCCCGGCTAAGAACCCTTGAGAAGAGTGAGTATACTATGGTATATGACAAGACAAGTTATTACTGGTAACCGATAACTAACCTTCATCACACTAGAACTCAGTGAATACGATGCAAACATCTCCATAGTCAACACTAATGCCCTTACGTCAAGGATACTGGTATTACAAACAAGGTTGAACAATATCATTGCTGTGCTCAAAACAGTGGAGAAGAGAATTCAGACAAATAAGTAACGCATTTTTGCTTTCTACCAAGCCAACAGCGACAAGTTTATTTCTGTCTCGGAATTCTTCTTGTCCTTTTTTTTTTTTTTTCATTTTTTTTTTCTGTTTCTTTAATTTCGTCTTTGCTTTGCTTCTTCTTATTATCGCTCAAGCTGATAACTCGGAGATATCAGAAGGGATATAAAAGGCATACAAGACTATACTTTTTGTCCATCCTTCTGGGCACTTTAATTATGGCTTGTTTATCTTATTCTTATAAGGATGCGTGTGCTCTAATATCTGATTGACAATGAAAAACCTCCTTGTGGCTGTACTTATTGCAAAACAAAGTTTCTTGCAAAGCATATTATTACGGAAATTATTTTTGAAAATATCTGGTTCAGCTTGTTATAACTCGGAATCAATAATTACATCTCCGCCTACGTTCCTTAACACACATCCATCCATTCAATTCATAGCATGCATCAGGATGCACAAATGCAGTGAGGGCGAGAAGGTAAATTCTTGAACCAAATAAAGTTGAAAAGTACTTGTTTCGGCCGTATACGTACTACTCCTTGTCATTCTCTTAAGATAAGAACTTGCGCGTGTTTATTACATGTCTCGTAGATATACATTGGTAACGGTCGAGCTGTATTCTTTGAAAAGAATTACTGATGATACACGCTAAACAAATATACATACGGATCTTTCTCTTAACAACGATTTTTTACGAGAGAAAAAATTTGTCACGCAGCAAAATTTTGGCTGTTTAAAAACAATATAAAACGTCTGCCCAGTTAATAAGATATCGTCTAGGCCAGTTCGCTTTTTATTTATAGAAAAAAACATAGTGTTTTTCTCAGTTAAATTGAAGATGAGCAAAAAGACAACCAAAAGAGGAGTTGGGCTTGATTAATGATAGCTCCTTTTTTCGAATACATGAATCTTGCGCTTATCCAAGGATACAAATATACTAACAATAGCTGCTAATACTGTACTGAGTTGGTATACTCTGTAAAATATAAATACGATGTCGAAGACGAAGTGGCCATCATTATCAATGCCCCTGAAGGGTGCACGCACGCCACAGGAGCCCCAGGTGCGGTTAATGTCAAACCACGAAAAAAAAAAGCCCTAAGAAAACAGAATACGTAATAAGGCCAGCTGTCTCAAGTCGTGAAGGGCTATTTATTTACTTTTTTTTTTTTTTTTTTTTTTTTGTTTTTCAACTCCAGAGTCAGACTGCGGGAAACTGTGTGACAGCATCTCCGGCAACATGCTTAACCGCCATCAATTGTCACCACCCTGAACACCTTATAACACCTACTGGAAACATTTATTATTATTTTTTTTTCGAAGTCCTTGGTCTATGTCCCAATCCAAACAGGGTCCACTGCTTAATCCCAAATAGCCAACAAACATCAATCTATTGACCAACCACGGACACTGGATATACCCCTATCCAGATCTATCGATAGGATTGACGGCGTTGGTTATGTCCCAGTGCCAACAATTGTTGCAAAGCGCTAGAAGCCGGACGAAGAAATGGAACCACAAAGAATAAAGGCAGCACTGCAGAAATACGCACGAAACGCGCTTTTGTTCTTGTTGCAATCATGCAATCCGCAAAACTGCCCACATAATGCAGAACGCTGCATTAACTAGCGACAGTGTCGCGTGTAAAACACTGGTAAATAAATATTCAGATTAACGATACCCGGACACAAATGTGATACGGTTGAAGGGTAGTACTTGTTATTGATTAGGGGCATGTGACGAAGACTACCGACTTGGGAAAATGGCGCTTGTTGGATGCGGCCTGACGCCGGTGCCAGGGAGGATTCCAGGGAAATTGTGAGTGAAATGCGTAAGACGAGGTCACGAGGGCTCCAGGAGAGGGGCTCCGGAGGAGTAGTCAGGACAGTGGCGGTGGTGACAGTTGTAGCGGCTGAGCAGCAACAGCTGTTAACAGTAGTTCATGGTAGAAGGGCCAGTATTGGGCTCACTGATAACACACCAGCAATATTGGTCCTAACATGATTATATAACGTATATACTCGCTCTGTAACTGCCAGACTGTCAACAACTGTCCTCTTCTCGTCCCTGTGGACTCTGAAAAAAAACTTAGCGCTAAGCATTTTTTTTTTACTTTTTTTTCGTCTTTTTTTTCTGCCTCTTTTTTCCTTTTTCATTTCTTTTTTTTTTTTTTTTTTTTTTTTTTTTTTCTGCTATTTTTTCCGATTAGGAACTCTTCTCTTTTCTCTCTCTTTCTCGTCCTCCCATTTTCCTGGTTTTTTTTTTCGATACTTGATTCATCTCTAGAAAATACATCTTTTGCATTTGTTCTCAGTGTTTAATATCTATTCACAGAACTCAATACTCACAAAAGGTATAACCAAAAACTAGGCCAAATTGTTTTGATTCTCTAATCTTCCCTTTTTGTCTTTTTTTTAAACATCTTTTTTTTATTGTTTGTTCTATTTTTTTATTTCCATTTGATTATCTTTTCATTTGATTAATCTAATATTTGCTTTCAATTCAAAACTTCCCTTGTGTTATTTCTCTGTTTATTTGCTAAACTTGTGTTTATATTACTCTTTGTTTTTATCAATCACGATTCACTATAAAAATGAGCACCGATCAAATCCAACAACAACCTGTCTCTGGGGAACAACCTCAACAGCAACAACCAATTGACCAAACTCAGCAACAACAGCAGCAACAACAACCTCAACAACAACAACAACAACCTCAACAACAACCTCAACAAGTTCAAGGCCAACCACAAGGTCAACAACCAAATGACGCTTCTCAACCTCAACAACCAGAAGTCGCTCCTGCTAACGCCATTGAAGGTGGTAGAGAAGTTTCTAACAAAATTTTGTACGTTGCTGGTTTGCCAAAGAGTGTTACTGAAGATATGTTGAGAGAATTGTTTAACGTTACTGGTCAAGTTCAAACCATCAAGATCTTGTTCGACAAAAACAGACCAGGTTACAACTATGCTTTCATTGAGTACGATAACACTCAATCTGCTGAAATGGCCAAACACACTTTGAGCGGTAGATCAATTAACAACTCTGAAATCTCTATCAACTGGGCTTTCCAATCTCAAGCTGCCAAGAGCACCGACCATTACAACCTTTTTGTTGGTGACTTGTCTTCCGAAGTTAACGATGAGTTGTTGGGTAAATCTTTCTCTAGATTTCCATCCTTAGTTGCTGCTCACGTCATGTGGGACATGCAAACTGGTAGATCCAGAGGTTATGGTTTCGTTTCTTTCTCTGACCACTCTGATGCCGAAAACGCATTGCAATCCATGAATGGTGAATGGATTGGTGGTAGACAAATTCGTCTTAACTGGGCTTCTCATAAGCAAAACCAAGCTCAAAGACACGGAGGCTTCAACAACCACCACCATCACCATCATAACAACAACAACTATCTTAACAACAACAATAACAACAACGGTGGCGCCAACAACAACTTGCAACCAAATGCTTTGGGTAACTTGCCATTGCCAAATGGTGCTCCAGGTCAACCACCGGCAGGTAACGTTAACAACAATAACAATATCCCATTAGGTTTGAACCCAGTGCAAACTTTTGATTATGTTCTTAGACAAACTCCAAACTGGCAAACCACCGTTTACTTGGGTAACTTGGCTCATTTCACTTCTCAAAATGATTTGATTCCATTGTTGCAAACTTATGGTTTTATTGTTGACTTCAAATTCCACCCTGAAAAAGGTTGCGCTTTTGTCAAGTATGACACTCATGAAAGAGCTGCTATTGCCATCGTTCAATTGAACGGTTACAACTTGAACGGTAGATTGTTGAAGAGTGGATGGGGTAAAGACACCAGACCACCTCCAAACATGCAATACCAAAACTACCGTGTTGTTTACGGACAACAACACTAAGCGGATTAATTTGGGAAAGAAACTTAGAAAGAAAATTTAAAGAATTAATTACAAAAAAAAAGTGAAAAAGGAAGATTATTGAAGAGAAGAAAAAAAAGAATAATATGAAGAATGGAAAAATGATTTGATTTTGTTGGATGGTGAAAAGTAATGTCTTTTGTCTTTTAATGAGACACTACTATTTAGCATCATTGTTGAAAGAAAGTTTTTGTTTTTATTTTTGTATCGTTGTTGTTGTTGTTGTTGTTATTGTTGCTATAAAGTAATATTTTTTTCATATTTATACACTTTTATTGACTAACGACTTTTATAATGCCGTCACGAACATTTTTTTCTATCTAATTTTTTTTTTTCAACAATTAAAAAAAAAAATATAACGAAAAATGTTTTTTTGGCAAAAAGCTTTTTTTTAGCTTTTATTATTATTTTTTTCTCTATTAGAATGTTTTGTTATCACCTTTTTTATTACTGCTCGCTCTTTCTTTTTTTCTTTCCTATTGTTGACTGATTTTGTGGCTTTTTCATTAGCTTTTTGAAATTAGCTTTTTTTTCCTTTACCTCCTATTCTCTATTTTGCAAATTTATAGGTATGTTTCGCACTTATTATTATTGTTTTTTATTGATATTATCTTTTTATTTTGTTGAATAAATTTTTTTTATATCTTTTTTTAATAGCAAGTGCGATTTACTTTTTCTTTTGTTTTTTAATTTATTTTACTTTATTTGATCTTATTTTGTCGACTAACTAACTGTTGGTTTGTTCTTTTTGAATTTAAACTCTCAGAGGTTTTCTACTATATTAGCTCCTTTTTTGTTCAATATAAATGGCTTGAATTATTGGTTAACTGTCTGTGTTTTTTATACTACCACTCTAGTTTATCTGTTATTTGCCGGGCCCTCGTGCAGTGCTAAACTTTTTGACAAAATCACGACGGATAGTAAGACGGGTTGTGATCGTTATAGTTTTGAACTTTCGCAATTCACCAGTGGTGCATGAACACTACTAACGTTGTATTCAAACATGGAATAATCGCACTCTTGTATAATTTACAAATTTGGCCAGTTAAGCAGTACAGTGTGTCATGAAATGTTGTCGTTAGTGACAAATATAGTAAATTGATGTCTCAATGTTATGGCGGAAGGGTGGTTTCACAAACTTTTAGATTATTGGGAGACTCGACATATATGGTATACTGTACTTACATGCAGACCAATGAACCTGTGAGCCACCAAACTTAAGCAAAAAAACTGGTTATATATAGTCCAGACCGTTGAGTTATCTCTTTGATATTTGTCCACGTACTAATCTGTTAGAATTCTTGAATGTTACTATTTTTCTACGTTTAAGTCTACAGTTCAGTAAAGCTCATTACGAACCGATCAATATATGAACCATCAATGACAAGTAGTGAATGAGTAGGCGAGTGGTGGTGGAATTTGCCAATATGCTGTACGCGTCGTCACGTCTTAGCACTGCCATTGTCACTGGACATTATCAAGCGGATAGAGGTTGATAATTTGCACTCGAAACCAGTTTCAGACAAAAATGCCTTCGTGTGAACGTGCACTCGTAGCAAACTGAACCGTGACAGTCAACTAGACAATTATCAAGTGTAAAAATTCAGCAACGTGTGAGTGGTTCAGGCAAGTATGAAGCTGTGTATAGAATTGCGCTTGTAGAACTTTAGGCACTGGCTGAACAGTTTGTTCAAATTCGCTATGATTTTTGGTATGTTTGGTATCTGCAATCTAAGAGAATAGCAAAAAGGGATCAGTCGTATATCATATTACGCACCAGACTCCCGTCCAGAATCGTGCAAGTAGGAAAGTTTTCAATATATTATCAAGCAGAAGTTTTTTAATAGCCTTGGTTATAGGCTGCTATGGCTTCCAGAAGGTGCCAATTACCATTGAAGGTGTTCACTGAAGGTTGGGTACTTACCCAAGGGATTAAAGGGGGACCATGGGTTTGCATTGTGTGGTACCGTACGCCAGGCGGCGTTTTCCAGAGCACAGCACTACGGGTGCTTCCTCCAACATACATATGCGGCTCAACATTGGCCATGCAATTTTAGGCGACAGGTAACAATTGGTAATTGTAAAAGAGACCTGGGTACCTTATGTCCTAATGTAGATAAATAGTCCTGGTGGTGCTGATGAAATCGTTCTTATGTCTTTGTTTTGTGAAAAAAATATACTGTTTGGATATTATTTAATTACCAACACCTTTTTTTCACCTTAGATCAATACACTCAGCCAACTTCAGTCACTATTTCTCAATCATTTTTTAGATATATATAAACCAGAGAGGCAAAATAAGGACAATAGTAACTCATCAAGTAATAATGGTCAACTTCAATGCGCTTACTCTCGTTGCTTTGGCATTTTATTCTCAAGTCAGTATTGCTTCAGTGCCACAGCATTTTCACAAAAGAGGTGCTTCTGTCAGCGTAGTGTACCACACAGTGACGCCAACAGTATGGAAAACCGTCACTGTTACTGATGGCGCGCCAGACTCCACCAGCGATGAGGTTCCAGTTTCCAATACCTTTGCTGCTGCAGTTTCCACTTCGGCTGCTACTACAAGTTCTAAGGCTGTGGTTCAAAAGGCAGTTACCAACAATCCTGTCAACTCATTTACCTCTACTGCTACTTCTCTTTCCTCTGTTATTGTGAGTAGTAGTAGCAAAACATCTTCAGCCGCCGGGTCCTCAAGCTCTGCTGGTTCTGGTTCTGGTTCTGGTTCTGGTTCTGGCACGCATTCCGGTGATGGTACCTATTATACCCCTGGTCTCGGAGCGTGCGGTGAGACCAACACAGACAGCGATAAGATCGTTGCCATCAGCAAGGACTTGTATGATGCCACTAGGGTGTCCGCTGGAGGCGTGAGTAGCCTCTGTGGCAAAACTATCAGAGCCACATACGGTGGTAAGTCAGTGGATGTCAAGGTGGTAGACAGATGCGAGGGCTGCTCTACTTACAGTATTGACTTGTCGCCTAGTGCATTCTCTAGTATTGCGGATGAGTCCTTGGGCAGAATCCAGCTCACTTGGAAGTACGCCAGTTAGAAGAGAATTAGAAACTGTATAATAATCTAGCTGTTATAGATCTGAATACTATGTTATAGAATTGCTTTATTAGAAATGGTCATAAGTGAATGTAGTAATAGCACTAGTTGTCGTTGTAGTGTATGCTGAGTACAGTGTCTTTGTGCTTAGTCATCAGCCGCGCGTAGCTTCTGGTTCCTTCGATCGATATAACGGAATCCTGCGCTGGAACCATAAAGAAAAAAAAAAATTTTTTTTATTTGATTTGGATATCATCGCCTCCAGGCAAAAACACACCAGCCTTGCACTTTGTTTTCAACTAACACACAACAACAGCAGAAAGGCATTCTTCCATAGAAAACACATACATGTCCTTAGTCACTCAACACTAACTATTGTCCCTCCAAGCCCAGACACTCTCAACTTTATGTTTTACCCACATATCCTACTATTCCTACTATTATCACTCACTATCCATCCAGTCTCCGCAAATAACTTTGACACCATATACTACAGTAACACCAACCAGTACTTATACACAGTGCCTTCGAAAGACAGTAACACTCGTTTTTGCCTTGTCATTGCCGCCTCGCTTTTTTTGCTTATTGTTCCCACAAAATATCTCTTACATTCGATCCGCAAGCCCGGCTCCAACTCCAAAGCGAAGAAGAACTACACTACTTTTTCCTCGAACATTTTCTTGCTAAAAGACTCTATCATGGCAGGTTACGATTATCTTAAAACAAAACTTCCCCTGGGATCCGATTCCAACGGCACAGGGAACAAGGTTTCCTTGAGAACCTTGTCTAAAAGAGCTTTAAGACACGGCGGCAATGTTGGCGGTTTGGTAAATGATGGTAATACCTGTTTTATGAATTGTGTATTGCAAAGTTTGGCTTCATCTAACGACTTTGTTGCATTTTTGAACCAAGAATTGAAGAAACTTGACGACATTTCAGCTAAAAAAAGTTCAGAACTGAAAGAAAACTTGTCTGATTCCAATAATAGCTTGTTAAGCAAAGTAGGTTTCGGCAGTACATCATCTAAAGGCAAAAATTCATACTTTATTTATGCTCTTAGCAGTTTGTTGGACAAATTGAATGGTAAGCACGGCAGAAAAAATTCAGATTATACTGTTAATAACGTAGTGAAGAGAATGTCCAATGGGTTTGAAAAACATGGCTTTTTGGGTTATAATCAAGAAGATGCTCAAGAGTTTTTCCAGATATTACTTAGCAACATTGAAAAAGATAGTAAAGAATTGAACAATATCAAGAACAACATTTCCGCAGATAAAGAAAAAGAACTTAAGGAATTAGAAAAAAAACCAGTTAAGGTGGATGATGTGAACCAATTGAATAGTCAGCTAGAAAATGTTGGCACTTATTATGTACCTGCTATGCAGATTGATCCTTCAGTTGAAAACGCACAAGATCAAGCATTTAAATTCAACTTTTTAACACCGGCTGATGGTCTCAGTGTGGAAAGAATTGGCTGTTTGCAATGTGGTGAGACTGGTGGATTAAGATATGCAGTTTCCAGTGGATTAAGTTTATCTTTACCTTCCAACAATGGTGGCTATACTAGATCTTATGGCTATTCTAGAGCATCAATTGACTTGACCACTTTATTGAACCAGTATATTGAAGAAGAGATTATTGAAGGTGTCGAATGTAATAGATGCAGTCTTCAATATGTTGCCAAGTTTTTGGAAGAACAAATCGAATCACCAGATCTCAATGAAAAAATCAAACCAATTTATCAACTTAGGCTCCAAAAGATTCGTAATGAATTATCAAAACCTATAATAACAGATGAAGCAGCAAACACATTCAAGAGTAAAAACATCAAGGAAAAAAGTAAAAAATCCAAGCAAGGCTTCATTTCTCAGCCTCCATCATTCTTATCTTTGCATTTTAATAGATCAGTGTTTGATCCATCGACGGGGTACATTAGAAAAAATGACTGCAACATTAATTTTCCAATGAAGTTGGACTTGAACCCATACGTTGCCAACTATGAAGAAGTCAACATTGATGCTAGATATCCAATGAGAAAACAAGATGTTATCATTCAAGAGAAAAAGAAAATCATTAGCGAGCATCTCGCTAAGGTTAAAAATATTAAGCTGGAATCACCAGCGGTAGATGCTATATCTTCCGCAAACGAAGGCAAAGAAACTTTCAACAGTAACGCTGATGAAGATAATGTGGAAAATGTAGAAGATTCAAATGAAAGTTTGAAAAGTATTGAAAGTGAAATTTTTGAAACTACTAATAATCATCAATCTGAATCTGCTTCTGATGTTGAAGAGTCTTGTGCTTCTGCTGCTGCCAACCCAACCAACAATGCTGCTTCTATAAAGCTGGCTCTTGGCGCGGAACTTAAAAACAAAATTATAAAACTAAATGACGAACTCAGACAATATCACAATGACAAGCTTATTTACAAATTAAAAGCGGTGATTGTGCATTACGGTACCCATAATTATGGTCATTACATTGCTTATCGTAAATACAGGGGTGTTTGGTGGAGAATCTCTGATGAAACAGTGGAAATCGTCACTGAAAGTCAAGTATTGCTGACTCCTGGTGTCTTTATGCTTTTTTACGAAAAACCAAACAGTATTGATGAACAATACGAAGTTGATGATAATGAAAATGATGACGAAGGTGTAGCCGATAACGAAGAAGATTCTGGTTCAAAGAAGCTGTTTCGAGTTGAAATTGATCCTGAAGCTTTAAAAAAAGCTGAGGGTAGTGAAGAAGAAGACAGTGATGAAGAGTTGCCTAGCGATAGCAATGACGAGGAGGAAGATGATTTAAATGACGATGAACATAACTTGACTAATGTGAAGGATGGCGGCAATAAACCTAGTGAATTCCAACAGGATGAAAGCATAGCAATTGCCACTCCAAACCTCTAAGCTTTGTGGTTTTGAGCGACTGTTAATAATTTTTGTTTATTTTTTTTTGTATTCTGTTTCCTTTTTATGTTAGTTTTACGTTGTTTGCTTGCGTTTCTTATTCATTAAGCTACTAAATTTTCAGATCACCAAATTTTTTCTTTTTTTTTTGGTTAATTTTTTCATCATTATTATGCTTTTTATTTTATTTTATTATGTTTTATTATATTATTTTTTTTTTCGTTTAATTATTGCATTAATTATCAATACGCCTTTTTTTAGTAAAGAGTATTTGTTAGTTTTCATTCTTTCAAATTGTTTGCGCGTGTGTTGTTGTATTAGGTCGTAAGCATGGTTCGTGTATTTCTCATTAGTAAAGGTAAGTCACAGTCATGCAATCCTAAAAAAAAAACTTAAGATTCAACATTCTTGAAAACTAGTCTACAATTATGAGTGACGCTTTTTGTGTGTGCAATATGTTGTCTACCGGAGAATATCAATAACAAAAATATACATGTACTAGGTAGTGTTCTCTATGCTATCCTCTTTTCTAATGTTTATGTTTGCAAAAACTGTCTGATTGCATCTCCCCAATAGTCTCTTTTCTTATAATACCCCAAATCTTCCGGCATCCCATCAATTGCTCTCAACAACTCTTCTCCCAACCCTTCTTCTTTAATCTGTTTAATTGGCGTCAAATAAGTTCTAATCAACATGATATTTGCCCTAGATTTAGGCATTCTAGTGAAGACTTGTCTTTCACATCTCAAGAATGCCTTATTCTCCCAGTCCACTTCCTCATACTTGAGCGGCACAATGCGCATTCCTGGACGACCATGATTCAGGAGATCATCAGGATTATAGATTTGATCATGCATTTGAATGGACCAATTTGTACGATACCACATATGCTGCGGTTCAAGACGGTTGAAGAATCGGGTCATTGAAAGCTGTAACCTTTCACGATATTGCGGAATTGGAGCATGGACTACAGAGATGGCTTGGTTGAAAGCGCGTGGAGCATTGAATCCTCCAGGAAATGCGTTGTAGTTTGCCTTGAGATGGTACTCTTCATCCGGATTCGTTGGATCGTTTTTTAGAAGAATGAAGACGTCTTCTTCAATATTGGCACCAATGTGCTGAAGTAACAATTTTGGTGGGATATTGGAGCCATCCAATGGCATGTATTCATCACTTATCGAATTGTAGATTTGTTTTGATGGGGTTTTGGTTGGATCATTGATGATTTTGAAGTAGTGTGGATACCGATCAAGTAAGAATTGTGTAACTTTTTCATAATATTCGCGTACTGCAAAAACAACACGGTCCTCGTCTTCTACGACGTTAAGAATTTTGTCAAAATGTTGCTCGCATAGTTTTTTGCGAAGATTAGTCCGTTCTTTGTGAGTTTTTTCAATTAAAATGAATTCTTCAGGGTCTTTGGAAAGATTCTTGATCCCCATGTTGATTTTGAAATCTTTCTTGCCAGCAAATGGTCGAAATGGAATTGATTCGGCATTTTCGTAACGCCAATCATCGCCTATTGGTTTGATTACTGGGGGAAAATCAGTTTTAGTTGCGAATTGGTACCCAGTTTTTTTCTGCTTACCATTAGCAGCAACAAGGGATTTGGTCTTGGTGAGATTGTAAGCAACAGCTATTAAAGCGCATATCATGCTGACGAGTAAAAGCCCGTGCTTTGCAGAAAGCTGTTCTAGTAATGCGGGTTCAAGTAAAGATACACACATTTTTCTTGTTGTTATGTTTGGATACAGTCTTTAAAGTTCTCTGTTCAAGATTAAATCTCAAGCTGTCGTGAGAGGACAATTATTGATGTTTCCTCGAAGCAGATCTGGATCTATATATATATTCCGCCGGCTCATAGATGTATACAAAGGTGTGGCAGCTAAATCAGGCAATTTGCGACCCCAATGCTTTGGACAATAACCTGTCAAGTACCTACTACATCCAGGCTTTAGATTTGGGATGCAATTATAGTTGGAATAGTTTCTGATAAGACGCAGGGCTTACCACGGAGAAAGGTTTGATTGGCCAGCCTGCATTACTGATAGATAAGAATTTGTGAATTTCCTTGCATTTTCCTCGATAAATGGCAGTTTTCCACGAAAACAAGCCACAACTTTATAAAACACTAAAGAAATGGCAATCGACACAAATACAAACAGCTCGAGTGGTTTGATTGAAATGAGGAGATTGAAAGAATGATCGATTAGAAGTTATGTTTTGCTTCATTGGTGCTATCATCGCCGATAGCTGTTATATTTTTAGATCAATTTCGGCATCCAAAAATGGCCATTGCCGCGATATCAGGCGCATATTAAGCCAGTCATTTTTCGTTTTTGGCAGGATCCGCTACCGACAATGTATTTATTATCGGAAGGGGCGCGCCAACTGCTGTTTTGAGAAATACCGACCTAGAGACAGATACAGAAGCGGCTGTTTCCTGTTTTAGATGTTGTTGGTACTATGTAGATAAAAAACTTATTGATTATGGTGACATGTAAGGAAGACAATCGCAGTAAAAACTGGTGACCTAGCAAACTGTATCACTTCCGAGTTGGAAAAGAATACAAAATATCAAGGAATTGAAGAGATGGGTATCATAATTGCCGTGGCATGATTTAAACCTTATGGCAACTAGAAAGGAGCAAAATATGTATTTTTTTTCTTTTTTACTTTTGTGCTGCCCAACATTAAGTCAGTTTTTATGCGGATTCATGATTATAGTTTTAATTGGCTCTGCAATTTTATACCGAACCAAATTTTAATAGTATTTTCTGGTAGCTACCAAAGCAAATTTATATTTTTATCAAGTTTAAAACAGTCAACCTACACTACAACTCATATCCTAAAAGTATTTTAAGTAAATTGCTTTTTCAAGCACCAAAACTACTAATATATCAAAGTTTCACAAGACTAAAAAAAAAAAAAATTATACATGTGTTCAATTTTGTAAATTAT
This sequence comes from Saccharomycopsis fibuligera x Saccharomycopsis cf. fibuligera, assembly GCA_001936135.1. Classification (NCBI taxonomy): domain Eukaryota; kingdom Fungi; phylum Ascomycota; class Saccharomycetes; order Ascoideales; family Saccharomycopsidaceae; genus Saccharomycopsis; species Saccharomycopsis fibuligera x Saccharomycopsis cf. fibuligera. The sequence continues at coordinate 2,494,277 of CP012809.1, read as the reverse complement.
ATTTACTTTATATACAGCGTAAGCTTTCAAACTTATGCAATTCTGTAACATGAAGTCCATTCAATACATCAAATCTTTTAGACTTACTTCTCAAACCTCTTTCAATTTCTTTCTACCTCATTATTTTGATATATTGATTACTCAAGAACTGACAGCATTAGTTTCCTTTTTAAGTAATACCAATTTTTTCAAATTTTCTACAAACTTTTGTTCAATGATTTTTAGTACTAATATACTTTTTGGGTTGATTTTTTAACAGAAAGTAAATGATCGAAAATACCGATATCATTGGTTGGGGAACTTATATAAATGAGGACACCGTTAGTATTTGTTAGAATTTAACGGATAAGTTGGCTTTAAATTAGATATACGAGAGATTTTAGTCTAGGATGGATATATATATATATTTTTTTTTTTTTTTTTTTTTTTTTTTTGAGGGTCATCGTTAGCATCGTCATACGAACGTTGTACGGTTGTGAACACAGACGAATCAGTAAGGCGAAGACATTGAAGAAGATGCTCTCAAAACCAGCATCAATTTCCGTGATAGTTTAGTGGCTAGAATGTCCGCTTGTCGCGCGGACGACCGGGGTTCGATTCCCCGTCGCGGAGCTTGTTTTTTGCTTCTAACTCTGGTTTAATTCCGGCCTGAGAGAAGGGTCGAAATGTTTGGTTTTTTTTCTTACTCCACTTTTGAAAACTCCGTTTAATCTTCGTCAATGATCCATTAAAGTTTAATAATTTCTAGTTCAGAGTGAAGCATTAAATGAAGATATTTGAATAATTTGACATAATAATGCAAGCATTCAAACGTAGTTTTTCCTTTTCAAAAGTGTTACAGCATGAAAACCCCTTGGTATGTTTTCACGGATAAAGTTGAATTCATTGATCTGTTGATAATACTAACATTATTAAAGGGATTACCTAAAAAAGCACCAGAGATGCCTCGTATGTCTCGTGGGCTTCCAGTGAAACAAAATATTCCAGGAGTTAAAAAGATTGTGTTGGTCTCCTCTGGTAAAGGTGGTGTGGGGAAATCCACAATTTCGGCAAATTTAGCCTTATCATTCCAAAAGTTAGGTAAAAAAACTGGTCTTTTAGACGTTGATGTGTTCGGGCCTTCCATACCAAAGTTATTCAAAATCGAGGGTGAGCCAAGGTTGTCGGAGACGGGGAAGCTTTTACCAAAGATCAATTATGGTTTGCCAACAATGTCAATGGGCTACTTGATACCAACGGAAGAATCAGCAGTTGCTTGGAGAGGCTTAATGGTAATGAAAGCATTACAACAGTTATTATTTGAAGTGCAGTGGAACAACTTGGACATTCTTGTCATTGATATGCCGCCAGGTACTGGTGATACCCAGTTGACTATTGGCCAGCAATTGAAAGTAAACGCTGCCGTTATTGTGTCTACGCCTCAGGACATTGCTTTATTAGATGCAAAAAAGGGCATAACCATGTTCAATAAAGTAAAAATTCCAGTGGCCGGGCTAGTGGAAAACATGAGTTACTTTTTATGTCCAAATTGCCACCATGAGTCTCATATTTTTGGTAATGAGGGGGTGAAAAGAGAAGCACAAAAGCAAGGGGTAGTATTATTGGGATCCATACCATTGAATGAAGAAATTTGTACACAGTCAGATAAAGGTAAACCAATAGTAATTTCCCATCCTCAATCAAAAATTACAGAGATGTTTTTGGAGATTGCCAAAAACTTATTAACTAGATTGTTTTAAGCATACTCTGTGGGATGCACGAAGGATGTATAATTATACTCACGCCATGCCACTGGAATGCGTAGATATCTGCGACCCCCAAAACCAGCATGTAAATGGTATGAGTCTGTTACTAAATGGAATTTGTGATTGTGTTCCGGTATTTGCGGACACGGAAATGGCAGACGTGTCTCTTATAAAGATTGTATCTTGCTACTGGTGGGTGGCGTTTGATTATCTAGCACTTTACAGTTTGTCGTGGTGCTTGATGATCGACGAGCGCTGTTGCTAGCATATGTTTGATGTTATCCATGAAAATTTTAACACATACGTTGTTTTCCAGATAAAAGGCTCTGGGACATATTACTTTCACTTAGAGCTCGAGTAGCCAGAAGCCCCCTTGCTCTCGGGTAATCAAATACTGTCTTTGTCTTCGCATCTTCTCTTTCCTACGAGCACGTATTTCCAATTTTCTGACGTCTTCAGTGAGGAGGTCTTTAAACATTTTCTCTTCAGAATTTTATCTTAAGATATTGCCAAAAATTTTTAGTCACAGTTAGCGTCTTTTAGAGGCATAACAATTTTTTGTCTCGCAATTTTTCCTGGGCTATATATTCAACTTTTGTGTTATATGAAGGCTTGTCTAAAGTAAGAGAACGAATGTTTGAAAACCAACTCTGAACTTTCTAGCACTTGATATATGTGCGCCAAAAGTACTAATTCTGTAACACATTTGATCAGTTATTTTTTTGGGCAAAACTGACTGAAGTAAATGTATTTTTTGATATTTTATCAGGTAGATAACTCTGCTACAAAATCTATTTTGGAAAAAAGTAAACAAAATGCTAAAATATGCTATAGAACGCATTAGCGGCATGATAAGATTTCTGACTGCCAGCAGCAAAAGCCGATCGGAAATGCTCCGAGAAATTCTCTCGCACAAGAAAAACTGCGACAGCAAAGGTCATCGCGCTTAGTCATCTGGGCGGTGGAAGAGAAAAAACGTATAAGAAGAATCGCAGGCGCCTGTACTTTTTTTTTATTTTTTTATTTTGGTTTTAATCTTCATCTACAACTTTTTAACTTCATCGAATACCGATTGAATTAACTTGATATATTGCTACTCAATTATACAATGTTATCCAGAACACTTTCAAGACAAATAGTCAGAGTCCCTCTTGCTAGACACTCCCCAATACTTTTCAATATTTCCAGAGCTCCGGTGCTTACCAATCACTGTTTCCTGCGCTCCTATTCGCTAGAAAGTTCCCCTTCCTCCGTTTCCAGCGCTAACGCGGATCCCGTCAGATTCTTGAATAACAAAGTGGAGGGCAAAATAAACCACGAGCTTCTCAACAAAAGAATATTCCAAGATGCCAGGCTTCCGGCAAATCAGGACGAATATGATTTATATGAAGATATCTATGATGTGATAATTCAGAGAATTTTGCCGAATATTCAAGAAGACGGCGGAAATATGGAATTTAGAGGTTTTGATTTTGAAAATGGTACAGTGTTTGTAAAACTTACTGGTGCTTGTACTTCATGCTCCATGAGTGAAACAACTTTGAAACATGGTATTGAAAGCATGTTGACTTATTTTATTCCTGAAGTCACTGGAGTTAAGCAGGTCTTTGATCCAGAAGAAGAAATTGCATTCAAGGAATTCGAAAAGTTTGAAAAGAATTTAAAAAACAAATCCAATTAAAAAAACAAGGTCTTTTCTACATAAATTTAGAGACTATAATCTACTTCTGGGTTCATAATCATTTTCTGCTCATATAATTCATATTCATATTGCACAAAAATTTCATTTGTGATTTTCTCATGGCATTCATAGTGCCCATTTAACGACTCTGTTTCCTTTTTTTTTCAACTTCTCTGTGTTTGTGTTTAATCTATTCAGTTATGTTTTTTTGCCTTAATTATGCTGTGGTCATCAGCGTTTACTCTGCATTCATGTTGCGAAGAAATAATTTGCACCTTTGCGTGGCCATCTTATGATGCCCCACTTTAATCTACGATTCCATATTCCATTCAATACATGTCATCACCTAAGCGACAGTTGCGTATCTTCTGTAATGTTAAGAAACTCCGCAAGTAAAGAAAAAGAAAAATTTCCTTGTGATCGCCAGCCAGCCAAGGCTTTCTCCGATCTCGCAATTTGAATATCGCACCACAAACGACTAAGAGCACGCACCACAAACTACTTAGCATATCTCCGCACCAGCTTCATAAAATGTACGAAGCTAGCCTCGCTTCAATAGTTGGTCATTTATTAATTTGTTGAATCTAACTTAATAGCAGAGTAGTTCCAGTAACATATGAGTAACGATGAAAATATTTTGTGCTTCTATTGTAGTCAATTGCATTTTACTTGCGAACAATATTGAGTAAGCGAGTGGCTGTGCACGTTCTTGCTGCCCGTGGAGATCTCGAGGTCACTTTGATAGAACGTGGGGGCATTTTTAGACAAAGATAAATTTCAACCGTGACACTGCTCGAAAATACATCTTGCACAATGACTTTACTAGAACATCATCAGATGGTCACAATACCATACCAATATATTTGACTCTTCAAAAGTGGCTCAATTGCTGTGGGTTGTCGTTTAAAGAGCTCCATCAAAGCAACTATTCTAAAAAAATTGTTTTAGTGAGCTTTATGTTAAAAGGGGTCCAAATAATCTCGTTTACAGTAAAAAAAAAAAAAATACAGTTAAACCCGACCATTTGTGAAGAGAACAGACATCCCCGTCTGACATGACTTTACCTCGTCATTACTTTTTCATTTATCTTTTTTTTTTTTTTTTTTTTTTTTTTTTTTTAATTTTTTCAATGATGGAGGTGGGGGTAGCTCACTATTTGTTTTCACAGTCTGGGATCTCTTAATCTTCAATAAAAACATAGAGTATATTTTTTCTTGGTGAACATACACTAGTTTATTCCAAGAGTATGACATGAGCCTTTTAATTTTTCCTAACCATATATCAGGCGAATGGATTCCTTGTATAGCGACATGTTGAACATAGAAAAATAGAAATTACCTCAAATGACAAAAACCGAAACTTTATAACGAAGAAGAAATTGCCGCCTCAGAAAGTGTTGGTAGAGATAATAAAAGTTGCTTCTCGTTATTGCCAATATACTTGCACATATGTTTAGAGATCTCTTTTCAACATTATTGTCTCGTAATAATGCAGGTCAACGCACGTCAAATAGCATGTTAATTCGTAAAACTAGTTTCTCCGACTTGTAAGCTTATAAGTGAACCAATGATGCAGTTTTTGTCTACAAGGGCACCATGGAGAAAACCAACATTTTACTTTCTTTACGCCAAAAATAATTTGAAGAACTAAAAGAGAAATTAGAAAAATATGCTAAGTTTCCTGACTGTTATCAGAAAATACATAAAGATTTGAACATTGTATTAACTTAAATAGCACCGTTTTTCCAAATCTTATCCACGTCCTTCTTCTTTCACCACCTTCATTTCATCCTCTACCTCCAAATTTTGTTCTTGTTGTTCTTGTTGTTGTTGTTTCTTCTCATGCTCTTTGAGCAAATACTCGCCTAAAAATTTCAATGGTTCAGCTGGTCGCTCTTTAGAAACGAGTCTCATTCCTTCTAATAAGAAAGGAGTAATTTCGTTATTAATCCATTGTCTTAGTGGAGCACCACCAATGACTTGACTTGGCTTTACATTTGGTGGCAATTCAGGAACGTTTGGTTGTTGTTTGATTGTAACGGTGGCTGGTGATGCTCTGGATCCTGTTGTTGATGTTGATGCTGATATTTTACTACTGTTCGTAGGATTATTGTTGGTATTGTTGTGTACTGTGTCAGTTGCACTATTGCTCACAAGGACAGTTGGTGCTGGTGAAGATGTCGTCAGTTTGACTTGCTGCTGTTGTGCCGTGCTAGTCTCTGTTGGTGATGGCGCAGTTGTAGTCGTACTTGAACTGAGCGGGCCTTGATTAGGCGCCTCTTCCACTTTGACATCCAATGGTGGCTTTAATAAGCCCTCTTTCAGCTGTTTAAACAGCACATCTTCTTTTCCATCTTTTCGTTGTTCTATTTGTTTTTCTTTTTGTACTTCATTTTCTTTGTCTAATTGCTGCTGCTGTTGTTGTTGCTGCTGATTTTCCGTTGAGTGAAATGTTGTCTTTTTATTCTCACCCTGATTTGATTCTGTCATTTCAGTATCAGTATCCGTAGTATTATTATTGTTTGGGGCTTCTTTTTCGGTCTTGACCATTGTATCGTTCTTTTCTGGAGTCGTGTCTTTTGTTTGTTCGTCCTGCATATTTGGTGGCCTTTCAATTATTATTGTTGTTCTTCCTAGTTTTATTATTACAGGGCTGAGCTAGTAGAAAAACAACGAAAGCTGTAACGGTTAGTCAATGCTGAATGATATAAGCAAAAAGTGTTGGGCTTCACTGGTCTGTTCATGTTGCTGAAGCGCCTGCTTTTGATTTTTACTTTTTTATTTTTTATTTTGCAGTAAGTTCTGCTATATTAGTGAGTGGATTCCGGGGCATCTAACGCATGGAGTTATTTTTTCAACATGAGGCAAAAACAGGCGATATACAAAAATAACAGTACAAAAACAAACAACGAAAAACAAGTAGTAAACATAAATGTCGCTTTATTTACAAACGTGAACGACTGTTATAGGAAGGCATAAATAAATAATAAGAAAGTGGGGAGTTCCGCCAAACATAAGGGAAAAACGTTAAGAGATTTAATAGAAAACAAAGCAAGATGCCACCAATCTGAAAAAAAGCATATTCATTAGGAAAAAGGCAGATAAAAAGGTGATATCATTCAAAAGCGCAACGCAAAAACACAAAAAAAGTATTTCGGGGAAAAAAACTGCAAATTAGAAAAGAAAACATAAACCAGAAAGACGAACAAAAACTTATGATAAATGGAGTAGTAAACAGGGGAAAAAAAAAGCAAACAAAATTGTCATTAAAATCTTTCCTCAACAAATTTAGGATCACTATAATTTGACACTCTTAAACCCCATCTAGCAAAAATCGTCAACATACCAATTCTCCAACCTCTGTAAAGACTGGCAACACCATAATTGTCATTATGTGGATTGTCTTGCTTAGTCCCATGATAAATGGAATTGAATATCGTATCAAAAGTTCCTGAATAACCAGTGAATTCTACCACCAAATCATTTTTACTAATCTCCAAGCCATTAGAATCCTCCATTTGTTCGTTTTTATTTTTATGAAGCAAATATGACGTTTGTGCTCTTCTGAGGATAGTTTCTGCAGGTAATTTTAAGAATAGCTCAAAAAATTCAGAAAGCAATTTGACCACTTCATATGTCACTGAGTAATTCTCAACTTGAAGTTTTATTGAAAATATAAATGGTGTAATGTTTTTGAGGAAATTAGTAACAAAAGAGTTCAAAATTGTTGGGAAGATTAACTGTATTGGACAAAAGTAAGATTTTAATTGCTTAATGTTATCCCTTAAGCTTCTTTTTAGATGAGTGTTTCTATTTCCCTGGCCATTTATTTTGGTAATAATGAGTTTGGTTCTTATTAAATCTAATGGGGCCAAAACTAAGCCAGTAGCGATAGAAGCAAACAATATTAAAGCCAATGATTTGACTGGATCTGGTGAGTAATTAATATCAATATAAAATGGATCCGGAATTTCCAAAAATGGCGACAAAAATCCAGTAAACCAAGATTCAAGAGTAGAAGATAAGGCCTGGTAAATATACGACACATTAGTAGCTTTCCATAAACTTGTCAAACCCTCTTTGGATGATATGGATGACATAACATCAAGGGTCTGCAAAGATAAGGGCTGAATATGGTTTTTATTGTCCACTGCTTTAGACTCGTAAATGTCGTCATCATCGTCATCATTACCATCATCTTCTTCATCCTCTTCTTGATCATAATCACTGTCATAGATTTTATTCTGGCTTGGGTTTCGCGAAGTAACTGTTATATCATTTGTAAAGAAATAGTCAGCATTGTCGTCGTCTTGATTGTCATCAAGATGATTGTTGATACTGGCTTTGCTTTTTCTATTCTTTTTCTTGGACTGAAAGGCTCTTTTTCTAGGAGTTCCATTGTGTCTCCCAGAAATGTCAAAGGCACCTACTTGCAACAAAAGTCTCACAATGTCAAAAGGCTCATTCAAAATGACCTTGAAGTAATTTCTTGCCAATTTACTAAGCAATCCTGATAAGACTTCGGAGGAACTGTTTAAATTATTCCACAATAGCTGTAAGATACCATCATCGGAGGATGTGGCATTTTGAGCGCTGCCGATGGTTTTGATGCCACCGCCTAGTATTGAAGTATTTCTTATTCCAAAATTTTGGCCTTTAGCAACGACATCACTACCATCTTTTGAAAATAGAGTATCCACTAATGATTTGCCGCTTTGATATAAGACCCCTACTCCGGGACGATAAGTGACTGGGTAGCCTGCATCGAAGCTATCGACACTATAGTAAGGTCTTAGCTCGTTTGTCATTTTCAAAAGCTTCTCCCTGGTTCAAGGAAAAAAAAGAGCAATCCGAGTAAGTGAAATATTGAATAGTTTGCTCAAATTATAGTTGGTCAATGATTCTGACGATTTTGATGATCTCCTTAGCTTATTTTCTAGTTTTTCTTTTCTTGTGTATCTGAGCGGCGCGCATGCGATGGAAAAGATGTGCTCATGTGACCCAATTTGAGCATCTAACTATAGGTAAAAATGAAGAAATCTAGCAACCGCATACATAGTAGCGTCGCGAGAAGGAGTCAAAAAGACAGTAGAAATATAGATATACAGAGATAAAGAGAAACAATGGATCCATTCAACCAAGTTCAAGAGGATGGCGAGGAGCAAGTCAATGGGTTGAGAATATTTTTGAGGCAGCTTGATTTCAATAATGTGTCAAATGACGATAAGCTAGAGTTTAAAAACCAAGCTGCAGAGTTGCAAGAGACTATTGAGGATTTGAAAGAGTCCATTCAACAGATCAAGGCCGAACCTGAACTATATGCAGATTTGACGGCGGATGAGATTACAAGAAGAGAAGAAGTTATTGAGCAGTTGATCCAGGATGCTCGAGATATCAATAATACCTGGAAAAAGAAAGTTGGTAGCGACGCTACCAACAATCCGTTCATAAGCTACGATGAGGTCAATAATAACAACATCCACACGACGGTCGATCAGCAGCAAGCTAGAATAGAAGATGAGGAAAGAAATGTGGGGATGAATAATATACAACTTCAAGAAGAATTGCGGGACCAGGATACCCAGTTAGATGGAGTGTTCAACTCAGTGCAGCGTATTAACCAACAAGCACGGTTGATGGGAGATGAACTAGAAGACCATGCGCAGATAATAGACGAGTTTGAACAAGACATGGATAGAACGCAAGGAAGGTTGAATAAAGGGGCCAAGAGACTTGGCCGTATTTTAGAGAAGAATCGAGAGCGGTTTAGTGACTGCTGTATCATGGCATTGGCGGTGGTTCTTATTGTGCTTTTGGTGTTGATAGTAATTCTATGAGAGAATTAGGATATTTGGGAAAAGCGGGAAAGCTCGTTTCATATTTACGCATATAACATTGTATATTCTAATAATTTCCTTCGACTGGCGCCTCCAGTAGTCCAATGTGCGACGATTATGCCATGTAGCCGTAAGAGGTTGGCACTCTATAGATTCAGTAGTAGTATATAGCCAGACGCCTGGTTTTGCCTGGCTTTGCTGCTGCCTTGCTGCTGCTGCCTCCGTTGTCGCATTGGCTGGAGTCACAAATACCGCGGCAGGAAAACACCCCTATTATGCTATTTACAGTATTTTGAGACACTTTATGAGGGTGCAATCGGAGTACGTTAATGAATGCTTCAGTATGCTTCATTATGCTATAGCCTGCACTATTCCGTAATTCTATGCATACTGGTGCATAAATATCAGCCGACTTCTCATTTTACTAATAGTTAACAGGAATTACTAACAGCGGCAGCTGCTGCAAACAATTGCAACGCAACAGAACCAGAGGCAGAAACGGCGGCAATGGCGCTGTACCAAGTTTTGCGGTCAACTGGACTCTCGCTGTTCTGCCTCCATCTTACCGCAACCCTGCTATTCTCTAATTTATTTTATTCTATTCCTGTTACAGTGTCAAATCATATCCATTACTTTTGCCTGTGAAACAACCATCGGCCACTTCGAAACATTTCAGTATTCAGTGTACTGCTCTCCTGATATCAAATTTTGTCTGTACGTTTGTCTGGTGCAGAATCATACCATTTCGGCAATAAACGAAAATCAAAAAAATCGAAGGAAAATCGAAAAAGAAAAAAAAGAAGCCTGAAATCTTTTCTCTGGAAACAAACCAGTACATTTGTATCCTTCTCATTTTATACTGGCTGCTTTAATTAAACAGCTACAGTAATATTCATTTAAAATCTGCTGATCATTTGAGTTTGTTTGGCATCCTTGAAATTGATCTCATCTATTTTTCCTTCGGTTCTAAGTATTACAAGTTTCTGCTGAGGTTTAGAAAAAGTGACAGTTAGTTGCTTTTAGCATTACGAGCTTGTTGACAAGAATTACAAATCATCACAAATCATTGCAATATAACGCCTGTTCAATTTCATACACAATGGAAGAAGACTTTATAAAGTATACTTCTAAGCACTCCGGCAATCATGAAGGGAAGCATCACATTATCATTGTTGGCGCCGGTATTATTGGCGTTTGCATTGCTTATTACTTGACCAAACATCCTTCTTTCGACGCCGACCAGTATCACATCACCATAATTGAGTCAAAGCGTGTGGCTGGTGGCGCTAGTGGTAAAGCTGGCGGTTTATTGGCTCTTTGGGCTTTCCCTCAGCAGATTGTTCCATTGTCTTTCCAGCTACATAGTGAATTGGCGGAAGAATATGACGGCGATAATCAGTGGGATTATAGACGTTTAACCACAGTTTCTTTGGAAGGTGATATTGAGAAAGCATTGGAAGAAGACGAAGATATTGAAGAAGATGAAGTGGAAGATGAAGAAAGTGATGCACAGGACGAAAAAGAAGATACCAACTCCGAAGATCAGAACTCATGCAAATCTGTCAAAAGCAGCAAACACTCAGATGAAAGCCTCGGATCTGGTGCTAGTGATCACAAAATAGATAGCAATACTGACCTTAGCTCCCATGAAGACGAGGATAACATTATTGCAGAGCAAACTGGGTCAGGTACCCCTGACTCAATAGGAGACAAAGCCACAAAAAAGAGAAAAACCGTCACCAAAAATTCAATCAAAAATGAACATGATTATCCAAGCTCCGTGAACTTACCCAAAGATTTAGACTGGATAAAGCAAGAGTATATCAATGACTGGTCTTTATTGGGCGGAAAAGATACTACTGCTCAAGTTCATCCATACAAGTTTACGAACTTCATATTGAAGAAGGCAATAGAATCTGGCGCAGTAGAATTGATTATTGGAAAAGTCAATGAAATAATTTTTGATGAGGATTCTGGCGAAGCTCAAGGTGTTTCTTACATTCCATCTACTGCACAAGATGAACAAAATAAGAATTTTACTCCAGTGGAACTTCTTGGTAATCAAGTGGTGTTATCGGTAGGGCCATGGACTTCCAAAATTTTACCTGATTGCCCTATATCAGGCCTTAGAGCACATTCAATTACTGTTGCCCCAAACAGTAACGCTTCTGTTTCCCCGTATGCCATTTTTACCGAATTAAAGATTTCTAGCTCAAAATTTGGGTTTGTGTCACCTGAAATGTATGCTAGAAAAAATGAAGTGTATGTTTGTGGTGAAGGTGATACTGCGGTTGATGTACCAGAAACAACTGATGATGTTGAAGTGGTGAAAGAAAAATGTGACACATTATTTCATTATGTTGGTAGATTGTCTACAACTTTGGGAAAAGGAAGAATTTTAAAGCGTCAAGCATGTTATTTACCAGTTCTTGATGTCCCAAGTAGTAGCGGTCCATTAATTGGTGAGACTAATGTTCCAAACTTGTTTTTGGCAAGTGGTCATTCTTGTTGGGGTATTAATAATGCTCCAGGAACTGGTAAAGTTATGGCTGAAATGCTCTTGGATCAAGAAGTCACTAGTGCAGATATTAGTGCTTTGGACCCAAGTCTTTATTTTGATGCTAGTGTGTGGGAGTGAAAGTTGCAGGCAATGATTAATGAATTTTGTTCAAGAATTTACTTACTGGTTTTTCTCTAATTTTTTCTCTAATTTTACTTACTGGTTTTTCTCTAATTTTTTCTTTAATGTTTGATTTTTCGTCTTTTCATCAGCCTATCTTTATAATACTGGTTACAAGTTTTTCAAACTATTTCACTTCTACAGTTTTGGTAATGACTGGATTCCACTTTTCTCGGCCCAGTTATCATTTTGTGCTCTATTCATAAGTTTTGATACTAATCACGTTCTTTTTTGCTGCCACGACTATATTATTTTGATTTTTTTGTCCCCGTTGTTGAACCGTTTTAATGTTTGAGACCATATAGCATGCTCTGATTTTTTGAAGTAATTGTGCACGCAGGAAGTTCTCTCAACATTTAACTGTACTATTATTACCTTGTTTTTGGCTATCACTGGACGGCAAGATGCTAAGTTTTACGTTTTACATCGCAAATTCTCGCTGAATAGCATTCATTTGAGCTCCCTTTCTTTTGTTTATTTTTTCATTAGTATTGAAATACTTTTCCTCAATTCTTTATAGTTTTTGCGTTTTTGAATTATGTTATTTGCAGATTATAGTCAAAAGTCATCAGCCTGGACTTTTTCATGACATTTTATAAACAATTTCATTTTTTGGTTTTTATTGTGTACTGCAAATAGTAATTGATATTTTATTCGAGGGGGCGGGGTATATCAGGGTTTTTAATTCAATCACGATAAATTATGCTTAAGAGATGATCCTATATATTGCACTGACATTACACTACGCCACGAAAGGATCTTTACACGACGAATTTACTACGCGCAAACAAAGCCTATATAATTAAGCATCACAATGTCATTATCTCATAGTTTTTTCAAAAATACATCATCTAGCATATTGCGAATATACAACATTAATATTACAACTTATATTTAAGTCTTACTTGACTAGGTAGAGCAGTAATATTTTGAAAGAAAGTGTTTCAAAAAATTGAAAATTTATTAGAAGATTTATTAGAAACAATGCATCAATGAAAAAAAAGGTGGGCACGTGCCTTCGGAACATAGTAAGAGTAATTGTAACAGTAATTATGACAGTTGTGAAATGTGATGGCAATGATCACAAAATGCAAAACAAAACATGGTTTGAAAAGTAATGGAATGACAATAAAATAGTAACGAAAACCAGCGATACCGTTTCAAGTGTCCTTATGTGCAGTTCAGTAACAGCCATCTAGCAAATGTGTGATCCTCAAAATGATAACGTTATGATAAAGTAAAACGCACAAGAACACAAAGACGAAAAATCAAAAAACCAGAAACAAAGAACAACAAAAGCGAAAGAAAAAACCAAGAAAACAAAAAATCAGAAAAAAGTACCATTAGCATTTAAGCCACTTTCCGTAGAAATACAGAAGGAAGTCATGAGAAAAATCAATGGTATATGCAGGCATGTAATCAAACAAAAAATATAAAAATTTCAGATGTTCGTTTTTGTATTCCTAATTTCATTTACTTGAGTATAAGGTTTTCAAAATGTACTAACCTCGCTTATTTATTACAGCAGCAGCAGCCGCAGCAGCAGCCACAGTTGAGGTAGTTGCTCTAGGTTTAGTATTAGTAACCAAAGCGCTTTTTGAACCTGCTCTTCCCTGTGGTTGTGTTAAGTCAACATTTTTTCCGTTACCGATACCAGAATTGGAACCTGTTTTAATATTAGCAATATTGTTACTATTGGCAATTTTGATATTTGTGCCACTTGATAATCTTTTCGGTTGTATTGGACTGGTAGAAGTGCCATTGTTGACCGGGATAGTGCTACCCGCCGTGGTAATACTATTTGTATAGTTGGCACTACCGGCAGTTCCATTCGATGAAGACGCTATTGAGCTAATTGTGTTAGCAGAAGCAGATCGGCTTGGCTTTTTTCTAGAGTTTAGCAATTGTTTAGCTTTGAATAGACACTCGATCCATGTTATGCCCATATTAATCTCAAAATTAATATTAACGTGCTTATGATCGTGAGGGCCCAAGAATAATAATGATTTCTTATCAATCAATTCAAGCAATAAGTACCCACTGCATTCAGACTCGTCAAACTCATAATCATATAGAGAAATTTTGCTGTCAGTCAAAACAATTTCAAAAAGCTTATCGTCAAAATCAATAGACCTTATGATTATCAATTTTCCATGAGTGGTGATTAGCATCACTTCCGGTTTCGAATAGTACTCGATCACTCTACTGTTTTTATTGATAAGCACATTTATGGTTGCATCAGTCAAGTTTAACCTGGAGCCCTGCGATGAGTTTATCAATAAATCTGGACTGGTTTTCAATATACTTTCAAATGATAATTCACTGACGACAATGGTATCCAACTTGATTATTTTCTCATCCGGCAGCAACAACTCTGTAATTTCCTTAGGAATATTATCCGACTTGTTGTTCGCAGGGGCAATATCTTCGTCTTGATAGACTATTGGAGAAGGATATAATTGTTGTGGTTGAATTCCACGACTGTTTTCAGTTGTTGAGACTTTTTCTCCGCTGGATACGTCTGTATTTGTAATACTTTCTTTCAAAATGGAGCCTCCGCTTACTTGCTTTTGATGTTGATATCTGTCAGGAGATAATGAGTTGTTTCTGGATCTAATATTTGACAATGGATTGTTCTTAAGTGACAATAATTCATCGGTATTTTTGGGCAGTGGCAAACTGTCAAAAGCTGAAATTTTGTTATCATGAGGAGATAGAGGGAAAAAGGATTCAGTTGGTGAAGCAAATGGCTTACCAGCCTCAGTGGATTGATTGTTATTAGATGTTTGACAAGCAGTATCTATGGTTTTTGTGTCGGATAAAACCCTTTGGCAATATTCATGACTAGCTGATGGGTTCGATAAAAAGCTATGTTTGTTGGTTGATTCGCTGGCATTTAGATCAGGTTTCATGAAGGATGGAGAAGGCAGTTTGCGATCACTACTGAAAGAGCCTGATGTAGAATTTTTCATTCTCATCATTGCATACGGGTGTTGTGCTTGATGTTGAACATGGCTAGCATGCTGTTGCGCATCATCATTATGTTCATTATACGCATTTGATTTTGGGGAATATCGAGACTCTGAGATGTTTTCACCAGAAGCATTGACACTAGACGACGTGAACAAATTCTTAGCTCTAAACTTTTGTGCTGTTTGAATAGCTTCATTTGCTGCAATCAATACATCTTTAGACTTGTCATTCAGATTTACATCTACTGGTAACTGAAGCTCTTTAATATCACCCGTTTTTTGTTTGTGAAAGTCATCTTGTGGAAAGCTAGCGCCAATTTGGTCCAAAGGACTAAACATATGTGGTTCACTTTCCTGAAGGTCAAATTCTGATTTTAAATTCGGTAAAGAATACTTAAGTGGGATATTTGGTGTTTGAGTGAAGTGATTTTGTGAAGCAGCTGATGATAGCTTTGTTGGGACCTTCTTAAGACCCAATTCATTAGAATGGCTAGCTAAATCATTGCTGTTACCTTCTTGCATCTTCTTTAGCTGTATTTGTTTTTGAAGGATTTGTGATTGATCCATTAACACTGGTTTTTGTATATTTTCTGCTGCATCCTTTGCACTTGAAATGGACACTGGACTTGCTGGTTGTGATTGGGAATTTTGCATGGCTCTCGGCTGGAAAGGTTTTGAATAATGGAAATTATTAGGCTGGGACTGGGAATGCTGCAGCCTTGCTTGACTAATCACAGAATTATTAGAGTTTTGTTTTTCATGTTTGTTGAAGGTACTGCCATTTTGAATAGAAGCACTCGCTTGACGTTGTTGTGGATGCACTGGAGAAGCGTTTACAGATCCCGCTGAAGGATAGTGAGGATGATTATGCTGTTGAATTTTATATTGTTGTTGTGACTGCAGTGATAATTGGCCCGTCAGCACAAACCTTTGAGCAGGAGGTGAGTTATTTGCAGTGCTATTTTTCGTCACTGTGTTCTGCTGTTGTTGTTGTGAGACTTGATCTTGATTTGAGCTGTTCGATACGCTTCTAATGCCTATTCCTGTAGTACCATTGGTAGGTTTAGGAGGATGCTGGGAAATAGGAGATACCTTGGAATTACTATTTACAGGCCCCCTATTAAAAGGCGCTATTTTTGGATACGATTTGCTAGAAGGTGGGGTACTGTGTAACACTGACAAATTTTTCTTCGGTGAGTTTCCAGGCATTATATGACTTGATGAGGGCACATATGTGCTGTTGATAATATCCAACGTTTTCGAGGCTGAAGCAGTAGGTTTTTTGTAAAAATTGATAGGTTGCTTATGCAAACCTTTAGAAGGCACTTCCATATTTGGAACTATGCTTGATTGCAGCTTCTGTTGATATAGTCTAGGATCATAAGCTTCAATTTTTGGAGGATTTCGTTTCCAAATATAGGTAAAATCTGACCAAGGCACAGTTTTGAAAAATTGGTGACTTTGAATATCTTTAATTCTGAATCTTTGTTTGGGATCCAAAACTAAAATTTTCTTGATCAAATGTTTGATTGTGTCAGGAATATAGTAGCTAGGAAACTTGTAATCGAGAGCGATAATCTTCTCAAAAGTAAGGTATTCTGTATTGCCTTTAAATGGAGGAAGACCAACAATAAACTGGTACAAAATACAGCCGATAGCCCAAATATCACTTTCGTAGCCGCATTCATTACTTTGCAAAAGTTCAGGCGAAACGTATTCAGCAGTCCCAACAAAAGATGCACTTCTTTCTTTTTCTTCTACTGCATCACCAGATATTGGCAGCTTATTTTTGACTTCCTGTATGTTTCCTTCTTCATCAACAATTTTAGCAGCACCAAAGTCCGTTATCATTAGTTTCATATCATGATTTAACAAGATATTTTCCGGCTTTAAATCTCTGTGAATTACTCCTTTTGAATGCATAAATTTTATAGCGTCGACTAGCTGTACCATATAATATCTTGTTGTCACTTCATTAAGAGAGCCCAATTTTCTTATTAGCGTCAATAGTTCACCATATTCTGCGAAATCAATAACAAAAAATAGGGAAGCATCATCCTGGAAAGTATAATACAATGTGACAATTCCAGGATGGTGACCTAACCTATTAAGGGTCTGTTTTTCTATGTTAACATACTTGATTTTCTTCTCTTTGACGATATGTGCTTTCGATAAAATTTTAATGGCAAACACTTTCCCTGAGTAAGCATCCAGCGCTTTGTAAACAGTTGAGTAAGAGCCTTCACCAATTTTGCTGCCAAATTGAAAATCCTTGACAGACCTTCTTCTACCTGTAGCCGACATTATCTGTCATCAGTAATAAACGGTGTGAAAATAGCAATTTATCAAAATAATGATTAATGAAAGGTATTGTTAATCATAGAATTTTTAATCGAAACGGGCGAAAAACAAAGCAGAACCCTACCAATTTAAACTTAAACGGATAGTAAATGCAGTTATTTGGTAATTTTGGGAATCGCTAAAATAACAATTAGGATGGAGTTGCAACTGTGAATATTACTGCTGGAAGTAATACCTGCTGAATTTCTTTGTAGTTGAATGTCAAGAGATGGACACAACTTTACAACCAAAAAACAATTGAAACGAATGACGTGAAAGTGTGATTATCCGCTCTAAACCGGGGGCAGGTTACTTTAACGGGAATTTAACCAGTTGTGGGTCACTATCTCTCCACTGATATTAAAGCCTGTTAGTTTGTTATGATTTTGAATTGAGCTTGTGAGAAAAAGAACGAAGGAGCACACTGCGCTTCACGATTCAAATTATTCCGCTGCAGAAAACAGCAGAAACAACCGCCCCAAACAACACCACGTGACAAAATTGTTTACAGATCAGCATCTTCATTATAAACCACAGCCAGCGACTCAGCTCTGGATGTTGTGGCATATTACAAAAATAACTCAAGAAAACAAACAAAGGGTTTGGCAGATTCAACAATAGATGTTTACAAAATTATAAATTTAATGCTATTGATGGCTTGCGTTGGGCTGTAGCAAAAGGCTTGTCTCAGTGAAACTATCACCTCGTGCCTGATGCAACGACGTATTGTTTTCTGAAAGAGCTGTTAGCTTCTGTTTTAGAGAGTAGAGTCGTCTCAGCAACTATTTAAAATACAAAGGGGTTATAGAAAAATGAGCAAGAAAAACATTCAGATACAAACTGTAAAATTGAGTGAGTTGAATGGTGACGTTTTGATGGTTTTTTTTTAGAAAGTAATTAAAAAAACGGGTGCATGTTCTTCGTTAAAATGCTATCGATTAAATGATCTGTTCGGTAAAGTACAAAAACCAGTTCGGCTATGCCAATAATATGGCCAAGAAAAAGTGAATTCAATTGTCTTTCTTACTTTTTGCCTTTTCCAACTTAGCCTTTTCTTTCTTTGATGATTTGATCAAGACAGAGCTAATGAAAAGAGTCACTGCGGTGGTGCCAACCACAAGCAAAGCAGCAGGAATTCTAACAGCCCATTCTCTTGGAAGGAACAAGTTTTGCAAGATGGAATCTTCATCGACAAATGGCAACACAAAGGTCCAAAAGGTGTAGTAGACAAACACAGCAGTTGCAACACCAAGCATAGAGAGACCGACTAATATATCAAAAGCAGACTGCAAAAGTGTTAGTAAAACTGTACAGCCAGTTAAAGTATTAAAGGCATACTTCTACTCACCATTGTCGATTATAGCAGAGATTTGATGGATGTGAAGATGAACAGGAAGCACACTCTTAGTCAATGTTGACAGCTCTCACTGCGCTGGCGTCTTGTTATAACATTTTGTTTTGTTCGGTTTGTTTTCCGGTTTTTCGCCAGCTCAGCGATGATGCCGGGTGACCCCTGAAGCGCTGCATCGAAGACTACACAACTACGGCTGCCCTAGATCTATAACATTGGGCTTTGGAGAATAAAGAGTAAGGAAACAAAACTTCCTTTAAATGATGTTAAGCTCTTATAAACATTAAAATCAGGGGTAAATTACACGTCCGAGAAGTTGTGAGGCTGTAGCTAAAGCAGAAGTACTCTATAATTGCATTTTTCACCTGCAGATCATCCACTCATGTGACGTACACACGTGACATAAAATTACACAACTGAAGATGGGGTTTCTTTCCCTTTTCTACCTTATTTGATTACAAATTTTACTGTAGTGATTTGAAATGTGTTGCACATCTTTGATATTTTAAAGTATTATTTCTCTGTAATCGAGTCAAAGTGTTTGTAGACGATATGAGCAAGCTACAAAAAGAAGAACAGGGGTCTGCTTCCCCAGAAGACATGTCATCGCCCGCCACTCACCATAAAGTTAGCCTCACCGATAATAATCCAAGCGTCAATACCGATCGAGACGATGGCGCTACTGTGGTCAATGACGACATCGAAACATCTAGCGAAAGTGCTAAGAAACATACAATATTGGATAATATTACAGAAAACAGCGAAACTTTAGTTGATGATGAGCAACCTAAAAGAGTGATGTACACTCAAGGTACTTTCGAAAATGATTCAACCACATTTCAGCATCATAATCAAGAGAATGATCATGAACTTTTACAAACGCAAATATCACAGTTACAATACAATAATAACCGTCTTGCTCTTGATAGAGCAATAAGTTCAACTGTCCAGCTTTTGGAAGATTTGCAAAGAGAAAGTAGTGCGAGACACATCTCATACCCTCTACAAGACAACTCTGATGATGCTGATTTGAATGATATCAGATCTATTAGAGCTTTGAAAAGAAGAAGCACTGTTGAGAGTTTAAATAAAGTACTTAATGCTGGTTCTGATCAAAATCGTGAAGATAAAAATTTAGAACTAGGTAATGACAGTTTCACACACGAATTCAAAGTTCTCAAGTTGAATTTGAAGATGACTGGTGACCGTGGTAATTTGATATCTACTTTAGATCAAGGTGCAATTTCTAAGCTTTTAGAGGAAAAGATATTGTCTACTGTCAAGCATTTGGTTGCATTAAGAAAAAGGATCGACGATACTTCTTCCAAAGTATTTGTCACTGGTGATTTGAATTCCGGTAAATCAACATTTTGTAATGCTCTTCTTCGGAGAAAACTTTTACCCGAAGATCAGCAGCCTTGCACTAGTGTGTTTAGTGAGGTTATTGATTGTCGTGAGAATGATGGGATGGAAGAAGTTCATGCCGTTTTGATAGGATCAGAGTACAATAGAAAAGATGAATCTACTTATGAGATTTATCAGCTTGTTGATTTAGAAGATCTTGTGGGAGAGTATGACAAATACTCAATTCTCAAAGTTTATGTGAATGATAAAAGATCAGTGGACAGATCACTTTTGAAGAATGGTGTTATAGATATTAACTTGATTGATGCACCAGGTTTGAATATGGACTCATACCAGACTACGGAAGTTTTTTCCAGACAAGAGGAAATTGATTTGGTTGTTTTTGTCGTCAGTGCTGAAAACCATTTTACATTATCCGCTAGAGAATTTATTACTGCTGCTGCTAAAGAAAAACAATTTATCTTTATTGTCGTGAACAGATTTGATACTATCAAAAATAAAGAGCGTTGCATAAAGCGAATTTTGAATCAGGTTGAATCTTTGAGTCCGGAAACTCACAAGGATGCCAGAGAATTTGTGCATTTTGTATCTTCTTCAAATATCGTAAACAATAGTGGGGGTAATCCGGGAGATCCAGGAGATCCAGGGGATAATGGCAATAATAATGACAACAACAACCCAGGGGATCCAAACTTTGATCATTTGGAGTCTTCTTTAAGAAAGTTTGTACTTGAAAAAAGAGCCTTGTCAAAACTTGCCCCTGCAAAGAACTTTTTGATCAAGGTATTGGGCGATATTGAAGGTTTATCAGAGTATAATGAAGGCGTTTTTACTAATGATCGTTTCAACATATCGAATGAACTTAATTCGTTAATACCTGTTTATGAGCAACAAGTCAAGGAAAGTGAAAATACATCAAATGTTATCTCTAAGTTAGTTGAAGAACTCAACGATGATGTGTACGAATTTTCTCGTCAAAGAATTAACAGTACAATAGATGAGTTGGACAAAGTTTTGGTGCATATCAAATTAAAAAATATTTATTCCATCTATGATTATGCAAGACAAATTCAAACTGCTATGATCAACAAAGTTTTGAATAGTGTTGAGATTTCAGAGTCTTACGCCAAAAAGAAGACTGTTGAAGGTGTTAACAAAATTAAAGGAGTTGGCCAAGAATCATTAAATGACAAGACATTTTTGAAAGACAAGATTTTTAGAGAAGACTTTATGTTTCAGCGCAGAAGACATCATATTTCCAAAAACTTGAACAAAGACGTATCTGTTTTGGACTTCTTTGATCCATCTTTTGGTGGTGTTTCTAAGTTTGTTGGTATCAATACTCCAAATTTTTCAATCAAGAGTTTAAGAAATTTCGAATTTAGCTGGAAAAATTCACTATCATTGATTTTCTTGGGGTCTTCCACCAAATTTTTGATTACAAAGAATGTTGTGCTAGGCCTTTCTCAGTACCGCTTCTTCACTGATATTGTCACTTCTAAATGGTTCATTAAAGTTGCATTTGTTGGAGCTGCCGGTTTAGGAATTTTCTTTATCGTTAGGGGTATTCCAAACGCTTTCAAGAGAAACTTTGCGAAGAAATTGAAACGGCAAATTAACGAATTGGACTACGCCAACTCTAATTCTTTGAGAATTGCAAAAGAATGCAGAGTGGTTTTGCAATTCCCGGCTAGAGAAATTTTCAAGAAATTTGACAATGTCATTGGCGACAACTATAACAAAAAGCAAAAATTGGTTAGTGATTTGAAAAATCTTGATCTAAGTATTAATTTCTACAGAAGATTATCCAAGAGATGTAAAGATCAAAAGAGATTAGTGGAATCGTTTGATTTAGAATCTATTTATCAAGTCGACTAATTTATTATCTGTACCGACATTGTTCTTGTCCATAGTATTTTTTGCGTTTAACGTTACTCATATTTATGTTACCTTTTCCTTTTTGTTTTATTTGCTTCTTTTTTTTTTTTTTTCTTTTTTTTTTATGTATCCATATCAATTGTTATAATCAGGTTGTCGCTTGTTTTTGTGTTTATACTATTCTAATCTCATTGTTTTCTTTATTGTTATGCTACTTGTTAGTACTTGTATATGTAGGATGTCATTTTTCAAAGTACCGCTACATCAACACATGCTATACTATTTTTTAGAATAGTAGGGCTTTTTTTTTGCGGAATGCCAGATCATGGCGAGCAAGTTGTAGTCGTGATTTTTTAAAAAACTAAGACAGATTCAACTTGTGCTTGTACAAAAATATGGAGTACTAGCACATAACATACATAACAACGGTACATTCAACAACTGCTGGCTACGGCATGACAATGCTCGCAGAATATTCTTTTACAAACTCTTGAGACAGAATTCTATGCAAAGCAATTTGAAGGTTTCCTTGATAAAGATGCGCTTAAAGTTGTAAAGTTACACATCCTTATTATTCACAGATGTCGAAAAAAACAGTTTCTTATCTACTTACCACATCAATCGGAGATAATGTTAAAAAAAAAAAAGAAAAAAAAAAGGCTTAGCTACAAAGTTTATCATCATACAAATACGGCAAACTAGCAAAAACAATGATAATAATAATAAAACAAAAAAAACAAAAAGATGTGCGAATCTTGGTAAGGAGATTGGTCTCATCAGCATTAAAAGAGGTTGTTAGACTACTTTCAATACCCATAAACCCACTCCAGCTAAGAAACATTAACCAAAAGGCTCTATTCTCGTTCAAGTTGTAGGGTGTCTTAATCTGAAAAACGTCATTAAACCACTACAATAATACTCGAACTTGGTACAATTTTTTTTAGTGAAAGGAAAAAAGAAAAAAAACACTAAACATAAGCAGTAGAAAAAAATTTCACCAACTCTGTATTTATAGTATTTTTTG
Organism: Saccharomycopsis fibuligera x Saccharomycopsis cf. fibuligera; assembly: GCA_001936135.1. NCBI lineage: Eukaryota > Fungi > Ascomycota > Saccharomycetes > Ascoideales > Saccharomycopsidaceae > Saccharomycopsis > Saccharomycopsis fibuligera x Saccharomycopsis cf. fibuligera. Next base: position 2,471,405 of record CP012809.1, on the reverse strand, counting down.
TGGAAATTAATTGTATAACCCGGGCTTCGTTGTGTATTTTTCTGGAAACCCGGCCTAGAGCTGTTGAATGCTGATCAAGATTAAGCTTTGCGAATTGCTGGAGGGAGGGCTCTGGCAGCAGTTGAAAAGTAATATGAACCAAAAAATTAAAAAAATTAAACAGCATGTGTTTATACACTTATCACTGTGCAAGAAACAAAAATTTTTTATGTTCATTAAAGCTCAATGTAAAAGAGCAACGCCAACGAAATGTCTGGTGACAGACAGCAAAAAATAATGATAACGGCGAGATTCGAACTCGCGCATCCGAAGATACCAGGACCTTAACCTGGCGCCTTAGACCTCTCGGCCACGTTACCACTGTTGAGATGTTTTATAGTGTATAACTTTGGTTGAATGCAACATTTGTTTTGTTTGCCGAAGTTGCCAAGGTCTTGAGCCTAGATTAAAGTATTTTGGTAGTTTAGTATATGCGTTTCAGCAGATACATTGTGATTTGGTTTTGTTTAGAATTAGATATAGAGAAAGAGAATGGAAAATAAGAATCCATCCAGATCAGAATACAAAACCATTAAAGAGATTGAAGAGCCACACAGTAGGGCGCGGCTCAAGGAAACTAGAATAGAACAAACCCCAGATAGACCACTCCAAAAGAAACTGACGGTTTGGTGACTGATTTAGAAACTGAAGTCACCGCGCCATTATACTACAGAAAAATAGAAATTAGTGAACCTAGGATATCACCATGCCCAAGCATGCACGGTGTTCTATAGGGTAACATAAGAAAAACCTAAATGCACGACAGAGACAAAAACATACATTATCAATCGTTACCCAAATCTATAGTGAAGCAACGAGCTTTCAAAGCATTAAATCGGTGAACTGGAGCAGGCAATAAATAGATACTACCGACTTTAACCAAACCAAACCAAACGAAGCGAAGCAAAAACACAATAATGGCTAAGTTCAAAGACACGATAATATTGCTATTCTGTGCTGCTTTAGCCTCGAGTTATTCAATTCAAGGCCAGTTGGAATTGCCATCAATTACCCCGGAAGAAAGTTTCGGCAGTTACGTTGAGCTCACTGATCTCGATGCCGTCAATAACAATAATCAAGACAGTAATGACTACAAAGCTCCATTGGTGAGAAGAGCATATTTGAGAGATAACGCGACTTTTAAATTTGATAACCTTGACTTGGGCTCCTACCTCATTGAGTTCCATACTTTAAACTACGTGTTAGAATACGCAGGAGCTAGAGTGGACATCAGCAAAGAGCAAACGAAGCAAGACGACGGCACCGAAAGAGAGGAAATCGTCACTCTGGCATACGAATACCAATTAGGCCATGCGGTGCATGATACGCCAAACGCAATAGATTATCCATTGAGCATTGGGCTCCATCCCAAAATACCACAGAAACAGTATTATGAATTGAAAGACAAAGGATTGGCGGCCACGGGGCAGTTGGGGGCCATTTTGAGTAATCCGTTACTTCTTGGTGGTATATTGTTTGTTGTTGCCATGATGGGGGTGCCTTATTTATTGGAGAAACTTGATCCTGAAGCAGCCCAGCAAATGAGAGGAATTAAAAGCACTGGTCTCGGTGATAATGATGATGATGATGATGGCAAGAAACTTACCCCTGGCCAAAGTATGTTCAGTAGTAGCAGCAGCGGTGGTGGCAGTGGCAGTGGCAGTACAGTACCAGCACCAGTACAGTCAAGCACTGGTGTGTCAAAGGGCGCTACGAAACCATCCAAGAGAAAGCGTTAAGTGGCCACCATGATTACCGCATTTTACAGAAGAGCAAAACAACGATGCTTTTTTCTTCCAGCATATGTTATTTTTTTTTTTTTTTTTTTTTTTTTTTTTTATATTCACTTTTTAGGCCAATGCATGCTGTAGTGGATCGCAAAGTTCATCATCATGCTAAGCCATGCTATTAGTACGGCTCCTGGTTATACTATATATATAATATCACAGCAGTCAGTGGCAAGCACCGCACCGCCATGTTGCGGCACATGTATGTACTATCTGTTACTGCGGCTATTGCCGCGACCGCAGTAAGAGTTGGTAATGGTAAAATTGGGGGAGAGATGTATTCTGGGGTCACCCGCCCTCTTTGAGTCGAATCAGCCAGGTTGGCGCGTTGGCACTGGAGATCCAAAACATAAAAATATTGAAACTCAAGGCCTCTCACAAAGGCAAATCAAAACAGAACAGAGCAGAACAGAACAGAACAGAACGACGATACGTGATACTAGTCCGTGCCCTGCGATTATTTCAAAGCAACTTCCTCGGTTTTTATTTTTCGTTTTTTGTTTGTCTCAATTACTTTGACTGAATTCTTCAGATCTCATATTCTTTGTCCTTCCCCTTCTGTCGCATTCTCCCAATACAAATTGCCTGCACACTCATACTCAAATACACAAGGCTTTCAGCTTAAAACACTCCTCAAACAATATATCAAAACACACTTCCAGTTCATCAACAATGAGTCTTTCCCAATTTTCTAACGTTGCTTATTCTCAGTTATCCGACAGATTCAACTTGGAGCGTCTTAGATCCGATGCCGGTGCCTTAACGTCCAAATTCAGTAGCATTAGACCACCACAAGAATTCTTTGATTTCAGAAGATTGTCCAAACCAGAAAACTTTGGAGAAATTCAAAGCAGAGTTGGCTACAACTTAGGTTACTTCTCCACTAATTACGCTATCATTGCTGCTTTGTTTTTCGTTTATGCATTGGTGACCAACTTGTTATTATTATTTGTTATTATCTTTGTCATTGCCGGAGTCTTGGGGATCAATAAGTTGCATGGTGAAGATTTGGTGTTGCCAGTTGGCAGATTAACTACGAGTCAGTTGTACACCGGGTTGTTGGTTGTTGCTATTCCATTAGGATTTTTGGCAAGTCCTATTAGTACCATGATGTGGTTGATTGGTGCTTCTGGTGTTTCCATCTTGTCACATGCAACTTTTATGGAGAAACCTATTGAGACTATTTTTGAAGAACAAGTTTGATTGAGAAACGCGGGGTTGATCAAGAGAAAGTTTTCTCAACTGTTGTTGTATGTTAAGGTTTTATTGTAAAACATTAACGTTCTCTGGGTAGGGGGATTATGCTGGTTGCATTCTGATATAAACTGCCCAAGTTCTCTTCTTTAAAAAAAAAAAAATGAAGACCATAATTATTATTGAGTGAGAATATTACTTTATTAGCATATGTTATACTGTTTTACTTATTTTTGTTTTTTACGTTATTATTATTTTTTTCCTTCCCTTATCAATCTTATCTTATTTGTAAACCCTTGTGATTTGCTTTGCTTGTTTTTCACAAAGGTTGGGGATAAAATTAGGCTCAATTTTTGGTAACCGCAGTCAAACATTTATAAATACAATTTTTTTTTTTTTTATTTTGTTCTTTTTCAACTTTTAACTTCTATTTGCGGTGCCCTTTATATTATTACCTTTATCACCTGTTATAAGAGCTAGTCGCCTTTTTTTTTATTTTTTTATTTTTATTATTATTACAAGCATTACTGGGCTGTACAATATATATGTAACATCTTGTTTTTTATTTTTCACTGTATCGGTGCACTATAAGTTTTATGCTCCAAAGACTTTATCGGCGAGTACAGTACAATCAGATATGCAAAAAGCCGGAGCGTAGGCAGCCCACTCACTCTCTGGTGAAGCAGATACAACTTTAGCAACTACACGGGAATACGAAAATAGAAAATAAACAATCATTGATTAGAAAGATACATAAGATTGCAACATAGGCACAGTTTAAGCTACTTTTTAAAATGTTAGTCCAAACAAGCTCTCCCAAACAAGAAAATTATTACTCTTCTTTACATGTCCCATGTCCATCTTTTCTAGAAAAACAAAGCAAAAAACAAAACAAAACAAAAAAGAAAAGAGAATGCAGGTTAATATCAGCGAGATTCCCACGAGAAATTTAAAGTCACTATTCTAGTTCTAATGAAAAGAATTCATGTACTATCTAGCTATGATTTCGTGTATTCATCATTATAAAGCAACTCTTTTTATTTTTTGTTGTTGTTGTTGTTGTTGGTTTTGATAACAAGACATACCCTTTTATTTAGCACTTGCATCTTTCATCAATGATCATCCACCCTTTGATATCTGTGTAATACACAGAGCGAGGCAAGGTAATCAGGAATGAACAAAATTTCAAATTAAAATAGTGCGACCAATCGCAGGATTTTATAGTAGATTTTTCTGAACATGCTCTCCAAAAAACCTTCTTCCGGCTGCTGCTCACGTGCAGCTTGAGTAAACAAAGCAAAAATTCTGTGTGGGTTACTGTAGTAACACAATGCTTCTATTGGCTGAATAGCTGGCCGGCTGACTGGCTGGACACCACTCCAGTGACAAATGACGTGAAAACGTACTATTATGGCCATAGCTAACGGTGACATTAGCAAGCCACTACATCGTAAGTTCAATATTACATTAAACCATAACTACATCACATACAGTAAAAAAAACTCTCTTTTGACGATTTTATGTTGCAAAATAAAGTAGTATCAATTATTAACAAAATATTAAAATAACATTAACGTTGAATTGTGATTGTGACCAAAAGTCGCAGTCGTTCTAGCATATAACGCAATAATAATGATTATAATAATAATAATTGATGAGGAACTGTGGAAAAGTTAGACACCATCCAAAGATAGCGTGAGCATGAGCATTTAAATAAACCAAACCAGCTGCTTAGATGTCCAACTTAGTTCTTCTCCAGTGTCTTCTTTTAGCGTTGTAACGGATTTTGTTGTCAGTTCTCAATCTGATCCATTGAGGCAAGGATCTGTTTTGCTTTTGAGCCTTAGCCAATTTTTGCTTAGTTCTGAAAGATTTGTTAGACTATAGGTTAAAAAAAAGTTAGTATTTGCGGTTTCTTTCTACTTGCGGTTTGATATTGGACATAGCAGTGAGAGAGCATTGTGGTTGGTGATGTGGCGTTCAGTAAATTTGATTAGTTTTTTTTTTTTGGTAGTGTTTTGTATGAATTAAGTCGAGTGTTGTGGTATTTGGAGCCACTCACTGTATCAAGCTTTGCTTGTACTTTGATCATTCAACTTGAATACAAGTTGTCTATTTGACTTTGCAAAACTTATTTGCTGCTGCTGAAAATAATGGTGAATAGTACCATGAAATTGTTTTATGGGATTTTTGATAATATTGGTGCCTTGGTTCCCGTAATCATCGTCATCGTCATTGTCAACATCTGTTGCTGTTGGTGCTGTCTTCTCTTGCTCTCACTCATTGTGTTTGTGATATTTGCAGTACATACAGGCATCTTTAATGTTTTCTGTTTGAGTTAATCAACCTAAGGTTCACTATTCCAAGACTCTTTCAGTGCAACAAGATGGCAATATTATATCGTCAGTGGAGTTTTTTTTTCCTTTGACTTTGCTGCTGGCTCTCTGCCCACCATCCATGGCCAGGGCGACTGCGACTGCGACTGCGAAAAAAAAAAAAAAAAAAACGAGAATTCGGCGGGGGACCGACGTTGTGTGCCCTGTGAAGTTCTGACACGTGATATAAAGCTGGCGCTAATTTTTCGTTTCGTTTCGTTTCGTTTTGCTGCTGTGACTGGTTTTTTCCAATCGGGTCATTGGATCATGTGACGTCTGATTCTCTTTCTTTCTTTCTTTCTTTCTTTCTGCCGCTGTCTCTCTCACAGCACCACCAGCGCTGCCGCTGCCGTGCTCATTCCCGTTCTCACTCTCGTTCGCTAGGCTGCAGCCAACAGTATCACGATCTTGCACCAAGAAAAAAACCACCCAAAACAAAATTATTACTGAAATTTTCATCTTGCCCCTGATCTAGCTTTCCCCCCTCCCCAGTATTACTCACTAAAGATTAAGACCATAATTAATATCTAGTATGTCTACTGCTCTGCCAGTTCAACCACAGCGCAGCACAAGTTGATGAAATAACTGCAATACAGCATCCAACAATGTCTCTCACTATCATCCCAAAAATGTGATTATGGTATCTTATTCTTTACTTTTCTAGAATACCTGCTATTTCCAAAGGCAGGATCCAATCAGGCGAAAATGTATGCGGAAACAAAAACGATACTAGATGTCTCTTATATGTATATTGTATTCTGTCACTACAGAACCATTTCCAGGTCATATATATGCTTGGTGTAACTCGCGAGACAGAATATTTGCGTTATTTCACCAACTTTGCTGAGCAATATTGCCACAGGCGCGCACACACACACTCAAAAAAAAAGACGCTTTTTACTAACTATTTTTTTAGGCCAAAATGACCAGAGCCTCCGTCTTAGCCGATGCCTTGAACGCCATCAACAACGCTTCTAAAGCTGGTAGAAGACAAGTGTTGATCAGACCATCTTCCAAGGTCATCATCAAATTCTTGCAAGTTATGCAAAAACACGGTTACATTGGTGAATTCGAATACATTGATGACCACAGATCCGGTAAGATTGTTGTTCAATTGAACGGTAGATTGAACAAGTGTGGTGTTATCTCTCCAAGATACAATGTCAAGATCGACGACATTGAAAAATGGACTGACAACTTGTTGCCAGCTAGACAATTTGGTTTCGTTATCTTGACCACTTCTGCTGGTATCATTGACCACGAAGAAGCCAAGAGAAAGCACGTTGCTGGTAAAATCTTGGGTTTCGTTTACTAAGCTAGTAATATATTATTAGACGCTTGTTTTAATGTATTTTATTTGAATCTAGTTTAACGTGTACAGTAGAATGTAATGTATCGTTGAATGGTACTAGTACTAGTAGTGGCAGTACCGGTGGGCAACGAGTCTACGCAAATTACAGATACCACGCTTGCTGAGGCCTAGGGCTTTGTCCATTCCGTTGGACACTACTGGCGTCGTTGAACAGGCAACGGTGTACTGACACGCATAGTGTCAATGTAGTTTATATCCCCAGTACTGGTCAGCTATGTACTGGCAAACACATCCATGGAATACACAATATCTACTCATTTTGCTGATAGGTTTTTAGCCAACGCGTTACGGCCGGTATACAAAACTTAGTGGTAGCATTATTACCAGATTTGACGTGATTTTGGCTGCGTTCGTAAAACGCACAGCAAACTTCCTCCATCATCATTACCACCATTACCACCATTACCACTGTAGCATCAAAACTGACTGTATGCCATGTTGGGGAAATTGTGCAGATTCTCTCCTGCAGATAAAAGAGAAAAAGAAAAAAAAAGTCCATTTGCGACCCCATGTGACCATCTGTGACCGTGCTTCTCTAAAAGGAAGTCAAGATCGCAGAGCTCTGGCTGTCCCCGTGACACCCGTGCACCGCACTGTTAAGCAGAGAAACCCGGAGCGGGAAACTGTACGTGCGTGCAACGAGAGTGTGCGAGCGTGCGAGCGCCAGCCAGAGCTCTGCTGGGACTGCTGCTGCTACTGCTGCTGCTCCCACTGGCGGGTGAACGTGCGAGCGTGCAAGGAAAGAAAGAAAAAAAAAAAGAAAATTATACAAAACCAATACTTGAGGATCCCAGGACCACTTTGAAAGACCCAGGTACTACACAGCACATAATATCTATCCAAAATGGCTTCAAAAGGTATGTGATAAAACTGTTCAGCAGCGCACTGTACTGTCTGTGTGATGAAGAGAATGACTGAGTGAATTAGTGTCGTCAAGATATCGTTCAGCATCGTTATTTTATCATTGTTGCCCGAATTCAAGATTGAAAGTTTTAGTTTCAATGACTGGAAAATTTTTTATAATAAGCAAATCAAAAAGAGATGATTTCAGTATCAGTACAAGTGCACAGCCAAATGACATGGATCAATAACCAGTTCAAACAACATTGCCAATAAAGTGATTGTTTATTACTGTATTTTTCACCTGCCAAAAAAAATTACTCAAGTTTTACAATCAGAGTACCACCCACCACTGAGTGATTGATTGATTGTACTGAAATTTGCTCATCATAATGACAATCGCCAGTCGAAAGCACTTTACGAATCTCTAAATGACCATAATAGTTGCAACAAATATTGAAAAAAATCATGGCAAAACGGTTACACCACCCTGGCTCGCTCTCTCGCTCTCTCACTCTCTCACTCTCTCTATCAACTCAATATCCACCAAAATCCTCAGCGTACTAACATAATCTCTAGAAAATGTTACTTTAGGCCCACAAGCCCGTGACGGCTCCCAAGTCTTTGGTGTTGCCCGTATCTTTGCTTCTTTCAACGATACTTTCGTTCACGTCACTGATTTGTCCGGTAAGGAAACCATTGCCCGTGTCACTGGTGGTATGAAAGTCAAGGCTGACCGTGATGAATCTTCTCCATACGCCGCTATGTTGGCTGCTCAAGATGTTGCTCAAAGATGTAAAGAAGTTGGTATTACCGCTGTTCACGTCAAATTAAGAGCTACCGGTGGTACTAAGACCAAGACCCCAGGTCCAGGTGGTCAATCTGCTTTGAGAGCTTTGGCTAGATCCGGTTTGAGAATCGGTAGAATCGAAGATGTTACCCCAGTTCCATCTGATTCTACTAGAAGAAAGGGTGGTCGTCGTGGTAGAAGATTGTAAGGAATTCAAAGAATCAGGTCATTGTTTTCTCTTCTCTTTGCAATTACGTTTTATACTACAATAATCACATCATAACTTTTCCCCCTCTGTGTCTCATTATACTTTTAGTTTAATAAACTTTTTCAAAAAAAAAAATAAAGAAAAAAAATAAAAAGCCAAAGGAACAAAGGACTGCCTGTTGTGCTTTTTTTTTTTTAAAATTGTAATGGTTTTTTTTTCTTTCCTCTCTATTGACTTTAGGTATTCTAATGCATAACCTTCGAGGTTCGAAGTTTAAGGAGTACATTTGCACTTTGAAAGTCCTCTGCTTTATATTCTGCCGTATGTGCTATGTATACTCCCTCCCATCCATCCAGTAAGTGATATTCTATTACTATTCTATTACTATGAATTACGCTTAGAGCGCGTATCGTACAGGAATCACGTGCTCCCACCGCTTTACTATATTTTCTACCAAGCAGTTGATGTGTCTACTACAATCAACCATCTTTGGATTACAGATTTACTTATTAACTGCTGCTGCCTTGGCATTCTAACTGCCGATGAGGTACGCTGTCAATTCAGACCTAAACTCAAATCCAGATTATATTATTATACTATAATACATCGTTTCCCATGTACTAGCCAGCTAGCATTCACGCAATAGCCAGCAAATCGTACCATATTACATAAAATAAAACAAAATAAAACAAAAAACAAAACAAAACAAAACACCCGAAAGCACCCAACTCAACTCAACTCAACTTGGCTAAATCAATATCTACGTTCGCTAACGGGTCAAATATTCAAACCAAAATATTCCAAATATGCTGACGGATCAAAACCGCAGCAGCAGCAGTAGCAATAGCAGTAGCAAAAACAATGATCCATATATCTCACGATTTAACGCTGACAGCATTGGCAGTGGTAACGACTTGGGCACAACATTCGGATCAGAGCAGTCATCACAAAACCCGCGTACGAGGTTACAAAGATCAAACAGTTTGATTACTGGATCAGTAGTAAAGCTCAGTGATTTGCCCTCGTTGCCTTTGTTGCCTACAGTTGATGACCCAACTCATCATGATCCTACAAGCGAAGAGGAAGAGAAGACCTATGATGGTCTTGACGACGTCCATCATGACAATGAACAACAACAGCCCATTTCTAGCTTTGTTGAATTTGATCTCGGTGGAGATTCAGGAGAGGCAGGTGGTGCTAACTTTGTTGAGTTTAATTTGGGAGAAACAGTGCCAGAGGATGATGATGAGTATGGTCATGATAGCCTTTATCAGAATGACAAGACTACTACTTTAAATAACGACGATAACGACTTGGGTGAAACGGAAAGTCAAGACAGTGGAATCAAAAGCAAAGCCAAAGATATACAGCATATACAAAATTTGCCGAGCACGCAAGGTACACAAAGTCCGCCAGTTACAAGCCTGAGCGACATAAATTTACCCCAAGAAGCTAATGTCACTCAGTCAAACAATACTTTCAATATAAGGAATATTGAAACCGAAAATACACACGATAACGCCAAAAGCAACATTAACAACAACAAGAATATTAATATTAATAATTATGACGATAACGAAAATAGCATACTATACGACTACAGCGACAATGACTATGATGATGATGATGATGATGATGATGAAGGAGGAGAATGGCAAGAAATGCCAACCGTGGCAAACAATTATAACGTCTACGATGACAAAGGAGAATTAATAAATACTGCTGCAGATACAAGTTTCGGACAAGCAGCAAATCAACATGAACTTGATCTGAAAAACGCTAAAAGCAAAGACAAACAAAGAACTATGCCTAGTAGTAAAGGATACACTAGGATTGCTATACAGCTGCAAGCGGAAAATTATGCAGAAACTGATAAAAGAACCGATTTTTTGTTTCGTAATACCGTCCATGGTAATAGTAAAGAAAACGTGGATGCAACGAAACAAGACGGTAAAAACAAAAAGGCCAAAACAGGCGAGGAAGGCGAGGATGACGATGACGATGAAGATGAAGATGAAGATGAAGATGACGAATACAATGACGATTTCCTTGATGATACGACAAGAGACGCTTTAGACCAAATGCAAGCCACCAAGGAAATGTTAAAAGAAGATGAAATATTCGCTTACGTTGGTCTAGTCAAACTATTAATGACAGAAATGGCCACCGATTTGGCGAAAATCAATACTCGCAGACTTAAAAATAGCAAACGGCTAAGTTCGGCCCAAGCATCATTAGCCGTTTGGTCTCAGAAGGTGATGGCCAATTTGTATGAACATATGGATGTCACTAAGGAAGAAAAAAGAATGATTGAGAACTTGAGTAACCATGGAGTAGAGCCAGCTGATCTTGCTAGAAGCTTGGCTAAGGTTGAAAGCATCAAGAACCCAATGTATGAAAATGAAGAATTGCAGCAAAATGCCAAACTTGTGGAAATGGAGCCTAATGATGATACCATCAGGGTAAATGATGATGATGATGATGATGATAACAGTATAGTTAATAATACTGGGGATGTATCGATAGGCGGCAGTACTCAAGCAGATGTTCATACCATAGAAACGCAGAAAGACAATTCAAATGATCCAGTTCTGCCAAACAACTTATTGGCTGATGATTCAAGCCAGCCCAAGCATGAAAAAGAAATACCAAAGGCTTCTACTGATGATAATACCAAATTAGATACGACCCCTAAAATTGATACAGATGAGCTAAAAAATAAACAAATCATTGACATTGATGTTGCGTGGACCGTCATTTGTGATTTATTCTTAATCCTTATTTATGACTCTGTTTATGATTCACGATCTCGAACGTTACTAATGAAATTTGGCGAAACTTTACATTTAACCAATTTCGAAATATGCCAGTTTGAAAGAAGGCTCACCGACGCTTTAGAAATAGATGAAGGCTCGGAGCAAACTCTTGATGAAAGTGAAATCATTAATTATAGAGCTAAAAAGGCCAAGAAAAAGAGAATGATCTACATTGGGTTGGCCGGAGTTGGTGGAAGTTTGATCTTGGGTATATCCGGTGGTGTCTTGGGCCCACTTATTGGTGCTGGGATTGCGGCTGGGTTGTCCACTGTGGGTATCGCTGGTACTTCTACTTTCCTTGCAGGTACCGCTGGTACCGCCATAGTCACTACGGTAAGTACTGGTATAGGTGCTAAAGTTGGAGCTGCAGGAATGATGAGAAGGACCGGCGCAGTTAAAACTTTTGAATTCAGACCGTTACATAGCAATAGAAGAGTTAACTTGATCATCACCGTTAGCGGATGGATGAATAGTAAAGTTGATGATATTAGATTGCCCTTCTCCACGGTTGACCCAGTAATGGGTGACTTGTACTCATTGTTATGGGAACCAGAAATGTTAACCACGGTGGGTCAAACCATCAATATTCTAGCCACTGAAATCCTTACTCAGTCAGTGCAACAAATCTTGGGTGCTACGGTGTTGACGGCATTAATGGCAGCAATTCAAGTGCCAATGGCCCTTTCCAAATTGGGGTACTTATTGGATAACCCATGGAATGTTTCGTTGGACCGCGCATGGGCTGCAGGTTTGATTTTGGCTGATACCCTATTATCTAGAAATTTAGGGGTACGTCCAGTCACCCTAGTTGGGTTCTCTATTGGTTCAAGATTGATCTATTCCTGTTTACTTGAATTGGCCAAAAAGGGGGCGTTTGACTTAGTGGAAAATGTAATTATATTTGGTTCACCATTCGTATGCGATCCGGAGCAACTTGCATTATGTCGTTCTGTGGTATCGGGAAAATTCATTAGCGGATATTCTAAAAAAGACTGGATCTTGGGATACCTATTCCGGGCCACTAGTGGTGGAATCAGAAGAGTGGTGGGGTTATCACCAATTGAAAACGTTGAAGGTATTGAGAGTTTTGACTGCACACCGTACGTGACTGGCCACATGGAGTATCGTAAGGCTATGCCCAAGCTTCTCAAGCTAGTTGGATGGAACGTGCTTTCGGAAGAATTCATTGAAATTGATGAACCAGATCCTGAACAAAGCGAAAGGCAAAGAGAACTAGTGTTGGAATTTGACAAAAATGCTCAACAAATTGTTCAAGATAAGGAAAAAAATTCCAAGTCTAGTAGCAGTAGCCATAGAAAAAGTGGCTGGAAGTCCTGGTTTAAGCCAAAGAGGAAAGAGTGGTGGGAGGTTTATGCTGAAGGGCAACGTGAATCTGGCACCAGTGACAAGAATAACACAAATAAAGAGAACACCAATGAAGATAATGCTGCTAGCAGTATCGATGAAGGTTCCCAATCAAAACAGGATGGCAAGAACGCAAGCAGTAAAGCTAAAATTGACCCTAATGCAGAGTACGAAGTCTTCAATGTCAATGAGCTCAAAAAGGAAATCAATGAATTAAAGAAAACTGGAGAACTACAAAAGGCTAACGAAGAACTACAAAAAAAATACAACAAAGGAGAAGTTGATACAGAAATGCCATGATTAAGATTATCCAATTTTCGATATGCTATGTAATTTTGTAAGTGTATGTGTACAAACGAGTAATCTAATGCTTTTGAAATTCGATGATGCTTGGCCAGTCAGCCGTTGCATTGCTTTACAATTTTTTCCAAACCCTTTTTTGTATATTACCGCCACCAATAAACTTTGTCGAATGCTGGTCAGCAGCGTCTTTACGCTCCTTTACATGTTTCACAATAGTCTCCACTTTCCCCTTTCTATAATTGTAATCAAGCTTGAACCCATATTCTTCATCACTAGTAGACATGTACTTCACCCATGGGAATGAAGTGTACTTCAATTGGGGTTCATTGATTTTCAAATAGGTAACCTTTAAGCCAGAATGGGTCAAGTTTTCAATTTTGAAATTCACTTTAACAAGATTCTTATTGATGTGTAAATCTATCATTTCCGCTTCGCGCTCGTGCTGTTGCTGTTGCTCAGATATTGAGGTTGGTGGGGATCCTAGCAGATTGGCCAAATTTGACAAATTGTCCCGATTTGCTTGATGATTATCACTTTCCATGAGCAATGATGGTGAAGTGGGGCCCTCTGATTTAGTTAGGACACTACGTCGATATTTTGAATTTCTCAACTCTTTTTGCTCCTTTTTAATAGTTTTGTATATTTTTTTCAATTTTTCTGCTTTTTCTTTTGCTTTTCTTTCCTCTGGGGTCATTAAATGGTGATCGTTGTAATAGTAATCATAGGTTTTCTCGGCTTCTGAGTCAGAGGAGTCATTCTCCAGAGAAGAATCGGAATCATCTAGTATTTCACTACGTGGTTGTTTTCTAATGCTGGTTTTCTTCTCACTTTTATGTGTGTTTGCATCCGTATTGATCATGCTAGTGCTATTATCATCATTATCATTTTTTCCTTCTCTATTGTGCATGTGTTCCTCCTTATCATTATTTAAGCTGATTTCACTAGACATTTGAAACTCTCTGCCTCCCCCAATGGAAGAGATTCTCCAGATAATGCACTGTTTTTCCAAATCTAAAACCACCACCCCGATTTTAGTCTTGAATCGTGGCATTTGGTCAAAATTGACGTTAAATTTTTTAAAATTGATGGGAATGATCACTGATACATCGCTTGCAGAAAGTCTTTTGGTGAATTTAGTGATCAAGTCAACAGATATTAAAAGTTTGCTTTCTTTCACTATGTTGCTACTGCTGTCCGCCGAGTCTATAGATGCAGTATCAATTTGATGAGAAGTTGTGGATGACGTGGATGGCGGAACAGCGAATGAAGAAGATGATGATAATGATGAAAATGACGGTTTACTGTCGTTAGCTAAGGACGGGATATTTTGTGGTGCAGTAGATGCTCGCTTATTGAGTAATGTGGGCTGTTTATTATTGTCCAGTATGCTGTGCGAACGACGTGATGGTTTCCTCTTATATATTATCTTTTTTCTAAAACTTATGTTTGTAACTCTGATGAGTGCCGGCTTATGCACTTGCAATTTATAATTGAGTAAGCTGAATTTTCCATCAGGTGGAATGAAACTAATAGTATTATCATTAGAGAATTGCGATAGTTCTACGCATTGATGGAAATTGAGATTATCAAATTTCACCTTTTTGAACGAATCAATTGTTGAAGTTTCATCTTCATCTTGGACTAGAAATTCATTTAATCCAAGCCTAAGGGTCGGCATTCCCGAAAGAAAACATTTCACTTTCACTTCACCAAATATCACTTGCTTCTTTATACGATTCTGTGAATCCACCAATAGGTTGATTTTTTCAATGATGTCAATAAACACCTCGTTTTTCTTGTAAAATATGCCTTTTGGCCGCCATGATAGCTGGGTTGTAGATATTCTGGAAATGCTAGAATTCAATTCGTGCTCAAGTTCCATCTCTTTGATTTTATCTTTTTCTGATTTGGAGTTATAATGGCTGCTGCCGCCGCTATTGCTATTGTTATTGTTGTTATAGTTGTTGGTGCCGTTTGTGCCGTCCTCGGCTGATGAGATGTTGAGCTTCATCTTGATGTACTCATTCAAGATATTATAATCCGTTATTTGTACAAACCCAAAGTCCATCACCTCGTCAAATAGTTCATACAAAAGTAAATAATTGTCTATTATCATGTCCTGGTCAAGCACTGGGGTCTTGAAATAACTTTTCAAGATACTCTCGAAATTCTTTAGAAACACTAAATAGCACATTATGTTGGCCAGCTGATAGAATCGATTAGCCACCACAATAAGCAATATTAGGTTGTTGGAGTATATGTAGACATAATTGTAGTCTCGAATCGGTATCACTGGCTGCAAATTGTTGATATTGTTATTAGCAAGAACAAGCCTAAAATTTTCGAATATTTCAATCAATGAGGCATCGTGCTCGTCATCATGCTTGTATGCTCTAGTGACCAAGGGCGCCAACTCATGGTTCAAAATGGTGATAGCCGTCGCCATTTTTTTTTTTTTTTTTTTTTTTTGGCTTTTGAAGATTTGAAGCGACGGTCGGGGTAAGGCAAGAAGCTTGAGCCTTGTCAAGTTGTGAACTGTGGTGGATTGGGAAATGCTGTCGCCGTCGCTGTCTTTGCACTATATACAGTAACCAAATCTGACAGGAAACGTATATTCAATCACGTACAGTTGGCGGAGTCGCAGCTAAAGGCGCTTAATATTATATCACGTGAAACTGTTCTAAGTCGTCCACGACAGGCTCTTTGGTCTGCCTAACCAGTCTACTGCTTAGACGAAATCATCCATAGAAAGGCACAGTAGTGTTAAGCGATCACTTTTTGGTAATTTTGATACCTAAAAGCAGTGATATCAGTGAAAGCTGATGCAAGGCGTACGGAAGCTTTAACTGATGTTGTTTATCAGTATCTTTGATCCCACATGCACGGGGTTGGTTCACCCTCTAATTATTTTATTGTCTTTTCTTGAGTCTCAAGCATTGAAACACCGAGTGCAAGTGACAGTTACTTTCCTCTATTCATTATTCTATTTCAGCATTAAGTGACTGAAACCCCCTCCCCCTAGAAACATGACTTACAACAAAATCGTCAAAGCCGCTGCCGTGAAATTGAGGCCCGAGGAAATCTTGGAGAAGTTGAAACAACTCAATGCTGCAATAAGCACCGCTACCAGTACCGAAGGAAACCAAGCAGAGACAAAAGAAGAACCAAGCAATGGATGGCATTTGCTGAAATTCCAAGGTCAAGAATGCATTCAAAAAAGTTTTACCCTTAGAAATTTTGAAAACACAAGCTCTTTTATTAATCAAGTCAACATGAGAGCTCATTTATTAGGCCATCATCCTACTGTACAGTACACTTATAACAAAGTAGATATAATATTGCAAACACATGACGCTAAGGGCCTAACGGATGTGGATTTTGTATTAGCAAAAAAATTAACAAACTATGCGAAAAAATACAAGTAATACTAGAAAGGAATAAAAAGAATATAAAAAGATGGTTGAGTGAGAAACAAAAAAAAAAAAAATAAAAAAAGTCAAAGTAGTAAAAGGGGGCAATCAATAATGAGTGAAATGTATTAATACACAAAGTAAAGAAATGAAGAAAGTTGTAAAACTTCAAGAGCTTGAATTAGCATGAAGAAGAAATAATAACGATAAAAATAACAATAATGGTAATAGTTATATGAGTCAGATAGTTAACTTCATTAAAAAGTAAAAGAGTGAGGATAAAAAAAGATGAGGAACCAAGGAGGTTAAATGACAACGAGAATTGAATAAAGTGGTTGCTACTAATGCAAGGAAGTGAAAATGGGGAGGAGGAAATAATTAATGAGAGAATGATCAAATGTAATAAAAATGATGAGTAAATCAGAAGCGTTACTTACTTAAAAGCTGGCAAAATAATGTTTTGTTTTGTTTTGTTTTTTTTTTTTGTGCAGAAGAGAGACTAATTCGTCTACTGTCTTCAAAAATTTTGAAATTTCTACTATATCTTTTCAGTAAAGTATGAGCCATCGGAAAGCTTTCTCTCTTTGCTGTATTCTTCAACGTCTTTGTTATCATCAGATTCAAAATCAAATTGGGAAACTCTGCGCTTGGAACTAGTTGATTGATAATCAGATGCGTTTTCTTCAGACACGCCTTGTTCTTTTACTGTTTCCAATGTTCCGATGCTTTCTTTTCTCTCATTTTCTTCGTCTCTCTTTGTTTCCTCTAAAGTTCCTTGCTTAGCGGCTGCAGCGTCAGATTTTGAAACCACATTTTGCTCCACAAGTCCAGCTGGTGAAGTTGTTTTTTCTTGACTGTTACCGGTATTACCATTGTTATTATTTTTGTGGCTGCTTTCAATATGAATCAATCTTGGTTTTTTCCCTGAATTTACAGTAAGCAACTCAGTAGCAAAATTGTTATATTTATTTGGAAAATTTGCGTCTTGTTCAAAGCTTGCATCATCGCTTGCAATTTCACTGAGAACGGTTGTGCCGGTAGTCACAGTATCTGGGCTATTATTTTTGAGATTTCTGTCATTGGCCACTTCCAAATGATCCTGAATTTGGTGGTTATCATTTACATTGACATTATTATCGTCGCCCTCTTGTAAGTGCAGCTGATCTGTACTGTTGGAGTTTTGACTCTTGATCAGCTTTTTTCTATCCACATACAAGTCATCATCAGAAGAAGACGATTCGCAGTTTTCTTTTTTATCAGTAGACCTAGCTGCACCGGCAATGGCAGCAGCACCAGCAGCAACAGCAATAGCAGCAGCAGGACTTGCCATATTAGTCGCAGGTGTGCCTTTTGGAGACTCGGACAGGTCAGCGATAGAACGATTATTGATAGATGGAGGATCCATAAACGGGTCTGCATGAACGGATCTGTTAGATCTAACTGATTCAGCTGTAGAATTCCCAATTGCAATCATTGCAGCCCCAGCCCCAGCCCCAGCCCCGAAACCAGCAGCGTGATTACCTGGGCCACTAATACTAGATGATGAAGCATCATTCAATGTGGAAAATGAACTCATGCTGTGGAGATTCCCTGGGTTAACGCTACCATTGTCATATTCGCCATCCACATCATCGATATCACGAATGGAATATTGTTGATGAATTTCTTTTAATTTTTCCGATAAGGAGGCAAAACTACCAGTGATGGTACTGGCGTTATCGCTGATAGGACTTTCTATTCTTTCTAGCTCCTTTTCTTTAGTGTCAAAATGAGAACGTGTATCAGATCCGGAATTGATTGAGTGGACTGAATGGCGGTTATTGGCGGCTGCTAACATGACAGCTCCTCCGCCGACAGCTGCTCCAGCGGCGGCAAGCCCTCTAGAGTTACCGTCCTTCTCATTAAACAGTCCATTGTGGTATCCATCAGCTGCTGCAGGTTCCGATGATGTTATCTGCTTTTCGTTGTCATTGTCATTAGCTTCACTATCAGTATTCTTCTTTTTGCGTTGTTGAAGGAAACAATAAAGAAGAAGCAAACCCGCAAACAAAGCAATCATTCCAACAATACCACACACAACACCAATGACAATTTTAGCATGACGAGATTTCTTGTCTTCATCTTCCTTGCTATGTTGGGACTTTTCTTGCAGAGCGGCAACACTGCTGCTTGATGTGCTGGTGCTGGTTGTACGAGTGCTTGTGCTCGACAAATCAGATGTTTTGGACGAAGTTGAGGTGGTAGACGGGTTAGCAGTGGGCGTTGAAGAAGTTGAAGTTGGAATGGAGGTAGTTTCTGGTATTGTAGTTGGCTCTGTTAATGCAGTACTAAGAGTCGATGCAGCATCAGCAGTGGTGGCCCATGAATTTCCCCAAGTTTGCCAGTCAATGGAAGTTAATGTTGCCTTATCCCAGTCATTTGTGCCGGTGGTCAAATATGCCGGTAAGACAGTAGAACCGCCAATGTCTGCTTGATTAACATAGTATCTTTTTTCCTTTTGCGGTTGTTTGGCAAGCACGCTAGAGAAATATAGAAAGCTTACTAGTGTGGCAATATTACTTCTGCATAACATGGTAAAGTAGCCGATGGCTGTTGTCGCTGTTTGCAATTAAAAAATAAATTCCTGTAGTTGTTTATATATATCTAAAATGAATGATAACTAGAGGTCGAGGGTGTTGCAAGGAAAAGCTTTTTGAAAATTTGGTAATTTTTGACAAAAGCCTTGAGTATGAGGATGCAAATTTATTTTTAAAATTGCTGCCAAAGTTGTCAGGATTGAAGTAAAAACGAATGAATAAGTGGGTTTGTATGACTTTGTCCTTAGACCTGTTGCCTGTTATTAGGTTATCACAACCGTCGGCTTGATTATTTGGTTTCTTTCTTGGGTTTTAAGAAATCAATAAAGAGAACAACCTTTGTTTGAGAAAAAAGGGAGACACATCAAAATCAAGAAAAGAAGTTGAAAATGAAAAAGGAAAAAAAAAAAAAAAAAAAAAAGTAAGGAAGAGGAACCCATAAAAGTAATATAGTGAAGAATAGTGAACGTTAGCAAGTTACAAATGCATAGAGGAAGGGCAATAACTACAGAAATTTAGCGGCATTGACACAGAATGGAACAAATATAAATGGCACTAGTGAGATTCGTGGCTAGTAGTAGCGACAGTAGGAATAACAAGTCAATATGAGGTGAAGGTAAAAATAGTTAGCACCCTAGACGGTGGCTCCTTAACGCCTTGAACTACGTTAGACAGGTAATTTCTTTGTCTCACATGTTGTGTTATTTTTTATGCAAATATGATTAAAAGTAAACAAATACGGCTATCAAACTACCAGAAATCTCTACATTTTCTGGCCTGCACTAATGTTTTTTGTGCAGTTTAGCGAAGTCAGCAAAGCAATATGTCTGCGGCAGTTATGCATGTTGCCAAATGAAAAAGAACAAACTAAGCCGCTTTGTATTTTTTTTTTTTTAACAGTAGGTGAGTGAGTGTACTTGCCAAAGCTCACTGCAATGCGTGTATTTCTAGACATCATTACTCTTTGACAGTAGTTGATCGGTACATCACATTAACTACAAATTGTATAGATAAGGATTAAAAATCACCTTGTTACTTTTTGTTCCATTCATGAATTGTTAGCAGTTTTGGAAAATTAGATACTAATAATGAAAAGTTCATGCGGCCCCTAATGGGCCACATATGGCACGCATAAAGTACCCACAGTTTAGTAGTCCTGTTAGTCTCTACAACTTCCGCAATAGCTCAACGAGACCCATCACTCCAAACTTTCAGTTTTATTCCAAGACAAACACATTTGTCACACTTTCATTAATATAGTGTTCCTCTTCTACATGTCTAAAGGGGCCCAGATAGAAGTATAAAAGTATATTTCCTGTAGCGAGAAATCGCCAATTGGTTGACAACATTATCAATTATTTGCTAGCTTGCACTCTGTCGTTCTGTCTTTCATATGGTGTTAGACCCTTTTTAGTCAAGAATGGTTTGGTTCTTTGATTATAAGTACACTAGGGTCTATGGCAGGGCTTAATTATACACATTCTCGCTTTGAAGGGCACGTATCATGGCTTAGAAAAATAGTAGCGTTTTAGGCAAATCGTTGTAATTTGCTATTCAGGTGGCTGAGGCTAGGCCCAAAAGTCATATTTCGTTTCTTTTCTCTTAAGCTAAGGTGTAAGAGGGCAGTACATTTTTAAAAAAAAAATTTTTCTCGAGACATTGCTCATTTATTGATTATCCGTTTGCCGATTGATACCATTTGAGAGTAGTTTTAAGAGTCAGAAATAATAGTATCTTCAAATTGTTTTTTAATTCAGAGCTTGACTCAAAATAAATTAATTTCATCATTTGAGAAAACCAATCTCAATAGTATCAAATGCAGGCAGGTAATGGATGTTGTGAATCTATATAGAAAGTGGAGAGGAAAAAAAAAAACATAAAAAGCAAGCCTGGTACATTTGACTGTACAATCTCTCCGTTAGTATTTTTGAAAAAGAAAAAAACACCAACGAGAGACAAGCTTTTAAAGAAGTAAAAAGATAAAAGACGCCCGTGCAACAAGAGTGAGCTCCATTGTGTTGTCTGTTGAGAATTTCCCCCATCAGATAATTGTAATAACTATTGTCTAGGTTTGTCAATTGAGAAAACCCATTGTCGAAACGCATTCTATGATTTGAAAACCATAGGAACCAAAACAAAAAAAGACATCTAACCAAATCAAAGCCCCAGCAAGAAGAACCACAAAAGCTGCAAAAACTATTCAAAGCCGAGGAAAACTGTCAGGCAACGCTCAAAAGAGAGTACCATCCCCAAAAAGGAGAGCCCAAAAGGAGCAACAAAATTCTCAAGCCATTGCAAGCTCAGGCAGCGGATTCCTCAAAGCCTATAGCAGAGATTGAGACAGATGCTTCTTGTTAATGCGACGTTGATCGCATTGCGATTTCCGCTTCAGCGACCGGAGACTTTCCCTAAAGCAAAACAATAAAAAGTAAGAGCAAGACCCGAAAGACTGCTTTTTTGTAAGCCTCAAAGTACAATTCTTTGTGCACGGACGTAAAGAGAAGAGAAAGAAGAAGAAGAGGAAGAAAGAGAAAAGAAAAGACAGAGAGAAATAACAATATTGGAGAAGATTATATACAAAATTTTTTCACAGAGGAAATCGCCGTGATTTATAAATGTTGGGTTTCCCGGCCTCTATGGTTCTGAAAATGGAAATGTTTATGGTTATGTGCGTTGATTAGTTAGAGACTTTGCAGAGGGGTGTATACCCCCTCTGTTACAGAGAGCAGCGGACCATATCACTATAGCCGCCTAGCGGCGGAAGTTATGACTGAGAACTGACTGACTGATCAATTGAGGGAACAAATGCCAACCAGGATAGAGTAGCGGTGTTGGGGCTTTGGCGAGTAAGCATAGTAGCAGTCGGAGCCTATAGGAGGGGAGGTGTACAGCGAGAGGATTCAAAATAAAGTAAGACAAATAATAATGATAATAATAGTAATAATTTCTTGTAGCCGTTAACTGGGAACGGGATGACAGCTGCCACCAGTGGGGCAAACTTGCAATGGACAAAAGCGACAGTCTTCTTCTGTGCTACTGATAAGTGATCTTGAAGTCCGAAGTATCTATTGTTCAAAAAAGGGCTTGGTGAAACTTAATTGTGGCTACGATTGCCAAGCAAACACCCGAAAGCCTATCGTATACTGTATTACCTTATTGCAGAAAACTATACGACTGTCTATAGCTGCTTATATCAATGGTGATGGCCGAAAACAGCAACACACATGTAGGCCCTCTTTGGGCAGTTTCCGGGGATCCCACTACATCGCAGCGCCTTAGGGCGAGCGGCCAGAGCGTATTGTATTGACGCATACTTGGCTAAAATATCGGGACTTCCGAGACTCAAAATATACGGCACGGCCAGTCGAAGCAAATCATGTAGTGGCAGAAAGAGAAAGTTGGCAGGCCAGGAACTGAACTGCACTGCACTCTGTTGTCAAGAGAAGAAAAAGTACGAGCTGGGGATACAAAAAAGCCACGCCGGTAGGAGTACCAAGCAAATTAGCGTGGCGATTCTTGGCTGGAGGGGATTGAACAGCATACCTCTGTGGCCAGCATTGATGGCAGACGGCAGCAGACAGGTTGATTGGCTGATTGATTGAAAATGCGTATTGCGGGAGGGGGGGGAAAGAGGGAACACGGAGGCGGAATTTTAGGAAGGCGCAATATCATATATATACTATATAGATAAGTTTATAAGATTATGTTTTCTATCGTTTATATAGAAATAATAAATCGAAAAATAGAGTAAGTAGTACGATGGAAAGGCAATAAGAGACTGTTGCCTGGGCAATTGCTGAAGGCTTCTAGCTAGGAGTGCTTGATGATTGCATAGTGTCTAATAATAATTAAGAGCCAGCCAAGCCAGACAAGCCAGACAAAGGAAATGGTGACAGGCAGTTGCCGAGTGATTGTACCCCGTATATTGCCACACGCCGGCTGTTATGAGCGATAGCGCGGGGTGGGGCGGGGTGGGGCTGCTCCTGCCCCCAGGGCTGCTGATCAGCTGCACTGCGCACTAGCCGCAAGAGAAAATGGACTGAGAAAATGGACTAAGAAAAACTGCGCGGAAAAACAGCAGGAAAGACGAGGAAAAGACGAGGCTGATGGAAAAACACTCTCGCTGCGGTTAATCGACAATGGCACTGTCCGCCGACCTTTTGGTTCAGTTCGCAAGATTAGTTAGTTTACTTTAGCATACTGTTCTGCAGTCAGTGCCAGTCAGTATTACTCCCCCGCCGCTGCTGTTTCTGTTTCTGTTTCTGTTTCTCAATCTCAATCTCAGTCTCAGTCTCAGTCTCAATATCTATTACTTTTTCTAATCTTTCTATTTTTTACACTTCACTTTTCCTGACCGTTTGGCCAAGAACTGATCGTCTTTCGCCATCTCTTGGGTGCAAATATTACACTGCCTACACCAATTCCTCCCAATTTCAAAGCACTTCATTTCGGCTTCTCGTCCTTTCCTCATCCGGCTCTCCATCCGCCTGCCACGACACCAGCCTCCACTAGCCATCCTAAATCTAATCTGCTCTATTCTACTTGTCCACTTTACTCCTTCCATCTGATTTACGACTCTTTCATTCCATAGTTATTATACACACACACACAACACATACTGTTTTACAATACACAAGGCCATCGTCAATGAAAAGGTCAGTTTCAAAACTAATACCATCGCGGTCCAATGTCCTCTCCAATCTTCCCAAGAACCTTCTCTTTCAAAACTTGAACTCCCTCGACGACTTTTACATCCTCCTCGACAACCCTTACAAAGTCTACGCCCCGGGAGACTGTGTCACCGGCTTTGTCATTCTCATTGTCAAGAAACCCCTTCTCAATATCCTCGTGTCCCTCTCCATAAACGGCATCATCAAGATAAATGCCTCCAGCAGCGCCATCTCAAAGAAAAAAAAGCTCTTTTCCATCTCCATAAATCTTTACGGTAATAATGACATCAACAATATTTCAGGTTTGTCCAAAGGTGAGCATCGTTTCCCCTTCAAGATAAAGCTACCCAGAAGAAATATATACTCAAGCATACGATTCGAGAAAGGCTCTGTAGCATACTCATTGAAGTCTTACTTGTGCCACAAATCCACCCAACAACAACAACAACAGCAGCAGCAGCAACAACAGACACGGCTGCTGGTGCTGCCACAGTCCCAGCTGAGATCTGCTTCACCAATACCCAGTTTGAGATCCAGTAGGTTCAGGAGCATCAAGACAAAGAAGGCAAAACCCGATATACAGGAAAACAGCACCGCCACCTCCACTTCCTCCGATTTACAACATGCCAACAACGCTGACAGTACTAGCAAAAATACGCCCAATACCCTTACAAACACAAGCACAAACAACAGCGACACATTAGCATATACTGCATATGATACCCTCGCAAAATGCGAAAAGAACCTCACGATTCAATGTCCCATCAATGTCATGAAATTTCCTACTCCAAAACCCACTTTACTACTAATCAAGTCTCCTCAGAAAAAGTTTTTGAAAAACTTGTCATCCTCTTCGACTATAAATTCAGAAAACTCTATTCATAGCAACAATAGCAACAACAGTACTGACGGCAATGATGCCGCTGAAAACGGCAATGATACCGCTGAAAACGAATCAAACTCCTCCATAATAAACAACATTTCCGGCTCATTGTTCACTAAAAACGGAAACTCTTCAAGCTCAAACTTGAATCACTCGACTATAAGACTCGTTGTCAACACCCCATCGATTGCCTATTTGCCAAATGATTTAGTGCCGGTTCACGTACATTTGCAGCATATCAAAAACGTCAAATCTTTGAATGGAATAATAATAACATTGATCAGAATTTGCAAAATAGACAACAGTCCCGATGGGGGCGTCCAGTCTTTCAGAAAAGATTTATCTCAAGTTATCAAACCATTATACCTCGACCCTCAATCACTTGAGCTTGAGGTGAACACAAACATCAAAATTCCATATGACATTTTTCCAACAATACGTGGGGCTCCACTAGTTAGTTTCGAGTACTATGTCGAAGTGGTAGCCAACTTGAGCAACAGAAACACAAGTCCGGCGTTTGACGGCTCTGAAGGTAAAACTAATGGCGCCTCCAAGCAGAGTCGTGGAAGTGATGATACCGCCAGTGGCAGCGGTAATGGCAGAAGTGGTGGCAAGAAATTTCGCAGCAAAAATGGTGATTCTTTCACTGGATCCCAAAATGATCCAGTTAATTATGACAATCAAATAATCAACGTTGACAAACTTAAGCGCCTCAAGAATGTGATTTCCGTTAGCCGCAGAATTGTTATTGGTACTGAAAGAGTTGGTGTTCCAAATTCAAACCTTACCAATAACAGCAGCCCATACGCAACGAGACATTTGGATGTTGTTGGCTACCCGTTGTCAAAGAGCAGAAACAACTCCTTTAGAAGCAACAATTCAGGGGCAGTGGTGGTCAATGGCTCGGCGTCTACGTCCTCATCCCCAATCAACAATGACTCTCAAAATGCAAACACCAATACTACACCACCACAAGTCAACAGATCGGGCTCTTATTCTAACGATCATCCTGAAAGTAATGGTAATATTGACAATATCTTGAATCAGAGTAATGGACATGCTAGTGCTGCTAATGGTAGCAGTTATCTACCACCATCTCCTCCGCCTCCTCCTCCTCCTCCAATGATGGAAGATAGCATCATAGATAATCAGCACTTGTCTGAAAAGGAAAGATTGCGCCGCCACGAAGAATCATTACTACCCTCAGAACCACCAACAATGTCATCACCATCAGAACCGCCAGCTGGTTACTTCCAAAGTGGTGGTGTTTCATTTGATGTTGATATTGGCGTTCCTGCTAATGTTAATGAACATGCAACGATTCCTTTTGTGCCAGTACTTGAAGAAGACGAAGATGAGGACCAATTTGATCAAGCACCTGATTTTGCTAGCCCCTCATATGACTCGCAGTTTGCCAATGGTATGAATAACAACAAAAATTACAATAACAACAGTATAAATGCGGGCCATTTAACATATAACAATTATAATCATTTTGAAAACAATAATCTCAACAGCGTCAACCGCCATACTGGACACCTTAGTGAACCAACGGCTAGTGGTAGTGATGCTGCCCTTCGTTCTGGAACAACAACTGACACTGCTACGGAAATGCTTAATGGCCTTTCAATGAACAAACGTCATACAAATCTTGAAACAAGCAAAGTATCCAATGAGAGCGCAGCAGCAACAGCAATAACGCCTTCTGCGCCATCTATTGATGAATTGTATAATGCTGAGCCACTAAATCGTGACAGAGTCCCTTATCATTCACAACAGCCGCTGCTGCTGCGGCAACAGGACAGCTTCAACAGTAATCACAATAATAGCAGTCAAGCTCATTGTGGTAAAGATGCTGATAATGCAAATTCCAACGTCAGCAATACGACGCTAAATATTGTTGGGATTGAAACGGAATCGCCAACTAATATTTCTACTTCAGAAGTTAATAATAATATTACTGTCAGCTCCTCCAGATCTAGAGCCACTGCAAATTCTAACTATCAAAATGGCCACATTGACAATCATAATCACAATAGCAAGTTAGTGATACCTTCTTCTTCTGAATTACAACAAACGAGTTTAAATATTGCTTCCTCAGGGTCTTCTAATTCCAATTTATCGTCAAATGGCATTACCACGGCAAACGAAGCTAACTCCTCGTCGAACGACAGGCAGTCATATGATAATGGTGCAGAAGATTTCCTGTCTGGAGAGCAGAACATTACCGAATTATTGGAAAAAGAAGTAACTGATTATGTGCCAATGTATGAACCGTCAGCAGCGTTCGAATCTTTTGGTAACAATAGTATCAATTCTGATTCCCCAACTGTTAATGGCTTTGTTAACAGTAATTCCAACGGATATGCTGACTATAATACGGATGGGCTCAGAAGTGTAAATAAGGGACCTGAATCGTCTTCCACTACGATCACCAATGCGGATCTGAAGCTGACAAAACAAGAAAAAAAATCAATAAACTAAGTACTTTTACGATTACAATTGCTATTGAGATGTATTTAGTTTTTTGTATTAAAATGACTTGAATGAAGAATAAATATGCAAGTTCTTATATTTTGATCTATAACATATATAGGAAGTATCTCCATAGACTAGACACTTGTTTATCTTATCATTATAAATTTCTTATTTGTTTTGTACAATAATGACATTACTAATGCTTGCACCCAAAAATATTTTTTATTTTTTACGGGCCTATAGTAGACATAGCTATATCTGCATATCCGTGATTCGATTTTTACCTCGCATGGATAATTAAATCTACTTACTGTGTTGCCATGTAATATATATGCCTTCATACTGGATGCTGACGTTATTAGCGATAGTGGTTCTCTCATGCTACGGTTTGCACTTTATACAATCACAGATATCCTGAACCAATATTATTTTGCTAGAAGTTATGTAATTGGATGGACCAAAGTACATTAAAAGCACAAGTGGTTTCTGTTGACTTAGCCGTGGCCGCGGCCGTGGCTATAGCATGTTCACATATACCGGTTCCTTTTTCATGTGATATTGCACGTGATAAAAACGCTATCAAGTGCGATGCTTTGCAGCTGTGATCCTCATCGCCGTCATCACCAAACAGCAAACAGCGTCACTAATGGCGCTTGTTTAGAGGAGAATTATTGTAAGTCAATCACCCTTGAACAATATATATATATATATATATATATATGTATGTATGTATATTTGTTCAGACCTGGAGTAATTAGGAATACAGTGTGGATATACCAGCCATATAAACATCATAGAACCGATAACACGTTAGACAAGTCTTCTACGCGCTTAAATGAAATCCTAATGTCTGAACATAATAATACCTTCTTATCAAGGGTATTTGGGGTTTCATCCCCCGATGGTGATGATGTTGATGATGATGAAAGAAATGGAGCTGAACTATCAAACATAGTTGCTGGCGGAGCTAACCAGGATAATGAAGGCAGCTTCAATAATAGAAGCTCGCTTGTCAATTCCGATTCTGATTCTGATTCAATGCACGACTCAGAGAGTTCAGACGATGTGAATCATCATTTATTACGAAATAAGTACTTCAATTCCAACAACTTCAAAGCATCTGCTGCTGGTGGAGTCCAGCTTAGAAATAATCAAAAATTAGCAGACACGCGGCTACAAGGTGGTTTAGATGATGACAATGATGAGGAAGATGATAATTCTGTACCGCAGTCATTGCTAGTTGAGCGAGAAGCTGCTGCACTTCACAAACCAAAATTCTCGGATGGTCTTCAGTCAATTCTTTTTGAAGAAGATGAGGAAAATATATCATTAATGGCACCGGGGCAAAACAAACCAATCGATTACAATCCGAGCAATGTCGATGATTTTAAATCTACTGTCCAGCAAAGAAATACCTCTAATTTTACAAGTGCATTCAGTGGTGGTGGCGGTGGCGGTAGAGATAACAGTAAACCGTTACTACCGCTATTTAACGTATCCAATGCTCAGGTAAATTCTGACGGCACTTCACCCGCACCAAATCTAAAATATGATAAGAAATCTATTGACAATGAAAGAATAAGGAGACAAAGATTGGGAATATTGAGTCCTCGAGAAAAAGCTTTATGGTTATGGGCTAATGTTGAGAACCTAGACATATTTCTTCAGGATGTATACAACTACTATCTCAAAAACGGCTTTTATTGTATATTGATCAAAAAGGCGACTGACTTGCTCACCATGGTTTTTATAGTTTACTTTTCAACTTACTTAGCATACTGTATCGACTATTCGAAACTTTCTGGCTCCAAAAAATTGTCAGAAATTCATCATGACAAGTGCTACAAAACTCAGGTTTCAGGCTTAGCCAAGTGTTTTTTGTTTTTATTTTATGGATTTGTGATAATTAGGACGATACAATTCTGGCTTATTGACCTTAAGAAGCTCAAAGAAATGAGGAATTTTTTCAAGTATCTTTTGATAATTGAAGAGAATGAACTTCAAACTATATCTTGGCAGTTGATTATTAAAAAGTTGATTCTTCTCAGAGATACAAATGCCAATGGGATTTTAATATCTCAAGATGGTAGAAGTGATACAAAATCTGATTTAAATTCAAAAAAAAGGTTGACAGCACATGATATAGCTAACAGAATAATGAGAAAAGAAAATTATTTGGTTGCTTTATACAACAAAGATATTTTGAATTTCAAGTTAAATGTACCGTTATTATCTTATTTAACAAAGGAAAACTTTTTTTTGACCAAGACATTGGAATGGAATATAAACTTGTGCATTATCGG
Organism: Saccharomycopsis fibuligera x Saccharomycopsis cf. fibuligera; assembly: GCA_001936135.1. Lineage (NCBI taxonomy): Eukaryota > Fungi > Ascomycota > Saccharomycetes > Ascoideales > Saccharomycopsidaceae > Saccharomycopsis > Saccharomycopsis fibuligera x Saccharomycopsis cf. fibuligera. The sequence continues at coordinate 2,441,996 of CP012809.1, read as the reverse complement.
ATTTGTTTTCAATAACGAAGGACAATTTAAATCGATGTTTTTGAAGAGAAGCAACAGAAGCAAATTATCTGAAGAGTTAAGAAAAAGGTTCATTATATGCGGAGCTTTAAATATAATTATTGCCCCATTTTTGGCTTCGTACTTCATTCTACTCAATTTTTTCAGATTTTTCTACGAATTCAGATCCGACCCACATTTGATTGGCAATAGAGAATTCTCGCCATATGCAGAATGGAAATTTAGGGAGTTTAATGAGTTGTACCATTTCTTTAAAAAAAGGCTTCATTATTCAATGGAATCGTCAAATGAATATCTTAATCAATTTCCAAAGGAAAGAGTTAATTTAATAATGAAATTCATTTCTTTTGTTAGTGGTGCCTTGGTAACAGTTCTTATATTGTTGACTGTGTTTGATCCAGATTTGTCAATTAATTTTGAAATTACAGAGAATAAGTCGGTTTTGTTTTACATTGGTATATTAGGTTCTGTTTGGGCTGTTTCACATGGATCCACTTCCGAAGAAACTCAAAATAAAATATTTGACCCAGAACACTCTTTGAAAACAGTTGCTGAGTATACGCACTATCTACCAAAAGAATGGGAGGGAAGGTTTCATACTGAGGATGTCAAATCAGAATTTGCCGAGTTGTTTCAGTTAAAAGTGGCATTAATAGCAAAGGAGGTTTTAAGTATTTTGTTCATTCCTTTTATTTTCTGGTTTGCCTTGCCCAAAAGCACTGACCAGATTATTGATTTTTTCAGAGAATTCACAGTACATGTGGATGGATTGGGCCATGTCTGTTCTTTTGCAATGTTTGATGTTGAGAAAAAAAATGAAAATCAGCAAAAATTAGAACATGAAAGTGAAAACGTACCCAAAAGACAAGGGAAAGAAAAACTATCATTTCAAACAAATAAGCCAATACGTAAAAAGCTGGACGATTTACGAGATGATTATTATAACTCTTCGGATAACAAAATGCTCAAATCATATTTGCATTTTGTAGAAAGTTATGCTGATAGACCTGAGACTAATCTAAATAGAGCAGATGGTGGTAATGCAGTTTCTCCTCATCCTAGCAGCAACATGTCCATGTATTTTTCCAAGCAACTTCCTTTTGGTGTCAATCGTGGACGACCTTCTGGATTACGTGCCAGTATTTATGATCCACATGAGGGTATAAACGTTGGCGAATCTATGATGAGATCAAGATATCGTGATAATGTTCCAAATAGGTTTGCTGCGGCAGCTACTACGAACAACAATATGTATAATAGCATTAACAATTTTGTCGGCGATGAATCTTACTTGATAAATTTAAAAACAAACGATAATGGCATAGCCCATGAAAGAGCAGGCGATAATGAAAACGGTGACGGGGTTTTGGGTTTATTAAATCAATTCTATAAAACCAGTAATGGAAAGAAAATATAAGGTTGCGGTTGGTCTTGAATATAGCTTTTTTTCTTTTTTTTTTTTCAACATTTTTGCTCCAGTATAGCAAAGGAAAAAAAAATAAATAATATTTTAAATCAGACATTGAGATTTTTTCTTGTTTGCTACAGTAGTCTTAAAGTAAAGAATTATACTGCAATATAACAAAAAGAAATGGTCCCTAGCAGGATCGAACTGCTGATCTTGGCGTAACATTGTCCGTAAAGACTGTATATTAGCACCACGCCTTAACCAACTGGGCCAAGGGACCGATCTTGTGTTTTTTTGTCATACGGGTGGACTATATAAATTACATAGGTCTAGACTCGAATAAATCGATAATTGTGTGAAAAGAAACCGAATATAGAGGAGCTAAAAGTTTTAACAAGGTTTCCGTAGATAAACCTTCCGAAGTAACATTAGCATTCTTTGTTATCAGACGTACGCTTGACTGCGTGGCTTTATAGATTCTCATGAAAAAAAAAAAAAAATACATCGATATTGTGTGTGAAAAAAAAAAGAATGGGGAAAATCTTCATAAGACGCTATTGGTCGTGAGATCGATATTAAGATGGGGGTGTTCAGTTGGAACAGCAAAGGCGTGGTTCACTTTCTATCTTGTAAAGTAAAATGTCTAGGTTGAAAATGTGTAAATATTTTACATTGTTTTTTTCAAAGTTACTAACATAGTGATCATAAAATAAGGAATCCAACCTTCAGGAAAAGTTCAAATTATTGTTTGATTTTGCTATTATATGATTATTTAGATTCTTTTTTTAATTTTCATTTTTTTGAGTATTTTAAGGGGCTGCCAAGTTTTTCTGCACTCCTTACCTAAATTTTCATATTTTTCTTTTCTGGAGTGTATCTGCTTCACTTATTTAACTTTATAAGAATACATTTTCCATTAGTCATATATAAACAATAATTTAATCTTCTGTGTGATTTACTTTTTTTCCCTAGACACATGTAAACGTAAGCTCTAGACTGATGCGGATCCGTTTTTGAAGAAATCTGCGGCTTTGCTACACAGATTTCATCGACCAGGATGCTGCTACTTCCAATGTAAAAGTAGAAATCAAATAATGGAGTTACAAGTGGTAGGAAATTTAGGGTCAAAAAGAAAATATTATACGTGATTCAAGATCACTGAAGCGGCTGGTCATTTATGGTTGGCTAATATATCAGAAGGACAAAACCTAGACAAGAGTGGGCGCAAATCAAACCCACATATAAAAAAGGCTTTCAAATAGCATCTTCTACTAGTATAACTCTGAGGTTTACGTTGGCTGTTTTAGAACAAGTTTTGGAATGAGGCACAATTAAAGGTCCGGTAAAGTGGTATATACCACTAATATGGGTACTTTATGGCAAAGATTTACGTGCGACATATTTTTATCTGTGTTGTCCACAGCAGCTGCTATAAAGACAGCCGAAAAAAAAAAATAATTGCTCAAGCAAAAACGTAAACAAAAACAAGAACGTAAACAGAGGGGCAGCGTGACTCTGGCTGCAGCACAAGGCAGTTGACTGCGTTGCTGTCACGACAACCGCAGACCTTTCTGTATAACCCACGCGTAACGCTGCAATTTCTCAATAATTGGGTGGATTATCAATCAAAGAGCAGTCAGCGCATCAATTGATTGATCGCAGCTGTTGGCACTATGATAAACAGGACCAATTTACAAGCTAACGTGGCCTAAGCAAACTTCATGATCGTTTATCGTTTACAATTATTGCCAACATTGCAGCGAGCGGTACCGTTGCAGAAACAGTACCACAGCGAAGCAGATCTATTCAAAAACGTTCCGAAATCCTGTAAATGTATTGAATGATTGGCGTAGCAGGAAGAGATCTCTGGTAGCTGCTAATCGGTTAATTAGCATGATGTATGTAGTGTTAGAATTCAAAGAGCGGTACTCTGTACATAGCAGCAGAGTGTGGAACCCGAAGAAAGGATTAAAAAATCGAAAATATGAAAAAAAAAGAAAAAAAAAATCAAAGACACAAAATAAAGTAAAGAGAAATAAGGTAGCACTACAGTCTCAGAGTATCCATGACAGTTGCAAGAATAAACGGAGCTCCGATATTATTGGTGCCACAATAAGCAAATTATGGTAAATTTTGCTTACGCGTATGCAGTGGTTTGCAAAGTTAGAGGGACAGATATCTTGCGAAAAGTTGTATTCGTTTTGTTGTCCTTGATGGGCAAGTGTATACTTTATTTCTTTATTTGTTGGCCACCGTAGCAAGTCGGTGCGCCCCCGACAGGCACTCTGTCCTCTCCTTTGAAGGAAACTCAGAAGAAAAAAAAAAATTCCTCGCCATTTTTTATATTTTTTTAAGTTCTTTTTTCCGTATAGTAATCTGTCTACCTCTTTGCCTTGGATACTCCTCCTAAACCACCCTTCACTGAACCACACTTAATTCTTTCTCAGACAAGTTTGTTAACCAAGAAAGTGACAATATCCCTACTTGTCCCAATATAGCATTTACGAGAAAAAATAAAGCAAGACCCTCAATCGAGTATTTGCTCCGATTCCGCACGCGTTAATTTACTTGCAACAGCATCTGTATCATTTTGCAGCAATTCAATCTCTACTGAGAAGGTCCACAATTTGAAACTATTGTGATTCTCGTACGGCATATTCTCAGCTTGGCCTACCGTTAGTTAATTACATCGCAAACAATAACATCTGGATTTATTGCAGTCTTGGATTTAGTCAAGGCCGGCGCTTAATACTATCGAGAAGCCAAAAGAGCCCCATACATACATATACTAAACACATTATTTTCAGGCCTCGGGTTTCTCAGTATTTTTAATTTATTATATTCTCTTTGAGGTTTCCTTATTTTTGCTACAACAGATTACTTCAAGAAAGAAAGAAAAATCCGAGAGGAAACTAATCAGTCTACTCGAAGACCCAATCATTGCATCTACCCATCTTACATCTACCCACACTCTTTCACAGCAGTATATTGACCCGGGTCAAGTTCGCTAACAGAAAAAAAAGGCGAGATTGAAAAACAAAAACGGAAATAAAGCTCCATTTAGATTCCGCAACGTATTTGTATCTTTATTCATTACTTTTAACTTTTCACTGTACCTCAAGGTTTTCGAATCATTTACTTACTTAGCCAGTTATAACCTAGTCACATAGAGCTTGAAGCTGCATATTTTCAACCGAGTTAAAGCATTGGCATTTGGTTTTTTATATTTTTTGCAACACTTTATTTTCTATTCAGTTCATCCATATATTATTACTTTTTAAAAGCACTACACATTCACAATCTTTGCTCTCGCAAAACCCAGACTTTTTATCTGTCATTCTCTGCCCTACACATTAATCAAATATAGTCACACAATTCAATAAATCAAAAATGGCCAAACAAATTAGACTCTTAACAGAATCGGAAAAGGAAAAAGTGCGCGAGTTCCAAGAATCTATTCACTATTCTCCTAGATACTCTGACGACACGCATGAATATAGACACGTTATGCTTCCAAAGCCGATGTTGAAGGTAATTCCAGCAGATTATTTTAATACTGAGACTGGCACATTACGAATTTTAGAAGAAGAAGAATGGAGAGGTTTGGGAATAACACAGTCATTGGGTTGGGTGCATTATGAGACACATGCCCCAGAACCACATATTTTGCTATTCAAAAGAAAGAAGAATTAAGTACACATTAAATAATACATGATTTTATCACGCTGCCGAATAATCATCTTTTTGCTTGGTCTTCATCTATCAAAACAATTGTAATATTCTAGACAACATAAGAGTTGTTATTGTCGATTACCTTGGGAAATTAGGATTTACCATTTTAAAGAACGTAGCATAGCTGCTTATAAGCACCAAAGGAAAAAGAACAAATATTAAAACGACTCAGTAGGAAGGCAACATGTTTCCTCGTCTTAGAATTACTCAGAGATTGTTCACGCGTGTTCATTCATCATCGTCGTTATGCCGTATCTTCTTATAATATCAATAAAATTTTTTCTTTTTTCTTTGTATATGTTAGAGTGGAAAATACGTTGGCTTATCGGGACTCGAACTTGTTTTCTTCACGCACGCACACACGTAGTGAGAAAGCCCTTCTACCTATTAAGCCAAACGTCCACCATAAAATTTTTAATTTTCATGCATGTAATAGAGTTTTTGAGGCTAAATTTTTGCAATTTTTGTGTGTTAAACATCACCATGTAAAAAGCACAACAAATGGAATACTTTTTGGTTAAATGTCCAGTGGCACGAGCATTATGGAAAAAGTTACATATAAATAAGGATTGAGCTGGAACAGCCTCATCCTTCCATCCAGTGATACACGAGAATTAATCCAAGTCGACAACTACTTGATATTTCAAAAGAAATATTCCCGCCTACGGAATCCAAAAGATCCATTAAAGTCTAACTAATACTAACGGGGTTTTCACTTGTACAAGTTTCCCCTATATAATAACAACTGAACTATACTGTATATACTATATAGATAAGTTTATAAGATTATATTTTTTATCGTTTATAATAGAAATAATAAATCGATACTGTGTGTGAAGAGAAAAAACAAAAAATAACTAATATATATACAGCAATTTTTGCAACTGATTTGCTCAGCTTGTTTTTTATAGTCATAGGTATTTTAAATCATGTTATTATCTTCAACTTTGCGAAGAAGATTAGATTAGTAAGTGTGGGAACTGTAAAATGATTTTAGCCGCTACGTGTTTAAGGTCTCAGTGTCACAACTCAATTGTACTTGAGCCGGCTAGTTGTCACAGGAATCATCGATGAGCTTATCGGTAAGTTGAGTATTGGCATGTTAAGATCCAACTATCAACTATTACCAAGGTTTCGACCCTACGGCATGCACCTAAACTGTATATACTGATAGAACAAGCATCTTTACATTTGATTGCTCAACTGAACTCCACCTGCGCCCCACCTTTTCTCTTCATATAGAGATAATGCTCATGTTATACACAACAACTTTGATATCAGAATTGGATAAAGCAGCGAGAAAAGCAAACATATTTGTCGCAAGTTCGCTTGTCCTTGGTCGAGACCTGGGTGCTTCAAAAATACGGGCAGCAAATCAGCTGCGCGCACGATAGATCACATTACCATGTGAGCGTAGCACCCCGTATGTGTCACTGTGGGTCTATTGTATACAATACAGCTGTCACTAAAACCGCCCCCCGGTGCGCCACTGGCCGGGTAGCGCGGGGAAGTTTGTAATGGGAAAGGAGGTTGCAACTGAGTATAAAAGATTGTCTTCACTATTGGGAACCCTTGGGCAAGCAGCCCAATGCCATTTATTTTCATATATCGCAATTGTCACAAATCAAGTAATTGTCTAGTTGCTATTTGAAAAGAACACCTTCAAGGCTGTTTTCACGTTAATCGTCTTTGTGATAGCCGAACGGCGTGGCATCAAGACACGAGAAACGGTTTAATACAAGTCATCACACCGCCTAGCCTACAATTCACGTGCATATACTCTAGCGCTTTAGAATAAAACCTCATCTCAAGGATCAAACGATAAGAGATAACCTCTGGCCATTTACTGCTTTTCTATATGTTTTCATCACAAAACATCGTCTTTATTAGTATCAACAGTCATATTATTTACTTTATCACAATATCATAAAAATGCCTTCTGGTAACCATCAGTCCTCTTCTGCTAAGAGAGGCCCTCAACACGAAATTCTCGATGGCTATCAGGTAGGCGCAGAGATAGGAAAAGGTTCTTTTGCTAATGTTTACAAGGGCATCATATTAGTAAGTAAACGCCTCCATAAAACCACGGCTTTTATTTTTGCAATGCGCCTTGGGCGCCATTACTTGACTTGGATGCTCAAGTAGAGTATCAATAGCTGAATATTTGTCTTTTGAGTTTACTATATGTAAGGATTGTTACTAACACACCATATAGAAATCGCATACCCCTGTGGCTATCAAATCTGTTCTTAGATCAAAGTTAAAAAACAAAAAATTACTCGAGAATTTGGAGATTGAAATACAAATATTAAAGTCTCTTATACATCCTCATATTGTCTCTTTGATTGACTGCCAGCAGTCAAACAACTATTTCCATCTTATTATGGAGTACTGCTCCTTAGGTGATTTGTCCTATTTCATTAGAAAAAGAAACCAACTTGTTAAAACTCATCCCTTGATCAATCAAATACTAGTCAAGTACCCACCACCCGAGAATTCAAATGGGTTGAATAGAGTAGTAGCTATCCATTTCCTCAAGCAGCTCGCTTCGGCGCTAGAATTTTTAAGATCAAAAAATTTAGTTCACAGAGACATAAAACCTCAAAATTTATTACTATGCTATCCTACTCATTCAAAACAGGAATTTATTGACAATAACTATGTGGGTAATTACGATTTACCAATATTGAAAATAGCCGACTTTGGTTTCGCCCGGTTTTTGCCTAATCAATCCTTAGCAGAAACTTTGTGTGGATCTCCTTTATACATGGCCCCAGAAATCTTGAGATATGAGAAATATAACGCCAAAGCAGATTTGTGGTCTGTTGGTGCAGTTTTATACGAGATGTGCGTTGGAAGACCTCCTTTTAGGGCAAACAATCATGTTGAGTTATTGAAGAGAATTGAAAATGCCCATGATAATATCTCATTTCCTGAAAATATTGAGATTGATCCTGATCTCAAAAGAATCATTCGCGGGCTTTTGAAGCTAAAGTCAATTGAAAGAATGAGTTTCAATGAATTTTTTAATGACAGATTGATTTTGAGTGATTTGAATGAATATATTAATGAAAGCGAGACTTTAGATCACTCTTCCATTGATGAAAACTTGTTTATTAGCGAATATCTACCTCGCAATAACAACAACAACAACAACAACACTAACACTAATACTAACAATTATCTTAAAAATAATAACATTAACAATAACGCTGCTATTGATAATGTTACAAAAAGTCCAACTAGTAAATCTTTATCCCCAGGAAGCAGTATTCCGGAGAATGCAAGTCCAACGGTTGCTGGTCAAGATTTGAAAGCTACTGTTGTTCCCTCCGACAAGCAGCAAATCAGAGATAAGATCGATAGCCGTCATGTCAATTCAAATCAAGAAGGGCCTCAAATTGTTGATGACTCTGGTACAGTAAAATTGAATGACAAGAATGAAGTTTCAATAAAAGGCCAATCTCTTTTGAAACAGCAGTTCGAGAAGCAATATTCTACTACTGCACAACAGTACCAAAATGCGAATACAAATGCTAGTGTTAACCAAACACACAGCGCCCAAGTCTCACAACTGCCAAGACCAGAAAATGTTGCTCAGTATCCTTACCAAAGACCTCAATATTCTGATTCTGCTAGTAGAACTCTGCAACAAGAAATTGATAGTGCTTTAGCTGGTAATATAGGGTCCCACAATAAGCTCAAAGGGTCTAATTTTAGTGTAAACGCATCAAGTTCTTTAAAAAGTAAAAGCAATGCTACTGAATTGCTCAATGAAAAAGATTATGTTGTTGTGGAGAAAAAATCTGTTGAAGTTAATGCTTTGGCGGACCAATTAGCAAACTTTGGTGTTAGCAGAAATCCAACAAAGACAAATATAAATCCTAAGTCTCACGTATCTGAAAGAAAGCATAGAAGCTCAAGTTCCAGTCAAAAAGGGCCAAGCTCTGGTGATCGTCGTTTCTCCATATCGTTAACGCCTTCTAATGCTTTATCAAAAGCCTTGGTGTTAGCTTCAACCAGGCTTTTTGGAAGCAATACATATCTAAGCAAAGATTCGGCTTTAGCCCCAGTTTATGGCGGGGACAACAACTCTTTTGAAGCAACAAGTAATGCAATTTCTGGATCACCTTCTAATGCAAATAACGTTCAAATAAATAATAATGTGTCCTATAATAACGCAGCATTGGGTGCTGGTAATTTTTCACCAAATGACACAAATGAGATGCTTAACAAATTAATTTTGCACTTGGAATCATTGGCAGCAAAAGCACATGCCGTTAATCTGTTTGCTCAGGTCAAATATTCTCAATTAATTCCATTTACACCTTCTTCAACTTCAGCTATTGCAGATGATAGCGATGATGAAGATGCAAATGATTTTACTGAGAAAACCACTCATTTGCCGCCTATAGCAATCAAAAATATATCTGAAGAAGGACTTTCTCTTTACATTAAGACTTTGTCGTTGTTGGCTAAGGCTATGAATATAACAAGCGAGTGGTGGTATTCCAACGAGCATGGTGTTTTGAAGTCTGGTGGGGGAGAATTCTATCCTGCAAGTTATAACATCAGTGGCACTAATGCAAGCTATGACCCAGTCATGATTAGCAGATTAAATTCCTTAGTCCAGTGGGTTAGAGAAGTCTTTAATGAGTGCTTGGATAGAGCTGACTTTATTAGGCTTAAATTGAATGAAGCTAATCAACGATTAGGTCTTGCAGTTGGTCCAGGAGTTGATACTGATAGCACGTTTAATACGAAAGTGATTGCAGAAAAATTGATTTTTGACAGGGCATTAGAAATTTCAAGAAATGCTGCTGTTAATGAGCTAGTGGGGGAAGATTTATTGGGATGTGAGTTAGCATATTCAACATCTATATGGATGTTGGAAGCAATTTTGGATAGCTCGGAGCAGGCCAGCAATAATGCCAACCAAAATGGTGTGGCTAATTACAACACTTTAGTTGATAATTTTTCAGATGACGTAACTTTAGATGTTGAAGATAAAGCAATGGTGCAAAAGTTTATCGTTAGTATTGGCAACAGACTTAACGTTTTACGGAAAAAGATTGAGATCATAAATAATGGCGGGACCGTTAGCAAATGAAAGCCGGCATTGAATACACCGGAATAGATGGCTTTTGTCTGTTAGTATATTTTCTCATTTTCTTTTCTTTGTTTGTTTTATTTTATTTATCTTTCTATGTTTTTTTCGTTTTTTTTTTTTTTTTTTTTTTTTTTTTCGTTTAGTTTTTATATGTTTATGTCTTTATGTTATGCTGCTCTTGAGGAAATTAGGTCACTTATGATATCTACTATGTATATAACAATTCTATACAACAAAAATACATCTTTGCTTAATTGCGAGCAATCTATTTTCGACGCTTAAAGAGTCAGCGTAAGCACATACGCGTTATGGCTGCTGCAGGGACTGATTGTTGGAAATGGCTATACACAAAGCAGGCAATATGTAGGGCGAACAATATGAATATCCATGGAAAGACTGATATACCACGAAATCGGTTTTTTTCACAATTATGTAGGTTATGTATACGATAGAACTCATAGAAAGGCAGGCAGTGGACACTTTAACTTAAGTACCAACTTAAAGTTGTCACCATTGGCTGTGACAACAAGGTGGGAACAAAATACTAGCACAGCAAGCAGTAAGCTGCAAACCTTGGTGTCCCGCAATGACAGGAAACCGATGACCACCCAGGGCACATGTCCTTCGGACCCACCGTCGATGAGAAGGACGGTTGCAGTAAAGTTTTTTCTGTTTTCTTTATTTTTTTTTCTGTTTTGCAGAGTGCGTTTCAGCAGAAAAGCGAGCGATATTTGGTGATGGGCAACTTTTTCTCGGAAGATCGCTAGGATACCACCACACCACCATCATATTGAACATAAATCATCGGATATAGTCAGACACATAGATTCTGTTTTTATGTATTTCGTTTTCTATTTAGACAGCTAACAGTCACTATAGAACACACCACCACGTTTAGCGCTCTGTTCATATCGTCCACAGAGAAAACGGAGAAAGTCTACGTCACAACAACAAGCACAGGACATAACCATAGCTGAATGAGACATTGCATATAAAAATGAACGAACACACCTCATCTGGGAGTAGTTCAAGCACATTTTCGATAAATCAGGGCGCCAATAGCTCCAGCACCACCAAAGGGAGAGAAGTGCAGAGTGCATTGCACTTGAATGATAGCGTTTCCTCCTCACCACAGGTGCAGACAAGCGGCAACCTCAACGATCAGCAGAGGCCAACGCTGCCCAAATCGACACATAATAATAACAATGCACCGGGTATAAGGCCTGACTCAGCACAACCACCTCATAATCATGATGGCACTTCCAGCAGCAGCATTAGTAGTAACACCAGCAGCAAATACTCAAAGACAATGAATCCCGCGGCCTATACACTAGCCATCCCTCAACAGCAACATCAAACACAGCTTTCCGACTCTCCCAGTTTTGCAGCTTCAAAATATAAATCACAAATAGAAAGTAAAATAACCTCATCCGAGGTCAGCGGCGTAATTCTGAACCCGCAAGCTAGCTTGTATCCCCCTCTTTCACCATCGTCAATGCCCCAGTCTCCAACTGGCAATTTCCAAAACTCATACTTTAAACGAAACTATAATTATGAACATAATAGTTTTGCACCAACTACATCATCAGGACTACACTCCAGTCATGCGGGAGGAAGCCAAAAAAGTATTAGTCGAACAAGAAGTCCCACAGTAATCGAGACTCGCCATATATCTCTAGAATATGATCCTGTCAAAAAAAGAAAGCTATTAAACACGTATGAAATATTATCTGACTTGGGATCTGGCCAACATAGTAAAGTAAAACTAGCGTTAGATACTGTGTCAGGCGAGAAAGTAGCTATCAAGATATTAGATAGGGCAGGAAGAGCTAAGGTTGGTGCTAGCAAATATTTTCTATCACCAAAACCCGAGAATCCTGACTCAAATCACAATGGTTCAAAAACCACCGATGACTCGACTTTTGTGTCTGAGAATGAATACAAGATAAGGAAAGAGATTACCATTATGAAAAAATGCGACCATGAGAATGTGGTAAAATTGAAGGAAGTCATTGATGATCATAGACTACGAAAAATTTACCTAGTGCTAGAATACTTGGAGAAGGGCGAAATAAATTGGCAAGTCGAGGAATCAGAAGAAACAATAATAAATGGCAAACAACAAACAATTACTAAATGCAAGCCAGTTCTTTCCTTTAGAGAAGCTCGAAAAGTCTTTAGAGATGTGGTTCTTGGCTTAGAATATTTACATTACCAAGGTATTATTCACAGGGATATTAAACCAGCTAATTTACTCATTGCTCAGGATGACACAGTGAAAATTTCAGATTTCGGGGTATCATTCTCGATAACATTATTAGAGAATTCTGAGTACGAGTTGTGTAAAACAGCGGGAACTCCAGCATTTTATGCTCCGGAGTTATGTTCATATGATAGCAGTTTGGTTAAAGAAGACGGTAGACAGACGATTACCCATAAAGTCGATATTTGGGCTTTAGGGGTCACTCTTTACTGTTTAATGTTTGGAAAACTTCCGTTTTACGGTCAAAACAATTTTGAGCTTTTTGAGAAAATTAGCAAGGATAATATTATTGTGCCGAGCTATGAGGAGTTTCAAAGTTATGAAATTCCACAAAATATTAATATTGACAAAGCAACTTACGACGAAATGGTTGATTTATTACGAAAAATGCTAATCAAGAATCCAGCAGAAAGAGTTGATATACCAGAAATTAAAGACCATGAATTTGTTTTACGAAGCTTGGAAACCGAAGAGGACGTTTACAAGTATGATAACAATCTATTTATACACAACTTTTCTGGCGATGGAGGTTATGCGGGTAAAGTTGATACCGACGCTACTGGTGACTCTGCAAATGGGGCGAAGATAGACGTTTCAAAGGAAGAAATGGGTAATGCTATAACCGATATTGGAAATAAGCTAAAATCTAGTCTATCCAAAGTTTTAAATCTAACTGGGTTAACAGCATCCACTTCTTCATTGGTTTCAAAAAAGTCATCGACGGCGCTATCTCCTGGACTTCACAACCCACACACAAACAATCATAATCATAACAACAACAATAACGGCAGCCATCACCGTCATAGATTATCTATTTCAAGTGTATTTTCTAAAAAACATAGTAATCATAGTCAAAGCAATAGCACTGCAAGTAGCAGAAAAAATAGCAGAAGTAATACCGTTTTCACCCCACCACATGTTCAAGCTTTACGTCACGAAGATTCATCTCTGTCATTAAGATCAGCCCAATATTCTTTAAACTCTGACAATTCATTCAGCGGAGGAGAATACAAAGCTTCTGATAGCCTTGGAAATAGAGCCACAAATCGATCATCTGTATATATGCACAGCAACTTAACAGGATCTTCGTTTATTTCACCTTCTTTGCAGCACTCTAATGCAATGAACCAATCTCATGAGTATTTCGGAAGCCCTACAAGTTCTGATAAAAGAGTTTACTCACTTAACACAGCCACCAATTCAACTGATCTCTTGGACAAATCAGTGAAAAATAAAGCATCACTGTCACATATGAGCTCAAAGAGCAGAACATCTTTTGTTCAGCTTACAAATCATCCTCAACAAACGCGGCATCATAGAAGAAGCGCATCCAATACTTCTTCTGTCAGTAATCCTCAAGTTTCAGACACATGTATTGAAGGCGGGTTTTTTGTCCATACTAATCCTGTGGCCAATACTTTGAATGGTATTATAGAGAAAAGCGCCAAACAAAGTAAATCACACTCACAGTTACATCTACCAGAGGCAGTCAAAGAGGGACAGCTGTACTCTCCACCTGTCAGGGGAATGAATAGTCCTACTATATTCGGCTTAGGTAGTAAACTGAGAAACAGCAGTTTCTTGAACAATGCTTCTTCTTTTGGTTATAATAACGGGATTACTTTACCACGGAAAAGCTCTAACATGTCATTACCTTTAAATTCAAGTTACGCTTCATTGAATAGTATTGATGATAACTTCATATATTCAAATGCAGGAAGCGGTAATGCAAGCAGCACCGACACAAACAAAAGAATGGTTGGATATAGTACACCTGGATACCAAGGGAATCAGCATGATGTATCTGGATTTTTGAATAATTCTAATTCAACCTCGGGCTTTTTCAATCATCTTAGTGGTGATGCATCAAAATTTAAGTTCCATGAAGATTCAATCAAAGAGAAATTATATGGAAGAAAACCAAAGAATGTTTCTCCTTTTGACAATTATGATATTAAAGAAACTATGAACAAGCCACCTATCATTGATGATGATCATAAGCCTATATCACCATATGCAATGGTTCCATCAAAAGATGAGACTAGACAAGGGATTGGCAAAGTTCCATCAATTTCAACAATAAATGAAATTCAATCGACAAAGAATCTGATTAGAAATCTCAGAAGTCAGAGCAATTGTTCTAAAAGACTCATGGATTCTGATGATGAAGGCGGTTTTGACGATGAGGATGTGCTTCATTTTAACCCATCTCAATATAAAGATAAAACCATCCGCGGCCGCGCATCCAGCCGTGACAATACAGATATTGAGTCCTTTAATATGAATGATTATAACGAGCTTAGAATGGTTGACTCCATAGTTACAGTACCGAACTCCATTATCTCCAAACTAAATTCTACTGATAATTCAAAACCACCATCACAATCACAGTTGACCAGCTACTATGATGGGGCTCATGCAATATCCATAAACAGTAGAGGCTTGAGCATAGCGGAACGAAGAAACCCACAAGACAAAAAGCCATCAACTTTTCAATTTGGCGGTGACGATGACGACGATGATGACGATGACGAAAGCGATGATACTGATGAAAGTGGCAATTCAGTTTCATTTTTCCGTAATTCGGATTTATTGAAAGGAAAACGCAGATATCAATCACAGTACCAAAGCGGATATCAATCAAGTAATCAAAGTTCTGAAGAATCAGATGACAATAGTCAAGAATTAACGTTTAATTTTGCTACGCGGAAGCTGATCAGTGAAAGAAAGAAGAGTGCTGCTTCTCAACAGAGTGGTTAGTATATGATTTTTAATTTATTTCTCGCTTTTTTTTTTTTTTTTTTTTTTTTTTTATTTTTTTTATTTGGTGTTTTACCTTTCTACATTATATGGTTGCTTTTTTTTGTTGCTTTTCTTATTTTTGGCATTTGTTAATTTTTATTTTTATTCTTAGGTTATTGATTTTTTAGGTGGCATAATCCATTCTTTTTGGCTTTCAATTGGCTAAGTTCAAGTGGCTATTTTAATTTCTTCAGTTTTGAATTTAGTTCGAATTGCTAGGTTTAAATTCTTTGATTAATTTTGATTTTTTTTTCGTCTTGCTTAGGCTGATGATAGTTTGGTCAAATAAATTCATGGGATTGCTTTTTTACTTCTTTTTGTAGATTTGATTAGTATGAAGTTTTTAGTTGACTGACTGGCCTACAACAGTACAAACAAAGGATAATAGCAAATCAAAATGAATTGAATCATGAAATAATGAAAACAGGTAAACAAATGAAATGAGTGATTAATGAAATTAATACAAAATACAGCTTACTATATGAAAACAAATGCTAATAAATCCCTCTATTCCCGAATTCTAACCAAAATACCACACCACAACTACCTATTACTAAACAATCGATGCACTTTTTTTTTCACCGCCGCTTCATCATAAGTATCCCATACTTCATAAAGCGTTATGATCTCTTGAATTGATTCAATAATTTCATTCAAATCCACATTAGAAATCCCAATGAAATTCGTCAAGACATTAAGTCTTTCTTCATGACCAGAATAAGAAACTGGGTCGGGAGTTCTCATAGCAGCTGTAGCATGAGCCACAGCAGCACTAACGTTAGGATTATTGGCAGCAATAGCAGCAGCTCGAGCGCTGACGCTTTGTTGCTGGGATCTGCGATGTAAGAAATTCATTGCTTTGACGCTATTGCTCCTTAAAATCATTGAGGTATATATGGCGCTTAGGGCGAGAATGTGAGGTGGGAATAATAGTGGTAAGTCGGTGACATAAATATCGTTGAGAATTGACCAAGCGAATTGAAGATCTGTTTGATCTAGCACTAAGCAGTTGACACCGTCTAATGGTTTGTCCCTTGAAATGCTGCTATTCATGTAGTTACTGGCGGTCGCATTGTTTATATTGTTTGGATTAGTAAAGTTTTCGATATTGCTGACGGCATTTTGTTTATTCAAGATGCTAAAATTTGTCTGAGCAAGAATACTCTTAATCTGTGTTAGAGAACGATGCGGATTATGAATAATCATATAATTATCCATTTCTTCGATCAAATAAAATTCAAACTCTGCAATTTTGGTTAAATCATGAGGAATATACTCTGGCCACAAATTGCGAGCCTCATTGCTAATGTTTCGGATATGTTGAGGGCATTCTTCCACTTTACATGCCAAATATAAGCATGTTGTCACTAGCAAATACAAATTGATTTCTTTAATAGAGACATTTAATAAAAAGCGAAGCAAGTATACTTCAGCCGTAGCTATAGGCACCGAGCGTAGCAGAAGGCGCCTCCCCAACCTTAGCACAAGACTGTGGAGAAAGATTCTCATGTGGTTGTCATATTGGATATCTTGTAAGTAGGGCAGGATTGCACCACTTGCTACTAATTGTTGTTCTAGTATGTCTAATCGAGCTCTTTTGTCTCTTAGTTGTTCGCGGGTAAATTGCCACTGCTGCCGCTGACTTGAATTCCAATAGTCTGCTGACATTAAGTAGTGATCTTATTATTGAAAGTACTTGTGATTTTCTTGGGATACAATAGTGTTTTGGTTTTGTTGATCTAAAGGTAATGGTGCAGCGTTTTGGGGTTTAATTTCACACCACGTGGGGACCTTTGTTGGCGAAGTTCGGGTATGTTTGCTGATTATAAACGAGAAATTTTTGACTTAAAGGAATTTTATGAAAATACAGCACCACTTTTGAAAAGGTCTCGTCTCAATATCCGCTATTCCATCTGGATAGTGCTCTTCTACGGTATGTAGTTGGTACTAAAATTGGTGATAGCTCAAAGCGTACAGAGCGCCAGGGCTACAAATCACGAAAGAAAAAAAAAATAGAAATTGACGATCGGACTTAATCCACTCGAATGACTCTTTTGACATTTCTAACTTTGACCTCGAAGTCGACCTTGATTTGTTCTTACTAGCAGAGAGCGTTTCAGCAGTGCTTCTCCACAACTCACAACCCGCTCAAGTACAAACTTACAAACCCGTTTTACATAACAATGGACAGCAAAACAGTTGGAATTCTTGGCGGTGGCCAGCTCGGTCTTATGTTGGTCGAGGCCGCCAACAGACTCAATGTAAAGACAGTTATCCTTGATGCCGAGGGCGCCCCAGCCAAAAAAATCAATGCTTCTTCAGAGCACATTGCCGGTTCTTTCAAGAATGCTGAAGACGTTCAAAAACTTGCTGCAAAATCTGATGTTCTTACTATTGAGATTGAGCATGTCAACACTGAAATATTGAGTAATATTAGTAAGGCCAACCCTGACCAGATTAAAGTGTATCCATCACCAGAAACTATCAAGATTATTCAAGACAAGTTTGCTCAGAAGGAGTTTTTGGTTGAAAATAACGTGGCTGTCGCTGAATCTATTGCTGTTGAAAACTTCAAAGCTGGAATTCAATCAGCCGGAAAACAATTAGGCTACCCATTTTTGCTTAAGGCCAGAAATAATGCCTATGATGGTAGAGGTAACTTTGTTGTCAAGAGCGAGGATTCTATTGAAGAAGCTCAAGAAGCATTAGGCAGTTCTGTGGCCTTGTATGGTGAAAAGTTTGTTCCATTCACTAAAGAATTAGCCGTGATGGTGGTCAGATCAATCGATGGGGAGGTTTATGCTTATCCAACTGTCGAGACCATTCATACTGACAATATCTGTCACATTGTCTTTGCTCCAGCAAGAGTGCCTGAATCCATTCAATTGAAAGCCGCATTATTGGCCAAAAGCGCTGTGAAGAATTTCAGTGGCGCTGGGATCTTTGGCGTGGAAATGTTTCTTTTACAAGATGGTCAGTTGTTGATTAATGAGATTGCCCCAAGACCACATAACTCGGGCCATTATACTATTGATGCATGTGTGACATCTCAATTTGAAGCATTGATTAGAGCAGTTACTGGTTTGCCTTTGCCTAAAAATTTTGCTTCTTTTACTACTTCCAACACTAATGCAATCATGTTGAATGTTTTGGGTACTGATGAGCCGAATGGTGAGTTGGAATACTGCAAGAGAGCATTGGAAACTCCGGGAGCCAGCGTATACTTGTATGGTAAATCCACGAGACCAAAGAGAAAAGTGGGACATATTAATATCGTTGCTAGCTCAATGGATGAAGCTCAACGTCGTTTGGACTATATCTTGGGCAAAAGCAAGTCTTTGAGTGATGGACAAGAAGCAGGGGAAAAAGTTGCTGGTACTTCGAAAAAACCTTTAGTCGGAGTGATCATGGGATCTGACTCTGACTTGCCAGTTATGGCCGAAGGTTGCAACATTTTGAAAAGATTTGGTGTCCCATTTGAGGTGACGATTGTGTCAGCTCATAGAACTCCACACCGCATGTCGAAATACGCCATCGAAGCACCAGAAAGAGGTATTAAAGCGATTATTGCTGGTGCTGGTGGTGCTGCACATTTGCCAGGGATGGTTGCTTCAATGACCCCATTGCCGGTGATCGGGGTACCTGTGAAAGGTTCTCGTTTAGATGGTGTTGATTCATTGTACTCGATTGTGCAAATGCCTCGTGGGATCCCAGTGGCTACGGTGGCTATCAACAACAGTACTAATGCTGCGTTGTTGGCAATTAGAATCTTAGGGGCCTACGATAACAAGTACCACAAGCTTTTGCAAGAGTATTCGTTGGAGTTGGAAACCCAGGTTACTGAAAAAGCCAAAAAGCTTGAGACCGTGGGGTATGAGCAGTATTAGGAGTTGTGTTTAGACGTTGTGATTAAGTATCTGTATTGCTTTATTGTTTTATATTATTTTATTGTAGTGATTTGACAGTGGAATAAAAACCAAGCAAGTGGTATCTGGGCCCGCGATGAGCTTATTGCGACGGGTAACCGCAATATTTTCCTCCGAGCGGCTGGCGGTTGTTTACGTGGGAGACGTCTACTGCCCCCCTCTACCGACAAAAATATTCCTGAGACGCTTCTCAAAGCATCACCACAGGTCTCAATTCCTTTCCTTTCGGTGATTATTCTTCTCAGCACTACCTTTCATTGTCGTTGAAGCTCTACTAGACATTGTATCTGGCACACTTAAATCTGCCAGATTGTTTTTGCGCATTATTTCTCTTGTTTGCTTGTCATTTTTCGATACCCATTGCTCATCTACTCATATCCAATCTCTCAATTCATCAATAGCCATCATGTCAAAACGATCAATATATCAGACTGGCTTGGTGGAAATAAATCACCCAGGTTACTCCGGAGTGCCACTGGAACTTCGTAATCAATACTATAACAACCAGAGCCTCCCGAAGAAAGATAAGAAGAAAGTCACCATCACTAACCGGCTTCTAAGCTTGGAGGAAAACTTTTATGAGCAAAAAAACGAGTACTACAAATCCAGCTTGAGCGATCTCCAGCAGGACTTGAGCAGTACTCATAGTGAAACCAATGACTTATACTTGGAAAAACTAAGAGACAGTCAAGAAAGAAGAGACTATGAGCTTACCAGACTAAGACTATGGGAGAATTATCAAGTGTCCAAAGTAGAGAAGGAGGCAAGGGAAGACGTGGAGAAGATTAACGAGGAGTACGACACCTTCATCAAAATCATCAAGGACAAGTTGTATGACAAATTAACGAGGAAAATAAGGCTTCTCAAAGAAGATAAAGTGTTGAAAGATTTGGCCAATGTGAATCATTACAGCATAGACATTGATCTCATCAACAATGACAGCAGCAATAATAACAACGGCAATAATACCGGCAACGGCCACGGCAATGACCCAAAACATCATCATTTTGAAGACTCGTCAAGAAACTCACCAAAGAAAAAACTTCTTTCACTTACAGAAAACGGAACAGCGATGAATGGCTTGCTCTCTGGCTTTTCAGACACCAACAATAGTTCTAACCCACTAGCCAGCAGACGTGGAATGAGACGTACCACCAGAAACACTGCAGTGGAATCTTCATACAATACCGACTCAAATTTGTCTGGAAATGACTCCAGCATGCCTGGCTATTATTCATCATCGTCCAACAACAAGCGCAGACGAGTTCAAACTGCTAGAGCTGCAGCAGCAGCTGGCGGCCTGCATAACACCAGATCTTATTCTTCTGCCTCCAATGACGAAGCTAATTTTTTCAGTGATAATAATTCGCTAAGTGAGATTTTGTTTGGCAAGCATTATTCGAGTTCCGGGGGAAACAAGTCTAGTCATGGTCATGGAGGTGCTCATGGCGGTGGTAGTGGTGGAAATAAAAACTCATCAAGAACGAAACAGAAACAGTTTACGGGAGTCAATGGCTTGAAACCAGAAGAAGTGCATGATGATTTGGTGATTTTGGAAAGCGTGTTGGAGAAAAGTTCACAAGCGCAGACTATTTTCACTAGTGATGTGCTGATAAGTAATGGGAGCGGTAGTAGTAGCGGTAAAAAGAGGTGATTTCAACTATTCTTGAACTGTGGTTTATTTATCTTTTTATTTTAGGGATCTTTTATTTTTTTCATGGTTTATGTTTTTAATGTAATTAATATTTTTTACTAAGTGTTATCAGTGGAGCCTTTTCCTATTCTTTTATTGTCTTACTTAATTTTTTTAATTTGGATGATTTTTTGTGAATTATTTTTAGTTGTGCAATTAATCCTTTTGATCATGATATACCAATTTACTGATAGAGTTTTTATATTTAATGTATTAATTGTGATTTGGAACCGATGACTTTGAGAATCTTCTCTACAGTAAAAATTTTTAATACTATGTTTAAACGTAAATTTGAGCTAATATACACTGTAAAAAATTAAAACCAAAAACACCCTGAAAATATGAAAAATGAAAAAAGTATGAAAAAGAAACCAAAAAACCGTCAAATTACTAACATGAGCATGCTTATGATCTTTCCCCTCTCAATCTTCTAGCCAATTGGATGTCCTTCTTTTGAATGGTGACTCTCTTAGCATGGATAGCGCACAAGTTAGTGTCTTCAAACAAAGAGACCAAGTAAGCTTCAACGGATTCTTGCAAAGCACCAATAGCAGAAGATTGGAATCTCAAGTCAGTTTTGAAATCTTGAGCAATTTCTCTAACCAATCTTTGGAAAGGCAATTTTCTGATCAACAATTCAGTAGATTTTTGGAATCTTCTAATTTCTCTCAAGGCAACGGTACCTGGCTTATATCTGTGAGGTTTCTTAACACCACCGGTAGATGGGGCAGATTTTCTGGCAGCTTTAGAAGCTAATTGTTTTCTTGGGGCTTTACCACCAGTAGACTTTCTTGCGGTTTGCTTGGTTCTGGCCATTTTGATTATTTTGTGAAGTTTAGATAAAGATAATGAATAGAGAGATAAGAATAGAACAACACTTTGAACATCCTCAGAAAAAATTAGGGAAGTAAGATGTTTTTATACTTTGAGTCAATCAGTTTGCTGCACTAGCTCCCGGCAGTGGCAATTGCTCTTGCTACTGATGGCTAGCTAGTGCTGCTGAGTACGCCATGCTCTGGCTACTGCCCACTGTGCTGAAGCGTAAGTACAACATTGGCTGAAGAAGGCCTCGGCATGGATACTGGAGCGCAGGGAATGGCACGGCATGCCCGAGATGAAAAATGTTTCCAAATATCTGGAGAGCCAGTAGTCGCATGCCGGCTGAGGTTGATGCTGCTGGGTGAGCACCCCCTGAATCGCTCTGGGCATGTATGTGCCGATTGCTTCAACACCCTCCTTTACTCAGGCGCCGTGCCACGTCCTACGCAGAAAAAATGACAAAAAGCGCATAAAAGCACAAAAAACAGTTTTTCTTAGCACGCCTCGGGCTCCAGAAATGATTATGGGAACAGGATGCAGCCTAATGCAGGCAGTGCGACAGGCGAGTAATCATGGTTGTCATGTTAAGCAGCGATTGACAAAAATCACAACAGAAAAGTAAAACACCGGCAAGATTATAAAGGCAGACTGGATCCTCGTTCTTTCACCACCGGGGTTGGCTTAAGCTTGTCTTATTCTTTTCTTTATCCATAAACTATATTTATAGCTATCCTCTAGTTATAATTCTTACATTACTTTTAACAAAACATCACAAATAATCATACAAAATGTCCGGTCGTGGAAAAGGTGGTAAAGGTCTTGGTAAAGGCGGTGCCAAAAGACACAGAAAGATCTTGAGAGATAACATTCAAGGTATCACTAAGCCAGCTATTAGAAGATTAGCCAGAAGAGGTGGTGTGAAACGTATTTCTGCTTTGATTTACGAAGAAGTCAGAGGTGTTTTGAAATCCTTTTTGGAAAATGTTATTAGAGATGCTGTCACTTACACTGAACACGCAAAGAGAAAGACTGTTACTTCTTTGGATGTCGTTTATGCTTTGAAGAGACAAGGTAGAACTTTGTACGGTTTCGGTGGTTAATCAACGCAATGCTTTGGGTTACGAATATTTTTTGAGGGTTTATTATTTTTTTTCTTTAGTTTCTATTTTTTATGTGTTTTATAGTGTACATTAGTCTTGCTTTTAATTCATTCCCAGTCTTTAATTTTACACATTGGTTAAATTGTAATCTGATATTTTGATATTGGTCTCGATGGGAAGATTGTTACAAGGTCCTGTTTGCAAAGGGATCCTTACCGACTATTTCTCCGATGTGTTGCGAAATGTCGCTTTTCTACAAACTTGGAATTGCTGCCGGCAGAGCATCTACAAATTCCAAGCAGCAAGCTTCAATGCATCGAGGGCAATTTCGAATATATTTTGTCGTCCAACTCTGATTCTCCTTCACCTACAAATTCATTACAATTGTAGTTGTATACCACACTTCATCCTTTCGCATTTTCGCTAACAATTGGTCAAGACTGTCTAAAGTAAGAATCAGCAGATCATAATAGTAATAACTTCACTAAAGCAAAGCTATCTCAATTTCCGTTGTTAACAATCTTCAATCATCAAGAAACTCTTTGATAACAACACACAATTCATACAGCACCAAACGATATGCCTACTGCAGTGGAACAGGCTGAACAAAAAGTCAAACAGGAAACTCAATCCTTATATCAAAGAGCTTACGCTTACACCTTAACCCCATATCCTGCCTGGACATTCGCCTCTGCTCTCTTAGCAAGTCCTCTAGTATCTAAATCGCAGGTACCAGTCAGAGTTGGTCTTCTTTCCTCGCCTTTCAAGCTTTTCTCTAGAGCACCGAATATCGATTCAACTACCGCTGCTGGTGCTGGTCATGCTGCTAAAAAGTTGATAAGAGTGGGGCCTAGTAATTTGTCAGTGGCTTTATTTGGTGCTGCAAGCGCTTTGGGTGGGTATATGGCTTACGATGGCGATTATTTGAACGGGGCTGGGTTTACTATGGCATGGCTGGCGTTGTATATTTTGGCTAATGGGCGTAATACGATTAATGCGGTAAAATATGGTAGACCATGGCCGGTGGTGTTGATGGTAGGGGCATTGACAAATGCTACTCTTTATGGCAAACGGTTTATTTGGAATAAATAAACAAGGAAAAGTTTTCAGACCTGAAAGGTGATTTAGGTCTTGAAGTACGAAAATGTGCATACAAAAGAATTTAAAGAAAAGTCAAACTCACAGTAAATTGAAACCAAAAAACAACAATAGTAAGAAAAATGCTTCTTTAGAATACTCATTATAATAATACGCACCTATAGCAACAGAAAACCCTTCTAGCCAACAAAGTCTCTTGGTAATTTGTTCTTCATCGTAAAACTCAATCCTTAATGCTCACTCCATTCGTCCAAAAACGACTGAAGCTGCATTTGATTCCAATCAAACAGCGACGACACACCAGTAGCTGTTGCTGAGATATTAGCATCAGTATTGCCGATATATTCATATCCATCAAATGTGCTTGGAGCGCCTGGAATAGTTGGTGTTGTTTTGGTGTCTGCATTGGCATCATTAGCATGTCTCCCTTCTTTAAATATAGCAGTGCTAGTGCCAACATTTTCCACATTTATTCCACCATTTATAGTTGAATTAGTTTGCGGTTGATTTTGATTTTGATTTGCGTTAGACACAGTACTGTAAATTTCACTATTTAAACCATTATTAGTGTTTGTAGCGTCAAAGTTTCCACAGCTAGCCTCCATAAGCTTCGCATATAATGCTTGATCAGGAACCACAAATGGTAAAAATGATGCATTTTGAGAAGTCTGAAGAAATGAATCAACAGCATCGGCGTTAAGCCGAAGATCTTCACTTTGTAAATTTAAATTGTTGAAGCTCCAAAACAGAGGCTTATTATTGTTGCTGTTATTAGAAAAGTTACTGAAATTTGAACTGAAGCTACTGCTGTTATTGATGTTGCTGGGGTTATCAAATAGCTGGTCACCATCGTCGGTGTTGGCAAAGTTTAGATCATTGGGCACACTAGAAAAGTAACAGCCCATATCTATGGTTTTGGGTGGCCCAATTGCAGTAGTTGCTGCCGTTGGCGGTACTATGTTTGGATTAATTGAAGTAACTGGCGCTACCGAGGCCACATTAGTATTAACTGTATCAGTGGTATTGTTATTCAACAATGATGGCAATGATGGGGGAGGTAGGTTCCAATTGGAGCCTTGTTGTTTGAAGCTGCGGGCACTATCAACAAAAGAAGGATTTGGTGCGTTTTTACTTTTATCATCACTATTATTTCCCTCATGGTCAAATACTCTGGCACTCGTCTCATCGAGACTGGCCCCAGTCTTATTTAGTACTGCTCCTGCTTCAAGTTTTGGCACCTGACTTTGAAAAGTATAGGCCGTGACATTAAGGCTCTTCAATTTCTGCTTGTCAATGTCAGGAATAGTTATTTCACGAAGCTTCATGTAGTTCTTATAATTATTTTCAATCATATCATTGTATTGGGTTCGCGAATAAGCCATTCGTTTGGCGCGTTGGAAAGCAAATTCAGGGTTCACGTCAATGCCATCGAGAAGTTCGGTCCCATGTGTACCTGTGGCGATAGTGGCAACGGATTTCACTTTAGCTTTTGGACCAGCGCTTTTTGAGTTATGCTTATGCTCAGATACGGCAACACTATCATCAACATGTTGATCAACAGGATCCTTGTTATTTTTATTATTGTTACTTTTACCATCATTTGAAGTCTCAAAAGAGGCGCTTTCGGCTCGCTTGGTAGCAAACATCTTATCCAAAATGCTGACAATTCCAATATCGTGCAAAAGCCTTTCTACCACGTCAATAGCCCGTTGTATAGTAGTACCAAGTCTTATTTTGGAGCTAGTCATCACTAACCTGGTGCGGTAAATTGTTTGCATAATCAAATTGATATCCACTAGTTTTTTTCCATCATCCACTTTTAGCTGTTCAAGTAAGTGATGTACGTTAGTGGTGTCCATACCACTTTTGTCCATGTTGCTGACAGTTTTGAACATAATAAATACAAGCACAAGTACCATACTGGCAATGTAGCCAAAAAATATATCTGAAAACAAGTTCCCTTCCAAGATATCTAGCTCATGATATATGTATAACAACTTGCTCAACTCAATAGCACTTTCAATACCACTCGTAAGAATGGCAATTATTGGTTCGTCTAAGTGACATAAGTAGTCGGGCCTGGCTACTAGGATATTAACAACGTATAAGATAAAGGGTAAGCTCATAGTGATCATGTAACAGTTATAGTTAAGACTTAAATCTAGCTTGTATCTTTTGATGTCATAAGTTGACTTAATTTTTTTATTATTGAAATTGACTTTCAAGTTCTCAATGGCTGCTTGGGAATCCATTCTTTTCATTTTTAAATTCTCTTTGAACTCCAAAAGCTTTTTTCTGATAACTAAGGTTTTTGTTATAATGTTTAAACTCAACGGAGTTTCATTTTCTTTGTCATAGATCATTCTTCTGACTTGGAAGATTTCATTTAAGTATCTAGTCAATTTAATGTTTTCTAAGTAGTAAGAAAGGAAATCTTCTTCACCTGGCTTTACATATATGTCTGATGGATAGCCAATGTTTATATCTTTCTCAACAATGATAGACGGTCTGCCAAAAGTGGATCCCATAGTCACTTCAAAAATATAGACTGACCACCATATCTGCTTTCTTAACGAAATTGGTCGCTTTAAGCGAAGATTCAATACCCCGGTATCCCTATGAAGGCCAAGGGAAATAGCTTGCCGACCAGCTATCCCAATGAGCATCCATGCAGAATTTTTGTTTCTGCAAGAATTGTAATGTACCGCTAAAAGATAAAGACATCTAATTCCTAGCAAGCTTGGCCTCAAGATGATGTTTGGAAGCCCAAGCTTAATGAGATCAACAAACTTGTCAATGAGTTCTCCATTGAGTTCGCCGTTTGGGTACGGCTTGAACTCTGCTCCGAGAATCCACACTAAATAAATGCAAAAAATCCAATTACTGGATGTATTTCTGATTTTTGAGATTTTTTCAAACCGGTCATTCTCGTTAGTGTTGTTATTCAACTTTTCATTTGCTCCGGAAAGCGCAGCAATTTCTAGCCAAAACTGTTTGTAGCGTTCTCTGAAAGTATCCTCACTAAAGATATAATAATAATGATGGATTTTGCTAAAAAAGATCTCCACATAAAAATCTGCTTCTTCTTTACTTATCAAATGCACGTCGGGAACTTTGGCCCACAGGGGTATTAGATCGGAAGCCATGGTGACTAATGGCGCTTCGCCAACTTTGGTCGGCGCTCTCTCATGAAAGGCGAATGATTTGCGCTGCTGGTAATCTTTAATCTCAGCATTAGAATAAGTGTATACCTGATTATAAGAAGTAGTAGTCTTTGTTTTCAATGAGTCTTTCAAAACCAAGCTACACACACCGCTAAAAAGGGCCCCAGTACTAGCGTAGCCGACGTAGTATGGTTTGTTTTCGAGGTCGTAAACCAACCTTTCAACGCCATAATCATTTAATTTGAGAACAGCGCCAGTACTACTGTGTTGCGGCAGATGCGACACTATGAGCTTATTACCGTCCTGGTCATTGCACTTGGGCTGAAGAGCTGCATTTTTCGAAGTAGAACTCTTGACAGTTTTTTTAGGCGAACCATTTGCCTCCGACTCTTTTGAATTCACCATCACCAGTTTTTTCGCGGTAGGATATGATGCCATATCGCCATAATCAGCAGAAGCCAAGGCAGATGCTGAAGCTGGTACTGAAGTTGGGGTAGAATGAGTAGCAGCACTACTCAGAACATTTGTCTCTGTTTCTGACTTGGGCTCTGGCGAAACTTTTGAAACATACAGAGAGATAAGAGGGGCGTCGTCAGCCCTTTCAAGAAAACTAGCTTTGCTTTTTGCCAAAAACTCAGCATAGTCAGGCATGTGGATATTTTTGGATCGGCCATAACTAATCAACTGGCCTGTGTCCAGAGGATCAAGTTCAGGGCACAAGCTGCCGACAAGAGTCATAAGCACCTGAAAGTGGAACTCAAAGCGATCTGTGTGCTGGTAGTATTGCCGCTTTTTTCGTGGAAGCTGGGTGACACACTTAGAATTGGCCTTTTCACAGTTCAAACAGCGGGTGGTATTGTCATAATGGACATCAAGGCCTCCTTCTTCGGTAATCTTGATCCGGTTGCACTTGATCTTACGCTGCTTGCAACGGTCGCAGCTAAAGAGAGCCCTTTTCCGCTTCTCGTCAGGAACAATACGGCGCTTCTTGCGGTAATTTTCAGTTAGACTTTTGGATGAGTTCTTGGGCTCTTTTGGTTGGGTAGGAGACATGATAGTAGCTATCAAAGCGTTGAAGGTAAGTTTGTGTCAAATAGGGTAAGAGCGCTAAAGGGTCAAAAAGGTATGAGGGTATGATAGATAAGCAAGGAACCTTGGAAAACCAACATTGGGTAAAACAGCAGTAAAAATATTTCTCTTTGCAGCTTAGCTTTATACAAGTGTTAACTTCCATTTCTCATTCTTGTCCTCGTTCTCGTTATTTCAGCGCTGATGATTCGGAGAAGGCTGCGATGCCCGGAATGTCTGTGGAGATCGTGGATCAGGAGGTTGCCCACGTGACCCATTATTTTGTCTGTGAGAAAGAAAATCATCATTAATACTGAGGACATTGACTAATGGTGATGAGAAGCGAAGATTGGTGCAGAGAAGTAGCAGACCACAACAGAGAATATACCAGATACTCATAACACTCGCTTGCTAATCTACCACAAACCCTCATCTGAATGCAGCTGTGCCCATGGTCTCTGCCAGCAGCGGATCCGAAAGCCCCCACGGAGGTACCGGTAATAACAATAACAACAACAATTATAACGACAGCAGTGGCAATGTCAGAAATAGCGAACCGCCCAAGAACAACGGCAAAGAGAAACTTGATGATAAGCAGACAGAGCTCTCCCGCAAGCAGAAGAAACTACAGAGTTTGTTGCGTAGCTTGAAGATTCCCGATAACAAGACCTATGAGGTAATCACAGAGCAGATTATCAAAGTTGATACTAGTGACACAAACAATAGCCCTAGTGCCAACGCCAGGACACGCCAGCTACGAAACCGCGAGCAGTTACAACTTCTGATGCAGACCGATCTGTTGGTTGGCGCCATGGAAAGCGAAAAGAAGCTCAGCGCTCTTCGCGAGCAGCGAAGGCTTTCCAGCGGCACTGCCAGTGACAAAAGTGGCCTCGTTTCCGTTTCTCGCAGCAGTTTCAGCATCATGGTAAAAATCAATTTGAAGAAACTTGTCAATGATAACTCCATTTTCAATAGTAAAACCATAGTTGACTTGAATCTCGTGAATGAGAGTAATATGCCATCAACAACAACAATAAGTAACTATGGCTTTGAACAAGTTGCAGACTATGCCGATGACGACAGTTTTGATGTCACTGAGCTTCCGTATCGTGGGGCTCTTGACATTGATGATGCCAACACCCTCAAAACCCAACCAACGAACGTCGATCGGAAAACATTCGAAAACACATTCAAACGTACAGAATCAGTAAGGCGGCAGCACAGCGATGGCACATTGGTGAAAAGATCGCCCGATAATGATGGAACGCTGGACCACCATGACAATATCAACAACAATGATTTCAGCTCTGGCATGCACAAAATCAAGAAAATAGAATGTATTCATTTCAGAGGATACGAGATAGATACGTGGTACAGTGCGCCGTACCCCGAGGAATACAACAAACACAAGGTGTTACATATCTGCGAATTCTGTCTCAAATACTCTTCCTCGGCTTTTGTAATGCAAAGACATAGTTTGAAATGCCTGTTGCATCATCCTCCAGGTAACGAGATCTACCGAGATACTGAAAACAAAATTGCGATGTTTGAAGTTGACGGCCGCAAAAATATCTTATACTGCCAAAACTTGTGCTTGTTGTCCAAGTTGTTTTTGAATTCCAAAACATTGTATTTTGATGTACAGCCGTTTGTGTTTTACATATTAACAGAAATTGATGACAATGGCCAGTACCATTTTGTTGGATATTTTTCTAAAGAGAAACTATCATCAGTGAGTTACAATTTGTCGTGTTTGCTAACATTGCCAATTTACCAAAGAAAAGGTTATGGCAATTTTTTGATTGACTTTAGTTACTTGTTGTCACGAATGGAGTTTAAAGTGGGCACACCGGAAAAACCACTTTCCAATTTTGGCTTGCTTTCATATCGTAGCTACTGGAAGACGGTTTTAGCCTACAAAATCAAGGAAATTCTTACAGAAAACGAGATTTTTGAAAAAACGTACAAATTACTCACAGAAAACAATGATACCAAAAAGAAGGCAGACTTTAGCATTTTGGAAAACTACAAATACCAAAATCCTTTGCTTAAACTCACCATAGAACAACTATCTAACTCCACCGGTTTGACCCCTTCAGATGTTGTTTATGCACTAGAAAACTTGGATGCTTTAGCTAAAGATCCAGTAACGGGGAAATACGCAATTAAAATAAATGTTTCCAAAATCAATGCAGTCGTGCAAAGATACGAAAAGAAGAATTATGTTCGTGCTAATCAAAAATATTTACTTTGGCGGCCACTAATCTATGGACCTTCTGGTGGCATACCAGCCAAACGTACCGACATTAGTACTATGACTAGCGAGGAACAAACCAGAGCTAATTTTCCTACTGTACGAACTGGTGACACCAGCACCAATACTAATAGCACTAAGATCAATCCAAAACAAGAGTTCTCAATGTCACAGAAAAGCCCCAAAGATACTGGCTCCGTCTTATCATCGACATTACCATCATCATCAACGGCCAACGATGACCCGAATGCCATCTCGTTCTTGATCAATTTCATGAAAGATGATATTGAAGATTCTCGCAGTCTTGAACGTCAGACTTTGGAAGAAATCAATAGCCGTATTGGCTTAATAAAGCAGCTTGAAGCGAAACGGCAGAGTATGATTGTCGATGAAGATGATGAACGGCTTTTACGCATTGATGTTAGAAAGTTGATCAAAAAGTATGAAAATGATAGTAATAGTGAAAAAAGCAGCATTAGCAGTAACAATGGCGGTGATAATAATAAAGTAGCAGAGACTGAAGAAGACAACGAGGCACTCGTGCAGGCATTGGAAAACGATGTGAAAATCCCCATTGGACGACTTGTGCCTTGTAATGCAGACACTACCAGTGAATGGCAGCAAGAACCTCAATATCAACAGCAATCAGCACAATCAAAAAAACCAAAGCAGCATAGGGCTAAGCCGGCGAAAACGGGTTTAGGGAATGGGTATGGATATTCAAGAAGCAAAGTTGGTAAGAGTTTATCTTCTTTGAGTGGTAAAGGCATCATCGATATTAGTGGTAAGAGTGCCAATGGTAAGCAAACGACAAAGAAGCGCAGAATTGTGATAGATGAGGATGAGGATGAGGATGAGGATGATAATGGGGATGAGGGTGAGGATGAGGATGAGGATGATGAGGAAAACGAGTTAAAGATAAATGCAGAAGACGATGGCAACAAAATTGACGGTTTTGTAAGTCGCGGCAGCAGGAACAATATGATTGGTAATAGAGATGTCGACAACGATAACGGAAGTAGTGATAAAGCAGATCATGTTGACCTGCCGAAGGTGAAATCCAAAGCTGTAGTAAAGTCCCCCAGAAAGAATAGTATAATTTCCGCTAACAGAAGTAGAAGCAGCAGTCGGAGCAGGAGCAGGAACCTGAGAAGCAGTAATGGGAATTTAAACCGCAATACACATCATACCATGAATAGAACAGACAAAATCCTTTTCAATAACAAGAACGCTTATGATGAAAGACAATCAAATACACCTCAAGCGACAACGTCAATCACAAAAAAAGCAATAAAAACAACAAAAACCGAAATGGTGAGGACATCGCCATCGAAAAGACGTGCCATTAGGTCACGCTCACTGCCATCAGGAGTACCTGATATTGGCTCTTATAGTGTTTCTCCAACTCCTTATGCTGATTTGCTTTCCAGTTCCGCCGAAAAGGATAGGAAAGATGGAGGGAAGACTAACTTTAGCGACGGTAGTGACACAGAATTTATCAATGATAGCAATGGTAATAACAATAATAATAATAATAATAATAATAATAATAATTATAATGATGATGATGATGATGATGATGATGATGATGATGATGATGATGATGATGATGATGATGATTATGGCGACAATCATAAAAAGCCTTTTAGCAATTTTAGTGAAAGTGAAACTTTGGACATTAATGATAATGAAGCCGAACATAAGGATGTGAATGTGAATGAAAAAACAAATGCCGATCTCAGCAACTCTGACCCTAATGACCAGAATGAGCATGAAAACACAAACGACTACGATATTGACAATGACAATGAAACCTCAGAATTAAGTCTGCTACCGTCGTCTGAATCTCCGGTGTCACCGTCACCACAAAGCAATGGCGTTACTGATGGTGGTCCTGTGATAATGAGGCTGCTGCCAGCAAAAGAAATAGAATTACAAGAGCCAGTACCACAAAAACTGGGATCGCAAGAAGTAAGATTACAAAAAACAACCTCTCAAGAAGCGGAATCAACCCCCATGGCTCCAGTAAAGAGAAAAAGAGGAAGACCAAGAAAACCGCGTTGAGGACAACTAATCAATGCCCTTAAAAAACAGTTTGAATATGCAATTGTCAAGATTATAAACAAAATTAACACACAAAACGCGTGATGTATATTAGCAAAGTAACAAAAGTTGGTCTCAAGCTTGATATTTTTTCTTTATTTCCAATTTAAAAAGTTTAAAGTTTCCATTTCCAGTACTTTTATCTCGCACTGAATTTTTTATTTTTTATTTTTTTTTCTGCATTAGGACAATTTTCTACAATATAGAAGCGAATTTTTGCAGGTACCGCGCATACGAATGAACGAACAAAATAAATGAACATGTTTGAAAAATAACAAAGCGTTAAAACGTAGAAAAACAATATACTAGCTATTAAATAGCCTACATTATTATTTATTTATTAATAAGTGCACATTTAGCAGAAAAAAGGGAGTAAAAGTTCAAAGGAACAAAATAAAATAAGGTGTGAATAATAGGCAAAAAGGTCTACCATCCCGGAGGCCCACCATGCCCACCACCGCCAGGACGGCCACCATGTCCAAATCCTCCTCCCCCACCATGACGACCACCAGGACGGCCACCGCCAAAACCACCGCCAAAATCACCAAAACCTCCCCCACCAGGACGACCACCAGGACGACCACCGGGACGACCTCCCGGACGACCACCACCAAAACCACCACCGGGACCACCGCTGCCGCCGCCGAATAAACTTCCGAATCCAGATCCACCACCGCCGCCAAAGCCAGGTCCTCCACCACCAAAGCCACCGCCACCATGGCCACCACCACCATGGCCACCTCCATGATGATGACCACTACTACCATTAAGCAAGAAGCTGCCTAGTAAAGCAGCGCCCGCTGCAGCACCCGCAGCTAAACCGGAGTTACTTTTCAACCTGCCAAAGAGATCAGTCTTTGATGATGAAGCATCAGCAGCTTGCTGTGGTTGCTGCTGCTGATATTGCTGTTGTTGATATTGGGGAGGTTGTTGCTGCTGCTGTTGATAGTTGGTTGCAGTTTGACCAGAATAGACGGACGAGTTCTCCTGTTGAATTTTGTTGTCATTATAGCCAGAACTTTGCTGATTCTGTTGAGACTGTTGCTGAGATTGCTGAGATTGCTGAGATTGAGATTGGTTACTTCTAAAAGTTAGAATGAGGTTAGTAAGTTGGAACTAATTATGGAGTACTGATGTCATTGGCAAAGTTTGAGTTCTTCAAACGAGTTATACTGGCTGACCTGCTTGATAGGACTATTTTACTCCAAGAATAGGCCGTACCGAAGAGGCAAGACAAACACTTACTGAGTTCCTGCTGGCGGAGTCCAAGAGGACTCGCCAGTGGCCAAATTCACATAATAGTAAGCTATATTAGGAGATATTAGTACTCATGCCTAGACTAACTCAAAAGATATATCAAATATGCTAAGAATTTCAGCATTCAAAGTGGTTTAAGGCTGCAGCTCTTTTTTTTTCACATATTTAAAATGAAGTGGAACGCAACCGGTATTGACATTTTGAGGATGAGACATACTTTGGTACTCTTCGTCCCACTTGGCAATGTATCCCTCGGGAAGCTTGGGAGGATCAGGAATCGAAGCCATTGTGAGTAGTGTGTCAGTTACTCTGTGTGTGTGTTGCAGGTCTCGACTGATTGTGTCTCGAGCACACTGAAATAAAAACAAGATTGGAATTGAAACGAGTGCTCATCGCTGGGTCCTCGAGGATCTTGTGCTGAGCAGCAGTCATCATTATCACCAACTCGCTTACGTAAGTGTGTATGTGCCCAGTGCTCCCAACCAGAAGTGTCTCGCTTACCGGGTGCGTACTGCGCAGTGCGAAAACGGCAGACGTTTTGTATTGGAGAGGCAAAGAGCTGAGCACTTAATCAATCAATGGCCATTCCTCTGGGGACCATGAACCACCGCTGACATTCTCTCATACCCACTATTTGTGAAGTGGACACGATACTCTGATATCTCCACAAGAGCCACTTGCGAATACACCTTATTCAGTTTTCTTTGTTGGCACAACACAACCACAGCGTAAGCCTTGTTAATTGCTGTTATGTACCCTGCTGACTCGCCAAAGCCACCATCGTCTCCAATCCAATTCAGTACCGTAGGTGCAATCTATTCAGCCTAACCTGGGTTGACCTCCAGGCAGTGCGATTTGTATGCGCTGTCACTGCTACTCACTTACTCTGCTTGTTCATAAAAAAGAAAAGCATCTTTTAGTCTTTATCACCGCAAGCAACATCCTCAAGGATAGCACAAAGCTTTAAAATCTCTCAGCTCTTCCGCTGTTTTATCCTTCCACAGATGACTATGCCGCCACTTGAAGGCCAAATCTCCAGATCCCTGCTAGAGGCAGCGAGCCTCGAACAGTTACAGAGCCTTGCTGATTTAGTCAATACTGTCATCATATCCAAAAAGAAAACAATGCAGCGCCAAGGACTGAATGAAAATATTGAAGGTCTGCGCAAAAAGCAGCAAATAGACACCACTAAGACGTCACCAACACATTTTCTTGCATTGCAGAAGAAAAGGGAATTCAATGAACTGCCTGCTGGACAGGAGTACCAATCCTATTCCGAATACTCTAGCGATGAGGTTGATGACGAAGACGAAGATGAAGGTGAAGACGAAGATGAAGATGATAATGGTATTGGTGATGATATCAACAATGCTCAAAATAAAAGACAAAATCGCAGCTATATCGGCAATGATAAAAATCCAAGCATAAGAAAAGTGCCCACGGTCACAAAAGATTCAGCAGCATCAGCAACTCCACTTAATAACTCAAGCTTGAATTCGTCCAGTGCTATAATTGATGTACTGAGCCATCAAGTGAATCCATACCAGTACAATAACAATCAGGAACATCCAACTTCTCCTGAAAAATCCTTTCAAACACTAGCTCAACAAAACCAGGTAGAACAAACTCAAACACAAGGCCAAAATCAAAGTTACGAGGATTGGTACGCTCAACATCCATATTACGCTACTGATCAAGTCCAACTACCTCCATCAGGATCAACATCAACATCTCCCCCACCACCGCCTCCCCCACATCCGCTACCACCGCCTCCACATTTCTACCATCATTACAGTTATTACTACCCACCTCCACCTCCACCTCCACCACATCGTCGAAGATCTAGATGCTGGTGGCGTCGGCGCGGTGGTCGTCATTCGTATCACCATCTTTACCATCACCCGCCTCATCGTCATCATCATCATCATCACCTACCATTCCATTATTGGCCGCCGCCGCCGCCGCCTCCACCACCGCCATTACCTGCACATTACTATTACCAAAATTATGATCCTCAAGCATGGTGGGGCGAAGGTGGAGGAGAAGGTGAGGTTGAAGATGCTGAAAATGGCCAAAGTCCCCATTCTGTGCAACAACTAGAGCAGCAACAGCAACAGCAACAACTTCTCCAATATCGACAGCAACAGCAACAGCAACAGCAGCATGTTAACGATAAAAGGCTTGAAAATGGCCAAAAACGGCGATTTCAAGAACAGGAACAAGAAGAACAAATAGATGAAGCACCAAACCTGCCCTCAAATATTGACATAGATATAAATATTGCTTCATCGGGACCTACTTTTTTCAAAAATTCAAACGCAACCACGTTGTCTCATTCACAACCACCAATCCAACTACAGACACAAGGCCAAGCGCAACAGCCAGGGACAATACTGCTTGGGATTGCAGAAGTTGATGTCCAGCACTACTATTCCCAATACAAGCGGAATGATTACTTCAGGCAGCGAAACGAAAGTGATGAAGAGGAGCAAGAAGCAAAGGCAGCAGAAAGACAGACCGGTGACAAGCAAAGAAAAATTAGTGAAGGCGAGGTTGAAGTCAATGCTACGGGTGCTAATGAAGTTAATAGGTACGGGGTGCTTGGAATAGATCCTGCTTCTACTACGGGTCATTGCGTCAATAGCAATGTCAATGCTAATGGCGGTGATAGAACTACTGACGAAGACAAGCTATAAAATGGAGATGTCCAAACTTTTCTAATAGGTAGGATGCCAAAGTGTATATGTGTATATCGCTGTACATTAACGCAATGCCTTATGTCAAATTGTAAGTTATAATCTTGAAGATATTATATCGATGTATCAGCCAAAAGCTAGTAGTGTACCTATAGCGGCGTAACCTAGTCAAGCGTACTTGTCGGTCAGTCCTGCAGCAATTTCACTGAATGCTGCATCCCATATGGGTATTCCAAAAAATCGTATTACAAAAATGGGATATTGTGATGAAATAAAATAAGGAGAAACGTACAAGTCAAATCCTGATTTGATGTCAGGCATGTTGAGACTTGAGGATATGAGACGCATCTTAATGCATGATGACGCGAATCTAAACAAGAAAAAACAAACAAACTCCAGTTCAAGTGCCAGTACAGCGGGTCTCAAAAAAGGTAGAAGTCCACACAAAACTGAGCCTGTCTTTGAGGACAGGGATATTGCTTTTTATTGTCTTCCGGTAATTAAAATATCCTTGGCTTATCTTCTCTTTTGTATTGAGTTTTTCATATTCACAATACAAGGGTAAGTGAAATATAATATTGATAACGAATAGTGCATGTATGGCGAATGGCACTCTAACGCCTGAAGCTGGATGCTTTCTCGACATCATGGGACACGAAATGAACGTTTGAAAAATTTCTGTGAGTCACTCCGCCAGTAGTACACAATATCATTACGTCCGATGCATCAATCGATCCATCAGTCGGTGTTTGAAAAACAAAACCCAACGCAGACTTCTGAGCTTCATAGTAAGAAAAAAAAAAAAAAAAATAAAAAATTGCAAAGCGAAGATACTCCTCGAAAACCAGTGTATGTCATACAAACTTACCAAAACAATCAAACAAGACAATTAATATACTAAGAACTACAAAACCAACCACAATGTCTGAAGTGTACACCCGTGACAAACCAACCTACTTTGGTGCCGGTCCGGCTTTATTACCTACCCCAGTGCTTCAGCAGGCCTCCAAGGACTTGATCAGCTACTTGAACAACGGCATTGGTGTTGGCGAAATCTCCCATCGTTCTGCTGACGCTCTGAATATCATCAACAGCACCAAGGAAAACTTGGTCAAGATTCTTGATATTCCAACTGATACTCATGAAGTTTTCTTCTTACAAGGCGGTGGTACCTCCGGTT
The DNA here is from genome assembly GCA_001936135.1 of Saccharomycopsis fibuligera x Saccharomycopsis cf. fibuligera. Taxonomy (NCBI): domain Eukaryota; kingdom Fungi; phylum Ascomycota; class Saccharomycetes; order Ascoideales; family Saccharomycopsidaceae; genus Saccharomycopsis; species Saccharomycopsis fibuligera x Saccharomycopsis cf. fibuligera. Next base: position 2,404,305 of record CP012809.1, on the reverse strand, counting down.
TTTCTTCAGTGGCCACTAATTTGCTAGCCTCATTTGCTAAAAAGACCGGCAAAAAGGGCAAGACTGGATACTTGGTGACTGGATCCTGGAGTAAAAAATCCTACGAAGAAGCTCAAAGGCTCGGAATTGATGCAGAATTGGTAACTAATGGTATCAACAACTCCGGTAAATTCGGCGATATTGATGCTCCAAGCAATTGGAAACAATTAGACCCAAAGGAAACTGCTTTTGTATACTACTGCGATAACGAAACCGTGAATGGAGTTGAATTCAAAAACCCACCATACGAGGCTACTGCTAATGGAGAAATAGAATTAGCCGCAGATTTTTCATCTAATTTCCTTTCCAAAAAAATCGACGTTTCAAAATACGGTTTAATCTTTGCTGGTGCCCAAAAAAACGTTGGTATTGCCGGAATTGTTATCTACATCATTAAAAAGTCATTACTTGACCAACCAACTACTGAAGAATTACGTAAATTGGAAATCCCAATTACTCCAATTGCTTTCCATTTCCCAACTGTGGTAAAAAACAACAGTGCGTACAATACTATTCCAATCTTCACTGTACATGTGTTGAACTTAGTATTAGAACATTTGATCAATAACGGAGGTCTTGAAGCTCAAGAAAATGAAAATGAAGCAAAAGCCCAATTGTTATACAAAAGTTTGGAAAAATTCCCACAGTTGTTCAATTTACCGGTGGCTTCAGCCGTACGCAGTAACATGAACGTCGTCTTCACCTTGAATAGCAAAGAAAACGAAACCAAGTTCCTTGAAGAAGCAGCCGCTCAAAAATTGAACGGGTTGAAAGGTCATAGATCCGTTGGTGGAATTAGAGCTAGTATTTATAATGCTGTTGATTTGGAAACAGTTGAAAAATTAGTGGCTTTTATTGAAAAGTTTGCTGGTGAAGTCTAATAATGGTAATTTGTTGATAAAAAAAAAAAGGGGGTATTATTAAATTGGTAATTTTTTTTTTATGTTACGCTTGCTGATTAACATTTTTCGTTATTATTTTTCTCTTATTTATTTTGTTTATAGTTTTTTATTTATCGCGAACTCATCTCATTGTCATTTGATGTATTTTTGGCATATTGTGTAAGGGTTTTTGGTTAGTTATATATATCACAAGACAATTCAGTCGTTGATATCGCGATGGAGGCCGCAATTCAATAGTTCTTCTCGTTCATTTTTTAGTTGTAACCAGTGAATAAAACGTTTGATATGAAATCTTTAAATGTTTTTGATACGGCCATCAGCATTCACTATAGCATTGAATTTTGCTAAAAAATTAAAAAAAAAAAAAAAAAAAAAAAAGAACACTATAACTGATTGTCAAATATCGTCATCTGTAGTTATCCCATTGATATAATAAATAATCTCCACATCATCAGTATCATCCAAATAACAATGCAACACAACCGCATATGGATGACTCAATATAAGCACCACATTAGAACATAACTCACAGCATTTAGCCCCAAATTTCCAGTCTTTTAACTTCACGTCAACGCTGATTATTTCATTGATCTCTTCAGTGGTGTTGTTATCGCCCGTACCGGCATGGCTATTTGCGTCAATTGATGTTGGTGTTGTATTATTACCATTGGATAATGAACCACTGGTGTCCAGCACCTGCTGTGGCTGTTGTTGCTGCTGTTGTCGCTGTACTAGCAATTTCTCGTTCCAGGACAAAATCACCTTCATATCATCCTCATTCAAAATCAATGATAAGTCACCAACTTTATCGCCGCATATTGTTAAATTTTTTGCGTTTTTGAATCGATCAATCCGTCGAAATAAACTGCTGATGTTTTCTGGAAGTTTCAAAAGCAAATCAACGGAACTTAGCTCTGGTTCAATGATCCGCTCATCGCTTTCTTTTTTCAATAATCGAATGGGGATCTTGAAAGAATGGTTGATTTGCGTAGTGCTATTAATGAGCTCGTTGTAAGTTATCGCCAAGCTCGCCAATCTCTTATTCTGCCCCTTGCTATTATTGTTGTTGTTAGCATCATTGGACACATGAATATCATTAGCTAATTTCCTTTGCAATCGAATAAGCAATCCTTCCGAATTAGCCCTTTCAAAGTTCTTAAGCACATTGTACAACAGATCAATGTTGATTTCCATAGCAATGACATTATTACGCGCCGATTCCACTTCATAAACGTCAAAGATATCAGTGCTCAATCGGCACCATACCTGGGGGTCATTCAATGATGCACTAATGATATTGAGATACGTTGGAGTGAATCTAAGTACGCAGAATTTGCGTAGTCCAATTATTGCCGCTAGGGTGTCTAATTGGTTTTGTTAGTCAGTAGTTGCTATTGTATATACATTTAAGACTCTACAATGTATGTGAGATTTCGCATAGAAGTTAAAGGTAAACAGTAGCATACTTTTAAGCCTGTCAACGGCAGACGTGGTAATTTTGAGTTTCATACTAGATGTGTGCTGCTTTGGGAATTGTTGCTGCTTCTGCTGTTGCCATCACTGCTTTCCATTGCAGTTTGTAGAAATTGGGTCCTCATCCATCGGTGCATCGCCATCGCTCGCGTCTCTGCTAAATTGTATTTTTTTTTTTTTTTTTTTTATTTTTTTTTTATTTTCAACATGAGACGCACTTCGTGCGATGCCTTGCAACATTGTACATCAGCTCGTACGCACCAAGTAATTCTCTTTGGCTGTGAAAATCTGTAATGGTGTCTTTATCTACGAACCCCCAGGAGACTACAGAACTGAATGCAAAAAGTCTATAATATAAGTTGGTTGCATATTCCAGTAACATTTCATTCATCGTGAATTTTATAGGTGTATTTCAACGTGTGGAAGGTACACCAAAGCTTGCACCAAGCACAATACCAGAGAGATACGAAAACAGCAACAGAACAAAGCCGATTTGTATGTACACGAGAAGGGGTATTTCTTTTATGTTTTACAAAATCTTACTGCCTTAGTAGAAGGTGCCAGTCTAAACAATTATTTAATCTGATCTTTTTTTTTTTTTTTTTTAACTAATTACATGGATGGTGTCAATATTTATAAGAAGTAGAAAGTAAAAGGTGCATGGTAATAAGTAAATATGAGGTGAACGAGAATAATGCTGTTAGCAAATATTTGAAAAAAAAAAAAAAAAAAAAAAAAAAAAACGCCATTCATGTTGCATAAAGGAGTTTTCCCATCCCCTTTAATTACTCTCAAAAACTTTCACGTCACATTTCGTTAACACCGCCATCATTATACAACTCTTCAAAATTAATATTACCTTCAGCCGCCCCAGTAATTGTCGTTTCCCCCAACATCTTATCAATCCAATTACATCCGGTATCCAGCATCGGTGATAATGATTCGTCACTATATGGCAAAAATTGGGTCTGATCTTGATCTTGATCTTGATTTTGATACTGGTACTGATACTGGTAGTACGAATCATCCAATCCCGCAGGTTCAAATGGCTCTGGCGCGTCTTCTGTCATTGCCGTCGTTGATTTTGTTGATTTTGTTGTTGCTGGGAACTGATTGCTGATTATATTTTGCCAATTGTCATTCTCAACATTGCCACTGTCGCTGTTGTTGATGTGAAAATTGACGTTGCTATCATTAGGATTGAAGGAAATATCTTGAATATGATTACGTTTATCAGAAATTATATCAACGTCGACGTTAAGCAAGGTGTTGAATGGCGTAGAAGCAGAGTTCTTGTTGTCGCTTGGCAGTAGTGTTGAATCTTGGAACGGTATTTGCTGTTGTTCTTGATTGTGTGATTGTGGCTGCGGTGAAGAGGACCTTTTTTGCTGACTATTTGATTCAGTCAATAGTGGCGGGATGCTGTTGCTGTTATCATATACACAACGGTCATTACCATTGATAGGACTACTTCCATTATCATTGTTTTTGTTTGCAATACCATTATTGCCATCTTCTTCAGCAACATTGAACTTGTTCAATTCACCAGTTCCTATTTGCTGCACTTCTCTATCCTGCAATTCACCTTCACTTCGCACCGCCAAATCCACCTCTTCCTTCTCAAACAATGAAACAACTTCCTTCATTTGATTGAACAATGTTGGTATTTGCTTCACCGTATCTTTCAAATGTTTAGCCAACTTGCGCGACAATAACCAATGTTCGGAAATCTTAGTAAGCCCATTCATTGACAAATTGATATATTCGGAATATAATTGCAAATCATCAATAGTGAAATTATTGTCGTTATCTTCATTACCACCACCTTCAGCGCTATTTTCTGCATTAATTGTCATCATTTCTTCAATCCACACATAGGCACTAATATGAACCAATGCCAGCAATGCTAGCGAGCAAGCAAAAAGGGGGCTTCGTTGCAAAATTCTAGCGGCACCAGTATCCATCAATACTTGCACAATAGCATCAGCAGCTTCAATAGTCTTGCGAGTCTCAATTAATTTGCGGGAATAAATCTTCTCCTCGGGAAGACTGGAAAGATATGCTTGATCACGATCTAAAAGGTTGGCAGAAGGAGCACATTTGGGGTTTTGGGGTAAGATTTTTTTGCTGGTTTTAGTTTTAGACTGGAGGGCTTTTACTTTTGATTGGATATTTGTTTCTTCTAATTCTGGATTTAAATCTGGTTGTGGTTGCGTTTCAGGAGAATTGACTTTTCGAAATTGATGTTGATTGTTGTTGCTTCTCTGTTTTATTTGATTTCTCTGATTTGGTATCGTTATTCTCCACAAGAAACTAAATGGGCGATGTGCAAAAATTCTAGCGTAATTAAACAACAACACTGCTTGATGAACCCCTTCATTAACTATTCCTTGAGCATTAACCAAAAGTGGCTCACCTTCTTGTTCTACACGTGTCATACCGCTACCATTGCTATTGCCATTAATATTCTTTGACTTTGATCTTATCATTGGTTTTGGATCAGTAAGTCGCATATTCATATTCTCCAACTGAACAGTAAGCAGTGTCAAAATATGCACAAAAGGTTTTTTTCCTGTAATGGCCAAGTTCTGTCTTACTGCATTGCTAACCAAATCAGCAGCCATTGCTCTTGAACGATAATCAAATGAGTGACGTGATGGTGAAATGGGATAATTGATGTGAATTTGTGGAATGGTGGCTAGTTTGGATAAAGTACGACCGTCAGCGGAACCAATAATGACGTCAAAGAAATAAAATTCCCAAAAGCAGCGGCGAGCATTGTCAAGAAGACTGGATGATGGGATCGTTTTCACTCGTGAAGATTGGAATATTTTTGATGAGTGGTATCGATGGAACTTGTGAACTTGACCTAAGGTGGAGTCGGTAGTTGATGACAGCGGGGTCATTACTCCTGCTACTTCATTCAAACCAGCACTTAATTCGTCGCCACCACCATGATTGTTGTTGTTGATGACAGTATTTTTCTTGTTATCTATGTCCTGTATTTCAAGATCAAAAATAATATTACGACAATAATTTCGACATTGGGTGCTAAGTTCATGAAGTCCAGAAATGTGGGCCACAAGAGATAAAAGGGTCATTGCTTGCAAAGTGATCAAGTCATCCTCAGTGTTTTGCAAAGTATGATAATCATGATTTATTTGCTCATCAGTATTGCTATTATGATTATTATTATCAGCAAAAGTAGACCTGCTATTTGTCAAATAATTATAACATTGCAATACCCGGTCATTGATCACATTAACATTTAGAGCAAGCTTCTCAGTGCTGTACCCAACGGAAACAAGATCCATCACCATCAAGTATGCAATTTTTGCTGAGTTATCATTAATATAGCCTTGCAGTAAGAACTCAGTTTTAGTGGGGAAGAAAGGATGAGCTGAATGCAAGTACTGGTAGTAATGACTTATAATTTCCAGTTCACGATGATGTAGAGACCTTATGGAGACTAAGTTGCGAGAACTGGTTATAGTATTAAGTGGGATTGACAGATTTGGTGACGATGGTGATGATGCAAAGTGCGACAAGGAAGAGGAGGATGCAGATAATGAAGAGGAAGAAGCAGCAGACGATGAAGGAGCTCTGGAAAGGATTTGGGAGGAAGAAGGGCTTTGCGGTACTGAATTTATAGCGGCAGCGGTAGTGGTGACTGGATAGGTATCGATTTGAATAGTGGTACCTGGTGTTTTATTCCCGCTATTGTTTGTGATGTTGGAATTAGCATCAGTGCTAATTTCTGGATATCTTTGACGAATATTATGAATCTGGACATCATTTCCCATCTCCGTATCACTGTCAACATTATGGCCGGAATAATCATTGATGTCATTATCATTTTCATTATCAAAGCCAACTTTAATCTTCTTGTAACCTGGAAACTGCACACTCACTGGCTGATTATCATAATTTTTCTTGATACATGGCAACTGTATACTAGTGTCAATATCATTTGCATTATTATTATTATTATTATTATTATTATTATTATTATTATTATTATTATTATTATTATTATTATTATTATTATTATTATTATTATTATTATTATTATTATTATTATATTATTATTATTATTATTATTATTATTATTATTATTATTATTATTATTATTATTATTATTATTATTATTATTATTATTATTATTATTATTATTATTATTATTATTATTATTATTGTTGTTGTTGTTGTTGGATACTTGCTTCATTAGCTCTTTTACTCCTAGGCAGTTGAGGTTACTGCATCCGGCGCTACCGCTGGCGCTCGAGTTACCATTATCGCCAGCGTTTTTGTGACTAAGACATGGTAAGTTAAGTGTTGGGTATGGTGCTGATATAGAAGAAGATGACGATGGGGGCAATGGAACACTGGAACCTGTTCTCGATATCAAAGGCAGTCCATTATAATGACGATGAGTGGCATTTGTTTTGCTTGCCAATGGCACAAGGTTAAATGATGAAAGTTCCGCAAGCGATCTAATTTGTAATGGGTTGCTATTATTATTGTTATTATTATGATTGCCATTGTTTTTTGCTTTTGTACCTTTTTCGCTGCTTTCTTTCAAATTTTGACTTTGACCTTGACCTTGACCTGAGCTACCTGATACCTTCTTCGACTTCTTCTTAGAAACCCCTTTCTTTCTAGAGCCACCGCGCTTACTCTCAACATAAACGCAAACTTTGTTTCTTTTCAAACATTTGGAGCAAACAGGAAGTTTACCGTCACATTTGGAATGGCGACTGCGACATTCCAAACAAGCTCTGCTAGTATGTTTGCAAATTTTGGTAGGACGAGGCTTTACTGGTTTCAATTGCAAGTTGCGCTCCATTTGTAAGCGGCGCTGCTCAGCAAGGGCAAAATCGAGGTCATGATTAGTGGTGTTGTGTGACAGTATCTCGATATTGATATTATCTTGGCTTTCTGCCTCGGAGATATTAGGAGAAGTCATGTTGGAATTGTATATTAGTAGCTGATTTGACTGTAATGGTAGTTCGTTGTTGCAGACACCAGTTTTCTGATATACGGTGATGCGATGAATGTTAGCAATCGGGCTTTGCAATATGCCCGTGTGTGTGGGTAATAGTATGTGAAAAGCAGACTAATAAGCACTACTTGACAGACCAAGCGAGGTTGAAGATCAGGATGAGAACAAGAATATGTGCCGCAAAACCATTGCCGAGAATGACAAAGAGTGAAAGATGGAGAAACTAGCGAGAGATGAGCAATGGGAAGTGTATTAATGTCAGCAGTGGAGCATCGCAGGGCAGGGTCTTTTGCTCTTTTTGCTAGAGCGCGCAGCAGATTTTCAAACCCCGCGAGCGCATAGCGGACGAGCTGAGGGACACACCAGAAGATGTAGTGAGAGGTGTTCCTAGCATGCCACGAGGCACGAACAGTATAATTTCCATTTCAATATCAACGAGACATTAGGCAGCATTCACTGGTTGTGTTTTGAAAACTGTTAATGTGGAAACTGACCAGTGCGTGCCAGTTTAGAATTTCATCCAGAGTTCATCCAGAGTTCATCTAGTGTCCAGAGCTTAGCTCAAGAGCATACTACGCTTAATATAATACCGGCGGTTTAAACGGCAGTCAACACCAAATTCGGTATTGACAGTGTATTAGAATAATTACAGGAAGAGACGTCTATGGATGGACAGATAACAGGATCAGGTAATATAGTATACATGATGCAGCCAGCAGTATGCAGTGAAGTGGGAAAGAGAAAGAAAGAATAGAAAACAAAAAATACAAAACAAGCAAACACAAAGAAGAAGAAACACAGCAACATCTAGAAGTATTTTGGATTCACTCTGTTGCTGAGTCTGGTCCACTTAGGCACCTTGTGGAGACCCTTTCTGTAGCCTCTGGAGTGCTTGCTGAAGATGGTGTACTTGTCCTGTGGAGCCATTTCAGATTCTTTAGGAAACACGGCTGGATCGTTGAGCTTCTGGATAGTTTTTGATTCTTGGTTGAGTTTCTTCAAACTGTCGGTGAGAAGAGCCACGGTTTCGTCAACCGTCTGGAGTCTCTTTCTTTGTCTGTATTTTTGTCTGGAGGACATTCTCCATGGGACTTTCCTGGAGGAGTTGTTAGTAGACGGTCACAGGAGTTTTTAGAATACAACGGTTGGTAACATACCATAACAAGCCGCCCTGGGCGACAAAGGAGGATCTGAAAGGACCAAACATGGCTGGATGTATAGATGGCGTTGGTGGTTGTCTATGTAATCTTGTCTCTTTGTCTCTTCGTCTCTTGTCTTCTTCTTGTCTTCTTGTGATAATCTCGAACAAATCAATCTGAAAAAATATTTTTTTTTGATTTTCCTGAACGTGACACACGCGTGACTTTCATGTGACACATATCACATGACTCTCTCAGTTGCAGGCGCTGCTGCTCTCACTATTATTGTATGGCAACATGGAGACACTCACACAGAGCAGACGCTTAAAGTTACAACATCATTCATTCATTCATTGCCTTCAACACACCATATCTATCATCACCATCTACACATACTCTCGTACACTCACTCTTCCACACAATGAGAATACCTCACAGAACACTCGCTATCTTCCACTTCCTCAGACACGCCGCCCCTGTGCGACCGGGTCCTGTCTCCTTCCCAAAACTCTACATCAACAACTACAACCGGATCCACTCCATCCACTCCAAAGCAAATATATCCACTTCCACAACTACACATCTCCAAGTCAATCCCCCAGCCCAGCAGCAGCCCTCCCTTCATCTCTTGGACCCCCATGTCCTCAACAGTTTTATGCTCGCAGGCAAAGTTGACCCTAACGTAAGGAACCTCCTGGATTCCGTCTCTCCAACCTCTTCTTCAGTGCCCTCTTCCAACCCTACCAACCAGTTGCACAAGGACAACAGCGAAATCATCAAAAGCAACGCCAACGATGACGCATCCGGCCAACCTTTCATAAAATCTCCAATCCACTACATGAACACCCTCGACGTTTTCAACGAACTACAAAATGCTGGCTTTTCCGACTCCCAAGCTCGCAAAATCATTGCCCTTACTGAACAACACCTAAGTCAAAACTTGAGTCGTGTTGTCCTCAACTGCGTCCCCAAAATTGACCTTGAGAACGAAAATTACTTGTTTGAAGCTGCTAGTTCGGAACTTCGTGTCGAAGTTAAAAATTCCCGCGAGCAACAGCTCAATGAGCTTCGCAGTAGTTTGAATTTACTTGATCGTGAGCTTAACTCAGTCACCGATGAACTCAATGATTTGATGATCACTTGCAAGAATGAGTCCGAAGTAGCAATGAACGATCACAAGTCCGATAGCGCTCTTTTACAAAAACAACTCAACATCAAGATCAGAGAACTCGAAAACCGAATCAACTCACAGTTGATTTCCGAATTGAAATTCAGTGTTGAAAGTTTACGTTGGTCATTGACTAGAAGAGGTATTTTCTGCATTTTGCTTGTTGCTGCTAGTGTTTTGCTTGCAGTAACTGGGAACAAAGTGCTCAATAATAATGCTAACTGGGAACCAGAAATCACTAATACTTCTACTAGAGACGAGTTCATCAGAGATAATGATGAATTTCCTAAGGATAATGATGAGTACGTGCAGTACGAAGAATGGCACGAGCCAAAGAAGATTGACAGTATTGTAAAGCGATAGATTTTTTGTTTCTTCTTGAGTTGCTATTGTTATAATTAATTATTATTATTACTACTACTACTATTATTATTATTTTTCCTATTGAGTCTATTCCATTGTGTATCTTTTTTTTTTTTTCTGTTTATGTGTTATCAAAAATAAACAACGCTGTTTTTGCTGATTAAATGGCGGGTTCTTTTGTACTTTATAGAGTTTGCCATCAAGGACTACGTGTTATATGAGCAAAAGAGCGATATACCGGGGCTTTGGCTATCTACACATAGCCGGTGAATTTTGCTCCTTTCATCTCTGGTTGCCCTGTGTACTTTATTTGTTTTTCTTTAACAGGTAGCTACTCATTCAGCAAATGCAGCAAATGCGTCAGTGATGGTTGTCGGCAATTAACATTATTGTTTCGTGGATGTTGAATGCGCGGTCAGTGCTCGTAACCGGAACAGGTCAAAGCAAAAAAAAACGATGATAACAAACAGATCACCAAATCAGGCAGTAAGTTACCAGCTAGACGTAAAGCTGTCTATATAATTTCTGGGAACACTTATCCTAGCCATTAACATTTAAATCAAGCTAAATGCAAACAATTGAATTGCAAAAGTATTAGAAAATATAGAAAGGCTCTAAGGAAAATCTTTACTTGATCTTTGCTTATTGTACTGGGGATCTATTCTGGACGTCATCTAAGAAATATTGACTATTCTGGCTGGCTTTATCAAAATCGCATAGCATACAATCATGTCGAACCAGAACTTAATAACCAATTTTAAGACTGTGGAATCGCTTTACTCCAAAGTACAAGCAGAGCTTCATCAATTATCTTCAGCCGTTGGAACAGCATCCACTGAGCCAAAAGATAATACTATCATATCTCTAGAAGGCTCTTCATTGACTGCGTTTCGCAAAGCTAACGATACCAAAGTTGCTCAATTGTATCATTCGATAAACAAAGCTTTAAGCTTGCTTGAAGTGAATAACTTGATCATTGCAAATATTGTACAGCAGCCGCTGTCCAACGATTACCAACAATATCAATTCCAGCAGCCTCATGGGCCGCAGCTGCTGTCGAAGAATGACACAATAAGCAGACCTTTGCATCAACTTGATAAGCTAGATTACCTTGTGAAATATGACAAGTATACTGAAAAGTTCAAAGATTTCAAAATAACATTAACCCAACTACAGCTCAAATTATGTGATGTTTATGAAGAACTAGTCACACAACAGCGTCAGCGATTACTCCAGGCTTATGCTCCAACCGCGCCAGACGTTCAAAACGACAACAACAGCGCGGCCGCTAACCAGCAGCAGCAAACAAGAGACGACCTCTTCGCTGCAAGATCCAAGGAAATTGAAACTTTAAGCACTAATGAAAAAGTCCTCAAGACAAACCAAAGCATAACTTCGACTTTACAAAATGTCTATGGAATAATGGAAGCAAACGTAATAAACAGTGACCTAGTCATTGAAACGTTTCTGGAAAGCACCAATTCTCTCATCCGGTTGAGCGACAGGTATGATTTCTTATCCAACACATTACTTTCATCTAAGCAATTAGTGCAAGAATTGCAAAAGGCTGACAGCACCGATTTGAGAAATATGAAATTGGCACTAGCTTGGCTCGGGGTGGTTTGCTTGTGGATTCTTTGGCGTAGAGTGTTGAAGTATCCGGTGTACTTGTTGGTCTGGGTGGTGTGGTCATCTATCCGGACTTCGTTGTATGTTGTTGGGCTTTTCAATAACAAAAGTGGCACTGGAGTCAATCCGCTTGACAATGTCAATAAAAGTAATGCGCTTACGTCGACAATAGGTGCTCAGTATGCTGGTACTGCTACCTCTACGGCTACGGCTACGGCTACGGCTACGGCTACGGCTACGGCTACGGCTACGGCTACGGCTACAACTTCAGGTACTGTTACTCATACTTCTAGTAATTCGGCACTTGAAGATCTAGAAAGTACGATTATTTCAAGTGCCAGCTCGTTCGCCAACGCAGTAGCGAATGATGAAGATACTGTAATAGTTAGTAAGATTGCTGATAAAGCTGATGTTGGCGGTGCTGGTGATGCAGTGCATGGAGGGGATTTGCTCAACGAGTATAAAGCTGCAGAAGAGGTGATTCGTGATATTGTTAAGGATACGGGGGCTGCTGAAGATGATGGCAAACAGGAGGAGCAAGTGGAGCATGATGAGCTATAAATGGCAAAGAAGAAAGACGTAAAGAAGTAGACGGGAGCTACAGAAATAGTGTAAGGTGGGTGACGCTATGCGGTTGTATAATATAAGATCATGTTTTTTTTCAACTGACAATTAAACTCCAGTTATTGATGATAAACTTTGTAATTTCGGCCGACAAACTACTTCCTTTTCAGGAAGTAAAGTTCATACGTTCTAAAGGAATGAATTTCCACATTTTCGTAGCCTGAATTTGGTCTTTGTGTTCAAAGAAAGAAAGAAAGACTGAGCGGTGCAAAAAGATACTGTAATATTCACATCAAAATCAAATTAAACTAAGTCAATTTAGTGTTTAAAACAGTCATAAAAATATAAAGGAAACCAAATGTAAATAACTATGTGAGTAGAAGTGTGTATATGCGATTGTATGAGTGTAAGTTGGTAAATATAAAGTAAAAAATAAAAAAAAAATAAAAATAAAAAAAAATTAGAAAAAAGAAAGAAAAAAAAAAACATAATTGAAAAAAAACTGTTGAAAGATAGTTTTTGTTTGAGCTATAATATACAAAAAAAAAAAAGTAGTACTGAAAAAAAAAAAAAGAAAAAGTAGAAAAAAATGTCAATTAAAAATTGTAAAAAAGGTATATTATCAGAATTAAATATACTTGGCCAGCAAGAAAATAGCTTAATTTAATGTTTAGTTATCGTAAGTTTATTGTGTGTGCGTGTGTGTGCGTATGTGCGTGTATACCGACTCATTCCTATCACTCATATTTCAACCCTTGAGTAACTCAAATAAATGAGGTAGTCTGAGTAGTTGCAACCACAACCTTAACCCCAGCAGAAGTGTGGCTAGGCACAAATTCATAAGTTTCAGTGCCAGAAACCGCAACGATTTCCGTAACGCTATGAGTAGAAGTTGGTTTGACAGTTCTAGTTCTAGATCTAGGAACTCTAGAAGCAATTAGGGTCACTGTCTTTGTCCCAGAAACGGAAATTATCTCTTCAGGAATATGGCTTCGTATTTGCAGACTTTTCAATTGCAAGTTTTTGCTAATGCTAATGGCGTCGGTGTCAATGGTGTTGGTGTTGATGTTGGAAGCAGCCATGGCAGGGATATAGGTTGGATTCGAACTTGCTGTAAGTGCTACCGGGTCCGCAAGAACAGTAACAGTTGAAGCAAGGCTACTGGCTGCTGAAGAGGCAGAAGAACCAGAGGCAGCTTTGGAAGAAGAAGATGAGCTATGCATGTTGTTTTTGAACACAAGAACATTGTTGATGAGACCTAAAGCTGCACTAAGATCTGCCACTGCCGGATCTGCTTCAGCTTGAGGCTCAGCAAGTGCTTCTGGGTTAGCTTCTGGAGCTGCTTCAGCGCTGGCAAGGCCATGAGAGAAGGCGAAAAGTGAAAGGATGGTAATTGCACAGAATCTCATATTTTAAGTTGATGGTTTTGCTGTATGTTGATGGGTTGTGATAATATTTTAATGTCTATGAGTATAATCTAACTGTGGCACTGCTAAAGCGAGCAAAAAAAAAATCCAAATCCCAAATAATCCGAAATATTTTATTTTTAATAATACGAAGGTTCGAAACTGACGAACAATGTAATATATAAAACCAGATAGCGATAGTGTTGAAGAACTAAAAAATAAATGAAAGAAATTAAAAGAAAGTCAGTCGCAAGACAATGTGGGCAGCAAACGGTTCATGTTATATACTGGCAGCCAAATGTTATTGTTAGTGGAGCGGCAACATGCACTATGTCGCATGGTAATAACAGGCACAATGTATGTGAATGCTTGTGAATGTGTAATGCTGCGAGTTATTTTCCTGGTAGCTGGTGGTATTCTGAGTTAGTTGTCATGGCAACCAGTATATGTTATGGCAGTATTCCACATGATATTGCATATGTCCGCAGTGCAGTATTATTGGTTTTTGTCTTTTATTTTTTTGTTTTTGAGATTTCAGTTTGAAATTTCAAATCACAAGATATATCAGGACCGCACATTGCTGGAGAACTGAAGATTTTGAGTGTTTCTTACATCACAAGTGCATTTATTAGAATAAATGAATATGTTTTGAAACTACTTTAAAAACATTAGTGACCGTTTGATGCCAGCGAAAACATGCCGCGCTCGAGGATAACCTGGTGAAATTGAACTAAAATACACCACCTCCATTGGCAGGTAAAACCATCAGCTGGAGCTAAGACTCGCGGCTCCATGAGAATGAGGACGACAATGAACGGGTTTTGCTTCTCTAGTACTAGCTAGTTAGCTGGCTATCTAACGCACCGCATTGCAAAAAAGCTTAGCGGAGAGCTTAGCTTCAGCAGATGGCAAACTTTCAGCTTAGCATAGTGCAAATTTGAGCGGAACCAGCGGCCAAAGCATGTCTTGCTGTTTTATCTAGTACACTGTCTCTTGGGAGCATGGATGGGGTAAATCACATTATACGATAATCCACATCCAGTATCGCCTTTGCAGTTGACTGTTTATATCGTATTGGCCTTCTTTTCCCAGGGCCGCATAACCGCATCGCCATCCCAGTCAAAACAACATTACCATTTCCATACTATATAGTGCAGTAGCTAGCGCCAGTACAAGCCAGCCATATCGTATACAACACCTCCTGGTTTCTTTCCCTTCTTTCTTATCCTTCTTGTCTTTCTTTTCCAGCTAGCAAAAAGCAAAAAGCATCACTATCTGTGGTACTTTTACCCCTCGACTGCTTAGCATATTCTTACCATTCTTACCATTCTGTACTCTCATATATCATGTGGTTTTCCAAAAATCATTTTCCCGTGCAAGATAAGTTAGCAGTTATCTCTGGTGCATCGCAGGGCGCTGGCTTGGAGTTTGCCAAAACCATTGCTAAACGCGGTGGTAACGTTATTATCGTTTCTAGATCTGAATCAAAGTTGCAAAAAGCAGTTAAAGAAATCGAACAAGTGAAACAAAACTCATCGCAAACCGTTTCTTACATCGCTGCTGATTTGGCAGAATACAAACAATGCGAAAGAGTATTTGAAGAAATTGGTCAAGTTCCTGATATTGTTGTTTGTTGTGTTGGTTCTTCAGTGCCTAAATTGTTTTTGGATCTTACTGAAAGAGAATTAGAACTCGGAGTCAAAACAAATTACGAATCGGCATTATATTTCTCTCATGTTGCTCTCAAGAGAATTGCTCAAGCTAATGATGCTTCCTCAACCAGTACTCAACCGCAAAGACACTTGGTATTTTTCAGTTCGGTGGTGGCTTACTTTACATTTATTGGGTACGGACAATATTCACCTTTGAAAGCGGCTTTGAAAAACTTGGCTGACGTGTTGAAACAAGAAGCGACAATTTACAACACTAAAGTGGCTTGCGTATTTCCTGGTAACTTCATGTCTGAGGGTTTTGTTGAAGAACAAAAGACTAAACCGGAAATCACCAAGCAAATTGAAGGACCATCATATCCTATTCCCGCTGAAAAATGCTGTGATATCATTATAAATCAGCTCGATAAAGGAGCAGATAATATTACAACTGACACAATCGGCTACATTTTGAGTTGTACTTCAATAAGAACTGCTGCTGGATTTGATTGGCTTGTACAGATTTTTGTTAGCTTTATCTTGAATTTGATTTCGCCAATTGCATTTTTGGTGATTAACAAACAAATTTCCGATTATTTCAAACAGCAAAAGAAAATCAATACACCAAAAAAGGATTAATGCAGGTGGTAGTTGATAAACTTTCTCTTTTTTTTTTTTTTTGTTTTTTTCGTTTTGTTTTTGGGGGGCTTTTGAGGTTCTCTAGCTTGTATTCTCTGTCATCGCTCTTGTTTGTCGTTTTCCAGATCTTAATCACCCTTACATTTACACTCACTATAGACCTTGACCTCTTCTCAATGGATAAATTTCAAGAATATATTATAAATCAATATACATGCCGCGCTTTTTTGGGAAAACAAAAAATGTGAAAACAAAAATGTAAGAAAAATTGTAAACAAAAACGAAAACCAGTTGGAACAAGAAAACATATAACAAACAGATATAAAACATGATCATTTGCTAGCACCACCATTATTGCTGCTGCTGCTGTTGCTAATATTTTCAGCTACGTTGCCACTGCTTTCCGAAACTTTCTTTATCCCCTTCTCGAATTTTTCACCAGCAGCTAACCAGTTTATACTGTATAACCAATTAACACCCTTGATGATTTCACTATTCCAGATATCCGCCACGGTTTCTTTAATGCTAGATCTGTCGGTATATTTGATAACGTTTGGAGTGTATTCAAATGGCTTGTTTCTATCTTCTATCACACTCTTGTATTTTTGTAATGATGATGATACGACTTGCTGGTTGGCTCGGAGTTCCAAAGCAGTTAAGTATGTCAAGGAAGAAGCGAATAAAACGCCTGCATGTTTGTTAGTCTATATGATTCTGTAAAATGAGATCCCAAAAGGTTGGAATACTTTTTCCGCAACCCAAGAAACAATTATCACAATGGGAAACTAAGCTACAGTTCGTAGTTGAGGTATATTGAAAAAAAAAAAAGTACCACTAGCCGAGTTCACATCAACATAGTATGACCAAAATAGTAATAACTGGCACCCAGATTTCCAAAAACTGTATTACATACCACCCAAAAAGCCATGAACTCTACCACTCATCTTAAATGTATGTTGTATTTTGTTTTATGTTGTGTTTAGGATATCAAAAGTCCTGCTAATTTTGACTATTCAACTCCAAGTCTCAAGCTAGATTAGAGATGGGGGGTCCTGATTTTTGTATTTCACTATTTGGCTGAACTTTTATTTTTACTTTTTTTACTTTTATTTCTTTTTGCTCTCTGCGGCAGTTTTCATTTGCACACACTCTCGGCTGCCCGCGTTACGAGCGTTGTGGCATCCAGGAACTGCGAAAACGAAAAAAATTTGAAAATTTCAATCAATACAGACACAGGCAGAGAACGGTTGATTGGCTGGTTGATGGAGTGATTGATTGACTGACTTATTGATTGATTTCAGCCAGTTTATTCTATTTTGTACGCATCGTTATTGGAATATTCATGAACAGAAGTAAATAAAAAATGGCCCTCACAAGACATCTCAGCAGGTATGTGCTCTGCGAATGAATTTGAAGATCAAGTAAAGAATCGGGAAGATTAAATGTATTACATGAAACCGTTTTACTAACATCATCCAAAGAACCGCTTCTCATAGAAGAGCCCTTTTAAGAAACTTGGCTACCTCACTTTTGGAAAAGGAGTCAATAACGACCACTTGGGCCAAGGCTAAAGAAGCTCAAAGTTTCACAGAAAGAATAATATCATACACAAAACTCGAAGACAAGCAGAGAGCTTCCCGTTTAGCTCAAGGTAAACTTTTCAAAGCTGGTGAAGTGATTCCTAAATTGTTCAATGAGTTAGGTCCTCGTTATGCCGCTAGAGAAGGCGGGTACACTAGAGTATTAAGACTTGAACCACGTATTGGTGATAATGCACCATCTGCCATCTTGGAACTCGTGGATGGTAAGAGAGAAATGAAGTTTTGGCTCACTGCTAGAGTGGTGGCTAGATTGGAACTTCAAGGTTTGCCTATTGACATAACTACCCAAAGAAACGTTGATAAATTGGTGAGATTCAGACAAAATGGTGAACAAGAATTTAGAGACTTGGTTGAACAGGCTAAGCAGTTGTTTTATACTTCTGAGGAGAGCATAGCGTTGAAACCAGTGAGTGAAGCTCCAGTGAATGAGCCAAGAAAGAATATTGTGGTGAAACCTCGCCCAGCCAAGCAGAATTAAATTATTTTGAGGTCAAATGAAAATTCCAATAAACATTAAAATAGATCGGATGAAATAATGCCAATACAAAGGATAGTTTGGAAATGCCATTGGCTTGCCGGTATTGGCAGTTTCTCTTTTATCGCAATATGCTTATTTTGACGCTTTAAATATGTTACACCTATGGTTTTTTAAATCTTTGTAAATATACTTTTTTTATACTTCCTAATCTGAGTAAATAATTAACATTATTGAAAAATTTTTTTTGTAGGTATGTAAACTGCTTTTAAGATTGTTAACTGCTTTGAAAAGTGATGCTATGGTGAGAAAATGAAATTTAAAAAAAGCATATACTATGGTACGATGATAGTTAAAATGACTAGCCAATCTAGAACTACAGAAAGCAAACGCAAAGGCAAAACAACATTACCAATAACAATCATGTGGAGAAAACATTGTATAGATGATGGAACTAATAGTATTTAGCTAGATGAGGTAGGGGAAAGACAAAAAAAAAAAAAATAAAAAGGAAAAAGACTATGATATAATGATAAAACAGTAACACTATACAAAAAAAAAAATAAAAGATAAATAAAAAAAAAAAAAGATAAATAAATTAATCAGCGTGAAACGAAAAGAAAAACCCGTTAAAAAGAAATTTATTGCACAGTGCTTTCTTGCTTTTGCACAACAGAAGACAACACTTGGTTAGCTCTGAATGATAATCCTTTAGTCTGTTCAATAACGTCTTGGTAAACAGTAGATATTGGGTGGTTCATAATAACTGTGCCTTCACTTTCATCAATCTTAGCATTCATTCTAGTGTCTCTAATTAATTTGGCAATCCATTTTTCCCCTTCTTCTTCAGATAAGTTCAAATAGTTGGACAATTGACGCAAATCAATTCTTTGATGGACTCTACAATAAACTTCACTAATCAAGTATCTAGCATTTTCCAAAAATGAGCCAGCACCATTATTTAAAAAGAAATCAGTTCTAATTATTGCTGAAGCTTCACTCAATTTGGCTCTAGCTTGATCAAAATCATAATCAATATATAATGCCTTGATGAAATCAGTCAATGGGTCTTGGTATTCGTATTGTTCTTGACCAACCACTCTAATCAAATCCTTCAATCTTCTTTGGAAAACATTACTGTTCAGGGATCTAGAAGTAGAAACCACGGCAGCAACCAAGTAACGCACAACCCAAGGGCATGCAGCTTGAATAGTAGACAAGTATGAAGTACTGAAGAACAAGTCACATAATTGATCAGAACCGTTCTTGGTATTGGAAAATGGGAAAAGGGACCAGTGAATAATCCAAGTTCTGTTATGAAGTTGAACTAATGGGTCACTGAAAGATCTAGAATCAACTACTTCTCTCAACTTGGCCAATTCTTGCAATGCATTGTCCCATTGCAAACTGATGATTTCAGCAGCTGATCTACCCCAAGTGGCACTAACAATGGATTCAACATTGGTGGAAAGCACTCTGAAATTGTTCAATAAATCAGAAGCCATAACGTAATCACCACGGTTGTATTGGAACTGAGCAAATTCATGGAGGGCATTTATCTTATCTTCGGTGATACCATGTTCTTTTTCCAAATACTGTCTATTGAAATCTTTGTCTTGTTTCAAGTGACCTTGAACTTCTGGGTCCGACAAGACATTCAATGTTTCTTTAGTTTCTTGGTCTAATCTTTGAAGTTCCTTCTCAACCACTTGTTCTTTTTCCAATAACTCTTTTGGGATTTCTTGGTCCGGATGCAAGATTTTGAACTGATCCTTGACGAACCCCACCATATTGGTGTCTTTCAACAAATCGTAGACAAGTTTGGTGATAACTTGATCATCGTATAATAATTCTGATCCTAAGGATTCCACCAATGGGTAAATCAAGTGTCTGTCCAAAAATGGAATAATCTTGCCGGTCAAGTCATATTTACGAGCAACTTCAAGCTGTTCTTGCGTCAAGGATTGTTCATTAGTGTCACTCATTTTTGCTTATTTTATAATATTAGAGTTTGTTAATGAGTTTTAGTTTGCGGGTTCTCTTATTTTGAATTCAACACAACTTATCCAACCAACCCACTCAGTTCGGTCCTTCTATATTTTCATTCGCTTTTCCATTTTTCGCCAGTAAAAATTTTTTTTGCTTTTCTCTGGAAAAGAATGTTGGGATGTATAACATCATTGCACCATTGAAGATCACGTGATAATACGCGTAACTATATTTTTTTATCTATTTTCAACATTAATTAAATCAATAAATAAAGCAGCTTAATAATAATAATGCGCCAAAAGACATCTTTTGATTTGATCTACAAATGCATAGCACATTCGTTAATACCATGAGCAAAGCAGCAGAAGATTTCATAAACAAGACGCTTTTTGAAGAAAATGCACCGGTATGTTCTTTTTTTTTAAACCCATAATCTCTTTCAGTGTCTGTTGGTTGTATACCGGCCCCCCTGATAGATGGCGTGTGTGTGATACTTGATTTGTTTTGATTTACGTGTTTTCCATCATATCTTTGATCTTTCTGCAGTATTAAATACTGACAAAGCACAGGTAAACTACCGTTTGTTGAGCCGCGAATTGAAAATACACGTCAATGAGGCAAAACAATACCTCCAGCAGTTTTATACTACTCACAGCAAGCAAGTAACTCCATCTTATGTTCTTACAGGCAAGCCAAAAGATACTGAGTCAAATAAAATTGCCCTCTCTATCAGCATCGTTCCAGATGAGCAAAATTATAATACCAGCACCAATGCCGGGGCCAATGCAAAACCAGCAACCTCTCAAGAGATTGAAGCGTTACTCAATGAAACTAAAAACAAATACCAAACGCTAATCAGCTGTCATATTTACAGCCTCTCACCGCTGGAATCATTGTGGAGACTTTCTGAAATCATTAGCGGCATAGAAAGCAAACTAGAAGAAAAGTTCCCGATAGATAATAATAAAGAATCATGGGATACATGGGGCATAATTAAAAACCCGGAGCCAATACCTGATTTTGCTAACGTGCCTCAAGCTGTACCATCTTTATCTCGACCTCAAGCGCCTGCTAACGTCGCCCCACGACTCAACGATAACAGCAATAACCAAGACACAAAGACGCCGAAGGCTGAACCAAAAGTAGGCATTACTTCCAGATATGTCTCTCGTAAGCAGCAGCAACAAAAGCAACAACAACAAAATAAATCGGATTCTGTTATTTCTGCGCTTAATAAAAGTACAACCAAGGGCCCAACACGATCAAAGACATCAGACACTGCCAGCAACATTAAGGCTGAACCAGAAAATGGTGGTTCAATACGTGATATCAAGAGATCTTCGACTGATCCTCAATCTACCGCCTCAGCCTCGCCAGTGCCGGCTGAAGCGCCAGCCAAAGCAGCAACACCGTCGTATCGTTATGTTTCCAGAAAAGCACAAAAAAATCAACCAGTGGAAAAAGTGGTTATTTCTCATGGTGGTTCAGTGAAACCTGAAGAAGACGAGGAAATTGAAGATATTGAAACATTCAAACAAAGAAAAGTTAAAGAAGAACAACAAAGGAAAGAATTGGAGAGCTTATTTGATGATGATGAGGAGGAGGAAGATGGGAATTTTGGTGATGAGGATGTAGAAATGGCTGCCGCGGATGCTGATACGGAAGTGGAATATAGCAAGAATAACGATAATGGTAATATTGAGCCAATAAGTATAAGTACAGACACAACGGAGTTGAATTACACTAAGCAGGCAATAAGTGTGCCTTCCAAGTCAGAAGGTGACTCAGTGCAAGAGATTCTGCAGATTCCTGAAGAGGAGCAGGCGCCTGAAGAAGAACTCCAGAGCTACGTTGATGAAGATGGCTATTTGGTCAGTAAAAAAGTTAACAATACGGCAAAGAAATCTAGTCCGCCGGCTTCTACAACTAAGACTGGTTCGGTACCTAAGCCAAAATCAAGACCATTATCAACGACAAATGACAAGGGTAAGAAAAAACAAAAGCAGTCTTCATTGCTTAGCTTTTTCAACAAAAAATAGGCAATCTGTGTATGTGATAACATAATATATATATGATTACTTGAGCTTTTCTAATGCAATCTGTAAATCGTCAAGATAGTATGGCAATGTAGCATTCTGCTGCGACGATGATGATGATATAGGCGATATTGATGTCTCGTCAAAAGAATCCAAAATTTCATTAGGATCAAATGGTAAATTTTTCGGTCTGTAAGTCGGATCCATCTTTAATTTCCAGTAAACACTCCAATGGAATTGCGCATTTTGAGGAATTTTTCTGGGACGGCCCAAGTTGGGTAAGTAATAGGATTTCCATCTAGCAGTACTGTCTTCAATGTTTGTTCTGAGAGGAAGAATCTCTCCCAACCACCATAAAAATGTTGACAAAATTGAGTCAGTGTTTCTACAAGTTGGTCTTTCTTGAGGAAGTGAACTCTGAAACCAGCTGAAAATGAGTTTTACTAGTTTTGTAAACCAACTTTCTTCGTCGAATACTAATAAATCATGCTTACACGAAAGGATATCAAACAGTGAGTTGGTGTTTTTTCCAAGGCGATCGAGTTCCGTTCCTTTGAATTTGACACCAAAGAGCAATGCTTCAGAAACAACCCATTTCAATGGTATGTTTGACAAAGCATTTCCTTGATGATCTAGACCCCACCCACCGCCAACGTCAGAATGGTCTCCGCAAAACCACTTTTCAACGAAATCGTCGGAATTTGCAGAGCCACAAGTCTGTTGATGTGAGCTTGAAGTACTACTAACAAATGACGATTGCGTCTCTGTGAAAAGCAAGTCCGGCAAGCTCTTGATTCTTCTATCTTGATTGGACGCTAGGTCATTGGTACTGAAAAGACTTGCTGGCTCAGATTTTAGCATTGGATTACTAACATTACATAAACGGTCATCGCCAACTTTCTCGTAAGGACCATTTTGTATGAAAAAATTAGGACAATAAGTGTAAGGTGTAAAAAGACATTGCTTGAATTTTCCCCTTCTCTCATCAATGCTGACAGCGTGTCTTACATGTTTAATTCCCTTGGTTCTTGAGGTATATGGGAACATTCGATCACGGATAATGCCGACACTGTTGATAGAATCCCATAGTCCCATAAAATGCACGTCAGTATTTTTTCTGGAAAAAGTTCTTTTGAATTCATTGACCAATGTGGTTTCGTCACCAAATACGCCTATAGATTCGTTATACTCCCAAGAAATATAGCATTGGTATGCAAGGTCTACCAAATTCTCGTTACCTCTTTTTAAGAGTCCCACCTTCTCGATCATTCCAGCTATAGCTCTAGCGGTGAATGCACCGCGGCTAATGGTAAGGTTAATTTCTGTTTTTTTTTATTTTTTTTTTTTTGGGAGGCAAAATCACAAAATACAGAGGTTTGATATAATTACCTAAATCCAATTAAATAAATTCTATCACCATCTTTGTAGCACCTTGCGAGAAAGGTGTAGGCGTCTATAATTTGGGACTTCATTGAAAAAGCGATCATAGCATCCAAGCCATCTCTGATCGATGAGAAGAGGTTTGTGGAAACCCTTGGGTTTGCTCCAATTCCAGCTGCACGCCAAACAATTTAGTTAGTAAGTCACTCAGATGGATTAAGCAAGGAACAGAAGTGAAACATGTAAGTTTGGTGAATAATATACGGACGTTGGTAGTAGCAAAGCTGGGTTTCGTCATCTTTCCATAGCATTCTGTAAAATGACAAAACATTGGTAAAAGGCTTGGGGCCAAACTCGCAATTCGTGCCATCGAGACACATCACGATGTTTTTGCCATTGCCGTTTCCACTACCATTGCCAACTTGCCATTGGTGGTCATGGGAGTTACCAGCATCAAGAACATCATCGCTTTCAACATGGCGGTGTGGAAAGCTATTGCTGTAGGAAGGGGCGCACCCGAGAGAAGAGTTGCTCATCGGGAGGAAAGCACTACAGCGCTAATGCCACCTCGCCAGAAGTATTACAGCACACACATCACAATATCACCAATAACTTGCCAATCAGCAAGGAAAGGTCATTTTAGAAACGAAAAGAATAGCTAGCTGTCCAGCAACAGTAACGGACAGAAGCGCCCAACGTGAAACGCACCACAAACCCTCGGGCCATGATGCGTGCATTTAGCAGTTGCTGCCGGGCCCCTAATGATTGGCTGTGACTGTGGCAC
Organism: Saccharomycopsis fibuligera x Saccharomycopsis cf. fibuligera; assembly: GCA_001936135.1. NCBI lineage: Eukaryota > Fungi > Ascomycota > Saccharomycetes > Ascoideales > Saccharomycopsidaceae > Saccharomycopsis > Saccharomycopsis fibuligera x Saccharomycopsis cf. fibuligera. The sequence goes on along the minus strand of CP012809.1, from coordinate 2,380,067 downwards.
TAACTATGATGATGACAGCAGTAATAATAACAGTAATGGTAATAATAATAGTAACAGTACTTGTTGCTGATTTTCCGAGGGAAAATGATGTCAGCTGCACGTCGGGCACAGCAGAAATCCGAGGGTGCGTTGACAGCTCCAGTAGCCGCTAATGCGCACGCCCGCTGACACCGAGGGGTAATGATGCAACCGGCCCTGCCATGCTTGCTAAGTTCATAGCTGATGTTTGCTCTCTGTCCCTATATAAAACTCCCTTTGCTCCAGACTGACCTATGGGGAACCAGCAGTATATAATTTTGAGCTCCTGCTTCCTTTTAACTCAATTCATTTCACCCTTGTTTTTTTTCTCTTTCTTTGGTGCTTAATTTTATACTATCTTTTATCCTTTTTTTTTTTTTGACTTCACTAAAAACCTATCATCAACTACTATTGCTGGTGCGACAATTAATACTGACATTAGACTTAAACAATCACAATAATTTTTTCGTTTTAAAATGGCTAACTACTTGAACAAATACTTTTTTACTGGTGCTTTCCTTGGTGGTGGCTCCGTTTATTTTTTTGAAAAGAACCAGCAAGCTAAGAGAGCTGACTTGTGGAACAAGCAATACAAGAAAAATGACGATGTTGAGCTTGCATTGAAGAACAAAGCTGCTAACCTTGGCCATGATTTTAGAGCTCAAGCTGGTCAAGCTGGCGAAAGAACGAAAGAATATGCCCAAGATGCTACTGACAAGACCAGAGAGGTGGCAAGAGAGTCTGCTCACGATGCTAAACACTCCGTGCTTGATGGTGTTTATGGTGTGAAGAATGCTGTTGTTCATACTGCTGAATACACCAAAGACCAACTCGCTCAGGAAAGAGACCAAGCTCGTAGAGAAGCTGATCGCAAGTTAGAAGAAGCAAAAAAAACTAAAAATGGCTGGTTCAATTGGGGCCAACAGAAAGCTGATGAAGCCAAAAACCAAGCTGATTACCACGCATCCAACCTCAGCTCAAAAGCTCAAGACTACAAACATGATGCTAACAAGTCGTTGGATGGCTTGAATAAGCAAGCGCAAGAAACAAAAGGCTCTTGGTTTGGCTGGGGTGAAAAGAAGACTGATGAAGCTAAAGACCAACTCGATGAATCCAAAAAATACTTGCAAAATAGAGCCGGTGATGCTAAACAACAAGCTCAAGAAAGTAAGAGCTCGTGGTTCAACTGGGGTTCCAAGAAATCCGAAGAGGCTCAAGACGCCATCAACAACAAGTACGATAAATTCCAAAATGAATTGAACAAGTCCCAAAATGATAATCTTGACTATGTGAAGCACAACATTGACCATGGTGTCGACAAGGTCAAGAGAGGTGCTGATGACTTGGGATTGTGGTCCAAGAGACAAGTGGATGACAGCAGATTTGTTGGCAAGAACCTCAGTGAAGAAGAATTGGCCAGAATCAACAAAAAAGGCCTCAGTGGATGGGGCGAAAGTGCTGCTCAGTTTGCTGCTGATGAGTACGACGAGTCCAAAGGTAGAAAATAAGTCAGGTTGATATCAGTTGACCATACATTTCCTATTTACGTTTTTACGATCTCTGTTGGTGTATTTTAAAACTCAATGATTTTTTATAATATTTTTATATTCTTTTTTTCAAGTTTATTCTTTTTAATTTTTTTCTTTTTTAAGCCGTTCTACTATTCCAGTTGGCTTTACCTATTGTAGCAAGATCTAAATTGCTGGATTATTTCTCGAAAAAGCTATATAATATAGGCGAGTTAAAGTTCAATAAAGATTAAATCTATAGCTCGAGTCTTGTTTTTGTATTTATAATAAGGGCAGCTGCCGTTGAAATTGCAAGTTTATCAACTGAGCTTAACGGAGATAACGACCCTGTTTTAGTACCGACATATATGCGCAACAGATGGCACCGGCATACATTGACTTGGGGAGCTTAAAGGCAGTAATTAATAACCTTCGGACTTCAGACTGTCAGTAACTAAATGTCAATACTTCTTACTTTGCAAACACCATAAGACCAGCGCCTCGGCTTGTTAAATCATTGGACAGACTATACTAATATTTTACACGCATAACCTACAACGGACTTATCGCACAGTCGTGTAGCAGGAAAAAAAAAAAAAAAGTGAGAATCCAGTCACAAATCTAGAAGCCGCGGCTTGCCACAGCAATAAAAAAAAAATAAGAATGTCGGGGAGATAGCAATCCCGAACCCATACACAGACAGTGTGCTCTTGCTTATCTCGCTGTCAAACTAGTCTAGGCCGCCCCATCAGCTTTTGGGCAAGTGCTCGTTGCCATCTTCAGACCTTGTTTAACCTAGGTTTACTGCTTATATATCCGTTCGGCTGCCCCTTAACCATACTCCCATATTGCTTGCTTCTTACTCTTTTCCTTTCTCTCTCTCACTCTCTCTCTCCTTCTCTCACTCTCCCTACTTGCCTTTATCATCCCCATGTTGATATAAAAACTATACCCAGCTCCTTTTAATCAAAAATAATTTTTTGGGAAGGCACTGCTATCCAGCCTCAACAATTAACATTGCATATCAAATCAAATACGCTCTGCGCTCAATACCCAACATGACGTTTGAGACCAAACAGCCAGCCTCTATCACTGTCACAGAGACCCTGCCCCTTCTCGCAGACTCAAACGATAACAGTGGCAATAACAACGACTATGAAAGCCCCGCCGCAAATCCATTACTCCAAGAGGAGGAAGCAGAAAAGGAAGAGGAGGAAAACTATTACATTCGTCTTTCAGAATCGCGCATAGTTCAGCATAAGAAAGCAAATTTATTTAAGATATATGTGGTTTCACTTCTATATTTTGTCAGTTTTTCTTCATCCACTTCATCAATTCTCATATTGACGATTAGCAAGATTTGCCAAGATATATGTTCGTATAAACCACTGGATAGCGCTCCACTGCTGCCGTTGTTTGAAGCCATGAACCATACTACATTTAGAAACTCAAATTGTGACTCTAATAAGGCACAATCAATTAATAGTTCAATGCAGTCTATGATCATGTTTGCCAGTGCCTTAGTTAACATTGCTGTGGCCGGTAAAGTTGGTCAGCTTTCTGATAAGCACGGGAGAAAGGTTATGTTGATTTTATGCTTTCTGGTGTTCTTTGTTTCTCGATGTTTGATTGCATTATTGTTGTCACCATTACTCAAATTCAGCGTGTGGCTATTCATCGGTTTCAACCTACTAGAGTCTTTGTCTGGGGGAATTAAGTCCATGTTGGGAATTTTTAGGAGTTATGTCATTGATCTTGTTGAACCTGGTGAGAGAATTTCTGCTTTGAGTATCATGTTGGGTACTATGTTTTTTGGTTTTGCTGCTGGTCCGTTAATCAATAGTCTGGTTAACAAACTTTCTGGTGGAAATGATTTTGCTGCAGTTTTTGTTTCTCTCACTGGAATCCTAATAGCTGGTCTATTTTTGGTCTTTTGTGTCCCAGAAACGCATTTCACTCATAATAAAAGATTAGAGCACCAACATCAACATCAACAGCAAGAAAATAACAGCAATGAGATGACTATTTTTGGATCCATTTTCAAAGTTTTTTCATCTTTGAAGCTATTCTGGATCCGCAAAACCCCATTGAATCCAAAACCACTCAAGAAGAGGCTTAGCGTCATCTGCTTACTTGCCATTGACTTGATAACTAACAGCTCGATGATCGCAACAGCTGCAACAGTCATTTTGTATTGCACTTTGAAATTCAAATGGGATACAGTTCAAATCAGCTATTTGGTTTCATACCTTGGCGTGGTGAGAACCCTTCAATCATTCATCATCATTCCAACATACATGAGATTTATGAAATCTAGAGGATACTTGACTCCAGAAGATGATCACAAGGAATCATTAACCACAATTGATCTTTTGAATATGAGATTTGCTACCGCCTGCAGTTTAATAGAAGCAGTGCTTTTAGTGTCGGCTAAGGGACCTGCATGGATTTACGCTGCTGTATCGATTGGTTCATTCTCAACGATAAATCCATCCACTATTCATTCTAGTATTGTGAAACTTTGTCATGAAAATGTGGTTGGCAAGCCTGGCTCAAGAGACTCCAAAATTGGTGAGCTATTTGGCGCAATAAGTTTGGTTGAAAACTTGTCTGTTATGTTTATCAGCAGTACGGTTATCATGGTATTTTCCAAAACGGCATCAGTACGAGCAAACACTTGCTTTGTTGTTGTCGCTCTGTTGATGACTATTGCTGGGGTCTTAACTTGGTTTGTGTCTTCTGAAAATGTAAAGGACCAGTTTGCGGAAGAAGAAGTTGCTGATGAGTCCCGGTATTGAGTTGTTTTTATTATTTTTATTACTATCCTCTCTTTTTAGATTATGTGTTTAATTCATAGATTTGTAAACATTATATATTACCCTTTACTTTGCAATCATATCATCATTGTAGTATACTTGCAACTCACTCATATTTGGGCCGTTGGCCCACAACTTCTGCAGTCCGTACTTTCGCCGTTTTGAGGCGGAGTGACAGTCTTTTTGGATATGATAGAGCCATGGATTAAGCGCCGAGGGCGGAGCGCTAAAGCACGCGAAGGAAAAATTACTTTTGAAACAAGCAGTGTTTGTATACAAGAAGTAACTCACAATATATACAATATCAAGATATGCTGGCGACTAAGTTGCTCTTCTCAACTACTTCCCATCATAGTTATTTTATATAACCATGAATTGAATAAAAGAAATTACTATTGGAGGACTTAATACTAAAGAAGGAGGTATTAATTATGAATTAAAATTGGGCCATAAAGCAGAACGAAAAGGGATAGTCAAAAATATATATACAAAAAGAGAAATAAATTTTAATTTATAAATAATTCTATCAGCTCAAAACTCAAAAGTAAATAAACAAAAAAAAAGAAAAAAAAGGAAAAATAATAATATTCTATCAGAAGCAAACCAAAACAGCTGTTTCTGCTATTGTGATCAAACTTCAAAGTCTTGTTCCGTAATGTTAGACCGGTCACACATGTCTCTGAAGATAGTGTCAGTCTGCTTGAACAAGTTGATTGGAGTATTAAATTCACTAAGAGTACCTTTGTCCAACACCATAATCTTGTCGAACTTTAAAATGGTATGCAATCTGTGGGCAATACACAAAATGGTGCAGTGACTGAATTCATTTCTGATGGTATTGTTAATGTTCGCATCAGTTTCATAGTCCACAGAAGAAGTTGCTTCATCTAAAATCAAGATCTTAGCGTCAATCACCAAAGCTCTAGCCAACGCCAAAAGCTGCTTTTCACCCAATGAGAAGTTATCACCATTTTCTTCAACTTGCTGGTCCAAATGGAATTTGTGTAATGACTCGAAGTTCTCAGTGTCTGATGTATCACGCTTCTGCTGTTTGACTGTAGGCAAGATATCGATATCAATCAATCCAGATCTTCTTAAGGCATCCCACAACTTTTCATCGGTGTGTTTCTTGAATGGGTCCAAGTTGCTTCTGATTGTACCCTTGAACAACACTGGGTCTTGTGGAATAATGCAAAGCTTTGATCTCAAATCATACAAGCCAAGCAGAGAAATATCAACACCATCAATGGAAATAGCACCACGGTCAAGTTCAGAAAGTCTGTACAAAGCGGTCATAAGAGATGATTTACCAGCACCGGTTCTACCACAGATACCAATCTTTTCGCCAGGCTTAACTTCAAAAGATAAGTCCTTTAAGACAAGCGGCAAATTTCGTCTGTATCTCATGTCAACATTTTTGAACTCAATAGCACCGTTTTGGGGCCATTCTGGTGAAGGCTTTGTCTCTGGCTTTTCGTATGGTGCTTCTTGAGGTAAGTCCAAAACATAGGAAATCATTCTCTCAGCACTATTCATTTCATTTTCCACCTTAGTGACACTTCTAATAACAAGAGAAAGAAGACCAACAAGCTGCAAGACGTAAGAAAGGACCAAACCACTTGATGCGGCACTAATATGGAATTGGCCTGTCACACAAAGCAAGGAGACGAGCAAAATAACTACAAAACCAATGATTTGGTAGTTGGTTCCCAAAAATCTTAATGCCGCAACATTAAGATAGCCGGCTTCATTCATTGTGTCAATATTCTTATCATTTTTCTTGATAAAATCAGATTGGGCATTATATGCTTTAATAGTGTTAACACCATTCAAACATTCGCTAAAGGTATTAAACACAAATGATCTGTTAACAGCGTCCAATCTTTTGAGCTCTCTTGCACTAGCCTGATAAAATGACGCCAAAGATATAAATATCATTCCCAAAACTGGAGCAGCAATAAGAATATAAGGCATATAAGTGCAACACAAAATCAAAACACCAATAATAGTTGCAGCACAGTAGGTAAGAAGACTCAACTGTTCATTCATTTCATTGTCTAAAGCGTCAGTGTCTTTGGTGAAACGGTTTAAGATTCTTCCAGTTGGAGTAGTGTCCATGAAAGATATTGGGGTATAAAGTAAATTCTTCACAGCTTTGAGGTTGAGGTTCTTGGACGAGGTGGTGGAGATAAATGCTATTATTCCAAACTCACCAACAGTAAATAGAAGCATCACTGCCCCAAGCATCACATAAATACCAACATAAAATCCGGTAGATTTGCCTTCAAATCTTTTGTCAACCCAAAAAGATAACCAAGTGTTGGTGAACAACTGCAAGAAAGTGGCAAGAGTAATTCCCACAAAAAGAACTACTACCATAGGAGCAGTGGCTCTACCAAAGGCTGCGGTAAGATAGTTTTTGTAAACTAACCACGAGAGTTTGTTTTCAGCTTTTTCTTCTTTCCCGGTCAAGTTGCCACTACTTGATCTATTTTGATACTCGCTTTCCAGCTCCTCTTCGCTGGTCCACATTTCAGTCTCTTTTCTATACTTGCTATCGCTCTTGTTATGTTGGATTGCTGAAACTTTTTCTAGAACCAGCTCTTTGCCCACTGTTATGTCATCTGCATCTTCATCGTCTTTGGGGCCAATCTCTTCAATTTCATTAAAATCTTCTTTTTCCATCTCTTCTTCCAATTGATGACTAAACTCCATTAACCTAGCAAAGTCTTCATTCAGCTCTTGTAGTTGCTCAAGAGTACCAACAACTGCTTCACCTTGATTGTTTAAGAAAATAATACGATCAGCTTGGTTAATCAAACTCAATTGGTGAGTGGCCAAAACTCTGGTTTTGTTCTTGAGCAAACCCAAGAAACAATTATCAACAATATGCTTTCCGACTCTAGCATCAACAGCGCTCAACACATCATCAAACAAAACAATTTCTCTGTTATTATACACAGCTCTAGCAAGATTGATACGAGCTTTTTGTCCACCTGATAAAGTAATCCCTTTTTCACCGACCTCGGTTAAATCACCAGCTGGCAACATTGACAAATCAGCATCCAAAGCACAGGCATGGATAACTTGATGATACCATATAGCATCATATTGTTGACCAAACACCACATTTTCCTTCACAGTAGCATTTTGAACCCATGGATAACCGCACAAAAGCAAAGAATCGTTAACTTGCAAAACACCGGCCTTTTTTGGCATAAAACCAGCAACCGCATTCAAGAGAGAGCTCTTCCCAGATCCAATAGAGCCAGTGACAATTACAAACTCGCCTTTTTCAATTTCGAAGTTGAGGTTATGTAGACCAGTAAAAGAGGATGGATCCACTACAGTGCCACTCACTCTGGAAAGGGAATGGGCTAAAGCGGTAGTGGTTGAAAAAGGTTCTGACAGTTCTTCCTGAGAATTGTTATTGTCAGCAGGCATAGAATTTGCATCATCTTGTTCTTTGGCTTCAATTGCATCCCACTTGAACTCTGCACCTTTGACTTGAATAGCTTTGGAATTATCGAGGTTAAATCCAAGGTTGAGCTTTTCTTGTTTTTCAACATCTGGTGGGGTATCCTTGTGTTCGCTGGCTTTCAAAAAATCAGCAATTCTGTTCAAGCCAACATAAGCGTCAAAGCCGTAACCTAAGGCCATAGGAACCAAAACAATATGCTCGGTCAAAAGTGAGAAAAGCGATAAGGAGGAGAAAATATCACCAGCGGTTCTGTTCGGACTGACTGCATTCATAACTAAGAAAGAGAAAAGTGGACAAAGAATAGGCAACACAACGGCCATTGCCAAGAAGAAAGATCTGATAAAATGTAAGTGGAAAGTATGTTTCATTTCTATTTCACGATGCTCTCTAATTTTTTGATGGTATGGTCTTTCCCAAGCATAGTACTTAATCATCTTCATTGAGTTGACCACTTCACTAATCAAACTGACTCTTTGATCGGTATGAACTGATGCTTTTTCTCTTATTTTGATACTGATGGTTGACATGTAACTAATCAACGAAATCATGGAAATGAAAACCCCAATGCCAACGAGGGCTGCAACGCCAATGTTTACCACCAATAGCGTAATGGTGATAACGATTGGGAAAATTATGGTCATCAAAACCGGTTGCAATGAAATTGCCATATCTATTCTTGACAAATCAGCGCCCATAAGAGACGTGATTTTACCATTTGAGAAACGTTGTCTACCTTTACCATCAATTCTAAATGATTTTTCCAATAATGCTTTGGTAAGAATTGCTCTAGCTTCTAAACCACAAACGGTGGATAAGTTCACATAATGGGTATTAGCAACACCAACCACCAATGTGAGGAATGCTTGGCCAATACAGTAACCGATACCTTTTCCCAAAGGTGTATTTGCATGAGTAGCTTTGAGAGATATGAAGTTCACTAGTAGCTTGGTGAGCAATGGCACCAAACTGGAACCAACGTCATACGATAGTTTCAAAAAAACAGATATTGAGTATTTCCACTTGAAAGTCAAAAATAAGGCCAATGGCAAAGTGACTTTGGTAAATGCTGCTTCGTCTAATTCTTCTTCAGAAATATTTGGGTTAGCCTTTTTTGCCTTGGCCCTATTTTTTGCGGTTTGTTTCTCAATATGATGTATGAAAGTGTTGTACAAGTTGTTAACTTTCACGCCTTCGTGCAATGTCCACAAATCCTCGTTTTGCAAAGTTCTCTTGTATCCAATGCGCATTAGAGGAATAAGCCACCAGAAAAAGATGTATGACAACGGGCGCTTTAGCGATTCAGGACATGGTTTCTTTTCGGACTTGTCAGGAATTGGGGGAACTCTTTTGCGCAAAACAGGAGTAAGAAGATGCCTTTGTAATTGGGGCACCGCAAGAGCAGCTTTTTCTGGGTCATTATTGCTAAAAGAATCTGTGAAGCGGTCGGTGGACCCGGCGGTCATTGAGGAATCAGTCGTGTTTTCTTTCATTGAGTATTTGGAGTTCTTGTGAATGCTCAAAAATAGGCAAAAAAAAAACAAAAACCAAAAAAACTTGACCTTAAAGCTTTCCAAACACCGGAAAAACAGCTGCTTTGTGGGATAAACATAGGCAAACAGGAATGGTTTGTTTATTTATATCGTAACTGCGTTTATTAGCATATCAATAGAGGGTTGAAGATGGACATGATGACCGCACATATGGCATGCGTAAGGCGGCATGGCTTGGTTGCAGCGGTTTCCTAAACAAATGGTTCTTTCTCTGACGTTTTCGCCAATTTGGTTGTTGAGGTTCTTTGTCGCACTCTGTGAAAAACAAAATCATATGCCAAGTGGACGGTACAAAGGTATTGCTTGTGGTTACTGTATGTGGCTAGTAGTAGCAAGACTTACTAGGATTAGAAAAAAGATCATTGTCAACATTGCAGCGAGCAATCAAGATGCAGCATACAAGCAAACGACCAAATGTTTTCTACGTGCTTACTGGAAAGTAAACAAATATGTTTTGTTAGTATAGCAATAAAAGCAAGTGGAAGATTTGGAATTTTTTTCAACGCAGCAGAAAGACGAAACGATGCTATGCTAGTTTATAATCCTATCTCAGATGCAGACTTTTTGCTATAACAACGACTGAGAACTGAGTTATTTTTTTTTTTTTTTGCAATTCGAACATTCTATCTGCTGGCTTTAACTTTATTTTCCGTTATGGCTAAAGAGAGAAACAGTGGTGGAGACCAGCTCTAGAGCCGCCGCTCGTAGAGCCGCTTCTAGCGGACGCGGTGAAAGTTAATCATGAAAAAGAGTTACTTTGCAACCAGGGATCCACAATTTGAATCTTCTTGTTTGAGAAATGTACTCAGAAAATTTTTGAGGGTGGAGTGTGGGATGCATTAATTTGCCAAGTTATAAGTGATGGTAATTTTGGATCCCATGAAGCTCGCACATTATATATGACGATTGGTCAGCATATCCATGTTCGAGATGCCGATCGGCAAAACATGTCACAACGTCCAAGCGTGTTAGCGATGGCGGCCGTCGTGTGACAAAATGCGGAAATCGCGTATTCCGCGGGGCTAAGGCGGCACTGAGGCAGGCCAAAGTTCTCGGAGACACACACCCTATGGGGGAGGGTTTGTAATTGTAGTTGTTTAAACTATCACGAATTAGTCTGAACTAGTCTAAATTTTTCGTAAGACATGTCCGCCAAAAAAAAGTCCAAAATTGTGGAATATATTGCTAATTGCTGTTTAGTGCCCTTAACACCTGAGATTGTCGTGCCTATATTTTCCAAAAGTACGGTGGCGCAAAGGGTAGAGTCAAACAAACTTTTCTAGCACAGCGTCAACTATCGTTGATTTCTCATCATTTCTACACCCTCCCAGTAAATGCCGCTGTTTAGCTCCATGAACATGCGTGTACTGTACTGACTTGTTGACATTTGATTATGTTTATGATGCTGTGCTGTTGCGGTGTGCTACTTAGACAAAATTGGGTAACGATGCAATTATACGACGGCCGATACATCTACAAATCTACCCCTGCACGGTTATGCATCTGCTCGTGTTTATCATATGGATCACGTGGCCAATACGACGCCGCAGTTTCCAGAACAATTTTTTTTTCTGACTTCTCGATATATATATATATCGAACTTCTTATACATGGTCGCGTGCTCAACCCGTTCGGGATGGTGCTGTGAGAACATATACAGTTCTGGTCATCAATACAACATAGCTTCCTTGCACGCAACTCTGGAGTCGATGATGAGCCCATTGCAGTAATGTGGTGTTTCCCTAAACAGTCGTACGGCCCCCAATTGACTTTTCCATTAGATTGCTTGGCAGCATGTGAGTATAATAGGGAGGTCGGGATGTCAAATTAACCTCATCGCTGTTTACAAGTGATACTCGTAGCGCAACCTTTGTTCCGTAGTTTACTTTAAGCTCTTCATCTGCTAGTGAAGCTATGCGGACAATCAAATGCTAAGCGCCAAGTATTAAGCGCCGACAGCGACGCGCTTTGGGTTCCGTAAACTTCCCAGTACTGGTGTACCGATCGATGTCGAGAGGCAGGATAAACGCTGTTATCGTATACATTGAGTGCATTGAATGGAATGCTGGTGCGATGGGATAGGGATCAAACAATCTGTGAGTCGATCGCGGCGGCGGATATTTAAAATATATTACATCGAGTTTGTAAACAAAAGAAAACCCCCAACTATAATTCCCAAATGGCTAGAGATGTCAAAGGAAAATAAAATAATCAATCAAGTTAAAGCTGTTGTTGATGTTGTCCCCCGTTACGCTGGACCGATCTCACATGTCACGCCGAAATTGTCGAGGCAAATGCCCGGTGTTAATGACTGTTTTCTGAGTATAGCTCTTTTTACGAAGCCGATATTGCCACTTGGGAGTTCCTGGGCTTTATTGATGAAATTTTAAGTTACTAGAAAAAATCGTGGAGCTGGCAGAGCATCTATTCCAAGATTCATATATCAGTTTATGTATATACAGAAGGAAGCAACAAATATTTATATTCGTATCATGAGATCTGCTATACAGGTTCAGCAAACAATTTTGGTCCATCACAGGTAAAGCCACAAAGAATATAGAGTGCCATTCCTCAGTAAGCTTTCTCATTTGCAGACTTACTGGCCGAAGTAATTACCTCAGTGCTATTCGTTTTTCAATTCTGCATATAAGCTATTGTTTGAGACGGTCGATGCCATCGATGATCGCGCTGTGCTATTTTTGGTAAAGCTCCAGTGCATATATGCATTCTCCGGAATGAAGATACGAATATCAAAACTACACCTATAATGTTGCAGGAATGCCTTTTTATTTACCACTCATAAAGGTACTTACATGCGACCGTATATTGTACAGGAATTTTCGTAATGTATGAGTCTTCCTTTTTCCTGGTGGATTCATCCAAGAACGTCCAAGAGCATCCATCTAGAGACTGTTCTTAGCCGTCCTTAACATGAAAATACATCATCAAGAGCACTAAATGGCAGCTGGCCAAGAATTCAAGAACAACTAGACAACCAAGAATACCAAGAATACCAAGAAACGTCATATATTCTAACACTTTTTTTGCACTTTTGTTTTTATGCACTATGGAGCGTACCAGAAAACAGCACTAAAATAATGTTGCAAAAAAATGGTGCCGCGGCGTCCTCAATGTCCAGCATGAACCAACTGCAGTCTAAATTTTAACTAGCCAACTAGCTAACAAAACAGCAACAGTAATCGACAAGACGAACTCCTCTAGCAAAGGATACTACATATCCTCATTCTTGAACGCTCACTCAACGACAGAGGAGTTTTTAGTGTTCCGTTAACTGAAATTTACATCGCCTTATACTGACGCAATGAACAATGGCTTATTTTTGGAGTGACAAAAAAAAAATCAGTAAACGGAATTTTCAACTTGTACTCATGCAACTGTATGGCACTGATTTACTGTGGTTCACAATATTGTAATTTGGTGCCGAAGCAGACTGGCTGATAGGCATATCGACAGGAAATGTCTTTTTTATCATAGCTTGGACCGTTGGAATGATAAAAGCTCAGTTTTCAGGTATAAATAGAGAATGGGGTCTTCTTCTTTCTGAGGATGTAGGTTGTATTATTTATCTTATCATTATTAAAACAAAGCCAACAATAACAATCATTGCTTTTTTTTATTGACTTTTATTATCTCTGTTTATTGATTTTTTTTTAATTCTTGAATCATTTCAAATTCTTCGTTAGCATTACTTCAATTCTCCACTTTACAATCGCTGCTTTTTTTTCAAAATGCAATTCTCAAACACGATCTTGTTATCAGTTCTTGCTGCTTTGACTTCTGTCACCACTGCTGCACCAGTTGCCTCTACTTCTGAAAAATCTATCACCCCACCACAATTGTCTTTCCAAGTCGTTAGATACGGTTCCCAAAACAAAACATTATCCGGTATCGCTAAAGGCCACAGAAGCATCAGAGCTGCTGCTTCCTCTGGGGTCAACTTACCATTAGAAAACGAATATGCTTTGTATTTAGCCGATATTGAAATTGGTACTCCTGGCCAAAAAATCAGGGTTGATGTTGACACCGGATCCTCTGATTTGTGGGTCCCTGGTGCTGGTACTCAATCTGATGACGGTACTTATGACCACAGCAAGTCCTCCACATATTCCAAGGACAAGGACGGGTTCCAAATTGGCTACGGTGATGGATCTAGTGCTTCTGGTGACTGGGCCAAAGAAACCATCAAGATCGGTGGTGCTACGGTGACTGGTTTGGAATTCGGTGACGCTACTACGCAAAATGTTGGTCAAAGCATCTTGGGTGTGGGTTTCAAAGGTAATGAAGCTTCCGCCCAATCAAGATCTGGTGCATTTACTTATGACAATTTGCCAATCCAAATGAGAAAGCAAGGAATTATCAACAAGGCTGCTTACTCCTTGTACTTGAACTCGTTAGAAGCTGACTCTGGATCCATTTTGTTCGGTGCCATTGACAAGTCTAAATTTGATGGTGAATTGAAAGAATTGGATATTGTGAACATTGACGACTCTGGCTCAGAAACCAGCGAACCAGTAGCATTTTTCGTCAACTTGGACAGCATCACTAACAAGGACACTAAGCTTGCCTCCAAAACCTACCCAGCCTTGTTGGATTCTGGTACCACTTTGATCTACGCTCCACAAGACGTCGCTAAAACCTTTGGTTCCAAATACGGTGAATATAACCAACAAGCTGGTGGCTACCTTACTTCATGTTCCACCACCGGCGAAGACTTTGAGTTCACTTTTGGTGACAAGACCATCAAAGTGCCATTCAAAGACTTGTTGTACAATTTGAACGGTAAGGCCAGCGGATCTTCTGACCAATGTTTGGTTGGTGTGATGAGCTCTTCTGCAGATTACTACATTTTGGGTGACGGTTTCTTGAGAAGCGCTTATGTTTATTACAACATTGATGATGCTAAAATTGGTATTGCTCAGGCTAAATACGACAGCAGTAGCAGTGAAATTGTTACTGTTTAAATCTTTTCGGGGTTTTCATCAAGGTGATTGATTTGCTTTGATATATATGCTGGTGTTTTCTTTTTGACTTTGTTTTACTTTTCAGTTCTATTCTTGTGCGGCAATTTAGCGCACTATTCATTTCTTCAATTTACTTTATCCACTTCATTCACTTATATTGTCAACTTTTCTACTATGTTTTCCAATAAGATATGATACTTTCTATTTTACAAAAAATCCATGTAGATCTCCACACCACAAAATCAAGAGGGTCAATCTCCATGATGCTATAGTATAGGGTGCCCCTATATCACTACGCGCACTTCGGTTTTATTTGTCCTCCGCAGCTTTCCTGTTTTGGAAATATCTTGAATTTTTCAAATTCTCTTCAGATCGAGCCTCCAAAAGTGTGCAATCATCACAAAGGGCCGTTGGATAGCCGCAACACAGTTCTCCTCACACATAAATCACCAATAAATCATGCTCAGACAGCTAGCGATATCAAAGAGCATAAGGAGACTCGTACATGAGTCTCCTTTGAGCTCAGTTAACCCAATTAGGCATTCGTCGAATCTCAGTAAGCTCAACCAGCAAATATACCAGTCTCGAGTGGAATTGGTGAAGCAAAACTTGACCAAGTACTATCCGCTTATCGACAATGTGCGAGGACCGCTAATAAGTGGTGTTGATTCAAACATAAGTTTGCTTCGTGTTCCTAACTTCACTACAAAGTATGGCAATTTAGCTAACGGCGAAAAAATGTTGGAAAATTTGCATCTCCTTGAAGGGAAAGTGGTTAATATACGGAAATCTAGCAAAAAATTGTTGTTTATTGATTTGGTTCAAGATTTCAAAAAGCTTCAAGTAGTTTACTCATTAAACACAATTACCGAAGTTCAGAAAGAAAACGGGAAAGCTTCATTATTATCAAGAGAAGAATTTATCGAAAGTTATGATGAGTTGAGAATTGGCGATTCAATTTCCATTATTGGGTTTCCGTTTAGAACAAAATCTGGTGAATTATCATTGCGTTCCACTGACAAGTTAAACAACCTTTCAGCTTCATTATTGCCAATCAGCAACGAAATCGATCCTGCTAGCAAATACCCAAACTATAAAGTGGATCATTATCTTTCGAATCCCAAACTTCTTCATCCGTTAGTGGTCAAGCATTTGATAACTAATTCGATGAGAAAATTTTTAATTGAGAACCATGGGTTCATTGAAGTAGAAACCCCAATAATCTCCAATTCGGCTAATGGAGCAAACGCAAACCCATTCTCAACCACCTCACATCATGTAAAAGACCAAAAGGAAAATTTAGTCAACTTGAACTTGAGAATTGCTCCCGAGTTGTATTTGAAAAAATTGATTATTAGCGGGTTAGATAAAATATTTGAAATTGGAAAAGTTTTCAGAAATGAAGGGGTGGATGCGATACATAATCCTGAATTCACTACTTGCGAGTTCTATCAAAGTTATACTGATTTGAATCAGTTGATTGAATTGACGGAAAATATGCTAGTTGCGATTGCTTCAAACATCAAACAGTACATTGCAAATACACAAAATGTTGACGGTAAGGTGGTTCTTACTAACGTTGAGAACCTTCTTAACGATTTCAAGCAAACTGAGCAAAAAAATGCTGCTGATCAGCAAAATATTATCATCAACAACGACAATACCATCATCAAGTCAAGATATTTTCAGCTATTAGAGTTTATACCAACGATTGAAAGCCAAACTAAAGTGCCACTTCCATTAGACTTGTCCAACTTGGACTCACTTAAATCCTATTTCGAACAGATTAAATTACCATTGCCATCAGCGATATCCACTCCTAATCTTCTAAACAAGCTCGCCGGCGAGTTTATTGAGCCATTATGTGACAAGCCAACCATGATCCTTAACCATCCAATCGAAAGCTCCCCGCTCTCAAAATCTTTTGTGAAAACGTACAATGGCAACAGAACATACGAAGTTGCTAACCGATTTGAGTTGTTTATCAAGAGCCAAGAATATATTAATGCGTATGAGGAAGAAAATAATCCGTTTAAGCAGACAAAAAATTTCCAAAATCAACTTGCGTTCAAAGAGAACTCCAACGATGAAGAGATATCTATGATTCCGGATGTAAACTTTACTAAGGCGATGGAGTATGGGATGCCCCCTACCGGTGGCTGGGGCTGTGGTATCGATCGGTTGACGATGTTGCTTACGGGGACCAAGAAAATTGACGATGTGTTGAGTTTTGGTAATTTGAAAGATGTTATTAGATATTGAGTTGTTGTGTATTTACTTGTCTATGAGGCTACTTTTGTACTTTTGATAGAATTATACTGTAATTAGGAAGCTAGTTTCATGCATAAATCATGAAAAATACATATTCTTGCATATTCGAGAGAATCTCAAGCTGTACCTACATTATACTTCCAACAGGCAAAATCAGTTCATTTATTTAGTTAAAAGACAAAAATATATCAAGTCTAGGGAAATACGAAAATCAACGGATTTTCAAAAAAAAAAAAAATTATACCACCCTTTAAAGGTAGTTTTTCAAAGATCTCAATTTTTCAACAGCTTGGTACAAAATGTCATCAGATTTACACACGGCAAATCTCAACAAGTTTTCAGCAAGGTGCTCGTTTTCCTTAGTGTAGAATTCAGTTGGTGGGATAGCAACAACGCCAATTTCCTTAATTAACCAGTATGCCAATCTGAAATCATTAGCTCTATCTTTTAATTCTTCTGGGAATTTGTAACCTTCTGGAACCTTCACTTTTTTGAAACTAACCAACAAGTAGTAAGCACCTTCTGGTTTAGTGTAAGGCAAGCCCAATTCGTCGAAAACGCTAGTCAAGATGTCGAATTTCTTGATGTAATCTTTACGAGTCTGCACTAAGTAGTTGTTGTCCGATTTGTCATTGTTAACAATGTCGAAGGCTTCAGCAATGGTGATTTGCAATGGGGCTGGAGTAGAGAAACAAATTCTGGTATGTGCGGCAAGTGCATATTGGATCAATTCCGGTTCACCAATAACATAGCCAATTCTGTAACCAGTACAGGCAAAAGCTTTACCAGCAGATCCTACCGTCAAAGTTCTCTTGTAAATTTCTGGACTCAAAGTGGCTGGTCTTGGAAAGCTTTCTCCATAGTACAAGTTTTCGTAAACTTCATCACTCAAGATCAACAAATCATGTTTGATGGCCAATTCACCAATTTTGTTCAATTCTTCATTGGTAAAGTTTTTGCCCACTGGGTTCAATGGGGTGTTGATAACAATGATTTTGGTTCTAGAAGTGATTTTGGATTCCAATTCGCTGTAGTCGACCTTCCATTCAGAGCCTTGGATGGTTCTTTCATCAATGTCCTTTGGTGGATGCAATGGAACATACACGACTTTAGCTCCCGTCAATTCGATATTGGAAATGTACTGATCAAAGAATGGTTCAAAGACAATAACTTCATCACCTTTATTCAAGAACCCAAAGAACACAGCCAACATACCTTCGTTAGCACCAGTGGTAACAAGGATATTGTCAGTTTTCACCTCTCTGTTGAATTTGTCTGTGTAAAATCTTGACAATTGCTTCAACAATTCTGGTTTACCTCTAGCTGGAGCATATTGATTATTTGCAGGGATGCTGAAAGCTTTGGAAGCAGCGTTGATAACGAAGTCTGGAGGAGAGTAAGAGAAGAAACCTTGACCCAAGTTAACGACTTTATTACCGGTTTCCTGCTCAACAGAAGCAGCGGTTTCGTTGATCAAGGACCAGACGTCCTTGGATGCGCCCTTGAAGTAGTTGTTGTGGAAAGAAATTAAACCTTTGGATGCCATTCTGACTAAACTTCTTTGCATGAGATAGATAACTGAGGTGGTTAGTCCTGGATTATAAAAAATTGATAGAAACAGATATGTCTATGTATGTAGTCGGATCAGCTGCTTCAGTCGTGAATTGAAAATGGGATCAATAGTGATATTTAAATGCTCAGCTGGTCAGAATGGTGATAAGAGTCTCGAGAGTCCGGTGTTTTCACCAGGGCCAAGATGAGTAATTGCAGCAGGCAACTAATCGGCCTTCGGAAGTGTGCGTCTGCTTGATACAGTACTGTGCTGCGTCGGGATGGGGCCGATGTTGCGTTTTCATGGGTGATAACCTAATAACATACAGAAAGGCACACAATATACTACTCTTGTTTCCCAATTCTTAAGGCCTTCATAAAAAACTGTGTATTTCCTGCGTAGATTAGCATCACTCCCGTGACATTTCGTGTTGCGTATTTTGCTAATCGCACCATACTGCGTTATCCTTTGTGCTGCAGGGTCTGAAAATCTCAACATGTATCACCACAAGTCAATCAGCAAAAATATGGGAAATTTACAACCTCGCAAACCTATTAACCTATTAAAGGGCCTTTATATTTGGTTCTATGTCAGCAGTATAAGCTGATTATAGACAGAAAATGCAACAAACCTAATATGAATCAATTGGATGCTATTGATGGTAAGGAGGATGAATTACAGTAGAAACACATTACATTTTCACAATTCCTGAAAGAAAGTTTTGTGGGTCTACAAGACGAAGACAATACTCTTTGTTATTAAGAATAGTTTTAAACTATATTCATTAAGTCTAACAAGCTTTGAGTCTACTGTTTGGGACCTAGACTTGTGTTATTTTTTCTAGATTTTCTATCATTTTATTGAAATAGGATGGCTGATATTTTTTTTTTTTCTTTTGAGGGTCATTATTTTGTTGCCGACAGATAAAAAAAAAGGGGGTCTCACTTCAATACCATCTTCCACTCACTAAGATAACACTGATGTGTTATCTAATTCATTACCGTGGTGATGTAGTAAATAAGACTAGAGATTGGAATGGTTTTCCAATCAAAGTCCTTATCTTTCCGTAGGCGGGAGTATTTCTTTTGAAATATCAAGTAGTTGTCGACCTGGATTAATTCTCGTGTATCACTGGATGGAAGGATGAGGGTGTCCCCGCTCAATTCCTTATTTATATGTAACTTTTTCCATAATGCTTGTGCCACTGGACATTTGATCAAAGAGTGTTCCATTTGTTTGCTGATAGCATCCTCATATGACTGTTGTTTGTGCCTTTTACGTGATAAATCTTCAGAGCACCGCTTACATTCCTCGCCTTGGAATATGATTTTTTTTTTTTTTCACACACAATATCGATTTATTATTTCTATATAAACGGTAGAAAATATAATCTTATAAACTTATCTATATAGTATATACAGTATAGTTCAGTTGTTAGTTTATAGGGGAAACTTGTACAAGTGAAAACCCCGTTAGTATTAGTTAGACTTTAATGGATCAGTTGGATTTGAAATAGATATAGGAGAGATTATAGTCTAGGATGAATGATATTTTATTTTTTTTTTTTTTTATTTTTTTTTTTTTTTTTGGGGGTCATTGCTTTGCTGTCGACAGTTAAAAAAGAAAAGGGTGTCACTTCAATACCATCTTCCACTCACTAAGATAACACTGATGTGTTATCTAATTCATTACCGTTGTGATGTAGTAAATAAGACTAGAGATTGGAATAGTTTTCCAATCAAAGTCCTTATCTTGCCGTAGGCGGGAGTATTTCTTTTGGAATATCAAGTAGTTGTCGACCTGGATTAATTCTCGTGTGTCACTGGATGGAAGGATGAGGCTGTCCCAGCTCAATTCCTTATTTAGATGTAACTTGTTCCATAAAGCTTGTGCTACTGGACATTTAACCAAAAAGTGCTCCATTTGTTTGTTGATAGCATCTTCGTATGACTGCTGTTTGTATTTTTTACGTGATAAATCTTCAGAGCACCACTTACATTCCTCACCTTGGAATTTGAACTTCTCGACTCCGAGGTGGAATGTGTGTATATTCTCGAAGCAGCCAGGGTGTTTGAACGTTTGTTTGTTTATCATTTGCCAAAATGTCAGACACTGTTTATTAGTGACTTGTTTGAGACGTGCCAACTGGTGTGAGAATAGTAGTTTATCTTTCTTTTCGCGCACTTGTGCACTACCGTTCCGGGACTTGAAGTCGAAGACTTCTTTTGGAATGAACTTTTTTTTCAAAAACGGTACACCGAGCTCCACTGCTTCTGCTATATCTGATGTGCGCTGAAGCCCAAGGATGCCTGGATTGTGTTTGTTGGGGACTACTTGTTTCCACAGAGCTATTATGTTTGCTTCTGTGGCTGTCAACGTGAAGCACTGTTTTGGGTTCTGTGCCAGTATAGATTGCCCTTGGCCTTCGCCTCCGTCAACTGTATCGAGAACATCTCTCCACCAGAATTGAGTGTCAATATGTCCTGGTTTACGTTCGAGCTCATAGCGTACTTTAAAAAAGTGATCTAGAAGAAGTTGTAGCTTCGCTCTGAAGAGCTTCAAGTATGGGTCGCTTTTATCTAGAAACAAGTTTTGCGCAATTTGTGCTTTTCTATACGTGAGCTGTGCTTTGAGGTCTATCATACCATAACCCCCTTTATGTCTGTGTGTCTTGAGTGTCTCGAGGGAGACATTCGTGGCGTTTAGACATTGTTTGAAAGCCATCTCGATTGCATTTATTTGTTTGTCAGTGAGATTTTGATGAATCTCCTTGTAGTAGAATTTTGAACAGATAAATGTATTATAGGCCATGACTTGACTTGACGGCGGCAAATGTTTGATGTTGGAAATGTTGAACTTTGCGTACATTGTTTGTATCAAGTTTTTTGGCCATCCCTGGTTCGGAATTTTAATCCCGAGATAGGTTAGTTTATAGTCTTCCTTTACTCGCTCAATCGGAATGTCAAAAAGCTGCATTTCAGTTTTTGCTATATCCGTGGCGTATGGGGAAATGAGTACTTTTGATTTATCATAGTTCAAACTCCCTCCCGTTATCGAGCAGAAATCTTGGATCGTTTGGATTGCTGACTCCATGTCTTGATTACCATCTGCAAAAATGGTAATATCGTCGGCGAAGGCTAAGTGTGTGACTTTAATTGGGCTAAGATATTTTGTATTAATAGTGAAGCCTTGTAGTTCTCTCTCAACATTCCGTAGAAGGGGCTCAACTGCCAATACGAAAAGCGATGGGCTGATTGGGTTTCCTTGTAAGGTACCTTGGTTCAAGGGAAAGAGCGGGCCTGTCTTATTGTTAAGGTGAATGCATCCGATTGTACTTTGTAATATCAGCATTATTGTGGATGTGAAACCTTCGGTACCAAAGTTGAGATGTTTCAATAAGCATTCAAGGTATGTGTGCGACACATTATCGAAAGCCTTCTGAAAATCCAAAAGAAGTATGCGCAAGTTTTCGTGTTTGGCAAAATAGTGCTTTTGATTTGGTGGTGTCTTCATGCTCGCGAGAATCTCATTGAACATTCTTATGTTAGTATAAGATTGGCGATTCGGTATGAAACCCAGCTGATTTTTGCCTATAAGCTTTTCTAACACTGTTAGTAAACGATTATTGAGAATTATGCTAAGTAGTCGTAGATTGGCATTGATAATGGCTATTGGCCTGTAATTTTTGATGTCAGTCTTATCTTTTCGCGGTTTTGGAATGATATTAAAAAGAACTGTTCTGTAATTGTAAGGAAGTGAGCCTGTTCTAAAAATAGTGTTGAATTCAGCTAAGAGGCGTTCTTTCAACTGCGGATATAGTTTGGAATAAAACTTGTACGGAAAACCATCAATTCCTGGCACCGAATTCTTATTGGACTCCTTGATGGCAATCAGGAGCTCTTCTTCAGTTATGTTCTTATTCAAATTTATCTTTTCTGTATCCGATATGTGAATGTTAGGAATGCTATCTTGCAAATATCTATCAATGATTTGAATATCCTTCGTGCCCTTGGTACCATCATAGAGAGATGCATAGAAGTCTGAGGCATGGTCTATGATCTCGTGTGTTTTTGTTAACTGGTTGCCGTCTTGATCAATAAGTAATTCTATCTTTTTATTTTCTTGGAAGGGTTTAAAGATTTCGTTTATGTGATCATAGTAGTTGGCGGTTTGAAGGTTTTTTTTTCTCAGATTCCGGTATGCGTTTCTCAAGGTGCTTTATCAGCTGCAAATGGTTTTGAACAAAAATGATTATTTCGCTTGTTGATGTGAGTGAGGCTGGGATATGAAGTTGTGATATACTGCGTAACATTTTATCGGTAAGTCTGAACCGAGCTGGGAGCTCACTCAGGGGATGGACAAGTTTCAAAACAAGCGATTCATGGGAAGATCCCTTCAAATGGTTCTTCTGTAGCATCCAGAGACGGATTTTGTCGTGTCTAATCAATTCATTACTGACATAGAATCTATCAAGCCTTCTATTGCTTTCCTCATGTCCGTTAGTAGCTCTGTTAGTGAAGGATTTTTTTATGTTATGTAGGCTGCGTTGGCGGTAAACATCTGTCAAGTTGTTATTGTCGATGAGTGCCCTCAATGAGTTTCGTATTTTTTTGGTGTCTTTAGTGTCTGGAGCATTTTGGATACGGCTACCCATTTCTTGCATATCCACGACATTGTTAAAGTCACCCGCAAAAATGATATAGAGATGTGCGTTTGGATACTGTTTTCCAAAAGTTCTTCGATAATCTTGTAGTGCATTGCTAATGGCGTTTTGAAGAAAGACTTGTGCTCTTTTTTTCTCACCGGTGGGATTATATATATTTATGATCCAGTAGTATATTTTTGGTGTTACTTCTATAATAATGTCTGTTTTGTGCTTGGCTTTAGATGCCGGACATAAAACGTCAATTATATTTTTTTTGAGTATTTTTATCTTTTTTGTGATGAGTATACCTGTTCGTGGATTTGAAGCTTTGTTAGTGATAAGTTGTTTGTCAGGATTTAAGTGGTGATACTTTTCACCTTTCCTGACTTCTTGCAAGAGTATGATATCATATTTTTTAAATATACTCGGGAGCGGATCGTTCTGTAAGGGAGTATTTTGTATATTTTGTGTAAGTATTTTCAATTCAGGCATAATCATGAGTGTCTAGGGGAAGTTGAGAGCTGAGTCTCAGTCATGGGATCATCTTCGGTGGAATTTGGGAGAGTTGTGATGGACTCATTGTCAATTGTGGTCTCGTCATCATTGATGGAATCATCATTGATGGAGTCATTGACAGGGAGTAGTCCATTAAGCTTACCCTGAGGGTGATGGACTGGTGGGAGAGAAGAAGAGTTCTCTAACTCAATCTCATCTATGTCAATATCATCCTGGGTATTTGGCAGTGGGCTGTCCTCGTCTGGGGGACGCGAGTTCCTGTCCAGATTTGCTTTAATTCTCGGGGAGGATGGGGTAGGAGTGTTGGCCTGATCAAAAGAGGGAAACTGAGATAAGGTCAAGTTGGTTGGAGTAGATGGAGGTTGTGGAGTACGAAGAGAGGAATGGGAACGAAGGATTCTGGTCTGCTGAGGAGTTGCAGGTGGAGTTTGGAAAGAGTCTGGGGTTTGATGTGGGGTTTTTTTTGTTGGGGTTGCCGTAGCATGAAGGATAGTAGCCTGTGCTACTATAGAGTCAGAGGTACTGGTGGTGAAAGTGCCTTCATCATCATTGATATTTTCTGGTTGTGAGTTAGTGGCTTTAGCAACTTGCCTTCTTGCTCTTTTTTTGGGGGAGGGTTTGTTATATGATTTGTTTGAGGGTTTAGGTGCAGTAAAAACGAAACTTTGTGGGATCTCGTGTTGTGTGTTAACCTCGTCCTCAGTTGACAAATCTTCTGAGTCACCGTCTTCAAGAGCTTGAAATGGGTTTTTTGGTTTAGCTATCTGTTTTGAGTTGTTAATGGTTTGGTTTGATGTATTGGTGTTTCTAATTCTCAAACGTTTGCGGCCTTTAGGATCACTGAGCTGCCATTGGTTTTCAGCGGAAATAGTTGGTTTTTTTGTTCTAGCAGAAATGGTGGTTGTGTTGGGTTTATTTGCAATGGAGGTGTGGTCCTGGTACTTATCTTGGGCCTGGATTAACTTTTTGTTATAATAACAAACAGAAGCTATATGATTCTCTTTTTTGCAAATCACACATCGAGCCTCGGTACAAGAGTAACGAGTGTGAGAATTTGAACCGCATGCCGTGCAATGCAAATGACGATTGATAAGACGTGTTTGGAGAATCTCACAGTTGATTATTGGGACTGATTGATTTGGAGAAAGATATAAATATGCATAATATTTATCTACGTTTATTTCAGCAACTTGGGGATTCGGGTGGCTTCTCGGTTTGATTTCTTTTGTAAGGGAAAAGTATTCCTGTTTAATCTCAAGATCACGGAGCTTGTGGAATAAAATTGCTTTGGCAGAAACCGCTTGCAAAGATTTAATCTTGAGTTCCATGAGATGAGGGACCATGCTTTCATTTGACATTGACATGAAAAGTTGTGGGCGATATTCTTGTTTTGGTATCTTCACAACTAAGTGATCTCTCAAAAATGTAAAGAAAATTTCCTTGGCATTGTGGAAGAATGGCTTATAAAGTGGACCCCTATAAAAAATGGATTGTTTAATGACAATACGCTCGTTTCTGATTATGATGTGAGGTTCGATAGTTTCACAAGTTTCTTTCAAAAAGGTGAATAAGGATACATCTCGCATCGTACTAGCATACTTTTCAAGTGTGGTTTGTGCCAACATTTGAATAGATTTAGCAATAGAGGCTCTATGTGTTGCTAAAGAGGATTGCTGGAAGACAGCCAAGGGAATGTCCACAGTTGCGAAAATGTCATTTTCTTGAGAACAGTTGATGATGAAGTCAATATAGTCTTTTTGCAGGAGGTCAGTGGTTTTAAACCGGAGGCCCTCGTCCTGGAGCTGCTTTGGAGTATATGATTTATAAAATTCGTCCATTTTCATGATTGTAGTCGCAGAGGTGACCTTTTTATCAGAACCAGCAAAAGTTGTATCATTAAAGGTGTAAATATCAGCAGCAAGTTTTTTCATTGCAGTTAGTTCTGACAAAACATCATCAAAAGGAAAATGTTCCGAGTCATAGATACGGGCCCATTTAAATTTGGTTTGGAAAGCGTCGAAAGCAGGGCGTTTGACTTTAGGGTGTGGAAGTGACGCGGAGCTCGTTGTTGCGTTATGATTCGCACGTTTAGAGGCCTGATCAGCATAGAGCTTTTTCAGTGTTTCTTCTGAGATAATGTCCTGATGTGTATCCGCAAGGGACGCAGTTGAAGGAGTTGAATCAGGTGAAGGCGTTTCTTTAGTTGAGTCAGGTGAGGCAGATGAGGCAGATGAGGTAGATGAAGCAGTTGAAACAGTTGAATCAGCGGCATTCGCTGGGCGTGGGACATTTTCATCTTGTTGCTGGATTTGATTACTGTTTGAAGGATCTGAGGTAGAAGGGACAGTTGGCAAAATCGAGCTAATGTCATTGGGGGAAACAGGTGGAACAAAGGAAACAGAGGGAGTATTATTTTTTTTTTGGTTTTTATCATGATTAACTGAAGAATGTGAAAAAATGTTTTTTAAGATTTTTGGATTTTGTTGGATTTTTTTTGATTTTTGGAGTTTTAAGGTTTTTAAGTTCATGTTAGTGGTTTTTGAAATTGAAACAGAGGAATTAGACAAAACGGATGGTGATGGAGGATCAACAGCTTCTGGTGCATGTTCAGGAGGTGCAGCACAAGTTGGATCCGCGCCTTGTCTGCTTAGTAAGTCATTAGGTAAGACGGGTGAAAAATTTTCAATTTGAGATTCAGAATTGGAAATAGGGTGGGTTGATGGCGGAGAGATGGAGTTTTCAATGGTAAAAGGCTGAGCTTGAACGTGAGGTTCTTCATCTTTTTGGGTTTCAAATGATTCAGTGGAATGGTTCAATAGTTGGCTGGTACTTTGAGCCGGTCCGGGGGACGGATCTTGGTGAACTGCGGCTTCAGTATCCGAGGAAACTGAAACATCCGTGCTAGGAGGGTTCTCAACCGCGGTTGACAAGGGTGGTCCAGGATGTGTTGGGGGATCAGGTGGATCGTTGGGATACTCTGAGGAGTAAGGGGATGTATCATTTGGGATCTCATTTGATGGATTCATATTGAAACGTTTCTTATTATGAACTTCAAATTCGGGTTTGGGCCTATGCGATTTATATATCTTAGCAAATTTACCCTTAAAAAAGCCATAAAATGGTTTCGTGGTCTAGTTGGTTATGGCATCTGCTTAACACGCAGAACGTCCCCAGTTCGATCCTGGGCGAAATCATTTTTTGATTATCATCTCAGCATCAGATAACGACAGAGCCATTCCAGTACTGATAAGAGGTATAGCTCTAGTTACTATACGGATGTATTTTTAAGAATTTTTTTTTTTTTTCCTGTCAAATATATATGTATAATAATTTGCTCAGGTGTGTGGAAGGAAAAAATGATCAGCAATAACATACGATTTTGAAATTATTACCTTCAATCTTCTTTTTTGTCTATAATGGATGTCTTTAGCGTTTCTTTCGATTTAAAATGTGATACCAAACTTTCTCTTTTTGACGACTTTTTCGTATATCGTGCTATGCTTTGTATGCTTTATTCTTATTTGGAACCGGTTCTCCGGTGTTTGCTCTGACTATTAACTATAACAGTAATCTATTATATATGTTGAACATGTTGTCAGAAAAAGCTTATTGTCCTTGAAACTGTTGCTGGACATCTGTGTGGTGCAGAAAGCAGTGATTTGAACTCTTAGACTTGCTCGCAACTAGATAATTATGAGCAAAATTACAAAATTAGTATTTTTATTACTTGAAAACTGAAATTAGATGCCAAAAATGCGAAATAAAGTACTAAAACAATATATGAGGGAAGAACAAACTCGGAAAATAAAAATACAAATAAAAAAAAAAAAAAAATAGTCATCTGTATCAATAACATACAAGCCTTGCCTTGACTCCAACATATCTTGCCACCAACCAGAATGAGCCACCCACAAGACACACAACCCCAGCAAATATAACATAATTATCAAAACCACTTCTAGAGCTATGAGAGCCAATGATTGCCCCTCCTGCCGGAATAAACATGTTCCCAAGCGTAGCAATCAAGTACATAGTACCGTAGCGTTTCCCAAACGAATCGACTCTAGTGATTTGTGCTAAACAGACGGGAGTGAGGGTAAAGACAGAGCAAGAGACGATACCAAAACATACAGCGAAAGCATAAAGAGCTCCAATGTGATGACCGAATGGTAATAGAATAACAAACAAAACAATACCCATACAATATACCATAATTGTCATCACATTGAATTTCCCAAACTTGTCTGCGAGCATTCCGGTAGCCCATCTAGCAGGAATCCCCACAAGATTAATTAATGTCAAAAGAAAATATGCGGTATTCTCACTAGCGCCTTGAACAGAGGCATATGAAGCGAAATACGTGACAATAATGACAATAGCAGCTTCGGAGAAAAGCGTAGCTGCAGTAACAAGACAGAACTGCCATTCAAAGAAAGACCGCATATCCAATGATTTGGTTAAACAATCAAGGATCTTGCCACCTAAAGATTTTTGCTTGTACTCTTCAGAAACAGTTGGTTCAATTCTAGCAGCCACAAATATACATGCAAGAACCAATAATCCCAAATTCACAAATGCAAAAATTCTCATAGCCCAAACATAGCCCACTGTGCTGTAAAGTCGTCTCAACATAACAGGATAAATGGTGCCACCAACGGAACCTCCCATCGACGTAATGGCTGAAGCTAACCCTATCCTCTTGTCAAAATATTGGGGTAAAATACCAACAAGGGGTGCTAGCATGATGCCACAAGCTATTCCTGAAGTAACGCTGAAAGAAAGAATAAATTGCCAAACTGTAGAACTGTTAGCGGTGGTGAAGAGACCCAAGAACATTAGAGCAGTACCGACCACCATTGGAATCTTAGCACCAATTTTGTCAAAGATTTGACCAGTTATGAAAATACAGCCAAAGCCAAAGATAATAAATAACGAAAAGATCCAACCAACTGTTGATGCAGAAACATCTGCCAATTGATTCTTGGATAAGTATGCCTCAATTGCCCCAATGGAATCCATAATACCAAATACCACAGTACAGCCGCAGAAAGATCCAAATGTGACTAGCCAAGCTTTGAGACCACCATCTGGTGCAATATCAGAAAATGTATCGTTTTTGGAATCACTGCCTTCGAGACGACTATCACAATGAACGTTTGCTTCAAAGTCGCAAGTTTTCCGTTTGCTTAAGCGATGCTGCTGGCTATTGAGCGATTCGGTTTCATTATTGTTGCTCCTCTGATCAAGGCTATCTTGATTTGGAGCCGGTTGTCTTTCAATATCGGTAATAATTTTTTCAATCTGTGACTCACAATCTGGTTGAGTCTTTGTATCGGGGGACTTTTGTCGCTTTGCAAAAATTGCTCTAAAGTCTGAGATTTTGCTCATCGGAGAATTTTGAAAAATGTAAACTGTGAAGGTGATGAAGCGCGTTGTTAATCAGGGTTCACAAGTTTCGAAAGCGAAAGGATGCTTATAAAGTGCTACTAAAATAATCAATAGCTAACGCTTTTGAAAATAACAGCACTGTTGTATCAAAAATAAATAATATTTTTTTTTAAGAAAAGTTTCCTAACTTTAGACTAGGCTAAGGCTGATCCGTACTGCTTAAAAACGGCGATTTTCCGTGCTACTTATATTTTGTGCATTTCGCAGCTGCACTACTATCGTGGTGGGTTCGATATTGCGCGGGAAAATTTACCAACTTGCTTCGCAATTGCGCGGGAAAAAATTATACTGCGTATAACCACAATATAGAGTGGGGGAGTTTGTATCACAGCATGTAGGGAAGCAAACCCATTGGAACTTGGCAAATTACAAGCTCTTGCCGCATATTCTGGACACGAACATGAATCCCTTTGAAAATATAACTAGTATTCATAGCGCCTAGGAAAAATGAGGCTGTTCCAAATTAGCCATTTGCTGCCACGGCGGTCTTGAAGAAAATCTTGATGAGTATCATATTGTCTTCAAAAACACAAATAGAAATCTCTAGATTGGAATCTACATGCGGTATATAACAAAGAAGTTTTTATACTTTCTAACATGAGCTATTATACTCAATATGCAGTTGGACATTATTAATAGCTTAACGCTGACGTTTATTTATTTGATCTGATTACTAATTATATACGGTTTAACCCAATATTGGTTGCCTTAGTAAGCATACCCGCGTTGGACTGTTTCTACCGCCACCAAATGCAGTTTACCAAAAAGAGAAATTATACCTTATAATATCTTGGAGCTGAGACTTCGTCTATGCTCAATAATTAAAGTTATCACGTGAAGGACGTGTGGCCGAGTGGTCTAAGGCGCTCGACTCAAGAGTAATATCTCTTGCAGCTAAAACAGCTGAGCAATCGAGTCTCGAAAGAGGCATGAGTTCGAACCTCATCGCGTCCAATATTTTTTTATTCATATATATTCAGACAAGATACGAAGATGGCGTTGTGCAAATTTCAATTTTTTTTGTTCTTAGTTTAAAACAAAATGCACTTTGATTTTATAATCAATCCGGCAGTGGCTGTAAAATATAAACACGAAAGTAAAATTTCTAGGCCAATTGGTATTTATGTGTTACATAGACCGTCCTCGAAGTTTACAAAATTCAGTTGTCAGTTACACTTCAAGTTAATTCGTAAATTTACACATGTTGCAACAAAGAAACAACCAAAAATAAAGACTATATATAAAAAGAGAATTATGATTTGTTTTTCATGAGACGAAGGGTGTCCATTATTTGCGCATGGTCTTTTTGGCCATTAGTGGCGGATATTACTTCTTTGTCATCCAATCTCATAAATGGATTGTAGCTATACTCATCCTTTAACGTAAACAATCCAGTAGTAAACTCTTTGCCTTTGATGGTTTCTTCCAAATTCTTCAAGGCAAGATTGTTTTTTAGGATGATCTTAGCAAATTTGACATTACTAGCAGTGTACTCATGGCCTGGGTACACCTTAGTGTCTTCATCCACAAAAGTTGGAAAAATCTTGTTCAACACTTGGTCCATTTCAGCACCAGTCCCTTCAAAAAATCTACCACAGCCAGCAGTGAACAATGTATCACCGGCAAAAAGCGCTTTTTGTGACGATTTTTTGTCAACAGCATACCAGCAGATGGAGTCTTGTGTGTGGCATGGGGTATGGAGAGCTTGAACTTCGATGTTCGAACCCAATTTCAAGACTTCTTTATGTTTTGGAGTGTGGGACACTGCTGGAGAGTCTTTCCCTGCATACAATGGCAAAACGTTACCGTATTTTTGCTTGAAGTATTGAAGCAACGATTTGTTGCCGCCTGCATGATCATAATGATGGTGAGTGTTGACCACTGCTGTGAATTTCAATGCATCACCACGCTTTTCCAATTCAGGAATGACTTCGTCTGGCTCTGCCGGGTCAATTATCCAAGATTCTTTGGTGGTGTCGTCGGTGAGGATGTAGCAATAGTTGTCACCGGAACCCCATCTCATAGGAATGTAGTCGACGTGCATCTTTCTAATAAAATTGAGTCGCTAAAATGGGTCAATGTTAGTATCCTGAGGCAGCTAACAATCTATAGAGGCGGCATGAGACTTACTGGAGCTAAGTATTTGGCTTTAGTAGTGCTAGTGAGCTTGAACATTGACGGATGCTTCAGTAAGCAATTACTTTCTGTGCGAAGATTTCTGGTTTTCTGATTTTTTGATTTTATTTTTCGCTTTTGCTTATCAGCAAATCACAGACGGCAACGTTAGTCAGCAACCGAATAGCAAGGCAAATTACCATTCGCAACAGCAAAAAAAGGCATTTTTGTTGTTTTTGATTATAAAAATGTTTAATGAATAGATTTAAATGGTAAAATAATACTAATAAGCATCTTAAATAGCGGTTTTGGGAGACTGGGTGACAGGAGCCATGGTGGCGGGGCGCAAGTGTCAATGCCCCTCATCAAATGTGGTGATAGAAACGCCGTCAAGCGAAGCTTCTCCAGGTTTTGTTTATGCCTTCCAGGAACCCAAGCCATACCCAAACTACTCCTACTTCTCCTACTCCTCCTCCTCCTCCTACTACTAACAGTACCATGTTTGATATAACTAACTTACCTTCGCTCCAGAAAGCCAGCACAACTGCCAACAATGGTCCCTCCCCCTGGCTTCTGCTTCCCCCGGAGATCCTCCACCAGATCCTTGACTTGTTACCCCAGAATGACCTCATCAATATATGCTTATCGTCAAAGTACTTGCACAAACTCTCGCTTCCACATCTCTACAAGAGCATCATAGTCACTGATGCCTATCCGATGCAGGGCGAACATCTCAGATACAGACATTATGGCACTATAATACTCTATAAATTGCATTATAACTTTCATAGACCCAAGTTAAGCTTAGCAAATAAAATCCCACTACTTCACCGAACGCTTCGAGATAATCCCGCTCTTATGCCATTGATACAATCATTTATAACCGATTCCGCAAAGCCACCATCAGCTCTTATAGATCTTTTACGGTTCATTGCCATCCATTCAGTCAATTTGCAGCGTTTAGAGTACTCTGCATCTTGGCTTCAGAGCTTCACTTGGAACATTGACTCAGGGATCGCAGCTAAAGAATCGCTTGAGAACATTCTCACTCACAGCTTTAGAGATATTGATGATTTATCAAAGTACAAGAATCTTGCTACCCTTAAAGTGCTAAAGCCCCCGGTTTCACAACCATTACGCCAAATCTTCAAACCGAGTGAGATTTTGATATTGAGAAACTTAAAGTCTTTGGCTATTGAAGATATCTCGTTTGCCAAAATTTTGCAAAACATGTGTAGCGGTACTGATAAACTAAGAAACTTGAGATCGTTTACTTACAAAATTGACTGTCTATCCACACCCAGAAAAGACGAGTTTAACTTTGACGTACTTGAAGGGTTTCTTGAATTTAACACAATAAAAAATTTTAAGCTAATCATGTGGTATACTGAAGAAAATGAGCAGTATGCTGTTAATTTCCTTTCCAAACTCAACCCAAACTTGTCCAATGTGGAGAATTTCGAGTTGAAAAGAACTATGATGGCGTACACCATTGAATCGCCTACTTTCAATGACATATTTACTTTAACCAATATGAATTATCAACACTTTTGCAATCATAATCTTGGTAATTTGAGAATTCTCCAGTTAAGTGGTGATTACTTGAACAAAAACTTTATCACTGAAAGCAGAAATTATGCGAACAGAGCTGAGCAGCGTTTTTTATTTCAAAAAAATTTTACCCAAATTTTCAAGAATTGCTTAAACTTGAGAGTTCTCATAATTGATGAGTTTATCAGCGTTCGAAATAGTTCCAAGCTCTTGAAATTCTTTTATCAATCCAGAGAAAACAATGCAAAAGTTATGACCATACGGAATAAATTAAGAAAACTTGCGGCGTTTGGATACTCCCAATATTACATTGATGCACTAGATGACGATTTTGACGAGAACGTCGATTCAACAGAATACGATTTGATTTTTTACTGCTTGCAGCAACTACGACAAAATTACATTAAGTTTAGTTCTTTAGATGATCCGTCTTTCCATTTTTTCCAAAATTTGGAAATTTTTGATTACAGCGACAGGGAAAATAAAGAACCCGATTTCATAAGTAAGATAAACTACATTAAGAGCCTTCATGGAAATATTGATTTTCATAAGCGATTCCATCATCAGGACAAGTCATGGAAAATGGCTGAGCATTGCCATTGTACTTCGAATGACTATAAGCTAGTTACTGACTTATTGACCGAAGTGACGCACGATTATATCCAAATACTTGCGGATAATTTAAAGAAGTTGAGACTTGTTATTTTAAATGGGCTTTTTTTCAAAATTGATGATAATGTCGGTAAGCAACCTAGATCGTTCACTTTGTTGTTTGAGTAACTTTCTTTCTAGTCTTTCTTTTTTTTTTTTTTTTTTTTTTGTTTTCTTATCTGCTTCTGCGTTTTAAAATTTTATTTTATATCAATTAGTTTAGACTTCACTGCTACATAAAGAGTATTATAAAAACTTAGAGCATAGTTTATATTTATAGCTGCATTTACATATGTATTTATAAGTGAATCAAATCACTGGGAATAATAGTGGTCATTAAAATAATTGAAAAAAAAAAAAAAAAAGAAAGAAAAAGGGAAGGTGAAAAAACCAAAAGTAAAGTAGAGTAATTAAAAAGCTAAAATTTCAAAAGTAAAGCAAAATTTGATCAGCATTACAACTTAAGCTTTTCCAAACTGGCAATAGTGCTTTCCAAAATTTCGATATCGGCTTTAAGGTTTTCGAATCTTTCCAAAGTAGCTTTTTGCACTTCTTGAGAAGCCTTTTGAGAGAAGTCCTTAGCGTTGACCAACTTTTCGGTGTTTTCCTTAGATTTGGTGGCTTTTTCCAATTTCTTGCTAATTTTGGAAATTTGCTCATCAATGTCAATTTGACCTTTGACTAAGACATGCACATTAACGCTGGAGTTAACAGCGCCGGCCCCACAACCAGAAGGAACATCAGCAGCGTTTTTAACAACAGTAACTTTGTTAACACCTTTAATCAACGAGACAATCAAAGCTTGTTGAACAGTAGCAATGCTGAAAGTTTCGTCATTAAGAGCTTCGATGTAAACTTGTCCATTCTTGATGATGTCGTATTGTGCCAAAAGAGATCTAATACTTTTGGTAATATCCAAGATCAATTCATATTGAGCATCTGCAGTTTCGAAATTGAATTCTTGTTCGTAAACTGGGTAAGAAGCAATGACAATGGATTCAGTGGTGTCATTTGGTCTTCTTGGCAATCTTTGCCATAATTCCTCGGTAACGTATGGCATGAATGGATGGATCAATTTCAATGCACCTTCGATACAAGTGTAAAGAGTGTTTCTAGCACTGTTTTTTTCTTCTTCAGTACCTTCTAAGATCAAGTACTTGGAGTTTTCAATATAAACGTCACACAATTCATTCAACCAGTAGTTATAAATGGCAGTAGTAGCAACCAAAAATTCCTTGTTTTCCAAAGATTGATTAGCGGCTTGAGCAGCAACGTTAAGTTTGTTCAAAATCCATTTTTCAACAAGAGATTCTTTACCAGTTGGCTTAGCGGTAGCATTTGGAACAAAATCTTTACCTAATCTCATCAATGCAAATTTGGTGGCTTGGTACATCTTGTTACAGAATTTTCTGTAACCCTCAACTCTCAAAATGTTCAAGTTAATATCTCTACCACCAGTAGTATAGGCAGCCAATGCGAATCTCAAAGCATCAGCACCACATTCAGCAATACCATTTGGATAAGATGCCTTTTGTCCGGCTTTAGCCTTTTCGACTTCTCTTGGATCCAAGTTACCATTCAACAATTTCTTATGCAAGTCTTCTAAAGCAATACCATTAATAACATCAGATGGATCAACAACATTACCAAGAGACTTGGACATTTTTCTACCTTGGGCATCACGCACCAAACCATGACAGTAAACTTGAGTAAATGGAGACTCTCCGGTTAATTTGGTACCCAACAACACCATTCTAATGACCCAGTTGAAGATGATATCCCAACCAGTTTCCAAAAGTGTAGTTGGGTAAAATCTCTTCATGTCTTCAGTATTGTTTGGCCAGCCCAAAGTGGCAAATGGCCACAAGCCGGAAGAGAACCAAGTGTCAAGCACATCTTCATCTTGTTCAAGAGTGAATTTCTTACCAGCGAATTTTTCTTGAGCCTTGGCAGTAGCTTCTTCAACAGATCTAGCAACAATCCAGTAGTTACCATCACCGCTTTCATGGTGTTCACCATCAATGTTAACAAACCATGCTGGGACTCTGTGACCCCACCACAATTGTCTAGAAACACACCAATCTCTCAAACTTTTAACCCAGTTGAGGTATTCGGCTTCAGATGCCTTTGGTTGAATTTGAAGTTTACCTTGTTCAATAACTTCCAAACCAAGTTTACCTAACTCAGCTTGGCGCACCCACCATTGTGGTTTCAAGTATGGTTCAATAACATCACCAGTTCTAGTACATCTTGGAATAGCCATCTTGTTATCTTTTTGTTCAATGAAAAGTCCTCTTTTTTCCAATTCTTCAAGAACCTTCTTTCTAGCATCAAATCTTTTGAGTCCAGCAAATTCACCACAGTTTTCGTTCAAGATACCGTCTTCAGTGTAAATATTGATGAACTCCAAATTATTTCTCTTACCAGTGTTGTAATCGTTTTCGTCATGAGCTGGAGTGATCTTCACTGCACCAGTACCAAATTCCATATCAACAGTTTCCGCATCAGTAATGATTGGCAATCTTCTGTCCAAGAATGGATGCTTGACAAATTGACCGTGCAAATGCTTGTATCTGCTATCTTCTGGGTGAACAGCAACAGCGGTATCACCAAAAATAGTTTCTGGTCTAGTAGTGGCAACAACCAATTTTTCACCAGTACCTTCAACAACATAAGCGAAAGAAGTAATAACACCAAATTCAACTTTTTCATCATAGCCTGGGACCTTAATTTGAGTTCTACCTTCCAAATCAAGAGATTCAATTTCAGAGTTAGAAGTAGCAGATCTCAATTGAACACACCAGTTAACTAACTTGTTTTCACGGTAAATCAAACCGTCATCATGCAATCTGACAAAGGCTTCCACAACAGCCTTGGACAATTCTGGAGACAAAGTGAAAGCCTCTCTGCTCCAATCGTAAGAAGCTCCCAAGGAAGTAAATTGATTTTTGATCTTTTGGTGGTAGATTTCTTTCCAATCCCACACTTTTTCGACAAACTTTTCTCTGCCCAAGTCTTGTCTAGTAACTTTTTCAGTAGCCCACAAGTTTTTTTCAACAACAGATTGAGTAGAAATACCAGCATGGTCGAAACCTGGCAAATACAAAACAGTCTTACCTTTCATTCTGTGATATCTGACCAAAGTATCTTGAATGGCAACGGTCAAAGCATGTCCAATGTGCAAAGCACCTGTGACGTTTGGTGGTGGAGCAGGAATAGTAAAAGTTCCAGCAGGCAATGGGCTACCATCTTCTTGAAATTTAGGTTCAAAGAAACCTTTTTGAACCCACCAGTCGTACCAAGAACTTTCAACATTCTTTGGATTGTAAGATTTGAAAGCAGGATCTTCCAAATCAACAAGGACTTTCTTTTCACCTGGCTTGGTTGGATCAACCCATTGTGGAGCTGGTTCAGCCTTAGCTGGTTTGCTTTTTGGCTTCTTAGCTTCTTTTGGCTTACCATTTTGTGCGGCTTTCAATTTTGCTTGTTGTTTAGCTTCAAATTTGGCCAATTTTTCAGCCTTCTTTCTTTCTTTTTCTAATTCTTTTGCAGTTTTTTGTTTTTTTGGCTCACCTTCAGCAGCAGAGGTAGCAGCTGGAGCAGCGCCAGGAACAGTGGCAGCAGCTGGAGCAACTGGAGCTTCACCGGTTGGGTTTTGAGCAGCAGGTCCTGCAGCAGGCTTCTTGGATTCGTCTGCCATAATCTTTGAATAACTAGAAAAAAACTTTGTCTATGGTTTTGTGTTAGTATATGACTCAATGATGAGGAAGAATGCCTCATGAAAAATATGTTTGGATGAATATGAAACGAAAGCCAGAGGATCAAATCAGATGATGCGTACTCTTGAAGATATGCTTGATACTAACAAAGATCTACTTATTGGTCCTGTTAAACGATTTGTGCGGTAGACAGGTTTGCAAAGAAGATTGAATCTATTGAACATTCATGAAAGGAACAAAAGAGTAAAAAAAAAAAGAAAAAAACAGTAAGGATAAAGAAGATCTATTTTTGATTTGATGAATGAGTAAAAAACCTCCTAAGCGAAATTACTGAGGGAAGGAGGGAGAAAGGGAAAGAGGGCGTGCGTGTGGGAAGGGGAGATAAGTAAAGAAAAAGTAACAAGAGAAAGTGAGCAAGTAATTACCTTTTGAGTTATCAACAGTTTTCTTTCCTATCTTGTAGGTGACGAGTAGCGAGATAAGAGGTGATTGATTGGGGCTCTATTACAACTGCGTTGTTTCTGATTAAATTTTTTTATTTTCTCTTTTGGTTTTTCAGTTTTTTTCATTTTTCCAGTTTCCGAGTTTTGGACACAGTCACGCAATGGGTGCATCACAGCACATATAATAGCAGTGCATTCTTAAACAGCCTCAAATCAAACACAATCACTATAAAATATTACTGTCTTTACGCTTGGAAAATGATATCAAACCAAAAATGTATTAGAGAACCAAACCGTAAAATGTATGTAACAACATAGGGAAAAGAGAAGAAAAAGAAAGGACAAACGACAAGGACGGAAAACATGTTGGAAAAACGCTCAGGATAGAGCGGAAATAGCTAGAGACTAGCCAGATGGAACTGAATTTAAGTGATTATATTATAGATAAGAAACAGCAGCTAGTGAGCACTGACATTGGGGGGGGGGGGAAACGAATAAAGTGAACTTGCTCCTGCTATTATAGGGGAGCAGCAGACAATGGTGTTTTTGATCTTATTAGTGTGATGTTGACTCATACTTGTGTCAAACAAGCAGAGTCCATCTGGTTGTATTAATGTATAGGGAAATTTTTTACTAAAAAAGTTGGTTAATTGGCAAGAACGTATTCCGGCACGTTTGCTTCCACATTGATGTTAGCTACCAAGTTTTTTCCAGCAGCATAAGGTGCACCGCTACTTATTTTTGCCTTTGCAGTGGCGTCTTTCACCTGGTCGTTATCATTGAAGAGGATTCTGTCCGAGGCAATTCGAGGAATTGATGACACAGTGCCAGTGGCCCTTGCTTTTGCTTTTACCGTAGGATAGGCCGCAGCAGTTTTGTATGATTCTGGATATATTGTGGAAGCATAAGCGAGGACTTCATAATCTTTGTGACATGGGTGGTTGTTGCCACTCCCATCATTATTATAGTTTCTGGATATAATGGTATTGACTGCCCTTTTCTTCACTATCAAAGTAGGAGAAATCACTGGGAACGACTGAGTGGAGGAAGTAGAGGGCTGACTGATAGAAGACAAAGGCAATGTAGGAGATAGAGTGACGGTTTCTTCTTCCAATGCTCGTTTTGCCTTCAAGTTCTTATTGGCATAAACATTGGCACCGTAGGCCACTTGAGAAAAGAGCGCGTTGATAAGCACAGCGTAGATGAGTGCTGATGGGCTGAGCATTTGACTTGACTTGAATTTGTTAATAATTGAGCTATATAGAAATGTTTTTGGAGATGTGATAGAAGCAGTTATTGCACCGACAGTTTATGGCAAACGCGAAACAATCAAGCCCCCAAAACGGACACTCATAAGACTTGCAAACTTCATTTTAGAGGTTCGAGGAATTCCTATATATACAAATCAGTTCTTCTGGTGCTCCCCAATTGCCAGGCTTTTTGCTAGTCCTTGTGACCCATCTCCTGAAGCCTGGGTGCACTGCGTTTGGAATTTGGAATTCCGCCTAAGGCCCATGCATGCATGAAACTCGCCTTTTTTTTTCTTGCTGACTGGCGGCCACTAAGGGGAAATAATATATCACATCCGCAAAGCTTCAGCACTCTCGGGGCCACTAACAAGTAGCTCGGTACGCTAGCGGGAAACACAATACAGCCTTAAAGATGTAAACTTCAGCAAGGGAATTTCTGAACAAAGAAGGCGTAAGGAAAAAATAACAGAACATAATATTCAAGAAATGATAAGTTGCAAAAATTCAAGATAACAATAACAAGTTAAAAGGAAAAGAGAACAAAAAAAAACAAAAAAAACATAAATATATAAGCTTAAAAGAAAAAAGTTAATATGAAACTAAGTAACTAACGTATAACTCCCCATGGCGTCTACTTTTTCTCACTTTGTTTAGTCTGTGGTTCATCATCATCTTCATCGTCGCTGCTGGTGACCAAAAATGCATCATCAGTAACTGGCACTGGTGCTACGTCAGTCAACGGTTCCCACTTGTTATTATTATTATTGTTGTTGCTATTACTGTTGCCATTACCGTTGTTACTTTCAGTGTTGCCTCTCTTTTTGTTGTTTACTTCAGCAGGTCTGTCACTGTCATCAAATTGTCCACTAGAAATTTTTGGAGTTCCATATAAATCGGTGGAATTCTTCTTCTCCAATGATGGCTTAGACTGGTTGGTTTCAATTTTTGAGCCAACGATTGGCACATCCGGTAAATCTTTATCATTATTTGTCAATGTGATTGTAGAGTATTGATGATTCACATCATCCAAATCATCATCGTAGTTTCTATCTCTTCTAAAAGTGGCAGAGCTTCTAGCAGACGTTGGTGGGGAACCTAAAGAGCCTAAAGCTCCAAATAACCTGTTTTCGCTATTGTTATTGCTATTGTTATTGCTGTTGCTGCTGTTGTTTCCAGAATTTTTATTGCCAAAGCCATAGTTTTCATGTCTGTCATCACGGTTTACTCTGCTAGGCTTGCTATTGGGAACGTTGTTACTATCATTAAAGTCCTGAAACTGTTTAGTGAACCCACTAAAGAAAGTACCAAATTTCTGTTTAGTTTCCTCAAAACCTTTTTCAAATTGTTTTTTGATTTGCGGCAAGTCTTCGTCCAAAAATGAATTCAACACATCAGGATCTTCGTCGTCATCGGTGGTACTATCACGATGTCTGGAAGGCTGTTGCTGCTGCTGACCTGGTCTTGTAGATCTTGCTGGTCTTGCCGGTCTAGGCGGTCTGCTTGGGTGCTGATTAAATTCTCTCGCTAATCTTCTAGCCAATCTTTCATCTTCTTCCAATTGCAGTGATCTTTGGTAGCTTTTTGGTGGCACTGGCGGTTTTGCTGTTTTTGGCTCTGGAATCTCAATGTGGGAGTTTGGATCAGAGAGGTATAGAAGAGCATTAAAGGCAGGATCGAGATCGCCATCACTAGCAATCAACACAGCAATAACGTATTTCTCTTCAATGCTGGGAAACGCTTCCTTGAGAGTTTTTTTAGCTTGTTCTTTTGGTGATAATGGTCTTGGTGGTTTAGCTGGTGGTTTAACTGGTTTCAATATAGATGGTGACTTGACAAGATTATCGTCAGATGGGGGATTGGATAACTTCTCTGGCAGACTGATATGGTTATCATTGAAGGAAACCTTTTTCAGAGCCAGCAAGTCTGACTTGGAATCATCAGAAGCAGGATCATCATTGGTTTTTTTTGGACCTTCAGTAGCAGTAGTAGTCTTTTTCTCTTCTGACTTGCTATCATCACTGGTTCTGTCGTTGGCCTTTGACAGTTCCTCTGGCTTAGCAGCAGTTGCGGCGCCGGCAGCAGGAGCAGCAGCAGGAGCTTCCTGCTTCTCAACAGAAGAAACTGAAGAAGTCTCAGCAGCAGGTTTCTCGGTATGTTTATCGTCAGCCATTGCGAATTTTAATTGTGTGAATTTAACGGTCGGCAAAGGCTCAATGGCGTTCTAATTGTATAGCAAGTCAGCGCTCCATATGCTTCATCGCCTTCATCGCTTGTGTCTTTTGTCTTATTTGGTGCTTGCCTTCATCTCCCCCGCTGTCATCTTTCTTTCCGAGATCATCACATGCTCAAGCACGTGAAAATCCTCGGAATTATGAGCTATTGTATGCATGCATATGTGGTGTTAATCAGCAAAAAATTTTTTTTTTTTTTTTCGCTTTTCACGAGCACTTTAAATGAATGTCGATTTCTCAAACTTTCTTTTTTTTCCTTTTCTTTTCTTTTCCTCTTTTCTCTTTCGTCAGATAGTAAAAATTATATATCTCTGACAATTAGATAGAGCGGATGGCTTTATGTTTCCATAAGCCATATCGTGTGGACAGCAGAGACAAAACAATGCTACCGGCAATAGTGTCTTATATCTTATAAGACACTTTTGTTTAATGCCGTGCGATTTCTGTAACTGAACTTAATGGCAGTTTATGGGCTCGTATTGTATTCGACATTCTAAACCCTCTGTTTGGGAATTCCTAAATTTCTGAATTCTTGAATACTGATTCTTGAATATCAATTCTTGAATACTGATTCTTGAATATCAATTCTTGAATTTTAATACATTTTAAATTATTGTACGGTCAATCCACTGGATTTTGGTTAATATGTTGAGGGAACTCTCATTTAAGATATAGAATATATGTAGTCATGAATTGGGCAATGTATAGATCTAAGAAATATCTATTTTGGAAACACTATTTACAATCTATTATACACTGGTGACTCCTCTTCAGCTTCAATTTAAGCCTCTTTGAGCTTTGGCAACAACAAGCAAATCTCATCAAAGAGCTTGCTGTCCATTACGCCGACATCTTCTTCTCCTGTTCCCATCATTGCACTATTACTGGTAGCTTTCTCAGTTTCAGCTTCAGATTCTTGATGAAGTTCCAGAGAATGTTCAGCGGCAAAATCACCAGCCATGGAGGTTGCCTCGGACTCATCGTAAAAACTTTCTAATTTGTCGTTATCAAACTCCAAGATGTCATCCTTAGTTAGTTGGAAAAACTTGACATCACCAGTATCACTGTCCTCGATATTTCCACCATTTGATTCAAGCTCCTTAGTATACACATCATGCAATTTGACGTTTTGCAAGTATTCCGGCAACGGCCATCCATTGACCTCGGCAATTCTGATCAAAAGCACATGTCTGATCTTGCTGAAATCTTTACCGTTCTTAGTAAGTCTCAAATACCATTCATAACTTTCTTTGGAGTTTTTCAGCCTGTAATTGAGCAACACCATAGATAATTGACTCCAATATGTCATTGGATAATTGAATTTCTCGCTCATGACGCTAATCCAGTGTTGTGCTTTTTCATAATAAGCGTCAAATTGTGGGTCTTTTTTCCGTTTGAAGACTTTCAAAGCATAATGGAAAATAAGCTTCTCAAAGCTTTGAATCGACACCCTTAATGGCTTATACTTAGCCTTCAGCAAGAACCCCACAAGGAACTGTTCTGCAGTGTCGACACTGTTCAAAAGTAATGCTTGGTTCATAAATTGTACCACTATAGTATCATCAATATGAAACTCCAGCAAGAAATGGCCATGATACATGCCCTCATTCTTAGCGGCAATAGATTGCACATGCACCACGGTATTGATATAATTGTTGTATAATTTTTTCAAAGTAGAAAGCGACAATGTGCTGTTGAGTGCCATGTTTTGGAAAAGTGCTGCATAAAAAATACTCAAATGTTCCATCTTGAAGGGTAAGTTTTTCAATTCCGGACGTAAGTTTGCTCGAAAGAGATTTTCCTCATAATATTGTAATAGTTGAGAGTCACTAAAATTGATTGGTTCTGGCAACTGGCTTTCGTAAACGAATCTAATTAATCCGAGTTGATTCAAAATATAAAATGAAGATCGAGCATTATGCAAATCTGTGAAACCTGGCTTGGATTCATGATAGCTGAGTAACTCCTTGTTGGTTAAATTGTAACTGAAATGATCCTCATGGTTATGAAATTTCAAAATATCACCATAGTTCGTTGAGAATTCTATAATGTAACTCAATATCACTCTTGGATCATTAGAGTAATTGGCTTTTAGCACCATTAAAAATTCAGTAATCATATCCTTAACAACAATAGATTTGTACCGAAACCCTTCGTGCTTGAAATTAGAATTCTGGACATTTAAATTGATCATATAGTTGATAAGTTTGAGTGATTCATTAATGTATCCCTTTTGTCTAAATTTTGTAATAAGCAACCCCATAATGTAATTGTAATTCATCATTAATTTTTTCCTAATTGCTAATTTTCTATTCTCATCTTCGATATCTGCCAAACATACATTAGCCTCATGAGCAAGCTGCTTGTTGAGCTGAATAATCTTGGTCAAGATAAGCACCACCGATTGTGGACCAATAGTGCTAACTGAGTAACTTAATACCACGGAGAAGAGCTTAGTAAGGAGCTTGCTTTTGCTCACAAGACCTTTGTAATTTTTAGTGTTTTGATGCAATTTGAGGGTGCTGTCGAATTTGAGAAATAGTAGACTGATCAAGTTGCGAAGTTTTTCGCTATGTTGGGTAGATAGTCTGTTTAATTCTTCCATGAATTTTTGGTTTCCTGGATGGTTGAAACTACTTATGGTATTTATTAATTGTAAAGTTAAGGTATTAGTAAGCTTATCATTCAGTTTTGATTTTTTGTAAATTATGGAGCTCAATAAATCAATGGAGTACAAATTGAGAAACTTGGCATTGTAGTAACTTTTGCTGATTACTTCTTCTTTGTCAGCTAAAAGCAAATTCGCAATATCCAAAACTTGTTTGTTGCTATCTTCATAAT
Organism: Saccharomycopsis fibuligera x Saccharomycopsis cf. fibuligera; assembly: GCA_001936135.1. Taxonomy (NCBI): domain Eukaryota; kingdom Fungi; phylum Ascomycota; class Saccharomycetes; order Ascoideales; family Saccharomycopsidaceae; genus Saccharomycopsis; species Saccharomycopsis fibuligera x Saccharomycopsis cf. fibuligera. The sequence goes on along the minus strand of CP012809.1, from coordinate 2,336,479 downwards.
CAAGCACCGTTTGGGCACTGCTGAAGAATTTTTTAGAAAAACGGATCGAGGGCAATGAACCTTCTTGCCAATCGAACCCGCTAATTAGACCAGTGTTTTGTCCAGTAGATTCACTAATCAAATACCTTGTAAAATCATGTACTGCGTCATCATACGCTTGATCACTTTCCATATGTTTTACATCGAAAGAAATATGACAATTGAGCAACTTGACAAAAACTAAAGGATATTCAAGCGGTTTAATAACATGCAACAAAGATTTGAAAAAATCTCTTGAGATAGGAATCCGATAGCACTGAAAAAATTCCGCGTAATCATTATTGCGGAAATTCTCAACAACTTTATCAAGGATTTGTGTTGGTTTCAAAACATCCATATATTTATTATGTTGAGCCAAACAATAATTGACCAAGTCAATCCGCATTTGATTTTGTTGCAATGTGGCTATCCAGTCAAATAAGGTAAATATGACCTGTTTTTTATTGGGCACTTCAGCGTCATTGATGATGCTAGTCATGGAATCAAACAAACTTTGACGCACTGCTTTGGCGGTGGGTCTAATCATGAATCGAATAAGTGATTGCTTTACTGGATCATCATGAAAATTGCGGACAATAGCCTTGTAAAAGCTACTAAAATTTATCAGGTATTCCTTATTAGTGGTATAATTTAATATCAAGTTGGTGCTGCTGGCCTGCTGGAATACGTGTTTGCGTAAGTAGATTAAGAAGATTTGAATCTCGGTGAAATTTTCAAAAAATTCTTGATTTAGTAGATTAAATACAAGAATATTGAAATTGATCTTGAATGATTTACCACCAGGACCGTTTTTCATGCCATATATTTGATTGAAAATTGCTGGATCAACAGATTCCATTACTTGGAAAAGTTCAATTACTGACTTTTGGCAAAGAATAGTTCGCTGAATTTCCTCCACATCCGCCGTCGTCGTTACTACTGACTTCATACCCACACTATGTTGGCTTGCTTCTAAACCTTTGCTACCATTATCAATATGAGATGTTGCCAGTGATTGGGTCAAAGAACTCAATGAAACTGATCCGTTACTATTGTACCGACGACCAATCTCAGAATTATAATTGTAATATTTAGTAAACCGACAACAGCGCAGACTATTTTGAGCATTTGAAGAACCTCGACGACTAGCAACAGCGAGATTGGCACTGCATTTTCGTAGCAAAGCCCATTGTCTATCTAACATGGATATAATGTTTTTTTGAACTTTTTTCTTTTTATTTTAAAACAGATGATACAGGGGCTAGGAAAATTTGAGAGGGCCACAAGGATTTGCACCAGTATATCGATACGCCCACTAATAGCAGTGCTGCGCTTATATGATCCCGATCTTCCATTTTTTTTACTCTCTGGTGCGAAATAAAAAAAAAAGACAAGTTTACCCGGAGTTGTATATACCATAAATACGGGTCTTTAGCGCGACCTTCCAACATGAGACATAAACTAATCCCAGAAACTGATAAAATAGTGCTTACAGACCATTCATTGGTTTCAAGTATAAGTAGCTGAAGTTGTATCATCGTAAAAAATTAAAGTGAAAATTCGAATGAAAAAGTGATGCAGTGAAGAAAAATCAAACTTTATTAGGATGCATCTCGTTACGCCCTGTTGGACAATTGAGTTGACATCACTTCCTGGTCATCTTTCACATCTTCGAAATCATTTCTTTGCCCCGTTTCAGAATCTTTAAGGTTAGCAATAATAATGTCAGTCTCTTTTCTCTTTTGCTTAGCAAAACCCTTAGCTGTAAATAATATATCCATATTTTCCAAACTCAAACCTCTGGTTTCCGGAATGAAATAATAAGTAAATCCAACCGAAACGATCAAACACACGGTGAAAAACAAAAACGTGCCCCATTTGATGTTTGCCATCATGTATGGATTCGAATAAACAATAACAAACTGCATCAACCACTGCATCATCACTGCCATTGCCATACCCAAGTCTCTAATTTGATTAGAAATGATTTCTGAACAATAAATAAAAGGAACCGCATTCCAAGAAAATGCAAAACAAAAGGCAAAGAAATAAACGGAAATTATTGCAAAATATGCTCCTGCATCCTTGGGAACATCATGATCAAATGAACCGCTGACTGCAGTATATATGGTAAGGTAGAGCATGGCCGCAATTGTTCCTAAACTTCCTGTGATGATGGACTGTCTACGACCAAGTTTTTCAATCCCAATGACGATCGCACCCAAATTGGTTACCGCTTTGACTATACCAAAGATCCCGGTTGCTAGCAAGTCAACATTGTTGCCCTTGAAGCCGATCGACTCAAATATCGCCGGGGAGTAATAGTTGAGTGCATTAATCCCAGATAAGTTTTGGAAAATCATTACGCTCAACGCAAGCAAAATTCTATTGTAAACTCCTTGCTTGGTGCATTCTTTTAGCTTGCTCCAAAGATTACTTTTTCCACCATTATAATGCAAACTTTCTTCGGCAATTTGACTCTCGCAACTAGTTAGTTCCCAAATCAAGTATGGGTGGTCGGTGGGCAACTTTCTAATGTTTGCAAGGTGGCTTTGAGCTTCTTTGACCTTGCCATTCCGTACGAGCCATCTCCATGATTCCGGCTGGAATGACATTGCAATAAGCAACAACCCACCAGGGATGAACTGCAAGGCGAAGGGCAACATCCACTGACTTTCCGAATCATCGCTCAAGTGAATTTTGCAACCATAGTTTACCCAAAAAGCAATGACAAGAAAGCTTTGATACACCACTTCATACGAGCCAACAAGTATTCCTCTACATGCCGGTGGTGACCATTCGGCAATATATATCGGCACAATCATGGAAACAGTACCGGTGCTTAGACCAGTAAGGGCTCTCCCAGCATAAATGAGACCCACGATACCGTGGGAAGCTACTTGCAAAACCACACCAATGTTGAAAATGGTACCAAATATAAGTAATGTTTTCTTGCGGCCAAGTTTTTCATTGAAGAAATAGGAAATCGCGGCACCAAAGAATGCTCCTGCTTGGAAAGTGGAGACAATGTTGGATTTGAGCTGGGATAACTGGTTTCCCGTAGCCACGTCAAGCCCGAATTTGTGCTGGAATGCCGGAAGCGATAGTGTACCGCCAATGAAGCCGCTGTCGTAGCCATATTGAGCTGAGCCCATAGTGGCTGCGAGGGCTAGTAGGAATAGTCTGAAGTTGTACACCTGCGGTGGAGCAGGGTTTTCTGAACGGTCAATGATGGTAAAGAGGCCCATTTTGATGAGGATCAACTGTAAGTGAATATATGCATTTAATTTCAAGTTTAGCTATGATGGAGTTTTGTAGAGAAGATCTCTTTCTATATTTATTTCCCAATTGTTGGTCTTGCGGATTGTATGAATGAGGATGTTATAGGCTCTTTCGCTGTAGCACTTTATGGGGTGCAGCTGCGCGTGCAGCCACCTGCAGTGACTCAATGGGACTCGCGATAACAGTAACGAACAGCAGCATGGCTTTCACACTCACTAACGACAACCATTAAGAGACAGTAGGCTATTTGTCGCCACGACCATTATTACAATTGCATTGCGTTGTGGTCCATACATCTAGCTACCCATTTACCGGCGGCTTGCCGTCGGCAGCCACAGTCCACAGTCCTCTTCGGCCATTGTTTTGATTACCATGATTTTGACGATTATAAATAGTGGCGGTTTTGGCTCCCTGGGTAGTTGGGACCGCAACTATTATGGAAACTATACCAGAAACCAAAATCCTCCAAAATAGGGAAAACTTGAATCAAAAAATTCTTTTCCGATTACCTCATTTATTAACGTTAACAACTCACATTCAATAACAATGTCCAAGCAAGTTCCTGCTCCTGCTGCTGGGATTTATACTCCGACCGTGACTTTCTTTAAACCAGACGGTTACTCCATAGACATCGAGTCCCAAATCAAACATGCCAAGTACCTTCGCGATAACGGCATTCAGGGGCTAGTTGTCTTTGGTAGCACTGGTGAAAACGCTCATTTAACATTATCCGAACGAGTGTCTGTCGTTAAGGCTCTCCATGAATCCGTACCAGACATCACCCTTATCAGCGGCATTGCTCAAAATTCTCTCGCTGATGCTCTTGAAGAAATCAAGCTAGTCAAGGAGGCTGGATCTGCTTATGCTTTGGTGCTTGGGTCTTCGTACTATGGCAGTGGCGTGCATCAAGAGGGGATCATTAACTGGTTTACGGAAATTGCTGACAAAAGCGAATTACCGGTATTGATTTATGTGTATCCTGGGGTCACTAACGGTTTAAAGATTTCGTTGGATACCGTCAAGAAACTCTCAGCGCACCCAAATATTGTCGGTACAAAGTTTTCCTACAATGATGCTGCTGATTATACAGTGATTGCCGGAGACAAGCAAATTGCTGAACACAATAACTTCCACTTCTTTTCAGGGTTAGGCCAGCTACTTACTACAGTATTGCTTCTTGGTGGCAAGGGGGTGATTGACGGACTCAGCAACGTCGTGCCTAAAGTGTATGTCAAGATTTTCCAATTGGTGCAAGAGGGAAAAATTAGCGAAGCTAGCGCATTGCAGCATGAAGTGACAAAAGTCGAAGTATTGCTTGGTCCTGATCTTATCTTGGTGCTCAAGGATGCGGTCAAACAGTTCACTGGGATTGGAGAGTACACTTTGGGAAGAATTCCTTTGAATGTTGGGTATTCCAAAGAGGCAGCCGAGCCGTTCTTCAAAGCGTTTGCCAAGTTGGCAGAGATTGAAAAGTCAATTTAGGTGCGTGTAGTTGCCACGGACAGTATATATATATATATATATATATGTATTCATTATTAATCAAAGTACTGCTCAAATGATGTATTAATGACCACTTCTGGTCTATTGTAAGCTCTCATCATCATCATTATCATCATCGTCACCGCTAATGTAGTGAGTGCATCGGGAGGGTGACGCCTGGAGCTCGGAAGAAGGTGGGGCGATTTTCCAACCGCTAACATGAACAAACTGATCATCAGAAAGCTAACAACTGATTCCAGTACAACAGCAACCATTATTATCCACAACGCCGTACCTGCAATGATGAGATCAGTGTTTAACCAGAGCGTCAGCAAGACTATTGCTCGTCCTTATCTTTTGCGCAGCGCTGCTCTCTTTGCTAACCCAGCACTTGCTCCAGGATCCGTACTGAGAACATACCATTCTTACGAACATTTGAACAGTGATGATAGACTACGGTCCCAACAACATGGCTTAAAAGAACAAATATTGTCAGTCTCCATCAATGAAGCAATCAAGAACTACGGGTTCACTGCAAATTCTATCGACTATTCTATCAATAAGGTCAAGCACGCTACTGAATTTGCAAACAAGTCAACTAATTTAAAAGTCTTGTTCAATAATAGCAATAGCAAGAACAATAATGAAGTTGAAGAGTTGGTGGACTACTATTTGCAACAATCGAGATTGTCCCTTCAAGAAGCCATCAAAACTGACGAATATGCCGCCTTACCATCATCATCTCCTGCTTCTGAGTCACAACGGATCAAGTACTTGATTGCAAAGAGATTGCAGTACAATATCACCCACTTGTCAAACAACGTGCACGACAACCGTCAATTGCAAAACAACCTACGAGTACTTCTTAGTCATTTGGTCCAACCATCCAAAGTAGCATCATCAACAACGCATCTTTATGAACTTGTTGACGATGTGTTGTTTTACGCTGGAGATAAATCTCACGAATTTGACTGGTATGAAAAACGATTGAAAATTGCGGCGATTTTCGTCAAGTGTGAGTTATTCATGTTGACTGACCAGTCTTTGGGGTTCAACAAGACATTCAAGTTTTTGGATGAGCAGATTGGGTTGTACGATTCTGTTAATGGGGTGGTGGCTAGTGTTCAGGAATGGTTAATTTTCAATGGGTTTTCATTGATCAATTTGATCAAGAGTCAGCTTGCTAGGGGCTGAATGCTTTTTCTGGACTTTTAATAGTACAATTAAATTTTAAATAAAGAGAGCTGAAACCATGAGTAGCGAAATATCCGTAATACTTAGTGCAACAATGCCTTTTCAACGCTGCTTGTGATTGGCTTTTCAATTTCAACATCAAACTTATAACTTTGCTTAGGTATAACACATACTGCTACCCATACATAGAGTCTTATATAATAAAGTATTTTACGAAAAGACAACCTGCTAAACTTCTCTGTAATTACGGCAATTGTAAAAGTTCTAATGGCACGTTTTTGGGGCGTGCCCAAATGGTGAAATCTACTGAATCCGCAATATAACGCCAGCTGGTTTCGTAAAAGGAAAATAACCATAACATTAAAATGAATTGAAAACAGCAAAACAAAATTATCATATATCCACTTCCCCCGCACTAAGCCCCAGCAACAGCAGCTCCCGGAACACCGCCCTGTTGTTGAACACTATCTCTCAACTTGATCAACTCATCTCTCTTTTTTTCAAGGTTAGCATTAGTGTCCTTCAATTTCGCCTCGACTCTTTTGATTTCTCCCGTAATGAATTCGATTCTCTTGTTGACGTTAGTTTCGCTGTCTTCGAACTTCACCGGCAAGAGGATCGATCCAGTTTGCTTGTATACTTTCGGTGGTGTGGTGAGCTTTTTTGAGGCTAGGTCGTTTTTGACGGCCTGGAGTTCATCTTGGACGATTTTGTTTTCTTGAAACTGGGTTTCAAGTTTTTGTCTGGCCTGTACTAGTTCGTTGAGGTCTGCTCTTTGTTAGTATGCTAGCTTGAGATTTGAATGATACGCATGTAATACATCAAGTGGTTTAGTACAGATCAACGTTGCGATAATCTAGTTATTTAATTTTCAATACTGATCTTGACCAAAGAAGTAATCAATTGATAATTGATCATGACTGACCCACATATTGAATCAAATCACCAATGACAGTAGAAAGTATTCGAGAGATTATACATACCGTTCTGAAGTTTCGTGTAGTCGACCGACAACTGCTCGAATTTCTGCTGACTGGTGGCCATTTTTTTTAATAGTAATTTATTATACTTTTAATAGTGGTCGAAAGTAGTTGCTGTAAACTTGACAAAGCCAAAGGATCATTAAAGCTGATCATTTACACAGCGTTACACCACCTTCGGCCATACTCTTTACTCTCACTGTCCGTTCAGCGATCGATCAATCAGTCTCTCAGCACTCACCCGCTTTTCAAACTGCCTGCGAACACCGAAAGAAAGAAAGAAAAAAAAAAATTGACAAAAATTGCAAAATCAAAAATCAAAAATCAAAAATCAAAAATCACTACAAAGCTAACAAGAGCCAACTTGACAAAGGCGTACTGTTGTAGCATACACCATACGCACACACATAAACAATGTTCAGCGCCATTGCTAAAAGAATGGCCCTCCAGGGAGGTGCTTTCAAGACAGTGCTACCCATCAGACACCTCAGCATGGCAAGCGCCAACGTACAACAGTTAGCTATGCTTAGAATACCATTATCATCACCTTCATCACTTATAAAACAGAGCCCAGTATCTGCCCCAGCAGTGCAGAAAAGCATTTTTGATTTCATCCAACCACAACCACAACAACAAAACAACAAACCAACAACTACGGGGATAAGCCAAATTGGGCAAATCATGGATAGAAAAAATGGTGTAATAGAAGAAATCAAGTTGGATTCAGTTATGAGAAAAAGAAGATTAAAGATGAAGAAGCACAAGTTGAGAAAAAGAAGAAAGGCTCAGAGAGCATTAAGACAAAAGTTGGGTAAATGAGCAAGCAGGAAGGCGTCTTTCCAGTGCTACTATGTGGGTTATTGTGTGGGTTCATTTGCATATCACCGTGGCATCATTTCATTTTATGGATGTTACTGTGAACCAGTGAATTAGGGAATGAATGAAGCGAGTGTTAGTTTTGGTGGTCAAGTGAATGTTGTAATATGGACTTGATTTCTGCTTGGACAAACAGACAGCGCTTGAAAGAAGTATTACTATGTGGGGGTGGCCCACCAGCTTAATGTAAAATAAATAAATCATTGTCATCATTATCTTGATGTGGTTCAACAATCTTGGAAGATGGAAGAACCGGAGAATAAGAAAGTGAATTGGGTACTACATCAGATCAAATCGCATTTCTCTAATATATCTTTTTGTTACAAAAATCTTGCATGTAAATAGATACTTTTTATAAACATTATTTTCTAAATATCAATCTGTTAGTTTGTGAATGCGTAACTCAAGTTGTGGTGTACTTTGAAGCGGTGTATCCTATAGAGCTAGGAGCAAAGAGTTGGAACAGTCTGTGTTACGGTGCCCTGGCGGACGCTTTACTTGATTCCCGCGTCGCTGCGATATCCACCACATGAATGCCAGTACAACAATCATCAATAACAACATCAAAATATCTGAGCCCGTTCTCATTATCACCCATACGATTTGAACTGCCTTTAATATTTATATTTAATTTTGTAATTGCCAAGGCCCATAGTGCGCAATCAACACTGGATTACATCTCGAAAATGGACCACCAAGAAACCGACTTCAAACCGCAAACAATCGCCAGATTGTTCCAAACAGCGATATTTGAAGATCAAAATCAGCAACAACAAGTGAAAATTACAAAAAATACAGTAAAGTTGGTGAATGAGTACTTGAAGATATTCGCCACTGAGGCGATTTTGAGATCAAATGAGCATCGATTGCAGGAAGAGGCAGAAGAGGACGAGGAGAAACAGAAACAGGGACAGGAAGATGGGAATGATGCTGATGCCGGTGCTTTGAATGCAAATGGTGAAGACGCGGTGGGACAGAATAAGATTTTGGATGTTAGACATTTGGAAGCGATTTCTGGATTGTTGGTATTGGATTTTTGAAGTATTTGTTTGATGTGTGTATGTGTACTATAGTGTTTTTATTTCCTCTTCCTATCGATGTTTGTTTTTTTGATGTTTTGAAATTATCTTTTGCTACGACGTTTATGTTTCGTTTTCTATTCTCTTTTGATTTAATCTTGATGTGCGTGGTTGTTGATCAACTTTGATAGGCTGCTTTGTAATTAATCAGTGTACTACAAATGTAAACCAAAATACTCAGTGTAAGATGAGCCGTAAACAAAACAAAACTTAGAAATTAAAATTGAAAAAACCAATAGAACATAATTAAACAGGAGCAAAAGTCGAAAAAATAGAGTAAAACCAGAAAAACAGAAAAACAGAAAAACACATAAAAATAACCAGAATGAGAACAAATAATCTGGAAGACAGATTAGAACAGAAAACGAAACGACAAAAATAGCTGAACAGAGAAGAATGTAAAATAGAGCCATGGCAACAAAAACAGTGAGTTTTTGCATTTAGGAGGAGTTTTTGATAAACATTAGGAAAATTTAAAGCAGTGACAACAGACAGCAGTGACAAAAGACAAGAAACATGAATGTGTAATAATGGTAACAAATAACAATAATGGCATTTGAAAGCTCATCTAAAGATCTTTTTGAGCTTCCCCACCACGCTGCTCTTCCCAGACGTCGTGCTATTCGTCTGTTTGCCCTTATTATTGCTATTTATGGTATTCACCCTCTCCTTAGACTGCGAGCGAGGAGTGTTTTCTCTAGAATGTATATGCCTGATCTGGTTACCAAATCCACCTCTGCCAATACTTCTAACGCTATCCAAAGGCTGCAAATTCTGCACTAATTCCTCCTCACTTTCCGGAGCCAACCTTGGAGATCTGGCCTTGGTGTCGGGGCTATTGTCCTTGATGTTACCGTAACCACCTCTGGAGATGGAAAACTTTTTCTGGTCTGCAGGCACTTGGGGGCCACCGGAAGATACAGGGACTAGTCTTGGAGAAGCTTTTTCCTCGGTCTGGAAAATGTTGCCTCCTCCACCTCTGCCAATGGAGGTATAGACTTTTTCCTTGTTGCTGGTTATTGGCTCAAGGCGCGGCGACGATGAGGCGCTGACGGTCATATTGGTGTTGCTATTTGGTTGTGGTTGTGGTTGTGGTTGTGGGAAAGAAAGTGAAGGACTAACTTAGAGAGTATGATTGTTGGGAATGAGAAATGCGATAATAACAGCTTGTTGCTTTGCAAAATGGTAAAGAAAACAAATGGCAAAATGTGTTGTTGATACAGTGCTATAGTGAATTATTTTCTATAGAAATCGCGAAGGAAAAGTGTGGAGACCCTGGAGGCTATATAGCAGCAGCGCCAGCTCTGCAATTGCACACCTGAGCGAGGGTCATCCGCCTGTCACGCTTTGCGCACGCACTATTAGTCAATTGTCATTTTCGCTCACACCATGGCTCGCACCCCGGTCACTCACACACTCAGTCAGTCAGCCGCTCAGGCAAAAAAAAAAAAGTGAAAAAATGACCATAGCATCACATCATGTGATAAGTTGCATATAGCTGGCATACATTAGCATACTCTGGCAGGTATCGGCATGGATGACACACCGCGCAATTTGCTAAACCCACACAGGTACACGCCAGCGCATTGCGTTCTCTAAGCGCCGACATGGCTTTACAAGACAGGACAAGACAGAGCAGAAGATCAAAATGGTCCAAAGCTGCTAATGGCAATTGATATTAAGTAAAGTCTAGCAAATGAAGTACAGAGAAATGTGTATATGATATGTAACATCGCTCAGAGCATTACAACACCCACACCACTGCCCTTTTCTGATTCCAACTCCTTGGTTTCCTGGTTGAAGCCACCATCAATTGGGAAACTTCTCCAGTTGAAGAGATAATAGTTCAAGTATCCGTCACCTAATCCAAAGTCCAAATCTTCCAAGAACAATGTATTGTCCTGGGACGTCAATGCATTAAACACATCAATATCCATTTGCTTAGCAATAATCAATGCGTCTTTGATCAACTGGCTAAGACGCACTTTCAAAAGTTTCTGGTTCTCCTTGTCTTCCCTGGTCTTGCCAATCCCCACTGACGAGGCATAGTAAAACAAGTATGCCACATTCAATTGACCATGAGCTGGGTTTTCCAACACGCTGAATGGCAACAAGTAAAAAGAGAAGAAGTCAGTGATTTTGCCGTCTGCATCTTTAACAACAAAGGTCTTGATCACTTTCTGATTCACCTTGGCCTCAGTTTCATCGGTGCTGCCAAGGAACCAATGTGCAATATCCTCTTTGCTAAGTCTTTGCACAATTTCGTATCTATTATGGAACGCGTCGTACAACTCATAAATTTGCTCAACGTCTTTGAATTCAGCAGCACGCAATCCTGAAGTGGCTGTTTGTGATGGCAATTCGTACTTCTTGATCATGTCTTCCATCGTCTTGTTTGGTGGCAATCCGGAAAACCCAACGTCTTTCAATTTTGGCCAATTCAATGGTCTATGAGTGTATCTACAAACAGTAACTGGTTTAGGTAATACCACTCCGGCGGTGTAAAATGCTTGCCATATATCAGCACGGTTGACTCTTCTAGTAACTTCTTTGATCAACACGGGAGCCAATCTTTTATTTCTGAGTTTCTTGTGCACGCAAATAAAATTGATTTCTGCAGACTTGATTTTCTTTCCGTGTAACTCCAAATCAAGAGGAATACCGGCAATGAAAGCCACTAATCTTTTAGTGTCCTTCACTCTAACTCCCACATGCCATTCTTTTTTCCATCCTGGTGGTTTGAGTCCCCAATTGAAAAATTCCCTACTGTATTTGAATCTGAAAATTGCACTTGAGTCTTCAACGTAGTTCTCATGCAATAATTCATAGACGTCTTTGATGTCATCAGTGTTCAAATCCAAAGTAACCCACTCAAAATCTTTCAACAATGCTGATGGCTCTTCTGGGATATCTTCAGGTTTTTTAGGTTTGTCAATTGGCCCCTCGGAGGAAAATTTCTCGTCAAATGTAGGCACCGGTTGAGTTTTCCAAAATTTGTAATCTTTCATCGGTTTAGGCTTTGGCTCATCATCTTCCGGTTGAAGGGCAAGAAGTTTCAAAAGGTCCTCAAGGGTCTTCTTTTTTGGGGCTTCTTGATTAGACACCTGGTCGTTAGATTGCGGTGGTTTGTCGGACATGTTGTGTTGTGCCGTATTAAGCTTTTTTGAATGACTTGGCAATTTGAACTATTTGACGGTAGTATTATAACTCTTCTCCAACATCAACCAAATCAGCCAATCCTGAATCCGTCAACCCATCCATCCAGTGATTCCTGATTCTTGTTTGGTGGCCATTTTCCATTTTGTTGTGCGATTTTTGGAGCCTCACTTGCGCGGGTAAGCGTTGAAATGCACCATTGTGCAGGGTCGTACAGTTAAAAAAATTTTTTTTTTTTTTTTTTTGTCCTCTTCTCATCGTGAAAAATTTCAGCTTAGCTACAGCTAGCTAGAGCTATTAACCGCTTTTTGGTGATTGTGCCTGATTGACACTCAACTGATTATTAATATCATCAACAAAAATAATCACCATAATACAGTTCAATAATGATTTCCGCCAATTGTTGGGTTCCTAGAGGATTTGCCTCTGAATTTCCTGAAAAATACGAGCTTGATGATTCTGAATTAGAACGTATCAATGAGCTTGCTCAATTACAGCTTGATGATGCCAAAAATGATTTGGCCAACGCAGAAGAAGACGAAGAAGCAGAAGAAGCAGAACAGGAATCTAGTACTGCCAAAGCTGCTAAGGCTGCTGGTGCTTTAAAATCGCAACTTGAAGTGGATGATGATTTGAAAGAATACGATTTTGAACATTATGATGACGATGATACCAATAATCAAGATTCTACTCAGGACGGGGAAAAGGTTACATTTATTCCAGGATTATCTTCTGACGTTAGATACGTTGAAGAAGAAGAAGGCGAAGATCCATATTTGACTTTACCTACCGAAGATGATCAAAACGAAGATAAACAAGAGTTACAAATATATCCAAATGACAATTTAATCTTGTCTGGTCGTACTGAGGATGAAGTTTCATATTTGGACGTTTACGTCTATGATGACGGTGCTGGCGCTCCAGACGGTGCCGAGGAAGACGAAAGAGACCAATTGGATCCGGATGCTAAGAACGGTATGGTTAGAGAAAGCAATTTATACGTTCATCATGATTTAATGTTGCCTTCGTTTCCACTTTGCACCGAATGGTTAAGTTTTAAGCCATCCGGACCAAATGACAATACCAATGTTGGAAACTTTGCCGCTGTTGGGACCTTCGATCCACAAATTGAAATCTGGAACTTGGATATTATTGACAAAGCATTTCCTGATGCTATCTTGGGTGAGCCATTGTCTCTTGACGGTATCAAAAGCAAAAAATCATCCAAGAACAAGAAAAAGAAGAAGAACGCACACGTCACCACTCATCATACTGATGCTGTGTTATCATTGAGCCACAATAAGGTCCACAGAGCAGTCTTAGCCTCTTCCTCAGCTGACGGAACCATCAAGTTATGGGACTTGACCACAAATACTGCTGCTCGTAGCATGAATACTATCCATGGCGGCAAAGCAGTTTCCTCGATACAGTGGCATCCAAATACCACTGCCGCTGGCGCTGGCTCAATATTATTGTCTGGTGGGTATGACGGGTCAGTTTGTATTTCCGATGTCAGAATTGCTAATGAGGCAGACATGGTGAAGCGCTGGAAAGTTAATCCTGGCGAGGAGGTGGAAACGGTTAGTTTTGGTGATCAGTCTAATGAAAACATTTTTTACGCTGGTACGGATACGGGGGCCATCTATTGTTTTGATATCACTAAGGAAGATAAGAAACCATTATGGAAACTTCAAGCTCACGATTCGGGGATTTCATCATTGCAGCCTAACCAGTATATTCCTGGTATGTTGGTCACTAGTGGTATGGGCGACAAGTCAGTCAAATTGTGGAAAGTTCCAGTGCAAAGTATTGCTAGTTCTGATATTAAGCCAAGTATGGTTTTGTCTAGAGATTTGGGGGTTGGTAATGTGCTAAGTACTGCTTTTGCCGGTGATCTTGAAGTAGCTGGTCACATTGTTGCAGGTGGGGTTAGTGGTCCATTGAAAATATGGGATGCTTTCTCCAATAAGTCGGTTAGAAAAGCATTTGGTGAATCATTGAGAGAATTGCAAATTTTGGCTAAACAAAAAGCTGATGAACAAGGTAAAGCCTCTAGACTTGCTAGAAAGTATCATAAGGATTACGCTGAGCAACTTGCTGAGTCGGAAACTCGTGGTGATGAAGATAAAGAGGATGAAGATGATGAGGAAGGAATTGAAGGCGAAGGCGAAGGTGATGAAGAGATGGAAGATTGAGCGACAGTAACTCTATAATACTTTCTTTTTGTGATTATATTTTTCTTTTTTTTTCTTTTTTTAATATTTTGTTTTGTTTGTTGTTTTTTACCCTTGTTTTTTGGTGTGTTTATTTGCATAATAGATTCAATATCTCCGTTACTTGCATCATATTACCTTGTAAATATTACAGCTGAAGTGAGTTGAGTTGTATTTTACAACTTAAAGGTCCTACGAACTAGAAAAAATTTAGTATAACACTATTCTAATTGTACATTTTGAGGATTTCTTTATATACAGCATCCCACCTAATCTTCATCACTGGTTTCTTCAGAACCATCCAACTCGTTGGACACACCTTCTGGATGATCCCTTTTCCACATCTCCACCCACTGGCTAATTCTAGAAACGTTATCATCAATCTGATCAACATCATCACTTCTCAACTCAATGACAATTTCCGACTTATAACTATCTTTAGCCTCCTGGATAAGCACATCCATTATTTCCACATCCAAGTTTTCTTGAATCTTGTTGTCCTTGTAGCCTCTCTTGGTCAATCTTTCAAACAAGATGGAACTATCGCATCTTAACACGATAACCAAGTCAATCAATCTTTCAGGAAAAACTTCACAGACGTGCCAATCCACAATAACCCCACCTTTTTCAAGTTTTGGTTCAAGAGCGTCAAGCAATTTGTCTTCATCCACAATGTCGGAGTCTCTCACTTCGTCATGGCCCTCAATGCAGTTTTGTTCTTTGGCAAAATCACTTATACTGATATGGTTCAACTGCGTCAACTGTTGGGACAAAAGCGCAGCATGACTGGTTTTTCCGCAACCAGGGGTACCCGTGATGATAATATTTGGAACGGTTCTTACGCTCATTTTTTGCTTAGTGGATTGTGTTTGCTGAAAGATGGAGAAAATGGTGTGTGTATTGTACTAGTACTACTGTTCCATCTCATCGATTTTTCTTAACAAATTGCAATTTTTTTTTTCTGTTTTCGACTTTTCCTGCAGGCACTGCGATGGTTCCACTGTGCTGGTCTCTCTCCTTTAAATGCTCTCCACAATCAGCCAATAGTGGTCTTTGCCAACCAATATAGTCTCTTTTACGAAAATTAAAAGATTGATAGAAAAACTGTACTTAGAATCAAGTACCCTGCTACTATTAGTATAGTCGGGGCCCTGTAGCGTGTGTCCTCGCCATGGCAGTGTCTCTGTAGTGATAAAATATGTCTTACCCTCTCTCTTACTGTAACTTTCTACCGGGCAACACTCCTCCGGCGCCCAAGTGAAAATCGGGCAAAAACCAAAACTGCCTCAGACTGCGATGTATGTGTACGATACCACACCAATGACAATCACACAGAGACTCAGAGTCTAAATCCATTCACACAGACAATACATTACAAAATACAGGACCCCCCTTCTAAGAAATAAAAAATAGCCGGAAAATGAGTATGTGCTGTCTTTTTGGGATGTTTTTTTTCTTTTCTTAAAAAAAAAAAGATATAATACCATTTGCCAGAACTTTGAATGTTGAAAGACCTTCGACATTTGCAAGCCTACAGTGTCGAATTTGAGTGATTTTTAATAATGAATTGACAAATATTACTGCCGTGTTTCATGAATACTAACTTTATTACTTCAGCTACAAACTGGGGCGCTGGAAATATAGGCAACGTTGGAAGCTTTGGCAATTTTGGTAACTTTGGTAACTTTGGTCAACCACCTTCGATACTAAACAACAACAATAACAACAATTCTACCACACCTGCGACTGCCAATACAACAAACAACAACAATAACAGTAACAATGGCAACATTAGTAGTAACATCAATAACCAATCGGACAATAACGTCAATAATATAACAGGACATTCATCTTCCAATACCAATACTAGCAATTCTACCACCGCTGCAAAAACAAAGAACCAACCTCAACCGAGTATGAATATTAGATTAGGTAATGCTAACCCAACGGCGAACACCCCAAAGTTGGCAAATGCCAAAATTTCTGCCAATAATGTTGCGGCTTCTGGTGCCACAAGTGCTGTTAATAGTCCGGCTGCCAGCGTTGCCCAAATGATTGCACCACCAGGCTTGCAAAGAACAATGTCAAAGACTCCAATAACTAATGAAGATACCGCAGTAGCAGCAGCACCAGGAGCACCAGGTTTGAGTTTTCAACAACTTCAAAGACAACATGCCCAGAAGCAGGCTCAACAACAGCAACAACAGCAACAACAAATAGGACAGCAGCTACAAGAACTGCAACAACTGCAAGTGCAACTGCAGCAGCAGATATATGGTGGTAGTCAGCTTCATCAGCAAGTACAGATTCCAAATTTGACCCCAGCTCAGCAGCAGCAACAGTTCTTGTTAGGTCAAACTCAAGGTAATGGCAACGCTTCCTCTGCTGCTGCTGCTGCTGCTGCTGCGGCCGCATCTGGAAGTATAGCCACTAATGGAAAAGCTACTGAAACTGATGAAAGCAATTTCACTGATATTGATAGATTTGGATTAAAAGGTCTAGCAACGATGCTTGGAATGCCAAACACTGAACAAACCAAAATTGCCATGGGATCCGATTTGTTAATGACAGGTTATAATTTGGATAGTAATGATAAATTATTACCAACATTTCAATCACCATGGGTAGAAACTTCAATCAAAGATGTTGAACCAGCTTACAAATTACCAAGTAGTGTGAAACATCTAAATAAAGAAAAGTTTAAATTTTTAAGACCAGCAGAAAATAGAATTAGTGATTATCCAGAAGATACACTTTTTTTCATTTTTTACTCAAAACCAAAAGACATTTTGCAAGAATTGGCTGCTAGAGAACTAAGAGAAAGAAACTGGAGATTCCATAAAGTGTTGAAAGTATGGCTTGCTAAAGTTAAAGAAGTTGAACCAATCCAGGAAACTGCATTGTCTGAGAGGGGAGTGTATACTTTTTTTGATCCACAAACCTGGCAAAGAGTGACAAAGGAGTTTATTTTGGAATATAGCGCTATATTATGAAAATTTTGTTTTGTTTTGTTTTGTTTTGTCTTTTGTTTTGTTTTGTTTTGAATGTCAGCACTCCATTATGTGATTTATTTTTTTTCTAAAAAAAAAGAGAACCTCCTTCACTTGCCTTTGGTTAAATTTTAGAAAGAAAAGAACTGAGAAATTTCGAAAAACGTTCAGCAAAACAAGCGCAAATGCTTGTAGTATTTTTCTCTGTAGCGTTGCCGCTGGACTTGTCAAATTCATGTGATTTGGAAATATATGTACTTTTAGTGTTTTTTAAAAAAGTGTTGTTTGTAGTGTTATGGTGCTATCTCAGCGTTCCGTTGTAGATTTTCTACAAAAGAAAGCATTTTGATTTTTGCAATTCACTTCAGGAGAAGCACACATATATAACGTCATATTGTAAACTGCGGGTGCTACTCTATATGAGGTTGTATATTCCAGATACGGGGCTTCCGAGCAAGGTTTTTGGTCACCTTATCAAGTTGGTACTCGAAGTGGTCTAAATAAATTAGACAAAGTTGTGTTTAAAATTTAGACTCAGTCAACAACTTGAACAACACATACATATAAAGAGCAAAAATAAAACCGACCTTTATTGACAAGAAAGAAAAATCCTAAATAGTTTGTTAAAAAAAATGTACCGTCTTATAATGATGAATACCAACCACATCATTCATTAATTCAAATAAATATATACCCGAATCTGCTCATATTAATATTAGTATTTTGTATGCAAGTGCGCGAGCTGACTCGCTGTGCTTGGTAGCTGGCTCCCTCAAAACACATTTCCCCCACCAAGCCCCATTCTTGCAAACTGCTGCAAAATATGATACTGAGCCTCGGGCCCGCCTTCTCTAGCCAAGTTGGATAACTCTTCCACACTTCTTTCAAACGCTTCGGTGTCGTCATAGTCTTCGGTGTCAGAGTATGCTTGACCGTAATCTTGTTCGTCGTCGTCTAGGGCCTGGCCGTAATCTACTTCTTCGCCGCCGTCGTTGCCATTGGCATTGGAATGACTGCCAACGTTATTTGAATTGTTACTTATAGCTGCAGCTGCGTTATTGTTGCTCGCTAGTTGTCTTGATCCAGATTGGCCAGTTTGACGAGATTGAGTATATTGAGCAGATTCAGCATATGTTTCAAGTAATAGCCTGCCAAAATCTTCAGAACTCAAAGCATTGTTGTCGTTGTTGTTGTCGTCGTCGTCGTCATCGTCGTCATTGTTTTCATTGTAATCATCATCGTTATTGTAGCGATAGTCAAAATCGTCATCATACTGACCATCTTCATCTTCATATGCAAAGCCATCATCATACGTATCTTCATCATCTTCGCCCTGATCATTCTCTACTGGATCAACTCTACAATCTCTCCACTCATTTTCATACCAGCCATCATCAATCTCGAAAACCAGGTCATCCCTAGAAGCCTGAATGAACTTTTGCACCGCTGGCAACAAGTGCAATTCAAATATAATAAAATTGGTCACTTGCTCAGATGGTTTTTCATAGGAGCTGAGTTTTCTAGTTAAGGACATCAAGTCTTCCATTCGAGCAGGAATGTATTTTTTGGTTAGAAAGTTTTTAAAGTTTTGGAGAGCATGAACATTGGCAGCTTGAGTGTTGGTATTGCTAGCTTGGTTTAGTGCATTTCTTAATTCAGGAATGTTGGATGGGAAGATTTTACTAGTTTCTGGCTTGTTATTGTCGTTTTGCTCAACTTGCTCGACTTCAACATACCATTCATCTTTGTTATATTCCAAAAAATCGAAATGTTTGGCAAGTTCAGCCTTTTGAGCATCCGTTATTGATTCATTCAACTTCCCTGTTGATTTTACTTTGACGATGTCGTCTCTAAACAATGTCAAGAAGTCATCTTTAGCAAAACTACAATCATTTTTACTGGATAAATTAATCTTCAATGATGCAACTTCAGGAAAATCGCAACACTTGTTCTTGCCCGTTTCATAAGTCATAATGAGTTGCATAGTTGGCAAATGATGTAGCCATAAGCAATACTCGTGGAAATCTTCCGGTAAAAGATCTTTGTCTTTTTCATTAGCAGAAATTTTGAAAAGTTCAGGATATGTCTCCATAGTGATGTGTTTCAACGAGATCTCGTAAAGGGCCCTATTCTGTTTGATGAAAGGTGTGCGGGAGTTGCCATATTTCCGGATAGCATTGCGATAATCATGATTATCATAAATGGGGAAAAAGCCGTAATTTGCATAAAACATAGATATATCATTTTCTTGATGATAGCTAATACATATTTCAATCTCGAGACTTTGGCCCGTCAACTTGATATATTTGCCAATTTTATTGTGTTTGTTATCTAGCATTAATAGCACGTCTGAAGTTTCCCTATCAACATCAAAATAAGCATTGCACGATAACTCGAAATTCGAATGGTTAGCGAAATCTAGCACTGGAACAAGAGTTCGACTAGACAGTGAGAACATTGGTCCTGGCATGTTAGTTTTGAGATTTTCCCCCTGCTTGAAATGGGCCGTATCCAGCAGCTCGGCTACTGGAATATCCAAAATTCTCGATCTGAGGGCAGATTGACATTGATGGTACTGTTTTAACGATAGTATAGTATTTTCCACGTCTTTGAGTTTCACATCACCATAACATAAATCTGACATTTCAAACCCAGTTTTGATACTTTCCCTGGTGGTGTCGTATGTAACGTAGCGATCCTTTAAGGTAGTTTCAAGAGTATCGGCGATTTTTTTGTTATAGTTTCTATATTGGAGTAATGCTTGATACAATGAATCATGATCATCGGAGTCTTCATCTTCATAAAGAACATTCTCAGGGTAGCTTTGGATATTTTCAAAAGTGGGAACCTCAGTATTTAGCAATATTTGCAAATATACGCCGTACTGGCGCAATATTGGCATGTATTCAAAATAGTTGGAGACTTTCCTACGCTGAGCAGATGGAACTTTGTGTTTTGTGACTTGCTGGAAATACGTACTATAGTTTTTGATTGCCACTAGGGATAACACAATTGCTTCCAAGATTCTGCCTTCACTAGCGCCGCCCATAGTCATTAGCAATATCTTGTTGACAAAATGCTTTGTCTCAATGAATGGAAATTTGATTTCACCCGCTCTTAGTTTCTTGTTGAACGGTTTGATCCAAGACGAATTGCGTTCAAAGAATGAGGATTCGTACTTTTTTTGTGCTTCGATTTGGGTCATAAAAGTGTCCATATCAATGGTGGCGGCTTCGGGGATCCGTAGCAACTCTACTGGCTCGGTATTGTTCTCAAAGTCGTAGCCAATAATATCAAAGAGCAAGGCTGAGCCTGATTTGCCATTGAGGCCAGAACCAATGGAGAGTCGTGGATGGTGCTCGATGCCCACTGCATCTATGTAGTTTTGGAACTCCAGGGGATCGGAGAACCCAAGGTTGGTGTAAATTGGGTATCTTATGAAGGAGTCCGTTGTGGGTAAAGAAGACTGCATTGTGAATTGGCTGGTTGGCTGGCTGGCTGGCTAGCTGTCTTTGTGTGTGTTCTACTAGTTGTATTAGCGATTTATTAGCGATTTGGTGATTTTGATTTAATTTCCAAAAAATTCAAGGAGCGCACTGGTTACGCGCCCCTGCTATGCTCTCTATATTTACACTCTATACTCCATATACACTCAAAATCTCTAATCCAATCGGAACTCGCCATCATTCTTGACCAACACACGCTCCTCCGTCACTATCCCATCAATGAGGGCGTGGTCGGTTACGTCGAAGCTGGGATTCCATACCGCAATGCTCTCGGGAGCAACACGCACTTTGCCAATCACCACTTTGCCACTATCACCGTCACCGTCACCGTCACCGACAAGTCCGCCAGTAACAAGTCCGCCAGTGACCGTTTTGAGCTCATTGGCAGGACGCTCCTCGACGAAGATGTCGTCGCCAGTGGCCTTGGAAAGATCAATGGTGGTTTTTGGAGCAGCAACAAGAAACTTGATCTCTGGATGAGCAGAGGCAAGGGTAGCCAACTGGTAAGTGCCAATCTTGTTCGCGGTGTCCCCATTGCTCACAATTCTGTCAGCACCAACAATGATGTACTTGACTGGAGAGTAGTCTTTCAATTTGCGCTTGTGGATCAAGTCAATAAGGTAGCTGACCATGCTGTCGGTGATGAGGGTTGCAGGGATCTTTTCGTATTCCAATTCAAACGCCGTCAATCGCGAGCCCTGGTTGTACGGCCGTGTTTCCAATGGAAAGACATGGTCAAGCCATGCGTCGCTGTACAGTGGCACTGATCTATCAGTCTTGGTCTTTTTAGCTTGCCTGTTTTCTTTGGACCTTTGCCAAAGAGTTCTAATCACCCCCAAGGCAGTGCCGTGGCCCGAGGTGGCTAAAGAGCCAGTGTTGCAAATGGTAATCACACTGAATCCTCCTTTGTAGTCTTGGGATTGCAAATCGTTTAAGATGAAATCGGCGCCATTGCTGCCGATCTTGTAGTTGTTGGTCAAATCGTCATCGAAGAGCTTAATGGTGTAGTCGTAAATTGCCTGGTAAAGTGCTGGCACCGAGGTGTTTGCCTGTTCGATGATGCTGGCAATGTCTCTGGCAGCGTTTGACAAGTTGACGGCGGTGGGTCTGGAGGTCACTAGAAAGTTGATTCTTTGGAGCAAAGTCTTCTTGAAGCTCAGCAAGTCCTGAATGTCGTAGAAGGCCTGGGTAGTGCCGCCATTGAGGATGTAGTTGAGCTCCACCACGATGGACAAGGCACCAACAATGGCAATGGCTGGGGCACCACGCACTTGCATCTTGCGGATAACAGAGTAGCCATCAGCCACCGAGTGCACTGGGATGTACTGCTCCTGGAAGGGAATGAGCAACTGGTCGAGCACCAGAAGGGTTCTGTTCTCTCTGTCGAACTTGATTGCCTGGAGCGTTGACATGGCTGTGGTGTCTCTCAGTGGACATCCTGTATTGTATCTAACTAATATAACGAATAGCCAGTTACTCATTTTGGCGAATGTGTTTGGCGCTTCTTAGCGCTTCTGTGTCGGGTAACGCTTTGAATATTCGCTCCTCCGTCCATCGCATCAACATCAAGAGAGAGAGAGAGTCTCTGTGTGTGTGTGTATGTTGACGGCCATTGATGGTATGATGGCGAGTCTTTAGGTCTGTACTCTGGACACACACAATCACACACTCACTCACACAAGCACACACGCAATGTCCACATTGACCGCCAGGCAGCAGACAGAGCTCAACAAGGCCATCGCCCTCTATCTCAAGCCTAAACTCGACAGCGAGCTTCTCCACCAGATCACCCACCAGCTCAACATCACCGACGACGACCTCAGGCTGTCCACAGACAACAACATCCTAGAGAAGAAGTGGTCCACCGTCATCAGACTCCAGAAGAAGATCCTTGACTTGGAAACCCAGGTCAGCAACTTGAACGAGATCATTGACTCCAACTCCGGTTTTGTCAACAGCGACAAGAAAATCTCAAATGGCACACTAATCCACACAAAGATCAATTGGCTCCCCAGTCGAACTTCGCATACGCTCAAAGCTCACAAAGCGTCAGTCAATGCACTAGACATTCACCCTTTCCTACCTGAGCTTGTCGCTGCGTTAAACGACGGCTCTTTTGTTGTCTGGGACTTGTTGAACTTGGTTCAGCCTCAAAAAATTATCAACGCCCACACAAAGGCCATCAACGACATTGCATACAGTCAAACTTCTTTGAAACTCAACAGCCAGTCCAAAGGGTCCATCCTAGTAGCTACTTGTTCTTCTGACTTGAATATCAAAATCTGGGACGCTTCAAACAATTTCGAGCTTGTTCGTACCCTAACTGGCCATTCTCACACCATTTCCTCCATCAAGTTTGAAAAAAACAATCCTGGCCATTTATATTCCAGCTCAAGAGACGGCTCAATAATACTATGGGACGTATCTAATGGCTGGCGGTTGAAATCGTTTGTCGGGCACAGCGACTGGGTACGAAGCTTGGACTTGACCGAAAATGGCCAATACGTGATATCCTGTTCCAATGATCAAAGTACAAGATTATCCCATGGTGAATCCGGCACTGGGCTTTCGATAATGGTGGGTCATTCCCACGTCATTGAAGATTGTAAGTTTTCCCCCAAGGTTGCGTGGAAATACTTGGATATCTTGGCTAAAAACTTCATCTCTAGTGAAGCGGTGGTGGATCAAGAATATGAAGAATTGGGATTCAAGTATTGTGCTACCGCGTCAAGAGATGAAACTATACGGATTTGGTTATTGCCATTACCGATAATTAGGCCTCATAGGCCCCCAGCCCCCTCAGCTAACCCATCCGCTACGTGTTTATTAGAACTAAAGGGCCATTCTTCGTGGGTAAGATCCTTACAGTTTCATCCTGGCGGGAAATACTTGTTTTCTAGTTCCGACGACAAAACTATCAAAATTTGGGATTTAAGCGCCATTGAAAAATTGGGGGTTATCAAGTGTATAAGGACATTGACAAATGGTCACGATGGATTTATTAATTGTATCAAGTTTCCATCGCCAATCTTCTTTTCTGCTAATAGTAATAGCTCTACCGCAAAAAATACAGAAGAAAACAAAAAAGCGGAGGAATCGGGGAAAATCACTGAATTGAAATCATCTGAAGAAGTACAAAAGACATCAAAAGAAAAAGAAAAAGAGAAATTGAACGAGTTGGATAAATCTATCAGATGTCTTTTTGCCAGTGGCGGTACTGATAACACAGTGTGTTTATGGAATTAAATTTGCTATTCTCTTTTTTTTCTGTTTGGCTTTTTTTTTTTTTTTTTTTTTTTTTTTTTTTTTGTTTTGCACTGTCATGAAGACCTTCCAAAGCTCACATCATTATATTACCGTTACCTCCAAAAGCAACATTAGTCTCTTCTTTGTCATTGCTATATTTTTCCTTCTTCTTGTTTGCTTTCTTTTGCTCAACTTTAATGCTTATCATTTATTTCATGCTTCTTTCACAGTAATAACCTTTTTTTTTTCTTTGTTTTTCTTTAGTTCACTGTTTGACCTCATTTTTTGCGCTACTCACTTTTTTTCCCATTTAGCCCTCCATTTATCCTATCCTACATCATGACCCATTCATTTACCTCACTTATCCCATCCACCCTATACCATACCGTTCCGTTCCTTCCATATCATATAATAGTTTGAATAGAAAAAAGCCTCCCTAGTATGGTTCATAATGGTAACGATACATCTTCTTCCTTTTTGAAAGTATATAAGCCCAATCCAAAGGTATCCTAGATATCACGTAATCCACATACCTTCCAGTCAACAACAAAAGTAAAAGAAAAAAAAAATAAAAAAAAAAAAAAAAATTAAAACTACATGGCTACTCGCTCTGTCGCTTTGTAATACAAATTGTCCAAGTAAATACTAGTATCTATGCAAAAACGTCTATAAGCTATCTTTTTTAACATAAAAAGGAAGTCCGTAAATAACCGGGGCCGCACCATTCAAATACCTCAAAACACAAACTTTTCTAGACCGCGCAACTGCCTCGCAAATATTCAACTTCTCGTTCTCATCATCTCTCGCATTACCACCCTCTGTCTCCGCTTCAAATACACCCCATTTTTCAAACACTGACAAACTAAACTTATCAATATCCTTATCGGTAACGTCCCACAAATTTGCAAGCACCATTGGACACCCAGCAATCAAATATGAAAATACTGTGCCGTTGGGCTCCAATTGTCCGTTGTCTTTTAAAGATCCTGAAGAACACCCTAATAATAATGATGGTGCACATTTCGGCAATTTTTTCAATTTGCTGTTTCTCACATATTGTTCACCACCACCGTGTCCGATATATATAAACAAGTTAGCATTTTCCAATTTTTGGAGAAACTCTTCCTCTGTAGGAGCTTCACAAACTTTTCTGGACCATGATGGTAAGTTTCTGCTAAGCCTGCTCTCAAAAGTCTCTTGAGTTCTGGTCAAATCAGTGCCCGGATTGAGTATATAGTACCCCTTGTCAGCATCGATTTCTAATGGTTGTCGACAAACGTATTTTTTCAAACTTTCTAATAATAATTCCAATGAAGGCATTCGCGAAACAGAACCATTTTCTAAACATGGCAATGACTCCCATGGCAAATTTTGGCATGTTTTCCCAACTACCAATACTGTATGTTTGATCAGAATTTGAGTTAGTGAAGCTTCTGTTGAATATTTGTTATGATGATATTTCAATAACTCTTCGACATCAACATAAATTTGGTCAATATCAATTTCATCATACGCATTTTCTTCTCCATGAAACGATAATATATCAAGAACAAAATAAATTAGATCTTCAAGTAGTTCAGTACCTTTGATATCATCTGGATTACCCAACGCAAGAAACAATTCAAGCACAGAGTCATCAATATCAATTTTTTGCAACTGCTTGATCTCAGTTTTGTTTCTCATGGACTTTAGCAATTTGGCTCGAAGTGCTTTTCTAGAGGGTAAATTTTCTTCCAAAATGTCAATGAATCTGGTTTTGAAATGAGATAACCCATTATCAGAAATTTCCTGTTGATTAAAAATACCTTTGAAACCTCCCAACCAAAAATACTCAATATCCTTCAAAAGTTTTTCTAATCTTGCATTAAGCTTATATCTTTCCTTCCACCATTTTTTCTTGCCTTCAATGTCAGATATCTGCGATGTTCGCGAAAGCTTTGTAGACTGATTATTCAACTCAATAATCTCCAAGAATTCATTTTTGGCATCTTTGAAAAGTAACGTTTCCTCATTAACATCTCTGCTGGCAAAACGATTGAGCGGTAGCCTGGCAACAAAAGGTGCCTGTGAGTTTCTTGGTACTATCTTAGTCAACATCAAGTCACCAGTAAATGGACAGATATCTACCGTTATGACATTCCAATCCTCGGGCAAATGACTAGCAATTTCCTCTTGTAATCGTACTCCGCTCATATCGCGCTTGATAACATCATAACTCAGTGTTTCTTGCAGTGGAACCAAGCTTTTTACATTCTCCTCGCTATTGCACATTAGTTTCTCGTAAATAAATGGAAGTACTCTGGGAAGCTCGTTGAAAAATAGCATCTCAGTTAAGTATTTGAATTTGTAAATATCGGATATTGCTGATAAAATTGAAATTGTGTATGAAAAGATGTAACTAAGCTCATAGAGCTCAATGTTAGAACTAAATGTTTTGGCTATATTACTGTTTTTTGTAATAATGTCTCTACTTTGAATCAATTCTTGCGCAGGCTCCCTAGCTTGTTCACTTATTTTAAGGGATCTTGAAAATAATCGTGCTGTTGTCATTTGTAGATCGACTGAAGGAATAGAAGTAGCAGAGTCTTGAAGAACGGCTAATACTGGATCAGCTGATAAACCTCTTTTAGCATTCAAAAGGTGCCTTTTGGAGCTGAGTATTCCACTTAATAGAACATTCCGCGGCCATAAGAGCTTAGAATGCTTGTAAAGATCCAGTTCATTCATGCTGATAGATTTCAAGTAAGTTATTTTCCCAAGGTACTCAGTAGTGAATCTAGACAATTGTAAGTTATCTGCTTGTAGTTTCAAATTGTATAATTTTATCAAGTCTATCGTTTCCATTTGGTTATAAACCGCAAGAATCATACTGCTATATCCAGTGTCCAGCTCCAGAGTTTCCTTTAAATTTCCTCGCAAGCCAATGCTTTGATCGTCTAGCTTGATGGCATAATCCGCTAAAAGGTTCAATTCTTTTGTCAATCTTGTGTAATATTCTGCCCTGCGGGGAACATCGTTAATGCTGTGATAGTAAGTTATACAAGCATAACAGTGTGTCACTTCAAGTTCCTTATCAATATAGAAACATGAAGCATATGTTGTTTGCGCGTGTTCAAAGTATTTCTTCACAAGAGCCAGATTGTTGCGTAGGTAATAAATCTTAATCATCAAATAACTGACATATAATGATATTAAGGGTAAAAAATCGCCATCAAAAGCAACTTTAACCAACTCTTTAGTATAGTACTCGCAATCTTTTGAGAACCCGAAATGCAAGTTTGTTTCGATAAGGAGACTGTAAGACTCAACCAATAATACAGTTGCTTCCCAAACAGTATTTTCAACATTCTCCTTGTAGAGCTCCGAACTACTGGATTGGCTAAGTTTTTTAATAATCACCAAAGTTATTCTTATGGATCTTCTCAAATCAAATATGCAATCCTTGAATACTCCTAATTCAAATTTGAGCTTTGATATTATAAACGATAACCTGCTGTAAACAAGCATGAGCAGCACATCAGTGAACTTATTACTTATGAAGTCATCAATAGACAAAAGGAAAGTTTTTGGTCTTGAAGAAATAAACTTGAAGATAGAATCAAAGATGCGTTGACCTTGATTTAAATCTGAAACCATAATGCAATATTCCAATTGATAAACTTTCAATTTGAGTAGATGGATATCGTGCAAGTTTAGAGAGTTCTGAGTCTTTGTCATGAATGAAGAGGCTTCAGTAATCCTCTTGAACATTGCTTTGCTAAAGTTCAATCTTCCAAAACATTCAACTGATTCAAAAAGTAAATACAACTTGAGATCAGGGCTGGAACTTAGCAATATCCCTCTATGTTCCTCGTAACACGTAATTAAAGCAGCCAAATAAGACTTCAAGCCATAATATTTGTAGTATGAGACAATTTGTCTAACGTTTTTAACCTCTAAATTTAAAAGCAACTCATTTTTTGGGTCAAGTATAAGTTGTTCAGAACCACTAGTAGTAATCCAACCCAGAAACAATTCAAACAATTCCAAAATCAAATTTGGGTTTGTCAACTCACTGTTGTACTTTATCAAAACTTTGAAATTCAAAATGCTCATTATGAGTAACTTGAACTTTGAAAGGATACTTTTATCAAATAAAGAAGCGTTGGATTCGTCAAATAATTCAATTTCTATAAATTTGGATAAGTTGGGCACATCAAGGTATCTGATATAGCAGTAGTAGTATAATACGGGGTCTTCGTCTATTTTTAATGATTCAAAAAGCAAATTGGCTATTAGTGTCTTATTACCTAGTTTCAAGACGATTAATGTTTGAATTAGCTTTAGGAAAATAATTGCGCGAAGTGAAGGAGAAAATGTTTCAAAACGAATGTCTAATTTGTCATTATTGTCCTTGGCTGATTGCACTATAGTCTTGAAAAAAAGTCCAAATATACCATCACACTTGGTAGTAATTTCATGATATGCTTGAGAGAGTGAGGTCGCAGTGTCAATGATGATGTTTTGGAGAAATATGGTGATTAGTTTCATGGCTAATGAGAGCTGTTTGAAGGATATTAGTATTGAAACAACTCTTTGAAGCTTTGCTTGATATTGCTTAAGGTTATCTTCTGTATTATCAGCCGATAAAATCATCTGTTCAATTGAAATGCAGTGTGAAAGGCTTTGAACAAGAATAACTACAGGAGCTTCTTCTTTATTGTACAGCCTTAGGATTTTGAGGCCAATATTATAGTATAGGTTTGATATGTTCCTCACTCTTTTAATCTGACCGCAGTTTTTGAAAATTTCTGACAAGTATACCAAGTTCTCTGTTATGAAATCATGGCTGACGGGCGCTTCTATGCTATCCTTCATGAATAGTGTTATACTATCTAAAATATTCAAATGAGCTTTGAGAAGTGTATTTCTCAGGTTGTTGAAGAAAGCATTCATGGTTTTCAAAACCTGAGATATTAATTGCTTGCACGCATCAATCAAGTCGGTGCGTTTTAACATTGTGGAAACAGCAGTGAAAAGTCTTTTTAAAAACTGTTCATCTTTATATTTGGAAAGGTCAACAGTGTAAAAGCAAGTTTCAATACTTTCTTCTAAATCAGATATGGAGTTTAAAGAAATGTTGGCTAAAAGAAGTTCAAGCTGGTCATTTTTGGCAAAACTTTGCTTTATTGACGATAACTGAATATCCCAATCGTAATCATCCGTAATTCTATGCTTTTTCTTTATTGTACACATGTCATTCAAGATTTGGTACATATTACCCAAGTCAATATTCAAAGTGTTGCTCGTTTTGTCATAAAAACTAACAAAATTGTAAACGTCTTTTCGAAGATACTTGTAGATTTTCTCACATTCTGGGCTTTTTTGAATTTGAATGTCAGTTAAAAGTAGCTGAAACCATACTGGTGCATTTTTATAAGGAGCCTCGGGCATATTTGATTGGTTTTGCGTTAATGTCCTTAGGCATTTCAAAATTATCAACGCTTTCAATATCCTTGGAATCGATGACAAACTGATGAAAGAGTTAAATAACTTATTTAGCAACTTTATACTGCCTTCTTTGATTTCACTTCTCGATTTGGTTAAAACCTGCAAAAAATATGAGTCTGCTGGATCCAAAAGAATGAGTAACTCCTCTGATCCAATCATTTTGTCTCTGTGTTTGTAGCTCAAGTAAACTGTCTGTAAGTAAAGTATCATAAAATTGACGTACTGGAAAATGCTCTTATCCGATGCGGGCTGTTGAAACCTTATACCTTTAATGATCTCTTCATGACTTATAGAGACCCCAACACTAGCCTCAAAACTCTTATCTTCAAGCATTAATTTCAAAAGACAGAATAGCCTCCAACATTCTACTTCGGCAAACTTATACTGTTCTAGCTCTATCAACCTGACTAGAAAGCTGCGATATTTCCGGCATATCTCTTCGCTTGATAACTTTGAAAACTTTCTTAGTGTCTGCAACACTAAAGATACTGTTTTCAAATACGTTCCAATGACCAAATTCTCATCAATGGTTTGGTTATTTCCTCGTCTGAACAAGTCGAGTCTTTTGGTAGATGCTTCTTCAATATTACGACATAGCTGAATTAGCTTAGTCAGATCAAGGGCAGATGTGGTGCCTTTCTCCAAAGCCGTATTCTGTGCTTTGAGTGACTCATAGTACTGCTGTATATTCGAGTCATTTATCAGGCTAGTCATTTGAAAGGAATTGGAGCACAGTTGCCGGTTTTCTTGCTGCCGTTTGTGACTGTTTGTATGTTATTGCCACTAGTACTGTTAGTGCTGGTGATCTATATTTGTTTTGTTTGCTGTTTTGTTTTCTGTTTTGTATTTTTGTTTTTCTGCGTCTTTGTTTACATTTTGCTGCATGCGCGTCATTCGCAGAGTAAACTCATTGATATAATCAAAACTCAACATCACATTTTCCCACGCTGCTTAATGCCAATTTTTATCATAGCTACGTCAATCTATAGCTTAAACGAAAACCTTGTTTGCGTGTTTATCCTTCAGGCGGAATAAAAAAAAAACCAATTTGACACGATTTAAGAGTGGGCAATTTGTATTAGCCAGAAAAACTTAAGCTTCCAACATGCAACAAAAATCTACTAAAGTGTATATTGACACAAAATAAAATCTACTTAAGCCCTAAATCCCCTATCTGGCTATTCAAAATCTCAGTAATCTGCAACAAACAATTAGCAACCAACGACTTATTATTCTGGAACACCACATCTTGGCCAAAGATATTCTCAAAATTGTCAAACAAGTAATTCAACCAACTGAAAAACCCAACTACTTGATCTTGGAACATCGACACTAAAAGCGAATGGCTAGCAAGCTGCAATATACCCAAAAGCAAGTACAATTGGCATTCCAAAAGATTAGATATTTCACTTAGGGCAACACTATCAGAGTTACCACCACCCACAAGGGGTTCTGAGACTAACCCAGAATTGAATTTTTTTAGGCTATCAAGAATTTCAAACACTTCGCCAATAATGGTCATCAAATTTGGTGCAGCTGGGAATGCGCAATGTACTAATACGCTGAGATTTTTCAAATAATTCACCACAAAAATACTAGTATATTGTCCTAGTGAGTGTATGTCGTTATCGAGATTCAACCAAATCGCCAAGAACGGTGAGATAAAGTCTTCATAACAGTTTGCAGAATATTTGTCAGTGCTGTCATAACTTCCGTTTTTGTTGGAACCACTATTTGCCAACCCCCCATTTGCCTTACGTTCTCTCTCCTTTAGCAATCTTGAGGAAATTTTGATAATTTTGCCTTGGTCGGTATTTATAAGCTTATCGCTAATCAACTCTTTGCTATTTTTATTAATGGATTTCCCAATATTCGTGTTTATTGAATCTAATCTGCGTCTTTCAATTTCAAGCGGACTGTTGCCACCAGCTAACCCCTTTTGCTGCGGTACTTCCTGTGGGTAATGATTCTCGTCCAAGACAAGGAACCGGCTATGTAATTCATTATTCTGCAATTTCTTACCTGGCCAAACTTTGCCAGCAATCTGATTTCTGACGGTGAAATTTTTCTCAATTTTCAAATTCTTGTAATTAATCTCATCCTTGTATCCTCGAAGCTCTCTTGCAGCCAAGCCAATTGAGTTTACAATCAATAGCCGCTCCTGTAGGGAGTAGTCACCAGTGAGGAGCTGTTTCACTAAATATTTCGGTACCGTTGAGCTGCGCACTGTGATTAATGAAATGAGGCCCAATAGCTTCAATTGATTATAATAATTAGCCTGATCTTCTTCTTGGTTGTCTTCTCTATTTCCGTTTTCATTTCCAGCGCCTAATTGTTGCTTGTCCGTCTCTGCAACAACACTGTCAATCTTCAAATTGAGTAACGTCCCACAAAGTCTTTCGCTCCAGTATTCAATCTCATCGACAAAGTTACGTTTAAGTCGCACAAGCTTGCTGAAGTTTTCCAACGCAATTCTCCGCTTAAGAAAAGACTGGTATGGTTCTTCTTTGGACGAGCTGTTTAAGTATGCAAAGAGATCTTTAAAATAGACCGGGGTAGCCGGCATAGAGTTGTTTTGTTTAGCTAATGTTGGGTCATGGTGGTCTTCGTCATCCGAATCAGATCCGCTTTCTGATCCAGAGTCATTAGTTAAATTGAGCAGAGAAATCTTGTATCTGTTAAGTTCGATCAAGTCTGTGCTAGTTTCTTTGGCCAATGAGGGCAACTTGGCTTGATTTTGTTGTGTTGGGATAGTTTTTGGTTGTGAATTATATTGGCTTTTGAAGTCTGTAGTGATAAATTTCTTTAGTTTGATCATGTTTGACTCAAACCCAGCAATGTCTTGTCTTTCAGTAAGTTCCACTAGCTCAGTAATATTGCTAATGACATTATCTTGAAGTTTGATTCTTACAAGCTCTTTCTCGAAAGCTTTTGAGTCCTTCATGTTAAAATCAAGTGTTTTCGTTGTCTGCTGCCCTGGAGGAAGTTGGATCTTGCGGGAGATCCTTTCTGCCAAAATAATACCCAAAAATCTTACTTTAGTCACTGGTTGGTCCAAATGGTACGTCACGGAGCTAAGCATATACTGATCAGCAAGCAAACTTTGCAAAAAATCTTGGTTCTGAATGTGGTTTAAGCATATTAGCAAAAATAAGGTGAACAATTCTTGAAACTTGATGGACTGGTTCTTAACGAAGAACTCATTGCCCCAATAATCCTTAATTAGGTCCCTGAATAAATTATTGAAATGTGCCCTGAGATTGAGGTGTTGATTGTACACAATGGCATGTAGTAAGGTCACTGTAGATAGTTTTGACGAACTGTTATTTTTCAACAACTCAAGGATTATGTGCTGGTAGTCCAATCGGCAGAACTGAAACTTTGTGAGAAAGAAACTAAGTAATCCTACCACTTTAGTGTAGTTTATTCTAGTGATTTTCAAATCATCTAGTAAGCTGTATAAGTATTTTATGAGAAACTTCAGCACAAACAGGGTCTTCTTAATCAACGAAAACTTATCAAAAAAGGCAAAAGTTCCATCTAACATTTGGTTATTTCCTTCAAGCATTGGCTCAATCAACAATTTATCAAGCAAAATTTTATAATTATTAGCTTTTATTCTGACCAAATTGAACATTGCGCCGGAAAAATCAAGCAGTTTCACTTCCGCCAATCGGTCCACCAAATGGCAAAATTGGATATTTGCCCATACTGTATACTCACTAATATCTAGCACCTTACCTAACAAATGTGGGTCAATATCCAGAAATTGAGATTTACGTTCATTATAGCACCCGCTGACCACATGGAATATTTTACTGTTGAAAAACAAAGTATCAATCATTAACAAATTTCTTCGTAGTTGCAATGGCTGCTTGATACTGTCATAATTGGTTAACAAATTATACACCACTGACGCATCTGCAATTGAAGGGAAAAGTACTTTGCAAAGGATATTAGTCATTGATTGAATCATACTGTCACTATTCGAACTTCCAATATTCTGCTGTTCTGGACCACCCCTCAGTAGCATCACAATATGGTTTACCAAGCTATTGATCCCGGTTAAGTTGGCGAATAATCGCTCCACTAACTCTGCGATCTCCACAATATCCCCGAGTTTGACACTCGCTCCATCTTTTTCTGTACCATTGTTAACAAAATAGACCTCGGGCACGGTGTGACTGAGCAATGTTGTGACTAACTTGAAGTTGATGTTGGCGGAGTTTAGAATCACTGAGCGATTGTTATCGAAGGACCGAAGCAAAGCGAGCACCAGGGGCACATTTGGTTTACTCTTGAGCTGTTCAATCTTGGTGAAGAGCTGTTTCATTGGCTAATATGTTGTATGATGTGTCTGCCAGTGTGTGTGATTTAACTGTACATAAACACTTTCGGTATCAAATGCTCCTACACCATATATGATCTGAGTGCTGCGATGTTGTAAATTACCAAGGAAACGAGCTCGCAGCACAATGTGATTGAAGTGAGGGTAACCTTCACAGCTTTTTTTTTCAGCGACAGAAAATTTTGGATCTTTTTCCACTCTCGAATCTCAAATGAGGAAGGAAACAAACGAAGGAACAGCCATCAGCTAGTGGTGACACCAGACAGGACACTCATACACATACTCGCACACATCATCCACAATGCCTACTGTTGCTGTTGACAAGCAAGACTTGTACGATCTCTTGGGGTATGTATTGCGCTTGTTTCGTTTTTGACATCATTGCATTCAAGCACCGTGAAAAATGAAATAGACACTTCATTGTTGATGAGACTGTCGATTTGTTAGTCATGGCATATACTAATACCACCATTTAGTCGTAACTACACCACTGAGGAGTTTGACGAACTTTGTTTCGAATATGGTATCGAACTTGATGAAGACACCACTGAAGACTGTCAGCCTGGTGAAAGACCAGAATTGAAGATTGAGATTGGTGCTAACCGTTATGACATGTTGTGCATTGAAGGTATTGCCCAATCTTTGAATGAATTCTTGGGTAGATCCAAGACCCCAGTCTACAAGACTGTCAAACCACAATACACATTGACCGTTAACGAGTCTGTGGATCAAGTTAGACCATACGCTGCTGCTGCTGTCTTGAGAAATATCACTTTCACCCCAAGAAGCTACAAATCTTTTATTGCATTGCAGGACAAGTTGCACTTGAACTTGTGTAGAAACAGAACTCTTGTGGCCATGGGAACCCATGATTTGGACAAACTTGCTCCGCCGTTCACTTATGTTGCCAAAGAACCAACCAATTTTGAATTTGCTCCATTGAACCAAAAGCAAAGCATGACCGGTGAACAATTGATGGAATTCTACGACAAGGATTTGAATTTGGGCAAATACTTGCACATTATTAGAGATTCTCCAGTTTACCCATTGATCTTGGACAGCACTGAACAAGTTGCTTCTATGCCACCAATCATTAACTCTGAACGCTCTAAAATTACACTTGATACCAAAAATGTTTTCATTGAAGTCACTGGTACAGACAAGACCAAACTTGAAATTGTTCTTAACCAGTTGGTTGCCATGTTCTCTAGATACTGTGCTAATCCATTTGAAGTGGAACAAGTTCAGGTTATCTCTGATCACAATGGTGAATCTAGACTTACTCCAAACTTGGAATTCAGAAAATTTGTGGTGAAACAAGATTACATCAACTCTGTTCTTGGCTTGAAATTATCTGGTGAAGAAATTAGTAAACTTTTGACCAAGATGTCTTTGACTATTGAAAGCACTGAAAATGATGAACTTGTTGTGTTGGTCCCACCAACCAGATCCGATGTCTTACATCCATGTGACATTATGGAAGATGCTGCTATTTCTTATGGTTACAACAACTTGGCCAAAACCAAGATTGATTCTCAAGCCCTTGTAGCTAAACCATTACCAATCAACAAAGTTGCTGACATTTTAAGATTGGCTTCTTCTCAATCTGGCTGGGCCGAAGTTATGCCATTGACTTTGTGTTCCCATGATGAAAACTTTGGATTTTTGAATAAGGATGACAATGGCGACCTTGTTGTAAAGTTGGAAAACCCAAAAACTGCAGAATATCAAGTAGTGAGAACTTCATTGTTGCCAGGTTTGCTTAAAACTGTTAGAGAAAACCAAAAACATTCATTGCCAATCAAGGTTTTTGAAGCTGGTGACATCGTGTTGAAGAATGACAAATTGGAACGTAAAGCATTTAACCAGAGAAACTGGGCTGCTATTTACGCTGGTAAAACTTCTGGTTTCGAATACATCCAAGGTTTGTTGGCTAAAATTATGCAAACTTTGAGAACTCCATGGTTGGAAAACGGAGCTGACTTGAAAGAGCCATTGTCAAGAGGTTTCTGGATTCAAGAAAATGCTGACTTGAAGACTTTCTTTCCAGGCAGAGGTGCTGACATCTTTTTCAGAGTCAAAGATGGTGAAAAAGCTGTTAAGATTGGTGAAATTGGTGTGTTGCATCCAGAAGTGTGCAACAACTTTGACTTGCCATATGCTGCATCCAGTGTTGAGATCAACGCCGAGGTTTTCTTATAAATATAGATATTGTTTGCTTTTTTTTTTTTTTTTATTTTTTGACATTGTTGACTTTTTTTATTTTTTTTAACACCCTATTATTATGATTATTCCTTGCTGCACATTTATCAAGCTGGTTACTTATATGTAATATATATCATTTCATTCAAAACAGTTTCAAAGAAGCGTTGTAGCATTATTTAATTTCTATATACATTTTGTGCTGAAGACTGTCTCACAATCTCTTGAAAGCAACAGACCCAATAAACTTGTAAGGCTGTTGGCTCTACCTACTACCCATGGCCTAAAGACCGATTATACGTTTACATAATCAATACAGAGAGAAAAAGTCAATCCAAGCACCAACCCAGCAAAGCGACAATAAATCCTTTAACAAATCAGCAAGTATTTTATCGGATACTCGGCCTCAGGAAGCGGAAGAAACTGATCAAAATAATTAATTATCAGACCAATACGAAAAAAAAAAAAAAAAAAAAAAAGAACTTGAAGGCAAGCCAAACTAGTATATTGTTTCAGTGGAATAAATGCAATAAATGTAAAACTCACAGCCGCAACACAACAGCCCCACATGCTAATACGGGCGTACATGTAGAGCATCTATACAATGTCTGCAATTACAATAAACTAACTGACTCATTATGTATATAATAATTTTAGGCTATTTTATAATGAACCTGTCTATTAGTCACTTAGTTAGTCATATCAGTAGTGTGTTGCGCTCACAAAAGTTTTGCTTTCAATTTGACTGACCATAATAATCTGCTATTTCCTGAGCCCATATTACAATTCTGCTGTCATTGAACACCCCTGATCGTAAAATTGATACCAGTTCAGATTCTATGATTAATATCAACATCAATAATAGTATCATTGCCGATTCGTTTGGCAATTATATTGCAGATCGTCGCCGTCGTCGCGAGACGTTGGTATTGTTTGTGTCACAGGCGCTGCAAGATAACGCATATTTTATTCTATAATAACAGGGCCGGTGAATCCCCTTTCTGGAAACTAAGAAACTTTTTGTTGCATTTGTTTCCCTTCATTTCCACATATGGTGGTCAATGCAATTTAAGTCTTAACTAATTTCCCAATTTTACAGGGTTAATGCAGGCTCTGCATTAGCGGCGTCCATCCCGGTTACGGCTTTGGCCTTGTGCTCTGCAGACTTTTTAGTTCCTGTCACCGGCCAAAGATATTCTCAGCTTTATATTTCCCCGAGTGATGACTACTACTCCACTATTGGGCATTACTATATATACACTCTCTTCTCTCCCCGCTGAAAAATTTTCCCTTCTTTTTGTTAAAATTACTCTTTTCTTATTTTGGTGTCTTCAATTGTTGTTGAAAGTGTTCTACTATTCGTTATTCAACCAGATCCAATTGCAGTTCTGCCTGATATCTATTTACCCCGGTTTTCGTCCTTTATCGGCTAAATATTTGTTCTATAGACGTGCTTCAGCCTTACTCAACTAGCCGTGGTGATTTTCATATAGCCGCAGGCGCATCTACTCATTATTTTTATTTGTACAGCAAATTGCACACAAAACCCAAGAAATAATCATAAAAAGATTGCAAATACAAGATGTCTGACACAACTTCCCAAAAAGTTGTTGACAATCAGTCTTCCAGCAGTTTTGACAATGAGAAACTTGCTTCAACCTCGGGTTTCGTTCCTGATGAAGAAAAAGATCTTAAAGTTGCTGAACTTGCTAAACAGTTCAACATAAATCATACCAAACTTATGTGGAAAATCGATGTTTGCGTTGTGCCCCCATTAGCCCTTCTTTATTTCCTTTCATTTCTTGATAGAGTGAATATCTCCAATGCTAAAGTCTACGGTATGGAAACTTCCCTTGGCTTAACTGGTGACCAATTCAATACCTGCTTAACTTTATTCTTTGTGCCATATATTTTCTTTGAAGTTTTTTCCAATTATGCTTTAAAATTCGTTAAACCACATCGCTGGCTTAGTACGTGCATCTTTCTCTTTGGTTGTGTTACCATCGGTATGGGTTTCTCCAAAAATTTCAGTCAACTTGCTGCTTGTCGTTTCTTACTTGGTATCTTTGAAGCCGGCACTTTCCCAGCAATTTTTTACATTTTGGCCAACTTTTACGCAAAGGCAGAATCTCAGCGAAGATTCAGCACTTTCTTTTCTTGTACATGTCTTGCTGGTGCCTCTGGCGGTGCCATTGCTTACAGAATCAAAGACTTGGCTGGTCGCTACAATATCGAAAGTTGGCAATGGATTTTTATTGTAGAAGGTACTTTCACTGCTGGTTTAGCATTTGTCCTTTATTTCATTGTTCCAGATTTTCCAGAAAATTGCCGTTTCTTAACTGCCAATGAGCGTGAATTTGTCAAGCAAAAACTTGCCATTTATAATGGTGATTCCGGTTTTGAATTCCAATACACACCAAAAGAAGTTTTGGCAGTTTTCAAAGATCCGCTTATCTGGCTTTCTGCTCTTGCTTATTTTGGCCTCATTATTCCATCCTACGGTTACGCTTACTTTGCCACTTCCATCATCAAAGTTATGGGCTACACCGGTGAAGAAGCTAACCAGCGTTCTGTTTACCCTTGGGTCGTTGCCTTTGGCTGGACCATCATTATTTCTTTTGTTTCTGACAAGACCAAGCTTCGTTTACCATTTGCCCTCATGAACTCTTGCATTGCCATCATTGGTCTCTCAATCGTTCTCGCTTGCAAACACAACATCAATGCACGTTATGCTGGTTGTTTCCTTAGTGTTATGGGCCTTTACTCCGCGATGCCTTCCCTTGTGTGCTGGTGTTCACTCAATTATGGTGGACATTTGCGTAAAAGTGTTGGTTCAAGTTGGCAAATCGGGTTTGGTAACATTGGCGGTATTATCTCCACATATATATTTTTGGCGGAAGATGCACCTCGTTACGTTAAAGGATTGAGTATTTCTCTTGCTTTTGTTGTTTTTGCAATGGTGTTTATGGTACTTTTATTCTGGTATTATTATAAAGGTAACCAACAAAAATTGAAACATGAATATAGAGTGGAATTTGATTCTTTGTCAAAAAGAGAAAAAGCAGTTAGAGGAGATAAGGATCCATATATTCCATACCTCTATTAGCTGGGCTTTTTTTTTTTTTCTTTTTATGTTTTGTGTTTTTCTATAATTTGTTTCACTTTTTTTCTCTCACATTAACATATCAACCTTGTTTGATTAATGACATTTGATAATGACCACGGAATGGTTTCTTTCATTGTTTTGTTTGCTTTTTTTATTTTTTTTCCTTGTCTTTTTTCTCAATAACTAATTACGTTTCATGATAATTTATACTATATCCTGCAAATTTTACTACTAGTTTTTGTCATTGATGATCAACTGTCCTCCATTCAAAAAGATTTTTTTCTTAGATTTTTCACGTTACGTTATTATAGCCTCGGCTTGCATTTTTATTCTACTTCACTTCTTTTTCATATATTTCACATACTCATATACCTTTGCTAGCATTGAATAGTTGACTTTTGAAAAGTTTATATTAATGCGTTACTTGCTTCTGTTTCTAATTTTTCATGTTTGTAAGTGATATTGATTCTTTTTTTTTTTTTCTAAAAATGCAACGGCATAGCTAAATTCTGAGCCTGGATAAGGATTATAGCATTACAAACTTTCCGTTTTTGTGAAACTAACTTCACTTTTTTTGATCCGTGGAGATTTCAGTAAATTTTTAGACCACCCTTTGAGCAGACGCATTTCAAAAATACATACACTCAGTTCCCTCATAATAAACTGGCTCAGAACCCAATTCATCAGTCTGATGAATTGGTACATATGACGAGAAATTGGTACATATGACGAGAAATTGGAATGGTTGTCCAATTAAAGTCTTCATCTTGCTGTAGATGAGGGTATTTCTTTTATAATATTAAGTAGTTGTCAATCTGGAATAATTCTCCTGTATTACCAGATGAAAAGATAAAACTGCCCTAGCTCAATTCCTTCTCAAGAGGTAGTTTTGCTTGTACTAATGAGAATTTGATCAAAAAATGCTCCATTTGTTTGTTGATTGCATCCTCAGTTCGTTTGTTTTTGTTTTTTTTTGTGGGTCGTCTATAAATGTACCTCACTAGCACTTATGGCTCTCCTTCTATGCCTCAAATTAGTAGGCAAGCTTCATTCCTCATGGCCCAATGGTTAAGGCACTCGACTACGGCTTTGATAGGAATCGAGGGATTCCAGGTTCGAATCCTGGTGGGGAAGCTCTTTTTTTGCAACTTTTTGACTCTTTCTCTTTTTTTTTTGTTTTCTTTGCAAAAACTACTATTCATCCCTATAAAAAACAACGCGTAGTAAATTTCTATCAAATCTGGTTTATTAGCTGCGGGTCTTGTCGTCTCTTTGGTGCCCGCTATTGAATCGTACTCGATCGAATGCGGGAAGAGCACATTTTTGGCGGTTTTGACTCCCCTCCCCCCTACTTTCGATAATTAAGTCGAACTCATGCTGTGATGAATTAAGTGTTTAAGTGTTAAGTATATACAGTTAGATAAGAAGCTCAGTAAAAAAAAAAAAAAAGTGGAGGATAACGAAGAAATTTATGTTGATGCTTCATGTAAAAAGTTTTAAAGATAGTAACATAGAAACGAGAATTTACATGATAAGGAAATATAAACTCACCGAGATATATACAACATGCTCTAGTAGTTAAACTCATTATATAAGTTACATCAATGCGGGAGGTGCATTTACAAAGAGCGGTCGAAAAAGAATAAAAATAGCTGATAATATATGACAGTTACAGGAAAAAAAAAGATGACTAGATAGATAAGAATAAACAAGAGCATTCACAACATCAACGAAATAACCATGGAAAGAGGCAACAAAAAATAGGCAAGTTTGAATAGCGGCGATTGAAATATGATTTGAAAAGGAGAAAAAAAAAAAAAAAAAAAGCTAAAAACAGATAATTATAAAAAGTGAGAAAACTTTACACTTTTTCTTTCAGTAAGCTTTTTCTTTTATTTCTAATTTATTTTTTTTATTTTCCACTATTTTTTAGGATTATGTACTAATGGATAATGGATAATGGACAATGGACCATCATTTCATCTTTCACTAATACAAACGCATACATTATCCAATCTGCAGTTAGTTGGGGCGAAATC
Source organism: Saccharomycopsis fibuligera x Saccharomycopsis cf. fibuligera (assembly GCA_001936135.1). Lineage (NCBI taxonomy): Eukaryota > Fungi > Ascomycota > Saccharomycetes > Ascoideales > Saccharomycopsidaceae > Saccharomycopsis > Saccharomycopsis fibuligera x Saccharomycopsis cf. fibuligera. The sequence goes on along the minus strand of CP012809.1, from coordinate 2,295,272 downwards.
ATCAAAAGTAACACTGCGGCAGTTATAACTGCAATCAACGTATTCATTACAATACTCAATGGAACACTCAGCCTGACAACCATACCAGCTAGGATCTTCAGTTGGAAAACTGGAAGCTGATGAAGATGTGGTACTAACAAGTACAGTGCTTGTGGTTGAGGAGCTGTAGGAGTTATCAATGTGATTTTTATTTGATGATGATAATAATGTTGGTGATTTGGAATTGCCACTGTTTGAGTAATGGTGCTGCATTTGGCTCTGATGATACTGATTTTCAGGCGAGCTCGTATCAACATTAAACAATTGTTTCTGTTGCTGCTGTTTGATATCTTGGTGGTCGTATGTTTGCGAATTAAGCATATCGAAGGCATTATTGCTTTGGATGACATGAATATTTACTGAATACTGTTGATCATGTTCAAGTTGGTTGCTGCTTTTGTTAAAACGATAATAACCATTACTGCTCAATGCAGCATTGATATTATTTCTTTGCGACAATTCGTGTCTCGGTTGCTGTAGGAATTGTGTCTCGCCACCAAACACACCAAAAATTGACACTTTCCAGCTGTCCCAAAAATCCTGTACCTTGAGATGTTGATGTTGTTGAAGCTTCTGTTTTTGTGGAGAGTAATTGTCATTTTGGTATATGGAGATGTATGCGAGAAAAAGCAAGGCAATGGTTAGCAAGCTGGCATTGTTTTTGATATTGTTTTTGATGTGAATTTTGCCATAAAGACGATGACTTGATAATAAATGCATCTTTTATATTTTTCGAATTGTCAGTTTATCGTTATTGACTTGAGAGAACTTTTGAGTAAAGAACTGAGGTGATTAATAAAAAGATGGTTTTTTTTGTTTTTTTATTCTCGGCTTTTAGTAATTTGGCAATTTTTCTAATCTTGGGTTATGGAAAATGAGTTATTTAATATCAAACTTCTTTTTTTGATCAGTCGTGATAAGAAAATAGAGTAGCAGGGCAATAATTATAAAAGTATTGCAATGGTGATGCAGGTGATTTGCATTGATGAATTGTATCGTCAGAAGGAGTATGCTAAACCGTCAATAAATTGCTTTGTTTTTTGCAAGTTACTCTTTATCACTTTTGAGATTCCCTTCAAGAGATGTAGTTTGTTGATTTTTTGCCGGGTTTGAGATTGACAAGATTGACAAGATTGGCAAGATTTTCAAGATTGCCGAAGTGGTGACGGGTGGAAACTGCAAGGTTTTGCTCTTCTGAGGGGATCGTATATCTAGTATTGAGTGTTTGGACAGAATTTTATGGACGATCTCGTAAGCCGCTAGTGAGCGAGTATACTATAGCACCAAATCTATGAATCTAAGCTTGTCGTGTGTGATCGCAATATTGCTGGTCCTAGTAGTTTGAATGGTTATGTAGCGGAGTAGTACTCTAGTGTAAAACGATTGTGTATTTAATATTGACTCTGGTTTGGTTTGAGCGACCTTGAATGAATACAGGCAGCTTGTTGCTTTATATCTGGTGTTCTGTGATTCTGTTTGGATGCTATAGCAGCAGTACTCGACAAAAGAGCGGCTTATTTGGGAAGTAAAGCGTAATGAAGTGAGGAGAAGTGGAAAGGAATTAAATGGAAATGGAAATGGAAAAGCGGATTACAGGTAATGAAAGTCTGGATGAGCAGGATATATAAATTAACGATCTCTCAGGAACGCAAGCTAAGTAGCTAGCAAGCTAAGTAGCTAGCCAGCTACAGCACAGTAAGAAAAAAAAAAATCAATTCTTAATTGAGATATTCAAAGCCCATTGATAATTTTTCAAAAGTAGACTCCTAATGCAGTGTGTGCTTTCTTTTTAAAGCGATTGTAAGATTAATTGCAGCTACTACCGGCAGTAGCAGCAGCCAACATCCCTGTTCTTGTCACTTGAATTGTACCATAGTCTGTGTTTAGTGCGCATTTATGATCATCGCTGATTGTGCAAAACCAGTTTGCAATCGGCAGTGTTTTGCTACTAATTCATTAATTTCAAAGTCACAACACTCAGATACATACATAGCCAGCACAACCGCAATTCTGCCTGTTAGCTGAATCGATCAATTTGGCTTAGTTTAATGCTGTTTTATTGTCCTGTTTCAATTGTGTAATTTCCGCTTCTTTTGAATCTCCCCCCACGCAGGCCCCATGCAGGAGAACCGCAGCCCTCGCCAAAATTCCGTACTCGCTGTTGGTCAACAGCGAGACAGCAGTGTGACTTAGTGCTCAAAGTGTTCTTCAGAGCCGATCTGGAATGGTCAGTAGCAGTGCTATGCCCTCTTGGTGGCATATATGCGGATGCTCCATAAGTCGTATACCTAAGAATATCGCTGGTATATATATACGAGCCCCACCGAATGCAATCTCCTCTATCTATCAAGTCTTGCAATTTCGCCATTTTATTTAGACACATGAGACAGAAGCAGATCACTCTGGGTCCTGCATGCTGCCTGTCTGCCTGTCTGCTATAGCAGATAGTATGACAACCAGCTATCGGTTTCTGCTTTCCGGCTTACACTTCAGTTCTAAAACAACTGTTGACTGATCTCAATCTTCAACAGCATTCGTCATTTTCAATATTCCCTGCACATTGATGTCGTATATGCGCTAGTTAGCTATCAGCGTATGCAGGAAGCTGCAACTAGCTTGACAATAGGGTTCCAACATTTGGCAACGGAGAGTAACCGGCCGTTGAACTAACTAGAAGTACTAAACATTAATAATTATTAGTATGCACACTATATTGACATGTCAAGCTGAGGCAGTTTTCAGCGAGTGCTTGGTGCTCCAAGCGGAAGTTGGAGTCCCGGTACATTTTTATATTGAGAGAAAATACCAAGAGAATTTATTCTGTACTAAGTGCTACTTTTGAAGTCACAACGGAGTGGTACTTGTGCAATATGGTATTGTTGTTTCCGTTTTCGTGGTCGTAGTTCAAGTCGTATATACGTAATTCTGCAACATTTTTAATTGCCCTAACTGTAGTTTAACTCGTATATCGATAGGAGAAACAGTTAGCTACGGAAAAAAGAAAGAACGTGCTCAAAAGCGAAAAACTGTGAATTAAGCAGGAACTGCAAGATAAAATTCCAACTCTTTGATCATCTAATGAAAACAAGGTATGCAAATGGTATAAGCTGATATATATGTCATTAACTTTGAGCTCTAAAGAGCTCATTCGGGAGCCATTGTAAACTAGTCGCACTGCTTGGTCAAATCATTGACAAAACCTACCCACTGATTAAATTTTCTCATCTTCGAATGTGTCTTTTTATATAATCCATGTTAGTGCCGGTGTAGTTACTTCTTCGCGTTCAATTTGTATGGAATATATATGGTCAATAAATGGTCAATAAATGCATTGGCATATGCTTACGAGATAACTAACGAATGCAAAATTAAAACAGACTGTAAATTTTCGGGGTCTATAAGTTATAAAAAAAAATAATGATAATAATAATGATAAAATATAAAAAAAAAATAAAGTGCAAAGTAATTTATTAATTCGATTTCTACTGTACAGAGAAACACGCCAACGATATGCCAAAATACAAACAAACAATAGCATCACCGTCCACTACACAAACGACAACAGGATAACACAACACGAGTAAATAAGTGAATAAAAAAGAAAAAGAAAATTACTCAGAGTCTGAACCCAAGTATTGTGCGTAGTCCTCGGCAGAAGCAAACGTAGGCAAATCCTTCATCTTTTGCTTTCTTGCCTTCTTGCTCTTCTTTTGTTTGTCTTGTTGGCTATCTCTGGATCTCTTTTTGGTTTTAGATTCTTCAACATCAATATCAACATCAGCATCGCTAGATACTTCGTCTTCTTCGTCTTGCTTGAAAAGTTCTGAAGCTTCTTTAGCGTCTTTTTCTTCTTCCTCATCATCTTCTTCTCCACTTTCAGCACCACCGCTTTGTTCACCTTCATTGTCAACAAATCCAGTAAATTCACCTTCTTCATCGCTATCCTCGGACTCTTCATCTTCATTATCATCGCTACCTTCAACTTCATCGAGCTGTGCTTCAAATGCAGCCTCGAGATCGGCATCACCTTCAACACCAGCTTCTGAGTCTGCTTCGTCTTCTTCCTCACCAGCACTTGAAAACTCGCCTTCGTCGAATGAGATATCCTCATCACTAAACTCGTCACCTTCACCGTCAATATCTGGTCTTGAGGTAACCAAAGCTTTCCAAACCTCATCTTCATCCAAATCACTATCCACATCTTCGGTAGCATCTAATTGAACATTCTTTGGCTCACGTTTTCTATTTTTAAAAAACTCGTAAAAGAATTTCTCATCGGGGCTGATATCATCAACCCTCTTGTTAAACCAATCCTTCAAATTCACCGGTACTTGCTGCTGTGAGTTTTGGCCATCTAAAGTACCAGCGCTAGATCTGACCAACAATGAACCAGTTTGAGCCCCACCAAGCGGTTGCATAATGGATTGACCCTTTGAGCTAACTTTTTGTTTTGGATTCTTGTAAACAAATTTATCCAAAAAGTGACTAAGAGTATACAAGCCAAGATCTGGTTTCGACAACACCGCTGCTTGATCTTCTTCATCTTCGTCGTCGGTTTCTTCTTGTCCGTCTTCTCCCTTAGAAGCTGGATCAGCCACTTTGGCTCCCTTGTAAAAACCTTCACCATACACTCTCACCGATGGATGGAAATGGTGCAAAAACTGTATTATTTCCCAGAAGGAAGTATTTTCCGCATGTGCGTATCTTGGATCTCTTTTTGCTGGATCGTATGATTGTGCAGCTTCTTTGTTTTCCTCCTCAGAATTAGCATCAGCATTGTTTTTGCTTGAGGTAATGTCTTTTTTCAACAAGGCTCTTATTGCCGGTTGGTATTTTTCCAACTGTAACAACAAGTACAACATCCCACTAACTGCACCAATATTCAACCAAGTGAAACAAACTTGCAAAATTCTCTTAATAAAGGCAAGCACACGTTCCAAATTTTTGTCCTCTTTCAAAGCTTTATAAAGCAAGTTCAAATACAACCCTTGCTTGGAACTATTAGCCAATCTTTCGTCCAAAAGTGATTCGTACAAGGACTTGTAAAAACGAGTATTGTCCAACTTTTGAGCACTGACAATATGATGGATTAACGACAATGCTTGGATACTAGTACTGAAATTAGAAGAATGGGCAATTTTGTAAAGACTGTCCAAATGCTCCACGTACAACTCATCAGGTAAGTCAGCAAATGGAAAAGCTCTATTCAAACCAGAAAGCACTGCACTGAAAAGTTTAGAATTTTGTTCCTCTTTGATTTCATTTTCAGTTTTCTCCACTGGTTTCACTGATTTGCCACCTTTCTTACCTCTCTTGAAACCTTTTCTAGATGCAGCTTTACGACCTTGAACTTTACCAATCTCGTCCACTTTAGCGTCCTTTTGGTATTTTTCTTGATCCAATAAAATTCTTCTGAAAAGCAAAAAGTAGGAGGTTATTAAAGTGTTGGCTAATTCAACTTCTTTTCTTGTCAAAATGGTTTGATTCAATGCCAAGGCAGAGTAATATTTAGTATTGTAATTCTCGTAGTTCTTGTTCATGAAATCAATAACTGCTTTAACAACGATTTGCTTCATGGCTGGGTGAGCTTGCTCTAATTGAAGAATAGCAAACGAGGTCTGGGCTGACACTTTGTGGTCAACGTCACCAAGCTTGTTAACCCCCAAAGTCAACAAATTTTGTTCTTGTTCAGGTTTGGATTTCAAAAGCTCAAAAATACAAGAAACAGCACTCATCTTCACATGAATAATAGTATCGTGGGACAATTTCTCCAAAATCTCAAGCAAACTGAAAATTTTAGCCTTGAGGAAATCTTCGAAATAAAACAATATCAATTGTTGATTAGAAAGGTTTCTGTTCAACGGCTGGTTCTTGAAATGTTTCAATTTTCTCGTAGATGGCAATAATCCACCGACAATCAAATCTTTCAACGAGTTGATAGCCTGCAATGCAGCTGTTCTAGATTTTTTAGAACAGAATGCCAACAAAGTATCCAAAGACTTCATATTGTGTAGCGGAGCTTCTTGAATCATAAGGGTCAAAGCAGAGATTTTATCATTCAAAGTACCACTAGTTAAAATATCAGTAAAGAACTTTTTTTGAGAAGATTTTTTGGAGAATTCTTCGTAATACTTGCTATTTTCTTGTTCGGTCAAATTTTTAGCCTTTTCGTATAATGCATCAATGTCAGTTTTCTTGAAGTCATTAGCCCCAGTAGGAACAGGAAGCTCATCCTGGAAATTGTACCAGTCCAATCTGACAGGCATCAAGAGACTATCGGTATTAACAGAAGTCATTTTCTTCATTTCTTCTTTGTTTGAAGCTTTCTGTTCTTGCTTCTTCTCGGGCTTGGCTGGCTCGCTTTTCTTTTCGTTTGTTGGTTCTTTTGACTGAATTGAACTCGCCTTGTCTTGGCTTTTGATGTCAGTTTTAACTTCTTTTTCATCGTCATCGTCATCACCTTCTTCTTCTTCTTCTTCTTCTTCTTCTTCTTCTTCTTCTTCTTCTTCTTCTTCTTCTTCTTCTTCTTCTTCTTCTTCTTCTTCTTCTTCTTCTTCTTCAATGTCTTCATCGGCAATCACGCTACTTTGGCCACTGAGTCCAATTTGCTTGATGAAAGCTTCCAAATCGCTCTTTTCAACGCTTTTGGCGCCTTTTACATCATTAAATTCCAATATTTCGTCATCCTCTTTATTTTCGTAGTCTTTATCGCTAAGACCGCTCAACAATTTAAGATCTTCTTCGGTAGCGCCCAACTCCAATGCTTCACGACGCAAAATCTCTTCTTCTGACTCCTCATATTTTGAGTCGCTGCTTTGGTTATCGGACTTTGCTTTTCCCTTGGAGTTCTCTTTGCCGCTGAATTTCTTATCAGACTTTTTTTCAAATGGCTGTTTTTTGTCATTTTTAGCAACACTCTTGTCTTTGTTGTTCAGCTGTTCTCTTTGATTTGGTTGTTCTTTTGGTTGGTTATTGCTCTTTGACTTTTGTTTCTTGGATCCGCTCTTACCCTTGTTGTTATCATTCTGGGCTTTCAATTTCTGGGCAACCTTGTCCTTCAAAGAGGATATATTCAAAGTAGAGCCGTCCATAATGTTAGTTGTTGGCTCTGTATTTTGTCTAGAGTGGTTGGTCTGTTGTAGCAGAAGCAGTTGGCGCTTAAATCAGTCTGTCACTTGGTTGGGCTTGTAAGAAATAAAAAAAAAAATTTTTTTTTCCACCTCATCGCCCCGGGTAAACGCAGCGGCATCGGGACACAGTGCGACAATCTCCATCGGCAAACCATCACCAATTAACACGTCAAGATACCAAATGTCAAATATCAAACACTGATCACCAATCGCCAAGTGTTAACCAAGTACATCACTCAAGACAGCCACTTTCAAAATGTCAGATTTGTCTACCTTCTACTACTCAATTCCTCCAATAACTCGCTTCTTTGTCACCGCCCCTGCCATTGTGCTCGCCCTCAACAGGTTCCAGCTCTTCCTGGGGGAGCCGTTGTTCTGGGACTACAACCTCACAAGATTTCGCTACCAGCTCTGGCGAGCCATCACTGGCTTCGTGGTGATTCATCCAGACGCCGGTGGCTTGTCTGTGCTCTTTGACTTACACTCCTGCTGTCTTTTCAGTCGGACTCTTGAGCAACGCAAATTTAAAAGTGACATCGCCGCCTATATTTTCTACTTTTTGATTGTGGGACCCATCATCCTTTGCACCACCTATTTTACCGAGTGCCCATTCTTGTTCGATGTTTTGCTTTCAGCGTTGCGATTCAACTTCTCTCGCTATGAGCCAAACAGGATGATGAAGTTTTTCGTAATCAGCTTCAAAGCTGCTTATTTGCCCTACATTATCATGAGTGTGGATTTCGTTTCCGGAGGAATGTTAGGTCTTCAGCTCAATCTTTCTGGGTTTTTCGCTGGTTATGTCTACAGCTGTTTGGAGAATCGCAACGCAGGACCATTGGTAAGCTTAGCAGCCAGTTACATTAGACGGTACTTGCCGGTAACTGGCACTAGCAGTAACTACGAAAAAAGTGCTCGTATAGCAGGAATGGAGGAGTTTGGTGATGTGAGTTACGTGCCGGCTCCTAGCTGGCTTCGTGGGGTGGTGACCAAATTGGCCGGTTTTTGGAGCTCATCGTCATCATCATCTTCATCATCGTCAGATCTGCGATCAGGGTCTGCCAGGGGCTATACTGCTGGTGGCCACAGACTTGGTAGTCTTGATGAGAAAAGTAACAGCAACAGTGGCAGCAACACTGACAGTGCCAGTGGAATCAGTACGGGTGCTAACAGACGCCCAGGAGCGGGAGCAGCGGCAAAGTTTTTCCCTGGTAAGGGCCAGAAGCTAGGCAGTTGAGTGTGTAGTGTATTCTTGTATCCATATAGAGGTAATAAATGGCGTATCTACTGGTATTCTGAGCGTGTATTGTATTGTATTGTATTGTATTGTATTGTATTGTAGTATAGCGTGGTATTAGGAGCCCCGACAGCACAGCGAATCCGCATCTTATCAACAGTTAGCGAGGGGGCAGCTAAAGAGCCATTGGTGGTGATGAGACATAAAACACACACTTTGGCAACACAGCAACCAACAGCCGTCACCATGTCAGACTCCATCGGTATGTATATATACTATCTTAAGAAGTGAATATCTTCATTGAGCCGTCCACTAATCTCCCGCAGATCGTGTGTTTGTCAAGGCCATCACCATTATCAAGGCCCTCAGCACCCGCAGCGGCTATGGCTCATTACCACGCCCACCACTCGAAAGCAGAGTAGCCCTTTATGGTCTATACAAACAAGCCACCGAAGGTGATGTGGAGGGCATAATAGCTAGGCCCACGGGCAATTCCAAAGAAGACGTTGCTGCTAAAAACAAATGGGACGCATGGAAACAACAACAGGGACTTTCCATCACCGCGGCAAAAAGAAAATACATTTCCTATTTGATTGACACAATGCGAATTTATGCCACGGGAACCCACGAGGCTCGTGAGTTGCTTGCGGAGTTAGAATACCTTTGGGATCAAATTAGGGATATTGAAAGTGATAGCGAAGGCGATTTGAACGAGAGTGGTGTTGGTGTTAGTGCTGGTGTTGGCAGTAACAACAATAATAACAGTAACGATGCGGTGCTTAGTCCGTATCCGTACGCACAGCAACGCTTGAGTAATAGTAATAGTCAAAATTATATCACCAGTATCAGCGATCATAACGTCAATAATAGTACCAGTGCCAACGTGAATGTCAGTAGCGCGGCAAACAACTATAACAATTTACTTTACCGGGAAATTTCCAGACAGTCATCCACTTCAAACGCCAATATTTTGCCTATTGTAGCCAGCAATCCTAATGTCAATGTTAATGCCACTGCTAACCCTAATATCACCAATGGTCTCTTGCTGGACTTGTATGAAAAGACAGGATCCAACACCGAAGAGATCAGATCATTGAAAAAGGAAATAAAATGGGCCATTGAAAGTCTCAATCAAGAAATCAAACTCTTGAAACACTACAATCATGATAATAATGAAGCCCACAATCATTCTCGACACGCAAGCCATGACAACCATGGACATGATGAAGAAGCAGGAGGATCAGTAATAACTGCCAGTAACGCCAATACTAGAAACATTAGGAAAACTTCGCAATATCAACAACAACATCAGCAGGACAACGACATGCAAAGTATCATTACTTCAATGTATAGGTATCCGGTGCTGCGTGCCGGGACCACTAAAGTCACACAGCTTCCATATGCTTCCAAGCTGTACTTGTTCAATAACAATTATACCAATAATAATACTGTTAACAATGCCAATACAACTAATGCCAATAGTATCATGAACAACGATTCATTCTTCGATGACCGGTCCTCCATCATTGGCGGCGGGGGCAAGGAGAATAAGCATTGGCTACTTTCAAGACAACCGACACTAAGAAACACTCACAACAATAACAATAATAGAAGCAGTGATAACAACAACAACAACAAAAGCGTAATTGCTAAATTTGCTATTTCTGTATCCTCCACCCTCAGTACAATTTTCTACCGTGTTAAACTACTCAACACCAAGTATCATATCCTTGCGTATTTGAAAGACATAATCAAGAGAATCACCATAAATGCAGTAATTTTGTTTGTAGTGTTCAAGATCCTAAATCAGAGAATCAGATTAGTTAGAAGCAAAGACGGATCGGTGGTGGTCAAGTTAGATGATAGGGTATGGAAGGGTCCAGTAGAAAAGATTAAAAAGGTCGTTGTTGGTGGCTTTGTGAGTGCGAGTGGCGGCGGTGGTTAACATTGAAGAATGATGTCGATGATTTTCCTTGTATTATATTATAATATATTATATTATATAATAACTAAAAGATTACAAATAATAATGATACTACTCCGAATATATGAATATGAATATCTGACAATGTACATTTCGAAGCATTCGTATCAGTAAACATAGTTACAGGCAAATGATAACTATGACAAAGATTTCAATGACTAAATTCTACGTTGCCGATTGCATACAGCAGGCTAGTATAGCAATAATATGGTAAAGTGAACTATTAAGCTAAACAAGTAAACTGATTTGGAAGCATTCAGAATTGGCAAAATAATCATAACCGGTATACAGAATGAGTGCACAGTGAATATTGATAAATACCACAACGAACGGAAATATTTACTTCAACGCTCCAACACTTAGACAAGCTTTTATAAATCTCTTCAAATTGTCTGAACAAGAAACCGGCAAGGAAACATAGCAAAAGTTCACAATAAAGGGCAAGAAAGTAGCAATCAAATCAAATCAAATTTTTGAGTAGGCAAAAATTATACACAACCATGATCAGTAAGTATCAGTATCATTATATCATAACCGTATCTTTATTAAAAACAAAAACAAAAACAAAAATATGTGCGTTAACAGTACGTACTTAGAAGTTACTAAGAGATAAATAGAAAGATAATACAAAACTAAGTGAAAATCAACAAGCCGAAAAAGAAATAAAAAAAAAAAAAAAAAAAAAAATAGAAATAAAAAACGAAGATAGAAAATAATGGCAAAATCACGAGAAAGTATCAAAAAAGAGTTAAGTCACAAAAAATAAAAATAAAAAATAAAAATTAGTCATGGTACAGATTCGAATTAAAAACAAGAAGATTTAAAAAAAAAAGAATAATAAAAAAAAAAAAATTTAAAATTGCCAACTGATAATCGCCATCAATGACTAGCCTTTTGAAATATTTGATTAAAATCATCAGTTTCTAGCACCACTCCTTTATCTGAACATTTAGCCTTTGTTCTCAATTCGCTACAAAGACCATCGATATCCAACTCAGTGTATTTCGGATGAGAAGTGACCCGATCCCAAATTTCAGAACACTTCAAATATTTCTCTTCTTTTGCTGGAACCATTGCATTTTCATCATCTTCATCAACTTCATCATCAGCATCATCAAGGTCAGGTATCAGTGAACTATTCTTTGCTGATCCAACCATTATGTTATTATTATAGTTAGTGGTGTTATTATTGTTAGTGCCATACTGGTTTGAGTCGCTGATGTTACCAAGCTTGCTAGCATCATAATTAGCATCACTGCTGAAGAAGTCAACTGGGGACGACTGAGCAGAGTCAATATATTTGGCCATTGCTGATTTAACATCACTAGCGGGCGTGCCATTATTGTTGCTGCTATTGTAACTATTAACGGTATCTGGATTAGACACCATTCCTGGAGTATTTCTATTGCTATTGTTATTGTTGAATTTGAATGGATCGTAAGATAACTCATCTGTCGTTAATTCATTAATTGGGTTGAAATTATCAAGGTTCAATTCATTTTCTGCACCTAATCCATCAAACAAGTTCAAATCATTATTGATATTGTTTGATTCTCTATGCATGTTGCTGCTTGGATCCTTCAAGAAATCTAAATCATCAAGAAGCTTGTTACTACTTGGTTCATTTAGACTAAATGCCAAATTAGGATCATATGAACCTTCATTACTAGCATTCATGTTATTATTAGTATTGTTATTAATATTGCTGTTGAAGAATGCTAAAAAGTCATTTGGAGTAGCACCTTCAGAATTGTTACCGGCAATACTATTGTTCTTAATATTATTTGGTAACATGTAATTAGAGAAACTGCCGCCTGATGAAGCAAAAGAGTTTTTCTGCGATCTTGGTTTAGCAGCTCCACTATTAGTCAAGGCCAAAGAATTATCTTTTTGTTGTTCATGAGGAAATTGGGGCATTGGTTTGTCTCTTGTACCGCAGGCCAATCCGAGGCTACTGCAAAAATTACTTTCATCAAAATTTTTGTCGAAATTGTAGTTTCTTTCCTTTTCCCTATTACTATTTGTAGCAGCAGCTGAAGCGACAGCGTTGATACTGAGCTTGCTATTATTGTTGTTGTTATTGTTACTTTGGTCCGAAGGCGAATCTGTGGATGAAGCGGCATCCGGTCCTGGTGATAATGAACTGTCGCCTTTGTAGGAATTAGAGCTTTCACTATAACTAGTACTATGCTTGCTGTTGCTGAGATTCATCTTCAAGTTGCTCCATGGAAATTCGGGAAATTCAAATGTATGTTTAGTATTTTTGCTATTATCCGGAGTATTCGAACTGCTGGTCAACGGAGTCTGAGCTTCGCTAGCGCCACTATTGGTAGACTCAGCAATACTGCTACTACTACCATTTGGACTTTGACTACTGTCGTTGCTAGTATTGTTGTTGTTGCCGCCTGTTCTTTTGTTATTCTTGTAGTTGTTGAGCAAACCTTTGTCAAGTTTTAGTGAGCTGACGTTGAAAGTAGACCCTCTATATTTGGTCAACTCATTACTGAGCATCTCCACTTGCATCCTCAAAAATTCGGATTCAGTATTAGCAGCTTTCTTTTCATTTTCAAGTTCTTTAACTTTATCTTCCAACTCCTTCATTTTTTTCTCTTTACGTTCTCTGAAAGCTCGTTGAGCAGCACGATTCTGGGCAGTACGTTTGTTTTTTGGTTCTGAATTTATTGGCTTGCGTCCTGGTTTAGACATCTTTTTAGCTTCCTCATCCATTTCCTGGCGCTTAGTTTGCACAGGTTGGATCTGACTGAGGTTTCTCTTAGATGCAGTTTCTGAAGACATTCTAGCTAAGTTTTGGTATTTCAAACTGTTATGAAACCGTTCTTGAGTGTTTAAGCTATTGAAGCTGATTATAAAATACTGAACTTTTGTAGTTCGTTAACTAAATAATTAGTTTTTTAATTCAGCTTGTTTCGTTTAACTTGGTAAGTTTTGTTTGACAATTATACTTGATGTGACACCCCCTTTGAATATATAGTGAGATAATAAATAATACCGCAGTAGTGTAGCAACTATCTTCAAGAAGAATATCTGGCTAAGAGACGCAGACTAGATAAAAAGAAACAGAATAAATTTGCAATAAAGTAGAAAATAAGAAAATAAAAAAATGCAAAAAGAAAAGAAGAGAGAAAAAAGGACGAAAAACTAAATTGACTTTTGCTTTCGTTTTGAATAAACTTATTGAGTGACTAAATGTGCAATCTAGCTCTTTTCTTTTTCTGCTGTTTTTAGCTGTTTGTATTCTTGGTCTTTCTGTTTATGATTTTCCGAGGAAAGAGGCAGGGGTGAGTGGATAACCGACGGTATGTGTGGACAATTAGATTCTTAAGATTGGACTTTGGTTCTATTCGGCAGGCGTCACTCTCCCAATGGCTGATGGGAGGCGATGGAGGATTGCAGTGATTGCTAATAGAGATTCCGAACCTTCTAGCACCCGAGTGCGCATAGCAGAATCCGACCGCTTATAAATAGGAGCTGAGTTTATATACTATAGAGTATGCTATAGTACTATCAAAATCCTTCACTATGAGTGGCAATGGTACTTGGATGATTGACGGATAGCAACACGATTGCTTAAGGTGAATCAAGTATCGAGTATATCAACAGCCAAGGCTGGCAAAACTACAGAAAAGAGACCTGGGTGCCCCATATTTATACGAGAAATCTCTGTTGTATACAATGCAGAATTCACTTAAACCAGGATCTCCAAAGTGGCGAGCCTGCTTCCTTTTACAACATTTTCTCCAATAAGCCGTTCCCCTCACAATTATAATCTTATATGAGCTCCACTATTAGTCTTTTTTCCTAACGTAAGTCGGTTTGATCAATTGAGAGGTAAAACACTTACTTTATTGTACAATCCACTTGAATGTTCAAAAAGGAAAAAAACTCAAAAAGTAGAAGCCCCAGACTGCTCAGCAATGCAGAACAGCGCCTTGTGCTGCCTAACTCTGCGTAGAAAGACAATTCTGCTTTTCCGGAACTAGCCCGGAATTAGCAAGATTGGTCACTCATTTTATTACGGTGCACACTGCGACTCGTGAGCGCCCCTTTGGGTGAATTTCCAACCACGCTTATTCCATTCTTTTGCTGAGGAGAATTTTACTAATTTCTTAGTCAGTTGACAGAAAAGTCACTAATGAGGTTTTTGCTAATTGCGCTACGGTGCACGTATGCTAAAGAAGCTCTGGGTTTCATCTGTAAATGATATATAAACTATAATTTGATAGGCAGATAGCTAAGAAATTGATGGGTTGGTAGCTATATACAGCTATCACTTGGTTGCTTAAATACGAAGGAAAGTCTTTGAGATAAAGTTAGCTTAAGTGATGGGCGCCCAATCCTATAGCTATAGCTAGCGGAGACACTAATACGGATTGTATGCAGCATCTTAACCCTCTCATACAATTACAGTTCTTGTTTTTTGGTTTAGCCCTAAATTCAATTAATCATTTCAAACAAGGTTCTATAATTTTTGATATTGTATTACTATAACAAAAATGAAGGAACAAGTAAAATTGAAGCACAGTAAAAAATGAAAAAAAGCTAGAAGAAGCTTGAAGAAGCTTAAAGAAGCTAGAAGTGAAATAAATTATTAGAATAGAAAAAATGAGAACATAGAAAATCAGGTAACAAGTTAAAAAGTGGTTAAAAGCAAGCCGAATGGACAAAAAGAACAATGCCTAGAATAAAAAGCTGATTGTTGAAACACTCATTACAAAACTAATACAAAACTAATAAAAAGAAAACGGAAAAAAAGTTATCAAAAGATGATTAATAGTAAAGTTCAGGGAATATATATGTATAGTGAATCAAATAAGTGGATGAGTGTTAAAAGACAACAACCATTCTGAATTAAAGGTAAACAAACAGGAGAAAAGCAAACGACTTTTTCATATTTTGCCTAGTTAAAAAAACAGTCAAATATCAGATTTTTTTAATTTCAAAATCTAATTGGTTTCTTCCAATGGCTTTCTGACAACGTACAACATCATTGGAGTAAACAAAGCTTGTCTACCACCTTCAACCAAGTTAACGGCAGCTTCTTCCAAAGCAGCGGTAACTTTGTTACTATCCTTTGGCACAATTCTCAAAGTTTCCAAAACTCCCAAAGAGAAATTGGTGAATTTTCTACCCAAGTATGAGGTTCTACCCCAAGTAAAGATATCAGAAATAGATTGAATGTATTTCCATTCACCAGTCAATGGATAATACCATGGGATTGAAGCGTTAGGATCAGCCAAATCTCTCTCGTACTCGATCTTGAAGCCAACATTCTTCAAGGCCTGCTCAGCGACTTCTCTCTTGTACATCTTTGGAATCCCGTCACCAATCTCAATACCATAAGCAATCTTACGGTGTTCTGGGTTATTTTCATCATATTTGTCGGTCATAACCCATTCATAAACACCGAAAACACCACCTGGTTTCAAAACTTTGTAGATTTCACCGTAAACACCTTCCAACACTGGAGCATGCACAGTAGCTTCAATAGCATAAACTGCATCAAAGGAATTTTCTGGGAAATCCATATGCATGAAGTCGCCTTTAACATAACTCAACTTGTCAGCCAAGTTGTGGTCCACAGCATATCTGTTAGCTCTCTCAATTTGGTAGTCATTGTTGTTCAACCCAATGATTCTACAGTTTGTGAATCGTTGAATTTCTCTAGATGGACCGCCAACACCACAACCAACATCCAACACCGTCATGTCTTCAGTGATGCCAATCTTGCTAGCCAAGTAGTGTTCATGTCTAGCGGTGGCTTGTTTGAATGCTTCACCTGGGTAGTAGGTGGAGAAATGGAAAGAAGTACCCCAACCGTATTCGTAGAAGTCAGTCACCAAGTTGTAGTAGTTGTTAGTACCGGTTTTGTAATCAGCTAAACGACGATCTTCAGCTTCCTTATCAGTTTTACCATCCCAGTGTCTGAAGTAACCTTCAAGGGCGAGCTCTTGAGCACTTCTGTCCTTGGAGAGCCAAGCGCCAATAGCACCTTTTTTGGCACCTTTGTTGTGGAGAGCGGTGGAGAACTGTTTGTCTTGTTCTCTAGTGGTAGAAGTGGCAGTAGTAGCAGCTTGAGACATTTTGTATATGTTATGTATTTGAAAGTATCACTTTTGTTTAGTGATGATGGTAAAATCGCCTTTAGGGAAAAATGGGGTATCTATCTATTACAACCAGTTGTTGAAAATCAGAAAAGTTGCCAAATCAAGAATGTATCAAGAAATGGAAGATATGAAAGAATGAAAAAATGCTTGTTGAAGCAAATAGTGGAAAAGTTAATAAAGTAGTAACGAAAAAGTGTACTAAGTCAACAACAGAGGGTGTTAGTTATTGAAGAAATAAGAATTCGTAAACGAAAAAGAGAAAAGAGGAAAGAGGAAAGAAAGAAGAGAAAATTTGAAAGGACTGCGGGTAGATTTATATCTTGTTGTAGTGTTGTTCCGTGCAGTTTCTGCAACGTTGTCGAACTACTGCGTCCACTTTTTTCCTAATTTTTTTTTTTTTCCATGCTCTGCGTAAATCTCTCGCACACTTTTTTCTTGAAAAAATCCACTTTTTCACTCTTTTCTTACTGTGCGGTGCGAGCACTGTGTACGGTATACGAGACAAACGACTGAACGAGAAAATAAGAAAGCAAACCGCGTTGCTGGACTATGCAGCAGTCAACAATATACATAAGTTTGCCAGAGTGCCTCACTCCCTTACGGGATAAGACTTATCTCAGATCTGACACAACCAGCAACAATGCATTGATTAATTCAATCATTTATTGATTAATTCAATCATTTATTGATTCATTGATTCATTGATTCGTTCATTAATTGAACGGTTGACTGGCTTTTAGCAACCCAAGGCTTACTGATCCGCATGCCTCAGTGGTTCCCGGACCCAGGGGCTGTGGTAGGTTTATTTTCGTAGACATTATTATTTATTTTACGAGACAGTTGCTGTTATGCAAGAATCTTGACCAATATTCTCAAATAAGGCCATGGGATACGAAGTACGAAATACGAGGTGGGGAAGTTATATTTTTGAAAATGTCAACCAAGCATATGACATTAATGAGAAACCAATAGGGAGCAAAACAATTATTTCACTTTTGTATTCAGTTTTCTTATAAGTTTGAATTTTTTCTTTAAAAAAAAAAAAGGAAAAACTATATATGGTAAAATCATAAAACAAAACTTTTCAGGTATCTTCTAGAGTCTAATGTCTAGTAAGCATTGTACGACTTTCTTCTCTTAAGAAAAAAAAAAAAAAAAAAAAAAAGAAAGAAAAACCTTCACATGAACTTGTAAAACATATAATTCCACTCATTGCAATCATGAAACGAAATTTCTCCTTTACTCAAAATAAAAACAATTCCAAGATCCCCAATAGTAACCAAAAAACATTTCCCTATAATCCAACCATCCAAAACCTAACAATCAAAAATAGAATAAAAAATTCAAACCGCATCGAAGTAGACATGAAACAAAAATTGTAAAAAAATTAAAAAATAAAAAAATAAAAAAATAAAAAAATAAAAAATAAAAAAATAAAAAAATAAAAAAATAAAAAAATAAAAAAATAAAAAAATAAAAAATAAAAAAATAAAAAAATAAAAAAATCAAACCTGGAATTCCAAACGGAAACCACTAATTTCGAAAGCTCTTAAATTGATATCAATCTTGTAGTACAAGTCGTCATCGCTAGAGTAGACATTGTATTCTTCAAGATCCTCTTCCAAGTTGTTAACCTTGGTGACTTTCTTCAATGGTAACAATTTTTTAACTCTAATGGTACCAGTAGCCTTACCACCAAGAGACTCGTAAATTCTCAAAACCACGGATTTGGTACTTCCAACAGTCTCGTACAACTTGCTCTTCATGTTTCTAATATCTTTAGCAGATTCAACATTCAAAACTGCTTTTTGGTGCTCCAAGGTTTGTTGCACTAATTGGTCCTTGTCATTCAAAACATCGGCACCATAGTTAATAAAGACATCCTCATCATTCTCGTATCTCTTGATGTTGGACAAGATCAAGTTATCAGCACCATG
This sequence comes from Saccharomycopsis fibuligera x Saccharomycopsis cf. fibuligera, assembly GCA_001936135.1. Taxonomy (NCBI): domain Eukaryota; kingdom Fungi; phylum Ascomycota; class Saccharomycetes; order Ascoideales; family Saccharomycopsidaceae; genus Saccharomycopsis; species Saccharomycopsis fibuligera x Saccharomycopsis cf. fibuligera. Next base: position 2,276,823 of record CP012809.1, on the reverse strand, counting down.
CAAAGTAATGAAATCAAAAAAGTTTTCTGTAAACTCATTAACTTTACTAACAACCAAGTTGGTACCGAAACCTTTTTCTTCCAATTCAATGTCATCATCACCAGAAGCGTTTCTAACCTTGTTGAGGCCGTACATTTGGCTGTAGTTACCACTGCTTTCTAATGAGTTATGCAACAATTTGGTGTTGAAGTAGTAACCCAATTTAACAGCATCACCATTCAATGGACCCTTATGTGGATAGAGAGCATATCTAATGTAATGAGTGTCAATATCAGCGTGAGCGTCTGGTTTCTTTGGAGCTCTCAAAAGAGATAATCTCATCAAATTACCATGAGTAGAGAAACCATACTTGGAATCATTGAAAACGGTAACACCGTAATCATACTCAGAGTAATCAGCAAACTTATGGTGGCAAACTTCAAACTTGGCCACATCCCAACTAGTATTGTAGTGGGTTGGTCTCTTGGTTAAACCAAATTGTGTCTCGTAGCTAGCATACTCATTATGGATGTCAACAGGGAATTCCACCTTCAAAAACTTGCAGTTTTCATGCCAGTCAATCTTGTTTTCAAATTCAACAAAACTCAAGTCTTTTTCAGAATGCAAACCAGCCAAAGAAATGACAGATTCAATTTTAGAAGCCTTTTCATTAGTGGAAGACTTTGGAATATCAACAACAACTTTAACCGAAGATCTTAATGGGCCGGCTTCGTACTTAGTGACCGAAGTAGCATTCAACAACTTGATTTTTTCCAAAGAAAACAACTCTGTGTCCCATGCTTGCCAACCGTTTGGATTATCATTAAGCAAAACGAATTGACCAGCCCCAGTAGTGTTTTCGCTAGTCTTAGTATCGAGGACTTCCTTGTTAAGTTCCAAATCAATCAACGAGGTAATAACACCAGTCTTTTTGTTAATAAAGACTTTCAACTTTTTGTTTTCCAAAATGTAAGAATCATCATCTTCGTCAAGGGTAGATGGGTACTTAATCTTTTGAGTAACTGGAGCCAAAATATGCTTGTTGCCAGTCTCATCATTGGACACATAAATGTAATCGTGATCCTCGCCGCTTTGAACAAACTTTTCAACTTTTTGGTAAATGCTTTGTTGTTGCTGGACATTGTCGTCAAGATAAGAAGTGATTTTTGGGATTTTAACAACTTCAGCTCTTCTCCATGGGTAAGTGTTGACCAAGTTAAACTCACCTTGAGCCAACTCAGTTGCATTAATGACGCTGGTGTTGGAGTACTTTTTGTGGTTTGAGTCGTTAACCAAAGTGTTAACGCCCAAGGATTTCAAAGTCTTCAAGATCAATTCATGGGACTTGTGAATTACATTGGACAACAATGGCTTAGCGTCTTGGTAAACCAATTCAATACAAGACCCTGGCAAAACATCGTGAAATTGGCAAAGTAAGACATCTTCCCAAAATCTTGATATTTCCTCCTTAGGATAACTGTAATTCTTTTTAAACAAGGAAGCAACAGTAGCAAAGTATTCCAAGTCATGCAAGTTGAATTCGGACCATCTAACAAACTTTTTGATCTTGGACTGAGTGGTGTAAGTGCCTCTATGGAATTCAAAGTACAATTCACCGTTCCATGCAGGCAAATTTTTACCATTGTCGGTGTTTTGCAAAACCAAATCATAAAAATCTTTTGGAGTGGCACCAACATGAACTTTTGGTAATTCTCCAACCGTATTGGAAATACCTCTGCATCTTCTCAATTTCTCGAGTTGCTCAACACTTGGACCACCGCCACCATCACCATGACCGTACAACATGAGTCCCTTTTGGTCGTAAGCCAAATTCTTGTGCTGGCTCACTGAGCGCTTAACGTCGCCCCAGTTGGCATCAGCAGTGTACGTGTTTGCTGGAGGCATATGAGTCAAAACTTGAGAACCATCAATAGCAACCCAGTTAAAAGTAGTCAATGGGAAAGAGTTGATATTGTTCCACGATAACTTTTGGGTCAAAAATCTAGTCAAATTTGACAAACGACACAATTGAGGGATTTGAGAAGAGTACCCAAAAGTGTCTGGTAACCAAAAAGTGTCTGAATGGAAGCCAAAGTTTTGTTTAAAGAAAGCTTGACCCTTCAAGTATTGTCTACCCAAGGATTCACCAGATGGCATATTGGTATCATTTTCAACCCAAGAACCACCAACTGGGATAAATGTGCCTTCGCTAATCTTGTCTTTAACTTTTTTGTATCCAATTGGAGAGTCCTGCTTGAGCCAATGAAATTGCTGAGCTTGAGAAGCAGCAAATCTGTACTCTGGATAACGGTTAAGTAAGTCAACTTGGGTAGTCCACGATCTAATAACTTTACGTTTAGTTTCGGCAAACGGCCATAACCAAGCAGTGTCAATGTGACAATTACCAACAGCAATGACATCAACTTTGCTCAAGTCGTTATCTGAGTAAACTTTCTCAGAGTAGCGGTCTTCACCGACATAAGTGGCAGCAAGCTTTTGAGCATCCTTAATGGTTTCTTCGTTTTCCGGGTCAAAAGAGTTGATAATTTCATTTGCTAGTTGTCTAGCCTTGTGCTTTTGCCAAGAATCACCAGGCATTTCTCTAGCAGAGTCGCCAATTTCCAAATAATCAACACGCAACCTGCGGGCGTCCAAGTTTGGCACAAGCAAATCAGCGGTCTTCAAAGTGAAGTAACGGTTTGGGTCTGGAGGGTCAATGACATCGCCAGTGGAGCAACCAAACATACCATTGCAAGAGATTTCAATGTAAAACAAAAACTCCTTGCCATCTTCGTACCATTTTTTAGGCAAAATAAAGTCAGTTCTTTCACCGCCACCAGTAAAAGCTTGCAACGGCTCGCCCTCTGTGGTGTAGACCAAACCTTCATTGTCACAGTCCCAGTTAAGCAAGACTTGCTCTTCATCCAACCAGTCGTCTGGGACCTTGGCAGTAATTTTGAACCAGTGAGTAGACCATGATGGGCCAAAACTGGCACCCTTGGTGGTAGACTTCCAGTCATCGTCACTCAAATTTGGAATAATGTTTCTAAACAATGGTCTTTGCAAGTCAGGGACCGAATGGACCTGTAAATTAATATAGCCTTTGGAAGTGTCATTAGTGTCTTTTTGGTTGTCGATCTTAGCTCTTTCGTAGAACTTAGGCAAATTGAAAGCTCTGTACTGGCCTTCGTCAATGAACTGATTGATTCTGTCCTGGTAAATGTTGTCAACGTGCTTGAAAAGAGGGGCATTGTTGAGCTGAGGATAGGAAGTGGCAGCAGTGCGAGCGACTTGGGCAGCAATGCCTGGGGAGTTGGAATGGGAGTGGGAGTAGGATCTACCCATAGTGCAACAAGAGAAGGAGAAGAAATTTGTTTAGTTGTTCAGTGAAGGAGGAACCGAGCAAGAATTGAGCAAGAATCGAACGAGAATTGAACGAGAATCGAACGAGAATTGAGTATAGGGAAGAGGTTTTTGATAACTGTGTAGTAGTGTGAATATAGAAAAGAGAGACGGAAAAAAAAAGGCACTGAAGGAAGCTGGCAAGGGACAAGAACAGCCAGTAGCAACTGCGGGCTGGGGGGCTCTTATATACAGTGTCTGGTTGGCGGCTAATGGCTATAATAATGGCTGGCCATGGCAGCACTGCATATATGCTATAGGCCTGAACTTGTCAGATAGGGGCGTGGGTTTGTGACCGGAAGTGGGTGCATGGAGCTGACAGACAGGGTGGGGTGCACCTGACAAACCGGAATGCGTCGATGACGGTTTGCTGTCAAAACAATGCACTACAGCGAGAGAAGCGCCATGGCGACTCTCCAGCGAGAACTGGAGAAAGGGAGGAGGAGGAACGGGCCAAGAGCATGTGTGCCATGTGCTGGAGCGCTATGTGTATACCAACCGAGTACCACCCGCAAGCACCAAGAGATGCACCTGCAATTGTCTGTCGTTGATGGTGGTGATGATGATTGCAGGTGGCAGGTGGCAGATGAAGCCGGTCGTAACTCAAGGGAGGACAGCCACTTACTTGTTCCACTTGAATATTGACATTCTTCTTCATTATTGATTGTTCACTGCTCAGAGACATAATGTGGCCAATGTGAGTACCATCGCCAATCACAAGCAACTGATCTTTCTAATTGCTTTCTCAGGTTGAGTTGGTGGGGAGTACTGACGAGTGATTCCCGAGCCTTTGTTTATTGGACGGTTGGTAACTGGATTCATTCGTAAACTTCAATGGAGCGCTAAATATTGAGTTTTTGGCCTTTGATGTCTTTCAAGGGATCCCCTAATTAGTGGCCCAATTTTGAGCTCTCAATATCCACTTTATGTCTGTTGTGAATATTCCCATCTCATGTCAAATTAGCGTTTTCCGCTTTCCACAAATGCTTGTGGTCAGATTGAGAGTATTTTCAAGTTGGCGTCAACACGTAACCTTCGTACACTATACGTAGTACGCTTCTTGAATAGTCAATTTGCCAAGTGGTTCGAAAAACAAAAAAAAAAAAAAAAAAAAAAAAAAGAGAAAGAGCCAAAAAGTTGCAAAAAAAGAGCTTCCCCACCAGGATTCGAACCTGGAATCCCTCGATTCCTATCAAAGCCGTAGTCGAGTGCCTTAACCATTGGGCCATGAGGAATGAAGCTTGGTAAGTAATATAATGGCATAGTCAGACTAGCCCAACTGGTAAATAATGGACTCAATGAGCGAGTAATGACCCTCAAAAAAAAAAAAAAAAAAATAAAAAAAAAAAAAAAAAATGTTATTCATCCTAGACTATAATCTCTCCTATATCTATTTCAAATCCAAAAGATCCACTAAAGTCTAACTAATACTAACGGGGTTTTCACTTGTATAAGTTTCCCCTATATAATAACAACTGAACTATACTGTATATACTATATAGATAAGTTTATAAGATTATATTTTCTACCGTTTATATAGAAATAATAAATCGGTATTGTGTGTGAAAGAAAAAAAAATATAAGCAAAAGCCACTTGGGATGAAACGAATCTTTACAAAGCAAATTCACTTTTTTTTTTTTTTTTTTTTTTGACAGACAGACAGCATTTCCCTCTGTTAGAAGATGCGCATCTATCGATGGTGAGGTTTAAACATACCTACAGAAAAAATAAGCGTGTTTGACAGATTATGAGGAGAAGGATTGTCTTCAAGGATCTACCACTTGCTCTTGCTGTGTCAACCTTGTGCAGGGCATGGCTTCCGTTGCTGCAGACCGCCGACCGCCAACGAAAGGTGTGAACTCTACAAATCAATCAGATGCAACCGCTAATTCGCCAACCTCTCAAGTACCGAGAATCTTTCGAGAAGCCTTTAACCGCCCAATTCAACTACCAGCATTGCAACCAAAACGAAGCATAGTCTCTACGATCTAGTGCCTGATCAGCCTGGCGCTCTGTTCCATTATGTTCTCCCTTAACTAGCCCCCGCTTAGCGAAATGCCACCACCCAACGAAAAACTGCCCCAGGGCCCCTAGCCACCAACTGGCTGGCTACCGGGAGCTCCCACCGCACCGCACGCACCGCCCGAACGTTTCGCTCCATTCCTGAGGCAGCAGTCCCCCGTCTAGCGCAGCGAAATCTCGCCCAAAACGAAAAACGAAAGAAAAAAAAAAAGAAAAATTCGCAGCACCACCGGCGATTCCAGGGGGGTCCTCCTCCCCCACGGCCGCCATTTCTCTGCTTTTATTTCCTCCTGGCAACCTACCTAACGTACTTGACCTACCTGCCTACCCACCTGCTTACCTACATTGCTTCAGCTAGCTAGCTATCTAACCAACCAACCAACCCACATACATACACATAGCACATCATGTCCAGTGCACAAGCAGACCTCAAGGTCACCAAAGACGCCGTATGTTGAATACCATAGTCTATTGTCTTATTTGCTGTTTGTTTTCGTGGCTTGTCCTTTTCAGTATAGGAAGAGAAAATTAATAATATTGTTTCAACGCGCATTTATATATACAGGATAACCGTCGAACTGCTACACCAATATACACAGACGCGTCCTTCCAATGCGGACAAAATGAATAATTGTCTTCTTTCATCAAAGAACACACAACAGGTACTACCAATACAGCAAACAGCCATAAAAAGCCGCGTATTAGAACAAACAAAAAAGAAAAAAGAAAAAAAAAAAAACAACTCAAGCATCCTTTAATTACTAACCCAATTTCTAGCTCGTCGCTTCTCTCTTTGAGCTCTCAAGAGCCGCCAACGATGCTGCTGGCGCCACCATCAAGTTCTTTAATGCTGCCAGTAAGGCCTCCAGCACCAGCAGTGATCCAGTCACTGCTGCTGTTCTAAAAGACTTGGTTGCCAATTTTAGTGCTTTGACTAGTGCTGCTGGTGAAATCAACTCCTCAGTCAACAATATTGCTCCAGCCACCACCGCCGCTACTACCACCAAACCAGCCACAAAAGCTTCTACCAAATCTAAGGCCAAAGCCGCTGCTCCAGCACAATCTGATGACAGCAAAACTGCTGCTACCGCTGCTGCTGCTGAAACGCCAGCTACTCCAGCTACTCCAGCTAAGGCTAAAAGAGCAACTAAGGCCTCAAAGGCTGCTGCTGCTGCTGCTGCTGCTGCTAATGCTGCTGCCAATGGCGCTACCAATGGCGCTGCCTCCGCCCCAGTTGCTGATGTTGAAACCAATGGAGATGCTAACGCCGCCACCGTTACTGCTGCTACCCCAAAGTCAGCCAAGGAAAGCAAGCTCAACGAGAGATCAGAAAAAAACCCTGACGAAGACAGCCCTGCCCCAAAGAAACGTAAAGTTCAAGATCCAAACGCTCCAAAGAAACCTCTCACCATGTTTTTTGCCTTCAACGCATACTGTCGTCAAGTACTCAAAGAACAACGTAGCAAACTTTCCTTGCCACCATTAAATTCTGGCGACATGACACAAGAAGTCACAAAGCGTTGGACCGCCTTGTCTGAGGATGAAAAGGCCAAATGGAAGAAATCCTATGCTGAGCAATTGGAAGTTTACAACAAGGAAAAAGATCGTTATGCCGCGGCTAAACAGGCTAAAGAGGAAGGCGGTGATGCCAATGCAGAAGACTTGGACTTGTCGCAATTGTCGCTTGCTTATGTGATCAAGACCCCAATTGATCCATACACTGAAGACGAAGCTGATTTGAAGGCTAAGAAGGAAAAAGAAGAAACTAAAGAAAAAGCCGGTAAAGAAAGCGTGAAAGATGGTAAAGAACAACAAGAACCAAAGAAAGAGAAAAAGGAGAAGAAGGACAAAAAGGACAAAAAGAAAAAGGAAAAGTCAAAGAGAAAAAGTGTTGGATCTCAAGAATAGATGTTCTCGTTAAATCGCAACGGAGCTCAATTTTTATATTGGTAATGTCCACTGAACAGAAAAAAAGCTTTTTTTTTTTTGATATGCCACGGTAGCGGACTATAAACAAACTACTTGTATTATTGCGAGACAGCGCCAGAACTTCACATGTATATTCTTTGTATCAATAGTGCAGTGCCGTACTTTTTTCCCTCTCTCTTTCTATGTACTGATTGGGTTTTGTTTCATCTATTTCACTTATTCATTTTTTTTATCATTCTTGCTATCTCTGCTATAAAAGCTACACTGTGTTTTTGTTTTTGCTTTGCGTGTTTTTTGGTTTGCTTGTTTAGACCAAATTTCAAATTTCCTGTGCCCAAAATGTATATTATAACTCTGTGCCATACTATACAGTATCTATCTAAAACGAAAAAAGTATGAAAAGTTGATACTAATATTTCATTGTTTTATTCCGTATTATGCTGGTTTGTATAAACAATTGTAGAGTCATAGGATCAGGTGTGTGTTAATACTCTGCCATCCAATGCATTCTAAAGCAGCAAAATTGGTCTTTCCGAATTCCTGGCTAAAGTGTGACCAGAATTATGCTGAATATTTGACTATTTAAAAAGTGTAGAGCCGCACCAGTTGGCAAAACAAACAAACAAATATATCAACCACTGAGTAAACTACACATGATACCAGAATAAGTCACATTCACATTCACATTGACATTGACATTGACATTCACATTCACCTCAACCAATCAGCCATTCTACTCATCAATTTATCTAGAGAGCAACCTACAGTAGAATGCATAGATATTTATCTTTGCCGGGAAAATCCTTGACCACCAGCTACAGCTATAGTAGGACATTTTTCGAATATTTCAATCCGAATTAACGTGCATTTGTGCCTCCGTAGCCTCATATCGGCCAGACTTGGTAAAACAAGAACGGAATGGCGCCAGTCTGAATAAATGAATTTCTAACATGTGCGCGTGTATCCAATTTTTTCTCACCGGAAAGGGTATCTATATATGCCAGACATATATGTCTTCTTCTGCCTCCCCATTCCCAAGCTGAATACCGTACACTCTTTACAATATTCGAAATAGCATGCTATTTGTATGCTCCAGCTCATGCCATCCGCGCGTGCTGGAACACCGAGTCCCAGTGAGTCCAGCATCGATTCGGAGTTTAGAACAATTTTTGCGTCTCCATTCGTTTTTTGCTCTTAGACAGTTGCACGTACGCCTAAAATTTGTTGATATGTCAGCAAATACAGTTATGGTTTGTGGGGAAGCAGACTTCGAGGGGCGCGTGCATACAATAAAACTTGACCACCGTCATCGGAAAGCTTAAGGACTCTGCAAATCTTAATTTTTTAAATTTCTTGCAAATCTCAAATCTTAAGGCGGAAACGGCTAACTTTAACTGCAAAGAGATACCAAAAATACATCAATAAAACTTACAGCGTGTTATTTTTTAAACCATTGGAATATAACTGTACATTAGTGAGTAATAAAAAGTTTGACCAGCCAAAACAACTGTCAACAAGAAATAAAAACGGGAGCTGGAATATATGTATCAAGATCCAAAATTACCTTGGAGTATATCTATAACGTGAATAAAACAGAGAAAGATGGAGTAGTATAAAAAAATGCATGACAAAACGTAACAACAAAATCATAAGAGAGCAAAAAACAAAAAAAAAAAAAAAGAAAAAAAAAGTCAAACCCAAAAAATCAAACAGTCATGTCATGAAGTAAGAAACTTTATCTTTCCTTTTTTCTTTTTTTTTAGAGAACAATTGTTTTAAATTTACTCGTATCTTGGAGTAATCTTGGCTCTAACAGATTTAATTTGAGTGTAGTTGTCCAAAGCATCGATACCCATTTCTCTACCAATACCAGAAACACCGAAACCACCGAATGGAACTTGTTGATGGAAGTCATTGTAAGTGTTGACCCAGATGGTACCAGAGTTAATTCTGTGAGCAACGTCAATGGCCTTGTTAATGTCAGTGGTGTGGACACCACCAGCCAAACCGTATTCGGAAGCATTAGCCAATTCAACAACTTCATCAACGGTCTTGAATTTGCTAACAGTGACAATTGGACCAAAGATTTCTTCCTTGACAATTCTCATGTTTTCTTTAACGTCAGCGAAAACAGTTGGGGCAACAAAGTAACCCTTTTCGGTTGCTCTCTTACCACCAGTAACAAGAGTAGCACCTTCTTGTTTACCGATATCAACATAACCCAAAATCTTGTCCAATTGCATTTGGGAAGTTTGAGCACCTTGGAAAACACCTTCTTCGAATGGGTTACCGACCTTAAGAGCTTCAACAGCATTCTTGAATTCCTTCAAAATAGTGTCGTAGATACCTTCTTGAATGTAGATTCTAGAACCAGCACAACACACTTCACCAGAGTTGTAAAAGATACCGTTGATTAAGTTTTGAACAGTTTGTTTGACGTCACAGTCGTTGAAGACAATATTTGGAGACTTACCACCCAATTCCAAAGTGACTTTCTTCAAGTTGCTTTCAGCAGCAGCTTTCATAATGTGTCTACCAGTAGCAGTGGAACCAGTGAAAGCAATCTTCTTAATCTTTGGATGTCTGGAGATCTTTTCACCAACAATCTTACCGAAACCTGGGACAATGTTAACAACACCAGCTGGGATACCGGCTTCTTTAACCAACTTGGAAGCAAACAAGGCACTCAATGGGGTGGCTTCAGCTGGCTTAAGGACAACAGTGTTACCAGTAGCCAAAGCTGGACCAATTTTCCAAGACCACATCAACAATGGGAAGTTCCATGGAATGATTTGACCGCAAACACCCAATGGTTCTCTTCTAGAGTAAGAAAAGTGACTAGAACCAGTTTCAATGATTCTACCGTAAATCTTGTCGGCAAAACCAGCAGAAGATCTAATGTATTTGGCAACGAGACCAACATCACCTCTAGCATTGGCCAAAGCTTTACCATTGTCCAAGGACTCAATACCAGCCAAAGTTTCAGCGTTTTCTTCAATCAATTCAGCCAAGTTGTAAAGAGCCTTACCTCTGGTAGCTGGGTCAGCATGTCTCCATTCGGAGTTGAAAGCTTTTTGAGCAGCATCAACAGCAATGTCAACATCGTCTTCTCTAGCTTCGTAAACTTCGGTAATTTCTTCTTCAGTAGATGGGTTAATGACACTGAAGACTTTTCCTTGTCTAGATGGGACAAATTCGTTGTTGATAAACAAACCAGTTGGTTGTTCGTATTTAATACCGTTTGGCAATTCAACAGGCACAGACAATGGCAAGTGAGTGGTGTAGAGTCTAGTGGAGGCTCTGAGAGCAGACTTGGAGACCGCTTGAGATCTGATAATTCTGGTAGCAGCGAACATTATTGTATGTTTGTAGTGTATGATATAATATAAAGTATACAAATTGTATGAAGAAGAAGAAGAAGAAGAAGAAGAAGAAGAAAAAAAAACAAGAGATCAATGCTGTAAGATGAGGAATCCTCAAGATATTTATAGCGGAGATCTAACCATCTCGGAAGAGCAAAGCCCATTACAAATCAAGAACCAAAAGAAATTTTAATGCCCCACTATTGATTAAACAGTACGGTGTCTGCATGGCAGTATAAACACCAAGAACAGCCAAAGAAACAGGAAAAAATTTTTGGGCCAGCGTGCAGAAAGTGGGGCACACCCTGCACCCGGTGGGTGGTGGGCATGCATTGTGAAGCATAGTAAAGCATGTGCAAACGTCGTCAAACGTTGCCATACAGTATTGGGCAGTGCTCTACAGAGGCAAGCAACAAAGCGGGGTACCAAAACGCACACTCGACGGTAAAAACACTGCTTAACTGTACGCGGCGGTGCCTGGTGGCGCCTGTTTATGCTTATCCATGCGCCATGGGGCAGATAACGTTTATACAGATTACGTAGTGGTGGACGGTAAAGCACGGCTGTAGCCAGTGCCATCAAGAGCATTTGCCAGTCGAATTGCGGGCTCGGGTTTTAGAAGAACAAGAGGCAGTGAAAGGAGAGCGGCTGCTAGCAGCGCTGGAACGGAGTGGAGCGGTTTGTTGGGGCTTGAGGACTGCTGTTGCAATTATTCAATTCAACACAATTCAATTCAATTCAATTCAATTCATATCTCTAAACACCGAGATCAGTAGAAGCACTAGTTACTCTAGTGTACTGAGTTTTGCAGTCCTCTTGTCTTGTCTACAGAAAGAGGGGCTCCAGTGGCCAGCGGGGGGCCCACGTTCAAAGGCCTCGATTGGCCAGTTAGCATTATAGTAGTTTATACAGTACAGCCCGTCAATAATACGTGCACGGGAGGCGGTTGATGAAACAGGAGCGCGGGCTCTACTACTTGCTGTTGTTGACTGCCGACTGTCGACTGTCGCCGTCCGAAAACACCGGCGCAGCCGCTGCTGGTGCGCTGAGTAAGCAGAAGCGCAGACTCCACTTTTCAAGCTTTGCTGCTGTAACATTCTTCTTTATAATCTACAATTCCTGCAATTGTAAAGTCAAGTGGGAAAAATCAGCTGCTGTGCTGCTTTTTTTTTTTTTTCTTCAATTTCTTAAAGCCGAACAGCTATAACAATAAAGATTTTAAGAATCCACTGAATGGTGTCTTGGCTAAAATTTTTGTTAATTGAGTTCTTGGCCGGTGTTATTTAAACTTGTAACAACCGTGAATAAAAAACTACTTAATTTTTTCTTGGTAAGTCTTAGTCCAAGTTCGTTTCAAGGTCAACTCCATGCTCGGAGATTGTAATCACTACTCCCCCATAGCACAATTGGCTCAATTGTATATTTTTGCCTCCTCCCAAGATCTTGGCTAGTTTTATGTACATCTCGGCACTCACTAAAGACGCCGATTCCTCACCTACACCAATTGCAATTGGAAATTTACGCTTTAGCCAAAATTCTGGCTTGGCTGTTGCAAGGAGAATCTAAGACCTAAGACCTAAGATCTAATTCTGTTTATAGTTGTTTTGTGATTGATGAATAATGTTTTGGTTGTAGTTTTTGCTAGGTACAGCTGTTGATTCAATTGCCTGCTTTATATCAAAGGCCCGTATGCGTATAATCATACTTTGGCTCAGCCGAAGTCAAATCTCGTCGGGAACTAAGTCAAGCTTCAACGCGAGAAAGATTCTCCGAGATACACGATCTTACTTTTCCTATTAGGACTAGTGAAACGGCAAGCATAGTTGCCCGTGAACGAACAAACGCATTTCCATTTGTATGGATGAGTGGTCGATTGATGACCATGACCGTATTCCATTAACCAATTGGTGGGAGCCCAAATAATGCATAATTTTCTAAAAATTTTTACGCTAAGCACAACTTTGCAATCAAAAACAAAAACAAGAAGAAAAATAAAAAATAAAAAACGCAGGATTAAATGTTAGCTTGGAATACGTTATATGATAAGTTCCGAAACTTGCTTTAAGGCTCTTATTTGACGCAATGTGTGAATATAGCCGTGCGTGTTGGGAAGCTCGTTGTCGCAGATGCCCAATTTTGATTGGAACGTTCACTCAGATTTATATTTCGGGATCGGTGACTAGTTCAGAGAAGCTTTAGGGAGCGAATTGCCAGTTATTGTTAGCTTAAGGACATTACTGTAAGTTGCATATGCTGTCTATATGTGGGTAAGTTTTTGGTGCTCGATTTTTTTTTGGTGACTTTGGCTACATAGCGGACAGGGCATGTGGCACAGCCGTACAGAAAAATACTGTTAATAAAAAAAAATACATGATCAAAGCTATACATCAATAGAGAAAAAATTTCCTATGAACAAATAGATGTCTATTAGCAACAAACAAGTATTCAACATACATTAGAAAAACACATCACAATAATATGCTTTACAACGAAGTGAAACCCATTGTTTAAATAGAGGGAGCTTTGCGCTGCCAGTAACAAGGAACCTTCAGGGTACACCAAACAGACATAAACATATACGATAAAAAACATTAAATAAAAAGAAGTCCAGTTTAGTTTTTTTGTGCTTAAAATCGATTGTGTATGGGTGAATGAATCTTCTTTGCTTTTTAAATATTATGGCTCTTTCCGGTGTATCAAAAATTTTAAATCACTACAAGAACTTATACACTTCTTTTTGACATCCTCTTGCTAAACCTTTAGCCAGCTAATATGAATGACTCCATGAGATTTTACCTTCTCTATAACCTTGAAAGTTCCCTCGTCTTGAAACAGTGATAAGAGATAAAATTGATACTTTCCATTGGTCATATATCTTAAAAATATTTTTTTAGCTAACTGTCAGATATTCACAGTTGAATAGGAACAAGGAGAACAACATTAGAACCAAAACTTTGAAATAGCTGCAATCGGTTTATTGAGTCAAGGCACAAGAAGAAAAACACCTCTAAAGAAGGCATTAACCAAAGAGAATGATTATGCTAGCATAGCTCCTGTCAACTATTGCCGTGCTTCAGGATTGCATAGCCCTTTGGATAATTATAGGAATAATACCGAAATTTGCCAGTAGAACTGTTCTAATGACGCCGCAATTCTTGACCTTAAGCCTACAAAATTTTGTTTGTTGCTTGTTTTCCTTTTTGCCTTGTCCATAGCTTCTTAAGCCTTATGTACAATAGCATTAGCTATGGTTGAATTTTTCAAAGAGCAAGAATTATACGCGCGACGTCATGTTAAAAAAGTTCAAAAAGCTCAAGCACTCAAACGGAATATAAAACAATAAATGCTGTTATTTCTTTGCTAGCGTCTCATCTGCGGTTGTCATTGTGATTATCGTCCAACTGGATTCACTCTTGCGGTACCCCATGGGGTGCGACGTGCAATGTATAATGTTTAATGTGCCCCAGAAATTCCGGATTCCGCTCGCTACATTGTCGTCTGTTGTCAGCAAGCAAGAAGGATCACTTTTTTTTTTTTTTTTTTTTTTTCTGCTTTGACAGATGCTTTTCTATATTCGTTTCGGTAAAGTTGATCTCGCTTTATAACGAGAAAGGGAATAATATCTATCCTTTAGGATTTATATAAAAAAAAGGCATATTCAAAAAGAACCAAACAAAAACAAACAAACCAAAAAACATAACGATAAGCCAGAAAACTAAACGTCTAATAAGTTCAAAAACTATCAAAAAAAGGCCAAAAATTGCACACAAGAGCTAAGACAATAATGCAAGCTTACAGGTTAAATAAAATAACAAAAACCCCATGTTTTTTTCTTTTTTTTTTTTCTTTTCATGCCGTTACTGTCCCAAAATATGCATTGTGTAGTATTAATGTATAAATTACAAGGTAAGTCTATAACTGAGGTCTATATGTATAGGAAATGTTTTGCTATTTGTGTCCGTTATTTGAGTGGTCAGGAGACAGTGAAGCAAAAAACGTATAAGGGTACCATTGGCCATTAACCATTTGCCAATCGGTGCAACCTTTATCTTCATAAAAGCATTATTTGGACAGAAGACATATTTGGTTTTTGACATTCTGTTTTTTTTTTTTTTTTTTTTTTTTTTTTTTTTTTTCGATGTAGTCTCCTAAGCAAGCCCGATGCATTGTTTCACGCGTTTAATATTTTCCACTGCAATCTCCCTAGCTTTCAGATTCCCTTCGTCAATAACTTTCAACAAGTATTCTTCATTATCCATCAACTCTTCAAATTTGTTTTTCGCACCAGCTAATTCCTTAATCACCACATCACTAACGTAATCCTTCAACTGTTTATGATCAGCCACGCCCTTCGCATGCAACTGCTGCACTACCAAATCCGTCCCTTGATTAGTCAAGCCACTAACTATATTGATCAAGTTGGATACACCTGGTCTTTTCGCAGGATCATATTGCCATGGCTCATCAGTGATAGAATCCGTCACTGCTTTTCTCAACTTACGCTGAATTGTATTTGCGTCTTCAGTAATATAAATGCAACTGTTTTGATCAGCATCAGATTTAGACATTTTTTTCAGTGGGTCCCTTAGCGAGAGAATTTTTTTGGTAGGAGCCAATACCGTACGAGGCTCAGGAAACTTGAATTGCGCATTACCGTATTGCTTGTTGAACAGATTGCATACATGACGACAAAGTTCCAAATGTTGAGCTTGATCTTCACCAACGGGAACATGAGTAGATTGATAAAGTAAAATATCCGCTGCTTGTAGCACCGGGTACATAAAAACCCCGGCTTTGGTTTTTTTAAGGATTTCTTCATCAAATACGGAGTCAGTGCTACTGACGCCAGCACTTTTACTTTTCCACTGAGTCATACGGTTCAAGTATCCCATACCTGAAAGGCACGACATGATCCAAAAAAGCTCACTGTGCTCAGGAATGGCTGACTGGGTGAAGATAATGGCCTTTTCAGGGCTTATTCCTGAGGCAATGATACTAGCAATGGCTTCAATGCGAGCTTTTTTGAACTGAAGAGGATCAGGTTTCGGGGTAGTGATGGCGTGAAGATCAGCAATACCAAAAAGGAGCTTGGTATTGTACTGTGGTGAGAGAAGCTGGTCATTGTTGGCGAAATCACGCCAGATCTTGATTGTTCCTAAATAGTTGCCAATATGAAATCGATTAGTGGGCTGGATCATTGAAAAAATTGTACTGTTTGGTGGGATGTTGATGGTAGATTTGTAGTCAACAGTTTGTACTGTTTCTTTGTTGCTGCTGCTGTTTTGAGCGAGTTTGGTACTGCTAAAGCATGCCGCTTGGCTTATTGTCGAAAGTAGTGGTTGACGGTTATGGCGATGTAGCTGTATCTTCACCTTAGTCAATGGTCTTTTGCAAGAAGATCTGATCATCTGGATGGATCACTGGGTTTAAGTATTGGTTGAGAATGTGAACGATGATTTAAAAAAATGAGAAAGAGAAGGGCAAATAACAGACTATTTCAGCAAAGGCAGTGATAGCAGACGTATTTCTTTTCAGTTTCCTCCTCTGTTGACAGATCTTGTATTACTGATTGATCACTGACCGGTGATCACTGGAATACTGGGGTGATATTTTGCATTCATTCTGGAGAAACAAAATTATTTTTTTTTTCGTGCATTTTTCCTATGCGCGCGACACTCGCATGACGGACAAAATCAGAGACAGATTAAGCCAGGGCAAACACAAGTACAACAATGGACAGAAAAACAAGCCCATTGGACTAACGCACACAGGTTACAGTGGAATTTACAGCTTGGGACACAAATGTCGGCTGAATGATTAAAAAACAGCACGTAAACAAACAGCTAGTTTGTGGTACCATATAGTGATTAATTGTCCCTTAGTACTATAGTTATAGTTCACATGATCCACAAACTGTGGTTGACAGCTCGGCGTAGCCCAAAAACCGAGTCCGTAGATCCCTGAAACACTTAATCTAAGGGTTAGTAAAACAAACCAGGAGTGAGTGCCAAATCAATTCAATCAATATGTTTCACACGTCTTTGATATAATAAAAAAATTCTACGCAGTGTCCCTCCTCTGCACAAGAGTCAAAAAATTTTAAATCGGATTTATTACTATGGAATTAAATGCTAATCACAATCATCTTGGACAACAACCACACTTTCCTCAATAATTCAAATGTCAATTACCTACCGCCTGTCTTCTCGTTTCAAAAAATATAATAATAAAATATGCAATTCAGAATGCTCTATTTACGTAACATTTGTTGGGAAATAATAAAGATTACTAGAACTTAAAACTTTTCTGTGTGTTTGTTTATTCGTTTCATTCTTTCTAAACAGCATACTTTTTGGTCCATTCTCGAGCAGTAGCTTCGTATTTGGCAAGATCCGATTTGTAGACATTAGCAATTTCTGGAACCAATGGATCATCTGGGTTTGGATCCGTCAACAAAGAACAGATAGAAAGCAACACTTTGCTTATTGTGAGAGCGGGCGACCACTGGTCTTTCAAGATATCTAAACAAATGTTACCATTGGAGTTAATATTTGGGTGGTATATCTTGGTGGTAAATGAGATCTTTGGAGCTTTGAATGGGTAGTCAGTTGGGAATTGGATGGACAAGAAGAAAACACCGCCGGCATATGGAGAGTCTGGTGGACCCATGATAGATGCCTGCCAGTGGTACAAATCGTCACCACATGGACCAGCTGAGCAAGAAGATGGTGGGTCTCTAAAGATGCGTTGTTAGTAAGCGGTTCAGAAAACGCCGGTTATTTTAAACAGCCTGTCTTTATTATAACGATAAATAATTCATTTAAAAACGATATCAAATAAGAGAGATGATGACTAGCACAAAACATCATTATGTTTGCAACTGTACCCCCATTAAGCGCTGGGCGCCACTCCCTATTCGATCCAGCATCCGAATTCTCAGTACTGATGACCTCAGAAAGCGGCAAGCGCTTAGAAAACGGACGAGCGCCGACGACAGGACAGACATCATCCATCATATCCAGATCTATCGGAACAATAAATCAACAAAAAAGTAAGTAGAACGAAACATACCTTCCCAAGTCTTTTAATTCTTTGTTGATTCTCTTTAAAGACATGATTGATTTATATGTGTATTAGCGTATATACTGTGGGTGTATATAATAAGGGCAACCTAGTATCGAAAATGATAAATGGATGGATGGGATAGGAAGGAAAAAGACCTGGCCAAGTTTTACGTTGTGGCAAAAAAGAAAGAAAAAAAAAAAAAAAGGAAAAAGGAAACGGGAGCGCGGCCCACTAAGGCAGGGTGAGCCCCTGGCTGATGTAAGGATTTGGGGGCGTTCTCGATGATTCTTCGCATGGTAGCCAATAACAAAGCAGAATGATATACCATGTCCACGGACATTCACTCACACACCACACAATTACTATACGCACAGTCACATGATGCCGCGTATATGTACATTGTCAACATCAGAGATTTTACTAAAAATCTATAAAGTCTTACACGGGTGAAAACAAAAAAATACTATTTTTTTTTATTGTGTAATGGTCTTTATATTTATATGTGGTGATCTACTATGAACAAGGGATCTGAATATGATTATGCTAAAGACTGTTTTCTCATAAAAAACAGTAAAAACAAGCTGTTTGTCATTTCCTTTAAAGAATTCTCACTGTAGTAGCTTTTTACTATATGGCAGCCAACTTTTTATCTTCTTTTTTATTGAACCATCTATCCCACATTCCCTTTTTATGTAATAATGCCAAAATCAATATACCTGGCAACTGCCACACTGACCCCCAAAACATTTTCTTTGCATAAATGCCAGCGAGTTTCACACCTTCGCTGTTTGGTGCAACGAGCGGGAAGTTATCCTTTGTGTAATTTTTTCTCTGTTGGTTCCAAAATTGAAACGACAAGTAACTTAACCAAGCGTTAAGGGCAAATGAGTCGATTTGAAAATACCAATCGGTGACTCCAAAGTAACTGAGACCAAAACAAATTGGAAACATCCACAATGCGTACCTTAGAGCCACTCTAGCATTCAATCGTGGGTTCTCATAAGCGGTCATTACATAACCAGCGTTTTTATACTGATCTTTAATATTATGACTTAATGAGTTGAAGTGAGGAAATTGCCATGCGTATAATAATGCTGCAAGACACCAAGCGGCTGGATGATCCAAAGTGGATGCTGCTGCTGCCCAGCCCATCAATGGAGGAATAGCCCCCACCACTGCACCGACCCAGGTATTCAAAATCGATTGTCTTTTCAATGATGTATAGGTCCATGCATACAACACAATATTAAGAGCACCAAGTCCAGCAACAAGAGGATTCACACCCGCGTACAACGTAGCTACTCCAAGGGCTCCTGTCGCCGTAGCGAACTGGTATGCTTGAGTTGGTGACACGATACCTCTAACCACCGGTCTGCCAGAAGTCCGAGGCATTCTTTTGTCAAAATCTGGTTCACGACCCATATTAATTGCATTAGCGGCCCCAGCACACATTGAAGTGCCCGCAGTTAAACACAACAACTGGCTAACTGTGGCGGGGTATGGGGAGAGAGCGTAAGAACAAACTGATGAAAGCATCACAAGCACTGTCAAGTGAGGTTTTGTAAGAGCCAAATAAGCATCAAATTGTTTTTTCAATGTAAGATCCAGCTTTCTTGTATGACCAGCCTTTGGCATGACTTTGAACGGAATATGATTATTTGCGGTGGTGGTACTCGTGGCAGTGGCATTATTATCATTTGCTAAAGTATGTGGTGATGCTTCCTCAGATTCAGATCGTGGCGGCTGGCAAGATAACAAGAATTTTGTACCATCCTTCACTGCTTTCAAATTATAACTAAACAACGGAGCATTCCTTAGGAAAAAATTATGAGATACCGAGGATTTGCTGCTGCTGCTGCTGCTGTTATACGTGGCGGTTGGGCTACCTGAGCTGCTGCTGCTACTAGCAAAGCGCGTGCTTTGGTGAGAAATCTGCCTTATTATTGGATGTTGGAAACTTTTCGCTCTGATGGCCCGCAGGATGATATCATGACAGCCTAGCGATATGGAACCACAACTATGACTATTGAACATTTTTTAAGGGCAATATAAGCATGGCCTGACTGAATGCCCGGGTGTAGTGTATTGTCGTGTAAAGACCAGAGGAAAGTGAGTGGAAGAAGGGCCAGCGAGGATGTAGATCTGATGAGAGTAATTAGTCTGCGGCTGTTGGATATATCAAAATCGGCTCAGATTTTTTTTTTTCTTTCCTTCTACTTTCTTACTCTGTTTTTTCTTTTTTCACTTCCGCACTAGATACAGTGGAGATTACTGTGTGCTGCAGTAGTAGCAGAAGCTCGGCAGCAAACCCGGGTGACCCCTTGAGCATACACTGAAAAATCTCAGTGGCGATGGATGGAGGCACCGATGGTTTAATGTTGTCGCGAGCGGTAGATACACAAGTTACACGCTCTTGTTCCATCATCATCATCATCATCAATCTGGAGCACCTTCGCCATTATAAGATCACATTATTATCATTACATAACTTTTGAAGTATGTCCAAGGAACAGTCGAACAACACTGCCTCCGTGGCACCGGTATCCGTGGCCGATACCAAAGACGAAAAAGAGATCCAGGCCTTGGAAGAAGACGATGAGTTTGAAGACTTTCAGGAAGACAGTATGTACATTGAGCGTTGGGCGTCATGATGCACGCCGTATTTACGCGTGATTCAATATTACTTATTTATATTTTATTCTGTTTTATTGAATTGAGATACTAATGATACTTTTAGACTGGCCAGACGAAGAAACGGTGGGCGTTCAAGATCAGCAAAAATTATGGGATGAAGACTGGGATGACGATGACGTTGAGGATAACTTTGCTCAACAATTGAAGTATGTACTCTTTTTTTATTGGTACTTTTTGAAGAACACGCGGCTTATACAGATGTGCTGAATAGAGACAATTATACTAACAATTCAATTCTATAGGGAAGAGTTGGCTAAAGCACACCAAAAGAAATGATCTAGTTCTGACACTATCATGCGACACTATACTACTAAAGCATTATTAATCAGCATAATAATGTCGAATGCTGGTTTCATTCTTTATCTTCATCTTCTCAATAGGAGGATACAAAATCATGGTTTCAATTACTAGGTTTTCTTTATCATCATCTTTTTCTGTTGTTTTTATGGTTTATGTCTATCATTTTTTGTACTAATATAACGTTTATGCGAGGCTTTGTTTAACGATTACTTAAAATCTTGCCAACGCGCAAGTGCATCTCTAAGCTGCGAGTTTAAAGTTACATATCCTAACTACCAATTAGTAGATATTCAGAAGTAGCTCGATTGTCGTTTGAAGTCTTTTAATGTTCATGTTGTAAAAAACTGCCGCTGGCCGCTTGCTTACCGCTAACAAAACGCTGTTAGCTGGCTCTAAAGGGAAAAAAACATTGCTCACGTGCACACCAGCGGTTTTCGGTCTTTTTGAAGGCCAATTTTCAGTGGCAAGTTTATTTAGATGGACTCTACTCAACCACCACTCTTTCCTCGTTATCTACTACCAGTTGGTTTTATTGAATTGGCTGGAGCTTTTTGCCAAAATATATAAATAATATTAATAAAAATCAACAGTTCCTATCAAATTATCAAATTACTTTGCAAATATGTCCACATTGGAAGAACTTGATGCGTTGGAAAATACCAACAACCAAGACAACAAACCAAAGGAAGAAAAAGATGAAGATGAGGAATTGATGAGGGAAATCATGAATGGGTCTACCAGTGACATTAAAAACAGAACAAGATTGTTAGAAAATGACATCAGAGTGATGAGATCCGAAATGCAAAGATTGTCTCATGAAAGAGCCACCATGTTGGACAAAATCAAAGAAAACAGAGACAAGATCAACAATAACAAGCAATTGCCATACTTGGTGGGCACAGTGGTTGAATTATTGGATGTTGAAGCAGAGCAAGATGCTACTGAAGAAGGAGCAAACATAGATTTGGATTCCACTAGAGTAGGGAAATCAGCCGTTATAAGAACATCCACCAGACAGACTGTGTTTTTGCCATTGATTGGGTTAGTTGAACCAGAAGAGTTGAAACCAGGTGATATTATTGGCGTTAATAAGGATTCTTATTTAATTTTGGATAAATTGCCAGCAGAATACGATTCCAGGGTGAAAGCTATGGAGGTTGATGAAAAACCAACTGAAACTTATGCAGACATTGGTGGCTTGGAAAAACAGATTGAAGAATTGATTGAAGCAGTTGTGTTACCAATGCAACAAGCAGAAAAATTCACTAAACTTGGCATCAAGCCTCCAAAAGGTGCTCTTATGTATGGCCCTCCAGGTACCGGTAAAACTTTATTAGCTAGAGCTTGTGCCGCTAAGACCAATGCTACATTTTTGAAGTTGGCTGCTCCTCAATTGGTGCAAATGTTTATTGGTGATGGTGCTAAACTTGTTAGAGATGCGTTTGCTTTAGCTAAAGAAAAAGCACCAACTATTATATTTATTGATGAATTGGATGCTATTGGTACAAAAAGATTTGACTCTGACAAGAGTGGTGATAGAGAAGTTCAAAGAACCATGTTGGAGTTGTTGAATCAATTAGATGGGTTTGGTTCCGATGATAGAGTTAAAGTGCTAGCTGCTACTAACAGAGTTGATGTTCTTGATCCTGCATTGTTGAGATCTGGTAGATTGGACAGAAAAATTGAATTTCCATTACCTACTGAAGAAGGAAGAGCTCAAATTTTGCAGATTCATGCTAGAAAAATGAAGACTAATGATGACATCAACTGGCAAGAATTGGCAAGATCTACCGACGAGTTCAATGGTGCTCAATTAAAAGCAGTGGCTGTTGAATCTGGTATGATTGCCTTGCGTAATGGCCAGAATACAATCAAGCACGAAGATTTTGTTGAAGCTATTGGCGAAGTCCAAGCAAGAAAATCCAAGAGCGTCTCATTCTATGCATAGGTGTTGTATATTTAGGTATAAGTTATTCATTTTTCTCCTCAATCTTTTTATAATAAAATTTATTATGATTACAAAATATCAGATGACTGTAAGTTGCTCTTATGCATTTTGTATTAGTTGAATTATTTAAAGTCTAAAATTACACACTACAATATACATTTTATTCTTTTGCTCACTATCATTCCCAGTAGAAAATTTTGCCGCTGGCTCCCGCCATTGCAACTTTACTACTTTCTTGTGGATGCGCTTCTATGCAATTGATAATTCCTTTATCCACCTGGTATGATTTCAATAATTTAGTGGTTTTCCAGTCCCAAAAGTATGCTTTACCAGTAGACCCGCCGCTCATGACAATTTTCCCATCAGGAGAAAAAGTAAAATCAATACCGTATCCAGACACATCATGTCCTTCAAATACTTTCTTTTTATTTTGTCTAAATTTTTCATGAGCTTGATAAACCATAATTTTGTTATTCATTGCTTGAGTGGCAAAATATTTGCCCGTTGGATACTCTTTGGAGCGTGGCATTGAAAATTGAGTTGGATCAGAGATGAATTTAATAGGGATATTTATTCCTAGTTCCCAGATCCTAACTGATTTATCATCGGAAGTGGAAAGAAATTTGGAATCTTCTGAGATGAATGTTAACGAGTTGATGCTATCTAAGTGATGATCATATGTTTGAATCAAGTGATCTGAACTGTTTGGAGCAGCCCTTATATCAAAATGTTCAATGTTGTTGTTTGATAGCCCCACTAACAATTCGTTTTCATTTTTAGGGTTGAATTTAAGAGTATTGGGAATGGCTTTCACTTTGAAATTGGTTACCAGAGTACCAGTTTCTGTATCCCATACTGAGATCATCTTATCAAAACCACAACTGGCGAATGTTTTCCCGTTATTGTTTTTACTGAAGTCCAAATCTTTGACTGACCTTTTATGTCCAAAATAGCCTCGAAGCAACTCTCTTTGATGGAACGTATCATGTATGAATATATTGCCGTCGTTGCCTCCCGATAAAAGCAAATGGCCACTATTGGGAAAAAATTGTAGCTTGTTCACTCCACCAGAATGACCATTCCAAGTGAAAATTGGTTTCTTGGGTATAAAACATTCTTGACTTCCCGATTCTTTCAGCAAGTTGATATTTAAATCCTGTGGTACGTGCATATATGTTCTGCCCAAGTAGTCATGCTCGTTTTTGCCATAAAATTTGGTGGAAAACTTTGGTCCTGTCTCCGCAGTAGTAGCCGTAATCTGGTTTGCAACAACCCCAACTTTGGAGGATATCTTCCTACTACCATCATTATCGGTAGACTCGCTAGAACTGCTGTATTCTGAGTTGCTATCCGTAATATCTTCACTACCGCTGGGGGTACCCCATGGATCTTTGCCCTTTCTTAACGTTATTCCATGATGTCGCTTCTGTTTTTTATGTTGTATGCTATTGCTATCGTTCTTATTGTTTAGCCCTGCTACGCCATCGTCATGGCCATGTAGCAAGTACGATTTATGTTTGATATCAAATGCGGCGCTATCGTATTCTTGGGGCACTATTATAGCATTGAATCTTCTCTTTTTGGTGACAAAATTATTCTGTTGGTATTGGTCAAAGCGGTTCGCAATTTGGTGTTCCGAATTATTCTTGCGCGCATCATCAGCAAGCGGGATAAGAGCAGCATTTTCAAGAGGATCTTTAAGGTCTGCGTAGTTAATGCTAGCCTCATTATCTGAGTCGCTGTCAGAAGAAGAATAGCCTTTTATTATCGACATTGTTTCTCGCTCAATGACTGCTTGTTGACATACTATAACATAGGGCACATCGAGGTAAGACGAAGGCCTTTCCTTGGTTGTTGTTTTTCTGTTTTTGTATGCAGCAACGTTTACCCTGCATCAACACAAATTTTCAGCTTTTCGTTATTTTTCTGATTTTCTTCTGTTCAAAGTATAAACAAAAACAAATGCCAAATACAGACTACTGCTGCTGCCTCTGTTCATTTCAACCACCGGGCAGACAAGAAGATATGCTATAGAAAATGGTTCAATTGAAACCTGCCAGTACTAATAAGAAGATTCCGCATAACCAGGGTACGCAGCCCTTGATACCGGCCCATATCATCGATGTTTCCTCTCAAAAGACCTACTTCATCGCCATATTCTTGCTCATCCAGGCGTGGAAGATCCAGCAGTGCTTTATTTTGAAAGGCACGTTGCTGAGTGACGCCAGTGATAGTGTTGGATTTGATCAGTTTGCATTTATATTGAAATTTTTCATAATAGATTCATTGTACTTGTGGATATTGCCAGTGTTTAGAATACCGCTTTTGACATTCCATCCATTCATTACTTTTCTTCAGTCAATTGTGGTGACTAGCTTTACCTTACTATTATCATGCAACTTATCAATGCTATTTTCCACCTTTCTTGCCACTTTCTTTAGCTTTTTCACCCAGTCAAAGAACGTTCCTACTATTTTCAACAGAAGTACTTCCAGCTACTCCAAGCAACACATTGCAGGAGTCGAATATCTTGGCTCGCATCATAAAAGAAAATCAAACATTTTAAATGAAGAAGATGAACATTTCATTGGGAAAAAAACCATTAACATTCTCCCGAAATCTACTTCTTACTTTAATCCTTTCCATGATACTTTTTGTATAGATCCAGCTCAGTCAATTCCAACAATTGCTAGCAAAGTATCTATTCCTGTCAAGTTTAATTCCTCGAATGACATATCATCTATAGAAGTGGTGTATACCGATTATGACAACCAAACAACTGTGACAAAATACCAAAAGAAACAACTAAAGAGCCTTAAAGTTACTGATAAACACAAGTTCAATAGTTATTTGAGAAAAGATCTCATTATTAATGGTAACCAGGTATTGAATGGTGATTTGGAATACACTGTAGCACTGCTTGACAAGTCAAGAATCAGCTTTGTGGAAATTCCAATAGAACGCCCTGGTTTGTACAAGGTTGGAAAAGTCTTAGATGACAAAAATTTACCAGTCAAGGTGTACAGAACTAACATCATTATTTCCAAGTGTCCATCAGCCAACATTTTTGAATATACTCAAAGTACCACAGAAAGCCAAAGCGCATTGCATGGAATAAGCGATACGTTTGATAAAAGCTATAAATGCTTAGGAGATATCAGTAACTTGAATCTCAAAATTAGCGGTGTACCTCCATTGAGAGTTAAATACAAGAAATATGTGAATGAAAAAGTTGAGACTGTTGAAGAAAAATTATTGCAACCAAACAGCAATTTCAAGTCTCCTTTGGCAATCGCTGCATCAGTTATGGATTCTAATACCAAATCAACTCAGTTGCCATACTCCGTTTCTGACTTTTTGCGCAAGTTGGATGCAAAAGATTTGCGCAACTTTTTTGTGTGGTCAAATGAATATGAAATTGAACTCAATATGAGTAACATTGTGAAAGAAGTGGGTGATTACTCTTTCAAATTAGAAGAAGTTGAGGATGGGTTTGGAAACATTGTTAATTTTTCACGAATTTATGCTAATGAGTATAACTATAAGCATGAATCTCGATATGCATCCTTAGAAGATTACTTAAAATCAGAAGCATTATTTCAAACTTTCAAGGCTTACGAGTCTCCTAGATTGAAATTGATGGATAGTGTTCCAAACAAACCATTGATTGAAAATGAATCAAGAGAGTTGCGTTTGATTATTAATGGTTTGGATAGAAACAGTGCTCAAAATTATAATGAGTTAAAGAAGTACGAACCTATTTTTGGTAATATCACCTATGTTAGTAATAACGATAATGTGCTTGATGCAAACGGTGATAGCGTGAATAGCCAGCGTAATGTGAAACTTATTAAAAATTATGAATTCAACAGCGCTAATGATTTTAAATTTATTGCGCAAAATTCTGGTGCATACAATTTGGAATCTGTTGATTTGAAATATTGTCCGGGATTGATAGATGATTCTAATAGAAGAATTGATATTTTCAAAGCATTCAAGCCATACTTATCAGTGTTATCGAGCTCATCTATAAACGATACCTGCTTGGGACAAATCGGGTTGAGCTTTGATTTGTTGTTGACTGGTATTCCTCCATTTGAAGTTAAGGTTCACAATTATCAATTTACAGAAAACGGCCATAAAAAGCTTATTGATACCAAAAGATTAAAAATTCCTTCATCCAACAGATTCCAATACAACTATGAGCCTAAACATGAAGGCAAATATGAAATAGAGTTTAACTCTATACATGATAGTATCTACAAGAACTTCCTTGATTTAACACCAATTGACAAGTATAGATTCAAAACTTCAATGAGAGGTAAGCCTGATGCTTCATTCTTAGAAATTTTCAATCAGCAACAACATAGTGGACATCATATTCATCATCATAATCGTGCTCCAGTGGAGAAAAAACTTTGTTTGAGCACAGAAAGTGAGATCTTGCCCGTTAAATTGAGCGGTGAAGCTCCATTTGAGGTAAGTTACGATATTGTCGAGAAAGTCACTAGTAGAATAAGATCATACAAGTCTAAACCAATTGAAGGTAACCTTTATAATTTGAGGCTCCCTGTGTTTACCAAAGGCGGGAACTATAAAGTATCATTAACTTCTGTGAAGGATAAATCTGGATGCGTGGCTTTATTGGAGAGCCAAGACATCAACATAAATATCAAGAAGGAATTACCATCTGCTGAACTCGAGCCAACTTTAGAGAGTAAAGTGATAAAGACGAAAGAAGGGAAAGGCTATCAAATTAGTGTCAAAGAAGGAGAGTTTGTTGATTTACCAGTTAAGTTGGTTGGTGAAAAAAATATTCAATTGACTTACCAAGTTTTAAATGATCAAAACGAAGTAATTTCAAATAATTTACAAAAAACATTTAACAATCATCAAAACAAACCAGTATTTCGCTCTAGCATTAGAGTCTCCAATTCCGGTGTTTACTATTTGACAGGCGTGAAGGATGGTTTGTGTCTTGGTAATGTCAATGATAAAGTTTTCTACAATGTCACATATCACCCAAAACCAGACTTAGTCATCAACGAATCTATCAACTCAAAGGTAACCAAAAGCAATCTTAGCAAGTCTTTGTTTGTTAAAGAGGACATTTGTTTGAATGAGGACCATAATATTATTGATTTGGTTCTCAAAGGTAAAGGTCCATTTGTCATTGATTATGTGATTGAGTTACCAAATGGTGTTAGAAAGCCAAAATCTATAAAGGTTTCCTCAAACTTCATTTCGATTAATATATTGAGTGACTTGCACAAAAATGAAAAAATGAAAGGCACTTATAAATTCGTTTTCAAATCGATTTCGGATTCTATTTATTCT